>CM060429.1:11294553-12538509 GCA_030545235.1 Helianthus tuberosus | reverse complement strand
ATATATATGTGTACATTGTATTATAAGTTTGGACTAAAGTAGCAAGTTGGAGAGTTAATAATGAAAATACCAAAAAATACCTATTTGAACTAAATGACAACAAATGGGAAAGAGATAGAGAAAAAAAAATATTTGAACTAAATGACAATTTAGAACAAACCTTAACGAATAAAAGCACAATGTACTGATTAATAAGTATGTTGTTTGAAATCGGAAATTAAAAATTTGTTATAAAATTTGCCACGTGTGAATCAGTTATGATTTGGTCTCCTATCGTTCTCTCCCCCTCTCCTGTTCGTTACCCCCAACCACCGCAGCCTTACCATAATACAATCCTCCGCCGTCGGAAACCACCGCCGGAACTCCAAAGACCTCACCAACTCCATACCTCCGTCACATTCTCCGCCAATGCACTTCTATTAAACCTAACTTCCACAAAACAATGATAATGACCACCACCGATACATACACCGATCCGATCGTATTCCTTCACGGAGATCTCGAAGTTACGATCGCCGAAGCTCAATGCCTACCAAACATGGACATATTAACGCAACGCGTTCGCCGTTGCTTAAACGCATTCGACCCTAGCAAACCGCCGGAACGGATAATGCGAAAAGCCACACCACGGCGGCGTAAATTCGTCACGTGTAATCCGTACGCCACCCGTCTGTCTCGCCGGAGCTACCGTCGCACGAACTCGCGTTATACCTAACTCACAGGATCCGGTTTGGGACGAGCATTTTGTTGCACCGGTTGCGCATCCGGTTTCGCAGGTGGAGATTCAGGTGAAGGATAATGATGTACATTTATTAATAAAGATACATGTTTTTCCGCTGCGTATTTATCAAAACAGTATACCAACCATAGTTGTTGAAGGCGCCACTCAAGGCATAAAGGTTGAGCTTCAGGCCTTATTGCAAGGCGCTTAAAAAAGTGAGGGCTTTTTTAGGCGAGGTGTAGAGCATAAAAATACAATTTTAGGGGTTTTTATACATGTTTTAGCCTTTTAGGTTTCTTTAGGGCTAGTTTAGGTTGTTTCAAGTTGATTGTAGGCATGTTTAGGGTTGGTATAATTGTTTTAGACCTGTTCTGACGATTTTTGGCCGGAATTTTGTTGGAACTTGGCCTGAAAGTTACGCCTGAGGGCCTGAAAGTGGGGCTTTTGAAGTGAAGCAAGAAGGCTGTGCTGGGCCTGAAAAGTGACCTAGGCCCGCGCCTGGGTGAGCCTTGACAGAGGTACCAACCGATGGTCAAGTGCCCGTGGTGTTAAAAAACAAGGGTGTGACAGTTTAAGTATGAAGTCTTTTGTGTTTCTGGTGAAGGATAATGATGTATAATCAGTAGTTGTATAACTACAGATAAAGATAAATTTGTTTCCGTTGAGTATTTATCAAAACAGGGTACCAATTAATGGTCGCGGCGTGCCTGGGGTGTTGAAAAACCGGGGTGTGAAATTTTACGTATAAATAAGTAGATTGTGTTTTGTGTTTCAGGTGAAGGATAATGATGTATAATCAGTAGTTGTATAATTATAAATAAAGATAAATGTTTTTCCGCTGCGTATCGTGTGCTTGGGTTGTCGAAAAACCGGGGTGTGACAGTTTAAGTATGAATAAGTAGATCTTGTTTTGTGTTTCAGGTGAAGGATAATGACGTATTCGGTGCGGAATTGGTTGGTGTTGCGTCAATCTCCGCTGCGAGGATAATCTCTGGCGAGGTTATTGATGATTGGTTCTCGATTATCGGTCCGTTTGGTAAACCTCCTAAACCAAATTGTGCGATTAGGCTACAGATTCAGTTTACATCTTGTGATGATATGAATGGGAAATTTATTGAAAACGAGGAGTCGTTTTGTTTGAGAGATAGTTATTTTCCGGTGAGGAGTGGGGGGAATGTGACTCTGTATCAAGATGCACATGTGGTGAATGGGGAGTTGCCGGAGATTGAATTGGACGGTGGAGATGAAGGGAATGGAGAGTGTAGTTTTTATAAGCAAAGGGGGTGTTGGGAAGATATGTGTCATGCTATATTGGAAGCACATCATTTGGTGTATGTTACTGGATGGTCAGTTTATGATAAGATAAAGCTGGTTAGAGAGGCTAACAGGCCATTGCCAAAAGGGGGAGATTTGACTCTTGGTGAATTGTTGAAGTATAAGTCAGAAGAAGGGGTTCGGGTTTTGTTGCTTGTTTGGGATGATAAGACTTCACATCATAAGTTCTTCATCAAAACGGTATTGATAGAATCTTTGTTCCAGATATTAATTGGTTATAACTCATTTTCACGTGGGTGATGCTATAAAAACACCACCCTAAAAGTGTACACCAGGATTGCTGTCACATCATACGAGTCATATGATGTCATACGGGCCATGTGATAAGGTGAAGATTGGTCATACCAACCATATGACTTTGTCGGTGGTCACATCAGTCATTTATGTGTCACTCAAACGGGCCGTATGATTTGCCCTTCATACGACTTGTATGACCATTTTCTTCTTGTCATAGGGCCGTGTGACACGTGTTTACATGTGTTATACACTAGATGAGTTAAGAGCACTCTTGATCGTATGAACAATAATTCTTCAAATGTTTTTTTGTGCAGGATGGAGTGATGCAAACTCATGATGAGGACACTCGGAGGTTTTTCAAGCACTCGTCTGTACACTGTGTGCTGTGTCCCCGGTATGCAAGCACAAAGCTTAGCATTATAAAGCAACAGGCATGATTTATGACCATCATTCGATCTTTGTTTACTTACTTGTACTACTTTCTCTAATTATTGATTATGTGATACTTTTACATGAAACAGGTTGTTGGGACCCTATACACGCATCATCAGAAATGTGTTATAGTGGATACAGAATCCCAGGGAAAATACAGGAAGATATCTGCTTTTATTGGAGGTTTGGATCTCTGTGATGGACGCTATGACACACCAGAACACCGTTTATTTCGTGATCTCGACACTGTATTTGAATCTGATTTTCACAATCCCACATTTTCAGTAAGTACTCGACGTATTCGAACTAGTTTTGTTTATCTGTTTGTTAGAGGTGGCAATCTCCACCTGATTGTTCATCAATAGTCAGGTACAAGTGCTCCAAGACAACCATGGCATGATTTACACTGCAAAATTGATGGTCCAGCTGCATACGATGTTCTAACAAACTTTGAACAAAGATGGAGAAAAGCTACAAGATGGTCAGAACTTGGACGGCGGTTTAAAAGAATGTATCATTGGCATGAAGACGCATTGCTCAAGATAGAACGCATTTCGTTGATACTTAATCCTTTGTCTCATGTTCCAGATGATGATCGGGCACGATGGGTTACAAACGAGGACGATCCTGAAAACTGGCATGTTCAGGTTCATTATTCACAAAATTCTACGAAAAAAGTAAAATGGTTAACTTGAGGGTATCGATTTGTTGCTGTTTTTTGCATCACAGATTTTCCGCTCAATTGATTCTGGTTCTTTGAGAGGATTCCCAAAAGATGTTCGAGATGTTGAAAGTCAGGTTTATTTTAGTTATATAAAGAAATTTTATTTGTTGAATTTGTTCAGGGAGTGTTGGATGTATTGTTTTTTTTTGTTGCAGAATCTTGTCTGTGCAAAATATCTTGTGGTTGATAGGAGCATTCAGAAAGCATATATTCAAGCCATAAGATCCGCCGAGAACTTCATTTATATTGAAAATCAGTATTTTCTTGGCTCATCATATGCATGGCCTTCCTATAAAAATACAGGTTAGTGCACATGATGTTCCATCTGAATTTTCAATTATCTTCTTGATTTCATGGCATATAGACAATACCACTATATGTTTATTTATTGCTTTTTGTAATTTCTTTTGTACAAAATGAAAGTAAACAAACTCTTGTAATTGTTTGGATGATAATTCTGCAACTGTAATTACTTAAATATGTTCTTGGTATGTTGGAAGATAACTTTTTACTAAACATGTGTTCGGATGTGCTTTTGTTGTCTTCGTGTGTTGGAAAACTCTGATTATAAAAAGAATTAACATACAAAAGTTAATTGCCATTTTCGTCCCTGTGGTTTGTTCAATTTTGCCATTTCAGGCCAATTTTAAACAATGCACCAGTTTCCTCCTTGACATACTGGAAACGTGCCACTTCAGTGCAAAAATTAAAACCCAGTTAACTCAGACAGGTTAAATAAAGGGTATTATTGTCAATTATTTTATGAATTGACAATAATACCCTTTATTTAACCTGTCTGAGTTAACTGGGTTTTAATTTTTGGACTGAAGTGGCACGTTTCCAGTATGTCAGGGAGGAAACTGGTGCATTTTTGAAAATTGGCCTGAAATGGCAAAAGTGAACAAACCACAGGGACGAAAATGGAAGTTAACTCTACAAAACGATGAAACTAACTATTCAAAATTGATTATTGACCCTTAAAAAAATCAGAAACAAAATGTGTTTACCACTTTATCCAAATTTAAAAACTGATTATTGCGACATCAAGTTTCAGTGGTTTCATGATGCAAATGCCGCCCCCCCCCCCCCCCCCCCCCCCCCCCCCCCCCAAAAAAAAAAAAAAAAAAAAAAAAAATTGCAGCATTTTTTCTTGTAGTTGTATAATCTTATGTTCTTATGGACAAGACATCCACTACATTAGTATTGACCCAAATCCTTACCTTCTCTATTGTTAGGCGCTGATCATTTAATCCCGATGGAGATTGCACTGAAGATTGCTAGTAAGATAAGGGAAAATGAAAGGTTTTCGGTTTATATTGTCATTCCAATGTGGCCTGAAGGTTATCCCAACTCTGCTCCTGTTCAAGAAATTTTGTTTTGGCAGGTATAACTCATTCACTAGAATGTTGATGTAGGATGCTTGAATTTTGTTTAAGAGTTTCTTGAGTAAACTGCCATTTTGGTACCTGTGGTTTGGGCACTTTTGCCATTTTAGTCCAAATCTCAAACATTTTAAATCTGGGTCCCTGTGGTTTCACTTTTATTGCCATTTTAGTCCAATATTAAGAGTAAATTGCCATTTTGGTCCCTGTAGTTTAACTTTTATTGTCATTTTAGTCCAAATCTCAAACTTTTTGGAACAGTAAAAAAAGGAGGATTTTGAATTTTGGACTAAAATGGCAATAAAGATGAAACCACAGGGACCCAGATTTAAAAAGTTTGAGAATTGGACTAAAATGGCAAAAATGTCCAAACCACAAGGACCAAAATGGCAGTTTACTCTTTGTTTAATCATTGTTGTTGTTCTTCCAGGGGCAAACTATGCAAATGATGTATGATATTATTGCTAAAGAGTTAAAGGCTTCAGAACTTACGCACTCACACCCACAAGATTACTTAAATTTCTACTGCCTTGGTAATCGTGAACCATGCAATGAAGAAGAATCAACTTCAGGTTCCCGCTCTTCAAGAGGTGGTTCGGTAATTATGCAACTTTTATATCATATTATAATTCATATGTATATATAGGGGTGCGTTCAATATAGAACCAACTTTAAGTAGAGATTGTGGGTTCAATTCTTATTGGGGACATGGGTTTAAAAGAGGCAATAAAAGAATTTTTATTTCATTATCTTGGAAGGTTCATGATATACGTACATGCTAAAGGAATGATTGTAGATGACGAATATGTCATTCTGGGATCTGCTAACATCAACCAAAGATCAATGGCTGGTTCAAGAGATACAGAAATAGCTATGGGAGCTTATCAGCCTATCACACTTGGGCTCAGAAGAAACATCAACCCCCGTGGTCAAGTCAGTATTCTTATCCTTATCATCTCTAGTACAGAGTGGGCAATTTCAACCCATCTATATGTGAATGTGTAGATGTGGCTTATGTTATGTTTTGAACGGGTCAATTAGAATGGGTTATGTTTTGTCCAATCGAGTCAAATTTTGCAATTTTAATAGGAGGGAGAGTATTTTATTGAATAAAATAGTTGGGTTGTGTTTGGACGTGTAACCTGTATCAAATATGATTACATAAATTATATGGATGATTTCATAAACCCCTTTAAGAATTGGTATAATATACTATATCGACCCAACAAAAAACATAATAATGAGTAGGCTTGTAAACGAACCTAAACGAACACCAACAGGGCTTGTTCGTGTTCGTTCGTGTCATTATATGAACAAAAGTTTGTGTTCATGTGCGCTCGTTTATTAAATGAACGAACATAAACTAACTTCTCGCGGCGAACAACAGTTCACTGAACATTTGGTTCGTTTACAATCCTAATATCGACTACATACTTTTTCAAAATATATGGCATTATACCCCTCTCTTAATGTTTTCATTAAAATATGGAGAGTTTGAAGTGTAAGGACTAAGGAGAAAACAGAAAGTTATGGGCAAAATGAATTAAAACTATGTATGATTCATATTATTTTTTTTTTGGTTGGGGTGAATATGATATGATGCAAGTTTTTCAAGGGTGTATATGAGCTTGCCTCAAAATTATATCATTTCAATTATAATATGATGTAATGAATAGAACACTAGGCTGTATAAATTAATACAATGCACTTTGGAAACTTTTGACCCGTTACCTTTATAGCTAGCGTTTTTTTTATCACCAATTAAAGAGAAAAACATAACCCATTTCGTTAGTAAATGGGTTGAAAATGTGACATTCAAATATGTGATTTTTCAGGTATACGGGTACAGGATGTCGCTATGGGGCCGAACACACAGGAACAATAGAAGATTACTTCAAGGAGCCAGAAAGTTTAACATGTGTACAAAACATAAACAACTTGGCAGAAACTAACTGGAGAAATTTCACCTCAGATGAGTTCACTCTCTTACAAGGTCATCTTCTTAAATACCCGATCAAAGTCGATGAAGACGGAAAAGTAAGCGCTTTACCTGACCATGAATATTTCCCAGATGTAGGAGGTAAAGTTCTTGGTTCTCTATCCAACCTCCCTTGTGCGTTGACCACATAACACTATGTTTGACTTTCACAAGCGACAAGTGTCGGTTGTGTTTATATAATATGTGTATATATCCTTCATATTAGGATGATATAGATTAGCGAAACAGTATGTTTTCTTAGGTGAAGTTTACTTTCTAAAACATTAGGAATTCAGGTTGTAAGATATTATGTCTTTTTGAGATTCGCGTTGAATGTGTTTACGCTATATCGCATTTTTATTTGATCTGCGCACATAAAAAACACAGACATCATCACATTTGGTACCGACCCGATCTAGTTATGAATCTGTTAAAATAGCATTCTACATTATAAATGTAGAGGAAAGTTCTTGTACAAATAATCTTAACATACTAAACATACAAATTGAAGGAAAACTCAAAAAGACAAGGTGGCATTTTTGTAATTATCAATAACTATCAAAGTTACTCTACAAATATACCTAAAAAACCTAAAAAAAAAAACTACCCCCCCCCCCCCCCCCCCCCCCCACCCACCCACCCAAGCTAAAATGCTAAAAACTAAACTAACCCCCAAAAAACCCTAAAAAAATAAAAAAAAACACACAAAATAATTTTTTTTTTTGTATTTTTATAAAAAAAAATCGCTACTTTTAGTAGCAGCAAAAAAAAAATTTGTTTTTTTTTAATTTTTTTTTTCTTTGTAACAAAATGTAGCGATTTTTTTAATAAAAATATTAAAAAAAAATTGTGTTTTTTATGTATTTTTGGTTGAATTCACATTTGTATAGTAACTTTGATAGTTGGTGGTAATTACAAAAAATGCCACCTTGTCTTTTTTAGTTTTCCTTCAATTTGTATGTTCTAGTATGTTAAGATTATTTGTATTTGATCTTTTGCCTATAAATGTAACACTAGTTTAGGTTTCAAAACTATGTACAATCTCGCTAGCTATGTGTGCGCACTGTGCGCTTTTTGTTTTGTGTTTTTAGTAGAAAGTATAAACAGTAGACACTTTCTGTAGGTTTTGCTCTCCTATACGTGTGGAAACATGTCGTCGGTCGTCATCATTCATAAATTTTTCACTAGTTTGGGAAAAACATTGCTGAAAAAGGAATAATAACATACAATTAGCATAACTCGTAACCAATACAATTGCGCAAACATTATGCATAAGAGACGATAATCAAAACAAAATACTCAGTTTTAAATATATGATAAATCATAAACTGGGCCTAAGCCC
This sequence comes from Helianthus tuberosus, assembly GCA_030545235.1. Lineage (NCBI taxonomy): Eukaryota > Viridiplantae > Streptophyta > Magnoliopsida > Asterales > Asteraceae > Helianthus > Helianthus tuberosus. Next base: position 12,530,358 of record CM060429.1, on the reverse strand, counting down.
ATGACTAATGAAATTCTTTTCGTTGGCCTGATGGGCTCTTGCAATTGTTGGTGGGCTATTTTCATTAACAGAAAATGAGGCAAGTAAGTAGGACTAGAATTTTTATTTTCTCATTTGCACTAAGCCTATAAAAAATTTTCAATAGAAAACGAGTCGTTGTGCCCTCTCCCCTTCACGTCTTATGTGCACGACAGAAAACATCCCTACAGCTTGGATTAAGTGACTCATTGATGAGGTATTGTTTGACGCTTCATGTGCGTAGTCACCAGGAATGCAACACATGTAATTTAGATGATGAGATTATATAATAATTACGTAGCATATGTATATACTTATTGAAACATTCTAATTAACATATTCACCATAATTAAGCAACATATATAAACACTTATTAACTTTTTTTCAAAGTCATCTTTTTAAGGAGAAAAACAATATATGTATAGCAAAACCATACCAAATATGAAGATAAAAAATATCCATTCTGCGTGATTTAAAAAAAAATAAAAAATCGGTGGAACTTTAGGTAGCGTTCGTTTCATGGAATGGAATGGGATGGAATTGGGAAGCTTTTCTTTGTAAAATTGATCTTGGGTTGGGGGAGGGAGGAATTTGAAATCCAATGAATTTCTTTAATCAATGAAATTTGTGACTATTTCAACATTCCATTCCATTCCTTCATTAGAGTGAAGGATTTCTAAGGAATGTTGAAATAGTCACAAATTTCATTAGAGTGAAGGATTTCAAATTCCTCCCTCCCCCAACCAAGATCAATTTTACAAAGAAAAACTTCCTAATTCCATTCCATGAAACGAACGCTACCTAAATTTACAATAGAGGACTTTCTGTATTTACTCTTTCAGGCGTTCTAATCCTTTTATTATTTATGTGTTACGGCTTCAATCTTAATCATTAAAAAAGTAGAATGAACGGATAAAATAACTTCTAGAAAAACACTTTTTTTATTTAGTTTTGTTCTAGTTTGACTTAGAGGAGGAGGGGCGGTGCGGTTATAGCACCGTGATACACAACGACAACGCGTGGAAGTCCACCGCCACCTAAACGACAACGCGTTATAGCACCACGAATTCAGATTTCGTTATTTTCTTCACGGCCCGTGATGGTTTTTTTTGTGAGGGTAATTGTTGGTTGGGGGGAAATTGTTGGGTGTGGTGGTGAGTGATGACCATTACCACCAAAAAAGGTTGTGAGTGATGGAAAAATGGTTGATGACATGGCGGAACTTGATTGGGTGCTTGTGAGTGATAGAATTCTATCACTAGTGACCACCCTCAACCCCCTATTATTCTTGTAGCTAAAGTAGTGTTTATGATTCATTCACAATGTACACAGAATATTGTGGTTCACATTGGAATTTGGCTCATTTGGTTTACATTAAGATAAAAGTTAAAACATCTGGTTATTACACTTTGTATATTCAGTGGATTTCATTTTTTACACATAACTGATGTGGATTTTGTTAGTCATTGTAGTACTTAAATAGGGGAATCTACTGGGGTTTTTTTAATTCTTAAATTAAATAATATTTAGAAGTTATTCGTTAGAATTTGAGAAGATGCTGTAAACATATTAGGTCTGCAATTGTATTTGTTTTTATAATAAGCCGTAGTATTTTTTTTAATAATAATCCGTATATTTTATTTGATTTTGAATAAAGTATGTAACATATATATACCGATTGAGTAGAAAAGGAACATGAGAATAATACAATTATAGTCGTCCAGGGTAAAGATCAAATAGGAAGTTAATTTTCTCTAGGAAGGATAGGAAGCCATAGGGTTATGACATGTGGCAAATTTTAAAATAAAGAGAAAGGGTATTTTAGTCAATCCAACTCCTTCTTCTTCCTTTTTCAAAACCCAGTAAATTCAAAAACCCATCTTTTTCAAAATCCACAATCTTCAACTATTTCTTCACTTTCTATCTCAATAATCACTACATTATAGTGCGATTTTCATCACAAATCAATGATTCAGAACCCGATCAACGTGTTCTTCAGCTTTTTTTGAAGAAAACCCAGTTTAATTTCATAAAAAAATCTCGTTTTTTCCGGTGATTTTGGAGATAATCACTCGATTCGTTCGATTCGAGCGTTGATAAGTGTTTCTATCATTCAAATTCCGTCAATTGATGAAGAAATCGGCTTCGATCCATGTAAGAAATTCTTTAATTTCATTTTCATGATCTGGGTTTTTTGATTTAGTCATTGCGTTTTACGATCTTTGCGGGGTCCCAAGGGCGGCAGCCCCTGGCGGGGTCCAAGGGGCAGAGCCCCTGGCTGGGGTTGAGCTGCGTTTTAGTGACAGACAGTTTTTATGTGTCCATTGCGTTTTAGAAAATAAGAGAGTTTTATGTGGTTTCTGGCTATTGCGTTTTAGAAAAAACACATTTTTAAGTGTTTTTAGTCATTGTGTTTTAGGTAAAACACATTTTTTAGGTGTTTTCAGTCCATTGCGTTTTAGAATGAGTCATTTTTTAAAGTGTTTTCTGGCCATTGCGTTTTACATATAAGACATTTCTTGTGTTTTTTGTGCATTGCGTTTTAGGTAAAACACTTTTTTATGTGTTTTCAGTCCATTGCGTTTTAGAAAAACAGACATTTTAAGTGTATTCTGGCCATTGCGTTTTACAAATAAGTCATTTTTTTGTGTTTTTTGTGCATTGCGTTTTAGGTAAAACACATTTTTATGTGTTTTCTGGCCATTGCGTCTTACAAAAAAGTCATTTCTTTGTGTTTTTGGTGCATTGCGTTTTTAGAAAAATGTCATTTTTTAGGGGTTTTTTTTCATTGCGTTTTACGATACTGGGGGTTTTTTCTATTGCGTTTTAGGCAACTGGGTTTTAATTTTTTTTTTTCAAAATATAGCAATAGTATACTCGTTTTAAAGATAAAAAAACGCTCGTTTTTTTATGCAATTTTTATAAAAAAATAATGTCGTATGAAAGAGTTATTAACGTTTAAAAAATGGGGGGGAATTGGAGGAGAGAGAAACTATTGGCTTGGATTGACTAGATTGACCCTGAAAAAAGTCACGCGCCTCTTTTTTTTACTTTCAATTTCCCTGATTTAATCTTAGCCCTTGATTAAGTAAATGGATGGTCAAGATCACTTTCTAGCCTTCCTAGCCAAATAAACTTCCTATTATATCTCCACTCTTATAGTCCATACAAAATTATTATATATCATATTAATAAAGACAGGTTTAATACATATTCACTTATCTATTTTAAATGTTACAATAAAAATGCCCATATAGCAGCGAGTGAATAAAATAATTTGCGTTTTACGGGCTGTTTGGCTAAGCTATTCTTTTGACTTATTTACTTATTTGCTTATTTGAAAAGCAAATAAGTCATAATGGAATGACTTATTTACTTATTCCTCTCACATAATAAGCTAACCAAACACCTTTTAACTTTTCAAAAAGCAAATAAGTAAATAAGTCAAAAAAATAAGCTTAGCCAAACAGCCCCTTAATACAAATCTTGATGATTTTTTTTTTTATTATTATGAATAATAAAATAAAAAATATAATTAGAAAGTCAACTTGTCACGTGTAAAGGTGCCCAAATTTAAGCGAGTGAAACGTTAATTTGCTTTTTTGATACAAATCTTGATGAATTTTTTTTTATCATGAAATAATAAAGTAAAAAATAATTAAAATGTTAACGTTGTCACAGGGTCACGTGTAGTGCATTTCAACATTATAATTTGACTAACCAACTAGTGGGGGTGGCGAAAGAAGTAGTGGTAGGGAAGATGAAGTGTGTGGGTTTTGATCATTACCAACATTATAATTTTCGCATAAATTTTTAGATTTTGTGTTGTTTGGATTTAATTTAATTTGATTTATTTGGTGCCACTCAGTTGAGGTGGTTGAGGGCGTTACCCTACACCGCCTAGTAACGTTTTAGGATAACATGTATAGAAAACATGCAATAATCAACTATAATATAAAAAAATTATTAATAAAAAACATAAAAAAGTGCAAAAAAATATAAGCTAGATGATGATGGATTATTAGAAATCTTGGGAATTTAGAAATTCTCCTATATATTAATAGTCAAATGTTTTGACCAGTAGAAATAAGAAAAGTTATAATAATATATATGGTTTTTTTAATAGTTTTATTATCTTTTTTACTTTTTAAGTTAGATAAACTTTTGTAAACCGGTACTGGTATCGAAAATACCAGTACGGTTTTCGGTACATAAAGGTAAAAACCGACACTAGCCTGGTACAGAAAACACCAAAAGTCGGTATCGAATTGATTTTGAAAATCTTTTAGTTCGGGAAATTCGGTACTGCTACCCGGTACCATTTGCTCATCCCTGATCACGGGTGTCGTATGAATAATAACGGTATCGTGCAACTTTTTTTGTTGATTTTCTTCAACTTTTAATGATTTCTTTTTTTAGTTTCAAGGGTATGAATGAGCTCGGTGCCAACCAATACCAAATTGGTACTGGTACCGAAAATACCAATTACGGTACTTGTATATGAAGGTAAAAAACGGTAGCGAACCGGTACCAGGAACGCCAAAAGTCGTACCGAATTGGTACTTAAGATCTTTCGGTTCGGGAAATTCGGTACCGGTACCCAGTATCATTTACTCATCTCTGACCACAGGTTTCATACGAACAACATTATTACCATACAATTTTTTTGGTTGATTTTCTTTTGGTTATCATTTATAGTGTTTTTTTCTATATTTTCATTTTATTCTTGTCAAGGGTTTCCATGCGCAACGCACTCGTAGTGATTTCAAAACACATGTAAATACAGAGTAAACAACAAAAGACGTTCGCCGCAACGCGGCGATAGTAAAAAACTAGTTTTGTTAAATTATGAGGAATGATATTTCGCAACAGTTTATGAAAATATGTAATTAAAAATTAAAGATAAAATTGGTCGGATAGTGGGATTTGAGAGGTGCAACCCGTAAATCTCGTCGTGATATTCTGATAGTGGAAACCTCATTCACCCAATACTTATGTTTTATAAAATTTGATAAAAATCGTATTTTCACCTCTACATCAACTTTCCCATCTTCAAATTTCTTTCCCATCTTTAAATTTTATGAGAAACTAGTAATATTGCCCGCGCGCGTTGCGGCGCGGGTACATCGCACATTTCGAATATCGTAAACATCGAATGAATTAGTTCAAATGTTATGTGTTGCGTGAACCACACAAAAACGTGTGTTTCGACGTATCCGATTAAACTTAATGTAACCCACATAAGTATTGCGATTGGATAAAAATGTAAAGTCAAGTAAAATAAATCGAATGTATACCGTACAATTATAACGTATTATAGGTGACTCGACTCATACATAGAAAACATAGCGGGTATAGAGGAAAAACATATACGTGTAACAAAAAGATATTAATTAGAGCTTTTAAAAAAGGAAAAAACCACAATTAAATTTCACTCGATTAAGAACAAAATTTACGAAGCAATTAACAATCATAAAATAAGTATAAAAACATATTATATTTTACGTGACTTGTTTTCCAAAAAATTTACGCCGAAATGTAGAATAACTCGAATTTAGACCGACAGGAACGTAAAAATACGCACGTAAAATGATTTTTTTAACGGAAATGTATTATATTTAACCCCACTCGATTTTTATTAAAAATGTTTACGTCGAAACGTAGAAAACTCAAATTTATACCAAGATGTACGTTAAAATAGTTTTTTTAACGTAAAGGAACGATACGTAATATAGTTTAAAGAAAGTAGTTTAACATAAAAATTTATAATGAAATTCAAAAAGAAAAAAAAATATTTGCAAACAACATGGATCGAACATAGATCCTTCCAACACACACAAAGCAGACAACCAACTATTATAAATGTAAACTATATTACTTAGTAGTGGGCGGTGGAAAAAAAAAAGAAAATTATTTGCAAACAACATGGATCGAACATAGGTCATTCCAACACTCAACCAAAGCACACAACCAACTATTATAGGAATACATTTGAGTGTGTAACAGAAATGTAAATTATATAACTTAGTAGTGGTCGGTGGCTTTTGCCACCGACTTTCTATTTTAAGAGAGTATAGAATAGAATATGGGTATTTTGAAATATCAAAAAATACGGAATATCTTGTATACTAAGTCGTATATAAATAGTTGTAATCCATATGAAAATTATATTTTTTTATACGCCGCCTCTGAATTATGGAATTAGAAGTTCCCTTGTCAAACATATGTTGCCATTATTAGTAATTAATGCAGATTTTTATTTTGTAAGATAATGTAGTGTTCGGTGATTTCTATTTTAAGAGAATAGAATATAATAAATAAATATATGTATAATCCAAGTTGTATCCAAAAAGAGAATTGGGCCAAAGAAGGACACAAAGTGCGGCCCAGCCATCGAATTAAGAAGAAGAGCACGGTGAGAAAAATGGCTATTACTTATTATTATAGGACAAAGAATTTAAATTTTAATATAATAGAATGAATATTCTCTCCCCAAGCATTTCACTCTTTGAATTTTATTATTATTATTATTATTATTATTATTATTATTATTATTATTATTATTATTATTATAAACACGCAATTCCATATAATCATTTGGATATGTATAAGACATAGTAAAATATGTGGAAAATCGGGGATGTGTACGGTTGAAATGAAATCACACCAAACAATATAGGGATTCTTGTTGGATTATAAACATGACACGTAATACTTGCAAAAGAGACAAAACGGTAATTTTGAGTGCATTGTCGGTGGCCGTAGCCATCGACTTTGTACTTTAAGATTATAGGTAAATTATAGTGAAACCCCACCTATAGGGTTTCACTATATATATAATCAACTTCCATTGGTTACACCTTATCTTTCTCTCCGAGCATTGCATGTAGCAGGGCACATATAAAATCAAACCCGTACCTGACATGTCGCATGTAGCTTTTTTTTTGAACGGCCAAGAAATCAATCCCGAGCACTCTCGGGGCACCCACTGGATAAACGGAGTACTCCGAGAGTAACCCAAGTCGTCCACCACCAATTCCGGGGAAAACCCAGTAACCCACCCGCCCGTAGGCACGACGGTAAATTACCAGTAAAACTCGTTTGGCTCAAGGATCGAACCCAGGTTTCACTGGGTCTCCTATCACTGTCCACCAACGCCTCACTCTTTTTTGCACCAAATGGGAATTGAACTTGAGTTCTTTGAGTCTTCAAAGAAGAACTCAAGTCATCCTACCACTTGAACTAGAGGTCATTTGCGTCGCATGTAGCTTTTATTAGAGGGGAAGTCGATGCGGCATATGCTTACCCGTGTCATAGAAGTCAGCCTTAACCCGGAAACATATAAAATCAAACTCAAACCTGATCGTGTAGCTCGTTTATCAAAACAGAAAAGGCTAACATATATGTTGCAAATACATTAACATGTTGTAAATGAATTGTAACTAGTATTAAGGCCCCTCGCGTTGCTGCGGGGGCGCGGGGGGGGGGGGGGGGGGGCGTAAACTGTGCTAAGTAGCACCAATGCTACAGCGACCAGCAACACCGAAAAATGGGTAAAAACAAATAACAAAAAAGGAAAAAATAACACCAAACGAAAAGCATATGTAAAATCGTTGAACCATGCATGCCCGGTGCGTCGTGTTAATGCGAAAAAATAGACTAAAACGTAAAATATAGAAAAGAATAACTAAGTCGATCTAGGACTTCGCTCGTTGCGACGAACCTGTCAAACAGGGAAATAAAGACATATTGCTACGGGCATGTCAAATGGAAAAAAAATAGACCAAAAAACATTAAACCCACACGCATGTTGCGACGTATTCACTTGCAAAATTTAGAACGAAACATAAACGAAAAATTTACAAAAAATGAAAAGTATGGGGGATCAAAGTTGAAAACAAAAAAGTATTATGGGTTAACTTGCAAAAGTTGAAAAGTTTGGGTAAAAGTAAAAAAATAAAATTAAAGAGGTTAAAAATGCAAAAAAAAAATGAAAACCTTTTAAATTAGAAGTGAAAAGCCAACTTTTTTTTTTTTTTTTTTGAAAAACTCCCAATACTTAAAGTACAATTTCATATAGCACCAACATGTTATTAATTTATAGTATGAAAATTAACTTGTATTGAGGTTGTAAAAACGTGTTGTAAATATATTGGTGACCCCTATGAGATTAGGGTTAAGTGATCTCAATCATACTAGAAAGCAGGGGGCGTAGCTTAGTTGATACCCGTGGGTGTACCCGTCCCTTAATGATTTGGTTAGAAGTATAAAATTTTTGATTTTTCGTCTAAAAATTTTAAAAGGGTCATGCTAATCACACACGGAGAAAATTATTTTCACATCCCAAAGCGCCGCGCTATGGCCAAAGCGCGGCGCTATGCTCGACAAAAGGTGCTTCGATTGACGTTTGAGACATTCGCTACTGTTTGAGAGACATAAAGCTGATTATGATGTTTTGTTGTTAACCCTAAGCGCCGCGCTTTGGCCATAGCGCGGCGCTTCGACCCAAATTTTCACTTTTAAAAGCAAGCTACTGATTGAGGTTTCTTCTTCTTCAGAAAAGCAAGCTACTTATCGTTCGAGACAAGGTCGCACTCAATACGTTGTTTACAAACATACGTGGGTATTCGAGTGTTTTGTTGTTTGTTGTTTACAAAAAACGATGTCGTGGTTAAACAACTATATTTTCGGTCAATATTCTGACGAGACAGTTGTTCCTGATTCTTACGAGGGGACCGCTATTTCTGACTCGTATGAGAAACCGGTCTCGTCCAACTTGAGGGAGGCAGAGGTTGTATCTGGCATTCGTTATCGTGATAACACGGTGACGCTGGATTTGAATACCCCTGTGGAGGACCCTTAAGCACAACAAGGTTATTCGAATTTCGGTTACGGTGGCGAGTACAACTTTGTACAGCAGGAGTATGGTCCAAACGACAGTTACGGTTGTCAACAGAGCTTACAAGGTTATTCGAATTTCGGTTACGGTGGCGAGCACAACTTTGAACATCAAGTATATTCGGACCTCGGTGACGATGGTGAGCCGGGGGATGTGTCTGTTGACGAGGAAGGCTGTTACCCGGTTACGTTTTCGTTTGATACAACGCAGACCTTTTCGTCACGTAAAGAGTTGGTGCGTTGGGTACAAGACACGGCAAAAGACAACGGTTACCTCATTGTGATTAAGAGGTCGAATAAAAGAGGAGAGAATTACAAGATTTGGTTTGAATGTACTTTTGGTGGGGAGCATAAGAGTATAGCTACACAGAGGAAAACGGGTAGCAAGAAAATAGGCTGCCCGTTCGAGATGATCGGGTTTTCGGAATCATCCGGAAGTGTTTGGAGGATCGAGGTGACGAAGGCGAAGCATAACCACACTCCTATTGAAAACTTAGAGGGTCACGCGTATGCGAGAAGGCTTTCTTCGGAGGATAAAAAACTGGTTAAGGAGCTGGCAGAGCAAGACATTCCCAACCAAAGTATCTGGCGAACGCTGACAAAAAACAATCTGGCTAGAAAGCTTATTCCGAAAGATATACACAACGCTGTTCAGAAGATCAACGCCGAAAAAAATGTCGGTAAGTCTCCGATGCAAAAACTTGAAAGCATTCTTCTCGAAAAAAATTACACTTATTACATGCGCACAAATGAGATATCGAACGAAGTTGAAGATGTCTTCTTTGTTCACGAAAGATCATTCACTATGTGGTGTGCCTTCCCGCATGTGCTAATGATTGACGCCACCTACAAAACGAACATGTACAACCTGCCATTTGTTCAGGTCGTAGGCATGACGTCGACAAACAAATCGTTTACGGCTGCTTGTGCGGTAATTTCCGCTGAGAAGTCAGAGAACTACCTATGGGTGTTGCAGAGGATCAAGTCTATGCTGGTAGGATGTATGGAACCGCGCGTGATTTTAACAGACAGGGATTTTGCGCTAATGAACGCGTGTGAACAAGTTTTTCCAAAAGCGCATAAGTATCTTTGTCGGTTCCATATTCAAAAAAATATTAATAAGAACAGCAAGAAGAAATTATCTGACAAGGAATGGAAAGAATTCGTACGTAGATTTTGGTTATTGTGCGAGTCTACGACCGAGGAAATATACAGGTATAACTTGGAAAACCTTGAAGCACAGCTGAAAGAAGATGACCGTGAACGTAGGTATTTCTTACATAATTATGTTCAAATTTTATATAATAACAAAAACTGACTATTTACGTTTTTTTTTTAATTTTAGAGGTTTTTGATTATTTGAAGAAATCCTGGTTGGATCCGTACCGTGAAAAGTTTGTATCATGCTGGATTAACAAAACTATTAACTTTCACCAAACTACGACCAACAGGGTTGAGGGCATGCATGCAACACTAAAAAGTCACTTTCCAAGTCATCGCAACACACTGGATAAACTTGTACTGTATGTTGATCATGTTGTTGATAGACAATACACCGAGATTAGTAGTAGCTTTGAAACAAGCCTCCGAAAAGTGATGACGCACCACAAGAAGCAGCCCATGCTTGCATATATTCTCAGAAAGGTTTCAATATATGCGATTGAGCTTTTGAGTAGGGAACTAAAACGTAAGGAAGACGGGTTGAGAGCCTACGGTGCAAGCTGTGGTTGCCAACTTTTTACCAGCTGTGGTTTGCCATGTGCCTGTCGTTTGGAAAAGTTGGAAAATAAAGGTAATTAATATCTTTTACCTTTCTCGTTATGATTTTGCCACCTAATTTGTTTTCATCCACAGGTCAGCAACTCCGGATCACACACATAGACGTGTTCTGGAAGAAGCTTAACTTCAAGCCTGCAAAGAAAAACATAGAGGATATCGATGTAGACGCGGAATTTGAAAAATTGAAACAAAAGATCGATCCAACACCCCCTCAAGTGAAAAGGAGCTTCTTTGAAAAGTTTCAGCAAATCCTCAATCCAGGGAACAATAACAAAAAACCTCCTGCTGTTCTGAAGAAAACTCGTGGTCGCCCAACATTGAAAACGCAGGAAGAAAGAAAGGTTGAAGCCGCTAGAAAAAGCTCGTACATTCCGTCGGAAGAAACTTGGGTCGAGGCCTCAGACGATCATCCCCGTCACAGCTCGTACATATCACCGAAGATTCTAGAAGTCAAAAGAATACCAAACCGATCAACCTACACCCTGATTTCCCGATGATCAAGCTCGGTCCTAAGACGGATATAGCAATCCGCACCTACGCATCTCAGATTCCCGAAGTGATCCATCCATACATCGTTAGAATAAAGGACGTGAAACCAGATGGTCATTGTGGGTTTCGATCGGTGGCTGTTGGGTTAGGAGTGAAACAAAATTCATATTTGATGATCCGGAAACAACTTATAAAGGAGTTACGTACGAACGAATCGCTTTGGAGGCAGTTTTTCGATCCGGAAAACATAGGACATTATGATGCGCTGCTTAGACGGATCGATTTCAAGGGGTGGGACGAGCAGATATCGAAAATTACATGACGATGCCTGAGACGGGGTTTCTTATTGCCCAACGATACGGTGTGATTGTTCACACCTTCGACATGCGTGGGAGCGATACAATTTTCCCTCTGCTGGGCGGGCCAAACGAAGCTGAGCAACCTCACCTGGTGGTTGCGGTTGTGTTCGTCGACCATGGGCATTTCATACATGTAGAGCTTGGAGGTTGTTATCCAATGCCTCCCCCAAACCCACTCTGGACAGCGAACAGAACAGAGCGGGCAGCAGCCTGGCATACATTATACAGGGATCAGATCAACGCGTACGAAATGCTTACGTATCGTGCCCCTGACCTTCATGTAACCCCATATGTTCACGATGTAGGTTAAATGTGTTTAATAATAATCACGTTTGTGTTTGTTCAATATATGCGTTACATCACGTTAAAAACCGAATGTCACCGACACGACCCAATCAGATTCAATACGCACTTGTACGACCCAAAATGACCATATACATCATAATACTACAATTAATGAAAAAATACGTCATGTTCATGTGCGGTAGGCGGCTGATACACATAACACCTCTCACAGGAGTACTTGTGCTTTCAAACCCAAATGATACGATATAACGGAATAAGACATCACACGTAACCGATTTGATCCGGAACTTGCAGTATACTCCATATATAATAAAAAATGATGTATAATGGAAAAAACGTAAAATTTAGACTATTATCGACGCGTTTGTGAATTAAAAACAATTTTAAAAAATTTAAAAAAGGCCCAAAGCGCCCCGCTATGGCCAAAGCTAAGCGCTTTGCCCTTAAATAAGAACAGAAGCGCCCCGCTATGGCCAAAGCGGGGCGCTTTGGTCCCTCGTTATACCTGAAACGGGGCAGCTTCTCCCCCATTTCAACACAAAACACAAAACACACACAAAAGGTGCGATTTACACACACTTGAGCCGGAGATCAACGTTTTCAAGCTTTCAACCGCTAAAAGGTAAGATCGAACTTCATTTATTGTTCTGGTTCAAGTTATGTGTTTGATTTTGTTTGATTTTGTTTGATTTGGGCGGGGATCATGTCGCTGTTGGGGCTGTTCTTCATAACGAAGAACCAAAGCGCCGCGCCGAGGCCAAAGCGCGACGCTTTGGTTCATGTTTATTTTTTTTTAATATTATTTGTTTTTATTTAATATTATTTGTTTAATATTATTTGTTTAATAATATTTGTTTAATATTATTTGTTTAATATTATTTGTTTATTATTTTATATTTAATATTATTTGTTTATTATTTAAAATGTTTAGTAATATTATTTGTTTAATAATATTTGTTTAATATTTTATGTTTAATAATATTTGTTTAATATTATTTGTTTAATATTATTTGTTTAATATTATTTGTTTATTATTTAAAATGTTTAGTAATATTATTTGTTTATTCTTTTATATTTAATTTTATTTGTTTATTATTTATATTTAATATTATTTGTTTATTATTTATATTTAATATTATTTGTTTATTCTTTTATATTTAATATTATTTGTTTATTATTTATATTTAATATTATCTGTTTATTATTTATATTTAATATTATTTGTTTATTTCAACGTGCAGGGATGGATTCCTCCGATGACGAGATTGAGCATATGGAGGCTGAGGGAGAGGTGGGAGATGAGGGAGAGCAGGGAGAGCCGGCATGTCCGTACCTGCAGTTTCCGCCGGGGTCACGGGCGAGGGGGAGATGCGCGAGGTTGCGCACCATCCCCATTGGGGAGCATGTAGGGATAGACTGGGGCCTGCTGGATACCGTGGAAGAGGTCGCGCGGGCGCGTGAGATAGTTGAACTAGATACTCCTTGGTCGCGCCTATTTGAGTTAGCGATGGAGGACTCGTACCCTGAGCTTACGTGGGAGTTTCTTTCCACGTTTACATACGCGCCGCATCCGGCGGATTACGTGGAGGACCCGAATTTTCCAGTCCACGAGGTTACATTCCATCTCGCCGGTCAGGAGTTTCAGATGAGTGTGCGGCAGTTTGCTGTCCATACAGGTTTGTACACAGAGCCCGAGCTTGATACTGATTTATATACGCAGGCGGTTACGGCGATGGACAGGCAGACGCTTATCAGTTTCTGGAGGGCCATTTCCAGGGTTCCCTTTGGGAAATCCTGGCAAAAGGCCACCACCATTAGAGACCCCTTGTACCGATACCTGCACCATATTATCGCGGCAACTATCGTGCCGCGGGGTGCCAGCAGGGAGAAGGTCAACCTCGGTGACCTTTTCTTTCTATACTGCCTACTGCGCTACCAGCCCTGCGATCTAGCAGCCTGCCTAGCAGATTACTTTGCCACAGCATACCACCGGCAGCTCCGCGGGTTCGTGCACACTGGCTCATACATCACAGCCATTGCACGCTCGCTAGGGCTCGTGCCCGAGCATGATCCGGAGCTGTCCGATCCGGTCCCGTCTACCAGGTTGGGCCGCGCGTCAGTATCTGCCATGCAGATTACCCGTACCTTTGATGTTGGTCTGAGGTTTCGGGGACGTGACGGGCTGATTTGGCATCCGGAGGTGATTCCGGAGGTCATCTCGGTTGTTATTGAGGTGAGGCCTGGAGTGTTAGCCCCTCCTGATGTTCAGGCGGCCGCTCGGCAGGCTCAGCTACAGGCTCTGGGACTCGATGAGTTCCCGGGCCAGCCTCAGGCTGAGGCTCAGGCTCAGGCTCAGAGGATCCGGCTCAGGAGGAGCATATCGAGGAGATCCCGGTACCACTAGTTCAGCCAGCTCCTGAGCCGCCACAGTACCCGCAGCACGTTTACGCTGACCTGCCTCCGGTAGCGCGTGAGGTGGCTCGGGACTTCGACCGGCGCCTCAGACGCCAGGGCGCACGCATTGACTGGATCGTCGAGACGCTCGTTGCTCTACGAGAGCACGCTGGGTTGCCTCCACTTCCCCTCCCACCGTCCCCACCGCACGAGGATTAGTACCTTAGTTTGTTTGTATAGTGATTTGTTATGTATTATGTACTCAGTTGTACCTTTTTGTTTTGTATGTACAAACTGATATATATAAATATATATATTGCAGTTAATCTTCTATTTACATCACGTTGGTTTTGGATTGTTTACGTTTAATTCTTATGGCTTTTTGTACATTTTAACGTGTTCGTTTAATTTAACAAAATAAACAAGGTTAACGGTTTATAAAGACGCACTTATATTATATACGTTCTATAAAAATAATGACGTAAAAAAACGTAATTATAAAAAACGTATTATAAAACTCAAATACAATTTTTTCCTCCAAAAAACACTACCAAACTAACCCACATCTCACCTATTTCAAAAAAAAAAAAAACAACACAAACTCCAGCCCACGCTTTTTGTCTTTTTGCACACTCAAAGCGCCCCGCTTTGGCCATAGCGGGGCGCTTTGAGTGTGCAAAAAGACAAACACCGTGTGCGAATAGACCAGGCCTTTTAAAATTATAAAGGATTCCCCGATTATTTTGTCTAAATATTTATATAATATATAAATTGGGTCCCATGACACCCCCTCGGTCACTCAAAACTTTTGGTCAAGCTCCGTTATTGCTAGAAAAAAGTTATAAAGTAATAAAGGTGCTCTCTATCTTCATTACAGAGAATATTCGTAAAGCAACTATTTGTTGAAGATCAAGAAGTGAGCGTAAGTTGAATTAGTTTAATATTCACCCCAACCATTAGGGTGTCCGGGGCACCAAGCGGGGACCTCATCGGTGACCACTTTCCCCGATCGGGAACACCGCCGCCATCGGTGCGGGGACCCGATTCGGGGGGTGGTTTCGGCACATGTCCACCGGTTTGAATTTGGCACAATAATCGATGAACGGCTCTTTGAACGGTCATAAACAAAAAAAATTCATTTTTTATACAAATATAAATAACCACACCCACTTATTTACACTCTCATCAAACCACACCACAACTTTACTTAATTTTTATACTCTCAAACCACACCCACTTTAAAAAAATTTTATATTCTCAAACCACACCCACTTCTCAAACCGAGCAATGGAGAACCAACCCCGCGAAGCCAAGAAAAAAACTAAGGGACGAGGCAAGCAACCGTCTCGTGGTGGTTCGAGCGGTGCAAGTGCACAATCACAACCCCCTTTCGGATATACTCCACAACCCCCGTTTTTTTTCCAACAACCTTCACACCCCTCCTTTTACAACACTCAAGCAACCAACCTTCAACCCAATTTCGGCTATGGTTTTCAAAATTTGTTATCAATGGATGCTCCTCCTCACTCCCCCGCCTTCGACCCATATGGTTTTCGTTCCCCACAACTTCCATCGGTCCAAGAAAATGTTGAACGTCCTCTACCTGTTTGGGACGACAAGGACGATGAGGTAGTGCCCGAAACTCAAAATTTGGGCGACGAGGACGATGAATATAATGTGGATGCAGATTTGGGCAACGAAGAAGATGACGCTCGGGAAAAAAAGGGAAAAATGACGAGCGAAAAATGGACAAAGGTCCAAGAAGAGGCGTTGGCGAAGGCGTATGTACATTGCTCTACCGACAAAAAGAAGGGCAATCAACAAAACCGCGATAGTTTTTGGCGTAAGATTTTAAATCATTTTAACGCCACCGTCGGTGGAAGTAACCGGACCGTGCATCAAGTACGGTCTAAATGGGGCCCGATGCAAACGAAAATAAACTTTTTCAACGGCCTATACCAACAAGCGGTAAAACTTATATTTTTTAACATTGTATATTTTTTATTTTTCTTTACTAAATTTATATTTTTTTAACATGTATATTTTTTATTTTTCTTTACTAAGTTTATATTTTTTTAACATGTAGGATCGCACACGAGGAAGCGGAGTCAAGGATCTCGACGTGATGAAAGTCGCTTTAGGAGAATTTAAAGATAGATTTCCGAACGGTTTTCAACATATCGAGGCGTGGGAGGTCCTTCGAAAACACGACAAATGGGCCCAAGTCCCATTGTTGGGTGAGGAAGGGGAAGGTTCGGGACATAAAAGAAAGCCCGTTGAGGTGGACCCTTCCATACCTGATATGAACGAAGACCCCTCGCCACAAAGAGCACAACGGCGAGACAAGCGTCAAGCGACATCGTCCGATGGAAGCTCGGCCGAGTTGGCGGCACAATTCAAAGAGTACACCGCCATGAAAGAAAAGAAAAACGCGATTGAATATAAGGCGGTTGAATTGAGGATGAAAAGAGAGGAGCAGGCTCTCGAGCTCATATCGGAACAACGCGAGACGATGAAAAACTACAATTACGATCGAGATATGGAAATATTCATCAAGCCGCACGACGATGCTCCGCCAAGTATGTTGCCGTTCATCCTCGCCCGAAAACGCGACATCGCTAAGAAGTACGGGTGGCCGTGCGATTTCTAAAATTATTATTTTCTAGTTTTAATGTAATTTTTATTTTCTAGTTTGAATGTAATTTTTATTTTCTAGTTTGAATTTAATTTTTATTTTTATTTTCTACTTTGAAATGTCTTTTGTTAAATTTTATTTAATTTTTATTAATATTTTTTTATAAACATGCATAATTAAAACCAAAAAAAAATAAAATACCCAAGTCCCCTAATAGGGGAGTGGCGCCATCAAAATGGGGTGTTAGGGGAGTTTAAGAGGGGAGTTTAAGAGGGGAGTTGACGTGGCACTAGCTGGTTGGTGGTGCGTAAGAGAGGGGACTCCCCTGTTAGGGGAGTGCCCCTCTCACCCTTATACATCCTTGTGTAATAATTAATTTGAAGCTTCTCTTTAACTATTTCTTATTGTTATGAAATTTATGCAAGTTTCTTATAAGACTATTCTTCAAACAAACAGGATTTATGTGAAAAAAATGCTATAAAATTAAAAAAAAAACATATTCATTCGTTTAGATTCTTAAAATTGATATGTTGATTACATGTTTGGTGATATTTCATGTCGTATAATCAGTTTATTAAGTAATTTCATACATGGTATGGAATGGTGGGTTTTTTTACAATGTTTTGAGTTAGAAGTTTTTAGTGTGATAACTTATAAGTAAAAACTATGTGAGATACCTTATAAGTAAAAACTATGTGAGGACTAAATGGGTGAAATGATATGAAAGGTTGACACTTTACACTTTAGAACATTCATGTACCTATTATGGTGTTTGGTGTTCTATATCATACGCTAAAGGCGAGTATGTGACAATGTAACGTGCTACTTTGTGTTCATCAAGGGTGGTAGTAATTATATTGTCACTCATGGTTTCCAATTTAGTTATTCAATGTAAGGAAGGTTACGTGTGATGTGCTCATCAACTTCGTGGAACAAGATTTACATATGTAATTTGCTTAATTATTACGGTTTGGTAACTTTGTTTTGGTTATCTAAACTAATCTTGTTTTCAATAAAAAACTGTATGCTCATTTGAACTAGTATGATTTCAAACGTGGCGTGAGATCGTTTAGATGTCATGACTAGATCACGATGATGAAAGAGACTTGGTAGAAAATAACATTTGAGTAAATACGCCTCATATTTTTGTAATCGGTTTGAACTTAACATCCATAGACTTCTAGTTTGGTTTCTTTCGGTTTACAAATTTTATTTTGTTTTGGGTGTTCGGCTTTGATTTGCTAGTATTATGATGTTAAAACTTGCTGATGAGGATACGTCTTTAGTCGGACCGAACGTCTAGACAACGGACAACCGGACCGAATGATCAAAGGAATACTCGCACCTAGCGCCATAGGTGGAATGGACTAACTCCCTGTTCCGCCCTAACCAACCTGGGGCCCAAAGCTTTAACCGTCATGACAATGATTGGTCCGACCCTAACTAACTCGCCACGTCAGTATACCAAAAACTATAAATACCCCGCCAGGACTTCCAGCAAGGGGTAATCACTACTTTCTCTCCCTCCCTGACCTATTCTCTCCACACAAATACTTATTCTCACGCCCGAGCTTGGTCACAGAGAGGCCCCCCCTCCCTGTGACGAGGCTAACGGTGTGCTTTTTCCTTGTGATCTTGCAGGTTCTTGCTAGGTCATCTGAAGCTCTACTCTGACCAGGTCGGACCAACTGGTTTTGAGTCTTCACTTGCCATCTTCTCAAAGGAAAAAGCAAAATTAAAGAAAGAATATGCAATTAAGCTTCATCGTATGTCAATAAAGTCTAAAATATGTTATGTCACATTAAGAATTATACTGAATGTAACATATCGAATTTCATTTTCACTGAATATCGAAAAGAAGACTACCAAACGTGTTCAAAGCGTAAAACATATCTTTCTGTCTTTTGTT
Source organism: Helianthus tuberosus (assembly GCA_030545235.1). Classification (NCBI taxonomy): domain Eukaryota; kingdom Viridiplantae; phylum Streptophyta; class Magnoliopsida; order Asterales; family Asteraceae; genus Helianthus; species Helianthus tuberosus. The sequence continues at coordinate 12,511,571 of CM060429.1, read as the reverse complement.
TTATAGCATGTAATTTGTATTCGATTGATCAACTCCGACCTTTAAGAATGAGTGGATTCGTACTCAAAAGAACCCAAGATGCCGATGCTACGATCAGTTTAACACTTACCCGTCGATTTTGGATCCACTAGTTGCTAGGCACAAAGAGAAGCATCATGTTTTGTGCCCATAAATAGCTAACACGTGTCCCATCCAAGAACTAAAAAAAGAAATAGTTTCAAAAGTATATTATTCTGAAGAGGATTGATCTATTTTTGTGGATTAGATCATATCTCATTTTCATCATTATTTTGTTATTGATATAAATGAACACTAATTTTGCAGAACTCTTTATCGACATTCTATATTTACTTTGGGAGCTATCAACATTCTATTTTTAAAATGGTTTTCGTGATAACTTTTCTCGAATGTTTAGTACGACACTAAGATAATGCCTCTTTTTTGGCATGATATGACATGTGTCATTCCAGTCCGCATGAGCATTATGAGACCAAAGGGTATGGAGCTCGGCTCCCCCCCCCCCCCCCGGTCCCCCACGTTCCGGATCGTCCCACACCGCCCCCCGGCGGTCCGTCGTGTCCCTCACGTCCCCCTAAAGACGGTAGCGACGAGCTGCAATGGTGGGGCCCCCTTCATTTCTTCTCTCTCTCTCTCTCCTTTATTTTATATATTAATTTTTTATTATTGGGTAGCTCCTTTGAATGGTTCTTCATCGAATGTGACGTGGCGCTTACGTGGCGGATAGTCCCCAAAGGGACTACCCAAATCATACCCTATGGTGTCACACCCCCAAAATCCACATGCGGAGTACTACCGCTTGGAGGCGTGACTGACCAGGATCCAGCCACCAATCATATTGAACAAGCATATAAGTAGTTATAAAATCCAACCAATACAATTGGTGTTCAAACAAACATAGTTAAGTTGCAAGCGGAAGCATAAGTCTTAAATCAAAACAGAAGTTTAATTGTTTCAAAGTTTAACATGGCGCACAGCCGTCCATGTCCCACAACGACTCTCCTCCATGCAAGCTCCAGCTAAGTACCTATTGACCTGCAAAGCATGTAGTAACGAGTCAACAACAAGTTGAGTGAGTTCACAGTTGGGTGTTCGTTTTAAGTTGTTCGAAAAACAGTTTCCTTTATCTGGCAATCCTGCCGTGGGGGTTACCCCATAGTTAAAAACGTGACTTGTTCATTCCCGGTTACTCTGGCTATCCAGCCGTGGGGGCTACCCCGTGTTAGTTATCTGGCATTTCGGCCGTGGGGGCTACCCCATGTATATACTAGACTCGTTACCATATCGACTGCTGACTGTAGTCATGTTTATGTGCCCTGAAACTGTCAATGTCTATCATCATTGACGTGCCCCAGATCCATTAGTTCACGCCCGTCCTCTGCGGCACGGTGTGAGGTTTGTCAGACCTAAATAGCGCTATCTAACTAATGACCCGCTCGCCATTGGCCCGACGATTAAGTCGATATAAAAAGGAGGGACTTCGTGATAGAGTTTTGGTCTAGTACGAGTTATCTGTCCGTGAGGACGAGGAATTACATTCCTGAACCATTGCTGTCCTACCCAAGGAGGACGAGGAACCCATGTTCCTTAACCCCAATTCCCGACCCCTGGGAATCCCATGCTTTGTAGAGGGTGTGAACTCACCTTGGTTTGCTCGGCAGACACACAGAAAAGTCAAACAAGCAATATTGTGGTCACTCACGTCCTATCATAGTTGTATCACACAGGTCAGGTTCAAACCACGTATTGCACGTATGATCTACACGTATGCTAGCACATTGTACTCAAGTATCATTCATGGCAGCCCAACAATAACACATAAGGCCCAAGAGTCCGGCCCAAACACCCAAACCCGTGATCATGCAAGTCCAATTCAGCGTATACATGTAGTTGGTCTTGACTCGAGACTGTGCGGTCTCTAGTCGAGACTGTGCGGTCTCGAGTTGTGCTTATGTGTTCTCGAGTCGCAAACGTGAAGGTCTCGGGTCATGCATGTTCTGGTCTCGAGTCGCAACCGGACTCGAAATCGTGGTTTCGAATCATGATGTTCGTGTTTGATCAAGTGTGGTCTCGAGTCGAGACTAAGGGTTCTCGACTCGCAACCTCGTGTCGGAACCGTGATCTCGTGTGGTCATGTGGTGATCTCGAGTCGAGACTGGAGGTCTCGGCTGGAACACCTGCTGATTTCCGACATGTACTATCCAATGGGGTTTTAATTTCATGCAACCATTTTGTACTATCCACTAAACATGTTTTCTTGTCTAATTTCTAACCAAAATGGATCAAACAATCAGATTTCAAATATTCAAGCCACATTCATATCATATTCATCATGTTCTTCATATGTTCATCATGTTCATCCAATATTCATATAAACTTTAACCAAACAAAAATCATGATCAACAACTTATCAACACTAACATGCACCCTATGATATTCAATCACCATGAATCGTCCTAATCGTGCACATACCACAGCCGATTACAAGTATTCGGTTTCCATTCATCAATCATTTCAACTTATATCAACATCCAAACCATATAGAGCCGATAACACTCATACATAGTCAAGCATACATTATTCATTCTAACGAAATCAACACTTTAACATATAATCATCATCAACCGAATGTAAACACATAAAACATGAAACATTTATGCATCGATTACTTGAACATTAACTCATCATCAATGTTTACCATCATATTAATCAAAACATCATTTGACCAAACATCAATCATAAATCACTAACCGGTTCGAGAAGGTACCGAGTTGCTAAGGAAAATGAGTGAAATGGAGTGTCCGGGTGATGATGATGAGCTTAACCGAGTCTCCTTGTGGTCACCGGTTTGATCCGAGAATGGAGGAGAGAAAATGTTGTGGTTTAGGGTTTTAGTGAGGGAGAAGGAGAGTGTGTGTGTGGATTGTCCAAAGAATGGCAAGGTTTGCTAGGAGCATGATATATATACTAGTCCTAGTAGGTTTCGGGTGGGTTAAATGAGGTGCGGCCCAACCGGCCCACATGTTGCATTGTTCACTCGAGACCACATGGTCTCGAGTCGGGTTCTTGTGTCTCGGTTCCTATACAAATATACACACTATACATACAAGCACCACACATAATAATCACATAGTTTTACTTATATCATTCATTAAGCAGACACGTTAACTAGTCACATATGTTCAAGCATGTTACATCAGGATACACGAAAGGTTCTAAATTTCGAGTTGTCACATATGGTCTGATAGGTAAAGTTCAAAGTTGATGTAGTAGTATAATGCCACATAATATTCCTTGTAATAATTACTCGATTATTTAATTTTAATTTTTTTTATGATAATACATCAAATAATATTACTTAAATAAAACAAATACATTAATATTAAAATAATGTATAAATAATACTGTTCATCGTAATTTTCATCTTCGCTTTAGCTATACTCGTCTCCATCTTCGCCTTCGTCGTCATCTTTGCTTTCGTCTTCATCTTCCCCTTCTTCTTCACCCTCGTTTAAAATATACCGAACCGGCCAAGCATGTTGGACCAAATCCAACTCTAACACGCAATGTGCTACATTGGAATGTATTTGATTCCCATTGTTCACTCTTTCAGCCATTGTTGGTTGCGGATATTGCTGAACAACGTCCGGTATATAATTTTGACATATTGTTTTTTCCTTCGTCTTTTAATATCATATTATGCATGATTATACAAGCATACATAGCATCTCTCATTTTTTTCTTTGGTACATGCACGACAAGGATTTTTCAAATAGTGCCAACGTTGTTAAAGAACCCCAAAGCATCTCTTAATGTCCTTTCGCGCATACTCTTGAAGTTTCTTAAAATGTGCTTTTTTTTCATCGATCGGGTCGCTAAAATATTTACCAAAATAGTGTTTCTTGAAAAATATTTACCAAAATAGTGTTTTAAAAACTTAGTTGTGTCTCTCTTCTAATCTCATTGGATAAAAACTAATTTAGTAATTTTGTTATTTATTTCCACCAATTATTTTCTACAATCAATCTATTATACTTTTTATTACCTTTTACCTACTCATTATAATTCTTTTTTTTCCTAAACAAAACCATCTCAAATATATTTAACAATAAGAAAAAACAATAATAATTGACCGTTAAAAAAATTACTACTCATGTATTTTTTAATAATTAAGCTACTTTAAAGTCTTAACAATGATGTATTTTTTAACAATGAAACTACTTTGAAATCTTAACAATTAGTACAAAACAACCTTCAAAATTTTATAATATTTAACTTGTATGAACAAATATACTAAACTTACTTTGTAGTTTTATATTACCTTTCTATAATCAACTAACTTAACAATCATGTTATAAATTTTTTTAAAAACAAGAATATCATCATAAATTAAAATATAATCACAAACAGAGTAAATCTGATTGAATATACTAAATTACTTTAAAATAAAATCACAAACAGAGTAAATATGATAAAATATACTAAATAACTTTTTAGTTTTTACATATCGTCGAGGAATGACCCGACTCGGTCATTCCGGGTCAAATACCAATCGTTGACAAAACATAAATAAGGAAGATATTTCCACATATCTTCATCCGTGTATATCTCCGATAAAATAGGAGTCGCTTAACCGACTTCCCAAAATATGAGGAAACTAAAAGCCACCCATAACTATAAATAGAGGAACTCGTCATAAAGGTAAACACATTCTACTCACTTTACTATTCTTCTATACTCCCACAAACGAATACTTATTCTCATGTCGGATGGTGGTTACAGGAATAACCCCATTCCTGTAACGAGTCCTAACGATGTCTTGTTTTGCAAACCAAAGGTTGGATCACTTATCATCAGGTAACTCGATCCAAGGACATGCTCAGGTACTGTTCTTACATATATTATCATACTATAATATAATGAGTTAGTATAAGGTAAAAATAACTATAATGGATTTCAACAAAGAAAAATAAATATTATATTGTTTGAATACAAATAAAACACCGTTATAACAAAAAAAATTAGAATAAATTGATGGAAAAAAATAAATATATAGCAGTCTAATGAGAGTAGGAGAGAGACATAACTAACTTTTAAAAACACTATTTTAGTAAATATTTTTCAATAAACACATAAATATTTCTTTCACCAACACTTATTTGGGAAAAAAACTCACGAAAAACATCTTAAAATATTTTAGAGACTAAACTAGTGAGAGATGAGTGATCGGGTAAAAGCAAATAAGTATTCTAAAAGTTATTATAAAATATGATGAAATTTAGACGAATCTTGTAATTTACTCTAAAATATAAATAAATTGATGAAAATCTCTCGTTCATGCATTGCGTTAATAAATTGGTATTAATGCTAATCTTAAGTTTTAACTAGACATCTATATCTATCTATACTTTCTATAAAAGGAGAAATCCAAGTGACATAAGAAAAGCTGATGTGTCAGCTGGAGAGGCTGTCCAACAAGGCTTTTCTTATGTCATTATTACATCATAAAGCCTAATATATAAATCACTTTAAAATACATTTAATGTTCTATCAAACCACTGCCTTGTGTATTCAAGTGTTAAAGGTCTGGCCCACATTCCAAAGGGCAAACCACTGCCCATCTACAAGAAAGTAGCAGATGGTTTCTTTGGTAAACGTATACCTAGCAGCAGATGTTTTGAAATTGCGGGTAATTTGAATTTCAAAATGCATGGGGATATGTAATTTTCAATTAATGCATGTCACTTACCAATAAACATCTGTCGAGATTCAAAGTTCTGGCTCCACATTCAAAATTGAAAATTCAAACCATATATTCTAACCCTATAAATAAGGGTTAATAATCTGGCTCCACATTCAAATCTCTCTCGCTCACATCTATGAGCGTGTCTCGTCCTCTCAAATGCATCTTTCTCATGATTCAGCCGCTAATCTCCGATTACACTTCTTTGTTCGAATGTTTGGTGATTATGTTTACATGTTATCGTTCCAGTATCATTGTTCCAACATCGTCGTTTCAATGAAGCTTTCCATCACACATCAACCTTTCAATATCGATGTTGCAGTATCATTGTTGCAACATCGTGAAAAGTTGCATGTGATATCTTCTTCGATGGGAGACTTGCATGGTTTTATAGAAAGTATAGATAGATTCGTGCAATATCGTGAAAAGTCAGATGTAGTACAACAGTTCTGTTTCGCCCTTTGCATGTTAGGTTTGTTTCTTATTTTGATTAACTGTTGATGATGTTGAGAGTTTTTATAAACACTGAAATTTTATAATATTTTAAAATGCATGTTTATATTATTAAAATGAGCTATTACATAGAAAAATACAAATTTAAAGAAATATTTATAAAGGATTACACGCTAGAGTTAACACTTGCTAGGATTTCATAGACTCTGGCCTTTCTCCATGTGATTTCATGTTCTCTTTTGATTTTCAGGTCAGTTAGCATGTTGCAGATTTTCTGATCCTGTTTTAGAAGTTGTGTCAGAAACTCCCCTGCATTCTTCTGGAACTCTGATGGAGGAGAGTGGAGGACTTCATCGAGCAATGCTATGCTGTTCCAGGTTTTGTTGTAATTAGTGTCATTTATTATGTCGACTTTCCTGTTTAGTTCTTCGTCTGTTCTTTGTTCTTTGAGTGACCACATGGAGAACTGTGTTTTAACATTGCTGGTGTCTGACCAGTGGTAGAAGCTGAAGTTTGCCATGTAGATTTTTTGTTGGTTTTCTGATTTGGAACAATTTTTGACAGAAAGTGATTTGTAGGACAATTTGTTGATGTTTTGAATCAAAAGTAATCATCGGTCTTTTATAGAGTTTAAAAACGCGTCTACATGGTAAATCAAGAGTTTCCAAATAAATCCTTTATAAGGTTTGAAGGATCGTATAAAAAGAATAGTAATAACAATAAGAAGAAATCATTTTTTTTAATGTTTATATAAACAGTATATCAAAGTTTAACGCTTAGCATCCTGTAATTATAAAATATTTTGTCTTGCAAAATTTTCTGTCCTTTGTCATATCTATTACTCAAAATTTAAAAATAATAGTTTTGATTCTATTATTAAACACAACCCACCCAATATCAACTAAATCCCAATTCTTTGGGAGTAACCATCTAAAGACTTTTGACCATCGGTTTTCTTAAAAGAATTGAAACAAATCTCTAACACAACTCAACGACTCTATGAATTACAGTGTGGTTTATGCTTGATAGAATAGTAAAAAAAATGAGACGATGAAATAATTAGATAATACCAACTGACCTTATGATAATGCAATCCGACTTCAAAAGTGATTCGTGCTGATAACGTGTTGTGAAACAACGACCTACTAGCAATGTATAGAGAAGAATGAGAGAATGGAAGATATGTTTCTTATTGATGTAAAATATGGATTACATATGCCTCTATTTATAGGCTTACAAGATAAGAGTTAAGTACACGAAGAGATGGGGGTTAAGAACATGGGGAGTCATGATATAATGATAAATACAAGTGGATAGTCACACAATAAATAAATATTAATTCATAACATTGATATTAATTTTGTATTGGCGTGGTTGGGCTAGTACATATAGATATAGTTGTAAATTTGTATATAGTGGACCAAAATCTAATAAAGTGGTATATATAAAACTATAAATTTAAATTATATTTAAGTATATATGTATGTGTAATGTGTGTGTATATATAGGTGTGTGTGTGTGTGTGTGTGTATATAATTTATATTTGTGTATATATATGTGTATATACATGTTTATATATGTATTTGTATTTGTGTATGTATATATATATACTAATTATTAATTAAAAATAATTCGAGCCGAACTGAGCCGAGCGAACCTTTGCTCATGCTTGGCTCGTTTACAAACCGAACCGAGCAGAGCGACTCGTTTACAACCGAGCGTCAAATCGAACGAGCATTTTCCGAACGAGCATCGAGCGAGCGACGAGCGGCGAGCGATTTGAACGGCCCTAGCTGCCGGTCACCACTTCCTCCTCCTCCACAGCCACCGGCAACACCTCCCCCACCTCCACAGCCAGCCCTTCTCTTCCGGCCCTTCTTTCGATTTCGCCATTTCTTCCGGACAATCTCTTCTGCTACTGTACAATTAGTGCTGCCAATATCCGATTATTTGAAGATCTAGAACAGATCTGGGAGCAAGATTTCACCTGTTTAGTTGAAGGGGTGTTGCAAAAATGTGTGGTTTGTGAGTCGTATTGTTTTCATTGTCTGATGAGGCAGTCTTCTAACCATTTCGGAAAAAAAGACTACTCTGCAAATTACGGGTATCAGACATAAAAGCTTCTGAATAACCATTCTCATGTTTAAGATAATTAAGAAGATCCGGGTCATGGGTATTTGACATCCAGTGATACGGGTCTTCCCAAGAAACCCCATGAGCTGTGACGTTGAATGCTATTTTCTTGGGTTCTGGCGGTGGTTTTTGGTGGCGGAGTGAAGAGTAGAAGTAAGAGTGTAGGGTGGTGGTAAGTGGGTGTGTGGTAGGTTTTAACCTGGTGGTTTTTGTGATGAAGGAAGCCATGGAAATGGTGCAGGAGAGGTTAGTTTCAGGTTGTGGGTGCAAAGGTGGAGTGGTAAGGGGAAAGAGAAAGGGAAAAAAAGTTTGCAGATGTGGTGTAAAGAGGTGAGATAATCAAACACTCTTTTTATTACACTCCGCATACATTTGGTCCATCTTTTCTCGTGCAAACGTTTGCAGATGTGGTCTGTAGACTGCAGACCTTTTACATCTGAAAAACAAACACCACCTAAGTCTTTCCCCAAACCACTCCACCACTACCTCATTAGCAATTGGTATAATTATATAATAAGAACTATATAATTTATAACTAGATTAAATACTTTAAAAATGTTATACTTCACGTACTTTCAACCCTCTAGTTGTTGCAATTACTTTCAATTTTCCTGTACGGCCATTATAGAATTACTTATTTATATAAACACAGTTGTCTAGTTTCAGAAATATTTATTTACTTATTTATTATTATAAAAGCTTTCCCGTATTCGACATAACCACATGATCTTATTTATTTATTATAATATATATCTTACGTGTAGACAAAACTTAAAAAAGTACAATCAAACTAAGAGTTTCAACGTTTGTTCATATTTTCCATCAATTCATACGTCGAGTCTCCTCATAATTAACCTCCTTATGTATGTATAGATATAAAACTAATATAGAACCAATTTAAGTAAAGATATGTAAGAACTGTTAAACAACATAATAAACATTTATATACATATTAACATGTATATATTTTTTTAATTTTGTTACTTGTAACTGTATAATCGAATCTATTTCGCTATGAACCGCTATTACGGGTATGTTTGGCATAGAGCTTTTAGGAGCTTTTAGCTTTAAGCTTTTAAGAAAAAGCTCATACTCAATAAAAAACATTTTTTGGTTGAACGAGCTTAAAGCTTTTAGGTTAGGAGCTTGAAGATTTTGGTTGAACGCTCCTACTATTAGCGTTTAGAAAGAGCTACAAGCTTTTAGGAAAAAACGACTGATTTAACCTCTAAAGATAATGAGCTTTTTAATGCATAAACTATTTAAATTTTTAGTTATGTCCATTTTGATCATTTTATACATTTTATTAAAAGCTCCAGCTACTCTACCAAACACCAAATATATCTAAAAAGCTACAGCTACTAGCTACCAGCTTCCAACCAACAGTCACCAGCTACTTTTGCCAAACATACCCTACATATAACTAATCTCTATGTATATTAGTATTGAATTACCTATTACCTATATATTAAAAAGAAAATTACCTATATATTAAAAAGAAAACCTAATGAATAGTAACTCATAACTATAATTATTATTAATTAATTTAATTAAAATGCGTATATATAAATACATTATATCAATACATTTTTAAGTATTTACCTATATATTAAAAAGAAAACCTAATGAATAGTAACTCATAACTATAATTATTATTAATTAATTTAATTAAAATGCGTATATATAAATACATTATATCAATACATTTTTAAGTATTGATATAAAGTTTATTTTTTTTGAAGGGTGACTTTCTATGTACAGGACCTATAGGTCACCGGGTTCTTGTCAAAGACAATCCCCCGTCAGTCCGTGTTGCGGACGCGATGTTCTATCGGGCCCCGGCCGCGTACGGGAACTGACATTCGCCCGGAAACCATACTGCCCCCACACGGGTAAAGCCGCTGGGGTAACAGCTGGGTGAAAACCGGGTTGCCATCCGGATCGAACCATGCCTCGGTAGGAGCGATCCATCATAGGGACGTCCCCCCCCCCCCCCCCAAAGTGCCACAGCCAGGAGTCGAACCGGCGACCTCACAAGCAGGGAGCCGGCCCAACCCAACCACTTGGGACCAACTGGGCTGGGAAGGGGATTTTTAATAAAGTTTATTAATTATTCTATCTTAAATAAAGTAATTAACTAGACAAATTAATAAAACAATTTAAAATATATACTTTTTTGACAAAAAGTTGATGTGTAATTTTAAAATTATTTTTAGATAAACATATATGGAGAGATGACCTTTTTCCATGAAGAGCTGAAGACGTGCAATTATTTTCCACTTTTTTGTAAATGTAAACGCGACCAAATACAATGCAAATTGACAACTGTACGGCCAGATCGGACCATCAGGATTTCACCTGATTTTTATCACCTTTTGCATTTCAAACCTTAAGAAATCACATTGGTGCAAAACAGGTCCCTATGTTTTCTGTACTTTACAAATTGTAATCGTCTGGTCAATCAACGCACTTCATGTGCACCTTATAAAAATTATTGATTACACCCTGGTATGGCTATTTAATTTTTATTCTTAAAGAATATATATTTTTATTAATATATAATATTTTATGTCAGGTAACGTATTGTTTATCTACATTTAATTTTTGAGGAATATTATAAATTTAATCCGTAGCTCATTACTCATAAGATGTCTATATTTAATACGTCTAAGTTTTTGATAAATTTTAAATTGATAAAAATTAACTGTATCTCATGTATTCTATTCAATATGCCTTAATTTTTGATAATTTTAAATTGAAATGTAAATAAAAAATAACTTGTTCCAATTTATAGTTGGTCGAGCAAAATTATAAAAGTTTCTAGGAAGTTTTTTGAACTTGTTTGATTTTTAGAAGTACGCTAGTTAAAAGGTAGATTTGCATGAAGTCCGCTAGTGTTGGAAATCATGTCTTCTTCAATATAATCACCTCCTAATCTTGTCACGTTTCTCCTAGGTTTTGAATATCAAGTAAGACACGAAGTTCTTCCACCTTAATACTCAGTCGTTTGTGTTCGCTCTGCATCAACACCTTTGATGCAGCCGACACAACATCGCACCCCCTGTTTTCTGACTCATTTGGTGTCACACCCAAAATTTGTCCAAACACTTGAACCATCAACCACAAACAAGACAACATCCTTTCTCTTCCACCTTGATCAAACACGCTATTTCACCACCTTTGAAGTCTGCTGTCAGGGCCGGGCCGGAGGGGGTGCGGGGTGGGCGACGACTCAGGGCCCAAACTCTCCGGGGGCCCAAAAATTTATTTTTTTTAATAAAGTTACGCTGTAGAACTTAGAATATATAAGTACTGAATTGGAAAATGACAAGATGAGGCTCATGGTCTAGTGGTTCCCATGTCACTTTATTAGCAAGTAGGGCTTGCGTTCCAATTTTGATAGCTTCATTTTTAGTTGATTTTTTTTATGTTTATTACTTATGCATTAAATGCAAATGACATTAATTGACTAATTTTGTGTTACATTAAATCAAAATGGGAATCATAGTTATTTCTCAAATCTAATTTAAAAATGCTTATTTATGTTAATTTCTTAAAATATTATTCAATCTATAATTAGTTTTGTGTATTTCATTTTTTTATGAAAAAAGTCTTATTTTATTTTTTTTCTCTTTCAACTATGTGTATTTTCTAAATAAATTTGGATAGGTTACGATGGTTTTACATGATCGTAAATGACGACTTTTAAAGTTACGACGTAACTATTCCACATTTTCTTAATTTACCCTTACAACGTGTTTTCTTTCTACGTTTCGTTGTCCAAATACGATGGTCTTCAACTCTTCATGGAAAAAGGTCATCTCTCCATATATGTTTATCTAAACTAATTAAACTTAAAATCTAAAAAGTGGGATGTAAACTGTAAAGTAAATTTATATGTATAAACAACATGAACAAATTGACAACACAAAAACATGAAAAAAAGAACAACACGAGATTCTAGAAGAAAAAGACCCCAAGGGTTTAAACTGCAAACCAACACAAACTTGAAGGTCTTTCACCTTCAACAAAAAGCATGTCCGTTCCGTTGTTTAAAAGTTAATTAATTAAGTAAGCTTTGATGATTCATCCATCACCTGGCTTCACCTGCTTCGTTTACTGTCCACCTATTAAACATTAATTTAATCTCAAATCTCCGTTTTAAACCCTCAAATTCCCTCAACAAATTCATGGATAAATTCCGAAAATCCTTCACCAGATCACCACCCCACGAATCTCAGATCGAACCAGAAGAAAAACAAATCTTACTTCATCAAACCGATCACACCATTGATCTCAGTTCTGTTACAACCTCTAACGCCGTCATGCGTCCGCCACCTTCACCGTCACCCTCATCCTCACCACCCACTTCCGACGAACGCCGGCAAAACATTAATGTTGCATCTTCTACTGAACAACAACAAGTAGACTTACCAGCGTACCCACAAAACCGTTACAAAACACCAAATATGAATGCTGAACAACAACAAATAGATTTACAGCAAAACCTTTACAAAACCCCCATTATCAATGGTGCTGTGGGTACTGCTGCTAGCGAACAGATAGAGCTAGCAGCACACACCCAAAGCTCTAACAAAGTATGGCGAGACTCAAGCTACGATTTCTCCAACGACAACGATAAATTCGACTTCATAACCTCACCACAGCTGTCACCGGCGTTATCACGGATCGCCGAGAGTCCAAACAACTACGGAATCCTCACGCCCAAAGACGTACGGGTTTCGTTTCACGAAGAGGTGATTGAACCGCAACAGCCACGGCACCGGTCGAACCGGTCAAACGGGAGTAACCGGAACAGTCCCGGTGGTGGTGAGGAAGTAACAGTTTGTTCAGCGAATGCTTCGTTTCGTGGGAAATCGAGCTTGTTACGGACGAAAACGAAGTCGAGGTTGATGGATCCGCCGGAGGCGGATCAGAGATCGGGTCGGTTATCGAAATCGGGGTTGTTAAACAAAGGCGGTAGCGAAATCGATGAAGATGATCCGTTTTTGGATGAGGATTTACCGGATGAGTATAAGCAGTTAAGGTATAGCAAATGGACTTTACTTCAATTGTTTAGTTTGATATTGATTCTTGCTGCTTTGACCTGCACACTTACTATTCCGTTTTTAGTGCATAAGACTTTGTTTGATCTTGAATATTGGAAATGGGGGGTTATGTTGTTAGTTTTGATATGTGGGAGATTAGTTTCGGGTTGGGGGATACGCGTTACCGTGTTTTTGATTGAACGGAACTTCGTGTTGCGAAAACGGGTTCTGTATTTTGTTTACGGGCTGCGGAAAGCGGTTCAGAACTGTGTTTGGTTGGCTTTGGTTTTGATTGTTTGGCAATGTATATTCGATCGGAAAGTCGAACGGATGGACGCTGGGAGAAATGTTTTGCCATATGTGACCAAGATTTGGGTGTGTCTTTTGGTTGGTACTATTGTTTGGTTGTTTAAAACATTGTTGGTGAAAGTACTCGCTTCTTCGTTCCATGTGAGCACGTTTTTTGACCGGATTCAAGAATCTTTGTTCAACCAGTATGTGATTGAGACGCTTTCGGGCCCACCGTTGATTGAGATTCAACAAGAACGCGAAGAGGAAGATAGAGTGATCGAAGAGGTGCAGAAGCTTCAGAATGCGGGGGCCACTTTACCGCCCGATCTGAAGGCGAATATATTTAAGAAAAGTGGGAGGTTTATCGGTACTCCGAGAACTAACACTACCACTCCCATGGCTGGTAAAAGTGGTAAATTTTTTTCAGAAGTTAACACGCCTAAGAAAGTCGATGAGGGGATAACTATTGATCATCTGCACCGGTTAAATCAGAAGAATATATCGGCTTGGAATATGAAACGGTTGATGAATATTGTCCGTACGGGGGTATTGTCTACTCTAGATGAGCAATTGCAGGGTGTGACGGGTGATGAAGACGAGTCTGCAGTACAGATTACAAACGAAAAGCAGGCGAAAATTGCAGCCAAGAGAATATTCTTAAATGTTGCTAAACAAGGCGCCAAGTAAGTTCTTGATCTTAAATTAATGTGGCTATAATCGATTTTGTGTTCAAACATTGTCAACTGGTTGTTCATGTTTTTATATGATATATTAAACATATATTTACAACTTTACGTAAATTGAGTTACTCGAGATCGGCTTCGAATTGAGACGAGCTTAAAAGAGCTTGAGCCTGTATTGTACCTCATTTAATATATAAGCTTGAGCCCGAGCTTCGCATATGGAGCTTGATTAGGCTCGCGAGCATTTTGAGTCTATTCTTTATATATTTTATATGATATACTAAACATATACTTACAATTTTACATAATAGTCATTATTATATATTAATTATGAGAAGAATAACTTAATGGTATGTATTACGTTATGTATAAATGTTATAATTATAATAAGTTTATATAAATTAATAAATGTATATTTAAAACATAATAAATTAATAACTTAATTTAATACATGATGAATGAGGCGGGTCTGAGCTAGAAAAACTGCTTGGACCTTAGAAATAGAACTTAAAACGAGCTCGTGCTCTCTTAGATTAAACGAGCCGAGCTCGAGCTCAGGCTCATATCGTTTACGCTCCCAATGATAATATGACAGGATTAAGGATTTTGTCACGTTTCCTAAAATTTGTGAATATAAACATAAATGTAGGCGTGGTCAACCTTTAGTTGAACTTACAGGATGTTACATGCGCTATCATATTACCGTATAACTGTATAATTGGTTCATTATTTTTAGGCGCCGTAAATTATATTCATGTTAGTAATCTTTTCACCATATTTTATAACTTTCTTGGACAGACGTATTTATTTAGCGGATTTGATGCGTTTTC
This sequence comes from Helianthus tuberosus, assembly GCA_030545235.1. NCBI lineage: Eukaryota > Viridiplantae > Streptophyta > Magnoliopsida > Asterales > Asteraceae > Helianthus > Helianthus tuberosus. The sequence goes on along the minus strand of CM060429.1, from coordinate 12,496,372 downwards.
TGAGAGAGGATGAAGCTTTGAAGGCAATACGGCTCTTTGATGGAGAATGTGAAACGAAAGGAATCAGCAAAGGAGCTCTCAAAAACTGGGTGGTACGAATGGTTTTGTTTTTGTTCACGACATAGTTGGCAAAGGGGGCTGGTGAATTTTGGTACTGGTTGACATGGATCGTGTTAAGACTTGTATTATTTAAGACTTGCCCGTTTGACCCGTTAGGGATTTTACATAACATGAATCAACCCATTCGTTAAGTGAGCGGGTCTAATCAGATAAACGATTCAGTTCAAGGGATTTAAGAATATATGTTTTTTTTTTCTTTCAGGTTAATGTATTCCGAGAACGAAGAGCGCTTGCATTATCTCTCAATGACACAAAAACAGCCGTAAACAAACTCCATCAAATGTTGAACGTAGTTGTCGGGATATTAATAATCGTGATTTGGCTTCTTATACTTAAAGTGGCAACTACACATTTCTTTATTTTCCTAAGTTCACAACTGCTTTTGGTCGTGTTCGTGTTTGGTAACACATGCAAGACAACATTCGAGGCCATTATTTTCTTGTTTGTGATGCATCCGTTTGATGTGGGCGATCGTTGTGAAATCGACAGTGTTCAGGTAAACATTTAAAAAAAATATTTTAAACATGAAAATTCTGACCCGTTTACTTATAAACGCGTTGATTTTAATGGTGCTAATTGCAGATGATAGTTGAGGAGATGAATATATTAACAACGGTTTTCTTGAGGTACGACAATCAAAAAATTATATACCCGAACAGTGTCTTGGCCACAAAACCGATTGCCAATTATTACCGTAGTCCGGATATGGGAGATGCCATCGATTTCTGTATACATGTATCAACTCCAGTAGAAAAAGTTGCTCTCATGAAGGAAAGGATAACAAGGTACGCTCAGATACTCGTGTTTTTAATAACCGTGTTTTGCGTAAAATCACATAATGTGCCCATATGTTTTATAAATTTGGTAAGACAAAAATCTGGATCAAAAGGAAAAACCCACAACATTCGAGTCAGGTATACTGAAACGGGTATTCGGGTATTAGTATGGATGAGATCTCAATGATTTTCTTTTTTTTTAATCATTTCAGCTATATTGAGAACAAGAGCGATCATTGGTACCCAGCACCTTTGATCATAGTGAGGGACGTTGAAGACTTAAATCGGCTAAAGATCTCAATATGGCTTTCACACCGTATGAACTTCCAAGACATGGGTGAAAGATGGCAACGCCGAGCTCTTTTAGTAGAAGAAATGATCAAAATCTTTAGAGACCTTGATATTGAATACCGCATGCTCCCAGTCGACATTAATGTCCGTAACATGCCGTCCTTGTCCTCAAACCGGCTTCCCTCAAATTGGACCGCGTGCACGAATTGATCATACCATTAGACACAAATACTCGTTTACATTACGTTATACGCTTTGCACTTGTTACATGGTAGAATACTTGATCGATATGTATATACCTTGTTATAAAAGTTACTCGATACGATAGGAACATTGTTCGAGTACATTTTATTGGTTGATGATACGTGAATCAGATTCAAGTAGCTGTTGTTTTCCTACTTGCATAATTCATGATTTATGTCTTATTATTAGACTTGATGTCGAAAAAACATATATACATGAGTATAACTAACTGGGTGTACCAGGCGGTTCAACCAGTACAACTGGCCGGTTTGAACTGGTTTTTAAAACATTAAAATCACACATGATTCATAGAGAATTTATTTTCATTAGTTTATTTTTCTATAAATATTAAAAAAACTAGCGTATAGAATTGTTTGACGGACAGTGTACCGATTATATAATCTTGATGAGTCATTCAATTTTATCAATTTAAATATATTATTGATAGTGACCAAGGGATTTGTCCGATGTAGCCTAACTGTCAATTTTGATCAACCATATTAAATGTAAAGTGATTTGATGATGATGTGTGAATTGTCGAACAAGGTTGTCTTTTTGTCTTTATCTCCATTCATACGTATTTTAGTAAGGCATTGGACGATTGCGTACCAAACCTTGATTTGTAAATTAATGAAGTTGAATTGACCATTTTGGAGATACAAACCAATATTGCTGTTCAACCAGTTCAATTGTGACGATATGATGTCATCACAGGCTTAAACTCGCAATGATATGAGCCGAGCTAGTTTGACTCAGTATTGCAACCGGGCCAAAAACGAAGCTTGTATTCGGCACGCTTGAAACTCGAGACAATTGTTTCGTTTTTTTTTTTTTTTTTTGGTTTGATAATTTTGTAAGTATTATATTTGTGTAAAAATCTCAAATGACAAGTAAAAAAAAAAATTATATTACACAGGTTCCAAAGAATACTATACCAAACTAATGAACCAGTTTACACGAGACATTGAGTTACACTCGAGTAAATCCGGCCAAGTTTTATACAAGCCCCTAACTATCTGCACACCCAGTTTGCCTATCTGCACACTTAGGGTTTACCTACGCTGCGTATAGGTCTATACGCAGCGTATAGGGTTAACCCTATACGCTGCGTATAGACCTATACTCTGCGTATATAAACCATGGATTTCAGAGCCTTATCAGTAATCATTGCACAGAACACAAGGGTTTATATACGCTGCATAGGGACCTATACGCAGCGTATATAAAGCTCAATTTTTGTATTTTTTTTATGTATTCCTTTGTTTATTTATAAAAAAAAAGAAAAATATTTATAAAAAACAATATTATTGGTAAATAACACAAATATAAATTATAAAAATTAAAAATAATACAACTATTATGAATTATAAAAATTAAAAAAGAAAATTATTTATAAAAAATAATATTATTGGTAAATACATCCCCTATACGATACTTATACTATACACTATACGATACGATAATATACGATACGATGCTATATGTGTGATTTAAGTCCCGTATTGACCTCGTATAATCCTATAAGTGTGATATCGTATCGTATAGATGTAGTATAGGTCACATATTGACCTCGTATAAGCCTATAAGTGTGATATCGTATCGTATAACGTAGTATATGTCCCGTATTGACCTATATGACGCTATACGATACGATATCACACTTATAGGCTTATACGAGGTCACACTTATAGGTCTATACGCAGCGTATATAAACTATAAGGGTTAAAAAGATAAAATTACCACAGGTTTGGGGTTAAAAATAATTTTACCACCCTTTATATACGCTGAGTATAGACCTATACGCAGCGTATATAAAGGTCAGAAAATGTCCTTTATACCCTTGTTTTGAGGCTATACGAAGCCAAATGCAAGGGTAGTTGTGTCATTTTTGTCTCATACGCTGCGTAGGGATCTATACGCAGCGTATATAAAGCTCCATTTTTGTATATTTTTTTTGTGTATTCCTTTGTTTATTTATAAAAAAAAAAGAAAATTAACACCCGATACGATACTATACGATACGATATAACACCCGCATAGGCCTATATGTGTGATTTAGGTCCCGTATTGACCTCGTATAAGCCTATAAGTGTGATATCGTATCGTATAGATGTAGTATAGGTCACGTATTGACCTCGTATAAGCCTATAAGTTTGATATCGTATCGTATAACGTAGTATAGGTCCCGTATTGACCTATATGACGCTATACGATACAATATCACACTTATAGGCTTATACGAGGTCAATACGTGACCTATACGACGCTATACGATACGATATCACACTTATAGGCTTATACGAGGTCAATACGTGACCAATACGACGCTATACGATACGATATCACACTTATAGGCTTATACGAGGTCAATACGGGACCTAAACCACACCTATACGATACGATATCACACTTATAGGCTTATACGAGGTCAATACGTGACCTATACTACATCTATATGACACGATATCACACTTATATGCATATACGAGGTCAATACGGGACCTAAACCACACCTATACGATACGATATCATACTTATAGGCTTGTACGAGGTCAATACGTGACCTATACAACACTATACGATACGATATCACACTTATAGGCTTATACGAAGTCAATACGTGACCTATACTACACCTATACGATATGATATCACACTTATAGGCTTATACGAGGTCAATACGTGACTTATACGACGCTATACGATACGATATCACACTTATAGGCTTATACGGGGTCAACACGGGACCTAAACCACACCTATACGATACGATATCACACTTATAGGGTTATACGATGTCAATACGGGATCTAAATCACACCTATACGATACGATATCACACTTATAGGCTTATACGAGGTCAATACGTGACCTATACTACGTTATACGATACGATATCACACTCAAAGGCTTATACGAGGTCAATACGTGACCTATACTACACCTACACGATACAATATGACACTTATAGGCTTATACGAGGTCAATACGGGATCTAAATCACGCATATACGATACGATATCACACTTATCGGCTTATACGAGGTCAATACGGGACCTAAATCACACATATAGGCCTATACGGGTGTTATATCGTATCGTATCGGGTGTTGATTTTCTTTTCTTTTTTTATAAATAAACAAAGGAATACACAAAAAAAAATACAAAAAATTGAGCTTTATATACGCTGCGTATAGATCCCTACGCAGCGTATGAGACAAAAATGACACAACTACCCTTGTATTTGGCTTCGTATAGCCTCAATACAAGGGTATAAATGACATTTTCAGACCTTTATATACGCTGCGTATAGGTCTATACGCAGCGTATATAAACTATAAGGGTTAAAAAGATAAAATTACCACAGGTTTGGGGTTAAAAATAATTTTACCACCCTTTATATACGCTGAGTATAGACCTATACGCAGCGTATATAAAGGTCAGAAAATGTCCTTTATACCTTGTTTTGAGGCTATACGAATCCAAAAGCAAGGGTAGTTGTGTCATTTTCGTCTCATACGCTGCGTAGGGATCTATACGCAGCGTATATAAAGCTCCATTTTTGTATTTTTTTGTGTATTCCTTTGTTTATTTATAAAAAAAAGAAAATTAACACCCGATACGATACTATACAATACGATATAACACCCGTATAGGCCTATATGTGTGGTTTAGGTCCCGTATTGACCTCGTATAAGCCTATAAGTGTGATATCGTATTGTATAGATGTAGTATAGGTCATGTATTGACCTCGTATATGCCTATAAGTTTGATATCATATCGTATAACGTTGTATAGGTCCCGTATTGACCTATACGACGCTATACGATACGATATCACACTTATAGGCTTATACGAGGTCAATACGTGACCTATACGACGCTATACGATACGATATCATACTTATAGGCTTATACGAGGTCAATACGTGACCTATACGACGCTATACGATACAATATCACACTTAGAGGCTTATACGAGGTTAATACGGGACCTAAACCACACCTATACGATACGATATCACACTTATAGGCTTATACGAGTTCAATACGGGACGTATACTACGTTATACGATACGATATCACACTTATAGGTTTATACGAGGTCAATACGTGACCTATACTACATCTATACGATACGATATCACACTTATAGGCATATACGAGGTCAATTCGGGACGTAAACCACACCTATACGATACGATACGATATCATACTTATAGGCTTATACGAGGTCAATACGTGACCTATACGACGCTATACGATACGATATCACACTTATAGGCTTATACGAAGTCAATACGTGACCTATACTACACCTATACGATATGATATCACACTTATAGGCTTATACGAGGTCAATACGTTACTTATACGACGCTATACGATACGATATCACACTTATAGGCTTATACGGGGTCAATACGGGACCTAAACCACACCTATACGATACGATATCACACGTATAGGGTTATACGAGGTCAATACGGGATCTAAATCACACCTATACGATACGATATCACACTTATAGGCTTATACGAGGTCAATACGTGACCTATACTACGTTATACGATACGATATCACACTTAAAGGCTTATACGAGGTCAATACGTGACCTATACTACACCTACACGATACGATATGACACTTATAGGCTTATACGAGGTCAATACGGGATCTAAATCACACCTATACGATACGATTTCACACTTATAGGCTTATACGAGGTCAATACGAGACCTAAATCACACATATAGGCCTATACGGGTGTTATATCGTATCGTATCGGGTGTTAATTTTCTTTTTTTTTATAAATAAACAAAGGAATACACAAAAAAATACAAAAAATGGAGCTTTATATACGCTGCGTATAGATCCCTACGCAGCGTATGAGACAAAAATGACACAACTACCCTTGTATTTGGCTTCGTATAGCCTCAATACAAGGGTATAAATGACATTTTCAGACCTTTATATACGCTGCGTATAGGTCTATACGCAGCGTATATAAACTGTTAGGGTTAAAAAGATAAAATTACCACAGGTTTGGGGTTAAAAATAATTTTACCACCCTTTATATACGTTGTGTATAGACCTATACGCAGCGTATATAAACCTTGTAAAAATCTGATGCTTCAAACCCACCAAAATGACCCCAAATTTTCAGATGGTTTATATACGCTGCGTATTGATCTATACGCAGCGTATATAAACCTTGTTTTCTGTGCAATGATTGGTTATTAGGCACTGAGATCCATGGTTTATCTACGCAGCGTATAGGTCAATACGCAGCGTATAGGGTTAACCCTATACGCTGCGTATTGACCAATACGCTGCGTAGATAAACCCTAATTTTGCTAGGGTTTGGTGTGCCAATAGGCACACCCTTATACAAAATGAACCAGTTTACACGAGACATTGAGTTACACTCGAGTAAATCCACTTTAGTTTTATACAAGCGAGCCATCTTTAGCTTGAACTCGGTTGGGACTTGTGTATAGCAAACTTGGGCCAAATCTATCAACTTGAGAATTTAACCAACTAATTTACACAAGTCGACAGACAAAACGTGAGTCGACGAGTCACTTGCTGACTTTGGGGAGGGTGGGGTGGGCAAAGGCTAAGGGCCTGATCTCCCTGAGGGCCCGAAATTTTTAATTTTTTTTTATATCAGGTACATATTTAAAAAAAATCTATATACTTTGTTAAACACTTAAACCCATTAACATTTTATTTATTTTAAGGCCATTAAACACTAAAACTCATTTTAAATTAAAACCATTACTCTTTTACTCATCAATACCCATTGGTAAAGTCTAAACCTGTTTAAAATTGGCCCAAAGTTTACAATTAAACGCAATTATAGTTTAAACTCATTTAAAATTGACCCAATAAGGCCTTGTTTTGTTCTAATGTCTCAAACCTAACTTTTTTTGAGAATTCTAGCGGACGACCTGTTGCTAAGGACACTTACATAGAGGGGTGTAGCTTAGTGTGAAGTGGGGGGTGCACCCCCCCCCCCCCCCCCTCAAATGTTTCAGTTAGAAGTATAAAATTTCCTAATTTTCGTCCGAAAATTTTAAAATTATATAGGATTGTCCCCCCAATTATTTTGCCTAAATGATTATACAATATATAAATTCAGTCCAATGACTTTCCGTCCCCTCGGAACTTTTGGTCAAGCTCCGGCTGCTCCGCCACTGCTTACATAGTTACATTGATGATTGTTTATGGTGGTGGTTCTTTGTCCAACATCAGCTCTTTGTCCAGGGTTTACAATTACAAATATACAGTGGCAAGACGACATTATTTGACGACAGCTTGATAGTCGACGGCATAAAAAAATTTTCTAACCAAAACAAAGAAACAAAAACATGTAGTGGTATGGTTGTGTGTTTTTTCAAATTTTATTTAGAAGAAAAATAAATAAACAACTAAAAAAGAAAGAGGACTTTGTTTTTGTTTTTGGGTGATGTTTGATAGAAGAAATAAAATCCGGTTAGGGTAACAAAGGTGGGTTAAAAGTAAGCATGCAATGGCAAAGGAGTAGATATTTTCGTAAGCTATTCGAAACACTAAAAACTTAAATCAAGTCGAGTTCGAACGCGCAAGAACCTGAGCCCGAGCTTGAGCTTAAATTGAAGCGTATTTAATAACGAGTTTGATACTGAATATCATGTACCAAGCTTGCTTATTCTCGTGAGTTTAAACAAGCCTATTATTATTGATATAAAAATAATCTTTCTTTCATCTAGTAATATATATTAGGGGTGAGCAGAAAACCGGAATAACTGAACGGTAACCGAAATAACCGACAAAACCGAACCGAAACAAAAACCGAGAGTTCGGTTTTCGGATTTTTAATAAGCGGAATTTCGGTTCGGTTTTCGGATAACCATCTTCACTAACCGAAAAAACCGAACCGAACCGATAAGTTACAATCCATATATTTTTTTGTTTAAGTTATTTAAATGCTTAACCAAATGCTAGTAGAAATTATTGATTTTATTCTTGAATGTTAAGTGTTTATAATAGAAACATTACATGTCTATTTATAATCGAAATGATTTATTTATTACCTACAAGAAATAACAAACTTTAATACAAAAATCAAATGATCTTCAAATTATTATAAAAGAAAATATATTAATAAAAACTTTGGAGAAACATAAAAATAGATTAGGAGGTTAGGTTTATGTAACCAATATTAATTAAAGATGTTAATTATAATAACTTAATTGTAAACATATAAGAAAGATTGTTATGTTTTAAATTATACTTTTTATTTTTTGAATCTTACATAATTTAATACCTTCATAAACAGCTAAGGTTGGTAGATTACACATCAACTTTATCATTTCTTAAAAGACCATTTCAGCCTCTTTGTCCCAATGGAACTTACTTGTTTGCAAACATTCTTTTAATACCTCATAAACGGGATGTCACACCCCAACCGATGGCGGAATCATCGGGGCGTGGCACTGAGCGAAACAAATTGTCCAGAAGTTTCCATAACAACTATAATTACCAATTATTTAAGCATCACGTCCATACCATGACATAAAAAGTAACATAATTATTACATGCAAAATCTAGTCAAATTGTTCTGTTCCGACAACTCAGATTTCAAGTACAGACAATTCGTTTATTTGTTTCTAGACCTTTCCTAGCCTCGATTTCACAGCAAACCAAGCATCTAAACATCTTAAGCACCTGCCACAAACGTTAAAGTAAAAGTCAATACACATAGTGTAAAGGTGAGCATACAAGTTTGATAATAGCATATAAGGTTTGAAATCGTTTACGCATAACCAGCACGTACACAGAGTGAAATGAAGCACGTAAGTTATCGACATGAACCTATCAATACCATTGATTGCGGGTTGACTGCCCAAGGCAGTTCGTAATACACACTCACCACTGTGAGCCATGTAACAAATTGTCCTTAACAACCCCTGAGTGAACATGTGTTGAGTCCAAACTATAGTACTATCGTTGCTAAGGCAGGTAGACAGCATTCCATGTGTAAACATAACAAACAAGCATTCATTAAGTCACGTATAACATGCGGTAACGGTCAGCGTTAAAAGTATTGCGTAGTGTTTTCGATGTGATTTAGTATAAGTAACGTATGTAACACCCAAAAGTGCTTAAAGTAAAAAGGGTTCGAGTATACTCACAGCGATTGAGTTAATGGATTGAAGGGAGCGCTAGAGTGAAATCAACAAGCTATCATTCAAAACATTGAAAAACAATTAAATCAAATAGCTCAAAATTTCTCCGAGAGACTACAAGGCGCGTTAGTAATACCGAAACCAACCCAAAAGCACAAGTACATCTCATCACATTAAGAAACCGAACCGTGGGTCCCGAGGAGGCTCCATTACCGCCAGCTGAAAGAAGCCAATCCAGCCATACCACAACTCCACCCATGCACTAACCAGAGAAGGCTTCTCCGCCAAACCAATAGCACACTAAGACTCCTCCGGTTCCATACCCCGGTCGGTTAATTCGTCAAAAGACCGATGAGCAATTCGCAAAGTTCGAAAATTTACTAAAACAATTGCATGTTAATATTCCATTTATCGAAGTCCTAACCCAAATGCCTAAATATTCAAAATTTATGAGGGACTTCCTCACTCATAAAAGAAAATTTGAATCATTGCAATTAGTTAACTTAGACGAAGACCCGCTCAACTACATGAATGTCATAGACTCAAGCTTGGATGACGCTCCCCGACGGTGTAGCATGGGATGCAAAACATCCCACTTGGGTGACATATGACTAGGCTTTGGGTCTAGCCAATGACCCTTATAAACGTGGCGCACCACGGAGGCATTCCGCGGAACTATCCTTAGTTTAGTTTAGATTAACTTTTAAGTTTTCTAGTTTAGTTTTAATTTTCAGGAATAAAAACACACTCGGGATGGTGAAGGATAACAAGGGAAACTTGAACCAACACCCCATGCACGAAAACATGGCCATCCGACAAAATTTTCTTCATTACAACAAGTTCAGCACGGGCCGTGCCCCCCAACACGGCCCCGTGCTACACAATCTGCAGAAAATGTCCAGTTCAGGTAACTGGACACGGGGCGTGCTCACCCAACACGCCCCCGTGCTACACAATCTGCAGAAAATGTCCAGTTCAGGTAACTGGACACGGGGCGTGCTCACTGAACACGCCCCCGTGCCCAGGCTTCTGTTTCTTTTTACATATTTTGTTACTGGCGATCTGAACACGGGGCCGTGCCCGGACACCACGGGGCCGTGTCCAGACGACCAGTAACATAAATTTTGCTTTTTCACACCATTTTACACATTCAATCAACCTAAAAAAAACTTATTTTTTGGACACATTGAGGACAATGTGTAATTTAAGTGTGTGTGGGGGGGGGGGGATGCTAAAATCTTGAATCTTGCAAGTCCTAATTACAAGCTTTACACAAAACTCTATTGGAACCGCTAATCACCCCAAATTTTTTCACAAATTTTTCATTTTTCTTACTTGTCTAGGTTTAACTTGGGAATTCCAAATTCTATAAAGGTTATATTTTTACAAATTTACAACCGATAGCGTCGTGATAAAAAGAACCAACATAAGAAAATTATGAAACGGCATGACAAGCTTAGTTAAAATTTTATTATATATACTTGATCACATAAAAACCCATTCCCACAAAAGTGAGTTTTGAGTCTTTATTGAGCATACAAATACATATCTTTAAACTAAATGCTCATTTTTCGTTTCTTGTGTGAATAGCCGCTTGGTTCTTATGACTCTAGAACTTGCCACGACGATACATTCCCGGTCCTTACCAACTTAAACCCGAGTAAGTAAATGATGGAGGCATTAGGACTAACCCTTTTTCATTTCTACACCATTATTTTTTTCTTTTTTTTTTACCACCTACCCAAAATCCCCCTAGTTAACCCCTTTGAGCCTATACCTTTTCATTTCTTAACCCAAAAACAAACACCCTTTCACGCACCAAAACCCTTTTTATTTTTAACCCTTTGTTTTAGTAACAAGCTCGGTTTTTCGTATGACTTTTCAAAAAAAAAAAAAAAAAGTTGATGATGAAGCAAAAGAAATAAACAAGCAAGTTCATCAAAAATAACTTTGTTTGAATAATGGCTTCATCAAAATAAAAATTGCAAAAATAAAAAGTCTTATGAAAACCGATGCTTTTTACGCTTTTCGCCCTTTTCTACTAACCATTAACCCAACCACCTACCTTTAACCCTAGCCTGACCCTTCACCCAAAAGTCCTCTTGGTATCTACAAAGGTATATAGTTAAAAAGGAGGAGGATTGATTGCTTGGCAAGCCTATGGTAGGAGTAAGTTCCATGCCGCTCTCGAGTGATTCACTAAAATACATCTTCGGCCGAGTGTTGAGTGATCCCCGTGAGGTATGTGAACTTGTATATAAATGGAATTTTAAAAAAGACATGTTATGCCCTAATAAGTAATTTATCTTATGTATTGTTTTAAATAAATCATGACGAATAGGATTGTAAATAAATAAAAATAAAACTTAATAAAGAATCTTGGAAATCCCGACACTCTATGACAAGCCCAAAAACCTTCTCTTCTACCCATTTCATTTGGGAGTGTAAAGCCACATTATAAAGAGTTTTTGCTTGAGGACAAGCAAAGATTCAAGTGTGGGGGTATTTGATGTGTACAAAATGCAACATATAAATTACATCAATTGTGGCATAAAACTAACCCTTTTTAGTACTAATGTTGGAAAAAGTGTGTTTTTGTCTTACTTTTGTATTTTCAGGATTAAATGAGCTCAAATTAACAAAAAAAAGCAAAAAGGCAGCTAAATCTAACATAAATACAAGAAAAGGAACAAACGTGGCATGCCCGACCCCCCGACAGCCTCTTCCCAAGCAAAATTAAGAAGACAGAAGACTGAACACGCCCCGTGCTCAGTGAACACGGGGCCGTGCCCAAGTGCCAGCATAAAAGACAAAGCTATAGAAGCTTCTATCACCCACCACGGGGGCGTGCCCAGCGGACACGGGGCCGTGGTCAACTCTAAGATTTGCAGAATCTGAGGAAATCTTGATAGTACAGATATGCTTCTGCACACGGGGGCGTGCCCAGCGAACACGGGGGCGTGGTCAACTAATGCAGACAAACTGCAATTAATGAAGGAAGAGAAGAGGATGGACACGGGGACGTACCCAATGGACACGGGGCCGTGCCCGAGCTGCTGTTCAGGCTATAAATAGGGGTGCTTGGCTCATTTGCAAACCATCCATTGGCACACCACCTCTCTCACACTTCACCCACCACCCACCACCATCACAACACCATCATCCACCACCATCATCCATTGTCCATCATAGAGTGTGTGAGTCGTCTCGGGATCCAAGATTGATCGTAAGAGTTCTTGACAATCAAAGGCCATGTTTGCCTAAGTCTCTTACATCACTTGGTGAAGACAAGTGTCTAGTGTAATACTTTTTATTTTTAATCTTTTCGCACTTTTTACTCGGTTATGTATTAATGACTTTAATAACTAGTTTCTTATGTTGAAGGTGATTCTTCCTTATCGTTTGTCCGTGGTGTCTTGGCATTATTTTAATGTCTATATAAAATAAAAGATTTTCACCATTCATATCTCCACGGTCTATATAGAGGTATGTTGGCTACCTGGTCGGGGGTTAAGGGAACGGTTTGGTAAGAGTCTTGCCTTGTTCAGTGTATAGATCCTGCAAGGACCTGGGTCAAATTTAGTAGGACCTCCTTCAATACCCACCGGTATTGGATGGCGGGGGTCCAAACTATTTGATCACCTCATATGTAAGCTACTATTAATACTTTAACCCGGCTACTTACGACTGTATCCCTGCTGACTCAGACTACTTAGCCGAGGGTAACGTCACCTTCAAAAGAGGGGCCTACCATAATATGCATTAATAACTTAATTAATTATCTTTCAATAATCCAACCCTTTAGGATTGTATCCTTGCTGACTCAAACTACTGGGTTGAGGGTAACGTCACCTTCAAAAGAGGGGCCTACTACAATAACTAAGATAATCTCTTAAAAAGTGGAAAAGTGCGGAAATAATCAAAGGTTACACTAAACACGAGTCGGAGCCAAGCGATTCATCTTGTCTATATGTTTTTACTTTTATTTTATTTTTCAGCATTTTAGTTAGTTTTTATTTTTCTTGTTTAAAACCTTTTTCTAACTTTTGATTTGATTAGACGTTGAGGATAAACCGGTACTAAAAGCTCTTGTGTCCTTGGACGACCTCGGTATCTTGCCAACACTATACTACGCTCACGATGGGTGCACTTGCCCATATGTGTGTTTGGTGTTAGTAAAATATCGTGTTTTATAAATTTAAAACTTGACTAACGTGTAAAAAGGGCTTAAAATATACTTAATTCCATATACACACCAACCCGCATCAGGATTCAATCACTGTTTAATTGATCCTCACCTCACACGCCTAGTACTACTAAAGCTCAGGAACACGGACATATAAACACATAGGCACATAAACACATATTCACATAAGCACAGAAGCACATAAGCACGTAAAGCACGGAAACACAAAAGCACTGAAGCACATAATCACAAGAGGCAGTCAGAAAACAGAAACCTATCATTCAAAGTCCGCGAGCGTTCGAGAATAGCGTTCGCGTATAGCGTAGCGAGTGGTATAGTATAAGCGAATAACATAGCAAGTAACATGGCGTACAGTGGTTCCTCATGGTAGTAGCGATTTGTCAGCGGTTGTCTAGTGTGTTGTGTGATGGGCGGAGCAAGAAGCGTTAGATCAAAACCAATAATATCTCAAAACGCTAACAAATAAGCATAAAATCATATAAAACACATAAAATCCCACATGAAACGACGAAAATCAGCGATTGCGAGCTTGAAATCGAATATAGATTGTCTTAGGCTGATAGACATCGACTACACAAAGTGATTCGACTATTCATAAGGACTTTCAGTACGCATTTTGACCTTCGGGACTGTGCTCTCGCCTCGTATCTGGGCGAATGGCACGCATCTTTCTAGTCTTAGCGCGACTTCAAGTCGTTGGAGTCCGTCGAGACTTTGGTGAGAGTTTTGTAAAACAAAATAGAGATAGGAACAAGTCGTTGAGGTTCGGGTTTCACCCCTGACTTAACGACTTCGTTCCTGTTTTTGATGAAATAATGGAGAAATTATGTGTCAAAGTATGGATTTCACTCATAATTTAACGCAAATCCTCCTGTTTGTAGATAAAATGCGGGGTGAACAAGCGATTTAGTCGAGAGTTTGCGGTTTTCACACCTAATCTCGACCTAATTGCTCGTTCATTTATGAAAACTAGAGTGCAGTGATGGTGTAGCGTAGGCGAGAATAGCGAGAAATAGCAAGTAACCTCGTACATAATCCCTACTGGATATGCACAAGTCGGTCTGTTGGTACCTAACTATAGACTAGGTCGTTTCTAAGACGTCAACCCGGACTAGGTCGAGTCTTGCCTAATTCCCTATAGTTATGGCTCTGATACCAATCTGTCACACCCCAACCGATGGCGGAATCATCGGGGCGTGGCACTGAGCGAAACAGATTGTCCAGAAGTTTCCATAACAACTATAATTACCAATTATTTAAGCATCACGTCCCATACCATGACATAAAAAGTAACATAATTATTACAGGCAAAATCTAGTCAAATTGTTCTGTTCCGACAACTCAGATTTCAAGTACAGACAATTCGTTTATTTGTTTCTAGACCTTTCCTAGCCTCGATTTCACAGCAAGCCAAGCATCTAAACATCTTAAGCACCTGCCACATACGTTAAAGTAAAAGTCGATACACATAGTGTAAAGGTGAGCATACAAGTTTGATAATAGCATATAAGGTTTGAAATCGTTTACGCATAACCAGCACGTACACAGAGTGAAATGAAGCACGTAAGTTATCGACATGAACCTATCAATACCAATGACTGCGGGTTGACTGCCCAAGGTAGTTCGTAATACACACTCACCACTGTGAGCCATGTAACAAATTGTCCTTAACAACCCCTGAGTGAACAGGTGCTGAGTCCAAACTATAGTACTATCGTTGCTAAGGCAGGTAGACAGCATTCCATGTGTTAACATAACAAACAGGCATTCATTAAGTCACGTATAACATGCGGTAACGGTCATCGTTAAAAGTATTGCGTAGTGTGTTCAATGTGATTTAGTATAAGTAACGTATGTAACACCCAAAAGTGCTTAAAGTAAAAAGGGTTCGAGTATACTCACAGCGATTGAGTTAATGGATTGAAGGGAGCGCTAGAGTGAAATTAGCCTGATCAGAACGATAGCACAAAGATGAGCGACGCGTAAAATGGTGTGATGTGTCAGTGGATCGGATGTCAATCCGATCGGGTGGCAATCCGATCGGGTGGCCGATCGATCGGGTGACAATCCGCTCGGACGGTCATCCGATCGGGTGACCGTGCGAGTGGATTGTTACCTCGTTTGGGATGGATGTGTTTGTGTATGATGGCTTGTCTTTTGAAGTTTTCGTTGTAGCATTTTAAAAATAGAGAAGTATCTCTACCTTTCAGGTCGGTCGATCGAACGGCCGTTCGATCGGACGGCAATCCGATTAGCGAGGCTTCTCCTGTTTGAGAACAAGTTCACAACAGGATGGTCACTCGATCGGATGGCTATCCGATCGGGTGGTAATCCGTCCGGATTGAACATGTTGAAAAATTGATTAAGTGTTGAAGTCAAAACATCACCTGGTCGAGTGGCAATCCGATCGGGTGGTAATCCGATCAGACGGCAATCCGTTCGATGTTCAAACCTCACAAGTTAAAATAAAAGTTAAGTGTGGGACCCAAGGTGCAATCCGATCGGGTGGCAGTCCGGTCGGGTGGCAGTCCGGTCGGGTGGCAATCCGATCGGACGGCAATCCGATCGAACGGCAATCCGTCCCAGATGACCTGGTCGTCTTCTTCCTTGGTTGTTTTGGTAGTTTGAAGTTTTCTCGAGACTGTTTGATAACGTGCTAAACAACAGAACCCTCGTCAAGACTTAGTGACGCGATCGGAGAGGAACCGCCCTAGTCCGACCAGTTAACTGTCCAAGACGGTGTTTCATGTTTAACCCGAAATCAGTGTTCTCGTGGATAGAATCCAGATCTTGAACCAACACATCAACAAGAAGGAGTAGAAGATTAGAACAAGCTCTGATTCTATCGGTTTTGAGTGCATTGAGTGTAAAAGAGTTGAAAGAAAGGTTGAAAACCATCTTTCAATCCCTTTCACCATGAATATGTTCTGATCTATGGAAGATCTTCGTTTATTAATGTGGAAATCATTCAGATCTGAGTTGTTCTTGGTGGATTGAAGCCAAAATATGAAGTTCATATGAACACCATGATGACATCATCCTAGAACACCTCAAATCTAGTGATTTCACGATTAAAAGTTAAGATTCAAAAGATAGAAATGTGTAGGAGTGCGTGTAGATTAAGAAAGTACAAGATTTAGGGGGAAAACTTACAAGATTTGAGAGAAATCGGAAGAAATAGGCTTGAATGTGGCTGAGTCGAACAAGGGAGCTGTCACCATCAAGGAGGTGATAAATGAAGGGTATTTATAGGCTTTCCATAAATGGAAAGGGAGTAAGTGGCTGGTCGATCGAGTGGCAGCCCGTCCAGGTGGCAGCTCGATCGAGTGGAAACTCGGTCGGGTGGCAGCTCGATCGAGTGGCACTCCGGTCGGGTGGTAGCCCGCTCGGGTGGCAACTCGGTCGGCAGGCCACTCAGTTCTAGTGCTCGGCGCGATGAGTTTTACGATTTTGATTCGAGCGTTAAGTGTGACAACTGGCCCAAACCGGTAATTTCCGTACACATTAATTATTACTTAATGACTGCAATTATGTGCTTAATTGTCAGCCATGTCTGATTTCCTACTAAACAAGTGAATTCATGCACGTTGTATACTACAAAATATTGCTTTATGCATAAACGAGAGCGTTGCGTCAAAAATACTAGTAAACTCACCGGTAAGACACACCGTGTCAACAGAACTGCAGAAAGCAGTCAGACAATAGAATTGGAGCCTAGGTGTAGGTCTGACAACAAGAATGCATTAAAACCCAAGAGTACATACAAGGGTTTAATACATATGCAATGTGAAAGCAAAAATAAGCACTAAAAAGCACCCGAAACGCACTTTAAGTGCAGAATTTATAAAATTCAGTAATAATTCAGCATTTAGACACATGAATATTTTGTAGAAATGTCATTTTATCATCCAGAATATTTCCCTAAGTGTTGGGAATTGAAAGAGTACAAGAAAGGTACTTAAAAGACGCTAAAAAGTGTAATTTAGCACTTTAACGAATCGGTATGTAACCGAACAACCGGACTTTACCCGGAACATAAAAATATTGTTAATAACATTCTTTATCTTTTTCTGAGCCAGTTAGGGTCCCTGAATACCCTAACACCCGTCATAAAGCACAACACACCAGTAACCGGGTTAATCACTTAACTAACCTAAATTAACCTAACTAGTGTCTAACTATTTAGTTGGATTTGAACCAAGACCCCCCCCCCTTTACAAACCGTCCCCATGTGGGGGAACATACCTTGTCCTTGGATGATTATTATAATCTAGTTTGTTTAATATCAAGGCTACACAAGACCTCTTGGATAATAAACATATGATTAGCCTATAAGATCAAGACTTGGACTATCATTCTTTCACAACACAACTCAACACACTCACTCTCCCTCTCTCTCTAAGAAGCTACGGCCAAACACCCCTTGAACACACAACCATTGCCAAGCTTTGATCTTGCCATTTCAAGTTCATACAAGTGTTAAGGGTCGCATATAAGGAACCTTGGAGCAAACGGAAGGCGAAGGACCTCTCTACTTTGCTTTTATCCACTCGATTTGCGTCTAGATTCTTCCCTAGCCTCGAGCTAGTGGTATGTTGCTTAAATCACCTTCTCGAACTATTTTAAAGTGGTTAAAATGATTTGTAACGGTTAAAACTCGTAATCTTACAAGTTAAAGCTTAAAAGTCTACTAAAAACACTAAAAGTGATGGTTAAAAGCTCATATGTTGTGTAAAAGTTGTAGTAATTGATTTGTGTGATTATTTGGACCCGATCTATGTTGTGGTAGCTCGGATCGTCATTTAACCCGAGTTGGTCATGATCACGGATCATGACATAAGGTTGTTTTGGAAGTAACAAGGGTTAAAGGATGAAACTCTACCACACACGAATCATGAACTTGTGTAAAAGCGATTTTGTTTGTGAAATGGTGTTCAAAACTAGTAGATCTACGGATCTACAAGCGGTACTTTCAAAGGACCAAGTGTCCAAGAAATCATATTTTCTAAAGCCGAGTCTTACATGAAAAAGAATGATTTTAGCAAACACACGAGTATGTAAACACTTGTGTAACACAAAGTTTCGACAAAATAACTATTTTTGTAAATGTTGACCGGAAGTTGTAAAGATGTAACTTCTTTAAAAGCGAGACTTTCAAGAAACAAAGGTGATCTATACAAAGATCCACTAAAAATAATGGAAGGATACTACCTATTTGGGAAAAACCACAAGTTCATGTATTTCTGCGATTATATCTATTTTAACTAGTTGCATATTGTTTATTGTTGAATGAGGAAATTGTTGACGATTTAAAAGAAAATAAACACATGTTTTGAAAACATGGGAAACCTCCATTTTTAGGGGAAACTCTGTCAAAATTTTTATAAATTTTGACACTTAGAAAAATATAAGTTTTTGAGAAACTTATTCCCTAAAAATGTGTTTAAAAGTATTACCAAGGTTTCCCTAAATTTTGATGATAAGAAATGAGGATTTCTTCAAAATAAAAACGGATATTAAGTATGTATATATTTTTGAGAAAAATATATATATTATTTTATCACCAACTTTTGTGCTAAGTGTATATAGTATGTGTTATACGTGCTAGCGTATTAAGACTTAAAAATACACTAAATACTCGTGAGGAGTATAAACATAAAAATACACATACTAAATACAAGATACATAATTCGGGTGCGAAGTGCAAAACACAAAAGACTTATATTTATTTTAGAGGAAATAATATAAGTAAGATACGTAGTTAAAAATATGAAATATTTTTAACACAACAATACAAATACAAAAGAGAGTGACTGTACTTGTGCGATGCAAGTCTAGTGACTAACATTAAGAAAACGTGTATAGGTTACGACGTTAATTAAGCAATCCGGTGAAGTTTACGACGCACAGGAACGCAAAGTTGTGAGTTCATGCTCCCCCTTTTCTCTTAACTGTTTTCAGTTTTATAACTTCGGGGGTGAAATACATGTTACAAATATTACAATGTTTACAAATGGTATGATGGATACAAGAATGATACGAGAAATCGTGTCACGAATAGGGTACCATAAGCACCATTAATCGTGTACATACTTAGACCGCAGAACAAAAGGTTAGATCTAATGGGTTCCGGGCAGCCCCACTCTTGGCCACTCTTTTACCAAGCAGTGTTTTTGTGTCTCAGTTGTGAATCGACTACAGAAAAATGCCTATGGTTTGGTGACTTCCTATGTCGTGTCACATGTTAATGGCTTTGCAACCCATTAACACTTGATACATACAGAAATATTTGATTCATACATGAGTACGTGGTGTACACAAAAGACTTGATTCATACAAAATACAAATTATGTTTTCATACAAAGTATACAAACGTGAAATACAAAAATTGCATGAATTCACACCAACTTTATGTTGACGTTTTTCCAAAACTCACATGTATTTCAGGTAACTAGATTGGATGTGCGCGTGGTCTTAGTCATGCTCGTGGATGTCGCTTTGTCTATCTTTAAATAAAGTTGTGACTTTTAAGACAATATGTTATCTC
This sequence comes from Helianthus tuberosus, assembly GCA_030545235.1. NCBI lineage: Eukaryota > Viridiplantae > Streptophyta > Magnoliopsida > Asterales > Asteraceae > Helianthus > Helianthus tuberosus. The sequence continues at coordinate 12,476,016 of CM060429.1, read as the reverse complement.
GTGTTGTAAACACTTGACATATGTTTTCAGTAATGTAATATTTGAAGGTATTTTTGAGCATGTAGTATGTTTACTCTTCGTATGCAATGAGAACATTTCATGATCACACCTCGTGCTTCCGCCGCAGAATGGGGTGTGACAGATTGGTATCAGAGCTGCGATTGTAGTGAACCAGGACTCCTTCTCGAGTCTAGTCTACAATCTCTAGGATCCATTCACGAAAACAATTTTCAAAGAGTTTTCATTGCATAAAACGTCCCGCGACATCCACTACCTGAAACTGTCTACAAGAGTCTAGAAAAGACACTACGAGACTTAGGGTGCACATGAGTAGCACTTGTCTTTGATTGAGAAATTACTTGCAATTATGTGTGATAATTAGCATGTACTAGAAGTAGAATGTCACAAGTATACGTGACTCTACCTAAAAGCAATGGCCTATCTGAAGGAAGAGATACGAGGATGGAACGAACTGTGCTGACTGTGCAAGGAGTTACGTAATTATGGATGCATACATAATTATGGAATTCAGTGCACAAAAATCACAGCAAGTCTTGTCACGTATAGATTCCCTCAGTGCAAGCCTACTAAGTACTCTGCTAGAGTAATAATTGTTTGATGTCACTTATGTGGTATATATATATGATACTACTGTCTAGTGTGACGATATCAAACAAATGCCTAACCCTGTTGTGTTATGTTCTGTCAGAACATGGCACCCAGGAGAGCTGTGAATGCTCGCAATGACGATCAACCTCCTCCTCCCTCACTGCCAAGAACTGCCAAAGAGCTGAACGCTCTATTAGAGGAAAGGATCTCCGCTGCTATCGCCCAATACGAGGCGAACCGTACTCAAGACAGTGGTGGCCCAAGCAACGCTAGACGTAATGGGAACGGAGATTCATCTGGAGGCAATGCAGCTCAAGGCTGCACTTTCAAGCAGTTCCTCGACTGCAAGCCGATGAACTATGATGGCACAGAAGGTGCAGTAGCATTTGTGCGCTGGACGGAGAAGACTGAAGCTACCTTCCGCATGAGCAAGTGTACCGCGGATCAACAAGTCACCTTTGCTACTGCGTTGTTTGTCGATGAAGCTCTGACTTGGTGGAACCTGCAAGTCCAAACTTTGGGTGATGATGCCGCTTATGGCTTAACTTGGGAGGAACTGAAGGAAAGAATGAGAGAGAAGTATTGCTCTCGCGCTGAACTCCAAAGGCTGGAAACGGAGTTCTGGCACTTGACCATGGTAGGTGCTGACATTAATGGTTATACTCGAAGGTTCCACGATCTGTCAAGAGTACTTCCCTACATGGTGACTCCAGAATTCAAGCGCGTTGAACGCTACATTTGGGGACTGGCCCCAGAGTTTCGTGGCATGGTGACGTCGGCCAAACCACAAACAATCACTGAGGCTGTAACTCTGGCTGTCAGCCTGACAGAAGATTGTGTCCGTATGAAGAAGTTATCACTGAACCCAACAGAGAAGACCGAGACACATGCTGAGTCGCCCGGTGACAAGAAGAGAAAGCTTACGAGTTTGAACCAAGCAACTCGCAACAACAAGAGTTCCAACAAGAAGCGTGACCCCAACCCGCCTCAGGAGGCGAAATCTCTTGCAGCTATGAACGACGCTCCAGGAAAGGGATACCTGGGCACCTTGCCCAAATGCCATCGGTGTAAACGCCATCACGAGGGAGCTTGTCGCATCTCAAAGTGTGACAAGTGTGGAAAGTTGGGTCACCGCACTGAAGACTGTTGGAGTAAGAGGAACGGGAATGGAAATCGTAATGGGGCTGATGATAGGAACAATGGTGGAAATGGAAATGGTGCTGGTAACGGGATTGGGCGAAACCAAGGATGCTTCAGATGTGGAAGCAAAGATCATTTCATGAAGGATTGCCCAGAAGGAAACAAGGCTCAGGCTCGAGCATTTGTGATTGGAGCAAGAGACGCACGCGAGGACCCTAACGTGGTCACCGGTACGTTTCTCATTAACAATCACTTTGCATCCATATTATTTGACACTGACACCGATTATAGCATCATGTCTGTGGAATTTAAACGCATACTCGGAATAGAATCTAGTAGATTAGAAATTCCTTATTCCATAGAACTAGCCAATGGTAAACTTGTTGAATCGGGCGAAGTTGTTAGAGGCTGCACACTCGAACTTAGTGAACGAAGATTTAGCATCGACCTCTTACCTATTCAATTGGGTAGCTTCGATGTAGTAGTCGGGATGGACTGGTTGTCCAAGAACAAAGCTGAAGTCATTTGTCATGAGAAAATCATTCGCATCCCTCTGGCGAATGATGAAACTCTCATCGTACATGGAGAAAGACGAAACGCGCCTCTACGAATCATCAGTTGTATGAAGGCACAGAAGTGCTTAAGGAAAGGATGTGTTGCTTTCCTAGCACACGTTGTAGATAAGAAGGCTGTGGAGCCAAAACTCGAAGACATTCCTGTGGTGAAGGAATTTCCTGATGTGTTCCCTGAAGATCTGCCAGGACTACCTCCGCAACGACAAGTCGAATTCCACATAGACTTGGTTCCAGGAGCCGCTCCTGTAGCCAAGGCTCCCTATCGACTTGCACCATCCGAAATGCAAGAATTATCTACACAACTTCAGGAGTTGTTGGATAAAGGATTCATAAGGCCAAGCTTCTCACCCTGGGGAGCTCCAGTATTGTTCGTGAAGAAGAAGGATGGATCACTGCGGATGTGTATCGATTACAGGGAACTGAACAAGCTCACGATCAAGAATCGGTATCCGCTACCGAGGATTGATGACTTATTTGATCAACTGCAAGGATCAAGCTACTATTCCAAGATCGACTTTCGATCTGGATACCATCAGCTGAGAATCCAAGATGAAAGCGTGCCAAAGACTGCATTCAGAACACGCTATGGGCACTACGAATTTCTTGTGATGCCATTTGGATTGACGAACGCGCCAGCGGTCTTTATGGATCTGATGAACCGCGTATGTAAACCATATCTTGATAAATTCGTGATTGTATTTATCGATGATATCCTGATTTACTCGCGAACGAAAGAAGAACATGAGCAACATCTCAGAACTATTCTGGAACTACTGAAGAAAGAGAAACTTTATGCAAAGTTCTCGAAATGCGAATTCTGGATTCGCGAAGTACAATTTCTTGGTCACGTTGTGAATGAGAAGGGCATTCATGTAGACCCATCCAAGATAGAAGCAATAAAGAATTGGGAAGCTCCCAAGACCCCAACTGAAGTTCGCCAATTTTTGGGCTTAGCGGGCTATTATCGGCGATTCATTGAGAATTTCTCGAAGATAGCTCAACCACTAACAACCCTTACTCAAAAAGACAAGAAATACGACTGGGGTTACAAACAAGAAGAAGCCTTCCAGTTACTTAAGAACAAGCTCTGCGATGCACCGATACTATCATTACCCGAAGGCACTGAAGACTTCGTGGTATACTGTGACGCCTCATGACAAGGCTTGGGTTGCGTGCTCATGCAACGCCAAAAAGTCATCGCTTATGCTTCAAGACAACTGAAGGTTCACGAGAGAAATTATACCACTCACGACCTGGAGCTGGGTGCAGTGGTATTCGCCTTGAAGATTTGGCGACATTATTTATATGGTACTCGATGTACAATCTTCACAGATCACAAAAGCTTACAACACATATTTGATCAGAAGGAATTGAATATGCGCCAGCGACGTTGGGTTGAGCTGCTAAACGATTATGACTGTGAGATTAAGTACCATCCTGGAAAGGCGAACGTTGTAGCGGACGCGTTGAGCCGAAAAGAAAGGGTTAAGACCCTAAGGGTTCGAGCATTGGAAATGACGATTCGAACGAACCTCACTGCACGCATTCGGGATGCACAACAAGAAGCTCTTAAAGAAGAGAACCGTAAAGCTGAATACCTACGGGGTATGCTTAAATACATGGCGCCAAATGAAGAGGGAGCCTTATACTTTAAAAAGCGCATTTGGGTTCCGCTCTATGGTGGCCTACGAGAAGTCATCCTTGATGAAGCGCACAAGTCAAGATACTCGATCCACCCAGGGTCGGACAAGATGTATCAAGACTTGAAGGAATATTATTGGTGGCCGAGACTCAAAAGCGACGTTGCTGTCTATGTTGGAAAATGCCTAACCTGTGCTAAGGTTAAGGCCGAATATCAGAAGCCGTCCGGCCTACTACAACAACCAGAGATTCCCGTGTGGAAGTGGGAACAAATCTCGATGGACTTCATAACGAAATTACCCAGGACCCCGAGAGGGCACGATATGATATGGGTAATAGTTGATCGATTGACGAAGTCTGCGCATTTCCTACCAATCCGAGAGAAGGATAGCACTGGAAAGCTTGCAGAGATATACTTAAGAGAAATTGTGGCACGACATGGAGTGCCAATCTCAATCATTTCAGACAGAGATGGACGCTTTGTCTCAAGAATCTGGCAATCATTTCAGGAAGCCTTTGGATCTCAGTTAGATCTAAGCATGGCATTCCATCCGCAAACAGACGGCCAGAGCGAACGGACTATACAAACGTTAGAAGATATGCTTCGCGCATGCGTCATGGACCTAGGCGGCAGCTGGGATACTCATCTACCTTTAGTTGAGTTTTCCTACAATAACAACTATCATACAAGCATAAAAGCCGCACCGTTCGAAGCTCTGTACGGCCGCAAATGCCGATCGCCCTTATGTTGGGCAGATGCCGGAGATAAACGTATGGTTGGCCCTGAACATGTACAAGAGACAACCGACAAGATTGCGCAGATCCGAGAGCGCATTAAGGCGGCTCGAGAGCGACAAAAGAGCTACGCTGATCCGAATAGAAAATCGGTAGAATTCAAGGTGGGAGACAAAGTGTTGCTAAAAGTCTCACCATGGAAGGGCGTAGTCAGGTTTGGAAGGCGTGGAAAGCTGAATCCACGATATATCGGACCATTCAGAATTTTGAAGAGAATTGGTACCGTGGCATACAAGTTGGAGTTACCGGAAGAGCTTAATGGAGTACATGATACGTTTCATGTATCCAACCTGAAGAAGAGTCCAACACAAGAAAACGTGATCATCCCGATGGATGAAGTGCACATTGATGAAGCCCTCCGATTTACAGAGCAACCCGCTGAGGTTACCGACTGGAAAGTCAACAAGACCAGGAGGAGCAGTGTGAAGCTTGTCAAAGTACGTTGGAGCTCTAAGCACGGACCCGAGTACACATGGGAACGTGAAGACCAGTTCAAGAAAAAATATCCCCACCTATTCAAGAAGACTCCAGCGAGAGTGAGTTCAGCCTGAATTTCGGGACGAAATTCTTTTAACGGGGGGAGACTGTGACAACTGGCCCAAACCGGTAATTTCCGTACACATTAATTATTACTTAATGACTGCAATTATGTGCTTAATTGTCAGCCATGTCTGATTTCCTACCAAACAAGTGAATTCATGCACGTTGTATACTACAAAATATTGCTTTATGCATAAACGAGAGCGTTGCGTCAAAAATACTAGTAAACTCACCGGTAAGACACACCGTGTCAACAGAACTGCAGAAAGCAGTCAGACAATAGAATTGGAGCCTAGGTGTAGGTCTGACAACAAGAATGCATTAAAACCCAAGAGTACATACAAGGGTTTAATACATATGCAATGCGAAAGCAAAAATAAGCACTAAAAAGCACCCGAAACGCACTTTAAGTGCAGAATTTATAAAATTCAGTAATAATTCAGCATTTAGACACATGAATATTTTGTAGAAATGTCGTTTTATCATCCAGAATATTTCCCTAAGTGTTGGGAATTGAAAGAGTACAAGAAAGGTACTTAAAAGACGCTAAAAAGTGTAATTTAGCACTTTAACGAATCGGTATGTAACCGAACAACCGGACTTTACCCGGAACATAAAAATATTGTTAATAACATTCTTTATCTTTTTCTGAGCCAGTTAGGGTCCCTGAATACCCTAACACCCGTCATAAAGCACAACACACCAGTAACCGGGTTAATCACTTAACTAACCTAAATTAACCTAACTAGTGTCTAACTATTTAGTTGGATTTGAACCAAGACCCCCCCCCCCCCCTTTACAAACCGTCCCCATGTGGGGGAACATACCTTGTCCTTGGATGATTATTATAATCTAGTTTGTTTAATATCAAGGCTACACAAGACCTCTTGGATAATAAACATATGATTAGCCTATAAGATCAAGACTTGGACTATCATTCTTTCACAACACAACTCAACACACTCACTCTCCCTCTCTCTCTAAGAAGCTACGGCCAAACACCCCTTGAACACACAACCATTGCCAAGCTTTGATCTTGCCATTTCAAGTTCATACAAGTGTTAAGGGTCGCATATAAGGAACCTTGGAGCAAACGGAAGGCGAAGGACCTCTCTACTTTGCTTTTATCCACTCGATTTGCGTCTAGATTCTTCCCTAGCCTCGAGCTAGTGGTATGTTGCTTAAATCACCTTCTCGAACTATTTTAAAGTGGTTAAAATGATTTGTAACGGTTAAAACTCGTAATCTTACAAGTTAAAGCTTAAAAGTCTACTAAAAACACTAAAAGTGATGGTTAAAAGCTCATATGTTGTGTAAAAGTTGTAGTAATTGATTTGTGTGATTATTTGGACCCGATCTATGTTGTGGTAGCTCGGATCGTCATTTAACCCGAGTTGGTCATGATCACGGATCATGACATAAGGTTGTTTTGGAAGTAACAAGGGTTAAAGGATGAAACTCTACCACACACGAATCATGAACTTGTGTAAAAGCGATTTTGTTTGTGAAATGGTGTTCAAAACTAGTAGATCTACGGATCTACAAGCGGTACTTTCAAAGGACCAAGTGTCCAAGAAATCATATTTTCTAAAGCCGAGTCTTACATGAAAAAGAATGATTTTAGCAAACACACGAGTATGTAAACACTTGTGTAACACAAAGTTTCGACAAAATAACTATTTTTGTAAATGTTGACCGGAAGTTGTAAAGATGTAACTTCTTTAAAAGCGAGACTTTCAAGAAACAAAGTTGATCTATACAAAGATCCACTAAAAATAATGGAAGGATACTACCTATTTGGGAAAAACCACAAGTTCATGTATTTCTGCGATTATATCTATTTTAACTAGTTGCATATTGTTTATTGTTGAATGAGGAAATTGTTGACGATTTAAAAGAAAATAAACACATGTTTTGAAAACATGGGAAACCTCCATTTTTAGGGGAAACTCTGTCAAAATTTTTATAAATTTTGACACTTAGAAAAATATAAGTTTTTGAGAAACTTATTCCCTAAAAATGTGTTTAAAAGTATTACCAAGGTTTCCCTAAATTTTGATGATAAGAAATGAGGATTTCTTCAAAATAAAAACGGATATTAAGTATGTATATATTTTTGAGAAAAATATATATATTATTTTATCACCAACTTTTGTGCTAAGTGTATATAGTATGTGTTATACGTGCTAGCGTATTAAGACTTAAAAATACACTAAATACTCGTGAGGAGTATAAACATAAAAATACACATACTAAATACAAGATACATAATTCGGGTGCGAAGTGCAAAACACAAAAGACTTATATTTATTTTAGAGGAAATAATATAAGTAAGATACGTAGTTAAAAATATGAAATATTTTTAACACAACAATACAAATACAAAAGAGAGTGACTGTACTTGTGCGATGCAAGTCTAGTGACTAACATTAAGAAAACGTGTATAGGTTACGACGTTAATTAAGCAATCCGGTGAAGTTTACGACGCACAGGAACGCAAAGTTGTGAGTTCATGCTCCCCCTTTTCTCTTAACTGTTTTCAGTTTTATAACTTCGGGGGTGAAATACATGTTACAAATATTACAATGTTTACAAATGGTATGATGGATACAAGAATGATACGAGAAATCGTGTCACGAATAGGGTACCATAAGCACCATTAATCGTGTACATACTTAGACCGCAGAACAAAAGGTTAGATCTAATGGGTTCCGGGCAGCCCCACTCTTGGCCACTCTTTTACCAAGCAGTGTTTTTGTGTCTCAGTTGTGAATCGACTACAGAAAAATGCCTATGGTTTGGTGACTTCCTATGTCGTGTCACATGTTAATGGCTTTGCAACCCATTAACACTTGATACATACAGAAATATTTGATTCATACATGAGTACGTGGTGTACACAAAAGACTTGATTCATACAAAATACAAATTATGTTTTCATACAAAGTATACAAACGTGAAATACAAAAATTGCATGAATTCACACCAACTTTATGTTGACGTTTTTCCAAACTCACATGTATTTCAGGTAACTAGATTGGATGTGCGCGTGGTCTTAGTCATGCTCGTGGATGTCGCTTTGTCTATCTTTAAATAAAGTTGTGAATTTTAAGACAATATGTTATCTCGTGTTGTAAACACTTGACATATGTTTTCAGTAATGTAATATTTGAAGGTATTTTTGAGCATGTAGTATGTTTACTCTTCGTATGCAATGAGAACATTTCATGATCACACCTCGTGCTTCCGCCGCAGAATGGGGTGTGACAGATTGGTATCAGAGCTGCGATTGTAGTGAACCAGGACTCCTTCTCGAGTCTAGTCTACAATCTCTAGGATCCATTCACGAAAACAATTTTCAAAGAGTTTTCATTGCATAAAACGTCCCGCGACATCCACTACCTGAAACTGTCTACAAGAGTCTAGAAAAGACACTACGAGACTTAGGGTGCACATGAGTAGCACTTGTCTTTGATTGAGAAATTACTTGCAATTATGTGTGATAATTAGCATGTACTAGAAGTAGAATGTCACAAGTATACGTGACTCTACCTAAAAGCAATGGCCTATCTGAAGGAAGAGATACGAGGATGGAACGAACTGTGCTGACTGTGCAAGGAGTTACGTAATTATGGATGCATACATAATTATGGAATTCAGTGCACAAAAATCACAGCAAGTCTTGTCACGTATAGATTCCCTCAGTGCAAGCCTACTAAGTACTCTGCTAGAGTAATAATTGTTTGATGTCACTTATGTGGTATATATATATGATACTACTGTCTAGTGTGACGATATCAAACAAATGCCTAACCCTGTTGTGTTATGTTCTGTCAGAACATGGCACCCAGGAGAGCTGTGAATGCTCGCAATGACGATCAACCTCCTCCTCCCTCACTGCCAAGAACTGCCAAAGAGCTGAACGCTCTATTAGAGGAAAGGATCTCCGCTGCTATCGCCCAATACGAGGCGAACCGTACTCAAGACAGTGGTGGCCCAAGCAACGCTAGACGTAATGGGAACGGAGATTCATCTGGAGGCAATGCAGCTCAAGGCTGCACTTTCAAGCAGTTCCTCGACTGCAAGCCGATGAACTATGATGGCACAGAAGGTGCAGTAGCATTTGTGCGCTGGACGGAGAAGACTGAAGCTACCTTCCGCATGAGCAAGTGTACCGCGGATCAACAAGTCACCTTTGCTACTGCGTTGTTTGTCGATGAAGCTCTGACTTGGTGGAACCTGCAAGTCCAAACTTTGGGTGATGATGCCGCTTATGGCTTAACTTGGGAGGAACTGAAGGAAAGAATGAGAGAGAAGTATTGCTCTCGCGCTGAACTCCAAAGGCTGGAAACGGAGTTCTGGCACTTGACCATGGTAGGTGCTGACATTAATGGTTATACTCGAAGGTTCCACGATCTATCAAGAGTACTTCCCTACATGGTGACTCCCGAATTCAAGCGCGTTGAACGCTACATTTGGGGACTGGCCCCAGAGTTTCGTGGCATGGTGACGTCGGCCAAACCACAAACAATCACTGAGGCTGTAACTCTGGCTGTCAGCCTGACAGAAGATTGTGTCCGTATGAAGAAGTTATCACTGAACCCAACAGAGAAGACCGAGACACATGCTGAGTCGCCCGGTGACAAGAAGAGAAAGCTTACGAGTTTGAACCAAGCAACTCGCAACAACAAGAGTTCCAACAAGAAGCGTGACCCCAACCCGCCTCAGGAGGCGAAATCTCTTGCAGCTATGAACGACGCTCCAGGAAAGGGATACCTGGGCACCTTGCCCAAATGCCATCGGTGTAAACGCCATCACGAGGGAGCTTGTCGCATCTCAAAGTGTGACAAGTGTGGAAAGTTGGGTCACCGCACTGAAGACTGTTGGAGTAAGAGGAACGGGAATGGAAATCGTAATGGGGCTGATGATAGGAACAATGGTGGAAATGGAAATGGTGCTGGTAACGGGATTGGGCGAAACCAAGGATGCTTCAGATGTGGAAGCAAAGATCATTTCATGAAGGATTGCCCAGAAGGAAACAAGGCTCAGGCTCGAGCATTTGTGATTGGAGCAAGAGACGCACGCGAGGACCCTAACGTGGTCACCGGTACGTTTCTCATTAACAATCACTTTGCATCCATATTATTTGACACTGACACCGATTATAGCATCATGTCTGTGGAATTTAAACGCATACTCGGAATAGAATCTAGTAGATTAGAAATTCCTTATTCCATAGAACTAGCCAATGGTAAACTTGTTGAATCGGGCGAAGTTGTTAGAGGCTGCACACTCGAACTTAGTGAACGAAGATTTAGCATCGACCTCTTACCTATTCAATTGGGTAGCTTCGATGTAGTAGTCGGGATGGACTGGTTGTCCAAGAACAAAGCTGAAGTCATTTGTCATGAGAAAATCATTCGCATCCCTCTGGCGAATGATGAAACTCTCATCGTACATGGAGAAAGACGAAACGCGCCTCTACGAATCATCAGTTGTATGAAGGCACAGAAGTGCTTAAGGAAAGGATGTGTTGCTTTCCTAGCACACGTTGTAGATAAGAAGGCTGTGGAGCCAAAACTCGAAGACATTCCTGTGGTGAAGGAATTTCCTGATGTGTTCCCTGAAGATCTGCCAGGACTACCTCCGCAACGACAAGTCGAATTCCACATAGACTTGGTTCCAGGAGCCGCTCCTGTAGCCAAGGCTCCCTATCGACTTGCACCATCCGAAATGCAAGAATTATCTACACAACTTCAGGAGTTGTTGGATAAAGGATTCATAAGGCCAAGCTTCTCACCCTGGGGAGCTCCAGTATTGTTCGTGAAGAAGAAGGATGGATCACTGCGGATGTGTATCGATTACAGGGAACTGAACAAGCTCACGATCAAGAATCGGTATCCGCTACCGAGGATTGATGACTTATTTGATCAACTGCAAGGATCAAGCTACTATTCCAAGATCGACTTTCGATCTGGATACCATCAGCTGAGAATCCAAGATGAAAGCGTGCCAAAGACTGCATTCAGAACACGCTATGGGCACTACGAATTTCTTGTGATGCCATTTGGATTGACGAACGCGCCAGCGGTCTTTATGGATCTGATGAACCGCGTATGTAAACCATATCTTGATAAATTCGTGATTGTATTTATCGATGATATCCTGATTTACTCGCGAACGAAAGAAGAACATGAGCAACATCTCAGAACTATTCTGGAACTACTGAAGAAAGAGAAACTTTATGCAAAGTTCTCGAAATGCGAATTCTGGATTCGCGAAGTACAATTTCTTGGTCACGTTGTGAATGAGAAGGGCATTCATGTAGACCCATCCAAGATAGAAGCAATAAAGAATTGGGAAGCTCCCAAGACCCCAACTGAAGTTCGCCAATTTTTGGGCTTAGCGGGCTATTATCGGCGATTCATTGAGAATTTCTCGAAGATAGCTCAACCACTAACAACCCTTACTCAAAAAGACAAGAAATACGACTGGGGTTACAAACAAGAAGAAGCCTTCCAGTTACTTAAGAACAAGCTCTGCGATGCACCGATACTATCATTACCCGAAGGCACTGAAGACTTCGTGGTATACTGTGACGCCTCATGACAAGGCTTGGGTTGCGTGCTCATGCAACGCCAAAAAGTCATCGCTTATGCTTCAAGACAACTGAAGGTTCACGAGAGAAATTATACCACTCACGACCTGGAGCTGGGTGCAGTGGTATTCGCCTTGAAGATTTGGCGACATTATTTATATGGTACTCGATGTACAATCTTCACAGATCACAAAAGCTTACAACACATATTTGATCAGAAGGAATTGAATATGCGCCAGCGACGTTGGGTTGAGCTGCTAAACGATTATGACTGTGAGATTAAGTACCATCCTGGAAAGGCGAACGTTGTAGCGGACGCGTTGAGCCGAAAAGAAAGGGTTAAGACCCTAAGGGTTCGAGCATTGGAAATGACGATTCGAACGAACCTCACTGCACGCATTCGGGATGCACAACAAGAAGCTCTTAAAGAAGAGAACCGTAAAGCTGAATACCTACGGGGTATGCTTAAATACATGGCGCCAAATGAAGAGGGAGCCTTATACTTTAAAAAGCGCATTTGGGTTCCGCTCTATGGTGGCCTACGAGAAGTCATCCTTGATGAAGCGCACAAGTCAAGATACTCGATCCACCCAGGGTCGGACAAGATGTATCAAGACTTGAAGGAATATTATTGGTGGCCGAGACTCAAAAGCGACGTTGCTGTCTATGTTGGAAAATGCCTAACCTGTGCTAAGGTTAAGGCCGAATATCAGAAGCCGTCCGGCCTACTACAACAACCAGAGATTCCCGTGTGGAAGTGGGAACAAATCTCGATGGACTTCATAACGAAATTACCCAGGACCCCGAGAGGGCACGATATGATATGGGTAATAGTTGATCGATTGACGAAGTCTGCGCATTTCCTACCAATCCAAGAGAAGGATAGCACTGGAAAGCTTGCAGAGATATACTTAAGAGAAATTGTGGCACGACATGGAGTGCCAATCTCAATCATTTCAGACAGAGATGGACGCTTTGTCTCAAGAATCTGGCAATCATTTCAGGAAGCCTTTGGATCTCAGTTAGATCTAAGCATGGCATTCCATCCGCAAACAGACGGCCAGAGCGAACGGACTATACAAACGTTAGAAGATATGCTTCGCGCATGCGTCATGGACCTAGGCGGCAGCTGGGATACTCATCTACCTTTAGTTGAGTTTTCCTACAATAACAACTATCATACAAGCATAAAAGCCGCACCGTTCGAAGCTCTGTACGGCCGCAAATGCCGATCGCCCTTATGTTGGGCAGATGCCGGAGATAAACGTATGGTTGGCCCTGAACATGTACAAGAGACAACCGACAAGATTGCGCAGATCCGAGAGCGCATTAAGGCGGCTCGAGAGCGACAAAAGAGCTACGCTGATCCGAATAGAAAATCGGTAGAATTCAAGGTGGGAGACAAAGTGTTGCTAAAAGTCTCACCATGGAAGGGCGTAGTCAGGTTTGGAAGGCGTGGAAAGCTGAATCCACGATATATCGGACCATTCAGAATTTTGAAGAGAATTGGTACCGTGGCATACAAGTTGGAGTTACCGGAAGAGCTTAATGGAGTACATGATACGTTTCATGTATCCAACCTGAAGAAGAGTCCAACACAAGAAAACGTGATCATCCCGATGGATGAAGTGCACATTGATGAAGCCCTCCGATTTACAGAGCAACCCGCTGAGGTTACCGACTGGAAAGTCAACAAGACCAGGAGGAGCAGTGTGAAGCTTGTCAAAGTACGTTGGAGCTCTAAGCACGGACCCGAGTACACATGGGAACGTGAAGACCAGTTCAAGAAAAAATATCCCCACCTATTCAAGAAGACTCCAGCGAGAGTGAGTTCAGCCTGAATTTCGGGACGAAATTCTTTTAACGGGGGGAGACTGTGACAACTGGCCCAAACCGGTAATTTCCGTACACATTAATTATTACTTAATGACTGCAATTATGTGCTTAATTGTCAGCCATGTCTGATTTCCTACTAAACAAGTGAATTCATGCACGTTGTATACTACAAAATATTGCTTTATGCATAAACGAGAGCGTTGCGTCAAAAATACTAGTAAACTCACCGGTAAGACACACCGTGTCAACAGAACTGCAGAAAGCAGTCAGACAATAGAATTGGAGCCTAGGTGTAGGTCTGACAACAAGAATGCATTAAAACCCAAGAGTACATACAAGGGTTTAATACATATGCAATGCGAAAGCAAAAATAAGCACTAAAAAGCACCCGAAACGCACTTTAAGTGCAGAATTTATAAAATTCAGTAATAATTCAGCATTTAGACACATGAATATTTTGTAGAAATGTCGTTTTATCATCCAGAATATTTCCCTAAGTGTTGGGAATTGAAAGAGTACAAGAAAGGTACTTAAAAGACGCTAAAAAGTGTAATTTAGCACTTTAACGAATCGGTATGTAACCGAACAACCGGACTTTACCCGGAACATAAAAATATTGTTAATAACATTCTTTATCTTTTTCTGAGCCAGTTAGGGTCCCTGAATACCCTAACACCCGTCATAAAGCACAACACACCAGTAACCGGGTTAATCACTTAACTAACCTAAATTAACCTAACTAGTGTCTAACTATTTACGGAGACAATGATGCTTGAAGATATAGCAGAAACAATCCGGACCATGCAGGGGGTAAACATGCAATTGAACCATGAAAATGTTACTTCGGGGTAGAAGAAGACAAATTCTTGGGTGTTGTGGTGACCAAGGGAGGGATCGAGGCTAACTCAGAAAAGACACAAGCAGTGGTTGAGATGAGATCCCCAAGGACCCTCAAAGACATCTCAACCACTGCTTGTGTCTTTTCTGAGTTAGCCTCGATCCCTCCCTTGGTCACCACAACACCCAGGAATTTGTCTTCTTCTACCCCGAAGTAACATTTTCATGGTTCAATTGCATGTTTACCCCCTGCATGGTCCGGATTGTTTCTGCTATATCTTCAAGCATCATTGTCTCCGTAAGGCTCTTGCTTACAATATCATCCACGTATACCTCCAGGTTTCGCTCCATTTGATCTTTGAACAGTGTGTTCATGAACCTTTGGTATATTGCTCCGACATTTTTAGCCCGAACGACATTTTTGTATAACAGAAGACTCATTCATCCGTTATGAATGCTGTCTTTTCCTCGTCCTCCAGGGAAATTTGGATATGATGATATCCTTTATATGCATCCAGGAAGTATTTCAACAGATACTAGGTTAAGGAGTCTATTTGCACATCAATCTCTGGTAGGGGGTAGCAGTCCTTGGGACATGCCTTGTTAAGGTCTTTATAGTCTACGCACATTCTCCATCCCCCGTCCTTTTTCCTACCATCACAGGGTTTGAAATCCACATGGGGTATTGTACTTCCTTCACTATTCTTGCTCTCAGGAGCTTTCTTGTCTCTTCACACGCAGCTCTTCTTTTCTCAGGGCCCATGCTTCGATTTTTCTGTTTTACTGGTTTCATCCAACTGTGGGTGTTGAGCCGGTGTTCTGTTAAGCTTCGGGGTATGCCACACATGTCGCTATGTTGGAATGTGAAAACGTCTATGTTGAAGCGTAGCATTTCCTTGAGGGCGTTCTTGCACTTGTCGCTTAGTTGTGCACCTACCCGTATGGTTTGTTCCGGGAATCTCTCGTTCAGGACCCACTCTTCCATCCCTTCCCCTTTTGGTTTCTTTCTTATTTCCCTTTCCGAGACTGATGATACTACTTCGTAAGAGGACTTTACCCAAGCCAGCCCTTTGGGAGTTTGGAAGATTAGCGCTCCATGAGGGGTTGACTCTTGCGCCTGGAGGTTTCCTATTCCCGGTCTTCCCAGTATTGCATTATACTTCGAAGGGGTTCTTACCACCGAGAATACCAGTTCTATGGTTCTGACTCTGTCCCCCACCCCTACCGTGAATGGGAGCTTAATCTTCCCTAAGGGATGAGATACACTGTTGTTGAATCCCACAAAAGGCATGGAGTCCTCTTCCAGCATGTCCCTTATACCTCTGTCGAATCGAAGGAAACAGTGTTCGTTTATTATCTATACCCCGCTCCCGCCATCCACATGTATTCGTGCCACTTTATGCCCCACTATCTTGGCTGAGATATTAAGTGGGAGTCTTTATAACTCATGTTTTTCTAGATGGGGCATGAGGATGGGCGCTTTCATACAGTCTGGCGGTCCTAACACTCTAGCTTTCATCGTCCGGGTGGGAATGTACTCATCCCTCCGCCTGATCATATCTACAAAACCCCTTTCAGGTTCCTCTTGTTTTACGTATTTTCCCTTTTTATCCCCCTCCTTTATCTCTTTAACCAGATGGGACAATTTCCTTGTCTTTACTGCTAGTTCAATTTCCCTTTTTAGATAAATGCAATTATCCGTTTTATGGCCGCATCCTTTGTGGAATTCATAGTATTCGTTGGGTACTCCTTGGGTCCTGGTTTAATGCCTTGATGGTAGGGGGTCTAAGTAAAGAGTTCTTGATCCTCTCGGTTGCAATATTTTACACGGTGTTTTAGTGATAGGTGTGAAAGTGTTGTAATAGGGAGCCGATCCCCTCCCATAGGCTTATAGGGGGAAAGGTTGGACGGGATCTGTCATGTTGAAACTTATCGTAATGAGGTTTCTTGGGATAAAAGTTACCTTTGTCTTGGATCCTGGACATGATGTTGGGCCTTCGAGAGCTGGTTTCCAGTTCCTTGGCTTTGCTGCTAGTGTCTTTCCCCCTGACGAAGGCCCCAACTTTATCCATTAGACCATCAAATGTTTCTGGGAACTCCTCCCCTAGCTTTTCGCATAGTTGTGTGTGTTTTAACCTGTTGACGAAGCCGTTTATCCTCATAACTTATGGGGCCCCCTTTATGTTCATGCTCTCTTTGATGAACTGTTCCATGTAGTGGTCTACTCACTCGTTATCCCTCTACCTAATGTGCATGATTTCATTTGGATTTTTAATCACCTTCTTTTGTTGGTTAAAGTTCCTAAGGAACTTGTCACAGAGATCCTCATAACTATCAGTGTTGCCTGCCGGGAGGCTGTCAAACCATAAATGAGCTCCCTCGGTCAAAGTCTGTACGAAATGTGGTACCAGGTGGGCATGGACCATCTGCCCACTTGACCGGCCCCTCTATAGGCATGCAAGTGATCCTCGAGGTCTTTAGTCCCGTCGTACCTGTCCACATTACTCAGGGGTTTCAGCTTGGGGGGTAGTGGTGCATTGGCTATTCGCTTTGTGAACTTTGAGATTTCTGCCAAATCTTTGGGTAAATAAGGCTTGTCAAGGGCATTGCCACTTTGGTTCTCGCTCTACCTTGGTTCTTTCTTATCTTGGTCACTTTCTTTCCTTCTATCATGGTGGCTATTTCTTCAGGCGTCATGTGTTTAAACATAGCCATGAAGGTGGCCGGAGGATCTGGGTTGGCTTCTCCGTCACAGGGAAGAGGTGGTACCTTCCTTATGAGGCGTGTCAAAGTTGAGTCTTGATCCGACGCCTTCTAGCTTCTCCATTCTTTCGAGATCCTCCAATTGTTTCCATAACTCGTCTTCGTGTTTTGACACAAACTCAAGTGTTATATCTACCTTTTTCATATGGAGAGATTATGTCTCTGTAATATTTTCGAACTCATCGGTGATATCTTCAACTGAAACCTGCTTTTCAGCCGTCTGAGTAAGTTTTGAGGCTTTCTCTTTGGTAGAGATGGGTGGTGGGGGTGTTGCCATCTTATAAGGTCACTTCTCATGGATTTCTTGGACCTGATTGTTCTTATCTAGAGACTTGGGTCCCACAGATAGCGCTAATGTCGAATACTAGAAGTTCTAAGCCTTGTTACAGAGATTCGTCTACGTCCAAGTTTAGCCTTCGAGATAACTACAAAAAAGAACACTGTTAGCCTCGCCACAGAGGACCCTAGGTGGGGGGGGGGGGAATCCGTGACCAAGCTTCGGCGTAAGAATAAGAAAACCAGCTGGGTAATAAATAGGGTTCTGACTCTTTGGATTGGTCGGAGTGAATGGTGTGGATTCCGTATTTAATGAGCGTTCAGAGAATGTTGTGTTTAGAGTAAATGCTCGTGATGTGTATTACAGTTTTTTGGATGCTTACCTTTTCTTGATCTCCTTCTTGACTTATATGGAGGTTTCTACTTATCATACGGGTCCCACAGTCGTAGAGATCCGATGGTTAATAGAAACGCCCCTAAATTGTAAAGATAAAACGAGGATTTTGAACAAGACGAACTTAAAAACGTAACTAAATTTTTCCCTTTTCTTTTGACATATTTAAGAAACTTACAGTTACAAATTTTACCAAGTTCATGAACCGACACTTTAAACATAATCATACTAACAAACTAACATTACTTAAAATTCAAAACAAGTTTTTAAAACTAAAAGTTACAACCCAAAAGTTTTGACTCGTTCATAAAAGCTTGATTCGGAAGCGTGTTGAGGGCGAAGATACTTATGTGTTCGTTCCGAGCGTCGCGAGGCAATCTAAAGCGGAGCTTTACCTAAAACACAACAACAAGAATTATCATCAAATACATATAACACAACATGCTAACTTCCAGCAAACATGATAACTATCCAAAATCTTATTTACAAACTATGCTATTTCTACATTTCTTTCTCTTTTTGTATTCGACTTTCACTTGTTCGACCCGATAGCACTGGGTAGAACTTATTCATTCTATGTCATCATCATCATCAATTTGATTGACCCATTCATAGTCGTTCGTAACGGGTCAATTATACGATCATTTTTTAACATAACGTTTGAGCTCGTTTGACCCGTTCGTAACGGGTTATTTTCATGGCCATTCATTAACATGACATTCTAGTTCGCTTGACCCGTTCGTAACGGGTCATTTTCATGATCATTCTTTATCATGACATTCTAGTTCGTTTGACCCGTTTGTAACGGGTCATTTTCATGACCATTCTTTATCATGACATTCTAGTTTGTTTGACCCAATTGTAACGGGTCATTTTCATGACCATTCTTACACGCATTATAACTATTACAAGATATAACAATAAGCTTTGCTATAAATAAAACTTTAATCGTACAAGTAACGTACCTCGATCTTGCGAACCTTGAGGCTTCTTGTTGCTTGAACCTTCTTCCTTCACACCTACATTTACGCATTCATTTTGTTTAAGTTCTCATGAATCCATTTCCCACATATAAAGCATACTCACAATTTCTAACACGAATTTTACTAATAGTTATCACATATTCACACAAATATCATCTTGATTCATTTCGTCGAACACCTGGTGTGCGACAATCATTGTTGTTTAGAAATTCTTGTTTTTCCTATTCGTACACACCAACATTATTTCCTATATTTTCATAAATTCCCAATTACTCAAATCATCACAACGAACAATTATTAACACAAAATTTATCCTACCTTCTAGTTGACAAGTTAACATCATAGTTCTAGCTAAAATCTTCTATTTTATGATAAATTCTGAAAAACCTACTTCATGATTTATGAAGGTCTTCTATACCTATCAAAACATATAAGTATATCAATTTCATTCAAATTGGTATTCACAACATAGTCTAATCACGTATTCTTCAATAATGAACACTATGTCATTAACATACTTAAGAAATTTGCCAATTTTATACATACTCATCATCTCAAAATCAACCAAATCAAAAATTGCAACTTACCACTTGTTAAGAAGGCTTAAATGATCATGTATTCAGATTCATGCACAAGATTTAGCCTAATTCTCCTTTCCAATTTACTGATTTTTTGGGTTTTGAGGGGTTGACGGGTGGACCGTAGGACAACCCTTAATTTCTATAAATATAATGAAAATTGTATTCTTAAGTGTGTTATTTTAAGGGATTGGATGACTACGTTGTGTTTGTCTTGGCAGGTACAAAAGGGCGTAAAAAGTGAAAAGAAAAGAAAGCATGAGAAAAAGCTAAAGTGGAAATTGAAGAAGTGATTGAAGAATCAAGAAAGAAGAGTTATGGGCTCTACCGTAGCTTATAGTAGCTACCGTAAGCTACGGTAGACTTGATTTCAGAAAATGCCACCGTAGCTCAGTGGGTCTTCACTGTAGGGTTTTGAAGGCCACCGTAATCTACGGTAGCCACCGTAGCTTACGGTGGAGGCCAGACACAAATTTTTGTTTTCTTTATAATAGTTTGTGTGGAGTAACTTTTGGTTATCCTTTTCATTGTTTCCAATTAAGAACTTGTGGGAGGCGATTTTAGGGTTCCAAGACATTATTTTGAGTGTGATTATTGTTGCTTTATCATCTTTGATTCACATGAACAACGGATTTGAAGTTATGATGACCAACCGAACGATGTGTGGCTAAGTCCTTTATGTTTTTCCCCGGATTGTAAGGTTTTCTTATTGGCTAAGTACTTTATGTTTTTCCCCGGATTGTAAGGTTTTCTTATGATTGTTTTGTCTTTGTTTATGTTATTTGTGGGATAGTAATTTAATCTTTTTGATTGTATTGCTATGGTGATTGTGAGTTTGATTAGTAACGGTTTATATTGTTAGATTACTTTTTCTAAACCATCAGTTATTGGTGCCAAAGGCATTCAGGATTTAGTGGGATGGATTTGGGCTTGGCTATATGAAACTGATTATCGGGTGACAACCTTGCGTTATTGTAATCTAAGTACTTGGTCCCCTTTTATCACAATTAAACACACACTCACGAACTATGTCTATGTAGTTCATCCCAATTAAACTTTGACATTGTTATTCATAGAAAACTTGAAACCGGGGGAAATCATTCTTTCTCATTTCTGAATTCAAACCTGTTAAGTGTTAATTACTTAATCTAAATTTTATAACTCAAACCAACCAAACTTTGAGATTACTTTTCTGCAATTTTAATTTTATTAGTAATTTGTAAGCTACTTAGTAAACACATTTTCCGTAAACTCCCTGTGTTCGATACCCACTTACCACTATATAATTAGTGTATTTGGTTTATTTTTTAGTGAGACTTCGACCTCACGTCAAATTTTGGCGTCGTTTCCGGGGAGTAGTGCACAACGTGTGTTATCTTTAGTAGTTGTGTTTGTTATTTTCGGGTTTACGCTGGTTGTGTTAGTGTGAAGGTACCTACAGGTGTATGCATACTAGAGGCTCTCACAAGTCATCACCATTAGCTATTGATCCTGAAGTTTCACTTAGACGGAACCGAGTACTGCTTTGGGAGAATAAAATTGTTGGGTCTCCTACTACACCAAAAAGCACAATGGATCCACTCACTCCCACTATGGGTCAAACAATGCCGACCACTCCTCCTCATGTGCCTACATCATCGAGTGATGTGAAGCCCACCAACACCACAATGCCTACAAGTACACAACATTCATTTAGTTATCAACATTCATCAAACATTCCACCCTTTAGCCATTTTTCCCCTGTTCCTGGTCAATCATCGTCCCAACAGAGTCAACCACTTACATTCCAACAGGACCCACCCATAACCTTCACCACTCCAGGTACTCAACAACAACCGCAACCGAGGTTGCAATACCAACAACCGCAACCGAGGTTGCAATACCAACAACCTCCGTTCATGCAATCTATGGGGGCACGCCGGGATGGGTATGACGATGGGTATGAGGATGAAATTGAGGGTTATGAGGATGAAGGATGTGTAATGGGGGATGATGGGACTCAAATTAGAACTCAAGGTGGGTTTGCATATGCATAAAGGCAACCATTAGAACCCGTTCAAGAGTTTGCTAGACCGCAGCAACAAGTTCTTCAACAACAAATGCCTCAACAAAGAAAACAATTTCAAAGCCAGATGCCCCAACAACAGATTCCTCAACCATCACCTCAACCGTATGCACCTCAAAGGCAAATGCCAAGGAAAGCGGGTCAACAACCAAGAATGCCATTAGGTGTTCCAAGAAGATATAACCGCGAGGTTGTGAAGGGAATTGAAGCTCATTTTAGACCCGTTATTACCAATAACCCTTCTCCGGTGGTGATTCCTTAAAATCATGAGGGAAGAACATTTGAGATTAGAACCAACTCACTTCAAAGTTTCCCAAAGTACAAAGGGTTGGCCACGGAAGAACGATATTTTCATTTAGAAGCTTACGATTCCATTTTTAGACTATTCGAGGGTAAGGTTTTTCATCTGATGATGTCAAATTGGTGCTTTTCCAATTTTCTTTGGAAGACAAAGCGAAGAGATGGTTTTATACGTTGCCTTCCGCCTCTATATATACTTGGGCTGAAAGGCAACAATGGTTTTTGGAAGAGTTCTTCACTGCTCAAAAGACTAATGATGCAAGACGAAGTCTAAGAAGCTTCTAACAACAGTCGGGTAAGATGTTTCATGAGGCGTTTGAGAGATTTAACATGATGATTAAAAATTGCCCTCATCATGGTATTGAGCTTTGGGAGTTGTTGAATGCTTTTCATGAGGGTACTGCTAGATCCATTGCCAGATGGTCTGAAACCAAGATAGTTGAGACCTACAAAAGGCTGGAACAACTCAGAGCCAAAGATCCTTCAGTTCCACAAAAGCCAGCATATCCTCCAACAGCTACCATCCCTAAACAGACCCAAACTTCCAAAATGCTACCATCAGCATCTGCTTTATCCATAGCTGCCTTAAGACAAGTAAAAAGGCAAAAGATGACTGATGAGGATGATGGGTAGAAGTTTGAAAGCATCAGAAAAGAGGGAATTAGATGCCAACTTGATTTTCACACAGATGCTGCTGCTGCTGCCAAACTAGCTGCCAAACTAAGAGAAACACTTGCAAAGCTTGTCAGCAGGCCACAATCGCCAAACTCATCATCAATAAAACTTCAACCCAGAAAACCAACTGATCCAAAAATTCTAAAGTGGAAGTCATCCTCAGACACCCACGAATTGACTCTGCTCAGATCAGATCAGGTGGTAGTGTTCAAAAGCTTGATTTGGAGAGTGCATATGGTCTGGATGCATATGATCTCCAAGATCTGTTGGACCTTGAACTTGAAAGGGATTTTGAAGACATGTACTCCCTAAACTTTGAACTACAATTCAAAGGGCAAATCAAGGAGTTGTTGATGAGGAATAAAGATCAACAATAAAGAAAGCTTTTGGCATCATCTGTTCTAGGGGGGAGATTGTTGGATCATGTGGACCCCGCCAAAAGAACAGATGATTGAAAGCCAAAATGTTCTGCATCATCTGATCAATAATAACAGTGCTTAGAAGAACATACTCTTCCCAATGGCAAAGGCATCAACAATACACTTAAAGGTCTGCTAAAGCTAAAGTCTGCAAATGCTAAAGTTTGTTGAAGACAAAATCTGCTGATTCAAAGGTATGCTAAAGTGAACAACTGATGAAGACAAAGTCTGCTGATAGCAAAGGTCTGATCACCCTCTGCTGAAGAAGACAAAGTCTGATTGGGCTTTGGTGAAAGTTCCAACAGCAGTTACGGGTGGAGATGTTGTTGGATCAGCAGCTGCGACATTGTTTCCAGCAGCATATGTAGCCAGGAAACAACATGTAGCAAAGGAGATGTTGCTGGATAAGAGACTCTTGATTGGTCTTTGGTGAAAGTTGTTGAGGCAGGTGATCGTGTGATCGTAGTTAATGTTTGTTGAAAGTCAAGTTGTATTGCATGTATTGATTTTTTTTTCAAAGTAAAGATTTTAAATTTGTTAGTATATTCGTTTGATGTTTTATAGCTTCTGTATCGAAGTTTAATAAGCACATTTCCAACAGTTATGAACATTCGGGAAAGTAATTCCCTTCTAAAAATATATAGTGATTCGTTGTTTAATAAAATGTTGTATGAATGGTTTTCTAAAAACAACATGTGTTTGCACAAACTCTCAACCAGATATCACTATTTAAAATAGTAGTTCTCGCTTTTTATGATGAAAGGTAGTGACTACTTTTGATTATTTGTTTAGGCTGATTATTTCTTTAGTTGTAAATCAGAGTTCAACTACATCAACATGCAAGATTTATGAGAATAACTCATGACTAATTTAATATTAATCAAATGAAAAACTAAACTAAAAATTACAATATCTATACATGTTGGTGCACTGAATGTCTGCTGACTACGTCTTATCGAGTCTTTAGGTCTAGATGGTTAGAATTAGGGTTTACATGTAAAAGTGCTTGTTAGCTTGAAAGTGCTTGTTAGCTTGAAAGTGCTTGTTAGCTTGAAACTGTTGTGTCATTTCAAGCTACCAGGCTACAACTATAAATAGGAGTTGAGTGTGTCATTTGAAGAGATCAGAGGTCATAGCTTGTGAGACAAGGTGCTGCCAAAATCTTGTTAGAAACGATTGTAAAGTCTCGGAAATCATTAATAGAGAAGAAGTTAAAAGGAATAAGCTGTTGTGACTTGGTTTACTTTGATTCCGCCTCTGTAAACTGAGATGAACTACTTTTACTGACGTTTAGAGTCACACAAACGGTCCAACAAGTGGTATCAGAGCTCAGGACGAGGAGTTCATACCATAGCAGCTTGATTTTACCGGATTTTCTCATTTCTATTACTTCTTCTCATTCTTTTTCTGATTCGGACATAATTCACGGATGAAATGGCCTGAAATTAACTCATATCAAGCGAAATACATAGTTAACTAATCCTTGAAAGTTTCGGACTAAAACACGGCTTAAAACTGATCAAATTCGTCTGATAACTTGAAAATTTTCGTGAAATGATGACATCATAGCCTGATAGCTTGAGCCTGATAGCTTGAGCCTGATAGCTTGAAATAGCCTGATAGCTTGAACAAGCCTGATAGCTTGAACGAGTCTGATAGCTTGAACGAGCCTGATAGCTTGAACAAGCCTAATAGCTTGAACGAGTCTGATAGCTTGAACTAGCCTGATAGCTTGAACGAGCCTGATAGCTTGAACTTGTATTATCAGTTTCGCTTGAAAGTTGCTGATTCTACTTGAAGCTATTTCGCTTCAAGTGATCTTGTTTGAACTTGATATTTTTCAAATTCAAGAATATTTCTAAGTATTTGTTGAATATCTCAGGTAATTGAAGATGTCAAGCAGTAAGGTTGATCATGAAAGTAACAGTGAAAAAGCTCTTGCTTCTAAAGTTTGTACATTTACGATCAGTGGGAGTAATTTTATGGAACAACACTGGTATTTCTGTTATACATGTGATCTGACCGATTCAAAAGGTTGTTGTTCTGTTTGTGCAGATGTATGTCATCGAGGACATCGTGTTGTCTACTCTCGATCAAGTAGGTTTTTTTGCGACTGTGGAGCAGGGAGTGTACAGAACAGCAGTTGCCAGTGTCTGAAGCCTAGGAAATTCACTGGAGATGATGGGGATCAGATGTTTGAAATTTCTACTGGTAATCAGTTGGCAGTAAATGATGATCAAGAAGCTAAAAACATGCCAATATTTGATCATGGCGATTCAGATTCTGAGGTGGAGCAGATTTCAAGTCAAACAAAATGTGAAGTTATGATGACTGAAGAAGCTATGAAAGAAGATGTTACGGAAAAACATCAAGTTCTTGAAGAAGTAACTTCCGAGAAAGAAGAATCCAAGAAGAATGGATCTTTAAGTTCTAAAATTGTGTGTTTGAAATGCGAAAAATCAGAAGCAGACAATGTGAAACTCTTAAAGGATGTGGAGAGTTTAACATTGAAAATCAAAAGCTTGAAGGATGAGAAAGAATCTGATAGTAAACAGATTCTTGAAATGAGAGAAAAGTGTGAGAAATTGATGTCAGAAAATGTCAAACTGTTGAGTAGTTTGGACAGTTTGACATTGGAAAACAAAATTTTGAAAGAAAAAGAAAAAGAGTTTAAAAATGAAAAATTAAAAATTGAAAAAGATTTTCAAAGTCAAATAAAGATTTTAGAAGATGAGCGAGATATTTTTGGTAAAGATAATCTTGAAAAACAAATTGAAATCAATTCTCATCTTGCTAAAATCATTCAGCTTGAAAAAGAAGCTGAAAAAGCTCGGATTAAAATCAAAGAGCTTGAAGTGAAATTGAAAGGTTTTGTGAATTTTACATCACATGTTTCTCCAAAACCGATCAATTCTGTTCCAATAAGTGACAATGTCACAAATTTTGACAAAGTCAAAATTGAAGATTGTGATGACAAAGCTGATGATGAAAAAGAAAAAGAAAAGAAAAGAAAAATATTTTTAGATTTACAAGAAAAATTTAAAAATACTGTTTTGCAATCTACTGAAACAGGTGAATGTTCTAAACAAAAACCTGTTAAGAAGAATGTAGAACAGAAACAAAAAGTTAAAAATTTTAAAAATTTTAAAAATGAAAATAAAAGCTCATCAGCTAAGTCATCCAATCATTATAAAAAATCACAAAAATTTGTAAATGAAAATTCACAAAATGATGGTAATAAGTGGTGCAGGTTTGACCACAGTGCTCAAAAGACAAATCCAGCATTGAAGAGGAGAAATGATTATCACCAAGCCAAACAATGTTATGATCTGAAGGTTTGGAATGACAGAAGTGGATGGTACGATAACAGAGTGTGCTACACCTGTGGTGTGAGAGGACACATTGCTGTTAACTGCCAGAATTGGAATTTTGAAACACGAAGATCCTATAATTGCCATATCAGAGGACATATTGCCAGAGATTGCCCAAGGAGATCGATGGGAAGATCGAGGGTTGAATCTCAGAGAACGGTAAAGAAACCAGTCACTGTCAAGCCCATAGAACAGAAAGTGGAAGATAAGAAAGTAAAGCTTTCACATGGGCAGAGAGACAGACTGAGGAAGAAGAGGAAGAAGGCGAGAGAATACTTGGAGAAGATTTTGTCTTCAGGTTCACCAGTTGGTTCGAATAAAAGTTCTGATGAATCGATTCACTCGACGGCAAAGTCAAGCAAATCGAATTCTTCAGATACAAATCTGAGGACAAACAAAAGGAAAAAGAAAGTTATTGGCGATGAATCTGGCTCATCCAAGTCAGACAAGCCAAGTTCGGGCAATGAATCTGATTCCACAAAATCAGATGAGCCACAAGTTGAGGTAAAAAAGGAAGAAATAGTTTCTTTAATGAATGATGAGAAATTTCCACCATTACGAGCTACAAACCTAAAATCAAAAGGTGTTGATGCTGAAAAAATGTTTAATAGCAATGTTAAACATATTTTTAGTAAGATGGCTGATGGTAAGGAAAAAGGAGTAAAAGAATTTTATGAAGAAAAGAGAAAAGCTCAAAATACACCCAAGGACAGTCAGGCTTGGGTGAAACTTTTCAAATAGAAAAATCTGACTTGCCGGAGCTTCCAGGTTGGTAAGTGTGAAGCAGGTATCGGCATCATTTTTGAGAAATTCACAGGATGGTAACTGTGATATTTCGTCTTACAAAGTGGTTAATCAAGGACATTAAGTTGTACTTGATTTTCTACAAGTGATAGTGGTGTTTGACCTAATAATGTTAAATTTTCAAAATGGTTAAAAGAGAATAAGGTGATGAGATAACCCCGAATCCACAAGTGATGGGTAAACAAACTAATTTTTCCGGAAAAACCATTCTGATTAAAACAAACTTAAGTGTTTTGAAATCATTATGGGAAAATAGTTTGTTGTAAGGGGGAGTGTTGATTGAATACGCCGAAACCCTCACGGCTGAACAAACATGATTACTTTCATCAGATTGAAAAACGGTTTTCAAACTGTAAAAATCAATGGGTTGTAAATCATGGGGGTATGTTATATTTTCTGCTTAAAGTGTTATATTTTCTGCAAAACAGAGCATGAGATGCAGAAAATGGATGGCGAGACAAAGCTATTAGTGTTGGTTGTCAAATTTTCTTTAAATGGTTTTGCATTTTAGGGGGAGAAAAATTGTCATTAGAAAATCCAAAAACATTTGAAAATTTGAAAAAGCCAAAAACATGATAAAATTGAAAATTTGAGTTTTTGCGTAAAAAGATGAAATGATAGTACATCAGTAGACAGTTACAGTATGCTAAAGAATTGGAAAGTTTAAATGTGTTAAACGATCTCACCATGGATGTGTCGGTAGATTTTTATACATTTAGTAAACTTTTCGTGATATAAACCTAAATTCAAACTTGCTTATTTCGTGGGGAACACTACTTGGATATATAGGTAACCCTTGAAATCTCGTTTGAAAGGTCTCATAATCTGATATACTAGGTCTTTATACTCAATGATGTCTGGGGTATTATTCCGGGACTTCTGCTGAACGGTAGTTCTGACCTAGTCCTTGGATAATACTTTCTGCAAATGCTTGAAACATAGCATTAAACCCTCAGCATGCCGATGAAACAATAAAATTGATAGTCGCTGCTGTTGTAAGCAAAAAGATCCTCTAAAGGGGACATACCGTAAAGTCGAAGCTGATATCTCTCTGCGTATACGGAAGTATCGACCTGAGATCCCTCGGCCCTCGCATACCTAATTTATATACAGATATCATTGTAGTATACTCACCTGTAAGACTGATTATTGGGATTCTGGATACGGGAGTATATTCAAGAGGTGGGACACATGAATAGGTTTAAGTTCTTAATACACCTAATTCGTATCCTGAATTAGTTGAAGTTTGTATGAAAATTTAAGTGGATCAGTATATCGACAATCTAAGTGAATTGTTTAATGCATAATGTGATTTTAAGCTCAACGGTACTTGTGACTTGTCGAAAACTGATATGATCCTCTGACGCATACTCAAACAAAAATATTGTTTGTAAATATGTTTGTACATATTTCGTTATTGCTTTATATTTTCAGAAAAATACAAAAAGATTTTTGATTCTGCTTTATTTTCGACAACCGATGTCTGAGTGCCGAGTTTCAAAATCTAAGTAAGCTGATTGTGTTTCTAAAAATAAAACAAGTTCATTAATTTGAAACTTGAAACTTTGTATAAAAAATTCAAAAACAGTTTGTGATATCTCCAAGGTCATTAGTTTGGACTTGGATGATTTTTTGTGGGGGATTTGGATTCTTAAATATTGCCAAATTTGTAAAGATTGTTGATAGGAGGAGTGATTTAGAAAATTGAATTGTCAGGTTATTATTACTTGAAGTTTATAATGTTGTTACTTATAAATGTATGAGTGATTGCAGGAAAGAGTTCAGACTACGATCCCAGAAGCTGAGTCTAAGGGGGAGTCTGAAGACAAGTTCAAAGCAAGGGGGAGTTTGTAAACCGAAAAGACAAGGTGACGATCCCTAAAGCACAGAAGCTTTACGTAAGGGGGAGCCTGAAGAAAGTGAGAGTCAGAGATAGATCCTGATACAACATTTGAAGATAGAAGCTGATCAAAGAAGATAAAGATTGATAGGATGCTTGCATTGATAGACAAAATTGGAAAGAGACAAAGACTAAAGACTCAAGGCCAAAGACTTCGTCAACATCCAAGGGGGAGTCTGTTGGTGCACTGAATGTCTGCTGACTACGTCTTATCGAGTCTTTAGGTCTAGATGGTTAGAATTAGGGTTTACATGTAAAAGTGCTTGTTAGCTTGAAAGTGCTTGTTAGCTTGAAAGTGCTTGTTAGCTTGAAACTGTCGTGTCATTTCAAGCTACCAGGCTACAACTATAAATAGGAGTTGAGTGTGTCATTTGAAGAGATCAGAGGTCATAGCTTGTGAGACAAGGTGCTGCCAAAATCTTGTTAGAAACGATTGTAAAGTCTCGGAAATCATTAATAGAGAAGAAGTTAAAAGGAATAAGCTGTTGTGACTTGGTTTACTTTGATTCCGCCTCTGTAAACTGAGATGAACTACTTTTACTGACGTTTAGGGTCACACAAACGGTCCAACAATACACCTATTTATAATTTCTATTAAAATGTATTATGCATGAATTTCTAAAAACCACCCGTGTTTGCACACGGATATCAATACTAGTACTACATAATAAAAGAAACTATTATAGGACGCTTGTCATTCATTGAGAGCATCAATAATTTTGTTTTCCCGCCTAATACACATTTATTATTATTAAATACAGAAGATTAGATTGATAAATTTTAAATTTCAAATCAATTTATAACTAAGAAATAGAAGATTAGATAAATAAATTTTAAATCAATTCATAACTAATAAAAGATTTAAATATTATATTAGAATTTTATTTGAATGTAGATTTAAAACATAAATCATTATCATTAGATAAACTGAGACACATTACCTTTGAACAAGAAAATATCACAACAAATATTAATAAGGTTACAATATTTTAAGTTCCTATAGCAAATCCTAAAACAAATGACATATCGTATTATTATAAATGACTATACAAACAACAAACTAATTTTTTCATCTTTATACTTATTTTTTTAATTGTAGCACATGCGTCATTTTTTCTAGGTGTGTCTATTTGCAATTACAATAATACAACTCCATCATCTTATAATAGACGATATTCTATTTCTTCAAATGGCACTACATCCACTAATAAATTTCCTTCGTTGTATGTTCCGCGATGACAATCAAACAAGAGTTAAAAATAATCACTTTACAAGGTTGTATTTGAAACATACAATTTTACACATAGTCAACTTTATCTTGCTTTATCAAGAATTAAAAGTAGACAATGACTGAAAGTACCAATCTTAGATAAAGACGGTCGGGTTACAAATAAAACATTAAATATTGTATACAAAGAAGTGTTTGAAGTATGTGAATCATGGTTGTAACTTTTCATTTTTAATTATTATATGTAACTTCAAACATAATATATACTTGTAGATAAACGAATGACGTGTCGTATTTTCCTTGTATAATAATTGTTTATGTTTATTTTCCGCAAATACAACCCTTTGAAATTCTAAAAAAATTTGTTTCGTAGTTGGTTTGCATATTACCTTATATTACATATACTTAGACCATATTATAAGCACAATTCTTTATTTCACATTGTAATTCTGATTTAGCCCGTGTATTAGACGAGCCAATAACCTACTGTATACACATATAGTAATTACTATTCGAATTTACCAATTCAAACAAATTTGGGCCTGTGACCCATCACAAATGATGACTTCGACGGCCCATTTTACAACTCATTACGTTTCAAAATGTAACATTAAATTTGATTGAGTTGGTCACATTAATATTCGCATAATAAAAAAGAAAGCTGCTGTTTTTCTCTAAATATTCGTTGGTAAAGGCTCTTTTTTTAGTAATGGTTTACATGCATTAATATTCTTATACTAATGGTCGATCGTTATTGTGTGTTGAAGGGAAATATGAAGTGATTGATTTAGTTGGTCACATTAATATTCGCATAATAAAAAAAAAAAGAAAGCTTCTGTTTTTCTGTAAATATTCTAGCTGGATTGTAAATATAAACCACAAGAGTGGGCTCTCTTGATCCACTAATGTCTTCATGACAAGCGTGTTTCACGGTTAATGGTTCTCTAGGAATCAAGTTCTGATGCACCCACGCCACTATTAGATTGCTTCATCCACACTGCTTTCGCTTTCTGGTTAGTCGTGATTATCGTGTCGGGTTGAACCGAGGCAGTGGTGGATCTAAGGATTTTTTTCACTGGGTTCCTTTTAATAGATTCTCACTATTTTTTTTTCCAAATCATACGAGTTTCTCACTATTTTTTCCCATTTTTTCTAAACCGAATGGGTTCCTGGGAATCTACAAAAGTGATCTAAATCCGCCCCTGAATTGAGGAGCTTGAACACAACCTATTCATTACAAAGACAGTCGTAACTTGGATCGATATCAACGCTAACTCAAATGGATTGGTGGGAATGTGGAAAAATAGTAAAGAAATGGTCAACTCCGAAAACAATATTAATCATCAAAAACTATTTTTAATAATTTGGTTATTATATAAACTAAGTATAGAATGTTGGTTAGGTTGATCAAAGTTTTTTGAACAGCCAACAAACTCAATCCCGAGCACTCTTGGGGCATCCACTGGACAAACGGAGTACTCCGAGAGTAACCCGAGCCCACCACCAATTCCGGGGAAAACCCGGTAAGCCACCCTCCCGTAGGCACGACGGTGAAGTTACCGGTAAAACCCGTTTGGCTCAAGGATCCAACCCAGGTTTCCCTGGGTTATCTCGATTTAGGGAAAAACTATTATGAATAGCGTCCTCTAAGATTTTGGAAATGTTTTTTTTTTTAATTCTTTATCAATGTACTAGAACTTGTAGGGAATCAAATTGGTTTCTACGTATAAAAAATAGGGGCTTTAAATAATCTTTACCCGGTGATAAATAAAGCATCTCTTTTAGCTCTTTTAAGTCTGTAGTTATTTTGACATTAACTTAATGCTTCGGTTTTTTTTTTATTATTTTTTTAACCGCTTCAGCATTTTTTTATATTAATTTTGATGTTATAATTGAATAAGTCCTTTCAGACACGATTACAAACTAATGGCAGGTAGACGAGCAACAAGTTGCGCCGATACCCTCTTCTGAATAGCAAACCCTACCCTGCTAAACACAAAATTTCGCCCCTTAACATGCGCGGTGTTACTGCTTACCACCTGTTGAACCCGCTTGAGGATGTTGGAATCAACTGGATAAAAAACGTAGCAACACAACGATTTTTTGAGAACTCCTCACGACTCTTATTATATATTAATAAAGAACAAAGCAAAACATCCAAGTAATTACATAACCTAACTCATCTATTTATACTAAACTAATTACTTGCTAAACAAGTTATCCTAAACCAATACTAACTCTAATACTTATTAACCAATTAATAAAGTAACTAGATAAACATAATACTTTAAACTAATAATTATCTGTAACTATTTAATTACTCGTTCCTATATCAAGATTAATTCTTCATTCACCCCCTTAATCTTGATATGTACCTCCGAGATCTTGAACTCCAAGTAATGCTCTCATCTCTTCGATCTTAATTCTTGGACTGTCTTTCGTTCAATCTCCCGATCCATTCCTTGGCCACTTATACCCCTTGACTCTGGTTTATTTTCACCGCCAAGTTGTGCCATACTAAATGCTCTTGGTCCATTTTTCAACTATTCTCGTGTCGCCCTTTTTTCCTTTGTGCCTAGCCAAACAAAACTTGTTTTCTCTTGCGTCTTCCAAAACAGCCAAGCTGCTCACATTAGCCACCAAATATTTATCTTTCAATTTCTTTATAATTATTCTTTTTTCCCTTCTTTGCACCACCGAGTCCTCCTTTTTTTCTTTCAATACCTATTAAAAATAACTCCCTTTATCAAAGAAGCCTTTGATAATCTTCAACTAATAGATCTCTTTGAATGATCACCAAACAGAGATCCCGTTTTTCACTTCTGTGATTGCTTCACTAAGATTGCAACCTTCCTTCACAACTTGTCGATTCACTAAGATTTCGACCGCTCTACTCGATTCACCAAGATTTCGAGTCTTCGTTCTTCTCGTTGTCGATCCACTTAGGCTTCGACTTCCCTGCTCGATCCACTTAGGTTTCGAGTCTTCTTCTCTCTGTCGATCCACGAAGGTTTTCGACTTCTTTCTCCTTGTCGATCCACAAAGGTTTTCGACTTCACCGGGTTGATTTGCTTCTATTCTTCTTGCTCACCCTTGATTGTTACACGCTCTGATACCAATTGTTGGAATCAACTAGATCAAAAACGCAGCAACACAACGATTTTGTGAGAACTCCTCACGACTCTTTTATATATTAATAAAGAACAAAGCAAAACATCCAAGTAATTACATAACCTAACTCATCTATTTATACTAAACTAATTACTTGCTAAACAAGTTATCCTAAACCAATACTAACTCTAATACTTATTAACCAATTAATAAAGTAACTAGATAAACATAATACTTTAAACTAATAATTATCTGTAACTATTTAATTACTCGTTCCTATATCAAGATTAATTCTTCAGAGGAACCGCACCGCGTCAGGAGCGAGAGCGCCAAAGGTATTGAAAACAAATGGGACGAACACGTGCTGATTCTCGATGCAAGCTTTTTCGTGCTTAGCTACTTTGCCCGCCTCTGCCTTTGTTATGATTACTGCCTATGAACAAAAATTCATTTGTAATGCTTAAAACTTTTTTGATATGATAATAAACTTTATAAATTGAGGTTGGTGGTCTAATGGGAAAAGCAAAGCTTCTAGGAGCACTTAAGTTAGAAGGTCATGGGTTCAAGTCTAATAAGATGTAAAAGATAAAAATTTGCCATTTAAAAAAAATAAAAATAAATAAATAAATAAATAAAATTATACATATGCATATGGGTTTTATAAAAAAAAGTTTGCTAAAACATATCTCTCACTTCCGTCCTGCAACAACCCCTAAAATCGTTTAACCGGAACACAACCCGTGTATCTAAATAAGTCCAATGGGTTGACAAGATGTAAATGGGTAGTGATCAAGTTTTCAACGGATTTGTATAGATCAATCTAGTTAATTAAACTAGTTAACAAGTCGACACACTCGACCTATTTAATAAAATGGTTTAAACAGGTCATCCTGAACATGACATGTTTAACAAACGGGTTATACATGACAACCCATATTATTTTCATGTCGTGTTTCATGACATGTGAGGAATTGGCCATTTTTATGTCCTATAAAAGCATCAATGAGAGGTCTTTATTAAACATCTACATCCAACACTCCACATGGACCAGTGCACAAGCTCAACCAACAGCTCACTAAATGAGGTCCTTATCAAGGTCAACAATGATGCACCTCATTGTCCTTCACCAACACAATGTTACCGTGCACCCCTTGATCAAGTAGCACCTGGTTCCCGGAGGAAGCGCGGTCCCGAAAAAGACTACGACTGGTTCTCCGAAGACGATTTCAATATCGACTGCATCATTGAAGAAACGAGCCACGTAGCGAGAAACCGATGTATAAGGATCATTCAAATGGTATTGCTTCTATTACTTTTAGCTTCACTTGTATGCACACTTTCGATTTCGCGTTTGAAAGTGCTAGAAATGTGGGATGTCCCGGTATGGAAATGGGAGTTACTCGTCTTGGCGATTATATGTGGGCGGTTAATCGCTGATCGCATTGTACGAGTGATTGTCTCGCTAGTCGAGGCCAATTTTCATTTGAGGATAGGTGTTTTGTATGTCGTGTACGGGATAAGGAAATCGATCCGGAATGTCATTTGGTTGAGTTTAGTCGCGATTGCAACGCATTTCATCGTTGCGCACAAAAAAGAAATTCCTCCGGTTTTAAAGAAAGTTATGGTATGTTTACTCGTTGGCGCGCTTATATGGCTTTTAAAGACGATCATAGTTAAGGCTCTTGCGGCTTCTTTCCATTTGATAGCGTTCTTTCGAAGGATTAGAGTGTCATTATACAAGCAATATGTGATGAAAAAGCTCGGCGGGGATCTAGTCAAGGGGAGAAACCGAGAGGAAACGTGCAATAAGTTATCGAGTCGGGTGCTTGGGAAGAAGAAAGTAATCGCGCTAAAAGTGAGACGGATGATAGAGATTGTACAAACGGGAGATTTGCCATGCTTGTCTACGGTGTACGAGGATCTACCCGTTCGTGCGGATGAGGAGGAAGAGGACGAGTATTCGTTACGTACCCGACACACAGATATAAGACATCTTGCTCGTGAAATTTTCCGAAGCGTGGCTCAACAATCCGGGTAATCAATCTCACTCTCTTAATACGAACACCAACGGGTATCGATATAACCTCTATCTGGTGTTTAATTATGTGTTTAAACTTTAAACTAGAGGTGGCATAATGAAAAGGTCAGGTCGAGCTCGAGTATCATACTAAAATGGTAATTTATTGGTAGGGGGTAATTTATTGGTAGGGTAACCATGAGTCAGTTTATGTTAATTATGAGCTAAAATGGATGCTACTTTCTACATCCCTTAATTACTTTTTACACCCCTCTCCTCTCACATACTTACAGGTGGGGTCCGTGTGGGACTGACAGTTTTCCTCTCACAAGGAGGGTATAATTAGGAGGTATAATTAGGAGGAGGGTGTGTTTAGAATCAGCCTTTTCTTAATCGGCAACTTTGGATGCATCTAGATATATCTTTGTCAAATAAAATATTAGTAATCATTTATAACCTATGGTGGACAAGTGTCATTAATTGGAGCTATCTATTTTTTTTATTTTTCTTATTTCTCCTACTTAATTATAAATACTTATTTTTTATAATTAAAAATATTCATTTTAGTTATTATTCAATATAATATTTTAGTTATGGTATTTCATTTTTTCGCTTATCTCAATATAACGGGTTATTTAGTAATATTAATTTTAATGATTATTGCTATATCATTATTTTATTTTCTTTTCTTTTTAGCTTATCTCTTATATATTTTATATTTCTTTTTTTAACTATTTCTTTTGTTTTCATGCTTATTAATAATTCAATTCGTACAATACAGGGTTTTTTTAAATGTAACTTTCTTTTTTTCACTAAGTATATAAAATTATATTTATTCTGCCCATGTAATACACATGGTTCTAACCTACTTTTAATTTATAAAAAAAATAAATAAACGATAACTCGTATCTTTTTAATGCTATATGAATACTATGTTGAATATAACCATTAACCAAAATGCTATACGAATACTATATTGAATATAACCATTAACCAAAAATATTATATCTTTTTAATACTTAAAAGAACCATAAGAGGTTTTGTGGTTAACATAAATTTGTTTGACTAAAAAGATTCATAAGAGGTTTGTAATGACTTATAAAATTCTCCTTTTTTTTTCAAATAACAAAAACATGATTCAGTCAACTCTTTATTTCTTAGTAGAAGGTCTTGGGTTTGTTCAATCTCAAACAAGAAGTAGATTAGGATTATTTGGGTAAGTTCGAAAAAGTATATAAGCTATCCCATTGAAAAAAAAAAAAACTTTAACTTATTGGTTTTACCTAAAAAGTCAACATGTATATCTTATGTCTCTATTAACTGTGGTTCAACATTAGTCTTATTGATTTATGAATCTGAAAAGGTATATCACTATAGAAGATCTGAAGCATCGGCTAGGCGAAGAAAAAGTTTCCAAAGCCGAAGATCTATTTGCGGGATCAATGTGTAAAGTAAAAATAACCGAGCATGGTTTCACTCATTGGATGGTAAATGAATTCTCTTCATATGCTTTCCGACTAGAACTATGAACATGAACAAAACAATAACAACCATACCCAGTAAATCCCACAAATAGCAAAGCTATTGTAGGGTCTGTGGAGGCTGCTTCCAGAACTATGAACATGAAAAGAGTTAAATACCAATTAGTTTCTAGTCGGGGCGAAAAATCTATAATTTATAAATTTTAAAATAAAATTTTTAATCCAACTTTGTTAACTATGCATTTTGGTGTGATACATTTCTTTTTCTCTTATTGATGAAGATGGGAGCATATGAAGAAAGGAGGACTCTAGCGTTATCCGTCAACGATACAAAAACAGCAGTGGATGATCTCCATCGTATAATGGACGCAATTGTGTGTATTATGATCGGGATCATCTGGCTTATAATATGTGGCGTGCCGGTTACTCAGTTCTTGATATTTGTCACAACCCAACTTGCTATAGGGGCATATGTGATTGGTAACACCGGCAAGGGAGTACTTGAGTCTATCGTATTTTTGTTTCTTATGCATCCTTACGATGTTGGTGATCGTTGTGAAGTGGATGGCACACAGGTAATGTGTGTATCCTGGATCAAAATCAAATCATAAAGTTTTTGGACCTGTTTACTTATTTATGTGATCATAACATAAATAACATTATTTACTTACAGAAAATGTTCAAAAGGTGTCCGAACTAGAAAAATTAATCTTCTTAACTCAATATGGTTTTGACCCATTATTGACATGCCAATCTTGTTTTTGTTGGTTTTAGCTAATAGTAGACGAGATGAGTATTCTTACCACCGTCTTCATGAGACATGACAACCAGAAAATTATGTACCCAAACAGCGTATTAGCTACCAAACCGATCGGTAATTTCAGTCGTAGTCCTGCAATGGGAGATGAGATTGCATTCTCCATCAACATTACTACACCGGAAAACAAGATCAGGGAAATGAAAAAAAGGATCAAAGAGTAAGTACACCAACTACAAAACTTTGTACTTTCGTTCATATGTTTTCATAATCATATTTGACGACATAAGTCAACCTTATGTTATCTATTTTTAGGTATGTTGACAAAAAGAGCGATTTCTGGTTCGATGACCCAAAGATAATTGTAAAAGGCGTAGAGGAGATGAATACACTAAACATGGTGGTATGGCCTAAACACGTGGTTAACCATCACGATATGTCACGACGATGGGAAAGGAGAAGCGAGTTGATATTAGAGATGGTAAGGGTGTTTAGAGATCTTGACATTGATTACAAATTGCCTGCTCTCAACATTAATGTCAATAACATCGGAGGAATGCCTAAATTTTGATTGGGATACATGTTACTTGTTAGTGTGTTATTATATGACACCCTATAATGTAATAATATTTTATATAAAGTTGGAAGGGTGTTCTTTGTATGATTTTAGTTACCTTTGAATATATATATTTACAAAATAAATCCATAAATGAAAGTTTCAGTGTTGAAAAAGAAGATGCATAATGATAGCATTTACATAATGTTGTGTATGTACAATTTCAGGCGATCAACCCTTTTTAGTTAATTTTATAACAAGAAGAAAAAAGTTGTAGCCAAGAAAGTTAAGGGGTAGCCGATACATAGAACAAGAAGAAAAAGAATTGCAATAAAAATGTACTTCATCAAGAAACTCAACTTATGCTAGACCCACCCCCGCCTTTGAGACAAATACTGCATCGTCTGTGCATGGATGGGACACTAGGACATAAGGGATATCCGACCTAAATACCATTGAATTGTATAAGAAAGGATAAATAATCACAAACGAGAAGTCATCATCAACAATTGTTTTTCATTAATAATCCAAATGATTACAAATGTTTTACAAAAGATTGACTCTACATGTGAGTGCATATGTCTATCGCTTCTGTCAATCACATATCATAGCTGAGAAATGATCAAGACTGGTGTTGAACTGAGTAAATCATAAAGTTCATATGTGTTGAAGTCCAATCGTACGAATGGACATAGAGTTGATCCGTACGAATGAACCTTGTGCATTCGTTCTAGATTAGTCCATTCGTTTGAGTGCCTTCGTATGAATGGAGGAATGTTGATCTCTTATAATGAAGTCCATCCGTAGGTGTGCATTCGTACGAATGGAGGGCCATTCGTAAGTATGTAGTTACGGATGTACTGTTTCTATAAATAGGTGTAGGGTCTTGTTCATTTGGACATCTTTGTGACTTGAGAGGGGGAACTCTTGTCAATTGTTTTCGTGGTTCTGTACTGTTACAATATCAATAGAAAACAACATTTAATTACTTCTTTGTGTTCAATCTACACACGTACTTGGATTCCACACAAGACACGTGTTCTACGCATTCAACGACTAAGGAATCGATCCTAGAGCGAATCCACAAGTGGTATCAGAGCGGGTGATTGTTTGCACGGATTGAAAACACAAGAACTCAGAAAGATTCAAGCAAATCAGAGACAAATTTCATCATCTTCTTCATATCTTCTTCTACTCATCTTCTACATTTTAACTTTAAATATTATATTCAAGGAGTTTTCACGGTTAAAAATGTTTGATTTTTGAACATTTCGTGCGAAAACTAGTTTTAATCAATCCTACAAAATTTCAGAGCAAAATTCAATCAAAAACGTTATCAATTCATTGAAAAACATGGTCGATTGTGTTCAAACAGTTACGAACAGAGCTGTTTGTTAGTAGTGTTGATTCAGACGAATCGACATTACCCCATTCGGGCGAATCGGCATTACCCCATTCGGACGAATCGAAATTATCCCATTCGAACGAATCAAAGTTACCTTCATTCGGACGAATCTACCACATCCATTCGTACGAATCAAGTGCATTCGTACGAATCAAGGAACAAAGTTTGAAACTGGTTATTTTAGTTTATTCGCACGAATCGACAAATAGTCCATTCGCACAAATCTACGATTCTTCATTCGTCCGAACTGAGATTTCAGTATTGTTTGATTTTCAAAATTGTTCTAAGTGTTTATTGATTGTTTGCAGGAATCATGGAAGATGAATTCTATAATGAATTTTACAATGCATTCACAACTGAAGCAACACCCGTGACAAAGACTGCTTCAAGTGTTATTTCCGAGAGTTTGAACTTTGATAATATTTGCGGAAATCATCAAAAGCCACCAAAACTAATGAATATAAATATTATCATTGGTGGAGCAGTAGATTTGAAAACTGGGTGAAAGCTTATGCTTATGATAGTTGGGTTATGTTAACATTGGGATATGAAAAACTGATAAACGATAAACATGAATTACTACAAATTAAAGAATTTTCAGATGCTGATAAAAGAGAGAACTCTAATAAACTAAGAATGATAACATTGTTACAACAATCTGTTAGAGAATATATTCTTTTCTTTCTTCAACATGGTGAAACGTCAAATTCGATGTGGGAAGCATTGAAAGTGAAAGCCGAAGGTGGAAAGGATATCAAGAAAAACAAAATATCTTTGTTGAAAAAGGAGTTTGACCTATTCGGATGTATGAAAGGAGAATCTGTTCGAAAAATGATAGAAAGATTCTGTCATTTGAAACTTGCACTAGAGAGGTTTGGAATCAAGAATGACAGAGAAGAGATTGTCGACAAACTAATCGAGGCATTACCACATGTCGATGATTGGCAAACGTTTGTAATGATTTTGAAAAATGATACCAAATTTGACGAGATCACTTTGGATAGTTTGATTGAAAAGCTTGAAGGACATGATCTGGAATTGCAGAAACACAACCAAATGATCAGTTCAATTTATCAGCAGAATGTCGATTTGTACTACCGAAAAAGTATGCTGATGAACAATCAGACACCAAAGATTAGTACAACGTTTAGTGCCAAGAACACTGGTGACTCATCGAAAAGCAAATTTCCAAGCATTTATCCAGGATATCATTCATCGTCTACATCGGCTAAATCCAATCCGAATCTGTAAGACCCTAACACGTAATTGACAAAAAGTCGCAGCGGAAATTCATGCCATAAAATTTCTTTCCTTATAAATATCTTGACCTTCTCAAAAGTTCATTTAACATAACCCTCTCACATAAAGCCATCAATCGACTCATTTACTAAATAAAAACATAACCTAGGTTTACTATATTACATACACCAACGTCCCCGTACAATCTATCTTGCGACTCGCTCCTCGATCTCCATTCCTTGATGATCCTCCGTGACCCGATCAACCTGCGCTCACCACATACATTCATAACGTTAGCACACATTATAAACATAAATAAGTTTCCTTCTTGTTGACTTTTCATTTCATTATCTCTTTTCATTCCAGCTTTCCATCACATTATACAATCCGTGGCGAGACTTCCTTAATGTACCTGCAATACACTTCGTTCACAAGGCACACTATTATTATCGTCAATACTCAATCTCATTAAATACATGCGTACATACTTTCATATATACTCACATATAT
The DNA here is from genome assembly GCA_030545235.1 of Helianthus tuberosus. NCBI lineage: Eukaryota > Viridiplantae > Streptophyta > Magnoliopsida > Asterales > Asteraceae > Helianthus > Helianthus tuberosus. Next base: position 12,434,613 of record CM060429.1, on the reverse strand, counting down.
GCATACGTTCGCACATAACCACTTGCATACATGTACATACACATACTGCCTACATACACACCTACATACATACATATATTCATATCTTCACGCGTGCCTACATACGTGCATACGCTCATATATATCTACTTGCATACATACAAACATACATTCAATCATACATACAACTTATAATCATACATACATACATACATACCTTCATATGTATCTACATCTCCTAAAACATAAAATAAGTTGATCATACTTAGCTTACAGGGGGAAATCAGTTCTTGATATTTGTCACAACCTAACTTGCTATAGGGGCATATGTGATTGGTAACACCGGCAAGGGAGTACTTGAGTCTATCGTATTTTTGTTTCTTATGCATCCTTACGATGTTGGTGATCGTTGTGAAGTGGATGGCACACAGGTAATGTGTGTATCCTGGATCAAAATCAAATCATAAAGTTTTTGGACCTGTTTACTTATTTATGTGATCATAACATAAATAACATTATTTACTTACAGAAAATGTTCAAAAGGTGTCCGAACTAGAAAAATTAATCTTCTTAACTCAATATGGTTTTGACCCATTATTGACATGCCAATCTTGTTTTTGTTGGTTTTAGCTAATAGTAGACGAGATGAGTATTCTTACCACCGTCTTCATGAGACATGACAACCAGAAAATTATGTACCCAAACAGCGTATTAGCTACCAAACCGATCGGTAATTTCAGTCGTAGTCCTGCAATGGGAGATGAGATTGCATTCTCCATCAACATTACTACCCCGGAAAACAAGATCAGGGAAATGAAAAAAAGGATCAAAGAGTAAGTACACCAACTACAAAACTTTGTACTTTCGTTCATATGTTTTCATAATCATATTTGACGACATAAGTCAACCTTATGTTATCTATTTTTAGGTATGTTGACAAAAAGAGCGATTTCTGGTTCGATGACCCAAAGATAATTGTAAAAGGCGTAGAGGAGATGAATACACTAAACATGGTGGTATGGCCTAAACACGTGGTTAACCATCACGATATTGTCACGGCGATGGGAAAGGAGAAGGGAGTTGATATTAGAGATGGTAAGGGTGTTTAGAGATCTTGACTTACAAATTGCCTGCTCTCAACATTAATGTCAATAACATCGGAGGAATGCCTAAATTTTGATTGGGATACTGATGTATAAGAATTTATACATCTTTTAAACGTCAAATACACCCCGTTTATGCGAAAACTCTTTGTATTTTCATTGATTTTGGTACTCATTTGAGTTGTTTGTGAAAATACAGGTCCGGGCTTCGGCCCGGTGTTGAAACGGAGGCTTTTGGAGCAAAATAGAGCGAAAATGATGCATTCCAGCAAACTGCCAGATACGGCACTACCGTGCCAAACACTGGCACGACCGTGCCAGACCTTCCGACATCGGCACTCTTGATCAGCACTTGCATCCGGCACCAGCACCATCAAAATCCAGAAACGGCACGACCGTGCCAGGTCAATTTGAGCCCCAGATCAGAGTGTTTCCGGGATTGTTGCCGAGCACTATCGGCTGGCACGACCAGACCATGCCCGAGCACGACCGTGCCACCTTGCAACTTTTGAGCACGATCTTTCCCAAAATGGAAGCATACTTGGTCAACATTCAAGAAAGTGGCTCTGACACTTGCCAAGCACGACCGTGCCAAAAGGTGGCATGGTAGTGCCAAACGCGCAGAGTTTAAATACGAGTTTCTAGCTCATTTGCAAGAGAGTTGGAGCATTTTGGTGACTTTTTCTCTCAAGAACCTGGTCTTGGAAGCTTGTTGGAGCCAAGAGGGAGCCTTGAAGAGGACTTAATCACTTGAAGATCTACTCAAACATCATTTTAATCTTGTCTTTAACTTGGTTAGCTTATTACATTATGAACAATTTATGTTTCTTTGCACTTGATTTGGTAGTCATGAGCCTTATGGGCTAAACATTTGAGTTGTCTAAACTTTGTTGAAGCTAATGAATATGTGATAACATGGAAGTAGATGTGATGATTGTTCTTGTTAATCTTCATGTTGGTATTTAATCTTGTTCTTGGAGTTCATGTGTATGCTTAAAGTTCTTGTTCTTGAATGTTTGCTCATAAACATTTACATGTTGTGTTGGAAAGCCCATGTAAAGATTATGATTATTGAATCTTGTGAACTTGTTAGTATGATTCATAGCATGAAACTAGGAATGGTGATTGCTAATGTGATTGAATGATGATTTGAGCATATGTATGAATTCTTGCATCTAGATTTGGAAAGATCATGAGTATGTTTATATGGATTCTATAGTTTGTGTTCTTGTTAGTTTGATGATTTAGGACAAAATTGTTAGCTAGCATGACCATGCTTGTGGTTCATATCAAGAACATGATGATAGTGCCAACTACTTAAAACCAAGTTAGGGTGATTAGTGTGTTTTTCATATTAGTTTTCCCTAATTTGTAGAGTTAGGAGTTTTGACAAACAAATAACTCATTATTAAAGATTAACATCAACTTAGCAAGTGAGCTTAAAAGAATAATTTTTAGGTGATTAGAATGTTAATTCATTTTTAGTTTTCCTAAGAATTATAGACTAGGAAGTCTTGATTGGGGACTTAGTTGAATTTAGAGCTTGCATCATCACAAAACCTTCCACCTTGTTGTCATATGTTTGTTAGTGGAGACATAGTTTAGGCAACCCTTTCTTAGATATTGTTCTTTGTTAGAATTTTTAGTAGTTTATTTATTTGCATGCTAAGTTAGAAAAATCAACCCAACCATTTGAAAAGGCTTTAAAGTAGCAAAAGTTTAGTATCGAGACACCGCATCCACGGATTGATATCCGGTTCTTACCGATTAGCTATATTACCACCCGACGGGTACACTTGCCCCTTGTGTGTGTAGTTAGTTCCTAGGTGAAAAACCATTTTTAAAACTAAATTTGTGTGAAGAAAAACTCAATTAAAAATATATTTAATTCACGCACATCAAGTTTTTGGCGCCGTTGCCGGGGATGCGGTCTTCTTGAAAACGATTCGAGTTACTTATTTAGCCATTGTGAAAAGTGTACAAAGTTTTTGTCTACTTGTTTTATTTGCCTTTGCTTGATTAATTGAAAAAAAATAATTATTTGCTAGTTGTTTGTGTTTTTGTATATATTTTGTGCATTGTGCTCCTCCTTATTCCCTACAGGTCGTGCATGTCCTCAACCCCCGCTGCTGATATCGTTGAGCCTTCAACGGAGCCGGAGCGTGATCTTCATCGGAGGCTGCGAGAGCGGTTTGGCGTGGTAGCCGAGACAATTGAGACAGACGTGGCAGACGACGACACCTTCTACGAGGTTCGAGTAGACATGGCGGACACAGAAGAGAATAGGATCTTGAACGAAATAGGAAAACCGTCGCTTGATGGTTTACCTGCGAGCATCAATGCACCGACAATCGACAATAATAATTTCGAGATCAAGGCTGGCACCATATCGATGTTGTAGAATGCGATACAGTTTTATGGCAAGGATCACAAGGATCCTAGTGTTCACATTGCGGGGTTTCTAGAGGTTTGTGCCACATTCAAGATTCGTGATACATCATCGGATGCTATCCGCCTTCGGGTCTTTCCGTTTTCTTTACGGGATGGAGCCAAGGAGTGGCTTCTTTCACTTCCAGCTGGATCTATTAATACATGGAATCAATTAGCTGAGAAGTTCCTTCAGAAATATTTCCCTCCAGAGAAAACTGTTCGGTTGAGAACCAAGATTCTGAACTTTCGTCAGGATGAGGATGAGTCACTTTACGAGGCATGGGAGCGTTTCAAAGAGCTTATGCGAAAGGTCCCACATCACGGGTTGCCCAAGTGGCAACAATGTCAGATCTTCTACCATGGTTTGGACAGTCAGGGACAGATGATGGTTGATACATACTCGGGTGGGGATATCGGCACGAAGAATGCCACCGAGGCATTTGAGATTCTAGAGAGATGTGCCGCGAAAAACCGGACGCAACAGCCACCAAGAGGTAAGAGTTCTCGGCAGGAAGTTCATCATGTGGACGACTACACGGCCATGACAACACGTATGGATGCCTTATCTTCAAAATTTGATCGAGTGATGGAAATGCACTCGAGAGGTTCTTCGAGTGGGGGAGCATATCAGGTAGGTGATTTTCAGATGGGAGAGATGTCACACGAGCATGTTGATTTTATGGGAAACCAATACCGTTCTCAGAATAATCCCTACAGCAATACTTATAATCTGGGGTGGAAGAATCACCCAAATTTCAGTTGGAGGCCCGATGCTTCCAATCTGCAGCCACCCGGATTTGCTCCACGTCCCCCAGCTCCAGCTCATGGAGCATATGGTCCATCTCGACCTCAGCAGGGACCTCCCGCCAGCGAGCCTAGTGTGCATGATATGCTTAGCCAGATCTTAGCCGGTCAGAACACTCAAAAGGCTGAGAATGAGAAGCGTTTTAAGGAGTATGACGGTCGTTTCACGAGGCACGAGAATGAGTTGAGAAGCCAAAAGGCTTCCATGCAGACCATTGAGAACCAAGTTGGCCAGATTGCCAAGATGTTGTCTGAGAGACAACAGGGGGGCCTTCCGAGCAACACAGAGACAAATCCTAATGCTACTGCAAAGGCCATCACGTTGAGAAGCGGCAAGACCGCTCAGCCCATCCCTCCGGCTATTCCTGCAAAGCCGGTTGATGATGATAAGGTTGATGAGGAGATTGAGTGTGAGTCTCCGGGTGAGGTGCAACAGAGGCGAGTCCCAGCAAGTACCGCACGACCCAAGGAGCCAGTGAGAGAGTATGTCCCTCCCATTCCATATCCGGGGAGGTTGAAGAAGCAGAAAATGGAAGAACACTATGGTAAATTCCTCGAGCTTTTTAAGCAACTTCATATAAATTTACCATTTGTCGAGGCACTTGCTCAAATGCCTAAGTATGCCAAGTTTCTGAAGGATATCCTATCCAACAAAAAGAAACTTGAGGAGCTTTCGCAGGTGACCTTGAATGAGGAGTGTTCAGCAGTTCTTCAGAACAAACTACCGAAGAAGATGAATGATCCTGGGAGTTTTACTATCCCGTGTTTGATTGGTAGTTTGTCGGTCAGCAATGCTTTAGCTGATCTTGGAGCTAGCATAAACCTCATGCCATATGCGGTTTTTGCTAAGCTAGACTTGGGAGAGCCCAAGCCGACTCGTATGAGCATTCAGCTAGCCGACCGTTCAGTGAAGTATCCTCGAGGCATAGTTGAGAATATGCTAGTGAAAATCGACAAGTTTGTCTTTCCTGTCGATTTCATGATTCTAGACATGGATGAGGACAAAAATGTTCCACTTATCTTAGGTCGCCCATTCTTAGCCACTGCGAGAGCCTTGATTGATGTCTGCACCGGTAGACTTTCTCTTAGGGTTGATGATGAGGAGGTTACCTTTGACATTGGGAAATCCATGCAACACTCGCAAAGTCAGGATGATACACTCTACTTCATTGAGACCATCGACACATATGTGAGTGATCATCTCCATGCTACTTTCGAGGAGGATGTTGTGGATGTTGGTGCACACATCTGTCGTCTTCGTCTTGTATCGAGTCTCGGTTCGGTGCGGGTTCGGTGCGGATATAATCAAGCATGATGTCATCATCCTTGATGATGACATCACACAAGTGACATCATTGTTTGCATCATGCACTAAAGACAAAATAGAAGTTGAAAGTTGCATGGAATCAGATTGCATGAACGATTTCGCTTCAAGACAATTATGTCAATTTCGCTTGAGAGGTGTCGCTTGAAGCATTCATGTTTGCTTCAAGCGAAATCATGATAAGTATATATAGGTTAGTTGACTTGTCATTTGTAACAGTTTTTTGCCAAGTGATACCGAGGTGCTGCCGGTTTCTCTTCTGATTGTAAAGGTTGTAATATCAATATAAAAGAGGGTTAAAGTGTATATCAAGCTGTTTACATGTTCGTTTCTTAGTTTCCGCCTCTGAAACGGACTAGAACTCTTCCGAACGACTCGTTTAGGTCGCAATCCGATCCTACAATTGGTATCAGAGCTCAGGACGAGGAGTTCTTGCCAAAAACAGCCGGTTTTCACCACAATTTCTGTTTCTACATCATTCTTTTTCGAAATTTCAAACTTTTTACGGATAAAATCGACTAAAATTCTCACATATCACGCATAATCATGTTTTAACAGTTCCTGGAAAGTTTCAGCATCAAAATCAGCCTAAAACTTGTAATTTTGTGTGTTTTCGCTTCAAGTGTTCGAACATATGATGACATCAGCAACTATTTTACACGATTTCGCTTGAATAGTTGAAGCGAAATCGCTTGAAAAACTGTTAGGGTATCGCTTGAAATTCTATCGAGATGTGTTAAGGTGTCAGCTCACTAAAATTTGTCAGTTAGCATGTGATTCATATTGATATAAGTGTTTTTGTCGGTTCATTTACATGTGATGTGTCAAGTCATTGATAATTGGTAAATGTGAATTAATGTGTTTGTATATCATGCGCATGTGAATGTTAAGTTTGAGATATCGTGGTGTGCATCGACTGTATAAATTCATATATTGAATGGTGTGATTGTTGTCAGCAGCATGTGATATAACTTTGATCAAGAATTGCGGTCCAATCATCTAATCAATTGCTACTGTTGTTGTCAGATTAAATAAAAAATCTTGTTGTTATGTGATCTTATCGGCTTTAATTGATAAAGTGAGCACCGACCCATTTGTTTTGAACAGATAAGTGTGTAGTTTGATCTTATCACATTATATTGTTTTTGATATATGATATTGTTTGATACTTCTTTTGATGTGATGATTTCAAATTAGTTTGTTGGATAAGTAGTTTATGTGAACAATTAAAATTAGAAACATATTATATGTTGTTGTTTTTTTTAAAGTGTGTAATGTGAATCATATATTTTAGTAGTGTCGATTTTGTACTTAGTGTGATTTGAAAGTGTTTGTGATATTTTGGTTATATGTGCTTGTTAATTGGGTTATATGCAATTTTAGATCATAGTGTGAGTTTCAAGACACTTGAGTTGTCAGGTCACAAGGTTTGGAGTTTTGTCATTTCGCACGGATTGATCAGTCCGTTTGAACAGTCAGATCATTTTGTGTGGTCAAGTTGCGTGATACAGTCCAATTCGTACGATTTGAAGTTCAAAGATTTCAAAGAGTCAAGTCATTTGAAGTCGATTCCGGGTCATATCAGTTCGCACAGTTGGTCAACTTTCAGTCCGCACATAAAATCATCAGTTCGAGTACCAGTCTTTTTCAATTAAATTGAAAAGCGTTTAAACTGATTGTGTTTTGTTTGTTGATTGTAAAGGTAATTTTCAAGTGTTTCCCGAAGTATCTCCTGATTACCGAAGACATGGACGAGGAATTCTACAACGCGTTTGCTACGCCAGTCGCTCCGGTTACTGCTGCAGAGAATTTATACAGTGAAAATGAGACGGGAACTCATCAAAAGCCGCCAAAGCTCATGTACATTGAAGACTTCAAAGGATGGCAAAATCGATTTGAGAACTGGGTGCAAGCTTACAAATTTGATGCATGGTGTTTGTTGGAGAAAGACTATGAAAAACCGACAAACGAACGTGGGCTTGTAAAGGATTTCTATGACTTTACAGAAGCTGACAAATTGAAGTATACTAGTGAGAAAATGATGATCAGTATTCTTCAACAGGCAATCAAAGAAGATATATTCGTTTTGCTTCAACATGATAATACAGCTAAGTCAATTTGGGAAGCATTGATTCAGAAATTCAAAGGAAGCGCGGATATGATTAAAAACAGAAAGGCTTTGCTAAAGAAATCATTCGATATGTTTGTCGCTTTTGATTACGAATCAACGAAACAGACAATTGATAGATATTGTTATCTTGTCTTGGAAATGGGAGATTGGATATAAAGAAGGATGATGAGGAATGGGTGGATAAACTTGCTGAGGCATTACCACAACAGAAATGGGGAACTTATTTGTTGATTATCAAACACATGAGAAAATCTGAGAATATGAGTCTAGCAAAGTTTATTCAAAAGATTGAAGAGCATGAGTTGGATATTCAGAAAACAACTATCATGACGAATCCAAATGCCAAACAAGATGTCAGTCTGTACTACCGAGGGAACAAGTTTGAGGCTACCCCCAGCTCTAGCCCAAAGATTCAAACTGGTTTCAGTGCGGATGGTTCATCCGGAACAAAGAGTAATGTTACTCAAAGTGGTGGATCTTCATCATTCTCAAGCTTTGATCCAAACAGCACAACATCAAGTTCTCAACGACAAAATTCAACAAATCTTCAGTGCAATGTTACTTTAAACATTCAAAATGGTCAGAATCTGTCTCCGGAAGTTGCCAAGCAACACATGGCATCACTTGTTACTATGTTAGAATCTTACGAAAGTTTGATCGGTGGGAAGATTGGGAATCCAATGCTTACCAAAGAAGATTACGACCAAATTGATGCTGAAGAACTTGAAGTGATGGATATCAAATGGTGCTTAGCAAGTGCTTGGAGGAGAGCTGAGAAATTTCAAGAGATTACTGGTAGGGATGAATTTCGAGGAATGGCTACCTCCCCATTGGGATTTGATAAATCAAAGGTTACCTGTTTCCGTTGTAAAGGAAAAGGTCATTTTAAACGAGAGTGCAAAAGTAAAGAAGCTACCGAGAATAAAGAAAAGAACAACTATTATCAGAAATCAATTTTTCATCAGAATGCTCAACAACCAAAAATTGTTCATGCTCATGCTACTGATGATGGAAAGAAGAAAGCTTTACTTATTCATCAAGATGATGAATTTGTTGCTGAAGGATTTAGTTGGGATAAATACATTCCATCAGAGTCAGGCTTTGTTGCTCGAATTCTAGGTGAAGATGAGGTTAATCAGAAAAGAATCCCAATTTTTCCAGATCTTGGAAGTGATGTGGATACCGATGATGAGGAAGAACATCTCAACAGAGCCAGAAAAGGCATTGATCCTACTAGTTTTAATTTGTTTTTTGCAGATAAAATGGAGATGCTGTATCAGAAGAAGATGGCAAGATTGAGGAAAGAGCTGGAAGCAATAAAAAAGCAAGCTGATGAAAAGACAAAGACAGAAGCTGGAGAAGCAAATGTTGAACCAGTGACTGAGAAAGTAGTTGAGAAAATCGTTGAAGTGGAGAAAGTGGTGGAAAAACTTGTTGAAGTTGAAAAATTAGTTGAAGTTGAAAAACTGGTCGAAGTAGAGAAAATTGTGGAAGTAGAAAAAATTGTTGAAATAGAGAAACTAGTTGAAGTTGAAAAGACTGTCGAGGTTGAAAAGATAGTTGAAAAATTGGTTGAAGTTGAAAAACCGTGTTCGAAGTGTTCAGAATCTTGCAAAGTTTGTGAGGAAAAAGATATGAAGATTGCTGAATTAGAGAAGATTAAAGAAGATTTACTGTCTGATGTGAAGTATGTGAAGGAGTCGTACGATGTACTGAACAGGACAGTTGATAGTTTGAAGAAGACGAATACAGAAACCGAAAAAGCAATGGATAAAATGAGTGTAACATTAATGACAAAGCAGAAAGTCATCAATGAGTACATCGAAGATTGTGTAAAGCTAAAGAAAGATGTGGAACTTGAGAAGATTGAGAGTGAAAGGATTAAACGATTGTTGTTGAGTTACACTACTTGTGATTACTTGATTGATCGTGTTTATCCTACTGTTGCAGGTCTGGAAGCGTTCATGGACAAAAAGACTGAAGATACTGATACTGGTAAGAAACCAAGTGTCAAGTATAACAGATGTCCGCCCCCGATCCATGAAACTTATTCTCCCAGGAATCCAAATGAAGAGCGTCTAAAAAAGGCAGTCAACATCAAGTTAAAGTCTGAAATCATTGATGAATTACCAGACAATATTGATGTTACATTCACAGCGTCTGACACTGATCATGAGTCTGAGTTATTAAAGAAAGTTGTCGATCAGGTGTTGGATACGGATGAGGAGTCAAAACCGGAGTCTGAGTCTGATAGTCCGAGTTCGTCAGAAAAGAGTCCGAGTTCACCGGTTAATAGGGTTTACAATAGAGAATTCCTGTTATCAAAATCTAATTTGAATGACGGATCAATCAAAGTAGCTTATACTTTGAATGATTCAGACAAATTATATTCTGATGAGGAATTTCCAATCAGAAGTGTAAAAACTGAAATGATCAAACAGGTTTTCAAATTAACAGAATTTTGCCAAGTGTACCGAAGTGCTGCCGGTTTCTCTTTCGATTGTAAAGGTTGTTAATATCAATATAAAGAGATTTAAAGTGTGAAACAAGCTGTTTACACGTCCGTTTCTCTGTTTCCGCCTTTGAAACGGACTAGAACTCTTCCGAACGACTCGTTTAGGTCGCAATCCGATCCTACAATTGGTATCAAGAGTTCAACAGAGATTGAATAAGAAAAAAGGTTATAGTTCTAGTTATGGTTATCGAAAGAAACCAAACTACAACGGTAATCTCAAAAAGAAAGGTTTAGGTTTTATTCCTCCTGAAAATTATCAAAATCAGAAAACTTATAAACCAAAAACAAAATTTGTTGCAGGAGGAAGTGCTGAAGATGAGCAGAAGAAACCGTTCTGGAAGCAGTCGAATCAAGAGTTTCTTGCTGAGGTAAAGAGGAATGTGAAGAAGTTTGTTCAAAGAGTTGATGGAAGAACTTGCTTCAAATGCCAAAAGGTTGGGCATATTGCTTGGAATTGTCAACAGTCCAACAATACAAAACAGGAAGTTACTTCTAACTCAAAACTGAAAGAAAAACTTGTCTTTGAGAAGAAACAATCAACTGAAAAATCGAAAGTGTTTGAAAATTCTATTTCTGAAAAAGGTGAAAGTTCAAAACGGTTTTACAAAAGAAGAGGTGATTTAACCAAACAAAAATGGGTTGTAAAATCTCAAAGTAGTTCTGACAATGAATCTGATTCCATAAAATCAGAGGAGTCTTTGGTTGAGAAAAAAATTGTGAATTCCGTTCCAGAGTTGAACGATGAGAATTTTCCTTCATTGTCAAAGGAAAATTGGAAGTCAAAAGTTGGGAAGGTAGAGATCTCAAATCAATTCTTCACTGATAAGGGAGAATTTGATGTTGAGAATGCTTTCAATGGAAAAGTCAAGCACATTTTCGGTAAGATGGTTGACAGAAAGGTAAAGAGTGCACAAGAATTTTATAAATCAAAATGTTGGTGGGATAGATGTTTGCTACCAAAGTCACCCAAGGCTGGTGAGGCTTGGGTGGACGTAATGTTTGAGTAAAAACCGGACTTGCCGGAGCTCCCAGGTGGGTAAAAGTGGAGCAGGAATCGGCACATTTCTTGAGAAATTCACGAAAGTGATTTCGACTTACAAGTGGTAAATCAGGGACATTAAATTGTATCTGATTTTCTACAAGTTGTATTTTGAAGAACAATGTGATGAGCTACATCCCTAACCTACAATTGGTAAAATCAAACTTATTTTCCGGAAAAACCATTTGATTAAAACAAACTTAAGTGTTTTGAAATCATAATGGGAAAATAGTTTGTTGTGAGGGGGAGTTCTGATTGTTTATGCCAGGTGGATGGCGAATTGAGGTGATTTGATATCGGTTGTCAAGTTTTTATACAGTTTATTTTCAAATTTCCTTTCATGTGTTTGTATTTTAGGGGGAGTAGAAAATTTCAGAAAATCCAAAAACATTTGAAAATTTGAAAAAGCCAAAAACATGATAAAATGAAAATGAGTTTTGTTGTCAAAAGAGGAAATGATAGTACATCAGTGGACGATCACGGCATGCTAAAAAAATGGAAGGTATAAATGTGATAAACAATCTCACTGTGGATATGTCAGTAGGTTTTTGCACATTTAGTAAATTGTGACGAGATATAAACATAAAATTTACTTGCGTCTACGTGGGGAACACCTCCAGGATATATAGGTAACCCCTGAAATCTTGTTTGAAGGGTCCCGTATTCTGAGATACTAGGTCTTTATACTCAGTGATATCTGGGGTATTATCCCGGGACTTCTGATTTTGCGGAAGCAATGGCCTAGTCCCCGGAGAATACTTTCTGCTTGCTTGAAATATAGCACCACCCTCAGCTAAAAAATGATGAAACATTGAAAAATGCTAATCATGGCTGTTGTAATACAAAAGATCCTCTAAAGGGGACACTCCTAAAAGTCAACTAGGCTCTCTGCTGAACGGAAGTTCTGACCTGAGCTATCACGGTTGCATAATTTATTCCCCTTACAGATATCATCTGTGGTATACTCACCTGTAAGACTGAATATTGGGGTCTGGATACGGGAGTATATACTGAGGTGGGACACATGTAGATGTTTAAGTCCTAAAACACTAATTCGTATCTCGAAGCAGTTGAACTTTGTGTGAAAATTTAAGTGGATCAGTATACTGACAATCAAAGTGAATTGTTTAGAACTTAAAATGTTTAAAGCTTAACGGTGTTGGTGATTGGTCTCAAAAACTGATATGATCCTCTTGCACAAACTCACAAAAATATTGTTTGTAAATAGTTCATTTCTGCATTTTATTTCTGTTATTTCAAAATCCAAAAAGATTTTCGGTGTGTTTTAGCATAAATTTAAAAAAAAATCCAAAAAGATTTTAGACAACTGATGTTGAAAAGCTGATTTTCAAAATTCCGAGTGCTAAACATGACGAATAGGTTTGGATGATTTTGATTGAAAAGTTTTTCAGAGATAAAAATTCGTTAAATGATCATTGTTAATGTTTGTTTGTATATTGATTGGAGAAGGCTCAGTGTTGGTGTTTGATATTTGACAAATTGTTAAATATTTTATTCTTGTGAATCTTATTTTTGGGTAGAGAATGTGCAGGATAGCAGATAGAGTGCCAGGTTCCGATACCTGAGGATTCTGAAATACTGTAAAAGCCAGACTACGATCCCAGCATGTTTTGAGGGGGAGTCTGTTAGAGAGAGAGAGAATTGGAGATAGAATAGAGCCAGGTAGAGATCCTGAAGAAAGCTCAAAGGCTGATAAAGACTGAAGATTGTGAAGACTCGACACTTAAGACTCGTCAACATCTGAGGGGGAGTCTGTTGGTGCACACATCTGTCGTCTTCGTCTTGTGTCGAGTCTCGGTTCGGTGCGGGTTCGGTGCGGATATAATCAAGCATGATGTCATCATCCTTGATGATGACATCACACAAGTGACATCATTGTTTGCATCATGCACTAAAGACAAAATAGAAGTTGAAAGTTGCATGGAATCAGATTGCATGAACGATTTCGCTTCAAGACAATTATGTCAATTTCGCTTGAGAGGTGTCGCTTGAAGCATTCATGTTTGCTTCAAGCGAAATCATGATAAGTATATATAGGTTAGTTGACTTGTCATTTGTAACAGTTTTTTGCCAAGTGATACCGAGGTGCTGTCGGTTTCTCTTCTGATTGTAAAGGTTGTAATATCAATATAAAAGAGGGTTAAAGTGTATATCAAGCTGTTTACATGTTCGTTTCTTAGTTTCCGCCTCTGAAACGGACTAGAACTCTTCCGAACGACTCGTTTAGGTCGCAATCCGATCCTACAGTGGACACACAGCTGCTAGGAGGGGAGGATTTTAGTTCACCTAGGGTGGACCGAGTAGTCGAGGAGGTGACCTATCTGATAGGTCACGCGTCTCCCCCGTGTCCCGAGGTTTTTGAGGTTGTGGATCGCGTTGCTGAGCCTAAAGCACGCCCTTCTATTGAGGATCCACCTTCGGTTGAGCTTAAGGAGCTTCCAGATCATTTGGAGTATGCTTTCTTGGAGGGTGAGACTCATTTGCCCGTTATCATTTCTGCCAAATTATCGAAGGAAGAGAAGGATCGATTGCTTGAAGTCCTGAAGCAGCACAAGAAGGCGATTGCTTGGAAGATTATGGATATAAAAGGGATCAATCCATCCTTTTGTACCCATAAGATTTTGATGGAGGAGGACTTTAAACCTGTAGTACAGCATCAGAGGCGTTTGAACCCCAACATGCAGGAGGTTGTGAAGAAAGAGGTCATCAAACTACTTGATGCAGGTTTAATATACCCGATCTCTGATTCACCATGGGTTAGCCCTGTACAGGTAGTCCCGAAGAAAGGAGGCATGACAGTGGTGACCAATGAGAAAAACGAGTTGATTCCTACTCGTACTGTCACCGGATGGAGAGTTTGCATTGACTATCGCAAACTCAATGATGCCACGAGGAAGGATCATTTCCCCCTTCCTTTCATTGATAAGATGTTAGAGAGGTTGTCGGGCAGGATGTACTACTGCTTCCTTGATGGTTTTTCGGGTTATTTTCAGATTCCCATCTCTCCTGAGGATCAGGAGAAGACGACATTCACATGTCCCTATGGCACATTCGCCTACCGGCGGATGCCCTTTGGACTGTGCAATGCCCCGGCCACATTTCAGAGGTGTATGGTGGCCATATTTCACGACATGATCGAGGACTCCATGGAGGTTTTCATGGATGATTTTTCTGTGTTTGGGAGTTCTTTTGATCAATGTCTCGGGAATCTGAAAAGGATGTTGGCTAGATGTGAAGAAGCCAACCTTGTGTTGAATTGGGAGAAATGCCACTTCATGGTGGAGGAGGGCATTGTGCTTGGGCACAAGATTTCACAAGCGGGGCTCGAGGTTGACCGAGCCAAAGTCGAGACTATTTCAAAGCTCCCGCCTCCCACATCAGTGAAATCTATTAGGAGTTTTCTAGGTCATGCTGGTTTTTACCGGCGATTCATAAAGGACTTTTCGAAAATCGCCCGTCCCATGACTCAGCTCCTCAAGAAGGATGCCCAGTTTGTTTTCTCCAATGAGTGCCTTCGGGCATTCGAGCTGTTGAAGGAGAAGTTGGTGAATACCCCGATCATGGTTGCTCCCGACTGGGAGCTGCCATTTGAGTTGATGTGTGATGCGAGTGACTTCGCAGTCGGGGCCGTCTTGGGTCAAAGGAAAGATAAACACTTTCATCCGATTTACTATGTGAGCAAGACCTTGAATGACGCTCAGGAGCATTACACCACGACAGAGAAAGAGCTCCTAGCTGTGGTCTTTGCCTTCGATAAGTTTCGGTCATATCTTGTCCTTTCCAAGACCATTGTGTACATGGATCATGCAGCCCTTCGGTATCTTTTCAGTAAGCAGGATGCTAAACCGAGATTGATACGTTGGATTTTGTTGCTACAAGAGTTCGATATTGAAATCCGTGATAAAAAAGGGGCTCAGAACTTGGCAGCCGATCATTTGTCTCGACTTGAGCATTCCGAGGAAAAGGAATCTCGTGGGCCTAACATCAATGACAATTCCCCCCACGAGTTCCTCATGAGGATCGAGACTAGTGATGATTCCCCATGGTTTGCTGACTTTGCAAACTACCTAGCCAGTGGCATCCTGATCAAGGGGATGACCCATCAGCAGAAGCGAAAGTTCTTTGCGGATGTCAAGCATTACTTTTGGGATGACCCTTACTTGTTTAGGGTAGGAGCGGATCGGATGATCCGGCGATGCGTGCATGGTGACGAGGCGAGGGATATTTTACGCCACTGTCACGAAGGACCCACGGGAGGCCACCACGGAGCGAACAACACGGCGAGGAAGGTATTCGACGCCGGATTCTTTTGGCCGACTATTTTCCGTGATGCCCACGAGTGGGTGAGGTCCTGTGATGCTTGCCAGAGAGCGAGCAACATTTCTGCACGCCATGAGATGCCACAAAACGGCATCCAAGTATGTGAGGTTTTTGACGTATGGGGGCTAGACTTCATGGGCCCTTTTCCGACCTCTTTTGGGAACCGCTACATCCTTGTCGCTGTTGATTACGTTTCAAAGTGGGCTGAAGCACAAGCTTTGCCCACTAACGATGCGAGGGTAGTGGTGAGGATTTTGAAAAAGTTGTTTGCTCGCTTCGGTGCCCCGAAGGCGTTGATTAGTGACCGTGGGACGCATTTCTGTAATGCTCAGCTTGAGAAAGCATTGTCCCGATATGGTGTGCAACATCGATTCTCTACACCATATCATCCGCATACGAGTGGACAGGTTGAGGTTACTAATCGGGGTATCAAGCGGATTCTGGAGAAGACGGTTAATTCTAGCCGTAAAGATTGGTCCGAGAAATTAGATGATGCACTGTGGGCTTTCCGGACAGCCTACAAGACTCCCATAGGCACCACACCGTTCAAATTAGTCTATGGGAAGTCTTGTCATTTGCCTATTGAACTCGAGCACAAAGCATACTGGGCTTTGAAGACAATTAATCTCGATATGGCTGCTGCGGGTGAGAACAGGTTTGTGCAGATTCACGAGGTTGAGGAGCTTAGGCACGATGCGTATGAAAGCTCCAAGCTGTACAAGGAACGTACTAAGACGCTTCATGATGCCCGCTTGAAGGACAAGAAAGAATTCCGAGTGGGTGATCGTGTGTTGTTGTACAACTCACGTCTCAAGTTGTTTCCTGGTAAGCTTAAATCTCGGTGGTCGGGTCCCTACACTGTACGGTCAGTGTTTCCTTACGGGACCGTGGAGGTAGGCCATGAGGATGGCCGGTTGTTTAAAGTCAATGGGCATAGGTTAAAGGCTTATGTTGGAGGGCCCGTTGACCTGAGTGAGGAGGTTGTTACCCTCCACCCCAGGAACAAATGAATTCGGGGTGGTGAGTCTAGCTGAAGACTCGTAAATAAACTTAGCATGTTTGTATTTATATTACTATTTTTGTGGTTGTTATTTCTTTTTCAGGTTGTGGTTCGTTCTGGTCGCGAGGGATGTTGGACGACGTCGGTCCATCCGGATCCAGTGACAGGTTTTAGTCCCGCTGTCCATCTCGTATCTTTTAGTTTTTTATGTTTGAGGGGTGTGCCATTTTGCACCGTCCGTACACCCCTCCATCGGAAGAATATATATTTAGTTTTAATTGTTAGTTTAGTGGGCTATATAAATGAAAAAAAAGGCAAGGGTAAACTGGGTTGGGTAAATTCTTTTGAGTTTGATCATGTTTGCTAAGTGTGCAGTGTTGGCTCGATGAGATGTTGGTTTGAGGGATGGCTTGGTAGTTCGTTGTGGATGCTCCTTTTTGCTTCATCTTGTTCCGCTTCTAGCCTTATGTTTCAGGGGAGTTTTCGTGTTCCCGCCTTCCTTTATTTGTATTGAATTCGCAATTCCTTTGCTTATTCATTTTTTTGTTGTACATCGAGGGCGATGTACAATTCAAGTGTGGGGAGGTGGTCTATCGCTTGAGCTTTGTTGTTAAAATAAAAAAAAATAAAAAATAAAAAAATAAAAATAAATAAAAATAATAATAATAATAATAATAATAATAATAATGCAAAGCTCTCTTTTAATAATTTTTGTGGCATATTAATCAAATCAACATAAGTATCGAAATAAGCACCAAAATTTTTGATAAATAAATAAGGGTAAAGGCAAAAAGGGGGGTTCGCTCGTGTAAGCAAAACCGTCAAGTAACATGTTTTTTTGTATAAAATTGAGCATGAAAAATCAAGCGATTGACCTACTTGTTTGCCTTGCATATTTACCCAATGCGCCTGCTTCCGTGAGTTATTTTTGAGCCTTATAGCTTTAGAATTATTTTTGCTCATGTTTTTGCGGGCAAAGATTGAGTGAGCCGGATAACTTTTGCGATTTAGAACTTGTGTTAGGTATGCATTTCGAGGCCACAAAGCAAGAATTTAAGCATAGAAGTGATTGAGGCATTAGGAAACCTTTTTATTTTAGCCATTTTTATTCACCTCCCTACCCAAATCATTCCCCTAGTTAAACCAATTTGAGCCTTTCCCGTTCGTTTCTTTTAAACCACCAAAATATTAACCACTTAGCCAAATTAGCCGTTTATATTTTGAACCCATTTTTGGTTGGAAGCCCGGTTTGGTTGATGATTAACTTGTAGTTTTGTATAGTTTCTTTTTCGTTGTTATGTACCCTCATGATCAAGAGTTTTTTTATCTAAGTAGACGTACTTAGTTCTCTCCAAAGCATGAGTTGTAAAAAAAAACACAGAAATATAGATGAAAAAGCCTTATCAATCGGCTTTGTTAGAGCAATTTTGGGAGTGAAAAGCAATACTTGTCGGTTAGCTCTCAGTTAGTTATTACTTAGTTGTATAGTTCTATTTTCTTATGTTTCAAGTTAGTCGAGCCGTCGGGTTACAACCGTTTTTAGCCACTTTTCAAAATCCACTTCCATACCCTTAGCCCAAGCCAAGTTACAACCCAAACAAGACCTCATGATTTATGCTTTATTTTTGCCGAGTGATTAGAATTGATCCTTTCACAAGCTTATGATATCGCATAGTTATCGTCTTTGCATCGAGTGTTCTAAACATACTCCACGAATTGTATGTACACCTATATTTAGCCGAATGTGTGTGAACATTGTGAGGATGCTTGGTGAACTTGTAGGGATTTCCAAGATGGACCATTGCTCATAAGCATATTTACTTATTTCTTTTCGGTTCTTTCTTTATATTGAGCACTCCTTAATTGTTTTGACCCGAGTTATTTGTTTGTGCTTATGAAATGCTAGTTGAGATGATTGCCATTTAGAGAGTTCCGTTGATTTTAGTTTGCTTGAGGACAAGCAAAGTTCAAGTGTGGGGATGTTTGATTTATAAGAATTTATACATCTTTTAAACGTCAAATACACCCCGTTTATGCGAAAACTCTTTGTATTTTCATTGATTTTGGTACTCATTTGAGTTGTTTGTGAAAATACAGGTCCGGGCTTCGGCCCGGTGTTGAAACGGAGGCTTTTGGAGCAAAATAGAGCGAAAATGATGCATTCCAGCAAACTGCCAGATACGGCACTACCGTGCCAAACACTGGCACGACCGTGCCAGACCTTCCGACATCGGCACTCTTGATCAGCACTTGCATCCGGCACCAGCACCATCAAAATCCAGAAACGGCACGACCGTGCCAGGTCAATTTAAGCCCCAGATCAGAGTGTTTCCGGGATTGTTGCTGAGCACTATCGGCTGGCACGACCAGACCATGCCCGAGCACGACCGTGCCACCTTGGGAACTTTTGAGCGCGATCTTTCCCAAAATGGAAGCATACTTGGTCAACATTCAAGAAAGTGGCTCTGACACTTGCCAAGCACGACCGTGCCAAAAGGTGGCATGGTAGTGCCAAACGCGCAGAGTTTAAATACGAGTTTCTAGCTCATTTGCAAGAGAGTTGGAGCATTTTGGTGACTTTTTCTCTCAAGAACCTGGTCTTGGAAGTTTGTTGGAGCCAAGAGGGAGCCTTGAAGAGGACTTAATCACTTGAAGATCTACTCAAACATCATTTTAATCTTGTCTTTAACTTGGTTAGCTTATTACATTATGAACAATTTATGTTTCTTTGCACTTGATTTGGTAGTCATGAGCCTTATGGGCTAAAGATTTGAGTTGTCTAAACTTTGTTGAAGCTAATGAATATGTGATAACATGGAAGTAGATGTGATGATTGTTCTTGTTAATCTTCATGTTGGTATTTAATCTTGTTCTTGGAGTTCATGTGTATGCTTAAAGTTCTTGTTCTTGAATGTTTGCTCATAAGCATTTACATGTTGTGTTGGAAAGCCCATGTAAAGATTATGATTATTGAATCTTGTGAACTTGTTAGTATGATTCATAGCATGAAACTAGGAATGGTGATTGCTAATGTGATTGAATGATGATTTGAGCATTTGTATGAATTCTTGCATCCAGATTTGGAAAGATCAAGAGTATGTTTATATGGATTCTATAGTTTGTGTTCTTGTTAGTTTGATGATTTAGGCCAAAATTGTTAGCTAGCATGACCATGCTTATGGTTCATATCAAGAACATGATGATAGTGCCAACTACTTAAAACCAAGTTAGGGTGATTAGTGTGTTTTTCATATTAGTTTTCCCTAATTTGTAGAGTTAGGAGTTTTGACAAACAAATAACTCATTATTAAAGATTAACATCAACTTAGCAAGTGAGCTTAAAAGAATAATTTTTAGGTGATTAGAATGTTAATTCATTTTTAGTTTTCCTAAGAATTATAGACTAGGAAGCCTTGATTGGGGACTTAGTTGAATTTAGAGCTTGCATCATCACAAAACCTTCCACCTTGTTGTCATATGTTTGTTAGTGGAGACTTAGTTTAGGCAACCCTTTCTTAGATATTGTTCTTTGTTAGAATTTTTAGTAGTTTATTTATTTGCATGCTAAGTTAGAAAAATCAACCCAACCATTTGAAAAGGCTTTAAAGTAGCAAAAGTTTAGTATCGAGACACCGCATCCACGGATTGATATCCGGTTCTTACCGATTAGCTATATTACCACCCGACGGGTACACTTGCCCTTTGTGTGTGTAGTTAGTTCCTAGGTGAAAAACCATTTTTAAAACTAAATTTGTGTGAAGAGAAACTCAATTAAAAATATATTTAATTCACGCACATCAGATACATGTTACTTGTTAGTGTGTTATTATATGACACCCTATAATGTAATAATATTTTATATAAAGTTGGAAGGGTGTTCTTTGTATGATTTTAGTTACCTTTGAATATATATATTTACAAAATAAATCCATAAATGAAAGTTTCAGTGTTGAAAAAGAAGATGCATAATGATAGCATTTACATAATGTTGTGTATGTACAATTTCAGGCGATCAACCCTTTTTAGTTAATTTTATAACACGAAGAAAAAAGTTGTAGCCAAGAAAGTTAAGGGGTAGCCGATACATAGAACAAGAAGAAAAAGAATTGTAATAAAAATGTACTTCATCAAGAAAGTCAACTTATGCTAGACCCACCCCTGCCTTTGAGACAAATACTGCATCGTCTGTGCATGGAAGGGACACTAGGACATAAGGGATATCCGACCTAAATACCATCGGCCTGTTATTAGGTCCGAGTTTACAAGGTTTGTGATTATAAAACAGTTAAGATCAAAACAATATTGAATTGTATAAGAAAGGATAAATAATCACAAACGAGAAGTCATCATCAACAATTGTTTTTCATTAATAATCCAAATGATTACAAATGTTTTACAAAAGATTGACTCTACATGTGAGTGCATATGTCTATCGCTTCTGTCAATCACGTATCATAGCTGAGAAATGATCAAGACTGGTGTTGAACTGAGTAAATCATAAAGTTCATATGTGTTGAAGTCCAATCGTACGAATGGACATAGAGTTGATCCGTACGAATGAACCTTGTGCATTCGTTCTAGATTAGTCCATTCATTTAAATGCCTTCGTATGAATGGAGGAATGTTGATCTCTTATAATGAAGTCCATCCGTAGGTGTGCATTCGTACGAATGGAGGGCCATTCGTAAGTATGTAGTTACGAATGTACTGTTTCTATAAATAGGTGTAGGGTCTTGTTCATTTGGACATCTTTGTGACTTGAGAGGGGGAACTCTTGTCAATTGTTTTCGTGGTTCTGTACTGTTACAATATCAATAGAAAACAACATTTAATTACTTCTTTGTGTTCAATCTACACACGTACTTGGATTCCACAGAAGACACATGTTCTACGCATTCAACGGCTAAGGAATCGATCCTAGAGCGAATCCACAAGTGGAATCAGAGCGGGTGATTGTTTGCACAGATTGAAAACACAAGAACTCAGAAAGATTCAAGCAAATCAGAGACAAATTTCATCATCTTCTTCATATATTCTTCTACTCATCTTCTACATTTTAACTTTAAATCTTATATTCAAGGAGTTTTCACGGTTAAAAATGTTTGATTTTTGAACATTTCGTGCGAAAACTAGTTTTAATCAATCCTACAAAATTTCAGAGCAAAATTCAATCAAAAACGTTATCAATTCATTGAAAAACATGGTCGAATGTGTTCAAACAGTTACGAACAGAGCTGGTTGTTAGTAGTGTTGATTCGGACGAATCGACATTACCCCATTCGGACGAATCGACATTATCCCATTCGAACGAATCAAAGTTACCTTCATTCGGACGAATCTACCACATCCATTCGTACGAATCAAGGAACAAAGTTTGAAACTGGTTATTTTAGTTTATTCGCACGAATCGACAAATAGTCCATTCGCACAAATCTACGATTCTTCATTCGTCCAAACTGAGATTTCAGTATTGTTTGATTTTCAAAATTGTTCTAAGTGTTTATTGAATGTTTGCAGGAATCATGGAAGATGAATTCTATAATGAATTTTACAATGCATTCACAACTGAAGCAACACCCGTGACAAAGACTGCTTCAAGTGTTATTTCCGAGAGTTTGAACTTTGATAATATTTGCGGAAATCATCAAAAGCCACCAAAACTAATGAATATAAATATTATCATTGGTGGAGCAGTAGATTTGAAAACTGGGTGAAAGCTTATGCTTATGATAGTTGGGTTATGTTATCATTGGGATATGAAAAACCGATAAACGATAAACATGAATTACTTCAAATTAAAGAATTTTCAGATGCTGATAAAAGAGAAAACTCTAATAAACTAAGAATGATAACATTGTTACAACAATCTGTTAGAGAATATATTCTTTTCTTTCTTCAACATGGTGAAACGTCAAATTCGATGTGGGAAGCATTGAAAGTGAAAGCCGAAGGTGGAAAGGATATCAAGAAAAACAAAATATCTTTGTTGAAAAAGGAGTTTGACCTATTCGGATGTATGAAAGGAGAAACTGTTCGAAAAATGATAGAAAGATTCTGTCATTTGAAACTTGCACTAGAGAGGTTTGGAATCAAGAATGACAGAGAAGAGATTATCGACAAACTAATCGAGGCATTACCACATGTTGATGATTGGCAAACGTTTGTAATGATTTTGAAAAATGATACCAAATTTGACGAGATCACTTTGGATAGTTTGATTGAAAAGCTTGAAGGACATGATCTGGAATTGTAGAAACACAACCAAATGATCAGTTCAATTTATCAGCAGAATGTCGATTTGTACTACCGTAAAAGCATGCTGATGAACAATCAGACACCAAAGATTAGTACAACGTTTAGTGCCAAGAACACTGGTGACTCATCGAAAAGCAAATTTCCAAGCATTGATCCAGGATATCATTCATCGTCTACATCGGCTAAATCCAATCCAAATCTGTAAGACCCTAACACGTAATTGACAAAAAGTCGCAGCGGAAATTCATGCCATAAAATTTCTTTCCTTATAAATACCTTGACCTTCTCAAAAGTTCATTTTAACATAACCCTCTCACATAAAGCCATCAATCGACTCATTTACTAAATAAAAACATAACCTAGGTTTACTATATTACATACACCAACGTCCCCGTACAATCTATCTTGTGACTCGGTCCTCAATCTCCATTCCTTGATGATCCTCCGTGACCCGATCAACCTGCGCTCACCACATACATTCATAACGTTAGCACACATTATAAACATAAATAAGTTTCCTTCTTGTTGACTTTTCATTTCATTATCTCTTTTCATTCCAGCTTTCCATCACATTATACAATCGGTGGCGAGACTTCCTTATTGTACATGCAATACACTTCGTTCACAAGGCACGCTATTATTATCGTCAATACTCATTCTCATTGAATACATGCGTACATACTTTCATATATACTCACATATATGCATACATTCGCACATAACCACTTGCATACATGTACATGCACATACTGCCTACATACACACCTACATACATACATACATACATACATACATACATACATACATACATACATACATACATACATACATACATACATACATACATACATACATACATACATACATACATATATTCATATCTTCACGCGTGCCTACATACGTGCATGCGCTCATATATATCTACTTGCATACATACAAACATACATTCAGTCATACGTACAACTTATAATCATACATACATACATACCTTCATATGTATCTACATCTCCTAAAACATAAAATAAGTTGATCATACTTAGCTTACAGGTGTTTAAAAACGCATTTAAACGGGTTCATGGAACAAAACAACAAAATAAACAATTTTCGGAATCAGGGGGGCTAGACGCTACGCCTAGGGGCTAGACGCTACACCTAGCCCCTTTTTTTTACAGCAAGTTGCTTAATTGCTGCTGCAAAATTCCCAGCCAACCCAAGTTTCACGAAAAGGGACATAACTCATTTGTTTTTGATCCGTTTTACCCGATTCTTTTTTCTACGCGATCGTACTTTAATTCTCCATCACATGGAGTTAACATCCAATATCCGGATTAACAAAATTCTGAACTTTTAAGCTATCGACTTATTACCTTTTTACAAAGTTTTGACCCATTTATGCATTTATCAACAAAACATGTTTGTTTGACCTTAATTTTATACGAACCTTATAATTTCAAAGTCGCTTATCACATAAGGTTCAATTTTCTGATTTCTTGCATCTTCTTAACCCATTTTTGCTCAAAACCTTATTTTGACCCGTTAAAGGTATTTGCGCATTTAAAGTCTATGACTAACAAAAACCATACTTCTCACTTTCATACGTGTCCAAAACATTTCCCTTAATCAATTAACTTGTCTCTAAACAACTTTTACGGTTGTTTGCCCGATATACCCATCAAGGGCGTTTTGGTCAACTTTGACCCATCCTTTACAACAAAGAACTTCCTTACCTATTTACCCAATCCTAAGACTTAGCAACGACTCTACTCATACATACCTGGATCGAATCAATGCTCTGACCCGTTTTAATACTTCATCCGCTAAATTTCTAGAGAATAGCAACGCAAATCCTTTTTCTATACATTCTGTGAATTCATAATACTTAACAAAACAATTCATTAGTCGATAACGCCAAATGGTGACATCTTCACCATTCGACCCGTTAAGTCTAAATATCCTTTTTATCCTTGTGGGATTTTAGTTATTCGTTACCCCTTCCATGTAACTTAGTCTTTCGTTAACTTGCAACCAAAATTACCATGATGCCCTTTTTACCCTTTTTAAGCATCAAGCTTAGTTTCTTAACATAACCACATGTTCCGGCCCATACCAAAACTTGTCGGAACATAATAATTCACATATTTACTTACCATGTCCGTAATCTATACATTGAATAGATATTCTACAAAAGGGGTGTAAGCTTTACTTACCTAGCATCCGAATATGCTTCCCGTGCACATTAGTCCCGTTTGACCCGCTCATATCCCAAGTTTCCATGTCGCTTATCAAGCATCAACTATCATATATCATTCTCAAGATACTTAGCTTATTCATCATTCATCACAACCTTTTCATCACACGGATCTTATATTAAGTTTATCATTTGACCTTAAAACATGATAATCCATCATTTCTTATCCAATTTCTTTAAACATACTTACACATATATGATTTTCAACATTATTAACATAAGCATATCATTACTTCCATCATATCATCAAAAACCCACTTCATAACTACTTTGTTAATCACTTACAAGTGATATAATCTTAAGTTCTTCATAATTTCATCATACTTTTGATGTGTGTACTACCTCCTAAGCATAGTGTACAACTAGTTCATGCATATCCTTCTAATCTTATTCATAATTCATCAAATTCCTCCTTCTAATCAACATAAATCATTCATGCATAAACATCAAACATACTAGTATCAAATTTTATTCAATTAATCTAACAACAATTCATCATATATGTCAAAATACATCAATAATAGGCAAGAATTTGGGCATGGATGATTTACCCATGTCATCATCTTCACCATAACAAACGGGTTTCACCCTTAAACATGAAATTAACCTAAACCATGCATAATCCATGTTCTATATGATGATTCTAACACACACCCATTCTCAATTTCATACAAATTCGCAATTTACATCATAACCCACTTCGTGAAAGATCACCAATCTAACTTTTAAGACATACCTTATGATCTCCTCGTGAAGGTGATCATTAATCCATATTTCTTCTTGAATTTGAGCTACAATTAACCCTTCAATTTGGTGATCTTCATGGTTAGGGTTTGTGAGCTTTCATAGAGCTCCTGGCTCCTTCTCGAACACACACGATGTGTGTGTTTATGTGTGTGTTGAGTTCTTTTAATTTGGTAATTCATCTTTCATTTTGTCCCACTTTAGACCCTCGTGTTTACCACTAAAACATATTTGGCACAACTCTTGTCTTTTAATACTTTTAACCACACACTTAACTAGGTTAAATAGCCTAGTTATTTATTTCATGCTAGGTCATATAGGAACATACGACAATTATAAACATTCGGGTTTTGGGGTGTTACAAGTCTACCCCCCTTAAACAAGGTTTCATCCTCGAAACCTTTCTCACTTCCGTTTACACATACACATATCTATGTTTGACTTCACGGTCACATCATAATTATAAGCAATCATCCTATCTCAATTCATAAGTATTTATACAATTGACTTCTTCCTAACAAGTCTATACTTTCCATGCCATACTTCCACGTAACCTACTCATTTCCTTGATCGGTTAGTAACAGTTCAATGTACATATACATTCAAACCTATAATAATGCTTACTTTCATATGATCCGTTCATAACCGGTCTAATACCTTCATCTCATCCTTTAAGATCACATTCTATACATATATTACATAATATTTAATTTTGCTTCGTTATCGCAACGAAGTTACTATTTCATAGTCGTGCATTCGTACTTAACTCCAAAGTTAACATCGTTATACGTTTCTATAGTTATTTGTACCATGCTTACCCTTACGTTACTTTCAAATCATCCTATTCATTTTACATTACTATTACTCTCATTTCATGCATTTCTTAATTTTCATAAGTATACGTGTCATGCAAATTCATCATACGAGAATTTAACCAATACTCGAAATTTTCATTCAAACCTTTGAGACTCACTTCTTAATGACATAGTTTTCTTCTTATGTCAACTTTTAAAAATCAAACATTCCATACTATACCATACCCATTCCAATCATTCATTTCGCAGGTCGTTCCCAATTTACCAATTCATACTTATCCAACATAAGTTAAACTTTTAGTAACCTCATCTCATATCATCAATCGACGATCCGTAACCCATTTCGATCCGCATTCTTCACGAGTACTAGCCGTACCAAGATAGATTTCATTTATCCATGTAAGGTGCCTTCGCTCGTACACATCCTTCCACCGATTCAATTGGTTTCATCACATCAAGAGTTCTAACATTATCATTAACAATTTAGCGGTTAGCACATTTTATTCAAACATTCATTCTACTAGGTGATTACTCATCTATAATTCTTCTACAATTTCTTACGTACGCTATAACGTGTCACACATTTCATTTCTCACATGCAATTCTTTCATTCTAGTTACTTATTTCGTCAACCTTCGCAGTTTGACCCTTCAAGGCCAAACTGACATTTCTTAACTATCGTATATGCATTGAGGTACACGCTGGTACCTTTTTCCATTCATGCTTGCTTGCAAAGACATTCATTACATCATTTCGGTATTTTTGTTAAAACTTACCCTTCTCGTTGATACTTAAACCATTGTCCGGGTCGTTGCCCGTCATTAATTATGACTCCTAAGAGTTGATTACTAACACATCTAACACATAACTGGTTCAAAACTTCTTTCTTTCGTTTTTTAAAACTTAGGTTTGCACGCCCATTATGATCATTCTTTTGTTCATTTACTTTACATTCACTCGTATGACTCGTTTGACACAACCATGGTCAAACTATCGACACATTCTAACGTGGACTAATTTCATCCTTTTTATATATTAAATATGTCCCGCGGATTCAAACGTAACATCCATACCTTTCATTACTTCTATGTTTCGAATCCGTCTAGCGGTTCCAAACGTACCATTCATACCTTTTCTTCCTTTTATGATTTGAATTCCATCTCACGAATTCAAACATATCATTCACATCTTTCATTCCTTACATGTGTTGAATCCATCTCGCGGATTCAGACATATCATTTCTACATTTCATTTCCTTGAATCCGTTTTACGGATTCAAACATTCTATTCATGCCTTTCATTCCTTGAATCCGTCTCGCGGATTCAAACAGGTCATTCATACTTCATTACTTTCATGCTTCGAATCCGTCTCACGGATTCTAACATATCATTCACACTTTCATTCTTTTCATGCTTCGAATCCGTCTCGCGGATTCTAACATATCATTCATACTTTCATTCCTGAAAGTCTTACGTTTTTCTTTACCCTCACGTCCACCTACTGTTATGGGTCATTTTCTGAGCATATATATATCCTGACTAATATTCTGCTTTTGATTGTTTACTTGTGATCAGGATACCGGATCAGGATATTGGTAACATCCTGGTGCGATATCCTGGTATTAACTAAATAAACCACGTGCAGGTTAGAAGCTGTGGGTCACTAACGGTCGAATGGACCTCTTCTCCTTAAGACTCGGGCAAACCAGTTACATGAGAGACGTTGAACCCGAAGGACCAGGTCTACAATGTTCAAGTGGGGAATATCCGCCGAATCCCGGTTTAATAGGATAATTTGTTGAATTTCTTTTACTATAAATAGATGGGGCGGGTCAGATTAAGGCACACAATTTTTTCACACACTCTCTTTCGCACACTTTGCTCTCTAGCTTCTAGCAATCACTACACACAAACACTTGTACTCGAATTACCTTGTAACACCTAGTTGATCCGCATCACATCCTGCACTGTATCCTGATATTCGAAGTAATAGAAGAACAAGGCAGCTGCGATTGTCAGCTCCCGAGGTTTTGTGCTGGCGATCTAGATTGATCAAGGGGTTTCCTCGTACATCTCGTGTCACCCTTTACATTTTTGCTCATTGTTTGATCATAGATACATCTCTATATCCTGAGCCGTATCCTGAAACTGTTTTTACAAATAATTTGATTAAGATATTTTCGACACTCGTTTCTAGCACACTACCTCACTTAACTAATTTGATCACTTAATTGCTTCGGTAATTTTTTACCAAAACAATTTGGCGCCCACCGTGGGGTAAGTGGTGCTATTTCTACTAAAAACTTTAGTAAAATCATTACTCGGTTTTCTATTGTCAAAACTTTTTACTACATTGTTTTCAATGGCCTCGAGATCAAACATGAGCTCTTCCACCATGTCTGCTACAACCTCTGCAACAATTGGTTCGGTGCTTCCACCTCCTCCTCCAAGAATGCAAGCCTCTTCACAAGGAGCTGAAAGTCATGTGGCTCGGGATGTTATCCCTGCTCCTAGTGCCCAGGGATCTGGTCCTGTTTTGGATTCTAATGATGAAATTTTGAATTTGTTTGGTAGTGTACAGGAACAGATGAGGCAGCAGCAGGAAACTAATCGGATGCTGATGAGAGAGATACAACTCTTGAAATCCGGCCCAAGTAGGCCTGCTGAAGAAACTGTCACTCCTTTGCAACCTAGGGCTTTGAACTTCAGTTCCGCAGTTTACACCGAGGATAACCGGGGGAATATCGTGCCAAGCCATTCTCAGAATCATACTCCTAAGATACCCTCCTCGGTCAGGATGTCAACTGTGAGGAGCTCAGGATATGCTTCAGGATATGGCCAAAATCCTCAGACCGGTAACGTGTCAAATAATAATATTCCTGCTGCTAACAATAATGGATCTTTGCAGGATGCAGGTATGACGTCAACATTTACTAGGGAGCTTCAGAAATTGAAGGACATGATATCCAGTGTACCTGGAGTGGTCCAGCCAATTTCGGAAGTGTCCCAAGACAGCCACAGGATATCCCGCTTTGCATATCCTATCTGTGATGCTGAAATCCCAAAGAGATTTCAAACCTCCAACATGAAACTGTATGATGGGACTACGGATCTTGAGGAGCATATTGCCCAGTATAGAGAAAGAATGGAGATTAACCCTATCCCTCCGGAAGGAAGCATGCCTGTGCAAGGGTTTTGGCTCTACCTTGACAGGATCAGCCTTAAAATGGCTGTTAAATGTTCCTCCTCACTCAATTATTTCGTTTGCTCATTTGTTTAATTTATTTAATAGTCAGTTTTCTTGCAGCCGGAGTTTTGAGAAACTAACCAGTGATCTTTACAGGATAACTCAAGGACCTCAGGAATCCTTGAGGGATTATGTGAACAAGTTTAGTCGGGAATCCTTGGATATCCCACATCTTGATGTTGCAACAGCTGTGCAGGCTTTTAAGATGGGATTACAAAAAGATTCTCAGTTTTATCAGGATCTTGTAATGTGTTGATGCATACATCTGTCGTCTTCGTCTTATATTGAGTCTTGGTTGCGTTGCGGATCTGATCATGCATTATGTCATCATCTTTGATGATGACATCATGGAAATGACATCATCATTGCATCACTACACATGAGACAAAAGGATATTTCACAAATCAGATTTATGTAATGTTGAAGTTGTTTGCTTGAAAAGCCCAATCATGTGTGCTCGCTTGAAATGAATTAAGTCTGTTAGCTTGAGTGTGACCGCTTGAAATTGTCATGTTCATTTCAAGCTAACTAGGATTAGTATAAATAGGCAAGTTGCCATTTCATTTGTAACGAATTCCAGAATTGATACCGAGGTGCTGCCAGTATTCCTTGTGATTGTAATCGATAGTAAATCAATATACAAGAGGTTTATAGTGATATTCAAGCTGTTATTACATCCGTTTCTTAGTTTCCGCCTCTGAAACGGACTAGAGCTCTTCCGAACGACTCATTCAGGTCGTGATTCGATCCTACAAGTGGTATCAGAGCTCAGGAGGAAGAGATTTTGCCAAAACAGCCTGTTTTCGTCACTTTTTCTGATTTCTACACCATTCTTTTTCAAATTTAAAATTTTTTCACGGTTAAAATCGGCTCAAATTAACACATCTTGTGCGTAATCATGTATTAACAAATCATGTAAAGTTTCAAAACGAAAATCGACTTAAAACCAGTTAAAATCAGTGTTTAGCTTGAAATTGGTTCGATTTTTGCTGACATCATCGACTGTTCAAGCGAACATAACACTGTGTGTCTGCTTGAAACTGGTTTCTCGCTTGAAAAAACACCGTGTTCGCTTGAAATTGTCTGTTCGCTTGAATTTACATTGTTGAGCTCGCTTGAAAAACGTCGACCGCTTGAAAATGTCTGACAGCTTGAAAACGACACACCGCTTGAAAAGGAAGTGCATCGATTTGTGCTGAACATTTATTTAGTTGTCGGTTAAATCAGATTGCATGTGATTGTTGTTATTTCAAGACTTATCAGTCCATTCACGTGACAATCATTCCCGAAGTGGTATTGTCTTTTATCTTCGGTTTGTGTGAAACTTCAAAGAGTTGTTGCTAGCTTTCATGTGTCAAGGTTTGCATGTGAACATCAGATGGTATCAACAGAGTTTGTCGGCCAGTACTTGAAACCCAAATAGTTAATTGTGTTGACTGTTATTAATTGTTGATGACCCAAATCAATAGTTAAAATCATCGACCCAATCAAAAAGATTTGAAGTTTAGATCAAGTTCTATTGGCCCAATCACATTTAATTGTACAACAATTATCATCCAAAGTTACGGCCCATTCAGATTTAAGTGTTTGAACAGATTGTTTTGGACAAGATGTTTGATGAGAATGAAAATTATTATTTTGAAAGATTAAACAATTGGAATCGAGGATTTATAGATGAGAGTTATAGAAGTGTGAAAAAGGAAGGTTGGGTCAAAAGGTTTAAATATTTTGTATGTTTGAAAAATGAAACATTGGAAGATCTAGAAAACCGATATGGAGTCTTACTTGGTTACTTAAAAGATCATGAGATATTTCTATCAGATGCTGAAAAGATAGAAAAGTTTGCAGATGCATTACCTATTGAATGGAATGAATGTTTGAAAAATTTAAGAAAGGATTCAAATTTTTCAAAATTACATCTAAAAGGTTTCATCAGTAAACTTAAAACTCATGAGTTTGAAAATGGAAAGAAAAGGAAAGATTTGATAAGAGAATTGGAAAAAACATCTAGTGGATCTGAATTTAGATGTGATTAATGAAATGATCAAAAGGGTTGGGTTTGAATGCTGAATTGAAAATTTTTGAATTAAAAAAGAAGTTGAGATTAGTTAATCAGGGTCATTAATTTGAACTTGGTGTAACTATTTTTAGTAAGTTTTTCTTATTGATTTAAGTAAAAACTTATGTGGTGGTGAGAAAATTTGTGCAGAAGATGAATTGAACAGAATTAAAGCCAGGGATTGATCTCAAGGTGATAGCTAATTCCAGACGGCGATCCCATCATGATGAGAGGGGGAGTCTGACGAGGTTAGAGCCAAAGAGAAGATCCTGGTATATGCTAAGAAAGAAAAGAGACTGATAAAGACTGAAGATGCGAAGACTCGACACTTAAGACTCGTCAACATCTGAGGGGGAGTCTGTTGGTGCATTCATCTGTCGTCTT
Organism: Helianthus tuberosus; assembly: GCA_030545235.1. Taxonomy (NCBI): domain Eukaryota; kingdom Viridiplantae; phylum Streptophyta; class Magnoliopsida; order Asterales; family Asteraceae; genus Helianthus; species Helianthus tuberosus. The sequence continues at coordinate 12,402,195 of CM060429.1, read as the reverse complement.
CGTCTTATATCGAGTCTTGGTTCGTTGCGGTTCGGATTAAGGATGATGTCATCATACTTGATGATGACATCATACTAATGACATCATCCATTACATCATGAAATATCAAATCTCACGATATTGAATGTGTAGATAAGACAAAAGTTAGATTAGGTTGATAGTTATGATCGCTTGAAATTGTAATTTGTATGTTAGCTTGAGATGTCTGATAGCTTGAACCATGTATGTGTCATTTCAAGCTGTAAAGCATAGGGTATAAATAGGCATGTCATGTGTTCATTTGAAGGTATCAAGATAGAAAGTATAGATTCCATACCGAGGTGCTGCCGGTGTGAAGACTGATTGTAATTGCTATTATATCAATCAAATCAGTGTTTAAAGTGATAACCAAGCTGTTTTAAAGTCAGTTTCTTATTTTCCGCATCTGAAACTGATAAAATCTCTTCTGAACGACTCGTTTGGGTCACAAAACGATCCTACATAATGAATCCCTGCAGGAATCTCGACGAAGCTCGTAACAGGGCCTTGAGATATATTCGTTTGGAAGATGACAAAAAGATGCAAGAAAGGATGAATTCTACCTCAACCTATGAATCAACCAACATGAAATCAGAATCCTCGTATAAACCGGATCGCTCTAAGCCATATGGCAGAAATGACAACAAGAAAGTGAATGCTGTTGAAGACGAGGATCCTGAAGAATATCCTGAATTATCTGAATATTGCTTTTCTGTTAACATACCTGAGTTAATGTATGCTATGCAGGGTTTAGGATACAAAGCTAGGTGGCCTCGAAAGAATCAACAAAAAGCTGATTGGAAGGATAAATCCAAATGGTGTGCCTTCCATGAAGATTTCGGACATGTAACTGAGGATTGCATTGCTCTAAGGAAAGAAATAAGCTATCTATTGAGCAAGGGGTATCTGAAGGATCTGCTGGGAAGAAAGAAGAATAAAGGGTAGGATCCTGAGAAGGATCCTGAACGAGCAGCATCACCCCTAGCAGATGCCAAAATAATTAACTTTATTTCAGGAGGATCCGACATTTGTGGGACTTCGTATTCTGCGGCCAAGAGACATGCAAAGGAGGCTAAGACTGAAAGGGGAGATAAACCAGCCAGGATGACTACCCTCACAAGTGATAAAATGATCACTTTCGACAGTGATGACAGGGATACTGTCCAGGATCCTTACCATGATGCTCTAGTAATAACGTTATATGTCGCTAACCATTTTGTACGTAGGATATTGGTGGATAATGGGAGCTCCGTCAACATAATCCAACTAGAAACTTTGAAAATAATGAATGTATCTCCAATGGATATTACTTCAAAATCCACCGTGCTTGTTGGGTTCAGTGGAGAGGCCAGGAACACAGTGGGAGAGATAAAGTTACCAGTATATATTGAAGGGGTCAACTCAATACAACATTTCTGTGTGATGGACTCCCTATCCTGCTACAACATTATACTAGGCAGGCCATGGATCCATGACATGAAGGTTGTGCCATCGACTTATCATCAGTGCATCAAGATCCCTACCCCTTGGGGGGTTGTCAAGGTTGATAGTGATCAGCAGGAGGTGAAGGAATGTTACTCATCCTTAATGAAATCCTCAGTCAAGCCTAATGCAGCATAGCAATTAAAGATGCGGGCCCAGGATATCGTGGAGGATTCGGAACAGGATGTAAAGAAAATAATCCTGGATCAGGATAATCCGGATATCTCGGTGCTCGTAGGAACCAATATTCCACAGGATATCGAAGATCAATTGACTAATTTTTTGAAATGCAGGATGTCAACATTCGCATGGAAGCACGAGGATATGACAGGTATTTCCAAGGATATTATAACACATAAGCTCGGTATTGACAGGTCATTCAAGCCGGTCCAACAAAAGAGAAGGAAATTTGCTCTGGAGCGAAATGTGATCATTCAAGAGGAAGTTGAAAGACTACTAAGGAGCAAGATGATTAGAGAAGTGAAGTTTCCTAAATGGCTTGCGAATGTAGTCGTGGTATAAAAGAAAAATGGGAAATGGAGAGTTTGTGTAGATTACACAGACTTAAACAAAGCCTGTCCCAAAGACCCGTTTCCTCTACCTCATATTGATTCAATGGTAGATGCTACCGCCGGCCACGAGATGTTAACCTTCGTGGATGCCTCTTCAGGATTTCAGCAAATCCAAATGGAACCCTCTGATCAGGAGGATACTGCTTTCATGACACCCACAGGTATTTATTGTTATACTGCTATGCCCTTTGGTTTGAAAAATGCAGGTGCAACATACCAGAGGTTGGTAAACATGATGTTTAAAGATAAGCTGGGGGACACCATGGAGGTATATATTGACGATATGGTGGTGAAATCTAAAAAGGCTGAGGATCACCTCCAGGATATTAAGGGAGCATTTGATATCCTGGATCAATATAACATGAAACTGAATCCTGCTAAGTGCCATTTCGGAGTGGGGGCAAGAAAGTTTCTAGGATATATGGTGACCAAAAGGGGGATAGAGGCAAGCCCGGAGCAGATTAAAGCTATCCTGGATATAAAATCACCTTCGAATATGAAGGATGTTCAACGGTTAACAGGCCGAGTAGCAGCATTGAACAGATTTATTTTGAGATCCTCGGAAAAGTGCAAGGAATTTTATGATATCCTCAAGAAGAATAAGAAGTTCGAATGGGGAGCAAAGCATGAAGCAGCCTTGCAGGATTTGAAGCAGTATCTTTCAACCGCACCCTTATTGATGAAGCCTGAGGATGGCGAACCGTTATTCCTGTATCTTGCAGTATCAGGGAATGCAGTAAGTGCTGTCCTTGTAAAGGATCATGAAGGTCAGCAGTATCCTGTCTATTATGTTAGTAAGAGTTTATTAGATGCTGAAACTAGATATTCTCATCTGGAAAAATTGATATTAGCCCTAGTTATGGCATCAACAAAACTTAGACATTATTTTGAGACACATAGGATTCATGTTAAAACTAATTATCCTGTTAAGAACGTGCTTAGGAAACCCGAGATGTCGGGTAGGATGGCTAAGTGGTCAGTAAAATTAAGTGCCTATTGTTTTGGTCAAAAATTACCGAAGCAATTAAGTCATCAAATTAGTTTAAGTGAGGTAGTGTGCTGAAGAATTGTGTTGAAAATATGTTGGTTAAGTTGTTCGCTAAAACAGTTTCAAGATACGGCTCAAGATATAGAGCTGTATTTATGATCAAACAATGAGCGAAAATGTAAAGGTTGACATGTGATGTACGAGGAAAGCCCTTGATCAATCTAGATCTCTGGCATAAAACCTCGGGAGCTGACAATCGTCGGCTGCCTTGTTCTTCTTATTGCTTGAATAACAGGATACAGTGCAGGATATGATACGGATCGACTAAGTGTTACAATGTAAATTCGATACAAATGTAAGTGTAATGTGAGTGTTTGCAGCTTAGAGAGAAAGAGTGTATAAGAGATTGTGTGAGTGAAAGTTGTCTTTACCTATGATCCGATCACTCATTTATATAGTAAAAGGAAATAACTAACTAAGCTAAAAATCCGGGATATTATGCTAAAAATCCGGGATATTATGCTAAAAATCCGGGATACTGAGATTATTTCCTTTCTGAACGTTGCCAGGCTGTTTCAACTCGTTTTCCACGCGCTTACTAACTATAACTCCGGGATTTAAGCTTCCATAGCCGTTACAACATTAATATCTTTGACCAATCTTCGTAACTTTCCATAAAACATGCCAATCTTCAATGCTGACCGTTACAAGAGCTATTTTTCCGCCATCAACGTCCTTATCCTAACCAATTTGAGCGGGTCTTCAGGATAACTTGGTCTTCATGAATGTTAGTCCCTTGTAGCCAACGTTTACAAGCAAATTGTTAGTAATAGTCAGGATAGTGCCTCAGGATGTTACCAATATCCTGGTCCGGTATCCTGATCATATACAACTAATAGAAAATCAAGATACAAAGTCAGGATATGGGCTCAGAATTTCACCCATAACACCTATGATTTAGTTTATGAGCCTAGAAATGCCATAAAGTCTCAGGCTTTAGCTGACTTTGTGGCTGATTTCAGTAGTGACATTCAAAATGAAGTAGACTTAGAAGTACAGCAGCTAGGAGAAAACTTAGAATCCTGGACATTATATACTGCTGATGCATCTAATGTAAGAGGTGTAGGTCTAGGTATACTACTAAAATCGCCACAGGGGGACATATTACCCCAGGCTATTAGGTGTGAATTTCCTACTACTAATAATGAGGCAGAATATGAAGCTTTAATTGCAAGATTAGAGTTGGCTAAAAATATGAGTATCAAGAATTTGCAAGTATATGTTGATTCTTTGTTAATCACTAATCATTTTAATGGAACCTATGTAGTTAAAGGTGAGAAGTTAATCGAGTATCTCGAAATTCTCAAAAAATTAGCAGGATATTTCGATATTTTTACACTTGAACAGGTACCAAGAGAGGATAATGCTGAAGCTGACGCCTTGGCAAGTCTGGGATCATCGGTCAGGATACCGGAAGGAACCCGAATACCAATATTACATATCCTATATGCTGCGACGAATCCTTAGGATAAGGAAGTAATAAATATTCAGGATCCTGATGATGAGTATCCCGAAAAGGATCCTAGGTCCTGGACGGCTCCAATCATGAAATATCTCAAGGAAGGACACATCCCAAAGGATGAGAATCCTAAGGCCTTTAGAATGAAGGTATCACGATTCACTATTATAAATAATGTTTTGTATAAGAAATCTCTTGTAGGACCATATCTGAGGTGCTTGGAGTATCCCGAAACCAAAGAAGTACTTCAGGATATACACGAAGGGGATTGTGGTAACCATACTGGGGGCAGGTCATTGTTCTCAAAAGTACTAAGAACAGGATATTATTGGCCAACGATGAGAAAAGATGCTGCAGAATATGCTCAAAGATGTGATGCATGTCAAAGACACAGTAACAATATTACATCAGCCGGCCGAACCACTTTATCCTATAGCTTCCCCTCGGCCATTCATGAAATGGGGAATTGACATAGTAGGAAAATTGCCAAAGGCTCCAGGAGGAAAGGTCTTCATGCTGGCAATGACCGATTATTTCTCTAAGTGGGTCGAAGCTGAAGAATTTGTTCAGGTTAGAGATCAAGAAGTGGTATCCTTCATAAAAAGGAATATCCTGACTAGGTTTGGAGTACCAGCTGAGATAATTTGTGACAATGGATCTCAATTTATAAGTAAGAGGACTACTGACTTTTGCAAGAGTTGGGGAATCAAAATGATCACGTCTACTCCGGTACATCCTCAAGCAAATGGACAAGCAGAATCCTCGAACAAGATAATTGTCAACAACTTGAAAAAGAGACTAGGGGCTAAGAAAGGAAGATGGGCAGAAGAATTACCCTTTGTTTTGTGGGCTGATAGAACAACCGTGAAGAATGCTACTGGGCAAACCCCATTTTCCTTAGTATTTGGAGCAGAGGCAGTAATCCCGACAGAAATGGTGATACCTACAGCGAGATCAAACCTCAGGGATCCTGAGCAGAATCCTGAAGTCCTATGCCAGGAACTAGATACTATTGATGAGACAAGAGACGCTGCAAGGCTAAGGATGGCAGCATATCGACAGAGGATATCTAAAGCATATAACAAGAATATAAGGACTAGAAGATTTCAAGTTGGAGATTGGGTATTGAGAAAGGCTTTTCAGAATACTACTAATCCTGCTGATGGAAAGTTGGCTCCAAAATGGGAAGGACCCTATGAGGTTGAATCAGAATCAGGAAAAGGAGCATACTGACTCAAGAATATGGAGGGGGATATGCTACTGAGATCCTGGAATGCTATACATCTAAAACTCTATTTCAAGTGAGTATGGAATTTAAATTCTAACTCAGGATGGTATGGATTCTGTCTCTTTTATTAAAATTTTATATTATTTACTGTTTTGAACCCATTACTGACTTAAGCATCGGAGGGGTGTTAGCCAAGCTAACACCCACCTTAGCTTACGATTGTTTTGCAGAATATGCTTCGGGATATAGCACCAGGATACACACTCAGGATACTTCGAAATATTAGAGGATTGGCCCCCTCTCTCACGTCTAAGGGATCCTGATCCCTTCATAGGTTTAAAGGTATTCACCTTTCTTCAGAATTGGGTTTAAACACCCCGCCTGGAGCGCAAGTTATTCGGGAATAGTTCAAGGTGGCGGGACCAGTTCATGTAAAAGTGGCTGACAATTTCGTTATTATTGGCTATATCCTGAATCCTAAAGGTATATGAGGATTGATCACCCTCTCTCACGAAAGGGTATTTTCATACTCTCAAAGGTTTAAAGGTTTTCACCTTTCTAAGTCTTGGAGTTTATACACTCCCGCCTGTAGCGCATGAAAATTTGGGCTTTTCCCCAGGATGCTAAGGATTTATCTCAAGTATATTTTTGGGTTTTACCCCTATAACACAAGAATTGTCTAAACAGTTGGAACTAATGTTCAAAAATTTTCTAAGTGTTTAAAGACTTCATGCACAGGGGGCATTCCTTCTAAAGCAATTGCGTGAAGCTCAAAAGATCAAAATTGGGCTAAGTGTCTCGGACTGGGGACATCTTAGTACGAGAAGTCGCAAAAGGGGTTGGAGTTTAATACTAGGGTTGCACTCAATTCCTGGTATGATCTTTCCTTTGTGAACCTTACATGAATTGTTTAACTCTGGTTAAAGCTCGAATATCTTGAAAAGGATATATCTTTAGGATATGTCTTCAAAATGTGTTTTTGGGATACGTTTCGGGATATTTGATTGAAATATTTGGGAAATGATACTTGGATTGAAAATTAATACTCTGATCAAACAAGTGTTGTCAAAACAGGTTTTAGAAAATAGACTATCTTTTATTCTTTAAAAATTTTGTCTAAAATTGTTTGGAAATTTTATAAAGGTCTTCATAAGATATCACTGAGTATATTGATCAGGATATTTTCAAAAGATAGTTGCACAAATTTTGCAAAGCTAAAATCTACACTAAGAAATGCATAACAGAAATTAGGAGGTAACAACAAACAAGTCAAAAGGAAGTTATATTATTAACATGTCAAAAGTTGTGCTTTTGGTTTCACCTCAAACCGAGGCCCATCCGCCAAAAGCACGATTAGTTTTTACCATACTTACATAACGGTTGAAGGTTTTATCTCAAAACGGGACCTGTCAACCTCCAACCATTACGTCATTCAAAACAGGTTATACTAATCGATGACCAAGGGCTTCATCCTGAAACCCAGGACCCATCCACCTTTGGTCATCATATTGTACTAATGCAAGAAATATAAATTGTTCAAAGACAGGAAATGTAAACTGTTTAAACAAACCACAACCATTGAATTTAAAAAAGTGGGCTCCGGCCTTGGCACGTATATCCATCATCGCCCACTTCACTGCCTAAGGGGCAGCACCTTCTTGACCAGCAACCTCTTTCCCAGCATCTGCACCGGCATCACCCTCAGGATTCTTCTCACCATCATCACCAGCATTGGCCACCTCCTCTGCCACCTTAGAAGGCTCTTCACCAGCATGCTTTGCGGGATGTGCAACAGGTTGGCCTCCAAGATCCTGTAATTTCGCTTCCCAAGCCTTGACATTCCAGGAGGGGCATTCGAAGCCCAAGGCTTTGGCCTCATAAGCCATCCTTAACCTGGCTTGGAGAAGGGAAATAACAATGGATCCTTTGAGGCCATCCCGATAGGAACTCATATCCTGCTGGAATTGAAGAAGGGCGGCATCTAGCTTGGCTTGAGCATCCTCGTTAGCTTTATGAAGGGTAGTTTGGTGCTCCAGGGTCATCGCCTTGAGTTTATCTTCATAATGTTGGGACTTGGCGGCCGCAATCACTCCTTGATCAGCTATAGTGGCTTCAGCTTTTTCGAGCTTGATCTCCAGCATCTTATTAAGCACACAGGCATCTTCATACAAGTGCATGAGACGTTCCAAGCCCTGCAGTTGAAGACACAGGTATCAATATAAAATGTGCAGGATAATGGTTAACATACATGTTCAGGATATCGGATGGGAATTTATACCTGCTTAAGGAATGAAGTGGCTTCATTAAATCCATGGTTTTCAAGAGAAAAAGTCTCGGAGGTAGCTGGAGAATCTGTTCCCTTTCTCTTCCGGGCGCTGGCAGCACGAGTCCTGGAGGCTGGAGGGAGCTTGGGAATAGCAATAGCCTTTGAGCCGCTAGATTTGGAGGACGTGGTGACCTGGGGGCTTGATTCCTTGTTTACCGAAATGGGAGCGGGGTAGCTGTCTAGTTCATCGAGATCAAAGATCTCTGGAGTCTTAACTGGTGCTGTATAAAGGGAAGAAATATTTGATCCATGAGTATTTTTAAGCTAATACATACATTTCGTACTAACATACTTACCAGACATCTCGGAGCTGGATCTCTGGCTTGAGCTTGCAGATAATAGGGAGAAAGTTCTTTCACTCTTTGGAAGTTGGTAAATGCTTTTGATCCTCTGTTCAGACTCGGCGCTTGGAGGGGCAAGTTCCTTGAGATCTGCTACACAAAAGATAAAGCTGTCAATTCAAGATACAACTTCAGGATACGATTGGGGATATTCCTAAAACCCTAAATCCTACCGGAGGTCAGCCACTTCACCGGAAGGTCAAAACCTCCAGTAATAGAATCCCTTTTTACAAAAAAGAACTTTTGTTTCCATTTCTCCTCATTCTTCGTGGCTTTAAGAACAAGAGGATTTTTGGAGGTAGAGAAAAGGAGAAAACGACTGTTGCCGTGAGAACGAAGGCGATAGGCCATCGAGATATCTTCGATACAAAGATCAGGGGTAAAACGGGATCTGATTTGGTCTAAGGTCACCAGCACTCACCAAACCATAGGCATGGTTTGGGCATAACTGAGACCGGTAAGCTCAAAGAAGCGGGATATAAAGGTTGGAAATGGATATCGGAGTCCAATAGAAAAAGGGTAAGCCATGAAGCAGACCCATTCGGTGGAAGAGAAATCCGATCGGACTTCCCTATCGAAAGCACGAATGATTGTTCCAACGGGGAAGGCACCAGAAGCTTGCAAAGAGGCTATGTCGGCATTGTCAAACGAGTAGATTTCTTTTTCGGGTTTTTTTAAGAAGATTTTGGGCTTCAAAAGATGGAGTCGGGTCGCCTGTATGAGATCTCGTTTCGCTAGCCATGAAGAATTTTGATAAAGGAAAACGGAGGAAAAGAAGGGAGGAGAAAAGTACCTGAGAAATCGCCTGGAATATGGTGATGATGATATGTGATAAGTCGGTCAAATAAAAGCTAAGTTTGGAGGGGGGTAAAGAGTAAATGTTGCATTGAAAATTGCACAATGTCACCTCAATCGTCGTTTCGATTTAATAACCTCGATTTGCGAGATAGGATTTTTAAAATATATCCGTTGGATTGGTATACCAACAGATATATTTGGGGACAATTGTTATGGGTCATTTTCTGAGCATATATATATCCTGACTAATATTCTGCTTTTGATTGTTTACTTGTGATCAGGATACCGGATCAGGATATTGGTAACATCCTGGTGCGATATCCTGGTATTAACTAAATAAACCACGTGCAGGTTAGAAGCTGTGGGTCACTAACGATCGAATGGACCTCTTCTCCTTAAGACTCGGGCAAACCAGTTACATGAGAGACGTTGAACCCGAAGGACCAGGTCTACAACGTTCAAGTGGGGAATATCCGCCGAATCCCGGTTTAATAGGATAGTTTGTTGAATTTCTTTTACTATAAATAGATGGGGCGGATCAGATTAAGGCACATAATTTTTTTCACACACTCTCTTTCGCACACTTTGCTCTCTAGCTTCTAGCAATCACTACACACAAACACTTGTACTCGAATTACCTTGCAACACCTAGTTGATCCGTATCACATCCTGCACCGTATCCTGATATTCGAAGTAATAGAAGAACAAGGCAGCTGCGATTGTCAGCTCCCGAGGTTTTGTGCCGGTGATCTAGATTGATCAAGGGCTTTCTTCGTAAATCTCGTTTCACCCTTTACATTTTTACTCATTGTTTGATCATAGATACAACTCTATATCCTGAGCCATATACTGAAACTGTTTTTGCAAATAATTTGATTAAGATATTTTTGACACTCGTTTCTAGCACACTACCTCACTTAACTAATTTGATCACTTAATTGCTTCGGTAATTTTTGACCAAAACACCTACTACCTAATTCTAACAGACATACCTGTAACAATTATCACGGTCTCACGAACATCATATGTTTCTTGTGTACTGGCCGGGTACACCGTCCACATACTAGTTTCGTGTCTTCGTGTAATCGCCACCTTATGTTCGAAAAATTAAGTTTCGGCACGTGTAACATTTTCAAAACTTCATTACCATTCCACTATTATATTTCATTTAAATTTTCCTTTCACTTGCTTAATTACACCACTTCATACGCCCACACGTTAAATTTATGTACCTGGGGTCCATTGGTCTTATCACTTGCCTTGATGCCTGTTCTAGACCGCATTCACGGATCATCATTTCCAAGCAGTTATGCTTACCTTACATATAATATAAACGTTAGTTTCTTCATATGAATGCATACATATACGTTTTCATTCCATTTCTACCTTTAGATCTAGATCGATTCATGGATTGTACGGGTTCCTCATCACAAGAGCACACAGGTTTGAGTTCAAGTACCTATACTCTCGTACTTGATTCTCTCAAACCTGGGCTCTGATACCAACTTGTAAGACCCTAACACGTAATTGACAAAAAGTCGCAGCGGAAATTCATGCCATAAAATTTCTTTCCTTATAAATACCTTGACCTTCTCAAAAGTTCATTTTAACATTACCCTCTCACATAAAGCCATCAATCGACTCATTTACTAAATAAAAACATAACCTAGGTTTACTATATTACATACACCAACGTCCCCGTACAATCTATCTTGCGACTCGGTCCTCGATATCCATTCCTTGATGATCCTCCGTGACCCGATCAACCTGCGCTCACCACATACATTCATAACGTTAGCACACATTATAAACATAAATAAGTTTCCTTCTTGTTGACTTTTCATTTCATTATCTCTTTTCATTCCAGCTTTCCATCACATTATACAATCCGTGGTGAGACTTCCTTATTGTACCTGCAATACACTTCGTTCACAAGGCACGCTATTATTATCGTCAATACTCAATCTCATTGAATACATGCGTACATACTTTCATATATACTCACATATATGCATACGTTCGCACATAACCACTTGCATACATGTACATACACATACTGCCTACATACACACCTACATACATACATACATACATATATTCATATCTTCACGCGTGCCTACATACGTGCATACGCTCATATATATCTACTTGCATACATACAAACATACATTCAATCATACATACAACTTATAATCATACATACCTTCATACGTATCTACATCTCCTAAAACATAAAATAAGTTGATCATACTTAGCTAACAGGCGTTTAAAAACGCATTTAAACGGGTTCATGGAACAAAACAACAAAATAAACAATTTTCGGAATCAGGGGGCTAGACGCTACAGCTAGCCCCTTTTTTGACAGCAAGTTGCTTAATTGCTGTTGCAAAATTCCCAGCCAACCCAAGTTTCACGAAAACAGACATAACTCTTTTGTTTTTGATCCGTTTTACCCGATTTTTTTTCCTACGCGATTGTAATTTAATTCTCCATCACATGGAGTTAACATCCGACATCCGGATTAACAAAATTTTGAACTTTTAAGCTATCGACTTATTACCTTTTTTCAAAGTTTTGACCCGTTCATGCATTTATCAACAAAACATGTTTGTTTGACTTTAATTTTATACGAACCTTATAATTTCAAAGTCGCTTATCACATAAGGTTCAATTTGCTGATTTCTTTCATCTTCTTAACCCATTTTTGCTCAAAGCCTTATTTTGACCCTTTAAGGGTATTTGCGCATTTAAGGTCTATGACTAACAAAAACCATACTTCTCACTTTCATACGTGTCCAAAACATTTCCCTTAATCAATTAACTTGTCTCTAAACAACTTTTACGGTTGTTTGCCCGATATACCCATCAAGGGCGTTTTTGGTCAACTTTGACCCATCCTTTACAACAAAGGACTTCCTTACCTATTTACCCAATCCTATGACTTAGCAACGACTCTACTCATAAATACCTGGCTCGAATCAATGCTATGACCCGTTTTAATACTTCATCCGCTATATTTCCAGATAATAGCAATGAAAATCCTTTTGCTATACATTCTGTGAATTCATAATACTTAAAAAACAATTCATTAGTCGATAACGCCAAATGGTGACATCTTCACCATTCAACCCGTTAAGTCTAAATATCCTTTTTATCCTTGTGGGATTTTAGTTATTCGTTACCCCTTCCATGTAACTTATTCTTTCGTTAACTTGCAACCAAAATTACCATGATGCCCTTTTTACCCTTTTTAACCATCAAGCTTAGTTTCTTAACATAACCACATGTTCCGGCCCATACCAAAACTTGTCGGAATATCATAATTAACATATTTACTTACCATGTCCGTAATCTATACATTGAATAGATATTCTACAAAAAGGGGTGTAAGCTTTACTTACTTAGTATCCGAATATGCTTCCCGTGCGCATTAGTCCCGGTTGACCCGCTCCTATCCCAAGTTTCCATGTCGCTTATCAAGCATCAACTATCATATATCATTCTCAAGATACTTAGCTTATCCATCATTCATCACAACCTTTTCATCACACGGATCTTATATTAAGTTTATCATTTGACCTTAAAACATGATAATCCATCATTTCTTATCCAATTTCTTTAAACATACTTACACATATATGATTTTCAACATTATTAACATAAGCATATCATTACTTCCATCATATCATCAAAAACCCACTTCATAACTACTTTGTTAATCACTTACAAGTGATCTAATCTTAAGTTCTTCATAATTTCATCATACTTTTGATGTGTGTACTACCTCCTAAGCATAGTGTACAACTAGTTCATGCATATCCTTCTAATCTTATTCATAATTCATCAAATTCCTCCTTCTAATCAACATAAATCATTCATACATAAACATCAAACATACTAGTATCACATTTTATTCAATTCATCTAACAACAATTCATCATATATGTCAAAATACATCAATAATAGGCAAGAATTTGGACATAGATGATTTACCCATGTCATCATCTTCACCATAACAAACGGGTTTCACCCTTAAACATCAAATTAACCTAAACCATGCATAATCCATGTTCTATATGATGATTCTAACACACACCCATTCTCAATTTCATACAAATTCGCAATTTACATCATAACCCACTTCGTGAAAGATCACCAATCTAACTTTTAAGACATACCTTATGATCTCCTCGTGAAGGTGATCATTAATCCATATTTCTTCTTGAATTTGAGCTACAATTAACCCTTCAATTTGGTGATCTTCATGGTTAGGGTTTGTGAGCTTTCATGGAGCTCCTGGCTCCTTCTCGAACACACACGATGTGTGTGTTTATGTGTGTGTTGAGTTCTTTTAATTTGGTAATTCATCTTTCATTTTGTCCCACTTTAGACCCTCGTGTTTGCCACTAAAACATATTTGGTACAACTCTTGTCTTTTAATACTTTTAACCACACACTTAACTAGGTTAAATAGCCTAGTTATTTATTTCATGCTAGGTCATATAGGAACATACGACAATTACAAACATTCGGGTTTTGGGGTGTTACAAGTCTACCCCCCTTAAACAAGGTTTCATCCCCGAACCCTTTCTCACTTCTGTTTACACATACACATATCTATGTTTGACTTCACGGTCACATCATAATTATAAGCAATCATCCTATCTCAATTCATAAGTATTTATACAATTGACTTCTTCCTAACAAGTCTATACTTTCCATGCCATACTTCCACGTAACCTACTCATTTCCTTGACCGGTTAGTAACAGTTCAATGTACATATACATTCAAACCTATAATTATGCTTACTTTCATATGATCCGTGCATAACCGGTCTAATACCTTCATCTCATCCTTTAAGATCACATTCTATACATATATTACATAATATTTAATTTTGCTTTGTTATCGCAACGAAGTTACTATTTCATAGTCGTGCATTCGTACTTAACTCCAAAGTTAACACTGTTATACGTTTCTATAGTTATTTGTACCATGCTTACCCTTACGTTACTTTCAAATCATCCTATTCATTTTACATTACTATTACTCTCATTTCATGCATTTCTTAATTTGCATAAGTATACGTGTCTTGCAAATTCATTATACGAGAATTTAACCAATACTCGAAATTTTCATTCAAACCTTTGAGACTCACTTCTTAATGACATAGTTTTCTTCTTATGTCAACTTTTAAAAATCAAACATTCCATACTATACCATACCCATTCCAATCATTCATTTCGTAGGTCGTTCCCAATTTACCAATTCATACTTATCCAACATAAGTTAAACTTTTACTAACCTCATCTCATATCATCAATCGACGATCCGTAACCCAGATCGATCCGCATTCTTCACGAGTACTAGCCGTACCAGGCTAGATTTCATTTATCCATGTAAGGTGCCTTCGCTCGTACACATCCTTCCACCGATTCAATTGGTATCATCACATCAAGAGTTCTAACATTATCATTAACAATTTAGCGGTTAGCACATTTCATTCAAACATTCATTCTACTAGGTGATTACTCATCTATAATTCTTCTACAATTTCTTACGTACGCTATAACGTGTCACACATTTCATTTCTCACATGCAATTCTTTCATTCTAGTTACTTATTTCGTCAACCTTCACAGTTTGACCCTTCAAGGCTGTAGGATCGTTTGCACGACCAAAACGAGTCATTCAGAAGAGTGCTAATCAATACGAGAGGCGGAAACAAACGTATTGATGTTTAATCAACTTGATATACACTTTAATTGTCTTGTTTATTGATATAACAAAGTTTTACAGGCTGTAGACACTTCGGCAGCACCTCGGCACCGGAATCAGAAAGTTACAAATGAAATGAACAAGTCAGGTATTTATAGGAGAACCATTTCGCATGGAATGGACATGACCCATTTCGTGCGAAATGGACAATGTTCATTTCGTACGAAATGGCCTCTGCCATTTCGTGCGAACTGGCTTGTTCAGCACAGATTCTCGTTTTCCTCGAACTATGTGACTCGATATATCAAACCTAATACAAGACTCGATACAAGACGAAGTCGACAGACATATGCACCAACAGACTCCCCCTTGGATGTCGACTAGTCTTCAGTACAAGTCTTCGGTCTTGATCAGTCTTCGCTCTCTCCAAAGTATCTGACAGTGTAAGCATCCTTCAATCTCTATCTTCTCTATCAACACCAGCAGCTATATTCCCCCTTGGATGTTGATTTCATAAATTCTTCAGTATTAGCAGCTTCTATCTCGAGCCTTGTTCCAGAATCTGAATATGGCTCTTACATCCTCGGACTCCCCCTTTCGATAAGCTGGGATCGCGGTCTGGAATTCACTATCTGCACAAACTCTACCGAAAACATAAATTTTACAAATTTAACAATTTGATAAATTTATATACCACTTGCAGATATCATTCAAAAAGATTTAACATTTATAATTTCTGATGACCACTTGTAAGAATAACATTCAGATTTGACATTTTCATTTCGAAATCTTTTCTCATTTCAAACAAACTCCCCCTCACCTGTTGTTCATCATGTTTAGCACTCGGAATTTTGAAAATCAGCTTTCCAACATCAGTTGTCGAAAATAAGATGATATAAAATCTTTTTGACTTTTTCAAAATTTTATGCTAAAACACATTCTTTTTGGGTTTTTTTTTAAAGAAAAGCAGTAAAGAAATATTTACAGACAATATTTCTGTGAGTTTTTGTAAGAGAATCATATCAGTTTTTGAGACAAATCACTAGCACCGTTGAGCTTTAAACACTTTAAGTTCTAAACGATTCACTTAGAATGTCAGTATACTGATCCACTTAAATTTTCACACAAAGTTCAACTGTTTCGAGCTACGAGATTAGTGTTTTAAGCACTTAAACTTATTCGCGTGTCCCACCTCAGAATATACTCCCGTATCCAGACTTCTATATTCAGTCTTACAGGTGAATGTACACTAATGATATCTGTAAGGGGTTAAATGCGAGACCATGAGAGCTCAAGCTATTGCTTCCGCAAAATCAAAGAGATGATGGTTCGCTTTACGGTGGGTTCCCTTTAGAGAATCTTTTCTTTTCAACAGCACATGATTAGCATTTTTCAATGTTTCATCATTTTTTATGCTGAGGGCAAGCTTTAAGAATAAAGCAATGCAAAGTATTATACGAGGACTAGGCTATTGGTACCACAAAATCAAAAGTCCAGGTATAATACCCAAGATATCACCACGCACAAAGACCTAGTATGTCAGAAATAGAAAGCCCTTCAAACAAGATTTCAGGGGTTACCTATATATCCGAGAGATGTTCCCCACGAAATAAGTAAGTATGATATTTAGGTTTATATCTCGACAACAATCTTCTAAGCGTGCGAAAACCTACTGGCATATCATCAGTGAGACCGTTTATCACATTTTGACTTTCCAAATCTTTAGCGTGTTGTGATAGTCCACTGATGTACTATCATTTCCTCTTTTCTCAACAAAACTCATTTTGAAATTTTATCATGTTTTTGACATTTTCAAATTTTCTAATATTTTTGGATTTTCTGAAATTTTCTTACTCCCCCTAAAATTCAAAACCATTTTTAAAAATAATTGACAAACCGGTGTGAATTGCTTCAAATCGCCATCCACATGGCATAAACAATCAGAACTCCCCCTGACAACAAACTATTTTCCCATTATGATTTCAAAACACTTAAGTTTGTTTTAATTAAAATGGTTTTTCCAAAAAATTAGTTTTGATGATATCATTTGTAAAATTAGTTTGGGGATATACTCATCATATTGTTCCTTCAACCATTTGTATGAAAGTTAAATCAAGTTCAACTTAATGACCTTGATTAACCACTTGTAGGTTCTCATCAACCATACCACTTGTAAATCGAAATATAACAATTTTCAATTTTTCAAGAAAGATGCCGATTCCTGCTCCACGATTACCAACTTGGGAGCTCCGGCAAGTCAGAATTTTTACATATGAAATACAGACACCCAAGCCTGACCAGCTTTGGGTGTGACCTTCTCTGTTTCACACGGGGTTTGAACATTCCTTTTTTCTTCATAAAAATCTTTTACCTCTTTTACCTTTCCCTCAACCATCTTTCCAAAAATATTTTTAACTTTCCCATTGAACGCTTTTTCTACATCAAATTCTTTCTTTTCAGAATAGAATTGATTCGAAATATCCACTTTACCAACTTTTGATTTTAAATTTTCAGCCCGCAATGGTGGAAAATTGACATCATCCATTGGCGGAACTGAATTTTCTCCTTTTTGATCAACTTGTGGCTCCTCTGACTTTGACGAGTCAGATTCATCACCAGATTTCACATCAGATTTCTTAACAACCCACATTTGGTTGTCAAGATTCACCCTTCTTTTGTAAAACCTTTTTGAACATTCACCAACTTCATATGTTGAATTTTTAAAAACTTTAAATTTTTCAGTTTGTGGTTCAGTTTTATCAATAACTTTTTCTTTGAGTTTAGAGACAACTTCTTGTTTTGTGTTGGTTGCCTTTGGACAATTCCAGGCGATGTGACCAACTTCTTTACATCGGTAACAGGTTCTTGTCTCCTTTCTCTGATAAATTCCATTCTTCTCAAACTTTTGTTTTTCTACAAAGAACTCTTTGTTCGATTGTTTCCAAAATGAGCTCTTTTCTTCTTCTTCTTCTTCTTCAGAACTTGACCCTGAAACAAATACTGTTTTTGTTTTAGAAATTTTCTCATTTTTATGATTTATGGGTGGAATAAAGCCTAAACCTTTCTTTTTAAAATTACTGTTATGGTTTGGTTTCTTTCGATAACCCGAACCAGAACTGTAACCCTTTTTCTTGTTTAACCTTTGTTGAACTCTTGAGGTGTAAGGTTTAGGTTTTTCAGCAAGATTTACACCTTTTATTTCAGAAATATTAATTTCTGTTAGTTTGAAAACCTTGTTAATCATTTCAGTTTTAACACCTCTTATTGGAAATTCTTCATCAAAATATAATTTGTCGGAATCATTTAAAGTATATGCAACTTTGAAGGTTTCGTCATTAAAATTAGATTTTGATAACAAGAATTCTTTATTGTAATTTTGACCGATGATTTTGAACTGTTAACCGACGAACTCGAACTCTCCGACTTTGACTCTGACTCCTTATCTTTATCCAACACCTGATCGACCACTTTCTTTATTAACTCAGACTCATGATCAGTGTCAGACGATGTGAATGTGACGTCAATGTTGTCTGGTAAATCATCAGTTGTTTCGGATTTTAACTTTATATTGACAGCCTTTTGACCTGTTCCTCATTTGGTTTTCTGGGTGAATAACCTTCCCAGATCAGAGGCGGACACTTGTTATAATTTGCACTTTGTTTCTTACCAGTATCCTTCTCTTCCGTCTTCTTATCTTGAAATGCTTCAAAACCTGCAACAGTTGCATAAATTCTATCAATCAAATAATCAGAACTTGAATAACTTTGCAGCAATCGTCTGATTCTTTCATTTTCAATCTTTTCAGTTTCCAACTCCTGCTTTAACTTTGCACATTCTTCAATATAGTGATTGATAGCCTTCTGCTTTGACATAATCACTGCATTCATCATGGTTAAAGCATTTTCTCTTTCATAATTTGTCTTTTGCAGACTATTCACCGTTCTGTTCAACACATCATACGATTCTTTCACATACTTAACATCGAACAATAATTTTTCTTTCATCTTGTCAAGCTCACTATACTTCTCATCTTTTTCTTCACAATGTTTGCATGGTTCCAAACATTTTAGACACGGTTTTGTAATTTCAACAATCTTTTCAACTTCAACCACCTTCTCAGCAACTTTAACTTCTTCACTCTGTTCAGACTTTTCTTCCTGAGTAACATTCTTACATTTTTTCTTTTTCTGATCTTTTGCTTCTCGCTTCTACTTTAGTTTCTCCAATCTATCTGCAAAATAAAATTTGAAACTTTCAGGAGATAATTGATTTTTTTCAAATGTTTATTTGTTTAATTTCTTCCTCATCATCACTGCTATCAGTTGATGATTGATCAAAGAATGATGTCTTTTCTGAGCTTTCTTCTGAAGAAACAGACTCTTCATCTTGGTTTTTTTCATCATCTGCAAACACATCCATCCATTCTTTCATCAACTCTGGTTCTTGAACTATTTATGCAATGAATGCTCTAAACTTTAAATCAGCCGGAATGTATTTGTCCCAGCTAAAACCTTCTGCCATTCTTTCATCATCTTGATTAACTAGATAAGCTTTCTTCTTTCCATCTTCAATAGCATGGGATGATGACGGTTGTTGAGCAACTTGTTGATATATAGCTTTCCGATAATAATCATTATTCCCGAACGGATTCTGAGCTCCACCTGCTTCTCGATTGGTACATTCCCTCTTGAAATTTCCTTTTTCCCTGCATCGAAAACAAGTAACTTTAGATTTATCAAAACCTAAAGTAGAAACATTAGCATCACGAAAGTCATCTCTTCCTGTAATCATTTTAAATTTCTCAGCTCTCCTCAACACGCTTGCTAAACACCACTTAATATCCATAAGCTCCATTTCCTCAGCATCGATCGGATCGTAATCCTCTTTTGTCAACATAGGATTTCCGATCCTTCCTGCAACCAAACCCTCATATGATTCTAATACTGTAGCTAGTAATGCCATATGACCTTTAGCAACTTCTTCAGAGAAATTTTGACCATTCTGAAGATGCAACGCGATGTTGCAGTGTAACACATGACCATTTCCATTGTTTGAGTTTTGAGACTGATAACTTGAGGTTGAAACACTCGGAATAACATTCGAGTATGAAGAAAATCCACTGTTGCTGATTTGACTTTGATTAACTGATCCGGATGAGTTTTCTGCACTGAAAGCGGTTTGGACCTTCGGACTTGCTTCAACATTTTGAACATTCCCTTTGTAATACATCTTGATGTCTTGTTGACCACTTGGATTGTTCATTCTAGCCATCTTTTGTTGTTCAAGATCTTGTCCTTCAAGTTTTTCAATGAACTGAGAAATTGTCAATTTATCATATTCTCCAGTGTTC
The DNA here is from genome assembly GCA_030545235.1 of Helianthus tuberosus. Classification (NCBI taxonomy): domain Eukaryota; kingdom Viridiplantae; phylum Streptophyta; class Magnoliopsida; order Asterales; family Asteraceae; genus Helianthus; species Helianthus tuberosus. The sequence goes on along the minus strand of CM060429.1, from coordinate 12,381,855 downwards.
TTTAAGATCATCAGATATGTACCCCATTCTTTCTGAGGTAAAGCATCAACTAATTTGTCAACCCATTCTTCTCGATCTTTGTTTATATCTAATAGTGACATTGAACGCACTAAATGACAATATCTCTCAATCAGTTTCTTTGTAGTTTCACCCTGCAAACTTGAAAACAAATCAAATTCTTTCTTTAATAATGATTTCTTACTCCTGATCATCTCTGTACTTCCCTTAAACTTAATTCGAAGTGCTTCCCAAATCGAAAGTGAAGTACCATCATGTTGAAGTAGTATGAAAATGTCTTCTTTCACAGCTTGCTGAAGAAGACTAATTATTATTTTTTTCTGCCTTGTACATGTCTCTTTCTTTATCCGACAATTCAGAAATAGTTTTGATAACTCCCACATCTGTACGAGGTTTAACATACTTTTTCTCAATACACTCCCAAGACCTCAAATGATTTGCTTGAACCCAATTTTCAAACCGGTCTTTCCAACAATAGGATTCTTCAATGCCCATCAACTTTGGAGGTTTTTGTAACGTTCCTGTTTCATTTTCCATGTTCATGCTCTGAGCAACGGTAACAGAAGTACTCGGGGCAGTAGCAAACGCGTTGTAAAACTCTTCTTCCATATTTCGGTAAAATGTTTCACAAAATCACACAATTCTAACGAGCTGGATAATCTTTCAAACGAATTGGAGTATTTCAAGCTAATTGGACCTCTCAAGCGAACTGGTTCAAATGAAATGAACACTTTCAAGCAAATCGAATAATCTGGTGAGAAATGGATGATTTCGTACGAAATGGCAAACTTTCAAACCAATTGGACCCTGTTACCCAATTCGTGTGGAATGGATCTACTTTCAAGCGATCTGGACACACTAAATAACCATTTCGTGCGAAATGGAATTATGTTTCAAACCGAATGACACTTTGATGCGAAATGGCTTCACTTCGTGCGAAATGAGAAGTTCAACTCGTGCGAAATGGTGCTGATGTCATCCAATCGGCCATGTTTTTGATAAATTGATCAGGTTTTAGGTTGATTTTAAGTCTGATTCTTTCAAGGATTTGTTAAAACAGTGTTTCGCACGTTATATGTGAAAATCAGTCGATTTTATCTGTGAAATCTCCGTTAATTTTGAAAAATGTAGTAAAAGAAGGTGTAGAAATCATAATTTTGAAGAAATCAAGCTGAAATCGGTAAGAACTCTTCCTCCTGAGCTCTGATACCACATGTAGGATCGTTTGCACGACCAAAACGATTCGTTCAGAATAATTCTAATCAATATGAGAGGCGGAAACAGATGTATTGATGTTTAATCAACTTGATATACACTTTAATTGTCTTGTTTATTGATATTACAACGTTTTACAGGCTGTAGACACTTCGGCAGCACCTCGGCACCGGAATCAGAAAGTTACAAATGAAATGAACAAGTCAGATATTTATAGGAGAACCATTTCGCATGGAATGGACATGACCCATTTCGTGCGAAATGGACAATGTTCATTTCGTACGAAACGGCCTCTGCCATTTCGTGCGAACTGGCTTGTTCAGCACAGATTCTCGTTTTCCTCGAACTACGTGACTCGATCTATCAAACCTAATACAAGACTCGATACAAGACGAAGTCGACAGACATATGCACCAACAAAGGCCAAACTGACATTTCTTAACTATCGTATATGCATTGAGGTACACGCTCATACCTTTTTCCATTCATGCTAGCTTGCAAAGACATTCATTACATCATTTCGGTATTTTTGTTAAAACTTACCCTTCTCGTTCATACTTAAACCATTGTCTGGGTCGTAGCCCGTCATTAATTATGACTCCTAAGAGTTGATTACTAACACATCTAACACATAACTGGTTCAAAACTTCTTTCTTTCGTTTTTTAAAACTTAGGTTTGCACGCCCATTATGATCATTCTTTTGTTCATTTACTTTACATTCACTCATATGACTCGTTTGACACAACCATGGTCAAACTATCGACACATTCTAACGTGGACTAACGTTGTAGCTGATGCCCTCAGTCGAAAGGAATCGAAACCCAAACGTGTTCGCGCCTTACAGCCCACTATTCACTCAAATCTTCCTGATCAGATTCGTTCGGCTCAGGCTGAAGCATTGAAGGAAGAAAACATTAAAGCGGAATATTTATGGGGCATCGAAAAGCGGTTGGTAGAGAGATCTGATGGTATTCTCTATTTCATGGAACGAATATGGATCCCTTTGTTTGGAAATATTAGAGAACTTGTGATGAACGAAGCGCACAAGTCATGATACTCCGTCCATCCGGGCTCGGATAAGATGTATCAGGACCTCAAGGTTTTGTACTGGTGGCCGAAGATGAAGGCTCACATCGCGACTTATGTGGGTAAGTGTCTGACTTGTGCTAAAGTTAAAGTTGAATATCAGAAACCCTCGGGTCTACTTCAGCAACCAGAGATACCCATGTGGAAATGGGAGCAAATCGTGATGGATTTCGTCACGGGTTTGCCGAGAACTCAAAACGGAAACGATACCATCTGGGTGATCATTGATCGTCTCACGAAGTCAGCACATTTTCTAGGAATCAAGGAAACGGATAAGTTCTCACAACTTGCAGCTGTCTATCTGAAGGAAGTGGTTTCTAGGCACGGGGTGCCGACCTCTATTATCTCTGATCGTGACCCGCGTTTCATTTCAGATTTGTGGCAGTCGATGCACAAATCATTCAGCTCGCGTCTTGACATGAGCACTGCTTATCACCCACAGACGGATGGTCAAAGTGAGCGAACCATCCAAACAGTTGAGGACATGTTACGAGCATGTGTGACTGATTTTGGCAAGGGCTGGGAGAAACATTTGCCGTTGATAGAGTTCTCTTACAACAACAGTTACCATACCAGTATCCAGGCAGCTCCATTCGAAGCATTGTATGGACGAAAATTTCGTTCACCTCTTTGTTGGGCTGGGGTGGGTGACAGCCAGATCACAGGCCCGGAGCTGGTACTCGAAACTTTAGAAAAGATTGTCCAGATTAGAATTCGTATGGCAGCAGCACGCGGCCGTCAGAAAAGCTACGCTGATAAGCGTAGGAAACCCTTGGAATTCGCTGTAGGCGATCATGTTATGTTGAAGGTCTCACCCTGGAAGGGTGTGGTACGGTTTGGGAAACGCGGTAAGTTTAATCCTCGTTATGTAGGGCCTTTCAAAATTCTGCAATGAATCGGTAAAGTTGCCTACAAACTAGAGTTACCTGCTGAGTTGGGTAATGTTCATGATGTCTTCCACGTATCGCAATTAAAGAAGTGTTTATCCGATGAAACACTTGTAGTACCGTTTCAAGAGCTGAGAATTGACGACAAGTTGCAGTTCATCGAGGAACCTATAGAGATTATGGATCGGGAAGTCAAGGTCCGTAAACATAGTCAAATTCCGATCGTGAGGGTTCGTTGGAACTCAAGACGGGGACCGGAGTTTACATGGGAACGCGAGGATCAGATGAAGCTTAAGTACCCTCACTTATTCCCAACTGACAAATCCAAATCTGATGCAACTGAGGAATTTCGGGACGAAATTCCCTTTCAAGTTGGGGATGATGTTGCACCTGGAGAAAACCCACAGTCATCCTGATCTAACACCTTGCTGTTTTGGGATTGCTTATCAAATTTCGGGAAGAAATTTCTTTCAAGTTGGGGATGTTGTGACAACCCAAGATTTCAAGGTCTTGCCTTTACGCAATTACTTGTTTCACAACTTTGTTTTGATAACTGATTAATGTTGCATGTTTGATAGATGATTACTGTATTGATTGTGTGGTTGTATTGTGCATGTCTAATAACTAAGGTTCTTCGTCATAAACTCACCTCAACGAAGATAGTCCTTCGTCGACATCAAACCCGACGAATTATAGGTCTTTCGTCATCACCCCACACGACGAAAGAGGTCCTTCGTCAAGACCTTCGGCCCAGACCCACTTGTCGCCCATAACATTCAGATTTTATAACCTCTCGTAATCGTAACCGTAAACACAAAACCCTACTATTCTCTCTCTGTTAGACGGCACCCATTCTCTTTGGTTTGGAGTCTTCAATCGATCTTTCCTTGTGCACAAACCATTGTACGGTTAGTAACACTTTTATGATTTGAATAAACATCCATGTGATCCTTGTTCTTATGTGCTTGATTGTTATTGTGGTGAAGGAGGATGAGTGCACGATCTAATGTTTAGTTGGTAATCCGATATGAATGATGATTAATATCTAGGGTTGTATGATTACAGGTTTTGATAAATGTCCGGCTACAACAAACTGATTAGATTCAAGCAGTGAGAGCATGAGTAGGGTTAGTCGTTAAAAAGGGTTTCGATGTTTTGATACTGAATCTGAAGAATTAGAACATGTATGATAGAGGTTAGATGATCTGTGTACGTTCATATTCATTATGTGGTTTGCTAAATCTGTTCGATGAGCGAGTGTTAACAGGAAATCGTGTAGCAATTGTATGATGATATGTGAAACGGCCATGATTAGCGTTTGTAGGGAACCATAACTGTCTGTGCATATACAGCGACGAAGAATGAAATTCTTCTTTGGCTGGCCTTCGACGAAACACTAGGGTTCTTCACCGAAGTCCCTTTCTGACGAAGAACAGTTCTTCGTCATTGTGGTTCTTCATCACATCCTTGGTTGACGAAGAGTGGTTGTTCACCGAAAGGGGTCCTTCGTCGTGGATAAGTCAAACAGGACAGTGTGAATAGTGGATGTGTTCACATGGCATAGAGTTTGAATAGTTCGTGATTCTTGATGTTGAATGTTTGGTTATACATGAACACTTGTGCATGATAAACAACATTAAATGGAAACGAGGAAACTGCATTGTTTAATGTGAATTATCTAATGAGATTAACAAGTTCAACTGCTGAATGCTATTGCGTGATATACACAGGAGATGTGGATTGTTGTGTTAAATGTAAACTGTGTAACTACATAAAGTAATTTATTACGAAACTGATCTTGATTGGTAACCACGGTAAGGTTGGTTGATTAACTGGAACAGGTAACTTGTTAAATACCGAGCAAATCCAAGGTGAGTTCACTGCTCTTTTTCCAAGCATGCGTCCCAGGGAGGGACATCTGGTAAACGTTCCGGGGAGGAATGTCGGGTAATTGGGTTTGACTGGAATGTTAAACCTGGGATGTTGGTTAATACACTCATATCTATCATTTAAGTCCCTTCTACCGATTTGTTGCCGGGGAGGCAACGGGGTATTAGTTAATAGTGCTATTTAGGTTTGGCACCCTCACACTGTATCGGGGAGGACGGGCGTGAACTAATGACCCCAGTCTTGACCATTGCTTTGATAGAGGCATTGGGGAATAGGGCAAATAATCTGGAGCCATCGGCGGTAATCGAGTTATTAACGACATCAAATCTTTGAAATGTTTTATGCTTATATCTGGTAACTAAAACGTGATAACAAACTTTGAACTCACCAAAGTCGTCTGACACACTTGTCTGCATGCTTGCAGGTCGTCAGATTCACGGATGGAACTTGCTATATGGGAGTGTTGGAGTGGTCATGGGTCGTAGCTCTTGGATACTTGTTTATTGATCTTGCACATTTGTTTTGAATTACTTGAATAACTATTTACATTATGCTTCCGCTGAACGTACTTGTTTTAAGTTGTGATTTGAAATTGTTTATGAAATAAATGAGAACTTTTATTTATATCGTGTATAGTTCAATGTGATTGGTGGCTTGGATCCTGGTACGTCACACGTCCCGCGGTGTTTCCGCGTGTGGTATTTTGAGGGTGTGACAAATGTCACATAACCTATGACGTCACCACCATCATCTCCTAGACCGAAACCCTAAACTACCACTTGTCGTCGGGAATCGTCTACCGTCATCCCTAAACCATCATTCGTATGAATGTAACAAAACCCACCATAATCATCATCGCGCACGAGGTGGGTGAGAGTGGTTGGGGGACGGTAGAGAGAAGAGGGAGGGATAGAGAGAGAAAGAAAGGAAGATAGAGAGATCAGAGACAGTGTAGGGGTAGGAGTGGGGTTTATATAATAAAAATTATTTGTTTTATTAAAAAACTAAAGATAGTAAAAAAAAAAACATAAACAAATAAGTAAAATGACAACAATACCCTTGACTTAACATTAAAAATGAATGAAGTTAGTGGATTTGATGAAAATGACAAAAATTACAAACTTCAGATGATTAAAAAAAACACTTTATGCATTGGAGTATGAATTTTGGCCAAAACCATAGGGACTAAAATGACAATTTTCTCAACCCAAATAAACCTCGTAATTTTGATTTGGTTCAGTTATCTTATAAAATTTGAACCGAATCAAGCTAGGATAGTTTTTTCGCATGAATGGCTTTCAGGTCCCCAAATGCGCTCAAGCTCAAAATTTATATAATATCAACAACACACCAAATGTTGCAAGCGACCATCGAGGTCTTTGAACCATTGTCGATAGTGGTGCTTTTGCACCGCAACAGTAATATCAAACGGATACTACAGAACAAAGGCCAAAGAGGTGTGTAAACATACCCCTTTCATGGGAATGGACAATACTTTTTAATGCAACGTCTCATCCCCAAGTTGGCGAGAGAGGGTGTAAATTTAGCAACACCAATTTTAGATATGTAACGATGCCTCCTGTTGACTAAATAAAGTGTGGCAAATATTTCTTGTCATGTCTGAATCCAGGTGTATAAGAAATAACAAACATGATATGGTCATTGCCAATTTAAGCTTTTAATAGATCCGATCTCGAATGACTCACAATTGACACGCCTCATTTATACTCTACCACAAATCTATAGCTATCAGTCCAGTGGCGGACCAATAAATCTTTTTCATGGGATCAAAATATTTTCGAAGACCAATTGTCGATTTCCCTAAACTTAAGCTTTTCTTAGTCTAGATCGGGTATTCTTTTCTTCTCTGCAGTTGCTCAGTATGGGTTTTCCCTTCTTAAAACCTAGCCATTAATATGTTTGGGACTAGGCTAAAAGGTTCAAAACACACACATGGTAACACTCAAATGATAGTGCAAATAATAAACCAAATAATTTAATTCCCTAATCAGTATTCTAATAATTAAAATGGTAAAAATCAAATAATAAAGGTGAAGTTACAAACTAAATTAATATTTCTTAGGGTTGGTCTGCGGTTAATGTCAAAATTTCATAGGGTCTGTGTCAAAACTCAAAATTTCTTACGGGTTGATCAGGATTATATCGTATAGATATTTAAAAATAAAAATAAACATCATGGCCCCCATCACCAATAATACTTAGGTCTCCATTTGCTACCATTACTAACATTACATCTAAATTCTAATAAAAGAGTCCAAATAATGGCACATGACATCTTCTCTTTCAATTTTACAATTTTTATTAAAACGTTTTTATACAAATAATTTATCTTTTAATAAACTCTCTAATAAAATTGTAACTCCTATAAAATCTCAACAAATCTATCTATACTTTCTATAAAAGGAGAAATCCCAATGACATAAAAAAAGCTGAGGTGTCAGCAGGAGAGCATGTCCAACAAGGCTTTTCTTATGTCATTATTACATCATAAACCTGAATATATAAAACACTTTAATTTGATTTCAAACCACTGCCTTGTGTATTCAAATGGTCTGGCCCACATTCCAAAGGGCAAACCACTACCCGTCTACAAGAAAGTAGCAGCAGATGTTTTGAAAATTGCGGGTAATTTGAAATTCAAAATGCATGGGGATATGTAATTTTCAATTAATGCGTGTCACTCACTCACTCACTTGTGTCAATCATCTTCTTATATAAACGTGTTCTCTTCTTTTGTATTTTCAAACCACATTTGTAATGTATCTCTCCCTCAAATATCTTCTTCTCAATACTCGGCATTTGTTCATAAAGGATAAGAGAAAACTGAAGCTCTCTCTGACCCACATTCAGAAAAAAAAATTGGGGATATGTGGTTTGCCTTGATCATGGTATGTGTTTTTGTTTTTTATTTTTACTAAAGTTTTGTTATCTGATTTATGACTAAATAATGATTGTGAATGATCTGCTGCAGATGATGATTGTTGGTGCACTACATCTGTCGACTTCTTCTTGTATCGAGTCTTAGTTTTAGATTGTTAGATCAGGGCACGTTTTACGAGAAAATAGGATGGCATATAGGTTTAAACTGATAGGTCCGCTTATATGGACATAGGAGGTCCGCTTATGTGTCAGGTCCGCTTATATGTCACTAGGAGGTCCGCTTATTCGTACATGTCCGTATAAGCGAACCTACCAACACTATAAATACCCCATAAGCGGATCTCATTTGTAACTTTGTCAAATTCCATACCGAAGTGCTGCCGGTGTGAAGAACGAGCTGTAAACATTGTCAAATCAATAACATCAGTAGATTAAGTGAATTGCAAGCTGTCTCTACCTTCGTTTCTTGTTATTCCGCACCTGAAACGTAGTTGAACGCCTCTGAACGACTCAATTGGGTCGAAACACGATCCTACAATTGGTATCAGAGCTTGGGAGGAGGTTTTCTACAGAGAATAGCTGGAATTCATCATAATCTCTTACTTCTACACCTTCTATTTTCAGTTCAGAAAGTTGTACCGGTCAGAATTGGGTCAAAATTGCACAGATTGCGTGTTATTGGACATTGATAAACCCTTGAAAGTTTCGGACCAAAATACGGACTAAAAATGGATCAAATGACTTTCGGACTTAGGTTCGCTTATTCGGACACCTGATAGGTTCGATTTTGTGTCACATAATTCAGAGGTTCCGCTCCAAATTACATCAGTAGGTCCGCTCTTGTGAACATCAGCAGGTCCGCTTATGTGAACATCAGCAGGTCCGCTTATGTGAACATCAGCAGGTCCGCTCCAAAGATTAAGATCAAGTCCGCTCAAAGTGTTCTTCATAGATCCGCTTTTAGTGACAACATCAGCAGATCCGCTTATTCGAACATCAGTAGGTTCGCTTATTTGAACATCAGTGGTTCCGCTTATTCGAACATCAGCAGATTCGCTTATTCGAACAACATCCGATTTTGCTCCAATATCAGAAGAATATTAGTGTTATAATGATGTTGTCGGCTTAGTGGGATTGGTATTAGAAGTTTGCATGTGATCTGACATTCTCAGTTTATTGGAAAATGTTTCAATATTGGAGGTCTAATCGTTGAAGAGTATTGTCTGCTTGTTGCATGTAATTAGTAGAATTAGGACAACATCAGACCCATGTGCTTTGAATGTTAGCGGCCCAATCATAATTCAAAATACATATCACATTTTAAGTGTTGTCGGCTAGTTTGCATGTGTGAAGTTTGGCCCAATCATCATTTAACAAAAGTTTCGGCCCAATCAAAGCATCAGCAGCCAAGTCGTTAGTCCAGTTATCTTGGTCCAATCAAGAAAATTAGGTGTCGGCTTGATTGAAATCTGCAAATATAAATGTGTCGGATTGTAACACCCCGCCCCGACTAGGGCTGACGTGTCACTTTAACAGTAATCAGAATCAAACGTCATTCCATTAAATAACTTAAAACATCACAATAGTTTACAATAATTACATAAAAAGCATTAATTTAACAATTACATAAAAATCATTAATTTTTATAAAAATCTTGTGAGTCTTAATCCCTTGAGCCCACTTCTAAGTCTTCTCGAATTCCTGTAACCTAACGCACATAAAACACATATGCACGCCTGAGTAAAATTTACTCAGTGGGACAACAACTGTAAACAATATATACAATTCTTTGATAATATCTATATACCAAACATCATACGTATATCACGTTCAGTTAGCCACATTCGGTGAGTCACATTCGGTAGTTCGGTGAGTAGTTAGTTCACATTCGATGCGTCACATAATCACATTCGGTAATTCGGTGCATCATATTCTATAACTCGGTGCGTCATATACGGTAATTCGGGGCGTCAAATTCATATTTGCTATAAACAATATTACTATATCCATATACATATATCATATCACATAATCTTAAAGACCATAAAAGCATATAAAAACGACTTTAAATTTCTGACAACGAGGTTGCAAAAATCTATATCCGTACACATAAGTTGTTTAGAGTCCATACCTGACACACGTGGATTCAAAGTTGATTAACATCAAATCTCTAATTTCTCTATCAAGAACTATGCAAACCTTCAGATGTGAATAAAAATATTTTCGATCGGAACAGAGATGAGAGGTTTTGATGCTAAGGTAAACTAGGGTTCTGCTGGGTTTTATAGACCAAACTATTATGTGAGAGAAACGAATTAATAAAAAAAATCCCAATACCGTCGGTGTTCATTTAGGATAGAGATATGAAACAAAAATATAAAATATCTTGAATTTCGCATGATGAGTTGGTTTCTGGTGTATGAAGTTTCGAAAGTCAAACCTTCCACAAATCTTTTTTCATAAATAGAGTTCATTCATAAAATTGATAATCTTGCAGCCATATAAATTTTGAACATATTTATCTAATTTAGAGATAAATCTATATTTTGAAATTTATTTACTATATGTATCAACTTGTGAATCATCAGATTAATGTATAGAAAAAAATTATTTTCTTTTCAAAACTTACGTAAAAAAATATTTAGTCAACATTATTATACTTAAAAAGAAACCAATTAATTTGGTTCTACAACAATATAAATCACTAGGTTATTGCCCCGTGTAATACACGGGGTGAATCATAATTATAATGTGAAATAAACAAATATGTTCATAATATGATTTAAGTATATATAATATAGAGTAATATGCAGACCAAATACGAAATAAATATTAAAGTTTGTATAACTATTCATAATAATATGATCTGTTATTTGTTTTAGGATTTGTCATAGGAACTTAAAATTTTGTACCACTACTAATATTTATTATGACATTTTCTTGTTCAAAGGTAACGTGTCTGATTTTATCTGATAATAGATCATTCTGACGGGTTAATGTTGGCATAATATTATATTTTCTAGCATCCAAATATAGTTTCCTCACTTTCGCTATCATTAACATTAATATAAGGTATGCTCGTATTCAAAGCTATAAACCAATATGAATTGTACGAAATAATTACTTTTATCACAATTAGTAAGGAAACCAATAAAGACTATCGATAATGTAATATGTCCCATACCATTTGAAAGGTCTGAAAATGGACTTTTTAAACTAAAATAATAATTATATTTTTAAAAACCCCACGTTTTTCACGAGTTGAATAAATATAATTTTGTATACCAAATATATCTAACTTATCTAAAAATACATGATGTTTTCTATGTGACATAGATAATATGCATATTACTTATTTGACATGGTAAACTTATCTAAAAAACATGATGTTTCCTATGTGAGATAGATAATATGCATAGCATATGAAGAGTAAAAAAACATAGGAGTTTAATTCTAAATATTTGATGTAATATATTGAATATTAAATAATGATTTTTTATATTCTTGACAAAACTTTAATTATCACAAAAATCTAATTTGATTCTAGAAGGGAAAGTAAAACTTACGAAATTGATTAAATGGTTACTAATTTTATGGGTTTTTGTTTAATAATTTCAAATCAAAATTAAATCCATAAATTATAAATTAGATTTAAAACACATTTTAGACTTTAGATTTACAATTAAAATAAAATTCTAATATAATATTTAAATCTTTTTAATTTAAAATTTAAAATTTATCAATAAATTATTGATGCCCTCATTGAATGACATGTGTCCCAAATCAAGTTTCTTTTATTATATAGTAAGTATAAATATAGATGTGGATAAAAGATAATAGTCTTTTAAATATGTTTTAAACGAATTGTATTAATCACGTGGCCTCAAGACACAAGTTTATTCATTATAGTTTGATTTTCGTAATTTATATCCTATATATTATTATCATATGTTTGTTCAAACGATATCGTGTAGTTTCTACAACATAAAGAGATTATATTTATTTATTTATAGACTTTAGATTTACAATCAAAATAAAATTCTAATATAATATTTAAATCTTTTTAATTTAAAATTTATCAATAAATTATTGATGCCCTCATTGAATAACATGTGTCCTAAATCAGGTTTCTTTTATTATATAGTAAGTATAGATATAGATATATAGATATAGATTTAATTTAAAAGAATTAAGAGATATGGTTAATATTTACGAAAACAATTAGGACTCCCAATTTAAAAGAATTAAGAGATGAGGTTAATATATTTACGTAAACAATAAGGACTCACGAAATTTATATGCATTCAAGAACAATTTTCGTGATCTTTGTAACTTAAATATGTCCATACATAAATAATAAATATATTTTTTTCCAACTAATGTATAAGAGTTTAAATTAAATTGGATAGGAAAATCATTATATTATATTATATTAATCAAAATAAAATTCTAATATAATATTTAAATCTTTTTAATTTAAAATTTAAAATTTAAAATTTATCAATAAATTATTGATGCCCTCATTGAATGACATGTGTCCCAAAGTTGGTTTCTTTTATTATATAGTATAGATGTGATTTAAATTTAATAAAAGCTCGGGTTGTTACACGGATATAAGGTGACAAGTCTTATACGGGAGGTCCAATCAAAAATGTTTTAAGTGCTGAATAGTTGAGGCCCAATCAAAGATTTTTAAAAGATAATCTTGTCGAGCATTTGTTATACTTGGTGTATCAAGATCCAAGCAGAATTGGTTCAATATTAAGCTTAATCGGATTCTTCCAGATCCTTTTGGCAAGATCATTCAGTCATTGATATCATTTCAACAACATTGAAACTCGTCCAGGTCTTCGACACGAGTTCTAGATCGATTTAAACGACACACACATTCACATTTTCAATCCGGTTAAACTAATTGTTTGTTTGTCTGTTTCAGGTGTTTCACAAGGTGAATCATTTCGTTTGAAAGGGGATCGAGTTTGAATTTGATATTTCATTTTAAGGGATTGTCTTGATAAACGTGTTTCCGTATCATGGATATCAATTTCTTTAAAATGACTAGTGAAACACTTGATAGAATAAATGTATTAAATAAAGAATTTGATTCATTTTCAGGTTGTCCAGGAGAAAGTAAAAAATGTATCATTGAGAGGTATAGCCATCTTGTTCGCTCAATTTCTGAGAAGGGTATTAAAAAAGAATCAGAAGAATGGGTTGAAAAATTGGCCAATGCCTTACCTCAACAAGAGAGGGATAAATTTCTTTTGAATTTAAAAAGAACTGGAGAATACTCTGATTTGGCAATTGGTCAATTCATTAAGAAACTTGAAGAACAGATGGAGAGGAATGCTGAGAAGAAGAAAAGTCAAAGTGGAAAATCAATATTAAAGAAGAGCAAGAGTAAAGGTGTCCAAGTGAGAGAGGAACAGACTGAAGAAATTTCAGTTTTGAAAGACGAGAAGAAAGCTGATGAGAAACAGATTTTTGATTTAACGGAAAATTGTGAGAAGTTGAAATCAGAAAATGACAAACTGTTAAATGATTTAAACAGTTTGACATTAGAAAACGAGATTTTGAAAGAAAAGAAAAAAGAATTTGAAAATGAAAAATTGAAATTTGGAAAAGATTTTCAAAGTCAAATGAAGATTTTAGAAGATGAGAAATCTGTAATCTTTAAAAATAATCTTGAAAAACAAATTGAAATAAATTCTCATCTTCAGAAAATCATTCGACTTGAAAATGAAGCTGAAATTGCTCGGAATAAAATTGACGAGCTTGAGAAGAAATTGAAAGGTTTTGAGACTTTGTCATCAATACCAGATTATCCATGTCCAAAACCGATCAATTTTGTTCCAATAAGTGACAATGTCACAAACTTTGACATAGTCAAAGTTGAAAATTGTGATGAGAAAACTGATGATGATATTGAAAAAAGAAAAATATTTTTGAAATTAAAAGAAAAATATCAAGAAACTGTTCTACATTCTACTGAGAAAGGTGAATACTCAACGCAAAAACCTGTAAAGAAGAATGTGGAACAAAAACAAAAGGATAAAAAACCAAAAATTGTTCAAAAAGAAAATAAAAGCTCATCAGTTCAATCATCCAATCGCAATAAAAAACCACAAAAATTGAAAAATGAAAACTCAAAAATAGTTGGTGAAAAGTGGTGCAGGTTTGACCACAGTGCTTCAAAGCCAAATCCAGCTTTCAGGAGGAGTGATAATCACCACAAAGCCAGACAATGCTATGATTTGAGTGTTTGGTGTGAAAATGGTGATTGGTATGATAACAGAATGTGTTACCGATGCGGTTATCAAGGACACATTGCTGTTAACTTCCAGAATTGGAGTTATGAGACGAGAAGATGCTATAACTGTCAAATCAGAGGTCACATTGCCAGAGATTGCCCAAGGAGTTCAAATGAAAGATTGAGGGTTGAATCTCAGAAGCAGGTGAAGAAACCAGTCTATGTCAAGCCCAAAGAACAGAAGGTTCAAGAACCTAAAGTTCAAGAAATGAAAGTGAAGCTTTCTCAGGGGCAGAAAGACAGACTGAGGAAGAAGAGAAAGAAGGCTAGAGAGTATCTAGAGAAGATCTTGTCCTCGGGTTCACCGGATAGATCGAATAAAAGTTCTGATGAATCAACTCCCTCAATTGCAAAGTCAAGCTAGACAAATTCATCAGATACAAATCTGAGGACGAAAAATGAAAAGAAGAAGGTGAAAATTGGTGGCGATGAATTTGTTTCTTCAGAAACAAAGGAGCCACATGTCGGCGATGAATCTGGCTCATCAAAGTCAGACAAGCCACATTCAGGCAATGATTCTGGTATGGTAAAACCAGAGGAGCCATTTGTTGAGGTAAAAATTGAGAATTCTGGTCTAACAATGGATGATGAAAATTTTCCACCATTGTTGAACAAAAATTCAATATCACCCAAGGACCGTCAGGCTTGGGTGAATCTGTTTAAATGAAAAAAAAAACCTGACTTGCCGGAGATCCCAAGTTTGTAATCGTGGATCAGGAATCGGCATCCTTCTTGTTATTTTAGATTTTGTGAAAGATTTTTAAATGTGTTTAGTTTTTACAGGTTAAGTGTGACTTGCCGGAGCTTCCAGGTTGGTAAGTGTGAAGCAGGAATCGGCATTTTGATTGGTAAAATGGTTTGTGTAGAGGTTTATTCCTACATAAGTTTGTATGTTGTGAATATTTTTACAAGAGGTACAGAGGTTGCATACTTGCAAGTGGTAAATCAGGGACATTAAGTTGTACTTGATCTACTACAAGTGGTTAAAAGTAGACAACGTGATGAACCACACCCCGAACCTACAAATGGTTTAAAATCAACAAAACTTATTTTCCGGAAAAATCATTTTGGTTAAAACAAACTTAAGTGTTTTGAAATCATAATGAGAAAATAGTTTTGTGTAAGGGGGAGTTCTGATTGTTTTATGCCAAGTGGGTGGCGATTTGAAGCGATTCGATATTGGTTGTCAAGTTTTTTGTACAGTTTGATTTCAAATTTTACTTTAAATGTGTTTGCATTTTAGGGGGAGTAGAAAATTTCAGAAAATCCAAAAAACATTAGAAAATTTGAAAAAGACAAAAACATGATAAAATCAAAAATGAGTTTTTGTGTCAAAGAAGAGGAAATGATAGTACATCAGTAGACAGTTACAGTATGCTAAAGAAATGTAATGTTTAAATAGCGTTAAACAGTCTCACTGATGATATGCCGATAGGTTTTTACACATTTAGTAAACTTTTTCGGGATATAAACATAAATTCAAACTTGCTTATTTCGTGGGGAACACTACTTGGATATATAGGTAACCCCTGAAATCTCGTTTGAAAGGTCCCTCTTTCTGAGATACTAGGTCTTTATGCTCAGTGATATCTGGGGTATTATCCCGGGACTTCTGCTGAAAGGAATTTCTGACCTAGTCCCCGGAGAATACTTTCCGCATGCTTGAAATATAGCACAGCCCTCAGCAAATTGATGAAACAATAAAATTAATAGTCATTGCTGTTGTAATGCAAAAGATACTCTAAAGGGGACACACCGAAAGTCGAAGCCGTCATCTCTCTGCGTATCGAAAGATCGACCTGAGCTCTCACGGCCCTCGCACTATAATTTATTCCCCTGACAGATATCATCTGTGGTATACTCACCTGTAAGACTGAATATTGGGATCTGGATACGGGAGTATATTCAAGAGGTGGGACACATGAATGAGTTTAAGTGCTTAAAACATCTAACTCATATCCTGAATCAGTTGAAATTTGTGTGAGAATTTAAGTGGATCAGTATATCGGCAATCTAAGTGAATTGTTTAATTCTTAATGTGTAGCTAAGCTCAACGGTACTTGTGACTTGTCAAAAACTGATATGATCCTCTTACACAAAACTCACAAAAATATTGTTTGTAAATATTTCTTTACTGCATTTTGTTGTTTCTTTCTGAAAATTCAAAAAGATTTTGAGTGTGTTTTAGCATAAACTTTTGAAAAAGTCAAAAAGATTTTCGACAACTGATGTTAGAAAGCTGATTTTCAAAATTCCAAGTGCTAAACATGATGACATTGTTGTGAGGGGGAGTGTGTTTTAAAATGTCAAAATGTATTTTCTAAATCAACAAGTGGTTCATCATGAGTTTGTGATCTGAGGGGGAGTGATTGTTGATGCATATGTTTATGAGAGGAAGTAGTCTGATTATGTCAGAATTGGTGCACTAAAATTGTTAAATTTAGAAATTCATTTCTGGGTTAAGAATGTGCAGGTCTAGCCAAGTTTTGATTCTGGAAATTGAAGATTCTATAGAGTGCCAGGTTTAAGATTCTGAAGACAAAGAAAGCCAGACAAAGATCCTGAAGTAGATGTTGCTGAAGAACAAAGAAATGCCAGCAAATCGTTAGGGGGAGTCTGAAGATTTTCAAGTTAAAGAGAGTCTGTTGAAGAAGATAGAGAGAGAAAAGCCCAGAGACTGATCAAGACTGAAGATGTGAAGATACAGCATTGTCATGACTCGATAGTCGACTCGTCAACATTTGAGGGGGAGTCTGTTGGTGCACTACATCTGTCGACTTCGTCTTGTATCGAGTCTTAGTTTTAGATTGTTAGATCAGGGCACGTTTTACGAGAAAATAGGATGGCATATAGGTTTAAACTGATAGGTCCGCTTATATGGACATAGGAGGTCCGCTTATGTGTCAGGTCCGCTTATATGGACATAGGAGGTCCGCTTATGTGTCAGGTCCGCTTATATGTCACTAGGAGGTCCGCTTATTCGTACATGTCCGTATAAGCGAACCTACCAACACTATAAATACCCCATAAGCGGATCTCATTTGTAACTTTGTCAAATTCCATACCGAAGTGCTGCCGGTGTGAAGAACGAGCTGTAAACATTGTCAAATCAATAACATCAGTAGATTAAGTGAATTGCAAGCCGTCTCTACCTTCGTTTCTTGTTATTCCGCACCTGAAACGTAGTTGAACGCCTCTGAACGACTCAATTGGGTCGAAACACGATCCTACAATGATGATGATTGTTTATGATGATGATTGTTCTACGGTTGTTTCCAGTATCATTGTTCCAACATCGTTTAAATTATGTGTTTTTTGCTACTCCAATTTTGAAATTTTGAGTTTTTTTATTTTGAAGTGATATACTCTAATTCTCGCTTTATATTTCAGTCTAATCACAGTTGTTTGAAATTCATACAATCTGTTGCGGGTTATTATAGGTTTGTATTAAAAGAAGCATAAGGTTAAATTAAACACAAAGAAAGATTTTTAAATGTACATTTAAAATAATTTTTGCTTATGACTAAATGATGATTATATATGACTTTGGGCAGATGATGATGATTTAGAAGCCGCAGTAGTTCATACTAAACGCACGAAAGGATTTGTTGCTGCTGTAAGATAAGATTTTATCTTACTAGAGTAATGGTCTTTGCTGCCTTTTTTGTATTAAAAGAAGCATAAAGTTTGGTTTAAAGCAGCTCTTTATGAACAAAGTTAAGGATTACGTATATGAGGACAGGGCTACTCTTCAATAGCTGAAGAAGTGTTTTCATGTACTGCATCTTGATCTGTTCACGAGAGATCAGGTTTCTAGAAACCTGATGTTGATGCATTGAGTACTTCCATGGAGTTCATGGCGATTGACGAAGATATACATTGATGGAGTTTAAAGCTAAAAGCACTAAATTTTAAGCTAAAAGCACTAAATTTTTGTTGTTAGGTTCGTAAATTTCTTGGTGGTGTTGTTAGATTTTAAAGTTTCGTTGTAATTTTAAGCTGAATAAGTATTATTATGTAATTTTTAATATCATCTGAGTATTTCAGATCGGTACTTTTGAAGTAGAAGTGAAATTGTCTCTGAGTTTAATTAGATTATGTTGATATTGTATCAATTTCTGTTAGTGTATAGAGAACATCTGCTCTAAATCATCATCTGCTGATCTAACGGCTGTTTGACTTGCTACTGTTGCCAACATCTGTTGTTGCCTAATAGAGCTTTTCGAAGAATTTCCTCCTCTCAATTGCCAACATCTGTTTTTGCCAACATCTGTTTGACTTGCTACTATTGGAAACAGGAGAGGCTTTAACAGATGTTCACAATATCTTTGTATTCCAAAAGAATAGATTTTTTATCTGAGTTATGACTAAA
The DNA here is from genome assembly GCA_030545235.1 of Helianthus tuberosus. NCBI lineage: Eukaryota > Viridiplantae > Streptophyta > Magnoliopsida > Asterales > Asteraceae > Helianthus > Helianthus tuberosus. Next base: position 12,363,175 of record CM060429.1, on the reverse strand, counting down.
TGATGATTGCTGATGTGTCAATTTTTTATCTGAGATTTTTTATCTGAGTTAAAATACATTTAATTTCAAACTACTGCTCTATATTTAAATGTCAAAAGTCTGGCCCACATTCAAGAGTGCAAACTACTGCCCATAGCCAAGAAAGTATAACTTAGCAGATGTTTCCTTTGGCAAACATATACCATAGCAGTGGTTTGAAACTACCGGTAATTTCAAATTCAAAATGCCTTGGGATATGTACTTTGCAATTAATGCACGTCACTCAATCAGTTTTATCTTATGGCAAAGGCGTCTTATAGGTAAATGAAGAGGTTAATTGTAATTATAATAACGTGTTTAATTTTATATTTTTCCCATGGAAATACATTAAAAGCCTAACGAGTGTCGCATCATATTCTTTCGTCTGACGATGTATTTAGTCATAACCGCCTTCATTGGGTATATAAAATACATTGGGCAGAGGTTTTGATCATTACCGTTTTCATCCATCTACTCAATCATCTTCAAAAGTTTTTTGTTTATCAATATCATTACAATTTCTTTTACTTTCAAAGACGCATTGGTTCACTGCAAAATGAAAAAAATTGGGTTTCAAGTGATTGTTGACGAGATTTTCACAAGGCTCTCTGCAGAAGATATTGGCCGTTTCAAATGTCTTTCCAAGAATTTTTATAGGGAATTGTCAAATCATGCATTTCAGATGATGCATGCTCTCCGAAGTGGAGATTCAGTACAAAAGAAACTACTATCCTTTAAAGACACGTCAATTGTCGTTGACGACGTAGTTGCTGGTAATTTGGATGTTGTTAGAAGCAAAACCTTAAGTTTTCCTAACAATGTCCACCCTAGCTTCTTACGTATTCTATCGTCATTTAATGGTTGTTAGTTTGCAATGAAGGGAGTTGCTGTGAGCTGATTCTTTGGAATCCAACTACCAGGCGCTATAAGGTTTTGTCTGATGACTACTTCAATTACAATCATGATCGAAACTCTGATACTGGTGGAATTTATTTTGATCAGTTCAATGATCTGAAAGTGCTGAACATTAGATGTTACCGTAATGTAGCTGCTGCTCGTGTTTACTCACGACGTCGTGAGTCATGGAGAATAATAAATTTCGGTAGCGTAAACAATTTAGGTTCAAGTGGTTATTCATGGTCTACAGGAGTTTATGCTGATAAAACCATATATTTTATGGTTTCAAATTATTGGTATCCACTAGGTGAGAGGAACATCGTTGCTTTTTGATGTTCTGAGTGAGACTTTCAGAATGCTTCGTTTTCCAGAGAGTATTGTAGTCAATCCTTGCCAAGGGCATTTTTTGACCATCGCAAAGAGGCTTCATTTGATTGTTATTGGCAAGTCTGCTGAGCTAACTGCTGATTTGCTCAGATATGAAGAAGAAGGCTGGATGAAGGTGTTTGTTTTCAATAATTCTCGTGTAGTTGATTATGTAGATAGGCGCCGAAGGACTAATATAATTGGAGACAACAAGTGGCTGATAACAAGCATCTGGGGGGGGATATGATTGAAGTTGATCTGAGCAACGAACTTCTGAAATACCTCCAACATGTTGACAACTACAATGGTCCGAAATGAGCTTTATTTATCGAGACTATTGTTTCACCAATTGATTAGGAATTAGTATGCTGTATTTTATTGAATGTTGTTTGCTGTTTTGACAATTGTAGTTTTTATATGAAGTAAATGAATATTTATTTAAATTAAGTAAATGAATATTTATGTTTGAGAGTGTAAAAGCTTGTAATATTGGCAAAGGTCTGTTTAAATGATCAAAACTCTGTTATTACGAACAGATGTTTGAAAATAAAACAGTGGTTGATACATCTGTTGACTTGGGTCAACAGATGGATGAACTTTGTATGCTGTTTCGCGCATTGATTTGGAATTAGTATGATGTATTCTGTTGATTGCTGTTTGCTGTTTTGAACTTTGTTTATTATATAGTTATGTCACACCCCCAAAATCCACCATGCGGAGTACCACCGCTTGGAGGCGTGACGTGACCAGGATCGAGCCACCAATCATATTGAACATCGTAATTAAGTAAATAAGACCAACCACAATACGATTGGTGACCAAAGCTAGTTAACCATGTTTAGTTTAAACAGCGAAAGCATAAAGGTAAATCCAAGAGCATAAGTCCATAGTTTATAAGTTAAAGTTCAAAACGCAAGTTTAATAAGTTCATGAGGATTTAAATAATAAGCACGGAACATAACAGTCCGTACGCCACAACGACTCCTTCCTCGTGCAAGCTCCATCTAGCATCTTGCGACCTGTAAGGCATGTAACAACGAGTCAACAACAAAGTTGAGTGAGTTCACTTTTGGTTGTTTAGTTTTAAGTTGTTTCTGAAAAACGTGGTTTAACTTTCGTTGGCTTCAATGCCGTGGGGGTTACCCCGTAGTTGAAAGTATGTTTAATCAGTTCCTTTTTCATTACCCAAACCATAACCATAATCAGTGGGGGCTTTCCCCGTGTGAACTACTAGACCATACATATCGATAACTGACGAACAATAGTTGTGCCCTACATCAGTGTCTATCATCACTGACAGTTTGCCATAGTCCATTAGTACACGCCCGTCCGAACGGCACGGTGTGAGGTTTGTTAAACCTAATAGCGCTATTAACTAATGACCCGCTCGCCATTGGCCTCGGCGATTAAGTCGATATAAATTGAGGGACTTCATGATAGAGTTTTGTCTAGCTAGTTTTAAGGTTGTTGTCCTGCACTAGGAGGACGAACGTACGTATTCTGCACCAGGAGAATTCGTAGGATTAATAATGGCATCCACTCTATGGAGGATGGCCGTACATATCCTACCCAAGGAGGATATGTAGATTTAGTTTTAATTCTTTAACCCATTCCCAAACCACCGGGAATCCCATGCCTTAGAAAGTGTGTGAACTCACCTCGGTTTGCTCGGTTAGATTCTCAAATATAGCTAACGGTCAAGGTCGGTCAATCATGTCCTAATATGATTACCACTTAGTCATTTAGTGACTTTCAATTAGAGCACAAAGTTCCTACACGTATCTATCACATAACATGCATCACTTTAACGGTTTATGCCCATCCAAGTTTCCCATCCATTCCCCACTCAAAATCAAACATACGATAATTCACATAACACATATAACATGTTAGATCATTCACAGATAGCATACTCGACATTTAGACACGCAAGTCACAACTTATGTCATTTCAGCATTAATATTCACAACCGGCTGTTTTCGGACATTTTAATAAAATAGTTAAATTATTCCAAAAATTCCCAAATTTTTACAGAATGTCTTAAACGTTCCAAATTTTATTGTGTAAAAATATTGGGGTCCGGTTACTTACCAATATTTTATAAAAATTCATTTTCCAGGCTGAACTCAGATTTATATTTTTCTGACCACAGTCCACGAGATAATTTATTTAAAATTCATCGAGTGTTCGATTTACGAAATTCCAGTGGGGTAATTACAAATGCATTGGTTGTCATCTACTGTACAAATTTCATGGTCCGATTCATCACAAAACTCAGGTTATGACTGAAAGTACGACTCCCATTTATTGCTGTCAAAATTCAGCTTACGCTGTTGTTACAAATCGACACATTAAACATAGTAAACGAAGTCCAAAAATTACGATTCCGGTTCCATTAGAACCGTATTTCATAATAACATATTTTAGATTCAAAATATCGGTTTTTCGTTGAGTTCATGACCTGTTTACAGCCAACTAAAGTTGGCTGTAAAACCGGGACAGATTCTGTTTTCACTTCCTAACTTACTAACTTGTGTTCGATTGATTCTGTTAATCATGTTTAGTGACCACCACAACATCAAATATTAATATTAATCAGCAAAACATCAGATAATCAGCCAATAATCATAACCACACAAGATCTACATGATTTACACACCTATCTTCTCTTTATTCGTCTTATTCATCTTTTATCCAAGACTAATGTAAGTTCTTTTAGAGTTTCATAAGTTTTTAACCATTAATCATCTATTAACCATAAAATACATGAACAAGATGAAGATTTAAGAAACTTACTACTAGCACAAGGCTAGGGGAGTTCAAGTGTGGAAAAGTGGTGGTTAAAAGAAAACGAGAGAGGTCCTTCAACTTCCGAACACACCGAGCTTCGTTGTCGACCTTCTAACACCTTTGTGTGCTTGTGAAATGCTTGAAAGTGATCAAGTAATGATGGTGGTGTGGTGATGATGGGGCTGCCGAGAACAAAGCAAGAAGAAGGAAGAGGGAGTTTTGCAAGTTTGATGTTTGTGAAGATATGAGTGAATAATGACTTGTGGTTAAATTTATAATACTCCAACAATCTAATACCCACTAGGTTTAATGCTCCTTTAGTACACTACAATCCCATTAAACAATTAAAGAAAATCAATGGTGGGATATCATTCTTGTAATCCGTAAGGTGGGGGGTAATAGGGTTGGGATGTAATGTAAGTAGTTACTAATTTAGTTGGAACCCAATGATATAGTTTGTGTGTTATTATATATGTTATAATATAAAGGGTGTTAGGGTGTTTGGGGACCCTAACTAACTCAGAAAATGTGAAACAATGTTTCTTGCAATATTTTAGTGTTCCGGGTAATGTCCGGTTGTTCGGTTTGATACTGTTCCATTAAAGTGTTTAATTAATCCGTAAAGCGTCCTATTTATATATTTTTGTAACGTTATTAATTTTCAACACTCAAGAAGGCATACCGGACTATTTAGTAACTTTTCTGTATACTACTAGTGTGTTAACAAGCGCATGTAAATATAACATAGATATCGGAAAGCAGTTAAGTAATTCCACACAGTCGTCAAGCACATTAATTATTATTAATAAATTGTACCGAATACATGGAATTATGAGGGTTGTCACAAGTTACCTCTGTTTGACACTTGTAGTTTTTATATAATTAGTTGTGTTAAAATTATTAACCATGTTTGTTATTTAAATTAAGTAAATAAATATTTAGGTTTGAGAGTGTAAAAGCTTGTAATATTAACAAAGGTATGTTTAAATGATCAAAGCTCTATTATTGGGAACAGATGTTTGAAAATAAAACAGTGGTTGATACATCTGTTGACTTTGGTCAACAGATGGATGAAAACAGTTGTTTGGAACTACTGTAGAGAAAACTGTGGTTGAAACCGCTGTTTGGTTAAAATGGTGGTTTAAAACCATTGTTGGGTTAAAATGGTGTTTTGTGGAGGTCGAAGGGGATTGAAATGACTGATGTGTTAAAATATTGTTTTTTTGGAAAAGGAAGATGCTTGAATCACTGTTTATATAATGACTGTTGTTAAAGCTCAGTGTTTTAATCCACTGATAGGCTATCCACTGATAGTTATAGTCAGCTACTGTTTTCATTTTCAGCACTGTAATATTGGCAAAGGTATGTTTAAATGATCAAAGCTCTGTTATTGGGAACAGATGTTTGAAAATAAAACAGTGGTTGGTACATCTGTTGACTTTGGTCAACAGATGGATGAAAACAGATGTTTGGAACTACTGTTGAGAAAACCGTGGTTGAAACCACTGTTTGGTTAAAATGGTGGTTTAAAAACAGTGTTGGGTTAAAATAGTGTTTTGTGGAGCTTGAAGGGGATTGAAACGACTGATGGGTTAAAATATTGTTTTTTGGAGAAGGGACATGCTTGAACCACTGTTTATATAATGACTGTTCGGCACACATCCCTTTAATCATACTGTGACTTCAAGTCGTTGGAGTCCGTCGAGGCTTTGGTGAGAGTTTTGTAAAAACCAAGTAAAGGTTGGAATAAATCGTCAAGGTTTGGGTTTCACCCCTGACTTAACAACTTTGTTCCTGTTTTAATAAAGTAAGAGAGAATTATGCGTCAAAGTATGGATTTCACTCTTATTTCAAAGCAATTCCTCGTGTTTATAGATAAAATGTGGGTTGATCAAGCAATTTAGTCGAGAGTTTGCGGTTTTCACACCTAATCTCGACTTAGTCGCTCATTCATAATTGAAAATTTCGAGTGCAGTGATAGTGTAGCGCATGCGAGAACAGCGGGAAATATCAGTAAGCTCGCACATAATCCCTACCGGATATGCACAAGTCAGTCTGTTGGTTCCTAACTATAGACTAGGTCTCTAAGACATCAACCCGGACTAGGTCGAGTCTTGCCTAATTCCCTATAGTTATGGCTCTGATACCAATCTGCCACACCCCAACCGATGGCGGAAACATCGGGGCATGGCACTGAGCGAAACAGATTGTCCAGAAGTTTCCATAACAACTATCATTACCAATTAATTAAACAACATGTCCCATACCATGTCTTAAAAGATAACATAATTATTACAGACAAGATCTGGTCAAATTGTTCTGTTCCGACAACTCAGATTTCTATTACAGACAATTGTTTATTGGTTTCTAGACTCGCCCTAGACTCAATTTCATCACCGCAAAATAAACATCTTAGCAACTTAAGCACCTGTCACATACGTTAAAATAAAAGTCAATACACATAGTGTAAAGGTGAGCATACAAGTTTGATAATAGCATATAGAGTTCGAAATCATTACGCATAACCAGCACGTACACAGAGTGAAATGAGGCATGTTAGTTATCGACATGAACCTATCGATACCAATGACTGCGGGTTGACTGCCCAAGGCAGTTCACGATGCATACTCACCATTGTGAGCCATGCAGGTAATTGTCCTTAACAACCCCCGAGTGAACGGGTGCTGAGTCCAAAAAAATAGTACTACCGTTGCTAAGGCAGGTAGACAGCATTCCATGTGTAAACATAACAAACAAGCATTCATTAAGTCACGTATACATGCGATAACGGTTAGCGTTTAAAGTATTGCGTAGTGTGTTCGATGTGATTTTGTATAAGTAACGTATGTAACACCCAAAAGTGCGTAGAGTAAAAAGGGATCGAGTATACTCACAGCGATTGGTGGATTGAAGGGAGCGCTAGAGAGTAGGGTTAGCCTGAACAGATTGATAGTATAACGATAAGTGACACGTAAATCGATACAGAGTGCAAGTGGGTAGGACAGCAGTTCGATCGGATGGTAGTCCGATCAGACAGCCGATCGTTCGGTTGACAGTCCGCTCGGATGGTCATCCAGTCGGGTGACCTTTCGAGTGGATTGTTTCCTCCTTTGAGAAGGACGGGTTTGTGTATGATGGCTTGACTTTTGAAGTTTTCGTTGTAGTATTTTGAAAACATTGAAGTAACTCTACCTTTCAGATCGGTCGATCGGACGGTCATTCGATCGGATGACAACCCGATTGGTTGGACACTTTAGCGAGAATAACTTCACAGCAGGTCGTCACTCGATCGGATGGTGGTTCGATCGGGTGGCATCCCTTGTGCATTGAACATGTTGAAAATCGTTTAAGTGCTGAAGTCAGGACATCACATGGTCGAGTGGTAGTCCGATCGAATGGTAACCCGATCGGTAAGCCCTTCGCTCGATGTTCATCCTTCAAGGTTTTGAAAACAGAAGTTAAGTGTGGGACCAAGGTGTGGATCGAACGGGTGACAACCCGTTCGGACGACAGTCCGATCGGACGGTAGTCCGATCGAACGGCATTCCGTTCTGGTTGTTCCGTTCGTCTTACACTTGGTTGTTTTGATAGTTTGTCGTTTTATCGAGACGTTTTGATAACGTGTTAAGCAACAGAAACCTTGTCAATACTTGGTACCCCTGATCGGACAGGAATCACCCAAATCCGGTCAGTTAACGGTTCGAGACGTTGTTCCATGTTTAACCCGAAATCGGTAGTCTCGTGGATAGACTCCAGATCTTGAACCAACACAACCACAAAGATGAGTAGTGAGTCGGCACAAGCTCCGATTCTATCGGTTTTGAATGCATTGAGTGTAAAAGAGTTGAAAGAAAGTTGGAAAACCATCTTTCAATCCTTTTTGTAGTGAATATGTTTAGATCTACGAAAGATCTTTGTTTGTTTATGTGGAAATCGGTTAGATCTAAGTTGTTCTTGGTGGATTGAGGCCAAAACATGAAGTTCTTCAAGAACACATGATGACGTCATCCTAGAACACCTTGAATCTTGATGATTTCACGGTTAAAAGTTAAGATTAAAAAGATAGAAAGGTGTAGGAGTGCGTGTAGATTAAGGAAGTACAAGATTTATGACGAGATCTTACCGGAATTGCGAGAAATCGGAGAAAAAGCAAGGTTAGAGCCCCGGTCGGACGTCAGTTGCCAAAAGTGGAAAGTGTGATGGTGACAAGGGGTATTTATAGGGTTACCCAAAGTGGAAAGGAGCTGGTCGATCGGTTAGGCAGTCCGATCGAACAGCTGGTCGATCGATCGAGCGGCTGTTTAATCGGCCCGTCTCCTGGTCGATCGGCCATCTGATTCGTGTGTTCGGTGCGACGAATCTTGTTATTTCGATTGCGATTGCGAGTGTTGCGATGTAATAAAGTTTCCTAGTCAAATTACTTTTAATCCCAACTACTATATAAACATACAAGCATCCTTATTTCGTATTCGTTTAGCGTTTGCGATTCGATTGCGATTGAGTTCGATTGCGATTCGATTGATTACCACACATAACATAAATAAACACGCACAAGTAACACTTAAGGCACACACACGTATAACAATAACCAAAATTGCGAAATTCGAGTTGCGAGTGCGATTGCGATAGCGATAAAGCGATTAATCATGCGATAAATAGCGATTACCATGCGATTATTAATAGATACTCCACAAAATACAACTAAAGCGATAATAAAATAGACTAACTACGAGTCAAAGAAGTCAAAACAGGAATTGAGCAAGGAGAGACAGATCGCAATTAGCAATCTTTTCTTCCTTTGACTTCAATCTTGACTTTGACTTTCGAAACAGGGGGTGTTACAGCCTCCCCTAGTGGAGGGAATTTCGTCCCGAAATTTAGGCCGAATCCGTAACAAACAACTGCGGGTACTTCGCCTTCATGTCGCTTTTGAGTTCCCAAGTTAACTCTGCGCCTCGTTTTCCTTCCCATCGGACTTTCACAATAGGAATGCGCGAGCGTCTGAGCTGCTTGGTTTGGTGATCCATGATTTCGACAGGCTTCTCCACGAAGTGTAGTGTTTCGTTTACTTGGAGGTCATCGAGAGGTATAATTAAATCATGCTCAGCCAGGCACTTTCGGAGGTTTGACACATGGAAAGTCGGATGGACATTACTGAGTTCCTCTGGTAGTTCGAGTCTGTAGGCGAATTTTCCAATCCTTTCCAGAATCTTAAAATGTCCAACATATCGAGGTGCTAGTTTCCCTTTCTTGCCGAATCTGACTACACCCTTCCAAGGTGATACCTTTAGGAGTACGTAGTCGCCAACATCAAATTCAAGGGGCTTGAGTCATCTATCGGTGTAACTTTTCTGTCGATTTCGAGCTTTCATCAAGTTGTCTCAGATTTGGAGGACTTTGTCAGTCGTTTCTTGCAATAGCTCAGGACCGGTTAATTGCGAGTGACCGATCTCGTGCCACACAATAGGCGATCGACATTTTCTTCCGTATAAAGCCTCGAATGGTGCCATTTGAATGCTGGAATGATAACTGTTGTTGTACGAGAATTCGACTAACGGTAGGTATGCATCCCAATTACCACTGAAGTCTATGACACACAAACGGAGCATGTCTTCAAGAGTACGGATTGTTCTTTCAGTCTGACCGTCGGTTTGAGGGTGGAATGCGGTACTTAGGTTAAGCGTAGTACCGAGAGCTGCTTGAAATGTTTCCCACAGTCGCGAGGTAAACCGAGCATCACGGTCAGAGATGATGTCACGAGGCGTCCCATGTCGACAAATGATCTCATTGGTGTAGATTCGGGCTAATCGTTCTACCTTGTAGTCTTCCCGTATTGGCAAAAAGTGAGCTGATTTGGTTAAACGATCAACAACAACCCATATACTGTCGTGACCTGATGGCGTGCGCGGGAGCTTGGTTATGAAGTCCATAGCTATACTCTCCCACTTCCACATAGGGATCGGAGGTTGTTCGAGTAAGCCAGATGGCCTTTGGTGTTCAGCCTTAACCTTTGAGCAAGTCAGGCACTTTCCAACGTAGAGGGCGATATCTCTTTTCATGCCCGGCCACCAGTACTTGTAGCGAAGGTCCTGGTACATTTTGTCGGCACCGGGATGAATAGAATACCGGGATTTGTGGGCTTCGTCTATTAGATTCTGTCGCAAATTGGTCCGTTTAGGGATCCAAATTCGGTCCAGAAAGTGGAATATCCCATTCGACTTGTTCACAAGCTGGGCTCCTTCATGGTAGATTCTTTCCTTCTTCAAAGTGCGTTCATTAAAACAAGCATGCTGGGCTTCGCGGATGAGGGTCTCGAGATCGTATTGGGCTTGGACATTACGGATGCTGAGCAAATAACTCCGTCTGCTGAGAGCGTCGGCAACGACGTTTGCTTTGCCTGGGTGATAGCGAATCTCACAGTCATAATCGTTGAGAAGTTCTACCCATCGGCGTTGACGCATATTAAGTTCCTTCTAATCAAAGATATGTTGTAGGCTCCTATGATCGGTGAAGATCATACACTTGGTACCATACAGGTAGTGTCGCCAAATCTTTAACGCAAAAACAACTGCGCCTAGCTCGAGATCATGGGTTGTATAGTTCTTCTCGTGGATTTTGAGCTGACGAGATTCGTAATCTATAACCTTGTCCCATTACATGAGAACACAACCAAGACCAAGGTTGGAAGCATCACAATAGACAATGAAGTCGTCGTTTCCGTCGGGTAGAGTAAGAACAGGAGCATTGCAAAGCATGTGCTTGAGGGTTTGGAAAGCAGACTCTTGTTCGGTTCCCCAAACAAAAGGCTTGTCTTTATGCGTAAGAGCGGTAAGCGGCACAACGATCTTTGAGAATCCTTCGATAAATCGTCGATAATAGCCCTCTAGTCCGAGAAAAGAACGGACTTCAGACGGGTTCTTAGGTGTAATCCAACTCTTAACAGCTTCAATCCTCGCGGGATCGACGTGAATACCTTGACTATTTACTATGTGACCCAGAAACTGAACCTCCTCCAGCCAAAATTCGCACTTGGAGAACTTGGCATAGAGTCGATTCCCCTGGAGTAGCTAGAAAACCAAACGTAGATGTTGCGCGTGTTCGGCCTTCGACTTGGAATAGATCAAGACATCGTCGATGAACACAATGATGAAACGGTCGAGATATGGTTTACACACGCGATTCATCAGATCCATGAAAACCACAGGTGCGTTGGTTAGACCGAAAGGCATAACAACGAATTCATAATGGCCATAACGGGTGCGAAACGCGGTTTTGGGTATATCCTCCTCTTGTATGCGTAGTTGGTGATAGCCTAAGCGTAGATCGATCTTCGAGAAACATGTAGCACCTTGTAGCTGATCAAACAAATCATCAATGTGAGGCAGGGGATAGCGGTTCTTAATAGTTAGCTTATTCAATTCCCGGTAGTCGATGCACATGCTAAACGACCCATCCTTCTTTTTAACGAAAAGGACCGGCGCGCCCCAAGGAGAGGTGCTCGGGAGAATGAAGCCTTTCTCAAGTAATTCCTGAAGTTGACTCGAGAGTTCACGCATTTCGGACGGTGCGAGTCGGTAAGGAGCTTTGGCAACAGGGTTGGCTCCAGGAATGAGGTCTATACGAAAGTCGTTATCACGACTTGGCGGTAGTCCAGGAAGATCCTCAGGAAAAACGTTAGGAAATTCTCGAACCACTGGAACATCGTTTACTTCCGGCTTACCTTTCTTTTCCTTCTCCGCTACTACAATGTTAGCCAAGAAAGCTCTGTATTCCTTGCGGAGATACTTGCTAGCTTGGACACATGACATGAGTTTGAGACCTTTCGAAGCAGTTTCACCATATACACACAATAAATCACCATTCGCCAGCGAGAATCAAATCATTTTATCGAAACACACAACTTCAGCATGGTTTTCGCGAAGAAAGACCATGCCTACAATGATGTCAAAACTTCCGAGTTGCATCGGAATAAGGTCGATTGGGAAGATGTGATTGTTGAGCTCAAGAGTACAATCACGAAGAATAGAATTAACGGCGACAGTTCTTCCAGTGGCGACTTCGACATCGAACGTCGAGGGGAGATAAGAGCGCTTACGACTAAGAAGCTTCTCGAATTCAAATGACACAAAGTAGTTATCAACTCCAGTATCAAACAAACATGAAGCATAAATACCATTCACAAGGAACGTACCATTGACCACGTTGTTGTCAGCCTGGGCTTGGCGCACATTGATGTTGAATGTTCTGGCGCGGGCGGCTTGCTGTTGCTGCTGAGGCTGTTGCTGCTGTTGAGGGTGCTGTTGCTGAGGCTCTTGCTTCACAACCCTGTTCGGGCACATGTTCCCAAAGTGGTTGGGATCACCACATGCGAAGCAGACTCGGGCGTTGACCGCGGGTGCCTGAGCCGCTTGTTGGCCTTGTGGGGCTGGGAGCAGAGCTTGATGAGCAGTGGCTTGAGCTGGCGCTTGACGGGGACCAGTACGGCAGTTAGCAGTGAAGTGGCCGTACATATTGCAGTGAGCGCAGAAACGGAAGGCAAGACCCACCGGGTGATGATAAGTGCATGTTGGGCAGGCATGGTGGGGGCCTGTGTATGCGCGCTTTGCAGGCGGTGCATAGATTGCTGGAGCTGATCGGTGCTGGGACTGCTACTGAGCCGGTATGGCTTGAAGTGGAGCAGTAGTGGTGGTGGCAGCACAGTTCTTGTTGCCGAAGCTGCTATTGTTGTTCTTCTTCTTGTGGCGTGAGGACTTTGACGGTTGTGCGGCGGCGGTTTCAGCAGTTGGTGCGGCGGTGACTTGGTGTAGGTTCTTCGAAGTTTTATCCCAAAATCCAGCTTTAACTCGCTTGTCGTTGATTTCGGCGGCAAGCAAGTAGGTTTCCTCGATTGTTGCTATCTTTGCGGCATGCACGAAATCCGCCACACAGTCGGGTAGAGCTCGGATGTACTTCTTGATCGCCATGTCAGGCGTCTTCACTTGATCGAGACAGATGATGCTGAGCTGCTTAATGCGAGCAGTCAGGGCAGCGTTGTCACCTTCCTTCTGTTTAATGTTCCAAAATTCGTCCTCCAACTTTTGGCGTTCATGGGGAGGGAAAAATTCATCCATCATGATGGCCTTCAACTCTTCCCACGTCAGCTCGTAGGCTGCATCATTTTCGCATTTGTTTCTCTCGGTCGTCCACCAGTCTAATGCGCGGGAATGGAAGACGCCGGTAGCGTTTAGAGTGCGGATATTTTCCGGACATCCACTCTGGCGCAGAGTGACTTTGACGGAATCGAACCATTGCAACATAGCCGTTGGGTCATCTTCTCCAGTGAATTCCTTCGGACCGCAAGCCTTGAACTTCTTGAAGCTGAAAGCAGTCTTGGTAGCAACTTTAGGAGCTTCGGTTCTGGACTCCTCAGATGATTTGCTAACATTCTCATAAATTTCACTCACGATCTGAGGCACAACCTTGGCCACTTGTTTAGCGAGGATGGCAGCAAGGCATTTGTCCCTCTGTTACTGGCGAGAAAGTCGTGGGTGACGGGGTCCAGATGATGGTCCAGTTGACATTGTTTGCAACAGACATCGTCATAGGTCTCAGACACGTCATAATCGAATCTCACCTCACACGTCTAATACTACTTAAAGCTCAGGAACACAATGAAACATGTATCACATAAACACGTAGGCACATAATCACCGATTCACATAAGCACATAAGCACGTAAGGCACAGAAACACATAAGCACATAGGCACGTAGGACCAAAATACAGAAGCATATAAGCGTGTAACTTGTCTAGATGCACATAGAGGCGGTCAGAATACAGAAACCTATCTTTCAAAGTCTGCGAGTGTTCGAATATAGCGATTACGAATAACATAGCGAGTAGTATAGCATAAGCGTATGACATAGCATGAGGTTGTCCATAATTTAGCGATTTGTCAGCGTTTTGAGGTAGATATGCAATGCGGGTCGTGCGTGTCGATCAAAGTGAAAGCGAAAATTGGATAAGTTCTCAAAAATTTAAAACACATAAACAGGTAAATACACATACAAACACATAAAATCGTCGAATCATCAGAGTCAGCAGTTGCGGGCTCAGAATCGAAACACATAAAAATCGAGAAATAGATCGTCTGCGGCTATTAGACATTGACTAACCAAAGTGATTCAACTATTCACAAGGACCTTCTGAGCACACTTTGACCTTCGGGATTGTGCTTTCGCCTCGATTCTTGGGAGTTCGGCACACATCCCTTTAGTCATACTGTGACTTCAAGTCGTTGGAGTCCGTCGAGGCTTTGGTGAGAGTTTTGTAAAAACCAAGTAAAGGTTGGAATAAATCGTCAAGGTTCGGGTTTCACCCCTGACTTAACAACTTTGTTCCTTTTTTAATAAAGTAAGAGAGAATTATGCGTCAAAGTATGGATTTCACTCCTATTTCCACGCAATTCCTCGTGTTTATAGATAAAATGTGGGTTGATCAAGCAATTTAGTCGAGAGTTTGCGGTTTTCACACCTAATCTCGACTTAGTCGCTCATTCATAATTGAAAATTTCGAGTGCAGTGATAGTGTAGCGCATGCGAGAACAGCGGGAAATATCAGTAAGCTCGCACATAATCCCTACCGGATATACACAAGTCGGTCTGTTGGTTCCTAACTATAGACTAGGTCTCTAAGACATCGACCCGGACTAGGTCGAGTCTTGCCTAATTCCCTATAGTTATGGCTTTGATACCAATCTGTCACACCCCAACCGATGGCGGAAACATCGGGGCATGGCACTGAGCGAAACAGATTATCCAGAAGTTTCCATAACAACTATCATTACCAATTAATTAAACAACATGTCCCATACCATGTCTTAAAAGATAACATAATTATTACAAACAAGATCGAGTCAAATTGTTCTGTTCCGACAACTCAGATTTCTATTACAGACAATTGTTTATTGGTTTCTAGACTCGCCCTAGCCTCAATTTCATCACCGCAAAATAAAGCATCCTAGCAACTTAAGCACCTGTCACATACGTTAAAATAAAAGTCAATACACATAGTGTAAAGGTGAGCATACAAGTTTGATAATAGCATATAGAGTTCGAAATCGTTACGCATAACCAGCACGTACACAGAGTGAAATGAGGCATGTTAGTTATCGACATGAACCTATCGATACCAACGACTGCGGGTTGACAGCCCAAGGCAGTTCGCGATACATACTCACCACTGTGAGCCATGTAGGTAATTGTCCTTAACAACCCCCGAGTGAACGGGTGCTGAGTCCAAAAAAAATAGTACTACCGTTGCTAAGGCAGGTAGACAGCATTCCATGTGTAAACATAACAAACAAGCATTCATTAAGTCACGTATACATGCGATAACGGTTAGCGTTTAAAGTATTGCGTAGTGTGTTCGATGTGATTTTGTATAAGTAACGTATGTAACACCCAAAAGTGCGTAAAGCAAAAAGGGATCGAGTATACTCACAGCGATTGGTGGATTGAAGGGAGCGCTAGAGAGTAGGGTTAGCCTGAACAGATTGATAGTATAACGATAAGTGACACATAAATCGATACATAGTGCAAGTGGGTAGGACATCAGTTCGATCGGATGGTAGTCCGATCGGACAACCGATCGTTCGGTTGACAGTCCGCTCGGATGGTCATCCGGTCGGGTGACCTTTCGAGTGGATTGTTTCCTCCTTTGAGAAGGACGGGTTTGTGTATGATGGCTTGACTTTTGAAGTTTTCGTTGTAGTATTTTGAAAAGATTGAAGTAACTCTACCTTTCAGGTCGGTCGATCGGACGGTCATTCGATCGGATGACAACCCGATTGGTTGGACACTTTAGCGAGAACAACTTCACAGCAGGTCGTCACTCGATCGGATGGTGGTTCGATCGGGTGGCATCCATTGTGCATTGAACATGTTGAAAATCGTTTAAGTGCTGAAGTCAGGACATCACATGGTCGAGTGGTAGTCCGATCGAATGGTAACCCGATCGGTCAGCCCTTCGCTCGATGTTCATCCTTCAAGGTTTTGAAAACAGAAGTTAAGTGTGGGACCAAGGTGTGGATCGAACGGGTGACAACCCGTTCGGACGACAGTCCGATCGGACGGTAGTCCGATCGAACGGCATTCCGTCCTGGTTGTTCCGTTCGTCTTACACTTGGTTGTTTTGATAGTTTGTCGTTTTATCGAGACGTTTTGATAACGTGTTAAGCAACAGAAACCTTGTCAATACTTGGTACCCCTGATCGGACAGGAATCACCCAAATCCGGTCAGTTAACGGTTCGAGACGTTGTTCCATGTTTAACCCGAAATCGGTAGTCTTGTGGATAGACTCCAGATCTTGAACCAACACAGCCACAAAGATGAGTAGTGAGTCGGCACAAGCTCCGATTCTATCGATTTTGAATGCATTGAGTGTAAAAGAGTTGAAAGAAAGTTGGAAAACCATCTTTCAATCCTTTTTGTAGTGAATATGTTTAGATCTATAAAAGATCTTTGTTTGTTTATGTGGAAATCGGTTAGATCTAAGTTGTTCTTGGTGGATTGAGGCCAAAACATGAAGTTCTTCAAGAACACATGATGACGTCATCCTAGAACACCTTGAATCTTGATGATTTCACGGTTAAAAGTTAAGATTCAAAAGATAGAAAGGTGTAGGAGTGCGTGTAGATTAAGGAAGTACAAGATTTAGGACGAGATCTTACCGGAATTGCGAGAAATCGGAGAAAAAGCAAGGTTAGAGTGTCGGTCGGACGTCAGTTGCCAAAAGTGGAAAGTGTGATGGTGACAAGGGGTATTTATAGGGTTACCCAAAGTGGAAAGGAGCTGGTCGATCGGTTAGGCAGTCCGATCGAACAACCGGTCGATCGATCGAGCGGCTGTTCGATCGGCCGGTCTCCTGGTCGATCGACCATCTAATTCGTGTGTTCGGTGCGACGAATCTTGTCGTTTCGATTGTGATTGCGAGCGTTGCGATGCAATAAAGTTTCCTAGTCAAATTACTTTTAATCCCAACTACTATATCAACATACAAGCACACTTATTTCGTATTCGTTTAGCGTTTGCGATTCGATTGCGATTAAGTTCGATTGCGATTCGATTGATTACCACACATAACATAAATAAACACGCACAAGTAACACTTAAGGCACACACACGTATAGCAATAACCAAAATTGCGAAATTCGAGTTGCGAGTGCGATTGCGATTGCGATAGCGTTAAAGCGATTAATCATGCGATAAATAGCGATTACCATGCGATTATTGATAGATACTCCACATAATACAACTAAAGCGATAATAAAATAGACTAACTACGAGTCAAAGAAGTCAAAACAGGAATTGAGCAAGGAGAGACAGATCGCAATTAGCAATCTTTTCTTTCTTTGACTTCAATCTTGACTTTGACTTTGACTTTCGAAACACGGGGTGTTACATCAGTGGTTTCCTAACAACTATCATCCATTATTCATCAGAGGTTCTCACATGGACAGTACTTCAAACCATTAAAGCAGATATCAAAGCCACTAAAGCTCATTTGCTTCAAACCACTGGCATTGCTCCTCCTTCAATCATCTATGTTGAAAATCCTGATGATGTCAAAAAGTGGGAGAAACTTAAGGGAAGAAGGGAAAAGAAGATGGTTTATACATGCCACCAGAACGAATGTCCAAACTTGTGGTAGAAATCCCAAGGCCAGATGGTTCCAAAAAGGTTGATGAGACTCAAAATGCATTTGCTGCATTAAAGGCAAACATGAAAGAGTCAATGAAAATAAAAAGGTCTAAAAGGTTTAAGGAGGAGAAGAAAGTTTTGATGGAAAAAGAAGAGCAGGGTACCTCTAAACCTAAAAGAAGACAGCCTACCAGAAAAGTAAGCCAACCCAAAACCACCAAACAAACTCCTCAAATCCCCAAAAGTTCCTCTCATTAAACCTCTAAACCAACAGATGTTAAAACACGTGTTGTATCAACAGTTGTTGGTACTTCAGTTGTTTCAGCAGATGTTATCTCAACAACTGCCATCACTGCTACATCAACCCACACTCAATCCACCGCTATACCAAAAACAATATCACCACCACAAAAACTACCTGCCAAAAAGCAGAAAACAACAGTTGACACATCAACTGTTGTAGTGACAACAGTGGTTGAAACACCAGTTGTTTCAACAGCTGTTAGTCAGATACAAACTACTTCAATCACTGCCACTCAACCCACAAATACACCATCAACTTCTCCAAAGCACAAAAGGAGAAAGATAACAAACATTGTACTTGAAGATGACACTTCCCCAACTCTAACATCTACACAACCACTGTCCCTTGTCACCATTCCAAACCCTGTTCCATTATCTTCACTTCAATCCTTCAATCAAAACACTGCCATTGGCCCTGCAGGAGTACAATATCCTCTAGATCTTCCAACAGTCAGGGAGGAAATCAAATCCTTCTACTCTGAAGATGATCCTGAAAAGAGGAAACTCCCATCTGTTCAAGGTTATCCTTTGCCAAGAAATATAGAAGAATATCTCAAAATAAAGGCCCAACAAGTAGAGGATATATCTAAAAGAGATACAGAGGGAAAGTCTGACAAAGAGATTCAAAGAAATTATCAATATCGGCTCACCAAAGTTAGAACTTTAGAGCAGTTCTCAAAAGTCTTTTGTCAGAAATTATCAGAAAAAGATGATGAAAGCATGAGAAATGACTATCTTGAATACATAATGGCATACAAGAAGTACAGGGCAGAAAAATATCAATACAAAGAATGGACCATCAGTGAACTGCAAGAGGAGACAACCAGAATTCAAAAGATGATTCAAGACAAGGTAAAGCAAATTCCTCCAGTTTGGGCCAATTACGAGAAAAATGTACCAGAAAGGACCTTGAAACTGAAAAGAATGAAAGAAGAGCTGATAACTGCTGATTATGGGTCAAGGAACCAGGTTACAAGGTGGAGAGAAGAAAAGGTATTAGCTACCTACAAAAATTTGGAAGAGTTAAGGAAGAGAGATCCCACTGCTCCTAAAAAGCCTGATTATCAGGAGACCCACTGCTCCACATGCTAGCATCCTTTATCGAAGAAGGAAAGAAAAGCAGATGGATGAATTAACAAAAGAAGACAAGGCTCAAGAAGAATACATCATCAAAATGGTTCTTCAGACATTTATGGAAGAAAAACAAGACTCAGCACAATCTAAACTTTAAGTTTTTATACTCTAAACTTTAAGTATTTACCGACAGACTTATTTATTGATTTTATTTATAAGTCTATATAAATATAACTATACTCATCGTTTATATTTGTTATGCATGGTTTTCTAAGAAACGACCCGTGTTTGCACACGGGTCTTACCGCTAGTACTATATAATAAAAGAACGGACACTTGTCATCATATTAGGCCATGTCTTATGGATAATTATTGTTTTAGTTTAATATTTTCTAATTAATTATAGATAATCCTCATACTAAATATTATTTAGTTTAATATCTTTTGGATAATTATTTAGTTCAATTTTTTCTAATTAATTATAGATAACTCGCCTACTAAATATTATTAATTTAAGATATTTTTAAATAACCAAACTATTTATCACCAAAATCCAACTTTGTATTAATATATTATTTATTTTTATTTTCATTATTAAAAAAATTATTATATCGATTTTATTACATAATTTTTAACAAATTGCATATAACTTTCAATATTACTTTATATATAAAATTAGATTTATTACAGGTTTTTTAAATATAATTTATATTTTATCACTCAAATGACTGCTTATTTGCTTCTTGAATAGCATTTTGACCACTCTATCTTCTTTTCAATAATCATCTCCACAATCATCGTATCTATCGCGTAACGAGTATATCCATTAGTTTTCTTAATTATAATTTTCTTTATTTGGTATATAAAATCGTATTTATTCAAGCCGTGTAATATACGAGAGTTTTTAAAGATATAACTTTTTTATTTGGTAAACAATATTACATTTATTCAACGCGTGTAATACATGTGGTTTTAAAGATATAACTTTTTTTATTATTTGGTATATAAAATTACATTTATTCAACCCGTACAATATGATTCTTACAGATATAGCTTTTTATTACTTAATATTTAAGAATTATATTTATTCAACCCATGCAATAAAGGAGGTTTTTAAATATATATTGTTTTATTATTTAGTATATAAAATTCATTTATTCAACCCGTGTAATACACGGGGTTAATATGGTTGGGCTTGTGTCTTCCTTTGGGAGGTCACACGTTCGAAACCCGGCTGCGGCATTTCGGGGGGAGGACGTCCCAATGATGGATCGTTCCTACCGAGGCATGGTGCGGTCTTGAGGGCAACCTGGTTTTACCCAGATGTTACCCCAGCGAGTCTCTCGTGTGGGCACAGTATGGTTTCCGGGCGAAGGTCAGCTTGCGCAACGGCCGGAGCCCGGTCGAACATCGCGTCCGGAAGAGCAGGGCTGACGGGGGATTGTCATCGACATGAACCCGGTGACCAATAGACCTTGTACATAGAAAGTCACCCTTCAAAAAAAATAACCTAGTGAGGTAATAAATATTTGTTACATCATAGTTACCTTCCCACTCATGAAAAGTAAAAAAGAATGATACCACTACAATTATCTTCATATAACTACCTGCATACTATTATACAACTAACACATATAACTACCTGCATACTATTATACAACTAACATCACAAAGCCACCATTTAACTGAAAGCTAAACACATTCCTTTAAGGGATATGTTGCCAGTAAAGCAGATTTATGAGTTGGACCAAAAGGAAATCAGACCCTTTAATGAATTAATCCAAAGTTGTCCTCAAGAAGCTACTTTATGCAGACACTTGATCCACATTGTTGACTAATCATAAGTCAAACAATCTACAACCGCAGTCAATTTGTATAAACGATCACTTGCGATTTTACAAGATAACAGCAACAATTTTAACCTGTTAACTTATAAACACATGGGTCAGATCATGTTATGTTTTGTCTCTAACCAGATAGAATCTCCCATACAATGTTTGAAACTTGTACATTTACGCACACATAACCAACATTTCAAGATAGTAGTATATTTACATACACATAACAAACAAAATGAAGACCGAAACTATACCAAATTATACAACACAAACAGCAGAGACTTTTAACATTAGAAATTCAGAAGATCAATGCAGACTTGGAGTGATCCAAATCGGAGGCGGCCATCGTCTCCCATTGTAAAACTTTCTTGTATAACATGGCAAAGCTGCAACACTACCATCTTCCAAATCATAAACGCCCAAATCATGATCCCCATTCGCACCATCATAATTCCACTCCGAATAATCATCTGTAAAATAAATTTGATTCCCTTTACACCCTTCAAAATCAGAAGCCCGAATCGCAACTGACGAATTCTCTCCCACAAACAAAGCCCAATCATCCAACTCATAAACACTTTCCCACATCACACCGTCGTTCAAAACCAGCTTAAACACACGAAACTCAGTCGTTTTGTAAAAAATATCAAGCTGATGCTGTTCAACATCAAATCCCAGCTCCAAATACCGCGTCACCAACAACAACTCATCACCCAAACTGACAAGATACTGCATATCACCACCAACCTGCAATGGTGTATGAATAAAAGAAACATTCGGCAAATCTTTGCCTCCACAAACGTCACAAACCGCAATCGTTCCATATTTACTCACAGCATAAAAACACCCTTTGTGAAACACAACATCCTCACAATACGCCTGTGCATCATCTATAAACTTCCAAACACTATCACCCTTCTTACAGTACGCAAGATCACCCGTCTGGTTAACAATGGCAAGCGCATAATAATCCAAATCCTCATCAGACGGGCTCGACGAAAACACTACTTTTTTAATAAACGAGTCGCGCATTTCCTTCAAACTACATGTATACACATCACCTTCTACTGTTTTAAGAGTATATTCTCTTCCAACATCATAGACACTAAAGTTGACAACATTAGGAAACGAACATAAAGGCGGAAGATGATGTTTCACACGTGTTAACGGGTTTATAACGAAAACTGCAGGCGTTTCTTCAAGGTAAACCAGCCAACCGTGGGACGAACCGCATCTACGACGAAAAAAGGAGGCTTCTGGAAGACTGATGCGGTAGATTTTATCCTCGGATAAGCTGAAGAACAAGCGTAAATGTGATTGTTGGTTCTGTTGGGGAAACATTAACCATGGGAGTTGACAGGGGAGGTGTTTTGGGGTTTTGGAGGTCGATCTTCGCCAATTCGAACAAACCGATCGGAATCCGATGTAATCTTTGTGAATTTTGAGTTTATGTGAGATTGATTCAATCAATTCCGGTTGTAATTCTGACCAATCTACCGTTGTGGTCATTGTTCTGTTTCGATCACGTAAAATTAGGGTTTTCTATTCGATATTGATCAAATTAAAATTAAAATTAAAATCCTAACTCAGATTCCGATACCAATTCCTCAATTGAAACTTATGATTACCTTCTTCAATTATTGATGTATTAATCGAAGACAAACCAATCGGCAGCAGAACATCAATTCTTCACGGATCACGGTGATCTAAACCAGAAAAAAACTATGCATACCGTGAGGAAGCATGAAATCGATCATGAAATGGAAAATTTGATGTGAAAATTGAATGGAATTTGAAGCAGAATCAGAGGGGTTTCCTGGGGGAGAAGAAGAGCCCCACTGATCGAGGAGAAGAAGAAGAAGAGGGGAAATATCTTAGACATAGGATGGATAGGCTGAAAATTAGGAAGGTGATTTTGAATTGGGTAATTGGATTTTATCACCCTCAACTATTAACCTTCGGTCGTTGCCCCCCTCAACTAACACTTTGATGCCCGGCACCTCCAACTTGACATTCAGTTTGTGTTGGCACCACTCAGTTAACAGATTACTAACTCTGTTAGTTTTTTATCCTACGTGTCACCACCTTACTTACCTGGACAGATTACGTGGTGATGACGTGGCACATTTTCCCTAGGTATCTCAACTAGCTCCACCATCATCTGCAACACTACCTGATTATTCTGTGAACGGAGAATCTCAAACACCACCACCGTCCTCAAAGTCACCCGAATCGTCCTCAACCATCGCCGCCTGAGAGGCTCCATCTCTCTGGTAATCGGAAAATTATCGGAGCTCAAAGAACTCGTTCTCTCCAACAACCACCTTGTGAACCAAATTCCGGTTCAAATTTCCAGTTGCCTAAAACTTGAAGTTCTCGACGTTAAAAACAATAGATTTTCCGGTTCAGTTATCCTCACTCAACCGTCCCCGGATCTTAGATCTATCATCCAATAAATTCTCCGGTGATCTAAATTTCTTAAAATATTTTCCAAATCTTGAAAAACTCACTTGCTAATAACATGTTCACGGTAAAATACTGGTTTCAATCTAGTCGTTTAGAAATCTCTGGTTTTTCAACATCTCCGGTAACAGTTTTCTAGAAGGTTCAGTTCCAACAATTAACCAATTAGAGAATGTTCCAAAACGCTATAGCTTTGCAGAATCAAAATCACCTTCAAATTCTTCAACAAGTTCTGATGACGTCATGGCTCCGTCACCGGCTCCGGCAAGTACACCAATTCATAAGCATCGATGAGATGTTTGGAAGCAAAAATTGAGTGGGAATTGGGGATGAATTTGATAATGAGTTCCAACAACCACTGGCTCCGTCACCAGCTCTGGCAAGTGCACCTCCAACAACCACCCCTAGAACCGCCGCCACACGACTTTCCGACGACGGGATGCCGTCAATTTCAACAAGAACTAACAGAGCTGACACGATTTCAACAACAACCAGTAGATCTGACTCGATTTCAACAAAATTTCGAAAAATCTAACTCGTTCCATTCCCTACTCTTGAGCAGTGGTTGTTGTAGATGATAGGGCGGTGGTTGTTGTAGATGATGAAAGGGCGCGGTAGTCGTAGATGATGAAGAGGTGGCGGTCCGGTTTCTTATAGTTGCCGTAGTGGTGGAAGGTATCGGCGGTGGCAGTGGAGGCTGATGGTGGCGGTGGTAGCAAGATGGTGGCAATGGAGGTTGAGGGTGGCGGTGGTAAAGAGAAAAAGGGGTGGATCGAAAAATGGTAACAAATACCAGGTTGCTACCAAAGGTTCTTATATATGTGCCACGTAATCGCCATGTAATCATGTCCACGTAAGCAAGGAGATGACACGTAGGATCAGAAACTAACAGAGTTAGTAATCTGTTAACAGAGTGGTGCCAGCACATACTAAAAGTCAAGTTGGAGGTGTCGGGCGTCAAAGTGTTAGTTGGGGGTGGCAATGGCCAAAGGTCGATAGTTAGGGGTGATAAAATCCAATAACCCTTTTGAATTAGAACTAGTAGTTTACTCGTCCGGAGTCTGGGTATATATCCAAACTCACTGCATATTTTAATATCACAATGATTTCTTATCCAATTATTAAGAACATCAATAAATGTGTCTATGTTTAAGATAATGATACTTTTTATTTGATTGCGATTAGGTAATCATTATTTATTAATAAATAAAATTGATAGGAACATTTGTGAAAAACTGATATACAAAAAACATAATCAATACTAAATATTTATTTATATTACTTCGAAACGGAGACGATTACAGACTAATGACAGGTAGACGATTACATACTAAATGAAATAATATATGATAACTTACTCAATATTTTAATTTATTTAAAATAAAAATAAAATTAGTTTGATTAATTATTATCGTTAAAGGGATAATATACATTAAAATTCAAGAAATAAAGGTACATGAAATAAAAGAATACTTAATGAATAAAATAACTAAAGTTAAAATGAAAATGAGGCAAGGTTAAGGAACATGTAAGCAAGATGTGAAAAAAGGAAAAAATATAAAAAAGTACAAGGGCCAATCACCCATTATCTTCAACCTGTTATCTTCTTTCTTTTTCAGTGTACATGCTTTCTTTTTCGCCTGAAATCTGAAAAAAATAAATATGAAACATATATCCTATAAAGGGACAACCAGCCCCATTAAATCCTTCTCTGCACCCACGTTGTGGCTAACCCTAACCCACCTGCCCCACCCCTAACCACGCCATGATGTGGTGGTGTTGTTGGGTTTGCTGATCTAGCACTGGAAAACGCTCTACCCTATTGTGAACTTTTGTATCCATCAAGTTGTTGATTGGTTATGATTCTTGATTGCCTGCACTCTGAAAATTTAATAACCTTTTTAGTGTGAGCATTTAGTTATATTTAAATGTTATACTTTTGCAAGACCCGGACTGGGTTGGGTATTACTTTGATGTTTATATGGTTATTGTTTTGACAAACTGACAAATATAAGATAATAAGGTAATTAGTATAATGTTTCTATGTAAATGAAATTTCCAAGCACTTTACCTCACTAATTTCTCACCCGTGTTGAAAGTTGTAAGAATTGAGTTGCCTTTAAAAACCAATAATCTCTATAGTTGCGTCATTTTCTTGTAATTTAGAACAAAGAGCTATTAGATTTGATAAAATACAGAAAAAAACATAGAATACATAACTTTGCCTCTACCTTCCTTTCTACAGTATGATTCAGTGGTTCCTTATCAAGGTTAAAACACATAAAAGTAAATATAAGTGTTAATCACACATTAAAAGAAAGTACCATTGCATATAGTTAAATACATTAAAATTAACATGGACTAATTGAATTTACATTTACCTTCCGGTGAACATTCTGAATTTTCATACTCTTGAAAATGTTAGATGAACCTGAAAAACTTAACTCATGAATAAACATTAAAATATGACCATTAGACCACTAAACGAAAACAAAATGGAAGAGGCAGTACATGAATTTAGGCTTACTTTGTGTTTGTCATTGTTATGTGTCACACCCCGATATTTCCACGTATTACCGGTGGGCCCGGTGGGGAGTATCGTGACGTAAGATTGATATCGTCATAGTCAAACATACACAGAATAGCACAGCGGAAGTCTTGGAATAAAAATATTATTACAAACCCAAATGTCTGAAAATATCAATGTATTTATTATAGACGAGCTTGTAATATCAAATCCACAGGTGGATCATTACAGAATGTATAAAATGAAGTTTAGCAGACTTTAAGGCATCTTTAAGGATTTGCAAGATCCTCTATTTCGACACCGAGCAACTCCCAGCCTATTACGAGTAGTACCTGCCACTTAGTCTTTTGAAAATACGTCAGTTTTCACTGGTAAATACAATTAACTGACTCTTTTGAAAATAGTTTATGAAAATTGATTTAGGCGCACAAGGCACGAAACCATTTATAACTTGGGACAATTATTTAAGATAATCTTGTATACAGTTTTTACATGTTTGTCATACATATGGGGCCGGTTTGGAAGCCGGTCATGATTAACCGACTCACCACTTATAGAACCCACAAAGGAGTTATCCCCAACATGTGGGTTATTTTGCATTTGCATCTATCAGGTGTATGCATACACCCCGTGCATAGGTCGTGGCCATTTTCAAATGAAATGAGATGAGGATATCCAGGACACGGTCGTATTAACCCCCAATGTTTATGTTATCAAACAAAACAGATTAAAACATGCTATGCAATTTATTAATCACAATCCGATTAAATGATTTCACACCCGACCAAGCGGTATTATTATAATACCGTATCCCAAGCCCGTATAAGGGAAAATAAGTTAAAAGTATTTACCTGAGCTAATACTTGATTCACAGCAAAATAACCCAGTCGTATCCAATCTATCTAAATGCAGGTAGCTTTTACTGGGTGGCTCTAGTCTGAAGTGATGGTAATATATAACCAATTCAGAATGCTAATGGGTCTTATTTAAGTCGTAGACTTAGACCGGCTAGCTTAAAGTATCTAAAGCGGTACGATACGCTAGATGAAGCGATGACCGGAATAGAATGTTATTTATACCCAACAAGTATGAAGACTTGTATAATATGGGTAAACTAAGTACATTCTGGATTTCTGAAGTAAAAACGATAAGGTTAAACCCGTTTCGGCAACTTACGTAAACTAGTTACATAAACCGATCTGAACGCGTAAATGCATAACGGGCAACCAAATGAACCATATACAAGTCCCTTATGCTATTATGCTTAAAATATGTTAATACATCAGTAGGATGTTAACATATATGCCCAAAAAGTATTTAAAACCAAATTAAGTCCCGTAGGGGCATTTTGGTCATTTTAATATTTATAAAAGAGGTTTTAAATTAAACTGATATTCTGGTCTAAAACATTCAGTAAAAATATTTATGTTATGATGTTAAAACAGTAGGATATCATTCATATGTGAGTTTTACCATTTATGGCCAAACTATGCCCCGAAAGGGTATTTTGGTCATTTCACATATGATTTTAAGGACATATTTGGAAGTCTGAGTTCATGACTTATACCTACTGTAAGAATATTAAAATTTATTTATAAATTCAGTAGGTAACAAGTCTTAGGTGCTAAATATGGTTTTAAACCATACTATGCACCTAATTAGCGTAAAAGGTAAATTACACTTTTCGTCCTTTTGTTTGTATCGAATTACAGTGGATAGCCTTTAACTTCAATAATTACAATCACAGTCCTTTATTTGGAAAACTCATTACACTCTACGTCCTTTAGCTCTAACCTGGTTAAAATTTTCAGTTAAATATTGCATGTATCTGACATATGAGGGTATTATTGTCTTTTCTTATTCTAATATAATTAAAAAAAATAAACACATAAAATCTATTACCCCTCTCCCGTTCTCTCTCTCTCTTTCTCCAACACCCACCCCTGCTACAATATGCTGAAATAACATTGCTAGCTACTATAGACAGTTTCAAACACATTAATACAAGACAAAACAGGTCGAGATGACCCACTGAAACTTTTTGCCCATTAAATTGAACTTTACACCAAACAATAATTAAGGTTATGTTGAAGCAACCCCTCTTACATTACCAATGATCTGTTGTGTCTGCAAGCCCACATGATTAGTGCAAATCCATCCAACAATGACTTTAATTAGTAGAGATAGTTGTGCATCCCACCCCCAGATTTAATCAGAATCGACGGCTTTAATATCTCTGTTATGCTCCAGATTAGAATTAAATTGTAGGTTAAAGATATATGACAACTTGGAGTTGGTTGCCTTGAAAATTAGCAGAGGTAGAAATCCCTTTCCATTTACTTATGGATTTGGTGTTGGTGGCGGCGGATTTGGTGGTGGTTGGGGTGGGGTTGGTTGGAGAGAGAGAATTGAAGGCTGTGGTGTGGCGGATTTGGTGGTGGTGGCGGCGGATATGGTGGTGGCGGCGGATTTGGTGGTGGTGGTGATAGTGGTGGTGGCGGATATGGTGGTGGCGGCGGATTTGGTGGGTGGGGGGGGGGGGGGGTTGAAGAAGAAGGGTCAGTGAAAGAATGAAAAATGTTGCTGGGTTTTTTAAATTATGTTTTAGTTATTTCTTTAGTTAAGTTGGTAGAAAGACAAAATTGCCCTTGACTGACCAGATCTAACTGAAAATTTTAACTAAGTTAGAGCTAAAGGACGTATGGTGTAATAAGTTTTCCAAATAAAGGACTGTGATTGTAATTATTGAAGTTAAAGGTCACCCACTGCAATTCAATACAAACATAAAGGACGAAAAATGTAATTTACCCTAGCGTAAAAGTCGATAATTGACGATATTTAAGATGTTTATGTGATTCTGAGATTTTGAAGAGCCTTGTGTGTTTAAAATATTTTATTTTTCATATCAAATTAGTAGGAAAAGGTTTGGCATGCTAATCACATGTAAATAACATTTTATTAGTCAAAAGGGCATTAATGTCAATTAAGGAATTTATACGAGAACTCTAAGTGATGGTGAGTATCTAATCTGACCCAACTTTCCAAAAATTCCTAAAAATGATATCTTAATAGTAGGTAATGAGTTTTGGGTCAAAATCCATGTTTAAACATGTATTATGCATAATAGCGTAATTTATTTAATAAAAAGTTCTAATTTACGATATCATGCATAACATTGTTTTGAGACTAGAGAATCATGTCAAATTAATTTAGACATGCTTATATATCAGTATTCAACCTATTTGTATGCTCACATATCCAAAAATCTCATTTTTGGTTAAAAAGGGAATAACGGTCAATTATAAGCATAATAACGGAAACTAGCATATAATTCAAAATACTAATGACCAGGTAATATAACCTCAGAGGGTTATACTAAAACATAATATGGTCCTAATCAGTGTTGTAAAAGTCGCTAGGCGGTCCCTAGTCGGCCGACTGGGGAGTTGGGAGTATCGGAGTACTCGGAGAGTACTCGAGGAGTACGCGGACATGGTAAATATAAAGAAAATTAATTGTTATATATTATTTATGTGTTAAAATAAACATAATTCATGTCAACTGGGTATAATTTAAAATGAAACATGTTTAAAGTTCAAATATTCTGAATACAAGTCCGACTAGTCTGAGTACAAGGCCGAGTAATCCGAGTACAAGGCCGAGTAGTCCGAGTACAAGGCCGAGTAGGCCGATTTTGACCGAGTTTGACCGATTAAAAGTCAACAAACCACGTTGACCGCCTAGACCGACTAGGCCGACTAGGCTCCGACTAGGCCGACTAGGCTCCGACTAGGCCGACTAGGACCGAGTACTCCCGAGGCCGACTAGTTGCGACCGCCTAGGAGGAAGTCGCCAAGGTGGAGGTCCGAGGACCGAGTACTTGCCGAGTACTCGGCCGAGGAATCCGACTTTTGCAACACTGGTCCTAATGGAAGCTTAAAACATAAAGAATTTAAGCTTAATCGGGTTAGAACTGAAAGTCAAAGCAAAAGTCAAGCTTTTGCGACTTTCGGTTGCGAACCGACCCTAAACTCAGAATTGTCGGGTTGAACATGCTTAAACATGTTCTTATAATAATTACCAAGTTATTAGAATGATAAAATATAATTTATAACCTCTGCATTGTTAGTTTTGGTTATTATTTCAAATTTTGACCAGTTTGATTTTTTAACTTAATAGTTTGACCCGACAATTAACTAAGCAAACGCAATAATTAGGAGGTGCCCTTTTAAGGGTTAATCACCTACCTAGTTATGGTCACATAACCACATTCATCTCGAATAATGGCTGGACCATTTGAGTTTAAACCGAAGGTCAAAGTCAGTTTACGATAACTTTGACTTTTCGGTTTTTAAATTAAAAACTGAACTAAAGTGGGGACTAAGACACTTACAAAGGGTCTTAGCAATCTTTTCTTCTAAAGTGAGCTTCCCTTTTTTATCAGGAACCTCCAGAATGCTCAAGAACTCAAGCTAAAGAGATGAGAGTGATTTTGAGTGAAAGTGCAAGTGAAATGGCTGCACATAAGGTCCTATTTATAGTGAATGGAGACCCCTCATGATCATCACGTGTGTTTAGGGGGGTTGTAGGATGGCTCCAGGTGTCTTGGTGGTAATTTAAAACCATCAAACAACCATAGTTTCGATTTATAACTTGTTTGGAGCCCAAGGAAGAAGGTGTCCTGCACCTGGTCAAGGAATTCTGTCAAAATAAGGTCGTCGCCGCGCGCGACGGTGAGGGGGGGGGGGCTGTGGCCCGACGCCACCACACAAAACTCCAGCAAACAAGTTTTCAAACTTATCACTTTCAGTCCCTGTACCTTCTAATGCAATGTATCTTTCATTTTAGGCACTTTTAACCCTTCTAGTTGGTTTGTAGATGATCTAGTGAATATATCCAAACACCGTTAGGTCCGGTTTCATTAAACGATCACCGAAAACACTAGTTTCGTCTCATTGACGCTTTTAACCCTTATTCTTTGGAATTTGCGTAAACAACACATAACGGTATCGAATCCTTGTGAAATTTTTATCACTTATTCTTGAGAGTATAATCGAACATTACGAAGCCTCGGGTTCGTTAGAAGGTCACTTTATGGTGTAGTTTCGCTAGTTGACGATTTTAGTCCTTTTAACGCACAAAGGTACGCGTAATAATCGTTTAATGACATGAAAGCCTTCCTTGACCCATATTAAACATTCCCGGGTGTATGATTGCATATCTTAATGCTTCGGGTTCGTTAAAAGGTCATTCAGAGGTATAATTAAACATGTTGATGCTTTTAACCCCTCTAACTCGCAAACTTGCGCGTAACTTCACTTATTGGCATAAAAGCCTTGAATGGCCAATATTAGGCATTCCCGAGAATATGATCAAACATTATGAAGCTCTCGGTTTGTTAAAAGGTCACTCAGAGGTAAGAATTAACATGTTGACACTTTTAACCCTTCGACGCACAAACTTTCACATAATTACGCAAACGGCTCCTCTTGTCTAACAAGTGGCTCATTTGAGAATACGGACACCGTATAAAGTCACTCAGAGGCCTAGTTTAGGCATGTTGACACTTTCAGTCCTTCTATATTCAAGGTTTTCAATTTTTGACGAAATTAGTCCCTCATAGTCAACGTTTGACTTTATTAGGGTTTATTACACGTGTCAATACATCATTGGACACGATTTTACGAGGTGTTACATCCTCACCCCCTTAAAAGAAATCTCGACCCCGAGATTTACCGAAACAAGTGAGGGAACTTTTGTCGCATAGTGGACTCAACTTCCCATGTATATTCAGGGCCTCTACGGGCATCCCATTTAACTTTTACAATTGGTTCATGCTTCCTTCAGAGTTTTTTAACCTGTTGATCCTTGATCGATATAGGTCTTTCAATAAACCTCAGGCTTTCATCAATCTGTACGTCTTTATGAGACATTGCTAGCGATTCATCAGCTAGACATTTCTTTAAGTTATAGATGTGGAACACATTGTGAATTCCACTGAGCTCCTCAGGTAAGTCTAGCTTATAAGCTATACTCCCGACAAATTCAATAATCTCGAATGGTCCTAAATATCCAGGGCTCAACTTGCCCTTTATACTGAAATGTATCGTACCCTTCCATGTTGGTATTTTCAGTAGAGTCTTGTTCTCTATTTGGAACTTTAAGAGATTTGCACCTCTTGTTCGCATTGCTCTTCTGCCGATTACTGGCAGCTTTCAGATGATTACGTATTCGTATTATCTTATCCGTCATCTTTAAGAAAAATCTCAGATTCTGATAATTGGGATTTCCCAACTCCTGCCCAACAAACGGGCGTTGACACTTTCTCCCATACAAGGTCTCTAATGGAGCAGCCTTAATGCTTATATAATGCTATTGGTTATAGGAGAACTTAATTAGGGTGAGATAGTCATTCCAACTACTACCCAAATCAATCTTAAGGAAGTAACTACCCTCATGGTTAGTCGAATAAATCGACGATCCTGGGCAGCTAATAACGATTCTTAATCGTCTCCTAGTTAGGTTTCAGTAACCAATGCACAAGCGTATTGCATTGTGCTTTCCTTTATCAACAATAATCGAAGCTCCTAAGATGATGAGCTAGGCTGTACAAGCCTTTCATTGTAACTCATCAGGTTGGCTCCCAGTTCTTCCACTTAGTGCTAACCGATATTGAGCTTCGGTAACAGATACCGCTCCTAATAGGATGTCAATCCAAATTCCACTTTGCCTCTCAGGAGGTAAATAGGGCAGTTCTATGGAAAAGACGTCAAGTTATCGAAATGATAGAGATAGCTTCAATCTCCGGCTTTGGTTAACCTACCGTCTCTTGTGTTATGCAAATGGCACATCTGTTTTACGAGTACCCGGTTGCCTTATGTAGAGACGCCTATTCAGGCATTTCTATAATGGATATCTTCTTTGAATACCCCTAGCTGACTTTAGTACAATATGATCATTAGAATATCTTACTGGTTCCATGCATTAAACCTCCATACTGATTAGGCATGGAAGCAATCTATAGGACACACTAGGATACACCAATCCTCATATGGCGCTTTCATCAAACATAGTTGGCACTCGCAGTTGATAGAAATCAATGTGGAAATAATTTAAAATAACATATATTGTCGTACTCTATTCGAAGAAAGAGTACTCTTAGATTTTACAGAAGGATCATTGATGAAAATAGAAGAAACGGTCTTTATGGTTTCATTGGTAAGTTCTACCTTATACTTAGTATATGGAGTTCTTATGAGTATCATCAAAAGTTTGCTAAGCTTATGGTCTATGAAAGACTTAGGGGTTGTTTGGTAGCCTCTTAATCCATTAAGAGGTTGTCTCTTAATGAAATCATTTGTTGCCCTTATGTCTGAATGAATAAGAGGTAACCTTATGTCTGACTGGATAAGAGGTAACATCTGAATGGTAAACCATCACATGTCACATTCTTCTACATTATCTTTGTTAAACTCTTAAATGATTTCATTAAGAGGTAGCCACTTAATGTCATTCAGACGCTACCAAACAGCCCCTTATTATTGCCCGTATAAAAAAAAAACAGGACACTTAGCAGAAATTATCATTGATAAATGATAAGGAATGTACTTGATGACATCATGTACTGCCTCTTGGCATTCATCAGGTGAGTTCAGGCATTTCCCTTCTTAGCCTCTCCAAGCTTAGCTGCACCTTCTTTGGCAGCTTTATGGCATCTAGTTCTGATGTGGCCTTTCTCACCACAGCCGTAATAGACTGCATTCTTTATGTCCCTACATTCATGGGACTAATGACCAGTTCCTTTGCAGATGCCACACTGCTTTGGTCCTTGTTCCATTCGACACCGTCCCTAGTGTCTTTTATAGCAGATTTTGCATACAGGTTTCTTATTGGGCTTTTGTTGATTCTTATTGAGCTTTTGTTGATTCTTATTGAGCCCTAACTTGCTCTTTTTCTTAGATTTCTGGGAGTTATCCTCCTCCTTTGGTTCATCCTTCACATTCGAAGTGTGAACAAAGCTCTTTTCATGAGCAATTGAATGTAGTTTTGAATGGAATTTGGAGCGAGTAGCACTCGGCTCTTTGAACTGTTTCATGACCTTTTCCATGGTCTTTCCAACTGCTGCGTCAACCACAGCTTGGAGATTAACTCCATTAATATTGAGGTTTACGTTTGTAGCATCATTAGGATTTGTCGCATCAATAGTATCGCGACTGTTGTCTACCTCATCTGAGTTTGCCATACTCGAGGCTTAGTACTAAACATCAAATTGAACAATAGTTAGTCATCATCCTGACAACTTGACATAGATTAGCCACGGCATCCATAAACCGTATAGGCTATTATGTTCCGAACATTCCTAATGAATGTTATTTTGGAAAAATATCAATATTACTGTAGCCTAGGTTACAGAGAACCATCAATGGCATTTAAGGTTTGGACCGAGTCCATTACCTGTTTGACAGGGGATCATAATGTCACAACTGTCTTTGTCACATGGACGATTTTGAATAGCTCGAAGGCTAGCCTTACAGGACTTTTACTACACACACACACATATATATATATATATATATATATATATACATACATATGGCACAGAGGCCCGTCACGAGGGACATAGAAGGATATGGCATAAAGCCTAGTCATGAAGGACATAAATAATCATATGGCGCGAAGGCCTTGTCGCAAAGGACATTTAGATATGGCTCAAAATGGCCTTGTCACAAGGACATTATAAGATATGGCACTAA
The DNA here is from genome assembly GCA_030545235.1 of Helianthus tuberosus. Classification (NCBI taxonomy): domain Eukaryota; kingdom Viridiplantae; phylum Streptophyta; class Magnoliopsida; order Asterales; family Asteraceae; genus Helianthus; species Helianthus tuberosus. The sequence goes on along the minus strand of CM060429.1, from coordinate 12,328,467 downwards.
AGGTCTGTCTCGGAGGACATTATAAGATCTGGCACAAAAGGTCTGTCCCAAAGGATGTTAACATTTAATATGTTAACTTGTCATGAACGACAAATTATAGCACATTGGCTTGTCATGAATGACTTAAATTAACTCGTTGGTTTGTCACAAGGACAATAATTTATAAGCCGCAATCTTATTAGATCAGGGGCTTTAAGGTTTGAACATAGTTCTTCACCTTTGGACAGGGATTCATAGACTACAACTGTCATCGTCTTGAAAGACGATTCATTTTGGCACAAAGGTAAACCAATTGACATCACTAATGGATGTTTATATATAATCATCGTATTTGATGATATTAGTCATGATCACATTGACCATATAAACTGCGAAACTTGGGCATAGCTTTCCACTTTAGACAGGGAGCCATAATGGTCACAACTGTCATTGTCTCAAATGGACGATATAATGTAGCCCGTAGACGAGACATTACTAGGAATGTCTAGTATTATTAAGATGTTGATGAGATTAGTCATGATCATATGGATCATATAGACTATTAGGTTTGGGTATAACCCACCACTTAGAACAGGGAATCACAAAGACCACCACTATCTTTGTCTTATCGACAATAGAGTAAAGTATAGCCCGTAGGCATTTCATCACTAGGGATGTTAATATTATGATCATCATACTGATGATATTAGTCAGGATCACAATGATCATATAGACTATGAGATTTGAGCATAGCACACCCCCTTGGGCAAGGAATCATAAAAGATTACAATTATCTTGTCACAATTGGACAATATAATATAGCTCGTAGGCAAAACATCATTTAAGGAGGTTAAATTTAATCATCATATTGATGATTTTACTCATGATCGCATTGATCATATAGACTATTAGGCTTGAGCATAGCTCACTACCTTGGACAGGGGATCATAAGGATCACAATGTCAATGTCTCAAATGGACAATATGTTATAGCCCGTAGGAAAAAACATCATTAAGGATGTTTAAACAATATGATCATCGTATCAGATGATATTAGTCATGATCGCATTGATCATATAGACTAGTAGGCTTGAGCATAGCTCACTACCTTGGACAGGGGATCATAAAGATCACAATGTCAATGTCTCAAATGGACAATATGTTATAGCCCGCAGGCAAAAACACCATTAAAGATGTTTAAATGATATGATCATCATGTCAGATGATATTAGTCATGATCGCATTGATCATATAGACTATTATGTTTGGACATAGTCCAATATTTTTAGACAGGGAGTCGTAGATCACAACTGTCGTTGTCTTTATTGGACAACAAGTATAGCCCGTAGGCATTTCACCACTAATGGATGTTTATGGTATGATCATCACATTGATGATACTTGCCATGATCTACTTTAATCATATAGGCTTTAAGGCTTGGACATAGTCCAAATACCTTGACGGCGGTGTGGTTTCTCAAGTCACACTGCCAGGAATGTTAACATGTTCTTAGATGTTAACAAGGATTAATTGTCTTAAGAGGGTTTTACCATCATAGCCATGTTCATAGACATATAGGCTAGGTTATACCATTAAGAGGATCTTTGAAACTTTCAGCTGATCGATAAAGTTCGAGTAAAATTCGGAACTATCGTTGGATAAAGGACGATATAAATACCTGTATAAAATTTTCAAAACTTTCCATAAATCATTAGGGAATTTACAATAGTGCCTTAATCAGGACTTTTAGTAGTTCATGTGTCCACACAGGGACTTTAAAGCAACTCTAGTCCACACAGGGACTAAAGGAAATATAAATCCGTATAGGGACTATAAGATATGTCCGCATTGGGATTATTATGATATAACATGTCCACGAAGGGACGTTATTAAACAATTGTCCTCGTAAGGACTTTATGTCGCAAGATACGTCCTCATTGGGACTTATTAAAGAAACAATATGTCCTTGAAAGGACTATAATAAGATATCATATCCATAAGGGATTTTAATGGAATAATATGTCCATAAAGGGACTTTGATGAATCAGCATGTCCACTAAGGGACTACGATGAAATAATATGTCCTTGAAAGGACTATAATGAATTATTATGTCCGCCAGGGGACTATGTTGAAATAATATGTCTACAAAAAGATTTTTAATGAAATACTATGCCCATGAAAGGACTATTTTGAAGTATGATGTCCATGGAAGAACTATATTGAAATATTATGTCCATGAAAGGACTATATTGAAATACCAAGTCCACGAAGGGACTATTTTAAAATAGTGTATCCACAAAGGGATTTTAATGAAATCACATGTCCATGAAAGGACTATATTGAAATAGCATGCCCACCGAGGGACTTTATTGAAGTATAATGTTCATAAAGGGACTATATTGAATATGATGTCCACGAAGGGACTATAATGAAATATAATGTCCACGAAGGGACTAAAATGAAATATAATGTCCACGAAGGGACTAAATAGCAAATGCCCATACAGGGTATTAAGTTGAAAGATATGTCCACACAGGGACTATATAGAAGAGATAGGTCCTTATAGGGACTTAAAGGATAATGAATATTATGAAAGAAGGATTCTCCAACGCCTTCCTTGCTCGATTTCGATTGTTTCTCTTCTTTGTTTACCATATTCGGTAGGGACGCTGAAGACCTCAGTGAATAAAGTAAGTATTCCAGTCAGGATCCATTATAGAAATAGAATTTAAGAATTTCATGGTTAAAGAATGATATGGATCACGGATTGGGTTTTGACTCATACAATCCAAATCTAGGAATTTAAAACTTGGAGGTAAGAAATAGGGATCATTAGGATCCACTGGTATTATTTTCAAAACGGGAGCCTTAGGGACCACCTGGTATGGACTCCACAGGCACATACTTCAAAATTTGGAGCCTCAGGGACCTCCGGTATGGACTCCGAAGTCTGATTGAGAATTTCAATAAGTTTGGTTTTTGGGAATAGGTCCATAAAGGTCTTTCCTCCAAACCAATCGCACGTTTATCCTAGCCGTAATACGAGGCTTAACATTCCTTGGCTTCGGATGAGGATAATCTCCATCAACAGCTTCCTTGCTTGGCGACATATTCAAAATACATAAAATCGAAAACAATGTTTACTTAATAGGGATGAGAGTATTCCTATGTTAAGTCTAGACTCAAATGGTCTAAGGAATATGCTACTGTGTCATTTGAGATTAAACACTAAGGGCTAGTGTTTAATTCACTCAAATGTTGGCTCTGATACCAACCTGTCACACCCCGATATTTCCACGTATTACAGGTGGGCCCGGTGGGGAGTATCGTGACGTAAGATTGATATCGTCATAGTCAAACATACACATAATAGCACAGCTGAAGTCTTCGAATAAAAATATTATTACAAACCCAAATGTCTGAAAATATCAAAGTATTTGTTATAGACGAGCTTGTAATATCAAATCCACAGGTGGATCATTACAGAATGTATAAAATGAAGTTTAGTAGACTTTAAGGCATCTTTAAGGATTTGCAAGATCCTCTATTTCGACACCGAGCAACTCCCAGCCTATTATGAGTAGTACCTGCCACTTAGTCTTTTGAAAATACGTCAGTTTTCACTGGTAAATACAATTAACTGACTCTTTTGAAAAGAGTTTATGAAAATTGATTTAGGCGCACAAGGCACGAAACCATTTATAACTTGGGACAATTATTTAAGATAATCTTGTATACAATTTTACATGTTTGTCATACATATGGGGCCGGCTTGAAAGCCGGTCATGATTAACCGACTCACCACTTATAGAACCCACAAAGGAGTTATCCCCAACATGTGGGTTATTTTGCATTTGCATCTGTCAGGTGTTTGCCTACACCCCGTGCATAGGTCGTGGCCATTTTCAAATGAAATGAGATGAGGATATCCAGGACACGGTCGTATTAACCCCCAATGTTTATGTTATTAAACAAAATAGATTAAAACGGGTTATGCAATTTATTAATCACAATCCGATTAAATGATTTTACACCCGACCAAGCGGTATTATTATAATACCGTATCCCAAGCCCGTATAAGGGAAAATAAGTTAAAAGTATTTACCTGAGCTAATACTTGATTCACAGCAAAATAACTCAGTCGTATCCAATCTATCTAAATGCAGGTAGCTTTTACCGGGTGGCTCTAGTCTGGAGTGATGGTAATATATAACCAATTAAGAATGCTAACGGTCTTATTTAAGTCGTAGACTTAGACCGGCTAGCTTAAAGTATCTAAAGCGGTACGATACGCTAGATGAAGCGATGACCGGAATAGAATGTTATTTATACCCAACAAGTATGAAGACTTGTATAATATGGGTAAACTAAGTACATTCTGGATTTCTGAAGTAAAAACGATAAGGTTAAACCCGTTTTGGCAACTTACGTAAACTAGTTACATAAACCGATCTGAACGCGTAAATGCATAACGGGCAACCAAATGAACCATATACAAGTCCCTTATGCTATTATGCTAAAAATATGTTAATACATCAGTAGGATGTTAACATATATGCCCAAAAAGTATTTAAAACCAAATTAAGTCCCGTAAGGGCATTTTGGTCATTTTAATATTTATAAAAGAGGTTTTAAAGTAAACTGATATTTTGGTCTAAAACATTCAGTAAAAATATTTATTTTATGATGTTAAAACAGTAGGATATCATTCATATGTGAGGTGTTAGGCCGTTGTAGATCAGGATCTGTTCGTCTGGAACGTGGTTGGATCGATCAGGATCAAGGTGCGGAATCCCTTGATCGTGTCACAGAATCAACAACAACAACAAATTCAACGTTTAAACTCGTCTGATTTTCTATTAGAATGATTGTGAAAGTACAATAGCACCGGTAGAATCTCAGACTGGTAGAGGTTCCGTACAAGTTCAGCAAAAGGTTCTAAATGACAAGTCCTAGCTTGCTATTTATAGGAAACATTAGGGAGACTTATAAGTGTCACCCGATCGGATGGTAATCCGATCGGATGACATCAGTCAACCGTCGGATACACTTTTACACTTATGCGCCATTCCCTGGGTTGTTTTTACATACACATATAAACAAGTACATACATATACAAAATTACATACACAGCACAAAATAAACAAGACTTGATGCAGACGGAAGCTACAGACATATGTACTAACATACTCCCCCTTGGATGTTGTTAGGATCAGAGGCTCTCATGATTGTGTTTGTTTGTATAATTTGAATAATAAATGAATATGAAATAATGTGAAGTGCAGCGGAAATGGAAACAAACTTGATAAACACAATCGAAAGGAAGAATGGTTTGATAAACACACGCTTTTCATTAGATCGAAAGATTACAAAATCAAATCAAAAGATTACAATGCATACTTACAACCAAAACTCCCCCTCAGCCTGATGCTCCCCTGGTAGATTGCACAAGATGAAAGGATTGGACTAGAGGAGAAGAACTCACTCAGTCAATCAAATGTAACAGTACAGGGTACTGTTCCATTTATAGGCAATTCAAACCACTGAGGCATCAAAGCTGACGTCACCATGAAAGTGACATCTAACAACCTAACAACCTTTAACCACTGTTCCTATACAAACACTGCTAATCTTAACCACTGACTTTATACACAACAAGTGACACACTAAACTACTGCTTTCTCCTTTCATCAGTGCTTTCCTCAAGGTTGATCAGTCCTTGAGTGGGCAGTCCTTTAGCATCAGTAGTTTGAACCAGTAGTGTTTACTTCTTAACAGTCTTCAGGGCTTCATCAGCAGTTTAAAGGACAGCAGTTGTTGTATACGAACAGTGGACAGAGGACATCAGATGTTATACACACTTTCAAGGGGAAAGCCTGGTGTAAACTACTGCTTATGATGAATCCACTGTTGTGAACCAGTTTTGGCTTTCATTATCTGTTCCTCTGATAGGGTTCAATCCCAACAATCTCCCCCTGGAACAGATAATGCCAAAACCCTTCATTATTCTGGATCTTTATTGTCTCATCCGAAGTTCCTTAGCTTGTATTTTAAATTCCACTTCAAAATCCTTGGAGCTTGAGTCATCCTCATCCCTGCACAGTGTAAGTTCAAGGAGATCTTGTAGATCTTCAACACCAAGGCCTAGTGCTTGTTTCCTTGATATGTACTTCACTTCACCATTGGATCTGATCATAGTCAATACATTGGTCTTTTGATCAGACATCCATTTTAGTATTTTTGAACCCAATGGGTTTCTTGGGAGAGGTTTATTGACTGATGAGTTGGGGGATTGTGGCCTTGTGAGAAATTATTGATCAGTACTCTGTGCTTTTGCTGGTTCAGAGTTTTCAGCCTGATCATTACTCTGAGCTTTTGATAGTTCAGAATTTTCAGCATGATCAGTACTCTGAACTTTTGCTGCTTCAGAGTTTCCAGCTGACTTTTGTGTGAAAGCCTTGTTTATGATCTCATTTGCTGCAGCTATATCTTCTGCTGTTTCTTTATCAATCAGCTCTTGTCTCTTTCTTTGATCTAACTTAATGTCGGAGATGTCTGTTGATGTGAGCATTGGTTCAGAAGTTTTGATCTGCTGTTCTGGCTTTATGTGATCAGGCTTCGTTGGTGTGTTTGAATCTGTTGTCTTTCTTTTCTTTAGCCTCTCATAAGCCTCATCTGTATATTGCCTAGTCCATTTTGCTATGGCATTGGGAGGTCCAACCTTTGCATCCACCAGCTCTTGCTTCTTTCTTTTGTACTCAGAGGTAAGATCAACAATAAGCTTCTTGTATTTATTCCAGTTTGGAGCTGTTTTCTTCTTTCTTGGATCACTCTTGATCCTTTCAATTCTGTTTGCCTCATGCTTTAATGCAATGATTGGCCATTCTTTGAATTGTTCTTCTTCAGCTGGATAAAATTTTTCTTTCATGATGTATGCAAGATACTCTTTTCTCATTTCTTTTCATAGATCTGCTTTGGGTGGTAAGTTTGACATTTCCTTGCTCAGATCTCTTGCATAGTCTTCCATATGTTTGACTTTAGTGAGCAAGAATTCCATTCTTTCAGAAATGGTTTTGTCACCTTGATCTTCACATTCAAGTTTGGCTCTTATCTTAGCTTGCCTTGCTTTGATCTTGAGATATTCATCCATATTTGCTGGATTTCTGAAGCCTATGAGAGAAGGAAATCTTCTTTTTGAAGGATCATCTTCTGAATAGAATTGTCTCATCTCATCCTTTACAGCTTCCAATTCCAGTGGATAACTTGCAGCAGTGGATACAATATTACCAGGGTTTATTGGTTTGACAAAAGTTGGTGGAATGGGTTGTTGTGGTTCGATGGAAATGTAAGGTGTGGAAGATAAAGGAATGGATGCTGGTATATCATCATTACCCTCATGAGATTTCCTTTTCCTTGTATAAAGCCTTTTGGGTGAAGGGGATTTTGATTGTGATGTGACAATGGGTTGTATGGTGATTGTTGAAATGGTAAGGGCAGTGGTAGATGACTGGCAAACAGCTGTTGAAACAACTGGTGTTTCAACCTCTGTTGTCATTACAACTACTGATGTGTCAGTAGATGTCTTCTGCTTTTCAGCAGGTGGTGATTTGTGGGTGGTGATGTAGTTTTAGGGTGTGGCGGTAGGGCAGTAGTTGTGGTGTGTGTTGAGGAGATGGCAGGTGTTTGGCTGGCAGTTGTTGAAACTACTGAGGTATCAGTTGTTAATACAACAGGTGTTACAACAACTGTTTGGGTGGAGGTTTGAGATTTTGTGATTTGAGGTTTGGAGCCTTTGGGAGGTGGTTTCGAGGCATGCTTTGTTGGTCAGGATGGTGTGGATTTGGGTTGCCTCACTTGTCTAGTGGGCTTCTTCTTTTTATCCTTAGGATTTTCATCATCCTTTGGCTCAGAAGTACCTTGTGCATTCTGCTCCATGTAAGCTCTTTTCTCCTGTTCCCACCTGGCTTTATCCTTAGCCTCTCTATCTCTTTTAACACTTGCTTTTGCTTCTGCAAGTGCATTTGTGGTAACATCAATTTTCTTAGTACCATCTGGCAATGGGATGTTTTTAGTCATGTTTTCTTTTTCTGGTTCAATGTAAAAACCATCATCAACTCCTTTCTTTATCCACTGTTTGATTTTCTCCCCCTTTTTGTCATTATCTGAAGGAAGTTTATCAATGAAGAGAACAGTGGGAGGAGCAGTGCTAGTGGTGTTTAGGATGTGGGCCTTAATAGCCTTGATGTCTGCTTGAGTATTTCTAAACCTTGACTCCATCATGTTTCTCAGCTCTTGAACATTTATTGCATGCTGCTGATCAGCCATTTGCCTTTGTTGTTGGAGAAGAGGTTGGAATAAGTTCCATAACTCAGTTGCAGCAGGTGCTTGTGATGGAGCAGGTGCTTGAGTTGGAACATCAATGGTTGAGACTTTTTGAGCTTTCAGTAATTGTTGCACCATATCTTTTATTTCAGCAACAGATGTCTCAAGGTTGTTAATTCTACCCGTCAATTCCTGATACTTTAAATCATCACCCAAGTTAATGGGATCATCTGAATCCCCACCAGCAGTGGTTGTATCAATGTGTGACTTAGTTACTCTAATAAACAGGAATCAAGCACGTCCTAATAAGGTACATATAACAATCAGTTTCTCGTGCATGCATAACACGTATCCTACGTATGGTTTATCTACTCATTACTTCTATCACATACCACATAATTCAAATGTCACACTCTGACTTTTGTGGAAAGATCATAGTTAAAAATACACTTGTAACACTTGTTAGAAAATATTTTCTATGTGTTGGAGTTTTTAGAAAATTTTGCCAGAGTTTCCTTTGTAAATGGAGGTGTCCATGCTAATAAGCATATCATTTTCTTTTCCAAAAATCATTCAACAATCAACAACAATTTACCAAGAGCAAACTATTCCATTTACAAACCAACATGAACTTGATGTTTCATAAAAACGCGTAGTAACTTGGTAAGGCGTTTAGTGGGTTTAGTTACCCTCCAAAGTGTGTTAACTTTATTTAAAATCTCATTCTCGAGATTTTTAGATGTTCACAACTTGTGATCATATTTTACAAAAATATTTATTTACAATATTTTTATGTGTCACTAGTATCCATATACTTACTTTATTTCCAAAATAGTGTAAGGATCATGATCTTTCAAAACCGTCTTTTAGACTTGGTTTATTTAGGAAAATCATTCACAAGTTTCAGATCTACAAGATCACTAGATCACTTTGTTTGTTATTTTACAAGAAATCATTTTGTCACCAAGTTCATGTCTAAATATGGAGGTGATTCTTTTATGTAAATCACTAATCACCTCCAAACTTGTTAACTTAAGTTTTTAATCTTACTTTAACAAGTTCAACCATGATGTTCAACATCATATTACTAGTAATCATCAAGCAAGCATCAAATAATCAACAACATAACAAAACAACTTTATTTCCTCAAGATTTCATCTTTTGTAATCTTATGTTTCATGATTTATGTTCATGTTCTTTTAGTGTTCTTGAGATTTCATCATAATATAACTATTAACCACCAAAAACATGAAGTAGGTAAGGATTAATAAGAAGCTTACAACTAGCTTATAGCTAGGGAAGATCAATGGGGAAAAATGAGTGGATAAAGGCTTGTGGTAGAGGTCCTTCCAATTCCGAGAACACCGAGCTTCGTTATACACCTTGTATCACCTTGTAGTGCACTTAAAATTGTATGAATGAAAACCGAAAAGTGATGGTGTGTGGGAGGGTGTTCGGCCGCAAGCTTATGTGGGAGAGGAGGAAGTTTTGTGAAGTGATGAAGATGATAAGTTTAAGCTTTCTTATAATCAAGTATGAACATTATCCTTTGGTTAAAATATTGGTGGAGTACAATACAAGATCACATCAAAATCTTTAAGAGATTACATGGGAAATATGCAAAATTTAACTAAATCTAGAGGTGGGACCATGCTTGGTCCGAAAATTACAATGGGGGGGGGGTTAAATGAAAATTGTTGGGTAAGTAGGTGATTTAGTGGAGGGTTAAAGTGTAAGATCTAGTGTTTAATGTGTAGGATACTTTATGTAGAAGGTTTAAGTGTTCGGGAACCATAACTAGCTCAGAAAAATAAAAACAATACTTTTTGCAATATTTTAGTGTTCCGGGTAATGTCCGGTTGTTCGGTTAGATACCGATTCGTTAAAGTGCTAAGTTATTCCGTATAGTGTCTTTTATGTATCTTTTTGTAACACGTTAAATTCCCAACACTCAGGAAAGCATACATGACCATTTAGTCAATTTTTCTGCACAAGACTAGTATGTTAAAAAGCACATGTAAGTATAACGCAGTAAATCAGAAAGCAGTTAAGTAATTCAGCACAGTCATCAAGCACTTTAATTATCATTAATAAATTTTACGGATACATGTATGTTTAAAAGCACATGTAAGTATGACGCAGTAAATCAGAAAGCAGTTAGGTAATTCAGCACAGTCATCAAGCACTTAAATTATCATTAATAAATCGTACGGATACATATAATTATGAGGGTTGTCACATTCTCCCCCTGTTAAGAGAATTTCATCCCGAAATTTAGCGCGTGTTTACTGAGGAAGCTAGTTAAGTTGCAAGCTAGTTAAGTTGCGTGGTTTCCTGGTTTTCCTTGGGTGTCACATCATCCCCCCGTTGGTTTGGAATTTCGTACTGAAATTCTGCTTTAGCTTCAGCCTCCGTAGTGGTTGCACTTTTCTTAAACAACTGGGGATACTTGAGTTTCATTTGGTCTTCTCGTTCCCAGGTATATTCTGGGCCACGACGGGAATTCTAACGAACTCGAACAAGAGGTATTCTGGTACGCTTAAGAACCTTAACATCTCGATCAGTAATCTCTACTAGTTCCTCGACGAATCGCAGTTGGTCGTCGATAGTGAGCTCCTTGAGAGGAACTATGAGGGTCTCATCCGACAGACACTTCTTCAGATTCGACACATGGAAAACATTGTGAACCCCGCTGAGTTCTGTCGGTAGATTCAGCTTGTAGGCCACCTTGCCAGTTTTCTCAATGATTTCGAAGGGTCCAACATATCGCGGGTTGAGTTTGCCTCGTTTGCCAAAACGAACTACACCTTTCCAAGGTGAGACTTTAAGTAGCACTCGATCCCCAACCTGGAACTCGAGTGGTTTCCTTCGCTTATAGCTTTTCTAACGGTCACGAACTGCCGCCATTCGTTGTCGTATCTGAGCAATCTTCTCGGTTGTATCTACTACAAGTTTTGGGCCAGTGATTTGACTGTCGCCAACCTCTGCCCAACAAAGGGGTGATCGGCACTTCCGTCCGTACAATGCCTCGAACGGAGCGGCCTGGATACTGGTGTGGTAACTGTTGTTATACGAAAACTCCACTAACGGGAGGTGTTTTTCCCAGCCATTACCAAAGTCGATTACACATGCCCTAACCATGTCTTCAAGGGTTTGGATGGTGCGTTCAGATTGCCCATCCGTCTGTGGATGATATGCCGTGCTCATGTCTAATCGAGAGCCAAAGGACTTGTGCATAGCTTGCCACAGTTCAGATGTAAAACGTGAGTCACGATCATAAATGATGGAGGTTGGCACTCCGTGCCTCGATACTACTTCCTTTAGGTAGATGTCTGCTAGAGTAGAAAACTTATCCGTTTCCTTGATAGCCAGAAAATGTGCAGACTTGGTCAGTCGATCCACGATCACCCAAATGGTATCATTTCTGCATTGAGATCTAGGCAGGCCAGTAATGAAATCCATGGAAATTTTCTATTTCCATTTCAGGATCTCTGGTTGTTGGAGTAGGCCTGATGGTTTCTGATATTCAATCTTGACTCTCGCACAGGTCAAACATTTACTGACTTAGGTTGCTATGTTGGCTTTCATACTAGGCCACCAGTATGTAGTCTTTAAGTCGTGGTACATCTTATCTGAACCAGGATGTACTGAGTAACGAGACTTGTGCGCTTCATCCATCACAAGCTCGCGTAAGTTTCCATAAAGTGGAACCCAGATGTGCCCTGTTACGTAGTAAGCGTCGTCTTCCTTTTGTTCTAACCGTTTTCTTGATCTTCGTAAGGACTCAGCTCTGATGTTCTCTGCTTTCAATGCTTCAACCTGAGCATCTCGTATCTGAGTAGGAAGACTAGATTGGATGGTAAGTTGTAACGCACGCACACGCTTAGGTGTAGTATCCTTTCGACTGAGGGCGTCGGCCACAACATTGGCCTTGCCCGGATGGTATTTGATAGCGCATTCATAATCGTTCAAGAGCTCAACCCATCGGCGTTGTCACATGTTTAACTCCTTTTGCTTGAAGATATGCTCGAGACTCCTGTGATCGGTGTAAATGGTGCACTTGGTACCGTACAGGTAATGTCTCCATATCTTAAGTGCGAAAACAACTGCTCCCAATTCCAAGTCGTGTGTAGTGTAGTTCCTTTCGTGAACTTTAAGTTGGCGCGATGCGTAGGCAATGACCTTGTCACGTTGCATCAACACGCAACCAAGTCCTTGGATGGAAGCGTCGCAATAAACCACAAAATCATCTGTGCCTTCAGGAAATGAGAGGATAGGCGCGCTACAAAGTCTATCTTTTAAGTGCTGAAAAGCAGATTCCTGTGCATCACCCCAATGATAGGTGACACCCTTCTGAGTCTGTAAAGTGAGAGGTTGCGCAATCTTTGAGAAATCCTTGATAAACCTTCTGTAATAACCTGCCAAACCCAAGAATTGGCGGATTTCTGTTGGTGTATGGGGCACGGGCCAGTTCTTGATCGAGTCAACCTTGGATGGATCCACATGAATCCCATCCTCATTTACCACGTGGCCTAGAAAATGGACTTCGCGAAGCCAGAAGTCACATTTCAAAAATTTGGCATACAACTGCTCTGTTCGAAGGAGTTCCAAAATAAGTCTCAGGTGTCATTCGTGTTCCTCCTGACTCTTAGAATAGATCAGGATGTCGTCGATGAATACAATGACAAACTTATCCAGGTAAGGCTTGCACACTCTGTTCATGAGATCCATGAAGACCGCAGGTGCATTCGTTAATCCAAAAGGCATAACCAGAAACTCGTAATGCCCATACCGAGTTCTGAATGCTGTCTTAGAGATATCCTCGTCTCAGACTCTCAGTTGATGGTAGCCTGACCTTAGGTCAATCTTTGAGTAGAAAATCGACCCTTGCAGCTGGTCGAATAAGTCATCACTGTGTGGGAGAGGATAACGATTCTTCACGGTCACCTTGTTGAGTTCGCGGTAGTCAATACACATTCTGAAGGTACCGTCTTTCTTCTTCACGAATAACACCTGAGCTCCCCAAGGTGAAGAGATAGGACGTATGAAACCCTTTTCCAAGAGTTCTTGTAGTTGCGTGGACAGTTCTTCAAGTTCTGATGGAGCTAGACGATAAGGTGCTCGAGCTATGGGCGCTGCTCCAGGAGCTAGCTCGATTTGAAACTCGACTTGTCGATGTGGCGAAGACCAGGTAATTCCTCAGGAAAGTCGCGCACAATCGGGGTATCTTCTATCTCCTTTTCTTTTCGTCGAGGTGTATCAGAAACGAGGGCTAGACTAGCAGTGTGGCCCTTTCGCAACCACTTCTGGGCCTTAAGGAAAGAGATGATGCCCACAACAGCACCACTCTTGTCGCCACAAATCACGAGGGGTTCTTCACCAGAACGAGGGATGCGTACAATCTTCTCGTTGCAAAGAATTTCCGCTTGCTGATGAGATAACCAATCCATCCCATAACAACGTCGAAACTACCCAGAACGATAGGAATGAGGTCGATAGAAAAGGTCTGATCAGCAAGAACAAGATTACAACCCTTAACTATGTGTGTGGCCTCAAAACTTTTACCGTTCGCTAGCTCTACCATGTGTTTGGTGGTCAAAGGTGTGGGGGTGCGCTTAAGCATTTGACTAACTCTTAGGAACACATATCTAGCATCGGCACCCGAATCAACTAAAATAGAAACAAAGAAATTGTCTGGTAGAAACTTACCCGCCACAACATTGGCGTTGTTTCTTTCTTCTCCTTGTCCATTCAGGAACTCACGCTCATCAGCTCTGTGGTTATCATTATTGTCTCCGTTATTGTTCCCGTTGCCCTGGTTTCCGCTGTTGTCATGATTCTGCCTCATCTGCGGACAGTTCCTCTTGAGGTGGTCTTCAGCTCCACATCGAAAACACCCCTTCTTGCTACCCTGCTGCTGGTTCTGGTTTGCAGGATATGGGCTCCTGCAGTCTCTAGCCATATGTCCCATCTTCTTGCATTGATGACAACACGATCCCGCACATGACCCGTTGTGGTGCCGTTGGCACTTGCGGCATCTCGGTTTATTCCCTAGGTATCCCCCCTGATTTTGGTAGTTCAGCCCCTGCTGTGCGAGTTTCCTGTGCGGTTCCTGTTGTATAGAGCTAGGACCCTCACCTTGGTGATCACCCCAAATATACTTGTTACTAATAAGAGCATTTGCATTGGAAAAGTTACGCTTGGGAAACTTGCCCTCTTCCACCGCCTGATCGGTGAGTTGGTGCGCCAAACGAACGACTTGCTGAATTGTGGGAAGGTTGGCCGCAATTACAGACCCTTGGATTTCTGGGACTAAGCCTCTGAGGTATAGCTTGATTCGTCTAGATATGGGTTGTGACAAGTTAGGACATAAGGCAGCCAAGTCGTTGGACCTCTTTGTGTATGCCTCAATCTCTGATCCTTCCATCTTCAAACCATAACACTCTATTTCAAGTTCCAGAATGTTGTCCAGGTGGCAGAATTCTTCCTTAATCAAATCCTTGAAGTCGCTCCAGAGGGTGGCATTCGCGTCTGCCAACCCGAGCATCTGAACTTGTGCGTTCCACCAAGAATATGCTTTCCCTTGCAACATGCCAGTAGCGTACTCTACTCGTTTGCTGGCAGGGCTTTCACTTTCTTCGAATGTATATTCGATTCTTCGGATCCAGTGTAGAAGGCCGATTGCCCCTCCAGTGCCGTCGAAAGTGGGAGGTTTGCACTCCAAGAACGCCTTGAGGGTGCCTATGCGTGTTTGAGGGGGCATGGGTTGACTCCCTATTTGGGTTGCTAAAGCTTCAGCAACCCGTTCATTAATCAAGGTCGTCAGCTGATCCTGAGTCAAGTTGAGACGCCCACTCATGATCTTCACATCGAGGGAAAACACAGGTAAGAAGGGTGTCGCATAAGTGCGTAAGCATGGGATGACAGGCGAGAGTAAGCACACAGGGTTTTCAGTCAGTGGCTATGTCAACTAAGTATACCATAAATGATGCACTACTTAACAAACAGGCAGGCAATACAAACACAAACCATATTACCTATAGCGTGTTGAGTCTTGCACGTGGAGCGAAGTGTCGTTGTGGATCGTTGAGCATTGTACAGGTTATAGTCTGGTTTTATCAAAAAGCTTTTCCCTTTTTAAAACCAAGTTCTCTATAACCGATTGCTCTGATACCAATATGTCACACCCCCAAAATCCACCAGCGGAGTATCACCGCATGGAGGCGTGAAATGACCAGGATCAAGCCACCAATCATATTGAACAATGTATTCAAAATAGTTAAAGTCTAACCACGCAATATAATTGGTGATCAAAAGCTAGTTAACCAAGTTCAAATTAAACAGCGGAAGCATAAATTGTAAAACCCAAACATAAGTAATAAGTTCATAAAGTTTAACAGTTTGACATGGGACTTGACAGTCCATGTCCCCCAACGATCACTCCTCCCTGTGCAAGCTCCATAAATCCTAACGACCTGCAAGGCATGTAACAAGGAGTCAACAACAAAGTTGAGTGAGTTCACAGTTGGGTGTTTGTTTTAAGTTGTTTCAAAAACATAGTTTTTGTTTAGTTGAATTACTTGCCGTGGGGGTTACCCCATAGTTGAAAATATGATTAACCAATTCCTTCTTTCCCAAACCATACCCATAATTAGAGGGGGCTACCCCATGTGAACCACTAGACCGTTACCATATCGACTACTGACGAAAGTAAGTTATGCCCTAAGTCAATGTCTATCATGATTGACTGTTTTCCATGATCCATTAGTTCACGCCCGTCCGAATGGCATGGTGAGAGGTTTGTCAAACCTAATAGCGCTATTTAACTAATGACCCGCTCGCCATCGGCCTCGACGATTAAGTCGATACAAAAAAATGAGGGACTTAGGTGATAGAGTTTTTGCTAGTAGTTTAAGGTTGTTGTCCTACCCAAGGAGGACGAACGTACGTATTCTACCCAAGGAGAATACGCAGGATTAATATTGGCATCCTACCTATGGAGGATGGCGGTACATATCCTACCCAAGGAGGATATGTAGGTTCCATTTTAGTTTCTTAACCCATTCCCAAACCACCGGGAATCCCATGCCTTAGAAAGTGTGAACTCACCTTGGTTTGCTCGGTTAGATTAGTTACTCTAATAAACAGGAATCAAGCACGTCCTAATAAAGTACATATAACAATCAGTTTCTCGTGCATGCATAACACGTATCCTACGTACGGTTTATCTACTCATTACTTCTATCACATACCACATAATTCAAATGTCACACTCTGACTTTTGTGGAAAGATCATAGTTAAAAATACACTTGTAACACTTGTTAGAAAATATTTTCTATGTGTTGGAGTTTTTAGAAAATTTTGCCAGAGGTTCCTTTGTAAATGGAGGTGTCCATGCTAATAAGCATATCATTTTCTTTTCCAAAAATCATTCAACAATCAACAACAATTTACCAAGAGCAAACTATTCCATTTACAAACCAACATGAACTTGATGTTTCATAAAAACGCGTAGTAACTTGGTAAGGCGTTTAGTGGGTTTAGTTACCCTCCAAAGTGTGTTTACTTTATTTAAAATCTCATTCTCGGGATTTTTAGATGTTCACAACTTGTGATCATATTTTACAAAAATATTTATTTACAATATTTTTATGTGTCACTAGTATCCATATACTTACTTTGTTTCCAAAATAGTGTAAGGATCATGATCTTTCAAAACCGTCTTTTAGACTTGGTTTATTTAGGAAAATCATTCACAAGTTTCAGATCTACAAGATCACTAGATCACTTGGTTTGTTATTTTACAAGAAATCATTTTGTCACCAAGTTCATGTCTAAATATGGAGGTGATTCTTTTATGTAAATCACTAATCACCTCCTAACTTGTTAACTTAAGTTTTTAATCTTACTTTAACAAGTTCAACCATGATGTTCAACATCATATTACTAGTAATCATCAAGCAAGCATCAAATAATCAACAACATAACAAAACAACTTTATTTCATCAAGATTTCATCTTTTGTAATCTTATGTTTCATGATTTATGTTCATGTTCTTTTAGTGTTCTTGAGATTTCATCATAATATAACTATTAACCACCAAAAACATGAAGTAAGTAAGGATTAATAAGAAGCTTACAACTAGCTTATAGCTAGGGAAGATCAATGGGGAAAAATGAGTGGATAAAGGCTTGTGGTAGAGGTCCTTCCAATTCCGAGAACACCGAGCTTCGTTATACACCTTGTATCACCTTGTAGTGCACTTGAAATTGTATGAATGAAAACCTAAAAGTGGTGGTGTGTGGGAGGGTGTTCGGCCGCAAGCTTATGTGGGAGAGGAGGAAGTTTTGTGAAGTGATGAAGATGATAAGTTTAAGCTTTCTTATAATCAAGTATGAACATTATCCTTTGGTCAAAATATTGGTGGAGTACAATACAAGATCACATCAAAATCTTTATGAGATTACATGGGAAATATGGAAAATTTAACTAAATCTAGAGGTGGGACCATGCTTGGTCCGAAAATTACAATGTGGGGGGGGGGGGGGGGTTAAATGAAAATTGTTGGGTAAGTAGGTGATTTAGTGGAGGGTTAAAGTCTAAGATCTAGTGTTTAATGTGTAGGATACTTTATGTAGAAGGTTTAAGTGTTCGGGAACCATAACTAGCTCAGAAAAATAAAAACAATACTTTTTGCAATATTTTAGTGTTCCGGGTAATGTCCGGTTGTTCGGTTAGATACCGGTTCATTAATGTGCTAAGTTATTCCGTATAGTGTCTTTTATGTATCTTTTTGTAACACGTTAAATTCCCAACACTCAGGAAAGCATACAGGACCATTTAGTCAATTTTTCTGCACAAGACTAGTATGTTAAAAAGCACATGTAAGTATGACGCAGTAAATCAGAAAGCAGTTAAGTAATTCAGCACAGTCATCAAGCACTTTAATTATCATTAATAAATTGTACGGATACATGTATGTTTAAAAGCACATGTAAGTATGACGTAGTAAATCAGAAAGCAGTTAAGTAATTCAGCACAGTCATCAAGCACTTTAATTATCATTAATAAATCATACGGATACATGTAATTATGAGGGTTGTCACAACTATAGCAACTGCATGCAACAAGGGTATTATGGATTGTGGTAGTGTGAGGGGTGAAGATATGGGTGTTGAAAGAGACATGTCCTTGGGATCAGGACTGAGGAAGATGGATCCAATTTGCTCCAGAGCTTCATAATGTGGGGTCCCTGTGCTTACAACCTGATCCTTTTGTGAGGATGCAGGAGGAGTTTGAGGCAAGGGTGGAGATCTTTCTTCCATCTGTTGTGAGGAAGTAGCAGCAGTGGTTGTTGGTGACATTTGTGTTGTCACTGGCAGTGGCTCTGGGATCTCATCTTCCAGAGTTGCCTTTTTAGTGGGTTTGTAGGGCTTTTTGGATGATTTCTTTTTAGGCTTTTTGGTGATGGCAGGTGTGGGTTTCATAGCAGTGGGTGTGCTGCCATGATCACCTGGAGCAGTGGGCTCAGCCGCAGATACCTGAGGAGCAGTGGTAGCTGCTAAAGTCTGCTCAGGCACCTCTGCTTGTGTTTTTGTAGGTGTTAACATTCTAGTGAATGTTTCAGATGTTAAACCATTTATTTGAAAAGAATCACCTTGAATAAGCAAATCTTCATTTTCCTTTCCAAATTTTTGTTTAAGATAGTAGCTTAAGAACCTTGGAAAAAGTAGAAATGATTTGCTATTAACATTTTTTACCAAATCATCAAAGATCTCCTGGGAATAATTAAAATTCTCGTTGTGTAAAATAGCATACCCCGGGTTTTGGATATTTAATGGTATTTCGTTAAAAGCAGTTGTTTTGTTTGAAACACACATCAAAAGGGTATGAAATAAAAACCTTGGTGCAGAAGGGAAGAAACCTTTTTTGTAAGGTGTCCCTTTTTATTTCCGCACCATACCCTCTTTCCAGAAAATCAGTTTTTAACTCGTTTTTAGGAAAAGAAGTTTTACCTTCCTGATCATCGAGTGCAAAGACTTCTGAAATTGATTGTGGAGTTATTTTAATCTCTTTGCCCTTTATGGAAGAATTAATGGCTATAACTTTTTCACCTTGATATTCAAGTGTGGCGTTTTTCCAAAATTCTCTCTGGATTTGTTCGTAAATGGGAGCATCAGCAGTCAACAAAGTTTTGTACTTTGAAGCTGCAAGAGTGTCAATGATGGAATCGAAGGTTTTGGTGGTGGTGGGTTTTGTGAGTAGACCCAAGTAGTTGTGAGGTGCTTTGAATGGTATTTCAATTGGTTCAGTGGCCTTCTCGGTGACCTTTTTGGAAGATGAGGATGATTTTGATTTTGATTTAGTCATTTTGATGAAGAAGAACGAAGAATGATTTGAGACGGAGGATTAGAAACTGCTTTGAGAAAAGAATTTTGGAATTCAATTCGACAGTGTAAAACCCTGTTTGGGGGTTTTGATCAGGGTTTTATAAGGGAAAAAGTGAATGCTGTCATGGTAGCGGTTTACAAAGATCTGATGGCTAATAACTGACCATGTGCCAACCTCTGATGGAAAAATGAATAATGGAGGACAGTTGTTTAGGGAACCACTGATGAAGCAAATATCAGTGGTTGCAACGGTCAAGGTGAAGACAGTGGATGATTTTAACTATCAGTGGATAGCTTTATCAGTGGATAAAACACTGATTTTGAACAACAGTGGTTACCAAGAAAATGTGAGAACATGGGTTGACTTTTAGCAGTGGACAGTATTTAGGAAACAGATATTTGAACAGATCAGTGATTAGGAGTAATGTAGTGATAAGGATTTGAGGGCCATTATGTCAGCATCTGTTAGTGCAACAGTGGATAAGCTTTTGACAACTGTTTTGAACATCTGCTGCTCTGATGAAAGAAATGATTTTGTCTTGTAAAACCACAACATCATTTTCAATATCTGTTGATGGTGATTATGAAACATCTGCAAGATTGTTATCCTCAACAAAACACATTTTAGATGCAAATTGTCAAGTTTAATATGTCACCAGTTTTTTTTCCAGAAATTTGCATTCAAGGTTTTGCCACATGTCTATTATAAGTTCTGAAGCTTTTATAAATTCCTGACAGTGGTTTAGTACCCAGATGATGGAAACCCTTTTTACTGAGGCAACTCATTTTGTGTCATAATATTTAAATTAGAACATGAGTACCAAGTATTTTAAGGTCTGTTAGCAATCAATCTCTGAATTGTGTTAAAACAAACTTGAGTTGGACATGACCTTGACACATGTACCATTTCCTTTTGACCTATTTTCAAGGGTAATATCAACAAAAATAAGGGTTCTATATCCTGACAGGTGTCTGGAACTTTTGCTATAAAAAACAAGTAAAAGTTCAAAATATATCATTCTTAAGAAAAATATGGAATGATATATCCTGCTTTATTTGAAAAACCTTTTTTTTAAATAATTAAAGGTTTTTCTAAAAACATCATCAAAAAGGATCTGGTATATTTTCCAATAAACACATAATCACATCACTCTCAAGTTTTATGAAAATGGTCATTGGTTTGAGATACATTGTAATAACCATTGTTGAAGACCATTTTCTTGTTTAATTGATTACAAAAATGAGGAGACATGTTCACATAAATTTTGAAAGTCCGGTTATAGACTTTGTTACCATGTGATGGCTCAGAAAAACTTGTCTAGTCCTCTTGTAAATTCAATCACTGGTGATACTATTGTTACTTGAACTTTCCTGAATCACTGAATGCACACAGTTGCTTGATGTCCTTTATTCACCCAATTTAAGTGTTTTACATTTATGCTCTTTTCCTTTGACTTCAAACGTTTTGAGATAAACACACTTTTGAGTTTTTATGATCTTTCTTCTTCCCTTTCTACCCTTCCCATTCATAAGTACTGAAATACTCACTGGGAGGTTTTATTGAAAGAATAATTATTCCAGAATCATTTTGCAGCAATGTTTTGAGAGATCTGGCTATATTTGTACATGCTTATATCAGATCTCACATTGCATATGATTTGGACTATTTTAACACCTGATTTTCTTAATGTATTTTTAACAAAGTTGATTTGGTCCTTTTAGAGGATTCTCAACTTGTTTTCAATACATAAGATCTAATAACTAAAGTTTTAATTTCCCACTTTTTATGTTAACAAAAACACTAATGTTTTTACGAACATAGGCCTTTGTTGTCCTGAGGTACTTACCTTAGCATCAAACATAATGGAAACAACGCAAACTTCATAACAACAATTGAAATCAATTTTGTAAAAAAACTGATTATACCATAGTTAACAGACATATTTTCAGATCTGAAGACTATAGGTGTTTTATGTATGACATCACTTGTTGTGTGAAGTTTGTGAGTCTTATGACATCTTAGTTGTTTTACAGAGTTTTTTTTAAAAGCAATTTTGAACGTGATTACTCGTTACTCTGTTTTTCAACTGAATACGATCAACCTTAGCATCAATGAATTTTGAGCTGAACAGTTATGTCAAATTGATTGTTAGATCTAATTTGACTGTCCAAGCTCTGATACCAATTGTTAGGATCGGAGGCTCTCATGATTGTGTTTGTTTGTATAATTTGAATAATAAATGAATATGAAATAATGTGAAGTGCAGCGGAAATGGAAACAAACTTTATAAACACAATCGAAAGGAAGAATGGTTTGATAAACACATGCTTTTCATTAGGTCGAAAGATTACAAAATCAAATCAAAAGATTACAATGCATGCTTACAACCAAAACTCCCCCTCAGCCTGATGCTCCCCTGGTAGATTGCACAAGATGAAAGGATTGGACTAGAGGAGAAGAACTCACTCAGTCAATCAAATGTAACAGTACAGGGTACTGTTCTATTTATAGGCAATTCAAACCACTGAGGCATCAAAGCTGACGTCACCATGAAAGTGACATCTAACAACCTAACAACCTTTAACCATTGTTCCTATACAAACACTGCTAATCTTAACCACTGACTTTATACACAACAAGTGACATACTAAACTACTGTTTTCTCATTTCATCAGTGCTTTCCTCAAGGTTGATCAGTCCTTGAGTGGGCAGTCCTTTAGCATCAGTAGTTTGAACCAGCAGTGTTTACTTCTTAACAGTCTTCAGGGCTTCATCAGCAGTTTGAAGGACAGCAGCTGTTGTATATGAACAGTGGATAGAGGACATCAGATGTTATACACACTTTCAAGGGGAAAGCCTGGTGTAAACTACTGCTTATGATGAATCCACTGTTGTGAACCAGTTTTGGCTTTCATTATCTGTTCCTCTGATAGGGTTCAATCCCAACAGATGTAGCTGTAGTTCCTTCCTGCTTAGTCTTTATTCCTTCCTGCTGCGCCTTCTCTCCTTAGCTCTCTGCCTTCTCTGTTCAGCTTTTTCTTCCAGCATCTTTCTTCTGAGTGGCCTACCAACTTCATTCCACCATTTTCGGTATTTAGGATCTCCGTCGCGCTTCCTATCTTCTCTTCTTCCTTCCATCTTAACAATAACACTTCAGGCTCTTTTGACTTTCTTTTTCGTTGTTCAACTTTAACAAGTTGAATGATATCATCATAATTGAAAGATAGAGGAGAAGAATCACCAACAAGAATGAAGCTTTAATCATGATCAGCTTCTATATCAACCATTTCAACATCGGCTTGACTCGAAGATCCACCAGCTTCTTGAGTCTCAAAGATTACAAATTTCTTTCTTTGTGTAGCTTCTTCAGCCAACCTTCTTTCTCTTTCAATCCTTCGCTCTTCGGCCTTTTTGATCTCAATGTTGTTGTAGACATAATGAACATTGATGCCCAAATGACTTTCCATCACTGTATATAACATTGTAAGTTGTTCATCCTTCATTGCTTTATCAGCCTTCATTGCTTCCATCTCAAGTTTCATTGCTTTGAAATCATTTGCCGATGCGTCATGAAGTTCACTTATCATTTGATTTAGCGACTTGTTTATATCATTCATCTTCACATTCTTCACATGCATTTCAGCAATTTCTGCTGATAGAAGCTCAAACAGCTGTGCATTGTCATCAACATCATCTTCCATTTTCTTTAACTTCTTTGCTTGTTTGATCATGACGCTCTTAATCTCTTCATTTACTTTTGTCAACTCTTCAACTTGTTTCTTCAATGCATCACGATCTGCTTCAGCTTTGGCTTTTTCTTTCTCTAGAATACTCACTTTCTTCTTCAGCTCTTTCACAGAAGTATCATGAAACATATCGAATTCTTCACCAATAACAAAGTCATCTTTGAGTTCACCTCGTATGTTAGGAAAACCTTCAAACATATCAGGAAGAACTGTATTCTTGGGTCTTGAAGATTCAGGAACTTCAGGATTTACTGGTGATGGTGGTGATGGTGGAGTAGCAACACTCACTTCACCGTAATCATCATTTCTGACTTTCTTTTGAACCTCGGCTTCAGGCTTATCAATGCTTTGCATCTCTGGTTCTTTAGGAACTTCAACAGTTTGATCTATCACAATTTCAGGACCCTTAGAAGTTTCCACGTGCTTCTCACTCTTTCCACTTTGATCTTTTTGAGCTGGTGCAGACCCTTTCCTTGCTCTGACACTTCTGGGAAGTACTCCAGTCTGAACAGCTTTGCGTTTCTTACTTTGTTTCTTTTTCTCATCATCAGGTGGCAAGTAAGTAGAATCCTCTTCATCAGAATTCTTAGCTTTCTTCTTCTGAGGCTTCTTTTTCAGTTGTACTTTTCCTCGACCAACTTGTGACATATCAATCTCTGGCTCTGTCTCAGTAGACTCATCGTCAGCATCATCACTAGAATCAGTGTGAGCAACACCTTCAGGCTCCTTTTGTTTAACACTTTCAGGTTGCTTTTCTTTCACGCTTTCAACTTGAGCACTTGAACTTTGATCCTTTTGAGCAGCAACTTCTTCATTCTTCTTTAAATAATCTTCATATGACAAGTTAAGCATGTCAGCTCCTTGCTTTATCAGCTCTGTTGGATCAATGACTGGATCATCAACCAATTTCCGTTGAGGTTCTACAGAAGGCCCTGCAAAACATGAATTAACACAATCATTAGATACATATAACATTCAAAGATCTAATATCTCTTATGACTCCCCCTTTTACTATACCCTTAACAACAATTTTAGGTGTAGATACAACTGGAATAGGCACATTTGGGAATGTCTTCGGTGTTCTTTTTCTCTTCCCGTCCTTCACAAACCAGTATCGAAGTTTCTTCTCAACCATTTCACTCATCTTGTCATCTTCATTTTCAGAGTTACTATTGTCATGTCTCCATGCGTCATTTTCCGGAGCAACATAAGCTGGATTATCAATCCTGCAGATCATTCTCCTTGTTCTTGGTTCAGGACCTTTAGCTAATCTGCTTATCGTATCAGCTGTCATGTTTTGCAATCCTAATATATCATCATCCTTTTGAAGGTCTTTGAATTGATCATCAATCATCATCTGTATAAACCTAGGATACATGATGTACTTTCCACTTCCAGCTCTCACATTGTCTACCATATGATCAAATATCACTTTAGATACATTGTATGGCCTATTTAGCACCAGACAAGTGATAATGTTCATGATGTAATCAGAATTTTCATCATAAGCTCCCTTCCTATGAGATAAAGCATGCACTACACAGTGGATCATGAACTTATAAGGTTTACTGAATATAGTTTTAATCATCCTCCCATTCAAGTGTCCTGTAAAACCCATTCTACACCATAAACCTTTGCATAATCGTTCAAGAATAATAGTAGGCTCATCATCACAGTCTCCTAACTCCAAAACTCTCCTTAAATCGCCAACATTAAACTTAATCTCTAAGTCCACGTCCTGACCATTCTCGTCCTTCTTTCTAACAGCAGAATAGATCATCTTATCCTTTTCCTCATACCTCACCGAACTCCAAAATCTTCTAACATGTGACTCATACACTTCAGTTTTATCGGTTAAGGCCTTACTAATCTTACTCTCTCTCAAGAATTTTTCTATAACTTTGAATGGAGTATTATCTGTATAGTGTGCATCCAACAGACAATAAATGCTGTGAGATTTTTCCCAATCTGATGCTCTTCCCTGTAAGAATAAACGATGTTATCATTTGCACAAAGTTCAAGACATAAGCACACAAGTATTAAAAATTTGAAAATTTCCAAAATTTTTCTAACTCTTGGAAAACATACTCTATACAGTACTGAGGATCGGATGGTCATCCGATCGGATTGCCATCCGATCAAGTGAACCATCATCATTAAAGAACAAAACAGATGACATGTGCATTTGGATCGGATGCCCACCCGATCAGATTGCCATCCAATTGAGTTGCCACTCGATCCATGTGACAAGCAGGTAGCACCTTTGACAAGTCAACCTTTAAGAGTGAATGCCATGGATCGGATGACCACCCGATCGGATTGCCACCCAATCGGATTGTCACTCGTTCCTTGACAAATTTAAAACAGTTGGAATTTTTGTCGTTTTGTGATGAGGATCGGATGGCTGTCCGATCGGATTGCCACCTGATCGGATTGCCACTCGATCTTTGAAAAGGTAGCACATTTCCCAAAACATAGTAATAAGGATCAGATGGCCACTCGATCGGATTGCCACCCGATCGAGTTGCCACTCGATCAACTTGAAAAATACATGATCAATAAATGCAAGTTCTTTGGAACGGATTGCCACCCGATCGGATTGCCACCCGATCAAGTTGCCATTCTTTCCAAAAACAACTTTTTAACAAGTAAATGCACAAACACCGAGGCAATCACTTAGAGAAATATTCAAACACTAAGATGCATTGGATCAGATGCCCACTCGATCGGATTGCCACCCGATCGAGTTGCCACTCGATCCCTGAACATTGAAGAACAGTTTGAATGTGGTATGAACATCAAAATTTTTTTTAAGATAAACATCAAATTGAACATAGATCCATGTAGAGAATTCTTCTGCGATCAAAACCTTATGTTCATCTTGTTCTAATTCGGCTTAATCTGGGTTTAATTTGACAATAACAGATCCGACAGCCGATCGTCTCTAATTAATAAAACTTTAGATCTAACATGTTTTAGCACAAATTGAGACGGTAAACCTATAGATCTAAGTCCCGTGAACAAAACCCTATGCTTGATTTCTATCAAAACATCCTAAAATTGCCTAGATCTAAGATTAAAGGTCCGAACAGTCGCTGCATTCAAAAACTCATCAAAAACATCAATTTGACAGTTAAAAATAAAAAATCTTACTTTACCCATTGTGAAGGTTGAGTATGCCAACAATCCAATGAAGTGTGGAAAGAAAGATTGAAGAATCAAGATCAGAAAGGTGAGTGTGTTTGAGAGTATCGGATGGTCGCTCGAACGAGTAAAGGTTTGACTGTTGCCATTGACCATCTATTTATAGGAGTGACCATTTATCGGATGGCCATCCGATCGGATTGCCGCCCGATCCAAACACATCTCGTTGACTTTTGTGTTTTGACCTTTTGACTTTTTCCCGTTTTATCAGATTTGTCCAGTTTTAGAAATCCACTTAAGTATTTAGGTCCAAGTTAATGACCCTAGGCACTTAATTTGTCTACCAAGTCCAAGTTAATGACCTTGGTTAACCCGAAACGAAACAAACTGACATTTTGTTTAAACTTTTCAACCACATTTTCATGAAAAATGTTCAAGTATCAAATTAATGAACTTGAATTGACTTTTGAATTTTTCAAGATTAGCTCCCAACCTAGTTGTCCAGTTTAGAAACTTTCCTGCTCCGCTTCACTTTTCAGAATCTGAAGATCCACTTTCCACCTCGATTTGTCGCAAAACTAAAGCAGAAATGTAAAATCTTTTTGGGATTTAAAGAAAGTTTAAACTAGAAAACTATGAAATCTTTTTTGGAATTTTGAGAACTAAACAGGAATGAAATGAAATGCAGTAAAAGTAAAGCAGTAAATGTAAATGCAGTAAATGAAACTATTTACAAACATATTTTTGGTGAGCATGTTAGGGGATCATATCAGCTACTGACAAGCTACAAGTACCGTTGAGCTGATTACACACTAAGAATTAAATAATTCGCTTAGATTGCCGATATACTGATCCTCTTAAATTTTCACACAAATTTCAATTAATCAGGATACAAGTTAGTGTTTTAAGATCTTAACTTATACGCGTGTCCCACCTCAGAATATACTCTCGTATCCAGACTCCTATATTCAGTCTTACAGGTGAATGTATACTAATGATATCTGTAACGGGTCATGCGAGGCCATGAGAGCTCAGGTTAGAACTTCCGTTCAGACAAAGAGATGATGGCTCGACTTTCGGTGTGTCCCGTTTGGGGATCTTTTCTTCAACACCACATGATTTGCATTTTTCAATGTTTCATCATTTTTTATGCTGAGGGTAGGCTTTAAGATTAAAGCAGTGCATAGTATTATACGAGGACTAGGCTATTGCTTTCGCAAAATCAGAAGTCCTGGTATAATACCCCAGATATCATCACGCACAAAGACCTAGTATGTCAAAAATAGAAAGCCCTTCAAAGAAGATTTCAGGGGTTACCTATATATCCTGGAGATGTCCCCATAAAAATAAGCAAGTTGTGATTTAGGTTTATATCCCGAAAAATCTACTAAGTGTGCAAAAACCTATCAGCATATCATCAGCGAGACTGCTTAATGCTTTAAAAACTTTACATATCTTTAGCATACCGTAACTGTCTAGCTGATGTATTATCATTTCCCTTTTTTTTCACAAACTCTTTTTGGGTTTTCTAATGTTTTTGGATTTTTGAAAATATCTCATGTTTTTGGGTTTTTGCATTTTTTAATGTTTTTGAATTTTCTGAAAATATTATCTATCTCCCCCTAAATACCAAAACAACTAAAAATGCGACACACTAAAGCAGTCTGCTTCTCAACATCATCTGCCTTGGTTTCCTCATCAACGCCAATGATTTTCTGCGCATCCGACAACAATTTCATACCATTTAGTTTTAAAAGATATTGAAAACGAGCTTTATTGAAAGCTTTGGTATGTAAATCTGCCTTTTGTTCATCGGTGTGGATTTTGTTAATTCGTATCAACTTCTTTTCATAACAATCTCGTATGAAGTGATGACGAATTTCTATATGTTTGGTTATAGCGTGATGTACCAGATTCTTTGTTATGTTTATAGCTGCCTCATTATCAATAAAAATAGGTGAAGTAAGAAATTGCAAACCGTAGTCGCGCATCTGTTGCTGAATCCACAGGATCTGCGAGCAGCAACTGCTGGCAGATACATACTATGCTTCATATGTTGATAAAGCAACAGAGGTTTGCTTCTTACATTGCCACGTGACCAATCGGGGTCCGAAAAATTGGGAGTTGTTGATTTAGCATTAACTTTGCAGCAACCGAAGTCAGAATCAGAGTATCCTTCGAGCGTGAAGTCACCTTCTTTTGGATACCACAACCCCAGTGTTGGAGTTCCTTTCAGGTAGCGTAGGATCCTCTTGACGATTGACATGTGTGAAGCTCTGGGACTTGACTGAAATCAGGCCGCGAGGCAAGTTGGGTACATGATATCGGGTCTGGATGCTGTCAAATACATCAGCGAACTGATCATTGAGCGGTAAAGCTTCTCGTCCACCTTCTCTTCGGTGAGATCAGGATTGATGCCATGATTGGTTGCTAATGGGGTGGACATTAGAGTAGTATCAGACATCTCGAATTTCTCCAGAACATCGTAAGCATACTTCGTTTGATGAATGAAAGTTCATTCGGGCAATTGGTCGACCTGGAGCCCTAAGAAGAACTTCATCTCACCCATTGATGACATTTCAAACTTCTGCTTCATCACATTTTCAAAGTCTTTGCAGATTTCATCATTTGTTGACCCAAAGATTATATCATCAACGTAAATTTGTACAATCAGTAAGTTCCCATCGACTTCTTTTGTGAAGAGGGTAGCATCCACTTTTCCTCGGATAAAGCTGTTGGCAAGCAAATTTTGAGAGAGCGTCTCGTACCAGGCTCTCGGGGCCTGATGCAAACCATACAGCGCTTTGTCTAGCAGGTAGACCTTGTCTTTGTGGATTGGGTTGGTGAAGCCCGGTGGCTGACCGACATATACTTCCTCTTTCACCTTGCCATATAAAAATGCCGATTTGACATCCAACTGGTACACTTTGAATCCCTTCCATGAAGCAAAAGCTAGGAAAATTCTGATTGCTTCAAGACGAGCAACCAAAGCATAGAACTCGGTAAAGTCTATCCCCTCCTGCTGACTGAAACCCTGGACTATGAGTCAAGCTTTGTTATGAAAAATAACCCCTCGGTCGTCTCTTTTACACTTAAACACCCACTTTGTGTTTATTTTCCTATGGTCGTCAGGTAGGTCTACAAGCTTCCATACACCAAGCTTTTCAAACTGACTCAGCTCCTCCTGCATTGTGTTGACCCATGAATCTTCAGTCAGTGCTTCCTTATAGGTTCTTGGCTCAATCTGCGAAATGAAACAACTGAGTGAAAATTCAGTTTGTAAAGGAGCAACTTTAGTATAAAGACAAGTAAGGCCATGGTCAATTTGTCTTTTGGTGCGAACGCCTGACTGCAGCTCTCTTATTATCAACTCCTCAGGATGGTATGAAAGAGTCCTCGGCATGACTTTGCCAGGAACATTCACCTCGCCTTCCAGGTTAGTGATATTTTGATCCTCAACTTGTTCATTGTTAAGAATTGTCTGATCTGAAGATTGGATTTGCCCCCCCCCCCCCTCAGACTCTGAATCACCACGATCAAATGTTGGCCTTTCATCAGATTCTGAATTATCATTGACTACCGTCTGATTTTCTGGAGCAGGTTCACATTCCGAAGTAGTCGGAGTTTGCTGAACTTCATCAAAATCTTCAGTGTGACTTGGACCAGCTTCATCATCATTGGAAGTTTGTCGTTGACGTGTAGAAGACCTTTCTGGAAACCTTTCCTGAGATGCTTCATATTCTCTTAAAATATCCAAATCATCAAAGAAATCTGGCTCTTCTTCTAACTCGAATGAATCCCATAAGGTATCCTAGTTGAATCGCCATGAGTATGCGGGCTTCTGTGGAGGCATTGTATAACCTTGACATTCAACATGTTGTGCTTCGATGATCCTCTTCATACTTGGAACAAAGACTCTTTTGAGTGGACTTGCATACCCCACGAAGATACCTTCAATGCTCTTTGAACCAAATTAGCCATCGGGATCTAGAACTGTGCAGGGTGACCCAAACGACTCTAAATAATCGAGATTAGGCTTGCGATTGTTGATCAATTCGAAACATGTCTTTTTGTGCTTCTTCACAGTAAGAACCCTATTGAGTGTATAGCAAGCGGCTGATACTGCTTCTGCCCAAAAATTTATCGGTAACTTGGAATCAGCAAGCATCGTTCTCGCCGTATCGATCAGTTTTCTTTTCTTTCTTTCTGCGACTCCATTATGTTGCGGAGTATATGGTGCGCTGAACTCTTGCAGTATACCTCTTCTATCACAAAATTCTTCCATTTTGTTGTTCTTGAATTCCGTACCGTTGTCGCTTCTTAATCTGTGAATTCGTGTTCAGTACAAATTCTCTATCTTTCTGAATAGTCTCAGCAAACTCTCAAATGTCTCGTCCTTCAACTACAGGAACGCCACTCATGAGAATCTCGAATAGTCGTCAGTTACCACCAGACAATAAAGATCTCCCGTTATGCTTTTAACATTCACAGGACCAAAGAGATCCATGTGAAGTCTCTCCAGCGGCCTTGAGACTGAGTTCATCTTTTACCAGGATGGGATTCCTTTCATTGTTTTCCTTTGATGCAACTAATACACTCCCCATCAAGATGAAAACTCTTCAAGTGAACACCTTTTACCAAATCGTTATGCACCAGGTGGTTCATCTTGCGTAGGTGAATGTGGCCCATTTTTCGGTGCCACAACTGCGACTCCTTTTCAGTGGCTCTTGACATGAAGCAATGAGTTTCACCCATGGTAGTCGTGGCTACGCTCATATCCAACACATACAGATCATTAACTCGTGGTGCTCTCATGATGATCCACTCCTCGGGGATGACCCCCGGCTTCAAGATCAGACATTCCTTATCAGTAAAATGTGTCGAATACATTCTATCACAAATTTGAGAAATTCTAAGAAGATTATTCTCCAGCTCGGCAATGTAATTGACTCTTTCAAATGTGATAACACCATTTGATAATGTTCCTTCACCAATGATACGTCCTCCCGGATTACCAGCGAAACCGACGTAAACATCGTTAAAACCTCGAACATCGTACAACAGGGCTTTCCTCCCCGTCATGTGCCGGGATGCTCCACTATCCATAATCCAACGTGAGATAGATCTCGGGAGCTCCTGCATATTTCAAAGTATTCAGTTAGAAAATGAAGCAACCCAAGCCTCTTTCGACTCAGGTTAGGTGTGTGGTTTTGGTGTACAATGGTTGGAAATTCTTGTCATTCATTTTCAAGCTTTCTTCAGACCCAACCTCAACCTCTTTGTATAAGAAAAATTCGTCTTTCTGAGGTTGACCAGATGGTTGGTCTTTCTTTGGAACATACTTCTTCCCTGGTGGGGTCGAAGTTTGTTTCTCCAACTTCTCAAAATAATCCAAAGGTACATTCATCTTCTTAGTTGAAGATGATTGTTTTGTAGACTCAGAAACCTTTGGTTTTTGAACATTTGATGTCTTTTCTTCAGATTTTGGCTTCCAAGTTTGTTGTGAAGAAGCGACTCTTTTGTAAAATTTATCAGTTTTCTTTACCGATTCTTTTACAAGTTTAGTTTTAACTTTGATGTTTTCCTTCTTCAAAATCTTTTTCTCAACAAACATTGGAGCTTTTCCTTTGACATCGTTCTTCTTTCTTGGATTCTCGACAACCACAGACTTAGGCTTCGAGTTGGTGCACTTTCGTGCAATGTGTCCAACTTCATTGCATTTGAAGCATGTGCGGGTGTCAACTTCCCGACTTGTGCCTTCAGTCTGAAGCTGTGATGCCTTCTTCTCAAAGAATTCTTCATTTGATTTTGAAAAATTTCAGATTCTTGCTCGGATTGTGAACTCGAGCTTTTCACAAACACTTTCTTTTCTAAAAACCTTTTGTTTTGAAAATTCCTTTTCTGATTGTTCTTACCACCCTGATAACCTCCCGACCATCTCCTTTGGTTGTTATTGTTAAAACGTGACGGTGCAGCAGGTTTCTTGTAGTAAGATTTATCTTTCTCAAAGTTCAAAAACCTTTTTGATTTCTTTAAACCCTCAATTTCAGAAACATCGATTTCAACCAATTTGAACACTTGTTTCAGCTTGTCAACATTCACGTTCTCAAGAGGAAATTCAAGATCCGAATACAACTTATCAGAACCCAACATCTTGTACATCACAAGAGTAGGTCCATCACTTGAGTTGTTTTGGGATTTTGATTTTGGAATGTAGTTATTCAGAAAACACTTTTCGTCTTCAGTCAAATTACTGTCAGATTTTAAAACGTTCTCAACCACATTTTTTACGACTTCAGACTGAACACTGTCTTCATCAGATGATGAAGTGAATGTGACATCGATTGTTTCTGGTAGTTTCTCAACATCTGATTTTTCATTTGTTTTAGAAATCTTGTCCAACCCTTGACTGTTTCTTTGAAAAATTGTTTAACACAGGTGGTGGAACTTGATGATAACAAACCCCTGTTCCATTCGAGTATACATCTTCACCAGCTTTGTTCTTCCCAATGGGTTTGGGAACTATGTGTCGAAGAACAAAGCTCGCGGAGCTATAACTGTTTAGTTTCAAAGTGATTCTTTCATTTTCAATCTTAGCTTCCTGAAACTGAAGCTTAAGATGTGACACATGTGTCACTTCAACCATCATACAAATACCAAACCAATGAAATATTGTATTTCATACTTGGGATTTGTATAAATATGTGTATCATTTGCACATATCAATTCTTGTTCGATTTCGAGCTTTAAATCGTTTTCTGGAAGGTTATACGCGAACTGATGCGTAAATATAACCAGTTTAATGCAACAAACACTCCATAATAGTTAAATAGGCTTAACATACCTTAAATAACCTTTACATAACTTAGAAATAAGTTTTGAAGGGTTTGGTATGGCAAAAACAAGTTTATTCGCTCACAGGGATTAATTGCGTCAACTTGCAAAAGTCTGCCGTTTCGTAAGGCAATGTACAGTCCGAAACATGATCATAAGCTAAGCATACCATAAATAACCTAAACATATCTAATAAATAAGCTTTGAGTGGTTCGGTGTGCGAAAATATGCTTATTTGATCTTACAGGGACTAAAAGTGTCAAAAAACGGCATAAGTTTGCATTTACGCGCATATCTTACGTTCTGACCACATCTGGACATCCAAAATTTTTGTGGACACTAAAATATTTTTATTTTAGTGATGCGCATGCAAAAATACCGTTCTTCGCTTAATTTGGATCGTTTTCGCGTCCGTTTAAGTTTCGTCGTAATTTGACGAATAACGTGACCGTACGATCAAACGAGCCGACATCCGAGATGTTTTTGAGCATATTTTAAGTTCCCTATACTTTAACATCATTTTAGAGCCTTGAAATGAGGTTAACGGGGCTTAAACGTGTCAAATATGCATCAAAACACAAGTTTCTCAAGTGTAGGGACCAAACTGCAATTTCTGGATAGTTGCCCAGGCGGGCCGCGTAAGCCTGGTCTCTCCTCTTACGCGGGCCGTGTAAAAACACCTAGCACCAAAAACTGATTTTTAGCATTCTGTTGATACTTCAGGGGCTGTTTATGTAAATTTTATTGTGTGTTAACCAAGTTAATACCTCTCCAAGGCTTCTAATCTGCTCCTAACACTTGTATGGCTATGATTATTGCTTGGAGGTTACATAAACAAGTGTCATGATCTTGTTCTTCATAAACTAGTATAAATAGGCATGTTCTCATTCATTTTTCTTCACCTTTGATCTGAATTACACTCTAAGTTGGAGCCTTTGCTTCATACCTGAGTGTGATAGATCAAGTTCTCCCTAGCAAGGACCCTTTGTAAGCTTCCTTCGTTCTTTTATCGCTTTCCTAGCGAGAAAGTCAAACAGTGTTTGACTTTCAGCTTTGACCAGTCAATGGTCAACACAAAGTTCGTTTGAACTTCGCAACGTGAGCGTAATCACGATGGTTATAGTCCCTAGTGACTATACCTACTGATTACCACGTTGACTAGGCATAGCGACGAGTCGTAGTTTCGGTCAAAATGCGCATTTATGTGTATTTTGCAACCAAACTACTCTTGGGTATCAAAACACTTTGTTTTGATATAAAAAAACCTGTTTTCTAACTTAGTTAAGCATGTTTAACATGCTTAGCTCGTCACTTTTAGTTTAGTGCTTGTTTAGAGTCGTAAGTCAAGCGGTCTAAACCACCGCTTAGACTTTCGAACTCGACCCGTTTGGTCGATCATTAGGATCCGACCAAGCATGTTTAGTGACCATAGTTGCATAAGGGAATAACCTTCCGAGGTTATACCTTATGGTCACATAGTTTAAGTAGTTGTATGATATGTAGTTTATATGCCTTAGGTAAATGACCAAAATGCCCTTTTCATGCATAATTGGATTTTAAACATATGTAACCTAAACTGTCACACCCCCAAAATCCACCTGCGGAATACCACCGCTTGGAGGCGTGACTGACCAGGATCCAGCCACCAATCATATTGAACAAGCATGTAAGTGATTATAAAATCCAACAAATACAATTGGTGTCCAAACAAAAAAACATAGATTAAGTTGCAAGCGGAAGCATAACGTTTAAAACCAAAACATAAGTTTAATCGTTTCATAGTTTAACATGGCACACAGTTGTCCATGTCCCACAACGACTCTCTTCCATGCAAGCTCCAGCTAAGTACCTATTGACCTGCAAAGCATGTAGTAACGAGTCAACAATAATGTTGAGCGAGTTCACAGTTGGGTGTTTGTTTTAAGTTGTTCTGAAAACAGTTTCCTTTATCTGGCATCCTGCCGTGGGGTTTACCCCATAGTTGAAAACGTGATTTGTTTAACCCAATTACTCTGGCTATCTAGCCATGGGGGTTACCCCATGTTTAATTATCTGGCTCTACGGCCGTGGGGGCTACCCCATGTTCGTTACTAGACTCGTTACCATATCGACTGCTGACTGTAGTCATGTTTATGTGCCCTGAATTGTCAATGTCTATCATCATTGACGTGCCCAGATCCATTAGTTCACGCCCGTCCTCTGCGGCACGGTGTGAGGTTTGTCAAACCTAAATAGCGCTATCTAACTAATGACCCGCTTGCCATTGGCCCGACGATTAAGTCATATAAAAAGGAGGGACTTCGTGATAGAGTTTTGGTCTAGTGGAAGTTATCTGTCCAAGAGGACGAGGAATTATATTCCTGAGCCATCACTGTCCTACCCAATAAAGGATGAGGAATCCATGTTCCTTAACCCCATTCCCAACCCCTGGGAATCCCATGCTTTGTAGAGAGTGTGAACTCACCTTGGGTTGCTCGGCACTTAAACGAAAGGTCAAGTCGAGCTAATTGTGGTCAACCACGTCCTAGTATGGTTATCACGCAAGTCAGATACAAACCAAGTAATGCACATACATTTTCTACACGTATACTAGCACGTTGCAAACAAGTGTTATTCATGGCAGTCCAAATCAGTGTACAACATACCCATTCCATAGTAACCTATAAAGTCCAAGTATTCGGCCCAACTACCCAGGCCCGCAACCGTGCAAGTCCAACAGAATATGGTATCAGGTGGTCTCGAGTCGAAACCAGAGATCTCGAGTCGAGACGGTGCTGTCTCGGTTTATAGCCTTCATTACTCGAGGCCTGGTGGTCTCGAGTCGCAACAAGACCCGTAACCCGGTTTCGAGTCATGTTGTTTGTGTGCTGGTAATGCGTGGTCTCGAGTCGAGACTAGGGGTTCTCGACTCGTAACCTGGGTCGCAACCGCAGTCTCGTGTCGTCACATATATGGTCTCGAGTCGAGACTAGTGATCTCGACTTGTATTCCTGGTAACAAAATCCTTCTAGAACCTTTGATGTACTATCCAATAGTGTGGCATTTTCATGAGATTGTGTACTATCCAGTAGAATTCTACAAACATGTTTTCTTGTCTAATTCTATTTCAAAATGGATCAAACACAGCATTATCAAATATCCATATCACATTCAAACTGTTCTTCATTAGGGTTTTCAACCCTTTAACACATATTCATCCTATTATTATTTCATTAAATTCAGAATTTATCATCCAGAAATATGTTCATCCATTTATGAGGAAATCATGCTAACATGTGGTCAAAACATCATCAACAGTAACAACACATGATTCGGTCTCTAACTAGCATCAAGAATCATTATTAACTTCTAACAACTAGCATACACTCCTCGGTTCTAAAGCACGTATACACATTCTTGTATGTCATAACCATCTTGCATATTATCATCAATACTCATCCATTTCCATATTACCTAACATACGATCTAAACATCAAGCTAGCATAATGATTATCTAATCGTTTTAACCCACGCAGCCATATAGAAACATGTATATCATTTAACAAACGCACACCTTTGTTATACATTGTCACTAAAATGAAAAGAGCAACTAACCGATTCAAGTGTGGGTAAAAAGGTGTAGAGTATCAAAGAATAAGGCTCCTAAACGGTGTATACGGGCTGATCCGAGACCTCCGATGACTGCCGGTTTGAGTCCGAGAGATGGAGGAGGAGGTGATGCTTGATTGTTAGGGTTTTAGTGAGAGAGAATGTAGGAGAGTGTGGGAGTGAGTGTAAGGGAAATGTGGATGATGGCATGGGTTTTGTATCAAATGCCCTAATGGGCTTCCGGGTGGACAAAAGGAGGTGCGGCCCAACTGTTCACTCGAGACCAAGTGGTCTCGAGTCGGGTCCTTGTGTCTTGGGTCACATAAATACACGCATACATATAAGCACAACACGTAATCACATAAAATTCACTCATATCATTAATTAAACCGACATGTCAACTAGTTACATAACGTTCAAGTATGTTACATCGAGATACAATGAAGGGTTCTATATTACGAGTTGTCACATTATCCCCAAGTTGAAAGAAATTTCATCCCGAAATTTGGTAAGTGCTCACTGAGGAAGCTAGTTAAGTTGTATGGTTTTCCTGGGGTGTCACATCCTCCCCCCGTTGATCTGGAATTTCGTCTCGAAATTCCGTAGCTTCAGCCTCAGTAGTGGTTGTACTGTTTGCGAACAGTTGGGGATACTTTTGTTTCATCTGATCTTCGCGTTCCCAGGTGAACTCTGGGCCGCGACGTGAGTTCCAACGAACTCGAACGAGAGGTATTCTAGTGTTCTTGATGACCTTAACATCCTGGTCCGTGATTTCAACTGGTTCCTCGACGAATCGTAACCGCTCGTCGATGGTGAGCTCCTTCAAAGGAACTACGAGGGTCTCATCTGACAGGCACTTCTTCAGATTCGACACATGGAAAACGTTGTGAACTGTACTGAGTTCTGCTGGTAAGTTCAGTTTGTAGGCCACCTTGCCTATTTTCTCGATGATTTCGAAAGGTCCGACGTATCGTGGGTTAAGTTTGCCTCGTTTTCCAAAACGAACCACACCCTTCTAGGGTGAAACTTTGAGTAGTACACGCTCCCCAACCTGGAGCTCAAGTGGTTTCCTATCCTTATCGGCGTAGCTTTTCTGACGGTCACGAGCTGCCGCCATGCGTTGTCGTATTTGAGCAATTCGTTTGGTTGTGTCTACCACAAGTTCTGGACCAGTGATCTAACTATCCCCCACCTCTGCCCAACAAAGAGGTGACCGACATTTACGTCCGTACAATGCCTCAAATGGAGCAGCTTTAATGCTGGTGTGGTAGCTGTTATTGTACGAGAATTCCACAAGTGGCAGATGCTTTTCCCAGCTGTTGCCAAAGTCGATTACAAATGCACGAAGCATGTCTTCTAAGGTTTGGATAGTGCGCTCAGACTGCCAGTCCGTCTGAGGGTGATACGCTGTGCTCATGTCTAAACGTGAGCCAAAGGATTTGTGCATTACTTGCCACAACTCTGAAGTAAAACGTGCATCACGATCCGAGATAATGGAGGTGGGCACCCCGTGCCTCGAGACAACTTCCTTAAGGTATACGTCTGCTAGAGTGGAGAACTTATCCGTTTCCTTGATAGCCAAGAAGTGTGCAGACTTTGTGAGTCGATCCACGATCACCCAAATAGTATCGTTCCCCCGTTGGGATCTAGGCAGGCCAGTAACGAAATCCATGGAAATTTGCTCCCATTTCCATTGTGGTATCTCTGGTTGTTGGAGTAGGCCTGAGGGTTTCTGGTATTTCATCTTGACTCTCGCACAAGTCAAACAATTGCTGACGTAAGTTGCTATGTGGGCCTTCATGCTAGGCCACTAATACGTAGTTTTGATATCGTGGTACATCTTATCCGAACCAGGATGTACCGAGTAGCGAGACTTGTGTGCTTCATCCATCACAAGCTCTCGTAAGTTACCGTAGAGTGGGACCCAAATGCGTCCCGTTACGTAGTAGGCACCGTCTCCCTTCTGTTCTAAGCGTTGCCTTGAGCCGCGTAGGGCTTCAGCCCTGACGTTTTCTGGTTTCAATGCCCCTACCTGAGCGTCTCGTATTTGGGAAGGAAGACTAGAATGTATAGTGAGTTGCAAAGCTCGTACGCGCTTAGGCGCAGTGTCCTTTCGACTGAGGGCGTCAGCCACCACATTGGCTTTGCCAGGATGGTACTTGATTACACATTCGTAATCGTTTAAAAACTCGACCCATCGTCGTTGACGCATGTTTAGCTCCTTCTGCTTGAAGATGTGCTCGAGACTCCTGTGATCGGTGTAAATGGTGCACTTGGTACCGTACAAGTAATGTCTCCATATCTTAAGTGCAAAAATAACAGCTCCCATCTCTAAGTCATGCGTAGTGTAGTTTCTTTCATGAACTTTGAGTTGGCGTGAGGCGTAGGCTATAACCTTATCCCGTTGCATCAGCACACAACCGAGACCCTGAATTGATGCGTCGCAGTAGACCACGAAGTCGTCTGTGCCCTCTGGCAAGGAAAGGATAGGTGCGCTACAAATTCTATCCTTTAGATGCTGAAATGCTAATTCCTGTGCATTTCCCCATCGATAAACAACGCCTTTCTGTGTTAGTGAGGTGAGAGGCTGTGCAATCTTGGAAAAATCCTTAATGAATCTCCTGTAGTAACCCGCCAAACCCAAAAATTGGCGAATTTCCGTGGGTGTACGAGGTGCAGGCCAGTTCTTAATCGAGTCTACCTTAGATGGATCAATGTGAATCCCATCCTTGTTTACCACATGGCCTAGGAAATGGACTTCACGAAGCCAGAAGTCGCATTTCGAGA
The DNA here is from genome assembly GCA_030545235.1 of Helianthus tuberosus. Lineage (NCBI taxonomy): Eukaryota > Viridiplantae > Streptophyta > Magnoliopsida > Asterales > Asteraceae > Helianthus > Helianthus tuberosus. Next base: position 12,288,675 of record CM060429.1, on the reverse strand, counting down.
ACTTTGCGTAAAGCTGTTCTGTTCGAAGTAGTTCCAAAATAAGTCGTAGATGTTGCTCGTGTTCCTCCTGACTCTTGGAATAGATCAGGATGTCGTCGATGAAGACTATAACGAACTTGTCTAGGTAAGGCTTACACACTCGATTCATCAAGTCCATGAAAATCGCAGGTGCGTTTGTCAGCCCAAAAGGCATGACCAAAAACTCATAGTGCCCATAACGAGTTCTAAAAGCTGTTTTGGAGACGTCCTCTTCTCGGACTCTCAGCTGGTGATATCCCGATCTCAAATCAATCTTGGAGTAGTAGCTCGACCCTTGCCGCTGGTCGAACAAGTCGTCAATGTGCGGCAGAGGATAACGATTCTTCACCGTCACTTTGTTGAGTTCACGATAGTCGATACACATTCTAAAGGTACCGTCTTTCTTCTTCACAAATAGCACTGGAGCTCCCCAGGGCGATGAGCTAGGACGAATAAAACCCTTATCCAAGAGTTCTTGTAGTTGCGTAGAGAGTTCTTCCAACTCTGATGGAGCTAAACGATAAGGTGCACGAGCTATAGGCGCAGCTCCAGGAGCTAGTTCAATCTGAAACTCGACCTGGCGATGAGGCGGAAGGCCAGGTAATTCCTCAGGGAATACCTCAAGATAGTCGCGTACAATTGGAAATTCTTCTATCTTTTTCTCTATCTCCGAGGTGTCAGTAACGAGAGCCAAAATGGCAGTGTGACCCTTTCGCAAGCACTTCTGGGCCTTAAGGAAAGAGATGATGTTCTCAACAGCACTCCTCTTGTCGCCACGAATCATGAGAGGTTCACTACCGGAATTAGGAATACGAACAATCTTCTCGTAGCAAAGAATCTCTGCTCGGTGTTGGGATAACCAATCCATCCCAATGACAACGTTGAAACTACCCAAGACGATAGGAATGAGGTCGATAGAGAAGGTCTGGTTAGCAAGAATAAGTTTACAACCCTTGACTACGTGTGCGGCCTCTAAACTCTTACCATTGGCTAGCTCTACTGTGTGCTTGTTATTCAAAGGTGTTGGAATGTGCTTAAGCATTTGACTAGCTTCTAGTGACACGTAGCTAGTATCGGCACCCGAATCAAATAAAACTGTAACATAAAAGTCGTCGAGAAGGAACTTACCCGTCACAACATTGGGGTCATTCCTTGCTTCACCTTGACCAAGCACGAACACCCCCCTGGCTCCATTGTTGTTGTTCTTCCCATTGTTACCATTCCCCTGGTTATTGTTGTTGTTGTTGTTGTTCTGGTTCCTGTTCAGTTGGGGGCAATCTTTCTTGAAATGGCCTTCAGCTCCGCACTGAAAGCACCCTTTGTTGATACCTTGCTGCTGCTGCTGCTGTCGCTGGTTCTGAGGGGCTTGTTGTTGATGATTTTGGTTTGCGGGGTATAAGCTTCTGCAGTCCTTGGCGGTGTGACCTGGCTTGTTGCACCGATGACAGTTACCCCTGGTGCATGGTCCGCTGTGGTGGAGGTTGCAGCGATTGCATTTGGGGTGATTCCCCTTGTACCCACCATGACTTTGACCATCAGATGATTGCTGACTGGGGCCCTTGTAGTCATCAGTCCTTCTCTGCTGAGACCGAGACTGAACAGAAGTCGAACCCTTACTTGAAGCTCCATCCCATTTCCGCTTGTTGTCACTAGGGACACCTGAAGTAGTTGCAGCACCTATGCGCTTTGGTAACCTGTTCTGCTCCACCGCCTGATCCGTGAGACGGTGAGCCAATTGAACAACTTGCTGGATGGTGGCGAGGTTAGCTGAAGTCACATGACTTTGGATCTCTGGCACTAAGCCCTTGAGAAATAGTTCGATGCGTTTGATGGGTGGGTCCACCATAGTAGGACACAGTAATGCAAGCTCATTCGATCGCTTCGTATACGCCTCAATTTCTGACCCCGTCATCTTGAGGTTGAAGAACTCGACTTCCAGCTTATGAATGTCATCACGACTGCAGTATTCTTCCTTGATCATCTCTTTAAAATTGTTCCATGGGGTGGCGTTAGCAGCAACCAACCCCAGCATTTGAACATGAGCGTTCCACCACGTGAGCGCTAAACCCTACTAGTAGCATACTTCACCCTGCGAGCCTCAGGGCATTCACACATTTCGAAGACTGACTCGAGCTTCTCAAACTAGTGGAGGAGACCTACAGCTCCTTCAGTGCCGCTAAAAGTAGTTGGTCGGCAGTCCATAAAAGTTTTAAAGGTGCACACAGGTGGCTGAGCATGTTGACCTGTTGTGGGTGAAAGAAAGGACAGAGTTTAACACAAAGGTTGGTTCACGAGAGTAGGATCTAAAGATCCTAGAAGGAGTTTGGACTGCAGCATATACCTCCTGTGTGTGCAGCTGCAAGCGCCGCAGCAACTCGTTCGTTAATCAGAGCCGTCAACTGGGCTTGTGTCATGTTAACGCGTCCAGACATGATCTTCATATTAAGAGGAACATGAGTGAGAGGGGTTCGCGAAAATGCGATGACAGAAGAGAGTAAGCACACACGTGTTCAAGCAACAGTAGTTATACTAACCGAGCATACCATGAGCAATGCACTATGTAACTAACAAGTAGGCAATATATACATAGATCATATCACCTAGAATGGTCGAGCCTCGCATGTGGAGTGAAGCGTCGTTGTGGATCGTAGAGCACTGTACAGGTTATAGTCTGATTTTAATAAAACTTTTTCCCCTTATTAAAACCAAGTTCACTATAACCAACGGCTCTGATACCAATCTGTCACACCCCCAAAATCCACCCGCGGAATACCACCGTTTGGAGGCGTGACTGACCAGGATCCAGCCACCAATCATATTGAACAAGCATGTAAGTGATTATAAAATCCAACCAATACAATTGGTGTCTAAACAAAAAAACATAGATTAAGTTGCAAGCGGAAGCATAACGTTTAAAACCAAAACATAAGTTTAATCGTTTCATAGTTTAACATGGTACACAGCTGTCCATGTCCCACAACGACTCTCTTCCATGCAAGCTCCAGCTAAGTACCTATTGACCTGCAAAGCATGTAGCAACGAGTCAACAATAATGTTGAGCGAGTTCACAGTTGGGTGTTTGTTTTAAGTTGTTCTGAAAACAGTTTCCTTTATCTGGAATCCTGCCATGGGGTTTACCCCATAGTTGAAAACATGATTTGTTTAACCCAATTACTCTGGCTATCCAGCCGTGGGGGTTACCCCATGTTTAATTATCTGGCTCTACGGCCGTGGGGGCTACCCCATGTTTGTTACTAGACTCGTTACCATATCGACTGCTGACTGTAGTCATGTTTATGTGCCCTGAAATGTCAATGTCTATCATCATTGACATGCCCAGATCCATTAGTTCACGCCTGTCCTCTGCGGCACGGTGTGAGGTTTGTCAAACCTAAATAGTGCTATCTAACTAATGACCCGCTCGCCATTGGCCCGGCGATTAAGTCATATAAAAAGGAGGGACTTCGTGATAGAGTTTTGGTCTAGTGGAAGTTATCTGTCCAAGAGGACGAGGAATTATATTCCTGAGCCATCACTGTCCTACCCAATACAGGACGAGGAATCCATGTTCCTTAACCCCATTCCCAACCCCTGGGAATCCCATGCTTTGTAGAGAGTGTGAACTCACCTTGGGTTGCTCGGCAGTTAAACGAAAGGTCAAGTCGAGCTAATTGTGGTCAACCACGTCCTATGGTTATCACGCAAGTTAGATACAAACCAAGTAATGCACATACATTTTCTACACGTATACTAGAACGTTGCAAACAAGTGTTATTCATGGCAGTCCAAATCAGTGTACAACATACCCATTCCATAGTAACCTATAAAGTCCAAGTATTCGGCCTAACTACCCAGGCCCGCAACCGTGCAAGTCCAACAGAATATGGTATCAGGTGGTCCCGAGTCGAAACCAGAGATCTCGAGTCGAGACGGTGCTGTCTCGGTTTATAGCCTTCATTACTCGAGTCCTGGTGGTCTCGAGTTAGGTCTCGAGTCGCAACAAGACCCGTAACCCGGTTTGGAGTCATGTTGATTGTGTGCTGGTAATGCGTGGTCTCGAGTCGAGACTAGGGGTTCTCGACTCGTAACCTGGGTCGCAACCGCAGTCTCTTGTCGTCACATATATGGTCTCGAGTCGAGACTAGTGATCTCGACTTGTATTCCTGGTAACAAAATCCTTCTAGAACCTTTGATGTACTATCCAATAGTGTGGCATTTTCATGAGATTGTGTACTATCCAGTAGAATTCTACAAACATGTTTTCTTGTCTAATTCTATTTCAAAATGGATCAAACACAGCATTATCAAATATCCATATCACATTCAAACTGTTCTTCATTAGGGTTTTCAACCCTTTAACACATATTCATCCTATTATTATTTCATTAAATTCAGAATTTATCGTCCAGAAATATGTTCATCCATTTATGAGGAAATCATGCTAACATGTGGTAAAAACATCATCAACAGAAACAACACATGATTCGGTCTCTAACTAGCATCAAGAATCATTATTAACTTCTAACAACTAGCATACACTCCTCGGTTCTAAAGCACGTATACACATTCTCGTATGTCATAACCATCTTGCATATTATCATCAATACTCATCCATTTCCATATTACCTAACATACGATCTAAACATCAAGCTAGCATAATGATTATCTAATCGTTTTAACCCACACAGCCATATAGAAACATGTATATCATTTAACAAACGCACACCTTTGTTATACATTGTCACTAAAATGAAAAGAGCAACTAACCGATTCAAGTGTGGGTAAAAAGGTGTAGAGTATCGAAGAATAAGGCTCCTAAACGGTGTATACGGGCTGATCCGAGACCTCCGATGACTGCCGGTTTGAGTCCGAGAGATGGAGGAGGAGGTGATGCTTGATTGTTAGGGTTTTAGTGAGAGAGAATGTAGGAGAGTGTGGGAGTGAGTGTAAGGGAAATGTGGATGATGGCATGGGTTTTGTATCAAATGGTGCTCCCTAATGGGCTTCCGGGTGGACAAAAGGAGGTGCGGCCCAACTGTTCACTCGAGACCAAGTGGTCTCGAGTCGGGTCCTTGTGTCTTGGGTCACATAAATACACGCATATATATAAGCACAACACGTAATCACATAAAATTCACTCATATCATTAATTAAACCGACATGTCAACTAGTTACATAACGTTCAAGTATGTTACATTGATATATAATGAAGGGTTCTATATTACGAGTTGTCACATTATCCCCAAGTTGAAAGAAATTTCGTCCCGAAATTTGGTAAGTGCTCACTGAGGAAGCTAGTTAAGTTGTATGGTTTTCCTGGGGTGTCACATCCTCCCCACGTTGATCTGGAATTTCGTCCCGAAATTCCGTAGCTTCAGCCTCAGTAGTGGTTGTACTGTTTGCGAACAGTTGGGGATACTTTTGTTTCATCTGATCTTCGCGTTCCCAGGTGAACTCTGGGCCGCGACGTGAGTTCCAACGAACTCGAACGAGAGGTATTCTAGTGTTCTTGAGGACCTTAACATCCTGGTCCGTGATTTCAACTGGTTCCTCGACGAATTGTAACTGCTCGTCGATGGTGAGCTCCTTCAAAGGAACTACGAGGGTCTCATCTGACAGGCACTTCTTCAGATTCGACACATGGAAAACGTTGTGAACTGTACTGAGTTCTGCTGGTAAGTTCAGTTTGTAGGCCACCTTGCCTATTTTCTCGATGATTTCAAAAGGTCCGACGTATCGTGGGTTAAGTTTGCCTCGTTTGCCAAAACGAACCACACCCTTCCAGGGTGAAACTTTGAGTAGTACACGCTCTCCAACCTGGAGCTCAAGTGGTTTCCTATCCTTATCGGCATAGCTTTTCTGACGGTCACGAGCTACCGCCATGCGTTGTCGTATTTGAGCAATTCGTTTGGTTGTGTCTACCACAAGTTCTGGACCAGTGATCTGACTATCCCCCACCTCTGCCCAACAAAGAGGTGACCGGCATTTACGTCCGTACAATGCCTCAAACGGAGCAGCTTTAATGCTGGTGTGGTAGCTGTTATTGTACGAGAATTCCACAAGTGGCAGATGCTTTTCCCAGCTGTTGCCAAAGTCGATTACACATGCACGAAGCATGTCTTCTAAGGTTTGGATAGTGCGCTCAGACTGCCCGTCCGTCTGAGGGTGATACGCTGTGCTCATGTCTAAACGTGAGCCAAAGGATTTGTGCATTGCTTGCCACAGCTCTGAAGTAAAATGTGCATCACGATCCGAGATAATGGAGGTGGGCACCCCGTGCCTCGAGACAACTTATGATATCCTGAAATGCAAGGAATTTTATGATATCCTGAAGAAAAACAAGAAGTTCGAATGGGGAGAGAAACATGAAGCAGCCCTGCAGGATTTGAAGCAGTATCTTTCAACTGCACCTCTATTGATGAAGCCTGAGAATGGTGAACCACTGTCCCTATACCTCGCAGTATCGGGGAATGCTGTAAGTGTCGTCCTTATAAAGGATCATGAAGGTCAGCAATATCCTGTCTATTATGTTAGTAAAAGTTTGTTAGATGCTGAAACTAGATATTCTCATTTAGAAAAGTTGATACTAGCACTAGTTATGGCATCGACGAAGCTTAGACATTACTTTGAGACACATAGAATTCATGTTAAAACCAATTATCCTGTCAAAAATGTGCTTAGGAAACCCGAGATGTCAGGTAGAATGGCCAAGTGGTCAGTGAAGTTAAGTACTTATGACTTAGTGTATGAACCTAGAAATACCATAAAATCGCAGGCTCTAGCTGACTTTGTGGCTGATTTCAGTAGTGACATTCAGGATGAGGTAGACCTAGAAGTCCAACAATTAGGAGAATCCTCAGGATCCTGGACATTATACACTGATGGAGCATCCAATGTTAGAGGAGTAGGATTGGGGATACTACTAAAATCGCCACAGGGGGACATATTACCCCAGGCTATTAGGTGTGAATTCCCTGCTACTAATAACGAAGCAGAGTATGAGGCTCTAATTGCAAGATTAGAACTGGCTAAAATATGAATATCAAGAATTTGCAAGTATATGTTGACTCCTTGTTAATCACTAATCATTTTAATGGATCCTATGCAGTTAAAGGTGAGAAGTTAATCGAATACCTCGATATTCTCAAAAAATTAGCAGGATATTTCGATGTTTTTACACTTGAACAGGTACCAAGGGAAGATAATGCTGAAGCAGATGCCTTAGCAAATCTGGGATCATCGGTCAGGATACCAGAAGGGACCCAAATACCAATATTGCATATCTTGTATCCTGCAACGAATCTTCAGGATAAAGAAGTAGTAAGTATTCAGGATCCTGGAGCTGAGTATCCTGAGGAGGATCCTAAATCCTGGATGGCTCCAATCATAAGATATCTCAAGGAAGGACACATCCCCAGAGATGAAAATACTAAGGCATTTAGGATGAAGGTATCACGATTCACCATTATAAATAATGTTTTGTATAAGAAATCTCTTGTAGGACCATAGCTAAGGTGCTTGGAAGATCCTGAAACTAAAGAAGTGCTTCAGGATATACATGAAGGGGATTGTGGTAACCATACTGGGGGCTGGTTGTTATTCTCAAAAGTATTGAGAACAGGATACTATTGGCCGACGATGAGGAGAGATGCTACAGAATATGCTCGAAGGTGTGATGCATGTCAAAGGCACAGTAACATACTACATCAACCAGCTGAACCACTATATCCTATAGCTTCCCCTTGGCCATTCATGAAATGGGGGATGGACATAGTAGGGAAATTACCAAAAGCTCCAGGAGGAAAAGTCTTTATGCTGGCAATGACTGATTACTTCTCTAAGTGGGTTGAAGCTGAAGCATTTGTTCAAGTCAGAGACCAAGAAGTAGTGTCCTTCATAAAGAGGAATATCCTGACCAGGTTTGGAGTACCAGCTGAAATCATTTGTGACAATGGATCCCAGTTTATAAGCAAGAGGACTACTGACTTTTGTAAAAGTTGGGGAATCAAAATGATCACATCTGCCCCGGTACATCCTCAAGAAAATGGACAAGCTGAATCCTCAAACAAGATAATTGTCAACAACTTGAAGAAGAGACTAGGAGCCAAGAAAGGAAGATGGGCAGAAGAACTACCCTTTGTTTTGTGGGCTGATAGAACAACGGTAAAAAATGCAACGGGCCAAACCCCATTTTCCCTAGTATTTGGAGCAGAAGCAGTGATCCCAACAGAAATGGTGATACCTACGGCAAGATCTATCCTCCGGGATCCTGAGCAGAATCCTGAAGCTTTGTGCCAAGATTTGGACACTGTAGACGAAACAAGAGATGCAGCAAGGCTGAGGATGGCAGCATATCAACAAAGGATATCCAAAGCATATAACAAGAATATAAGGACTAGGAGGTTCCAAGTTGGAGATTGGGTGTTAAGAAAGGCTTTTCAAAATACCACTAATCCTGCCGATGGAAAGCTGGCTCCAAAATGGGAAGGACCATATGAGGTTGAATCAGAATCAGGAAAAGGAGCATACCGACTCAGGAGTATGGAAGGGGATATGCTACCAAGATCCTGGAATGCTATACACTTAAAGCTCTATTTCAAGTAAGAATAAAATTTAATTTCTATCTCAGAATGGTATGTATTCTATCTCTCTTAAATATATTTGAATTCATTTATCTTGAACCCAATACTGACTTAGGCATCGGAGGGGTGTTAGCCAAGCTAACACCCACCTTAGTTTAAGGTTGTTTTGCAGAATATGCATCAGGATACAGCTCCAGGATACACGCTCAGGATATCTCGAAGGATTAGAGGATTGGCCCCCTCTCTCACGGTTAAGGGATCCTGATCCCTTCAAAGGTTTAAAGGTATTCACCTTTATCTCGAGTTGGGTTTGAACACCCCGCCTGGAGCGCAAGTCATCTGGGGATAGTTCAAGGTAACAGGACCAGTTCATGTAAAAGTGGCTGACAATTTCGTTACTATTGGCTATATCCTGGATCCTAAAGGTATATGAGGATTGATCACCCTCTCTCACGAAAGGGTATTTTCATACCCTCTAAGGTTTAAAGGTTTTTGCCTTTCTAAGACTTGGAGTTTATACACTCTCGCCTGTAGCGCATGAAAATCAGGGTTTATCCCCAGCATATTAAGGGTTTATCCCCAGGATATCAGGGTTTATCCCCAGGATATCATAGTCTATCCCTAGGATATTAAGGGTTCATCCCAGGATATCGAGGGTTTATCCCAGGATATTCAGGATTTATTCAATGAAGCTAAAGTACGACTATATTTACATTCCTATGTTGAACGCAGGAGACACACTTTATACAATTTAAAGGATGGATTCAAACTTATAAGCGTGCACTAGGGACACCCCTGTGATTGAGGATTGAAATTGACTCTTTGGGAATATTTGGTATGGTCTCTCCTTTTTATTTGGATAACTTGAGTTTTATAAATTATGAGGCAGTATCCTGAGTAGGATATCTCTTAGGATATTCTTACAATGTGTTCCCAAAATTATCTAATTTAAACTATTTTCATAAGTAAAATTTAAGCACTAAGATAGTGACAACAGAAATAAAGCCAAAAGAAAGCTATATTATTAACATATCAAAAGTTATGCTTTTGGTTTCACCTCAAACCAAGGTCCATCCACCAAAAGCACAATTAGTCACATACCATATTTACCTAACAGTTGAAGGTTTTATCTCAAACCGAGACCCATCTACCTCCAACTGTTACATTGTTCAAAAATAAGATATACTAACATTGATGACCAAGGGCTTCGTCTTGAAACTCAGGATCGCTCCACCTTTGGCCATCATATTGTTCAAATGCAGGAATGTTAAAATGCAGGAAAAGTAAATTGTCTTAGGGTTACAAACCAACGATCAAATTTAAAAAAGTGGGCTCCGGCCTTGGCACATACATCCATCATCGCCCACCTGAATGCCCTCACACAGCGGCATCTTCTCCAGCCTTCTCCGTCTTCTCAGCCTCAGCATCCTGAGCAGTATCCTCCCCAGCATCCTTCTTATCTCCAGCCTTGTCCACCACCTCTGCTGACTTAGAGGATTCGCCAGTTTCAGCAGGAAGGGGCACAGCCTTGCCTCCAAGCTCCTTCAGCTTCGCCACCCAGGATTCAACCGGCCAGGATGGGCATTCAAGGCCTGTTTCCTTGGCCTCATAAGCCATTTTAATGCGAGCTTGTAGCAGAGAAACGATGGCAAAGGCTTTGATCCCTTCCTGGAAAGAGACCATGGCCTGTTCATACTCCATTTGGATGGTAGCCAGTTTGATCTCAGCATCCTGGGTGACCTTCTTCAGCTTATCCTCGTAGTGACGAGTCTTCACCTCGGCTATGGCCCCTTGGTCGGCAAAAGTGGTCTCGAGCTGCTTGATCCTGGCCTCTTGAAACGTGTTCGTGCTGCAAGCATCGGTGTAAAGGTGGAGCAGATGCTGGAGGCCCTGTACGTCAAAATTCAGGTATAAGTCAAAATATATTAACCAGGATATTCTGTCAGGATATCCTATCAGGATATGTATGCAGGATATAGTACCAGGATAATACCTTATTGAGGAAGGATGTCATCGGCTCCAAGGAGTCAGAGAAGCTGAGTTCTTCGTAGGAGAACCCTTCCGAGCCTGAGGCACTAACTTCGGGACCTTTCCTCTTTTTTGCGGTGGAAGCACGAGTGCTCGGGTTGGCCTTGGGAGCCGAGAGCGGTTTAGAGCTGGTGGCAGCAGGAGTCTCTTTCTTGACCATGACTGGAGTGGGGTAACTATCGAGCTCGTCATGATTAAGGAGGATCGGAACTTTGCTGGAGTCTGCATACAGGGAGTAAAATTCTTTCCTAAATATATCAACTAAAAACATGTATGGGGGATATTGTGCAGGATCATTACCAGACATGTTTGCACTGGAAAGAGGGCTTGGAGATGGTGGAGACGGATTAAAACTTCTTTCAGCCTCTGGGAGGAGTCTGATAGCGTCAATTCTCTTCTGTGAATCAGATAGGGGAGGTGCAAGCTTCCTAAAATCAGCTGTGTACAAGACAATAAAAAGAAATTGATTAGCTCAAGATATAAAGCAGGATACAAGACAGGATCATCCTTAAACCCTAAATCCTACCCTTTCTAAACCACTTCACCGGATATTCCGTTCCACCAGGGATTGAGTCTCTTTTTACAAAGAAGAATTTGGATTGCCATTTCTCCTCATTCCTGGTGGCACGAAGTATCAGCGGATCGCCGAAGGTAGAGTAAAACAGAAATCTACAGGAACCGTGGTATCTAAGCCGATATGCTAGGGGGAGGTCGTGAACGGAAAGGTCAGGAATGTGATTCCTCTTGATCTGATCAAGAACAGATAAGACTCGCCAAAGCATCGACATCGTTTGGCTAAAACAGATTTTCGTGATATTGAAAAACTCAGTGATAAAGTCTGGAAAGGGAAACCGTAATCCTAAGGTGAAGGGAAAGGCACTAAAGCACAACCACTCGTCGGAAACCATAGGGTTTTAACCAAACCCGAAACCCGAAAATGTCATATCCTATGAAGCATGCACTCATATAAGCGGCTCTGATACCACTGTTGGGATTTTTCACATGTTTATCAAAGTCTTTTATCCATATAAAATAAAAACGCAGCGGAAATAATTATTTTAAACATGTTACTTACTAGATGTAAAACTCATTTTATATGTAAAACCCAATCCCGGATCCATATACGAATATGCATGCTATCACAATAAAACACAACCATAGAGTGTTTAGAATACTACCTTCCAAGGAGTAAAGGACATGAAGATGATGATGCTTCTTGAATGGTTGCCTTCAAGTGTAGAAGACCTCAAGCTTATATACCCCAAGCCTTCCAACAAACACCTTATGTTTAGCTAGGATTTCTACACTTATGAACTCACAATTGAAACCCTCTTGGAAACAACCCTTGGCTGAAAATTCCACTAGAGAATATGAGAGTTCTTGGCACTTGAATTACAAACTTGAAAACCTCTTGAACCAACACTTGTTGGCCGAAATTTAGAGAAGAAATTCTCTAGTTTTTCTTTCAAGTTCATAAGTCTTGCACCTTCTTGCATTTGACATCTAAGTATTTATAGAACCATGAGAGAGAATTGCCACCCACCTTGACCATTCATGTACCAACTTACACATGCAAGTGCATGAAATATGATTGGCCAAAATCTTTAGGGAAGACCACCTAATGAAAACACATGTAAGTGCATGTATCATTATTGGACCAAACATTTTGGGAAGACCCCATGGGGGGGGGTGGCGGCCTAGCTTTATTTATAAAAAAAATTCAATTCTTTTATAAAATTTAAGTCTTGTTTATTTTATACCTTTTATAAAATATAACATCATATGTTCACAAGACTTTATACAACTTTTATTAAGTTATTTAACCCATTAAATAACAAAATAAAATATTCTCTCAAAATAAATTATCCATATAATTTATTAGTTTGTCAAGTGCAATTATTTAGAAAACCAATTTCTAAATATTCTAAGTGTTAATATTTATTTGTTTGATCATATCATAAATAAATATTGTAAGTGTTTGTCTAGCTTGTTATTGGGTATGACTCGACTTAGATCATAACGTACTAGCCACATCAATTTAATATGTATCTTGGGCATACAGATTCCAACAGGTAATTGTCAACCTAGGGTTTCTACAAGTTTTTAGATTCAACTAAATTGTATATGATTAGCGGATTTAGTGTACCGTGACTTAGGTGCCAATAACTATCAACGTTTCAAAGAATGGACAAGAATGCACTTTGTAATCAACACAAGTAAAACCTAACCAAGACAATGCATAACTACACATAACCATTCGTAAAGTCATAACTTTTAACATCGTTCGACAATTTACGAATACGAAACAAATGTAAACTATTGTCAAAGGTTTCAAAAATCAATACAAGTTGTCACAAAGTTGAATCAAGAACAATTCAAAACCCTAAATTTAACAACTACCTACACCGGGGTGAAACCAAGGTGATTAGCCGCTCATGGTTGAAGAAACTTGATCACCGGATGATTGGAACTTGAGGGAAGTCATCGAAGCTTGAACAATGGAGAATTGATGATTGGTTAAGGTTTCGGTGAAGGATGATGGTGGAAAGATTGATGGTGATGATTAGGGTTTATATGGATTGGTGATTTCGAATGATTGATGATGATGCCTCTTCATGATTCGAGTGATATGGGTAATTAGAGATTGAATGGAGATGAATGGTAGGTGGTTAGTGGCTCCAAGAATCAAGTTCAAAAACCCAAGATAGTGTAACTTACGAAAATTGAATGCCCCCTAGACCAATTGAAATCGATTTTAGCTAACAAATCCCAATATTTCGCGTTTCAGCAAAACACAGCCCGTCGGCGACGGGTGGGGGGCCGTCGGCGACGGGTTCCCCACTGTTGACTTTCTGCCGACGCTTTAACTTGCTGGATACGGGATTTTTGGCCGACGGGGTTATCTAGAGCCCGTCCGGGACGGCCTTTAGCCCGTCGGCGATGGCCTCTTGAACACCACTTCTCCAATTTCCACTTCTTGCACTCCCGGTTGATCCGTAACGCGTCCCGGTGCTCCGGTTTTCGACCCGATGACTCGTAAAGCTCCCGAAAAGCTCCTTAAACTCCATCAAACCTACAAAACACATTTTTGATTAAAAGTAGGCTATCCGAAATTAAAACTTATGTAAAAACATCAAGTTATACAATAACAAACACCGGTTTTCAACCATGTATCACATCCCCACACTTGTCTTTTGCTTGCGCTCAAGCAAATCTGTTTTTCACTTTCACAAAGGTCAAACAACGAACTCACTCCCCATTCCCGAGACTAGGGTTAAGGTCTATTGTCATACAAAAGTTAAAACCTTTTACAATTTTCACATATTTACTGGTCAAGTGAATAACCACATATAATAATGGTTATCCAAGATTAACCCGCCCGTAAAACTAACAAGTCATACATATCTCTCACAATGTTCTCTCCACTCGGCTTAAAAATTGGCTAATGTGTATAATGTATTAGCACTTTAACAATTAATCGCTCAACACCGATTAGAATACGTACCCGCATAGGCTTGCAACTCAATCATTCTCCACCACCGATCATGAATACTAAGCACAAGTCATAAGGTCTTTGTAAGGGTTGTAATGGGGCTAGGCTAAGGGTAGGAAATAGGATATTTAGAGTAGCTAAGGTGATGAAAATTTGATTTTTATTACAACGCAACTATTCTAAACTCAAGTAAACTATAAACATCAACTATAAGGCAATGATTTTCGCCTTTTATTTCTCAAACTAAGAACATATATTTTTGTTCTTTTCTCAACAATTTTCTCTTTTTTTATATATAAATGCAAACAGACAATTACAACTATACACACTTTACTTCTATAATCGAATTTCCATCACACGGGTTTAAAAGAAAAAGGTTTTAAGGTTATTGGCTAAAGGGTGGTCAAACGAAGGGTTTAGGCTCAAGATTGGCTACTAGGGGATAATTTTTGGGTAAGGATATAAAAATGGTGTAAAAGGAAAAGGTTTACCTAATGCCTTAATCATTCTCGTGCTTGTATTCGGTCTATGGTCTCAAACGTATCAAAAATTGCAAGTTCTACAATACGCGACTAATGATCCACTCAACAAAGAAACATGAATATGTAATTCTATGATGTAAAAGTGGCTTAAAACCTCACATATATAAAAGGTATGGTATGTGACATGCATGATGTGCTAGTTTCTTAAGCAAATTACTCCCAAATAACCACCCGCTAAATACCCGTTGTGCTACTAACTTGAACTTGACCATGACAAAAGACCAAATGGGTTGTGCCATCCCTCGTTAACTTAGTTACTTGTGCTTTTTAGATTGCTTCAAACAAAGACATTTTGAAAAATTTTTGAAATTTTTCCCCATCCCCACACTTGAGGTAAACATTGTCCTCAATGTGTAGTATTTAAATGAACGGGTCAAAATTGAAAACTTTTACTACTCCCCCATCCCCACACTTGAGGTAAACATTGTACTCAATGTGTAAAAACTAGATTTTTAAAACGCACAAGGGATGTGACACGGCTAACCTCCCCAAAATTTCACCCCGGAAGATAAAATACAATTTACAATGCACTTATTTGCTAACTAAAAATCAAAAGTAAAAAGAAACGTATGCACCTGATTTTTGAGCTCATTCCTCGTGTGCTCTTCTTCTCTTCAAGAAAGCGGTCGTCCCACGAACATAATGTACCTACAAATCTTAACCCTTGTGTAGAAGCATGCTTCTTACAACCATTAAAATTTATTAGCTACCTAGTTCTACCAGTTTTATGAAAATATTACCAAGTCATACATTAATTTACTTTGATTTATGTGGAAAAAATAATTTAGAATAACAACAAACCTAACTCACTTTCGTAGGAATCACGGTTGCATTTAGCTTATGCAACAAGCCCTTTTAAACCACCCGATAGCTCGGGAGGACGAGTAGGTCTCGTGAGGGTTATATAGGGAACACACCCACAATGTTCATTTAACTAGAAAAAAATAAAACGAAAATAATACAAACTCTACAACAATCATACCTGATTTGCCTCTCATGGTGGTCGAAGTACACATTTGCCTACCGAGTTTCCAACATACGCTCGGTAGTTGGCATGCCAGATCCATTCTCTTTTTATTTTACGCGACATGCGTATCAAACTACTTTGGGGTCGTTTCTTGACGAATTATCCAATGTCTTGCAAGGCCACCCTTCGAATCCTTATACCCGCACCCGCATCCCCAACTTTGTTAGTTGGAGTTATAAGTTTGGGAGAAGGAGAGATATGACTTTGAGCTTCTTTTGACCCTGACCCATCTTGCGGTGTTACATTCTTCTACTAGGTTCAAACATTCAATTACTTGATCCAGAAGTTCCATAACCTCTTCCACCACATCACCATCAAAAATGGTACCATTAGCCAACACCTCTTGGTCTCGCCTAAGTTGGGCCATCTCCTCGGTTAATTGACCAACCTGAATAACCAAAGCCTCAAATGATTTGTCTCTCAGCTTGTCTTTCTTCTTCATTTCTATCATCATATCCATAATCATATCGAGCTTAGAGTTTAACGAATCTTGAGGCTCCTCGTATGTCGGCTGAGGGGAGTCAAGATAATAGTCATCATACTCCTCCTGGTAACTCGGGAAATGTGGCAAGTCGGGTTGATAGTTGTTGTAACCCTGCTCTTGCTCATAATGGTAATCTAGCTCCGAATAGTAATATTCTTGATAATATGGTGGTGGTGGTGGTGGTCTAGCGTATGGAGAATGTAAGGATGGATCATTGAAATCTTCATAATCCGCCCTCCTATATTCGACAGTCCGCTGAGGTAGTCTTCCCGGTCCTTATAGGGTTGAACTTTTTCGTGGAAAACAGAGCACTCCTCTAAATAATGCTCTCCGCTTCCGCAACACTCACACGGATCATCATCTACCCAATTCATATTGAAAAGTAATTCCTACAAAACATGTACCTGCAGACACAAGCTCGACCACCCAAAGTAAAATCACGAATATACAAGAAAAAAAAAACTAAACTAAAATCGAACAAGCAATGAAATACTAAGCGCACTAGCTCCCCGGCAACGGTGCCAAAATTTGATCGGAGTGTCGCGCTCCGGTCAAAGATAATATTTATAAGCCCAAATTACCCTTAACTATGTGTTAGTGGTAGTAAGGGGTCGAACCACGAAGAGTATGTGGTTTGCGAATGGATTCGATTGAATTAAAATGAAAGTCACAAATTATGAAGCTTGCTATAATGTTTTTGTATTTTTATTTAGTTAAAAAGATGTGAATTGGTTTGTTTGATTAAAAACTAATGATTAATGATTGCAAGAAAATTTGATTACTAAACAATAATAAGAAAAAGGGTTCACACCCGGTTTCGGTAATTGCCAACCTAGGGTTTCTACAAGTTTTTAGATTCAACTCAATTGTATACGATTAGCGGATTTAGTGTACCGTGACTTAGATGCCAATAACTATCAACGTTTCAAAGAATGGACAAGAATGCACTTTGTAATCAACACAAGTAAAACCTAACCAAGACAATGCATAACTACACATAACCATTTCGTAAAGTCATAACTTTTAACATCGTTCGACAATTTACGAATACGAAACAAATGTAAACTATTGTCAAAGGTTTCAAAAATCAATACAAGTTGTCACAAAGTTGAATCAAGAACAATTCAAAACCCTAAATCTAACAACTACCTACACCGGGGTGAAACCAAGGTGATTAGCCGCTCATGGTTGAAGAAACTTGATCACCGGATGATTGGAACTTGAGGGGAGTCATCTCGAAGCTTGAACAATGGAGAATTGATGAATGGTTAAGGTTTTGGTGAAGGATGATGGTGGAAAGATTGATGGTGATGATTAGGGTTTATATGGATTGGTGATTTCGAATGATTGATGATGATGCCTCTTCATGATTCGAGTGATATGGGTAATTAGAGATTGAATGGAGATGAATGGTAGGTGGTTAGTGGCTCCAAGAATCAAGTTCAAAAACCCAAGATAGTGTAACTTACGAAAATTGAATGCCCCCTAGACCAATTGAAATCGATTTTAGCTAACAAATCCCAATATTTCGCGTTTCAGCAAAACACAGCCTGTCGGCGACGGGTAGGGGGCCGTCGGCGACGGGTTCCCCACTGTTGACTTTCTGCCGACGCTTTAACTTGCTGGATACGGGATTTTTGGCCGACGGGGTTATCTAGAGCCCGTTCGGGACGGCCTCTAGCCCGTCTGCGACGGCCTCTTGAACACCACTTCTCCAATTTCCACTTCTTGCACTCCCGGTTGATCCGTAACGCGTCCCTGTGCTCCGGTTTTTGACCCGATGACTCGTAAAGCTCCCGAAAAGCTCCTTAAACCCCATCAAACCTGCAAAACACATTTTTGATTAAAAGTATGCTATCCGAAATTAAAACTTATGTAAAAACATCAAGTTATACGATAACAAACACCGGTTTTCAACCACGTATCAAACAGTTCGAATCTAACATTTTCTTACATGATTTTACACTGTTTTCAGCTAAATCTAAACATTCAACAAGTGTTTCAAACTTTTCTTCTAACATTCTTCACTTTTCACTCAAAACCGTTAGATTCTGGACTCATTCGGGCTTCCCACTCATTCTCTAGTGGAGAACCGGGCTGAGAATGGATTTCTATCAAAGAGACGACCGATCCACGGGTTGAACATGAACTCCATCAAGAACAGCCGAGTCTGGTCGAACGGGGTGATTCCCGTCCGATCGGATGAGTTGGACTTGATGCGGTTCCCGTTGTTTAACACGTCCTCACACCGTCTCGGTCAAACCGCAAACTTCTAAGTTAACTAATTTTACAAGCTTTCAAACAAACAGGTTGCTCAATCGAATAGCCGTCCGATCGGACGACCATCTGATCGAACGACTATTCGACCAGGTGACTTGTAACTTTCGACACTTAAACAATTTTCAAAAAATACAAAGTATATCAGTTTCCAACGAATCACCATCCGAGCGAACGGCCATCCGTCCGGATGACTGTCCGACCGGACGACCTGATATGTAGAAACATTTCACACTTTTTAAAATGCTACAATGAAAAATTCAAAGTTCAAACTTTTCACAAACACATCCCTTCCATCGAATGACTATTCGACCGAATGGTCATCCGTCCGGACGGTCATCCGACCGGATCACTGTCCGCTCACCAACTCTTTGCGCACTGTTCAACGCTTACACTATCGTTCTATGATCAGGCTAACCTCTCAAGCGCTCCCTTCAATCCAAGACTGTGTTTATTTACTAAACTAGATCTGTGAGTATACTCGATCCCTTTTTGCTTAACGCACTTTTGGGTGTTACATACGTTACTTATATCAAATCACATTGACACACAACGCAAACACTTTTTATACGCTAACCACTCTCGCACGTTATACGTGTTATTCGATGAATACTAGTATGTTATGTTTACACAATGATTGTTGTCTGACACCTTAGCAACGATAGTACTATAGTTTGGACTCAGCACATGTCGTGGACAGGGGTTGTTAAGGGCTTTTCTTCACGTGTCACAGTGGTGATATGTGTTGCGCATTCTACAACTCGCAGTCATGTCTGTGCATATTTCGTTGTCGATAGCTTACTGCTTCACATTTCTATTTGTTACATGCTGGTTATGCATAAATCGCATTCGCTACTATTACACTATTAAACTTGTATGCTCACCTTTACACTATGTGTATTGACTTTATTTTAACGCATGTGACAGGTGTTTAGGATGCTTGCTAGCTGTGATGAATCAAGTTTAGGTGGTCTAGAAACCCACGAATAAATTTATGAGTTGTCGGAACAATATTTGTCTTTGAGAACACTATGTATGTAATAACTGTTTTACTTAATATGTTATGGTATGGGACATGACGTTAAATATTTGGTAATTATAGTTGTTATGGATTCTCCTGGACAATCTGTTTCACTCAGTGCCGCGCCCCGATGTTTCCGCCATCGGTTGGGGTGTGACAGATTGGTATCAGAGCCATAACTACAGGGAATTAGGCAAGACTCGACCTAGTCCGGGTCGATGTCTTAGAATTGACCTAGTCTATAGTCTAAGTACCAACAGACTGCCTTGTGCAAACCCAGTAGGGTTTTGCGCGAGCTTACTCTTTATACTCTCGTTTGCACTCGCTGAACTCACAACTTTGCACGAATACTGCATACTACCGCTTCGCGCAACCACTCAGCCTTTCCTAAGGCTGACGACACACGCATTTTCGAAAATACTCGCACATTACAAATGAGTGATTTGGTCGAGATTAGGTGTGAAAACCGTAAACTCTCGATAGAATCGCTCACTCGACACGCATTTTTATTATAAAACACGTGAATTTGCGTTGACTCAGGTGTGAAATCCATACCTCGACGAAGTTCTCCCTATCTATCTCATGATTTTATCACACAACTAGGATAAAATTGTTAAGCTAGGGGTGAAACCCTCATCTTAACGACTTATTTCGCTCTCAATTTTGGTTTTACAAAACTCTCACCAAAGTCTCGATGGGTTTCAACGACTTGAGTCACGTAACGGCTGAAAGGATGCGTACTGATCGCCCAGATTGAGGCGAGAGCACAGTCTATTAAGCCAACGCGTGCACTCGAAGTCCTTGAGAATAGTCGAATCACTTTGGGTAGTCAAAGTCTAGCACACCCGAGAAATTCTATTTTCAAGCTACAATCGCTGATTTTACGCTTTATCGCTTTTATGTGTGAGTTTTATGGGTTTTATGTGGTTTATAAATGTTTATGTGTACGGATTTTGGAAACTTGTTCGCTTTTTGCTCTTCGATGTATTAAACGCGCATAGCTACTTATAGCTCATAACGCTAACAAATCGTAGACACACTACGAGCTATTCGCATTGCTAATCACTGATTTTGCTACTCGTTATCGCTACTCGCACTCGCAACTCTCGATTGCTTTACGCAGCTATGAAAGATAGGTGAATACGTGCAAAATATGTAGGTTAAAACGTGCAAGATATGTAGGTGAATACGTGCAAAATATAGTGGAGAATGTGCTTATGTGGATTGCGTGCTTCTGTGCTCTACGTGCTTATGTGCTCTACGTGCTTATGTGTTTCTGTGCTTACGTGCTTATGTGCCTACGTGATTTATGTGCCTCTGTGATTATATGTCGTGTGTGAACGTGTTCCTGAGCTTTATAAGTATGTTGATTAAACACTGTGTGGCGAGATTGAGTGTATCGTCTAAATCCTGTGACGATGTCTGTTGCAGACGATGTAGTAAATCTGATCACATACATCTCGCGCTGCCCGCCGTAACCACGCTGACTAATGCATCGCCTCTCCAGTCGCCAAGGAAATGGCTAAGGTCATTCCACAAATTGTCAGTGAAATCAATGAAATCGGTAGCAAGTCCTCTGAGGAATCTAGGACCGACTCGTCGCGCGCTACTTTTAGCTTCAAGCAATTTAAAGCTTGTGGACCCAAATACTTCACTGGGGAAGATGGGCCGAGCGCAATGTTTCAATGGTTCGACTCAATTGAAGTCACTCTTCGTCAAAGTGGATGTCTAGACAACCTCCGCACAGTTAACGCTACTGGAGACTTCCAGTCTAGGGCGCTGGAATGGTGGACAGCAGAGCGAAACAAGCGTGGGAATGACGCAGCCTATGGACTTTCTTGGGAGGAATTGAAGGAAGTCATGTTGAAAGAATTTTGTCCTCTACATGAACTGCAGAAGCTGGAAGACGAGTTCTGGCATATAAAGCAAGAAGGTGGCGACAATGCTCGTCTTACTGCTCGCTATAAATAGGATCGATCGACTTCAGTTGCAAGTGTTCAATTTCGACAATTCACTCTCAATTTCTATAGTGTAGAAATAGTACCCGGGCATTATACCCACTAAATTAGCGAAGCTCTACCTCGTTGAAAGTATTTTAACCCCCGGTTACGTATTAGATACGCTGCCCAATTGATCTAGTGCTCCGTAACGGCTGTCGAGGTTCTACCCGACGTAGTCGTTGGAGTTCTGTCTCGGGGAGGGTATAACTAATGTAAATATTGGGTTATTATACTAACGCGTGTGCATTGTTTAATTTATTAGATTATAACCAGGAAATCATAGGAAAAAGTCTAAATTAGCAATGTGAGTAATCTCCTTTTTGTAGCCCTTTTTGCAAATTGTTTTTACAAAACCTCAATTGTTTTTACATTATAATTAACAGTGATTGAGTATTTGTAATTCTACAATTATCGTCGGTATGTTGGGGTTTTGTATACAAAATTTGTTACTACACTGTGAGTAGTAACATAACCACAAGTCGGGTTGACAGTACTGTGGGTTATAATTAAGGTAGAATAAAAAACAAATGTAATTGCTGATTGCCCTCAATACTGTACAAGGATAAAATCTGTTTTGATTAAATTGGGATTCACTTACCAGTATTTCTCACTGATAAAATGTTTTTAAACGCGTTTCAGGTAACAAAATGTGAAAGCCAAAATAGAAGCCAGCTGGGGAGCACTGAAGGCTTGGAAAATGTGGCTATAAAAGTTACCTAAATAAAGAAAGATGTTTTATTCAATAAATTAGGGTTTATCCCTATAAACATGTTTGTAAAAGAAACTTGGGAATTTCCCATGTGTTTACTATTATGAAAATGTGGTATTTTACTCTGATAAAATATTTCCTAACTACGGTCCTGATGTAAATTCCGTTGCCAAATAATGATAAACACCGATACCACCATCTCTGAGTAGGTCGCTGCCACCCGCCTCCCGAGGCAGGGGTCGGGGTTGCGACAGAAGGTAGTATCAGAGCTACAGCCACTAATTTCAGCCAAAGAAGTGTTCTGCTGACATTGAAATTGTCAATTTTGTTAGGAATAATCAATAAGACTATGTGCATACGTGTAGATTATTATTTTGTGTTATTTGACAATTTGTTAGTTTACAGTATGAGTGATCAAGGACCTTCGGACGCTTACCGTCAACTATCTAGTTCACCTAAGGACGAAAGAACTTCTTCCCAGCCTACCCCCTCGGGGTATTCGGATGACACCGAAGAAGGGATTTTCGTATTCAAAGCACAATCTGAAGAGTCAATCCCTCCCAAGAAGAGATGATGGTTCAGCAGAGGAGCTCACGAGCGTAGAAAAAGGATGAGAAAATTATAGCAGCAGCGGGCCTTAGCAGCGGCCAATAGAGAAATGAATGCTCAAACCCAGGATATACTCAATAGGAGACTAGTTAATTTTCACATATTAGCTACCATAGCTGCCGACCCTAATCTAGAACAACTTATTGCACCCCAGCAGTTACCACTATTTCCCACACAACCCATGGAAATCCAACTAAACCCAGTAGACCAGCCTCCAGTACCTGCTTTTGACCCAACCAAGATTCCTAGAATCCCAGCACCCCATCCTCCAGACTATGACCCATGGTTTGACGACCATAGGGATTACCAACAACTTTACCCAATAGAGGAACCCATGCAAAACCCAGTAGCACCTTACCTAAACTTGGACCCTCTAGACCCATATTTCGATAATGACCAATATATCAGGGAGATTCTAGAGAACCCATACCCACAGGAGGAACTGATGCTACAATACCCTGAACCAATACCAGCACCCGCACCACCCTTGAGTACTGAGAACATACAGAAACTATGAACGTTTGGTGAAGAGTTGTTAGATGAAAGTGAAAGGATAAGACAGATAGGTGAGAGGCTCGTTTGGAAGTATGACGAGCGTGACATGCAGTATTGGATGGACCCCCACTACGTAGTAGTAATAATATATATATATATATCTGTGTGTGTGTGTGTGACTTGAAAAAAATAGATAATCTTATAGCTACTGATGCCTACTAGTATGGTATTTTAATTCCAGTTGTGGTTTGTACTAGACGCATATGTATAAAATAGAGTAAAGGTCGCAATGTACGACGATTTTGACCAATCTGTTTGTGTTGTGAGATTGTTTGCATTTAATATTGTTTTGCGATATTAATACTTGGTAAATGTTTATAATCCAGATGGACAACGCAGCAAATCAGGAAAACCATAATAATGATAATCAAATAAATAACAGTGCAATTCGACATATTGTAACCCAAGGAATTAGAGATGCTATGCCATATATCATCCAAAATGTTAAAGAAGCAGAAAATAATAACAGTAATGATGGAAGTAAGCGAACCCATACTGAACTTAGTCATAGCGTGAACAATGGACCATTTCTTCAAATGCCAATTTCAAAAAGAAGAAGAATCATGTCTTATGGTTGTTCTTATAAAGAATTCTGGTCTTGCAAACCAATAGAATTCTCTGGCAATGAAGGGGCCATTGCAGCTCTACGCTGGATAGAAAAGACTGAGGCAGTCTTAAAAATAAGCAAGTGCGCAGAAGAAGATAAGATCATGTTTGCCTCCAATTTATTTAAGAATGCAGCTCTAGAATGGTGGAACACTATTCTCCAGTCTAGGGGAAGTGACAGGATCTATAGTATGGAATGGAATGAGTTTAAGAACATGATGGAAAGAAAATTTTGTCATCCCAATGAAAAGGAGCAGATAGCTAATAAATTCTTAAACCTTAGAATGACTGGAGTAGACAGCAAGGGTTACACTACTACATTCTTTGAATATGCTAGAATAGTGCCAACCCTAGCATCACCAGAACCAGTGTTAATCTCCCGTTACATCTGAGGATTAATCAGTGAAATTAGACATGTAGTCAAGGCAGCTAGACCACAAACCATAGAAGAAGCTGTAGAACTAGCAAATACCTTGACTGACGAATTAGTGCGTACCCAAGAAGAAAACCAAAGAAAGAACTTAGCTCAAAAGCTTACCCAGGAATTTCGCTACGGTAATTCCAACCGTGGGAAAAATATAGGTTCTACCTTTACACCTTACTGTAAAGCCTGCAAGAAGAAGCATTCAGGAAGATGCTCCACCTACTGCAATTACTGCAAGATACTAGGACACAAAGAAGAAGATTGTAGGAAGAAACCCAGTAATGGAGTATACTTCAACTGTGGAGAAAAAGGGCATATCAAGCTGAATTGTCCGAAACTAGCTCCAGCCACGAACAACAAGACTACTAAGAATGCTAGAGCATTTGTTCTGACAGCCGAAGAAGCAAAAATGATTCCGGACATGATTGCCGGTAAGTTTTTAGTTAATGATGTTTTTGCCAAAGTATTATTTCACTCTGGTGCGAACCAAAGTTTTATTAATACTTCATTTTGCAAATTTATCAATCAACCATTAACTAAACTCCAACAAGAATGTCTAGTAGAAACAGCAAATGGAGAATCCACTAAGATTACTGAAATCTTGCAGGGAGCAAGAATAGAATTTTTAAATCAAAAGTTTATTGCAAACCTTTACCCAATGAATCTGGCAGGATTTTATATTGTATTAGGAATGGATTGGTTAATAGCCAATAAAGCCAGTATTTTATGTGATCAAAAGTCAATCCAAGTAAATTCACCAAAGGGTGAAATGATCACAATTAAAGGAGATAAGCCATCTAGGCCCACGAAATTCATCTCTGTGATGAAAACTGCAAGCTGTGCAAGAAAATGGTCACTAGTGTATATAATTTTCGTAATCATTAACACTAAAGGAAATGAATTAAAAGATATCCCTGTAGTATCTCAATTTTCAGATGTATTTCCAGAAGAACTACTAGGACTACCACCAGATAGAGAAGTCGAATTCAGAATTCATCTGCTACCAGGAACAGCACCAATTGCTAAGACACCTTACCGTTTGGCACCCGCAGAAATGCAAGAGCTAAAGAAACAGTTAGATGAACTGTTAGGGAAAGGATTCATACAGCCAAGCTCATCGCCATGGGGAGCACCGATCTTGTTTGTCAAGAAGAAAGATGGATCAATGCGTATGTGCATTGATTACCGAGAATTGAACAAAGTCACGATTAAAAATCGGTACCCATTACCAAGAATTGATGATTTGTTTGATCAGCTACAAGGAGCTCGATTCTTTTCTAAAATCGATTTACTCTCGGGATATCATCAATTAAAGGTACAGGAAGAGGACATTCCTAAGACCTCTTTTAGAACAAGGTATGGCCATTATGAATTTACTATCATGCCATTTGGTTTGACCAATGCCCCAGCCGCATTTATGGACATGATGAACCGAATATGTAAGCCATATTTGGATAAATTCATAATTGTCTTTATAGATGATATTCTCATTTACTCTAAAAGTAAAGAGGAACATGCAACGCATCTGCATGCACTCCTAAAATTGCTGAGAAAAGAAAAGCTTTACGCTAAATTTTTGAAATGCGAATTCTGGTTAGAAGAAATGCAATTTCTTGGGCATTTAGTTAATCATGAAGGAATTCATGTGGATCCCAAAAAGATTGAGGCAATTACTAAATGGAAAGTTCCTGAATCACCAACATATGTTAGAAGTTTCCTAGGATTGGCCAGTTATTATAGAAGATTTATCCGAGATTTTTCTAGAATAGCCATTCCCTTAACAAAACTAACATCTAAGTCTGTTAAGTTTGAATGGGGACCAAAACAAGAAGAAGCCTTTAGAATTCTAAAGCAAAGATTAACCAACGCACCCATACTAGCATTACCAGAAGGAACTGAAGACTTTGTAGTCTATTGTGACGCTTCTAAGTTAGGTTATGGATGTGTGTTGATGCAACGTCAAAAGGTTATAGCCTATGCCTCTAGACAACTTAGGAATCATGAAGAGAATTATACAACCCATGATTTAGAATTAGGAGCCATAATTTTTGCCCTGAAAATTTGGAAACATTATCTTTACGGTAGTAAGTTTACTATTTTCACCGATCATAAGAGTTTAAGATATGTCTTTGGGTAATAAGAGTTAAATATGAGACAGAGACGCTGGATGGAAATTCTTAGTGATTATGATTGTAGTATCCAGTATCATGCAGGAAAAGCTAATGTAGTAGCTGATGCTTTAAGTCAAAAATATCACGAAAAGCCAAAAAGAGTACGTTCTCTTAAATTAGATCTGCAGATAGATTTAAACGAGCAAATTAGAGAAGTACAAGAATCGGTAATCAAGAATGATACTGAAAAATTAAAAGGAATGATTAAGGAATTAGAACAAGGAACAGATGGAATTTGGAGATTCCATAAGAAAAGGATTTGGATACCTAAACTAGGAAATCTACGCCACCGAATATTAGAAGAAGCCCATAAGTCTAAATATACGATACATCCTGGAAGTGATAAAATGTATCAAGACTTAAGAAAGAATTTCTGGTGGATAGGAATGAAAAAGGATATAGCAGCTTATGTAGCCAATTGTCTGACTTGTTCACAGGTCAAAGTTGAACACCAGAAACCCTCAGGTTTGTTGCAGTAATTGGAAATGCCTGTATGGAAATGGGAATTGATAACAATGGACTTTATTACCAAATTACCCAAGACACGAAAAGGTAATGATACAATCTGGGTGATTGTAGATAGATTAACTAAATCTGCTCATTTCTTACCAATGAAGGAAACTTTCAGTATGGAACAACTAGCCAAGTTGTTTGTGAATGAAATAGTTTCATTACATGGAATTCCTTTATCTATTGTTTCTGATAGAGATAGCCGTTTTACTTCTCATTTTTGGACAAGTTTCCAAAAAGCAATGGGAACCAAGCTAAATCTAAGCACCGCTTATCATCCTCAAACGGATGGACAAAGCGAAAGGACGATACATATAATGGAAGATATGCTTAGAGCTTGTGTAATTGATTTCGGAGGAAATTGGGATGATCACTTACCATTAATAAAATTTTCTTACAACAACAGCTATCATACCAGTATCAATGATGCACCATTCGAAGCACTTTATGGACGAAAGTGCCGAACCCCGGTCTGTTGGGCAGAAATTGGAGAAAAGCAATTATCTGGACCGGAGATAGTACAAGAATAAACAGACGAAATTATTCAAGTCAAGGATAGACTAAAAGCAACACGCGATCGACAAAAGAGTTATGCTGATAACAGGCGAAAGCCATTGGAATTTCAAGTAGGAGACAACGTATTATTAAAGGTTTCTCCTTGGAAAGGAGTGGTGAGATTCATCAAGAGGGGAAAGCTAAGCCCCAGGTATGTTGGGCCCTTTAAGATTATTAAAAGAATAGGACCAGTAGCTTATCAGCTACAACTGCCAGAGGAAATGGCAGGAATATATGATGTATTTCATGTATGTAATCTCAAAAAGTGTTTAGCCGATGAATCATTAGTAGTACCTCTTAAGGATATAGAGGTAAATGAAAAGCTAAAGTTTGTAGAAAAGCCACTACAGATTGAAGACAGGAAAGTCAAGAATCTCAAACACAAGAGATTAGTTCTAGTCAAAGTGAAATGGGATTCCAAGAGAGCACCAGAGTACACTAGGGAGCTTGAATCAGAAATGCAGAGGAAATATCCACACCTGTTCCAGTAGACCTCGAGGACGAGTTCTAAAACAAGGTGGGGAGGATATAACAACCCTCCTAAAATAATTCCGACACTCCTAAAATATTTAGAACATCCCTATACGTCCTAGAATACACCTCGTATACGCAAACCAGTCTTAAATACCTTTATTTTCACAAAAATAAAATAAAAACAATTTCTGAGGAGCGCTCGCGGGCCGCGAACACCCTTAAGGTCTCTTACGCGGGGCGTGACAGCTTGGCTACGAGGCCGCACCCTGAGTTGCCACGAGTCCTCACTCGTGTTTAACCTGCCCAATGACCAGACAAAGCTAGGCCCACGTACTCTATGTCGCGGGGCGCGAAGGCCCCTTATGTATCCTTCACGGGCCGCGAGGAAGTCAAGATCAGACCCTATAAATAGAATCGATCGACTTCAGTTGCAACCGTTCAATTTCGATAATTCTCTCTCAATTTCTATAGTGTATAAATAATACACGGGCATTATACCCACTAAATTAGTGAAGCTCTGCCTCGTTGTAAGTATTTTAACCCCCGGTTACGTATTAGATACGCTGCCCGATTGATCTAGTGCTCCGTAACGGCTGTCGAGGTTCTGCCCGATGTAGTCGTTGGAGTTCTGTCTTGGGGAGGGTATAACTAATGTAAATATTGGGTTATTATACTAATGCGTGTGCATTGTTTAATTTATTAGAATATAACCCCGGAAATCACAGGAAAAAGTCTAAATTAGCAATGTGAGTAATCTCCTTTTTGTAAACCTTTTTGCAAAATGTTTTTACAAAACCTCAATTGTTTTTACATTATAATTAATAGTGATTGAATATTTGTAATTCTACAATTATCGTCGGTATGTTGGGGTTTTGTATAGAAAATTTGTTACTACACTGTGAGTAGTAACATGACCACAAGTCGGGTTGACAGTACCGTGGGTGATAATTAAGGTAGAATAATAAACAAATGTAATTGCTGATTGCCCTCAATACTGTACAAGGATAAAATCTGTTTTGATTAAATTGGGATTCACTCACCAGTATTTCCCACTGACAAAATGTTTTTAAACGCGTTTCAGGTAACAAAATGTGAAAGCCAAAATAGAAGCCAGCTGGAGAGCACTAAAGGCTTAGAAAATGTTGCTATAAAAGTTACCTAAATAAAGAAAGATGTTTTATTCAATAAATTAGGGTTTATCCCTATAAACATGTTTGTAAAAGAAACTTGGGAATTTCCCATGTGTTTACTATTATGAAAATGTGGTATTTTACTCTGATAAAATATTTCCTAACTACGGTCTTGATGTAAATTCCACTGCCAAATAATGATAAACACTGATACCACCATCTCTGAGTAGGCCGCGGCTGCCCGCCTCCCGAGGCAGGGGTCGGGAGTTGCGGTAAAGTCTCAACTCCCGACATCACAATCAAGAAATATATTCGCGCTCTACCTGATTGTGTTACCGATTTTGTCCAAGCAGCCAAGACTACCACCATTTAGGAGACATTCCAGCTCGCTGCTGAGATTAATGATAAGCGAGTTCGGGCTGGTAACTTCAAGAACTCCACCAAGACTCTCCACCAAGTCACTGCTACCTCTGCTACTCCCACTGCTGAACCGTTTCACCTCAAGCTTCGAAGTCCTCACGCCCCAAGCGCAAGCGTAAGAGCAACAACAACAACAACAAGAACTGTGCTGTCACTGTCGCTCCTCTGAATGCTATCTCTGCTCAACCCCAGAACCAGAACCGCCAAGTAGCCACACCCGTGACCAACGCACCTCCTGTAAAACGTGCGTACATTGGTCCTCATCCCCTGTGCCCTACTCATACTTACCACCATCCAGTTGGGATCGCTTGCCGCTTTTGTGTCCACTGCAACATCTACGGACACTTTACCGCAAACTGCCGCACTGGCCCCCGTCAAGCTCAAGTTCAAGCTCCTCCTGCACTACCAGTTCCACTTCCCTGCTCCTCAGGGTCAACAAGCAGCTCTTGCTCCCGCTGCTCATACAAGAGCCTACTATGCATGTGGTGATCCGAACCACTTCGCAAACGTCTGCCCAAACCGAGTGGTAAAGCAAGAGCCACGGCAGCAACCAGTGCAGCAACAACATCAACAGCAATAGCCTCAGCAGTAGCAACATTATCCAGCTCAGCAAGCAGCCCGTGGACGAGTTTTCAACATCAACGCTCGCCAGGCCTAAGATGACAACAACGTTGTCAATGGTACGTTTCTCGTGAATGGTATTTATGCTTCGTGTTTATTTGATACTGGAGCAGATAACTGTTTTGTATCATTCGAATTCAAAAGGCTCCTAAACCGTAAACGCGCTAACCTCCCAATGACGTTCGACGTAGAAGTTGCCACTGGAAGAACCGTCACTGTTAATTCTGTCCTACGTGATTGTATCCTTGAGCTCAACAATCACGTTTTCCCAATTGATCTTATTCCGATGCAACTCGGTAGTTTTGACGTCATAGTAGGCATGGATTTTCTTCGTGAGAATCGTGCTGAAATTGTTTGTTTCAAAAAGATGGTTCGTTTCTCTCTTTCAAACGGTGATCAATTGTGTGTCTATGGCGAAGTCGCTTCGAAAGAACTAAAACTCGTGTCGTTCGCCCAGGCAAGCAAGTATCTCTGCAAGGAATACAAAGCTTTCTTGGCACACATCGTAGTAGCGGAGAAGGAAAAGAAAGAGAAGGCAATGGAAAAGGTGCTCGTGGTTCGTGATTTTCCTTACGTCTTTCCTGATGATTTACCTGGTTTACCGCCATCTCGTGATATCGATTTTCGTATTGATCTCATTCCTGGAGCTAACCCTGTCGCTAAAGCGCCTTATCGTCTCGCTCCATCTGAAATGCGTGAACTCTCCACTCAACTCCAGGAATTGCTTGATAAAGGCTTCATCTACACTAGCATATCTCCATGGGGCGCACCCGTCCTTTCGTCAAAAAGAAGGATGGGTCGTTCCGAATGTGCATTGATTACAAGGAACCCAATAAGCTGACTATCAAGAATCGTTATCCCTTACCTCGAATCGATGATTTGTTTTATTAATTGCAAGGTGCTACGTGTTTTTCCAAGATCGATCTACGCTCTGGTTACCATCAGTTACAAATTCAAGAGGAAGATATACCCAAAACCGCTTTTCGAACCCACTATGGCCACTATGAATTTATTTTTATGCCCTTTGGACTTACTAACGCCCCCGCAATTTTTATGGATCTAATGAATCGTGTGTGCAAACCCTTTCTCGACCGTTTCGTCATCGTGCTTATCGATGATATCCTGATCTATTCGAAATCGAAAGCCGAACACGCGCAACATCTCCGTTTGGTTCTCGAACTCTTGCAAGGAAATTGCCTCTATGCCAAGTTCTCGAAGTGTGAATTTTGGCTTGAGGAGGTTCAATTTCTCGGTCACATTGTTAATAGTCAAGGTATTCACGTCGACCCCGCGAAGATTGAAGCAGTTAAGAGTTGGATTACGCCAAAGAACCTGTCCGAAGTTCGTTCTTTTCTCGGATTGGCGGGTTATTATCGCCGATTCATCATTGATTTCTCGAAAATCTCTGTTCCTCTCACCTCTCTTACGCATAAGGACAAGACTTTGTTTGGGGAACCGAACAAGAGGAAGCCTTTCAAACCCTCAAGCGTATGCTTTGCAACGCTCCTGTGCTCACATTACCCGACGGAAACGACGACTTTGTAGTCTACTGCGATGCCTCTAACCACGGTCTCGGTTGTGTTCTTATGCAATGGGACAAGGTTATCGCGTACGCCTCTCGTCAACTCAAGATCCACGAGAAGAACTATACAACCCACGATCTCGAACTAGGTGCAGTTGTTTTTACGTTGAATATTTGGCGACACTACCTATATGGTACCAAGTGTACGGTCTTCACAAACCATAAGAGCCTACAACACATCTTGAACCAAAAGGAACTAAATATGCGCCAACGCAGATGGGTTGAACTCCTCAACGATTACGACTGTGAGATTCGTTACCACCCAGTCAAAGCAAATATCGTTGTCGATGCTCTCAGTCGACGAAGCTATTTGCATAGCGTTCACCATGTTCAAGCCCAACACGACCTCGAAGCTCTAATACGTGATGCTCAGCACGCATGCTTCATTGAGAATACCTTGAGAGAGGAAATGAAGAAATGTGGTGCTGAAACCCAACTTGTCACCAAATAGAACGGTATCTACTACTATCTCGGTCGCATCTGGATCCCTAGTCGCAATAACCTTCGGGAGATATTGTTGACTGAAGCCCACAAGTCTCAATATTCCATTCATCCCGGTGCCGACAAGATGTACCAGGACCTGCGCACCAGGTATTGGTGGCCTAGAATGAAGAAGGATATCGCTCTTTATGTTTCAAAATGCCTAACCTGCTCGAAGGTCAAGGCTGAACAACAAAGACCCTCTGGCTTACTCGTGCAACCCGAGATCCCTATGTGGAAATGGGAGAGTATAGCTATGGATTTCATTATGAAACTTTCGCGTACGCCATCTGGTCACGATAGCATTTGGGTTATCGTTGATCGTCTTACTAAATCCCCCCACTTTTTGCCGATACGGGAAGACTACAAGGTTGAACGATTAGCATGAATCTATACCGATAAAGTTATTTGTCGACATGGGACACCTCGTGATATCATCTCTGACCACGATGGTCGATTCACTTCGCGTCTATGGGAAACTTTTCAATCTGCTCTCGGTACTACTCTCAATCTTAGTACTGCTTTCCATCCCCAGACCGACGGTCAGACTGAACGCACGATTCGCACCCTTAAAGACATGCTTCGCTCGTGTGTTATAGATTTCGGTGGTAATTGGGATTCGCATTTACCTTTAGTCGAATTCTCATACAACAACAGTTATCACTCTAGCATTCAAATGGCACCATTTGAGGCATTATATGGAAGAAAATGTCGATCGCCTATTGTATGGAACGAAATCGGAGATGCGCAAATTACCGGTCCTGAGTTGTTGCAAGAAACGACTGACAAGATCCTCCAAATACGAGACAATCTCCTGAAAGCTCGGAGTCGTCAAAAGAGTTACGCCGATAAACGCCGCAAGCCCCTTGAATTTGACGTTGGTGATCACGTACTCCTAAAGGTTGCACCTTGGAAGGGGGTGGTCTGATTCGGTAAGAAAGGAAAGCTAGCGCCTCGATACGTTTGACCCTTTAAGATTCTGGAAAGAATTGGTAAAGTGGCCTACAGACTCGAATTACCGGAGGAACTCAACAATGTACATCCGACTTTCCACGTTTCAAACCTCAAAAAGTGTCTAGCCGACCAGAATTTACATGTCCCTCTTGAGGATTTGCAAGTGGACGAAACATTACACTTCGTGGAAAAGCCAGTCGAGATCATGGACCGAGAGACCAAGAAACTCCGACGCTCACGCATTCTCATAGCGAAGGTTCACTGGGAAAGCAAACGCGGCGCCGAGTTCACCTGGGAACTCGAGAGTGATATGAAGGCTAAATATCCTCAACTTTTCGTTACGCCTGCGCCTTAATTTCGGGACGAAATTCCCTAAAGTAGGGGAGCCTGTAACAACCCGAATTTCCGAAGTCAAAGTCAAAGTACAAGTCAAAGTCAAGGTCAACGTAAGGTTTACGTTCAGATCTGACATTTCTTGCTTAACTATTGCTTGTACTCGCAGACTCGATAATCGATGTATGTTAATTAACGCTTTTTGAAACTACGATTCGTAAATATGTGAAGTAACAATGCGATAAACGTAACTACACGCTATTCTACTAAACGTTATCACGTCGCTACCGCATCGCAATTCGAATCGCAGTTATGGATATTGTTTTACGTGTGTATGTTATTATGTGCTTTACTTGTGTGTGCTTGTATGTTTTGGGATGATATTCGCAAACGCAATCGCAACCCGAAACGTAGTATACTTTTATGATTGTTAGGTTGATTATGTTATTTGTGTAACTAATGTATAATACTATCGCATCGTTTACTCGCAACGCAACGCAACGCAACGCACAAAACGAAAGTCGGAAAACTAACCCGTACAAGCCATCCGACCGCACGACCAACCGGTCGAATGGACATCCGACCGGATGACCATCCGATCGGATGGCCGTCCGATCGAACGGCTGTCCAACCCGGGTAACCTCCACCGCCTTTCACCTCTCACACTATAAATACCCCTCATGTCACATCAATTGTTCATTGATGTGACAGCTCCCTCCGACCAGTGCACTCCCAAGCTCTTTTCTCTCGATTTCTCGCGATTCTTGTAAGTTTTCTCCTCAAATCTTGTACTTCCTTCAAAAACACACACTTTCTCACCAATTTCACCATCAAATCTTACGTTTCAACCATGAAATCGCCTGATTTGGGGCTGTTCTAGGGTGACATCATCACGGGTTCGTATGAACTTTGGAGAATGACTTCATTCCAGCAAGAACGGTTCGAATCTAACAGATTCCTACATGATTTTACACTATTTTCAGCTAAATCTAAACATTCAACAAGTGTTTCAAACTTTTCTTCAAACATTCTTCACTTTTCACTCAAAACTGTTAGTATCTGGACTTATTCGGGCTTCCCACTCATTCTCTAGTGGAGAACCGGGCTGAGAATGGATTTCTATCAAAGAGACGACCGATTCATGGGTTGAACATGAACTCCGTCAAGAACAGCCAAGTCTGGTCGAACGGGGTGATTCCCGTCCGATCGGATGAGTTGGACTTGATGCGGTTCCCATTGTTTAACACGTCCTCACGCTGTCTCGGTCAAACCATAAACTTTCTAACTTAACTGATTTTACAAGTTTTCAAACAAATAGGTTGCTCAATCGAATAGCTTTCCGATCGAACGACCATCCGATCGAACGACTATTCGACCAGGTGACTTGTAACTTTCAACACTTAAACAATTTTCAAAAACTACAAAGTATATCAGTTTCCAACGAATCACCATCCGAGCGAATGGCTGTCACGGCCCCCGACCCGGTTTGACCCGTTTCAGGAGCCGCGGGACAGAAATCCCGTGGTATTTAATTAACAGCGGAAGTTTCTTCAGGATCTTTTTAAAACTGAAATATTTCCCGATTATTTTATTTCACAATTCGGGATAAAACCCGGTAATTTACAATATTGAGATTTCACGAAGAAATCTTTTATTTTACAAAACATGTTTCTTTATTTTATACTGAGCCACTTCCTTAAGCTGATAGTGCTTCACGGCACTTTTTCCTGGATCACAACAGATCACCTGAAACATGTTTGAAAAAGGTTTTGTCAGCGGGAAATACTGAGTGAATCATTCTATTTACATAAAACGACCTGTTTGTTATAATTTACAGTATTAAGAGCGATTATAATGTCTCTATCTTTTGAATTAACTGACCCAGTTGTCACTTGAGCGGACTTGTGACTGTGGACATATCACTTGTTGGGTCCGTTCACCCACAAGTGATAAATAATTAGTAGCTATGTGCACATCCCCCCCCACATACTGGCAGTAATTTCAGATTACATAGACTTAATCCCTGTAATTATAACCTTTGAAAATAAACCTGATTTTGAAAATAATTAGATAAAAAGAGAATGACTCACATTGCAGATTTAACAGAGCTTATTCTACTGATTAGCCTTGGTAACCTAGTTTAAATAATCATGCACACAAACTAGGTTAGTAACTTAATACAGCATTTACGATAACTCACGAGATTAAAACCTTCACAACGAATGACAAAGTGTGATACTTAAACATCCATCAATTTAACGACGAATGACAAAGCATAAACCCTAATGTGGGCAGCACTTAAACATCCATTGGATAGTTTAATCGATCGGACATTGAATCGTAGCAGCGATCGAGTTATTACCCTGAATTGTGACAGCACTTCGTGATCAGTGTGTGTTTTTGAGACTGTTTATGCTATAACTCAACGTACAATTCGAATTTGAACTTCGAACGAACACTCAATTGCATGAAACAGACTGTTCTATTTATACTTGAAATTGGTTTCCCCCGCGTGTCGCGGAAGATTCCTCCGATCCTGTCGCGACTCACCTGGAGTGTCAATGTAGAGTAGGGTAGGCTTGTCACTGGTATAGGCCTGCTGAGTCAACGTTTCGTGAATTCTCGTTTTTGACAGCGTTTTATGTAGATAACTATAACTAGGGTTTACCCCCCCCCCTTAGTTTTAGGGGCCCTAATCCTGATTCCAAATGTTCTGAAAATTTTAGGGATTATGCAGAATAACTTGGGTTTCTCAATTAGGGTTTCCTATTGGTCAAATTAAAATAATAAATAGTACTTTTTGATGAGAGTTGTTACATTCTCCCTACCTTAATAAAAATCTCGTCCTCGAGATTTACTGGAATAAGTGAGGATACTTTCGCTTCATTTCTGATTCCAGCTCCCAAGTGTATTTAGCTCCTCTCTTTGAATTCCATCTGACTTTGACTAAAACTAATCGTTTGTGTTTGAGAAACTTGATCTTTTGATCCTCAATTTGAAGAGGTTTCTCAACAAATTTCAGCTTTTCGTTTACCTCTAAATCTCGAAGAGGTACTACCAGTGATTCATCTGATAAGCATTTCTTGAGATTGGATACATGAAATACATCATGTACTCCAGATAATTCTTCTCGTAGTTGTAAACGATAAGCAACTGGTCCTATACGTTGGATCACTGAAAATGGTCCTACGTACCTTGGACTTAGCTTTCCTTTCTTTCCGAATCTAACTACTCCTTTCCAAGGAGAAACTTTCAATAGTACTTTGTCTCCAACTTGGAATTCTAACGGCTTGCATCTATTGTCTGCATAACTCTTCTGGCGATCTCGAGCCGTCTTCAGTCTTTCCTTGATTTGAGTAATCTTATCAGTTGTTTCTTGCACTATTTCAGGACCTGACAATTGACTTTCTCCTATTTCTGCCCAACAAACTGGAGTTCTGCACTTTCTTCCATACAATGCTTCAAATGGGGCGGTTTCAATACTTGAATGATAGCTATTGTTATAGGAGAATTCAATTAATGGTAAGTGATCATCCCAATTTCCACCAAAATCTATTACACATGCTCTGAGCATGTCTTCTAGAGTTTGGATCGTTCTTTCACTTTGTCCGTCTGTTTGGGGATGATATGCAGTACTCAGATTTAATCGAGTTCTCATAGCCTGCTGGAAACTTTTCCAGAAATGAGAAGTAAAACGACTATCCCTATCCGAAACAATGGAGAGTGGAACTCCATGTAAGGATACAACTTCATCTACATACAATTTTGCCAACCTTTCCATACTAAAGGTTTCTTTCATTGGTAAAAAGTGAGCTGATTTGGTTAATCGATCCACAATTACCCAAATCGCATCATTACCTTTTCTGGTTTTGGGTAACTTAGTAACAAAATCCATTGTTATAAGTTCCCATTTCCATACAGGCATTTCTAATTGTTGTAGTAGACCTGAGGGTTTCTGATGTTCTGCCTTAACTTGTGAACAAGTGAGACATTTAGAAACATATCGTGCTATATCCTTTTTCATTCCTATCCACCAAAAGTTCTTTCTTAAATCTTGGTACATCTTATTGTTTCCTGGGTGCATAGTATACCTAGATTTATGAGCTTCTTCTAAAATCTTAGGTCTTAAGTCTCCCTGCTTAGGTACCCAAATTCTACTTTTGTGGAATCTCCAAACTCCATCTACTCCTTGTTCTAATTCTTTGATTCGTCCTTTCATTCCTTCAGCATCATCCTTGATTGCTGTAACTTGAACATTCTTCAATTGTTCTATTAAATCTATTTGTAGATTTAATCTGAGAGCACGAACTCGTCGTTGTTTTTCATAATACTTACGACTTAAGGCATCTGCAACTACATTTGCCTTTCCTTCATGATACTGAATATCACAGTCGTAGTCACTTAGGATTTCCATCCATCTCCTTTGCCTCATGTTTAACTCTTTTTGCCCAAATATATATCTTAAACTTTTGTGGTCTGTGTAGACAGTAAATTTACTTCCGTAAAGATAATGTCTCCAAATCTTAAGGGCAAAAATTACGGCTCCTAATTCTAAATCATGAGTCGTATAGTTTTCTTCGTGCTTTTTCAATTGCCTTGAAGCATATGCAATCACCTTTTTGCGTTGCATAAGCACACATCCATATCCTAGTTTTGAAGCATCACAATATACCTCAAAATCTTCAGTTCCTTCTGGTAAGGCTAAGATTGGTGCATTTGTTAATTTCTGCTTCAATATTCTAAAGGCTTCTTCTTGCTTTGGTCCCCATTCAAACTTAACCGCTTTACAGGTTAGCTTAGTTAATGGTACGGCTATTTTGGAAAAATCCTTAATAAACCGTCTATAATACCCAGCTAAACCTATAAAACTTCTAATTTCCATTGCTGTTTGTGGAACCTTCCAATTGGTAATTGCTTCAATCTTAGCAGGATCTACGTGAATACCTTCGTGATTCACCATGTGTCCTAAGAATTGCACTTCTTGTAACCAAAATTCACACTTCGAGAATTTGGCATAAAGCTTTTCTTTTCTTAACAAAGTTAAGAGTGCATGAAGGTGTTCACGATGCTCTATCTGACTTTTGGAATAAATAAGTATATCGTCTATGAAGACAATTACAAATTTATCCAAATATGGTTTACAGATCCTATTCATCATGTCCATGAATGCAGCAGGTGCATTCGTTAACCCAAAGGGCATGACTGTAAACTCATAATGACCATACCTAGTTCTGAAAGCAGTTTTAGGTATGTCTTCTTCTTGTACCTTCAATTGATGATATCCGGAGCGTAAATCTATCTTAGAAAAATATCTAGCCCCCTGAAGTTGATCAAACAGATCATCAATCCTAGGTAATGGGTATCGATTCTTAATTGTAACCTTATTCAATTCTCTATAATCGATACACATTCTCATTGAACCATCCTTTTTTCTTAACAAATAATACTGGTGCTCCCCAAGGAGATGAACTAGGTTGTATGAAACCTTTACTTAGAAATTCATCTAATTGCTTTTTCAGTTCTAACATTTCTGTGGGTGCTAACCGATAAGGTGCCTTGGCTATCGGTGTAGTTCTTGGAATTAGATGAATCCTAAATTCTACTTCCCTATCCGGAGGTAATCCCGGTAAATCTTCTGGGAATACATCTGGATATTTTGAGACTACTGGTATTTCCTTAAGATCTTTTCCCTTAGTACTAATGATTACTGAAATCATATATACTATTCCTTGTTTTCGTTCATAATTAGCAACTTTCA
The DNA here is from genome assembly GCA_030545235.1 of Helianthus tuberosus. NCBI lineage: Eukaryota > Viridiplantae > Streptophyta > Magnoliopsida > Asterales > Asteraceae > Helianthus > Helianthus tuberosus. The sequence continues at coordinate 12,249,312 of CM060429.1, read as the reverse complement.
TTACTGATATGAACTTCATGGGCTTACGTGGTTTATCTCCTGTAATTCTAATTACTTCCCCGGTGGGTGATTGAATTTCTATGGAATTCTGATCACAAAGGATTCTAGCATGGTTGGCTACTAACCAATCCATTCCTAATACAACATCAAATTCAGCTAAGTTCATTGGCAATAAGTTTGCAGAAAATTTATGTCCTAAAAGTTCTATATTTTCTTCCTGCAAAACTTTATCTATTTTAACTGAATTTCCGTCTGCCGTTTCAACTGTAAAAATCTGCCTAATATTGGTTAAAGGTAAATTAAGAGCTTGGCAGAATGAAGTATTTATAAAACTTTGGTTTGCACCAGAGTCAAATAATACTTTTGCGTATACGTTATGAACTAAGAACGTACCCGCTATCACATCTGGGATGAGTTCTACTTCTTGAGTGGTTAGCTGAAATGCCCTAGCATTCTTCTTAATAGTTCCGTCGGTCGCCTTGGTTTTGTTGTCTGCTGGTTTGACCACTTTAGGACATTCTGTTTTGAAATGTCCTGCCTCTCCACAATTGTAACAAATTATGGATTTCTTCCTGCAATTTTCTTCACGATGCCCTACAATTTTGCAAAAATTGCAATATACTTTACATTTTCCAAAATGTTTCTTTTTGCAATTTTGACAGAACGACAAAGTTGAAGATTGCCCTGTTCCTCTTCTCTTGAAGCTGTTATTATTACCCGTACGAAATCCTTGGGTAATTTTCTGAGCCAGTTCCTTCTTTCTGTTTTCATCTTGTGTGCGTACCAATTCATCGGTTAGGGTATTAGCTAATTCCACAGCATCGTCAATAGTGCGAGGTCTCGCAGCTTTAACGATATTGCGGATTTCACTAATCAATCCCCAAATGTAGCGAGAAATGAGTACCGGTTCTGGCGAAGCCAGTGTTGGTACCACTCTAGCATATTCAAAGAATGTCGAAGTATAACCGCGACAATCTACACCCATCATCCGATGATTTAGAAACTTATTTGCCATCTGTTCCTTTTCATACTCGGGACAGAATTTTCTTTCTACAAAACCCTTAAATTCTTCCCAAGTCATGGCATAAGCTATTATTCTTCCTTTTGATTGTAATACAGTGTTCCACCATTCGAGTGCTCCTTCCTTGAAGAGATTTGATGCGTACATGACCTTATCATCTTTAGCACATTTACTTATTGCAATTACTGTTTCAGTTTTCTCTAACCAACGCAGTGATGCAGTTGCTCCTTCATTGCCTGCAAATTCAGTGGGTTTACAAGCAAGGAATTCTTTGAAAGAGCAACCAGGCGTTGCAGTTTTCATTTTCTTAGGTAATGGAGCTTGATGTGGTTCCCCATTATGGTTAACATGATCATTGCCTCCGTTTACACTATTGCTGAAGTTATCTTCAGAAATACGTTTACTAGGAACGATTTGTTGTGGTTTGATTGGATTCTTTACAGCAGCAACGATGGCTGGAATAGCATTGGCTATCCCTTGAGCAACAATATTTTCGATATCTTGTCTAGTCATATATTGATCTCCTGGATGTTGCTCAGACTGATTAACCTCATTTACTGGTTCATTACCAATGTTTGCCATCTGATAATTAATTTTATATAAATAATTAGTATAATTATAAATATAATAAAACAGTTTGCACATAATCACATTAACATGTATAATCAAAATTATCGATTTCATGAGTTTCATTTCTATATATTATATTGTGCTTCGTACACACAATTATCATACAACGTTTTATTGTTAAGTTATTACACATACTGGTTATTATGATTATTTATTAACACATATTCCTGCAAACTCCCATTATCTGGTCAGCTAATTTCTTAAAAACGACGCTCCCTTTCATCATATTTCCAAGTAACCCTTTCTCCAATATCCCTAATCCTATTTCCTGCATCAATTAACTCTTCGCCCCAAAGACGAAGTTCAGTCAGATTCTCCGGGCTCATAGTTGGATATAGTGGAGGTTCTGGGTCAACTTGTGGGAAAAATGTATCAGGGTTGTTTAAAAGATTTTGGTATTGCCAATCAGTTGTCCACCATTCATCTAATTCTACTGGTAGTGGTTGAGGTTGGACAATAGGATCTAGAATAGCAGGTTCCAGATTGATTGGTATTGGAACTTCTAGTGGGTAGCTGAAAAGATCTTCTTCAGTAAATATAAGGTTTGGATTAGCTGGTTCAAGGTTTCCATCGGCAGGTCCGATGAGGTCACTCATTACTAGTTTATGATCTAAAACTTCCCAGGGAGTCATTTTCTGTTTCTGTCTAGAACTTTCTCCGACTTCTCTTTCTGTTTGCTTAAAACTCTTCTCAGCTTCTATCTCTACTTGATTAACATTTTCCTCAATTTCTACCCCTTTTCCTTTGTCTTTTGGTTCTTCAGTTTTAGTAACCTTTCTTGTTGCTGGCTTTTTCCTTCGTACACGCCTCCAGCCCACAAATCTGCTTCTTTTCTTGGGTTTAGGTTTTGCCAGTGGTTTGGATTGAAATTCCATGGGTTCTTCTTTATCAGCGAAGTAACCGGTGAATTCCTTGGAAACTTCTATCTTAACGGGATAGAGGTTAAGATTTTGTAAACCTTCTGATATCTCATTCATGCTGTTTAGCATATATGCAAAATACATACCAAATATTAAAATAAAATAACAAAATTTTATAGATAACCCATAAATATTATTGCATCCATAAAACAACTGACAAGTAAATTATACTACGATTTACTGTAACTTATTTATTTACTAAATAAGGTTTCTGGAAAATAAAAGTGCTAAAACTTTTGAGTATTTAGAGATTTGCATTTTCTGCTACTGTGGCTAGCATATAAAGATTTGCCCATTTCTCATCTAATTTGTCCTCCCAAGGTGATTTATTGATTAAGTCCTAGGTTTCTTGTTTAACTTTCTTCTCTCGGTTTTTCCTTATTTCCTCCTGACTTTTCCTAATAATCAAACTTCTTTTATTAGGAGAAAGTGGTTCCTCGTAATGTGCCTTACAGACAAATATTCCTTCTTCAGGAATTACATAAGGTTTTGTTTGGGATGAACTTCCCTTCTCGTTGGATGACCTATCTAGTTTAAGATAGATGTTTGACAGCTTTTATTTACCCATACTATAATTAACAAATAATCAGTTAATAAAACACATAATCACATAATTGGCAATCAGTAAAAAAAATTAAGTATTTCTAAATACTTAATAGGCTTAAATCAGTGGCTCTGATACCACCTTATTTCTGTCACGGCCCCCGACCCGGTTTGACCCGTTTCAGGAGCCGCGGGACAGAAATCCCGTGGTATTTAATTAACAGTGGAAGTTTCTTCAGGATCTTTTTAAAACTGAAATATTTCCCGATTATTTTATTTCACAATTCGGGATAAAACCCGGTAATTTACAATATTGAGATTTCACGAAGAAATCTTTTATTTTACAAAACATGTTTCTTTATTTTATACTGAGCCACTTCCTTAAGCTGATAGTGCTTCACGGCACTTTTTCCTGGATCACAACAGATCACCTGAAACATGTTTGAAAAAGGTTTTGTCAGCGGGAAATACTGAGTGAATCATTCTATTTACATAAAACGACCTGTTTGTTATAATTTACAGTATTAAGAGCGATTATAATGTCTCTATCTTTTGAATTAACTGACCCAGTTGTCACTTGACCGGACTTGTGACTGTGGACATATCACTTGTTGGGTCCGTTCACCCACAAGTGATAAATAATTAGTAGCTATGTGCACATCCCCCCCACATACTGGCAGTAATTTCAGATTACATAGACTTAATCCCTGTAATTATAACCTTTGAAAATAAACCTGATTTTGAAAATAATTAGATAAAAAGAGAATGACTCACATTGCAGATTTAACAGAGCTTATTCTACTGATTAGCCTTGGTAACCTAGTTTAAATAATCATGCACACAAACTAGGTTAGTAACTTAATACAGCATTTACGATAACTCACGAGATTAAAACCTTCACAACGAATGACAAAGTGCGATACTTAAACATCCATCGATTTAACGACGAATGACAAAGCATAAACCCTAATGTGGGCAGCACTTAAACATCCATTGGATAGTTTAATCGATCGGACATTGAATCGTAGCAGCGATCGAGTTATTACCCTGAATTGTGACAGCACTTCGTGATCAGTGTGTGTTTTTGAGACTGTTTATGCTATAACTCAACGTACAATTCGAATTTGAACTTCGAACGAACATTCAATTGCATGAAACAAACTGTTCTATTTATACTTGAAATTGGTTTCCCCCGCGTGTCGCGGAAGATTCCTCCGATGCTGTCGCGACTCGCCTGGAGTGTCAATGTAGAGTAGGGTAGGCTTGTCACTGGTATAGGCCTGCTGAGTCAACGTTTCGTGAATTCTCATTTTTGACAGCGTTTTTTGTAGATAACTATAACTAGGGTTTACCCCCCCCCCCCCTTAGTTTTAGGGGCCCTAATCCTGATTCCAAATATTATGAAAATTTTAGGGATTATGCAGAATCACTTGGGTTTCTCAATTAGGGTTTCCTATTGGTCAAATTAAAATAATAAATAGTACTTTTTGATGAGAGTTGTTACAATGGCCATCCGTCCGGATGACCGTCCGGCCAGACGACCTGATATGTAGAAACATTTCACACTTTTCAAAATGCTACAACGAAATCTTCAAAGTTCAAACTTTTCTCAAACACATCCCGTCCATCGAATGACTATCCGACCAAATGGTCATCCGTCCGGATAACCATCCGTCTGGACGGTCATCTGATCGGATCACTGTCCGCTCACCCAACTCTCCGACGCACTGTTTAACGCACTGTTCAATGCTTACACTATCGTTCTCTGATCAGGCTAACCTCTCAAGCGCTCCCTTCAATCCAAGACTGTGTTTATTTCCTAAACACGATCTGTGAGTATACTCGATCCCTTTTTGCTTAACGCACTTTTGGGTGTTACATACGTTACTTATATCAAATCATATCGACACACAACGCAAACACTTTTTATACGCTAACCGCTCTAGCATGTTATACGTGTTATTCGATGAATGCTAGTATGTTATGTTTACACAGTGATTGTTGCGTAATACGTTAGCAACGATAGTACTATAGTTTGGACTCAGCACCTGTCGTGGACAGGGGTTGTTAAGGGCTTTTCTTCACGTGTCACAGTGGTGATATGTGTTGCGCATTCTACAACTCGCAATCATGTTTGTGCATATTTCATTTTCGATAGCTTACTGCTTTACATTTCTACGTGTTACATGCTGGTTATGCGTAAATCGCTTTCGCTACTATTATACTATTAAACTTGTATACTCACCTTTACACTATGTGTATTGACTTTATTTTAACATATGTGACAGGTGTTTAGGATACTTGCTAGCTGTGATGAATCAAGTTTAGGTGGTCTAGAAACCCACGAATAAATTTATGAGTTGTCGGAACAATATTTGTCTTTGAGAACACTATGTATGTAATAACTGTTTTACTTAATATGTTATGGTATGGGATATGACGTTAAATATTTGGTAATTATAGTTGTTATGGATTCTCCTGGACAATCCGTTTCGCTCAGTGTCGCGCCCTGATGTTTCAGCCATCGGTTGGGGTGTGACAGTACACTCCATGTCTCTATCACTCGATCTTCAATCACTATCCTTCCATCATGTTGATCCATGATTCTGGACCACATGCACCCACCACATACATTCGTAACATTAGCATACATTATATATATAAACAAGATTCATAATCATGGAGTCTCGTTTCGTGCTATCCTCATATACTTTCCATTCTGTTATCTTTCTAATTTAAGCATTTCATCTGGGTGTCTAATCCTTGATGAGACTTCAACAATGTACCTGGATTACATTTCATTCTCAAGGCACACTATTAGTAACGTAAATTCCCAACGTATTGAAACCATGTATACATACATACATGCACCATTCTATATGGGCGATAATTCCGACTTCGTGCATACGTACATTCACACCTATATTCATACATACATACCTACATACATATATATATATACATACATACATACATGCCTACATACAAGCTCTTGCATACTATTTACAATATCATATGATTATACTAACATATATCCCAATAAAAAACATTCATATAAATAAGTCTCATACATATTAACCTACGTACGTATTCATTTCTAAACATGCTTACCTATGGATTCCATTACTAACATGGAGGTAAATCCATACCCATACTTGTACGTGCCTTTAGACTTATTTCATTCCCTCTTAAACTTACGTACGCGCTCATCGTATCTCATAAACACTCTACAATGAGTTTGGAATACATTTCGGGACTCTTTAAAGGTCATAGGATATATTACTATAATGCCCCAAATATAAAGCATTTGACCAACATGTTAAGTAAAGAAATCTTGATAAATTTTGACAACTTTTTAACAACATAACATTTTCATAAACAACCTTTTGAAACAAGCTTTTTATTTTCATAAACAACCTTTCGACAACATAAACCTTTCATAAACAACTTTTTAACAACATAACATTTCATAAACAACCTTTTGAAACAGCCTTTTTATTTTCATAAACAACCTTTCATCAAAAACCTTTTAACAACATAAACCTTTCATAAACAACTTTTTAACAACATAACATTTTCATAAACAACCTTTCGACAACATAAACCTTTCATAAACAAAATTTTAACAACATATTGAGCGTGATTGAACTTTGTAGTACAATTTACATACGTGAAATTGTTTATACATTTAATCATAACTCACAACCAAGTCCTTTGACTATTAACCCGCATCTCCATTCTCGGTTAGTGTGCTTATACGCAATTCTACCCATTACCCGATTATAATACCGTAATCATTACTTATGCAACCATTCCGGTATAGCAATAAGACCTCATTTTGACCCGTTCGGTCTACTAGCGAAAATCATCGATTTCGTACATACTAAGCATAATGTACAACCCATTCATGCCTTAAAGTCCCACTTCTTGCATTTATCTTATCAACACAACTATAATCAAATAAATTTCATACTATACTTTAAACTAACTACATATATGCATCACACACAACATAATACATCACATTTGCACTAGGATTAGGCATGGGCGACACCTTCATGTCACCATCTTCATCATCTCAAATGGGTTTCACTTCAAAACATGAAATTACTCAAAATCATACACAACACAAGTTCTATTTGGTGATTCCAATACACAATCATGCTTAATTTCATATCAATTCACGAATTGATCATAACCCACTTCATATAAAATCACCAAATTGAATTCTAAGACATACCTCATAATCCCCTTGTGTAGGTGATCATTAATTCATGTTCCTTAATAGGTTTGCGCTTCGATTCACCCTTCAATTTGATGGTTCTTGGATGAACTAGGGTTTGGCTCCCTGTGTTTCTCCTGAACATTCCACGCGCACACACACTATGTGTGTGTTGTGTGTTAATCACTTAATCTTTTGTTTATAAACATGAGTTTCCCTTTTCTACAACTTTAGTCCCTCAAGTTTGTTACTTGCTCACAATAGTCACCTATTTCATTCACTTGCTTGTTTTACTAAGCATTTAACTAAGTTTAATAATCTAGTTATTACATTTCATTTTATTAAACATCGAGACATACTAGCAAATTTAATAATTCGAGTTTTGGGGCGTTATATAAAATTTACAACATTCAAACTATGTATACATTAATGATCCCTATAACGTCTAATTCAACTGGGTTAGTAGGTGCAAAAATTGGTTAATTCTCGTACAAGTTAACTCAAATTTTGTTATTTAGTAGGCGTGAGATAACATCTTTGCATCGTTGTGTACATCCCGATTTTTTTAAGGAAAAAGCAAACAATAATGAAATAGCTTTAAACATATAATGACATATTTCAATTACAAATGCATACAACAAAGACAATAGAAATGTGTTAAACAAATGCAAGGTACAATGCATCATAGCAAAATTACACGTTGATAGCAAAGAAAATCAATCAATGCACACACAATATTCTACAAAAACACAATGTTTATACAAAACACAATGCTATATTAGAGCACAATGTTATATATAAAACACAAACAAGTACAAAAAATAATGTCATATAAAAACACAATGGCAATAACACAATGTTACACATAAATACACAATGTTATTCAAAAAACATAATGGCAAAAACACAATGTCATAAAAAAACAAATGCCTTTATAAAAACACAATTCCTTATAAAAAAAAAACACAATAGCATGTAGTTAATGTATATATTACCTAAATACCCGGTGTAAATAATGACCATTCGAGTTAACTGCCCTTCTAGAAAAAAAAATTGGAGTTAGTAGGGGGATGTTATTTATTTATCATAAGAGAAGAGTTGATGTTATCAGTTTTGTAGGTGAACATGGTCGACAGCTACAAAAACAGTTTAACCTGAATAATAAACCGCTAATACATTGTACGTTGTAAAAAATATAAATAAAAAATATATCATGTCATATAAAAAGCGGGCCTAATGCTTTGGATTGATTGATTGTACATGAGGTTTGGTGATTGTTGCAATCTCAAGGGGTATATTAGAAGTTGGAGGGCTTGTGAGGATTTCTTTTTTGTTTTAGTTTTTTTTTATTCTTTGGTCACTGAATTTTGTGATTTGTTCGTTTTTTTTTTTTAATAATCTCCAAGTAAATAAAACAAGAAGGAAATCTTTATTCCAGCTGGGTTCACAAACAAGGGAATGATTATGGTGTTTAATATCTATAAAAAATATGAATAAAAATGAAGGTATTCATTTATAACTAGGGCTGGTATATCGTGTCTACCTGACCTGTTAAGACTCGAACACGGTGAGACACGAACCCAAAACAGGTAAACACGAACACGACACGGAATCTTATCGTGTCAGATTTTCTAAACACGAACACGAACCTGATAATTAACAGGTTACATGAAACGATCTGTTAAGACATGAAAAATGTACCAACGTATCATACAACCTGTTAAGATACGAACATGACATGTTAAGACATGAACACGACCTTTTACTACATGTTTGATATTTAGCCATTAACAGGTCTTAATAGGTAATGTATAATGGTCTTAAGTCTTAACAGGTTATATCATGTCTAACATGACCTGTTAAGACACGAATACGAAATAGGTAAACACGAACACGACACTAAATTAAACAGGTCTTATCGTGTCGACCTGTTATAGACACGACACTTGTTAAGGTTAAACACGAAACCTGTTAATTTCATGTAGGTTCGTGTCATGTTATCGTGTTCGTGTTAGAATTGCCAGCCCTATTTAAAACGTTAATCTTTAAAATGTTTAATACATAATATATAAACGTTTTGAGCTAAGGTGCTAGTTACGGTTTTTAAATTCTTTAAAACCAAAACCAAACCTTTTCATGACTGAAACAAAACTAAGAAAATATATAAAAGTAATCTACTTAACAAAATACCACATTTATACAAGCAATATCTGAAACATCTTCTAATAAGATTATAGTGGGGTCTGAGGGGTCAAAGGCTCAAAGCCCTGCCTCGTAGACATTGTGGACTTTGCCATTCAACGCACAAAATGGAAGGATGGTGAAAGGTAAGGGGTAGGGGAAAGGGGGCTAAAAATCAAGTTGGTGTTGAAAATGTGCCCCCACGCCTATAGAACTTTTGCCTTGGGCTTTGGCAATGCCTCACATGATCATCGATCGGGTGTTGGGCCAGGCGTGAAGGGGCTTACCCCCCTCTCCACGCCCCACACCATGTAGTATAAGGGTTGCTAGTTATGAAACAATTCCTATTTTTTTTCCGAATGCGGCGCCTTCCCTGCTACTTTCACTCAAAGGAGGCGCAGGCGCGTTGATGTTGAATATTAAAGTCAAATCAATCTAACTTAGTGGAATTGAATCCGACATACCCAATACGGAAAATGACATTCTATTGGATTTCTTCATATTGTATAATATCCTATTGCAATTTTTTTTGGTCCTTCACTGTTTTCGTTCACATAATGAAATTGAACCTATATAAATTTTATGCATACATCAGATAAGAACTTGGGGAAGTATAATTTAAGAACTTGGTGAAGTATAAGATGAAGCATATTAACATTATACGATTTCGTTTTAAGTATGAAAAAGGATAAAAGAAAAAAACAAATAAGTTTAAGTTGGTTCAAGTCCGATCTGGACTGAACCGAGCCGAACCCATATGTAGAATTGTAGAAACAACTATTCCATAAAATATAAAATCAAGAACCATGTTGGTTCTGAAAATCTTAATCGAGAATCAATTTGCTCATGGTTTTATTCTTTGATTTTATTCATGGAAGCCAATTTTTACATAACCCTAAAGGAATTAGTCATACATAGTTCCACACTGTCTTTGTTAAGATGAAGGTGGACCACTCATCCTAAAATTTAAAAATATCATGTGTAACAAAGTACTTTGCATTGATTTGCGGGGTACCAAGAAAAGATGACACCAATTCAATGACTTTAAAGTTACAACTTTGAGACTTTACTCAAGTTGGTTGTGTATTTGTTATAATTTCTTTTTTGAACAGCAACAATAGAACTTTATTTATCAAACCGAAAGATTGCGACACATAGCAAGTTACTATGACGACGCATCCATCTCAAGAGTACAAACAAGGATAAGAAATACATCATGTTCTTCTAATCTCTAGGAAACAAGTTCATAAGTTTGTAAGCTAATTACTCTCCGAAACAAAAGTTTTTCCATTCATTCCATGTTATTCCAGACGACTTTGCTCTCAATTTTACCCAATCGAACGTTTCTTCCTTGATTTCTTCCACGATCTTGCTAGGACTCTTGAGCATGTCATTGAAGATTTTATTGTTCTTGTTCTTCCATATTGACCAAACGGTAAGAAGATGAATGGCATATATTATTTTTTCTTTTTTTTCTGGGCCACTCCTTCCTCTCCTGTAATCTTGTTCTCAAGTCTTCATTATGATCCCTCATAGGGATATTCATCCATGACCATACTTACAGCCATGTTTCTTTTGCGATCGGACAGTGAATAAGAGCATGGCTTGCCGTTTCCGGAGCTAAGTCACAGACCTTGCATATATCCGACCCAACCTGCATACCTCTCCTTGATAGTGCTACCTTTGTTGGAATTCTTTCTTCAGCAGCCCTCCAGACAAACAAATTAACTTTGGCCGTCGCTATTTTACACCATTCAACCTTGTTTGGTTCAGCATTGATATCTATAATTCCTGCTAATTTTTTTCTGATGTCTTTCACCGAGTAGCCTTCCGCCATGTTTTCTTTCCATCTCCACCTGTCTTTATTTCGGCCCAATGTTTGCTGCATCAGTAAAGCACTTAAAGCTTCCCATTCCTCTTTTTCTTCATTACAATCAGGTAGTCTCCTCCATTCCCATTCCCAGTCCCATAATACTCTATAATTGATGTTATCTGTTTGACTGTTATAATTGATCTTATCTATTTGACTGTTTGGTTCATAAAACTCTATACACCAAAAACAAAGACTGTGTATGGGTATATATACACATTAAATTTACTATGGGATATAAACATAAAACGGTGACAATTAAAAAAATAATTGGATGCTCGTACTTTTTGTTCTATATAATGTATATTTTCTTAATGCATAAATAGATTTATATAAAAGCAATTAATAATATTAACTAGAATTACCACCCGCCGCAATGCGGGGGGGGGGGGGGATTCGTTAGTTATATATCATATTAGATGAAAGTCAAATGTTTTTTACAGGACTGTGAACATGTGTGTACTAACCACATTAGGGTACGAAAGCGTCAAGTTAGGGGTGAAACCCGCATCTTGTCGATTAAGTCCCATTCCTCGATTTTCAATCTCGCCAAGTTTTCAATTGTTTCAATCAATTAGAGACGTGTAGTAACTGGAAGGGTAAGATACCGTTAATCGCTTCTCGACGAGAGTATCTTACCTATAGGCCAAAACACGTTTCTCTAATTCAAAAGGACCTTCGATTCACTTTGGAATAGTCGACGTTTCTAAACCCGAAACAATCCTTTGTTTTATGAGCCTCTCTTTTATGCTATCTCAATTTATATGTGATTTTATACTTATTACCTCGTTCATTTCGAAACCGTTACACGATTTGCACGTCTCTTGCAATCAAAAACAATAATAATTCTTGTGAACAAACTAAATTTATACTCTTTTTACGCATTCATACGTATTTGTACTTGTTGAATACATGTTAAATTCATGCTAATTATGAGAACCATACGTGATACGTCATGCTTAAATGCTTATACATGCAAACTTATTTTGAATTTATGATCAACTCTAATCCTTTCCTTCTCTTTCGATTCTTAGATGTCGTCCAACGCTGTGTCGAAGAAATTGACGAAGAAAAACAAGTCAAAGAAGGAATCCACCTCCGACTCCAAATCGAAGAAAGATTCGACATCCACCGCCAACTTCGACACGATGTCGAAAAAGGACTGTATGAAATTCATGGCCAAGCAGATGGCTAAAGTCATACCAGACATTGTGTAAGGCCCGACTTAATATAACTAGTTTAATGATACAAAAACTTGCATTTAATACATAATTTAGGAGTTTACAAAAACTTTCATGATTTTAAGACCTTACATGGTCATAGTATTCAAGTCTTCATACTACTAGTTAACTTTTAAAACCTAGTTTCAAGTGTTTACACATTACTAAAACAAAATAGACAAAATGCGGAAGCTTCATTTGGTGCGTTCGGTTCTTGGTATTTGCTTGATCGCCATCCGGGTTAGGTCCCTCTTCACCTACGGTCAAAACCATGAAAATTATTAGTTTTGACACTTTAGAAATCAAGTATATACAAGTTCCAGGTTCAAACAAGTCAAAAACAAACAAAATTCATCAGTTGGGATGGTCGCGTGACGCCAGCACCGTCGCGTCGCGCGATGGACTTTGGTTCTCCCCGTGGCGCGATGCCAGCATGTTATTTCGACAGAATGTTGTTGTTTGGAGCTGCTAATTTCGCCCAGCACCACTTAACTCGATTCCAAACTTTAAATTGGTATAACTTTTGACTCAGGCGCCCGTTTTAGTCAATTCTTTTTCCTACGCGACCGTAATTTAAATACGGACACGTTTATCAACACATTTTACATAAAAATATCATTTCAAAAACAGTTGTACTTTAATTTATCTCTTGTTTATTTGACCCATTTGTTTATAAGTTTCATGACGTGTATTGTTGTCATCACAAACCTTAGGCCAATGCACTCGTTTCTGCGTTTACCAAATATGAGCTTTTGCTCCCCTCCCGAGGGTTGCTTATGCAATAATCATCATGCTTATTTCCAAGAATTTAACCATGCCTTTCAGAATCATTTGACAAGCAAATGTTCTGAACTATAAACCCTTTACAAGAGCTCATGCTTTTGCAACGAATTAGCGTGTCTGTGACACGGCCTACGCATGATTTTGTGTATATATATATATAACCAATCACAAGAGATGATTATTAATTTCTATGTTTGTAACTCAGCTTGTTTTGACCCGTTTGGATGCCGAATGGGTGTCACCATTACTAGACACATCCTGACTCTATTTCTAGCACATGTTTTGACCCGTTTTACTTGTCTAAGACACTTTGTCGCTCTCATGACTTAACGGGTTTTGCTTGCTTACCAAATTTTCAATATAACAAAATAAGACTAAGAATTAAACATAGTGTAGCGAAATTATAAGTCGCGTACCTTCAAAGTGTGCCATTCAAGCTTGTATCACTTCCGGCTTGTCCACTAGACGATCCGGATGCTTTACCTAAAGAGTTCCATTCATCATCAATTTAGAACTCTTTGATAATCGATAACGGACAATTCATTATGATATTCAAATCTGCGTTTTTGTTCGATTCTAAACATTTTATTCCTCACTTAGGTGTTTCAACAAACACCTAGCGGGTCAAATTCTCACAAAATCATTACTAGGTTCTTGACATGTTATTTTCACCTACATTTACTTCGATTAGGCGATTTGCGCTAAATTTCAACATCAATAATACCGAATTCAACACATGAATTCAGTTTTCACTAGAATAGTATTCACAATCTTAGTGTTTATCTAGTCTCTACAAACTCAATAATCACCTACAATGGTGATTAAAATCTCTAGAATTATCATACTAAATTTCAACAAGATTTCATCTAGGGTTTTATCCCTAAACATCATGTTGCTTCTAATTTCATCCATGCATCAAGTAATCAAGCTAAGTTTTTGTTTTTCACATTTAACCTAGAATTCAAGATGCAACAAAATACCAAAAATTTTCATACCTTTTGATCCTAGCAACGAGGTGATCACTAATTCATGTTTGAAACTTGATTTAGAGCAGAATAGAGGCTCCAATTTGTGAATTTTGTGAGAATTTTAGGGTTTGAAGGAAACCCATGTCGCCCTCTTCTTCTGATCGATCCTAGCACACACGCCTGTGTGTGTTTGGTGAGTTATTTCCTATTTGATAAATTAAGTTTTAGTTTTTTATTAATTTGGTCCTTCAACTTTTGTTTAACTTATAGTTTAGGTATTTTAACCTTAATAATAGTCACTTCATGACTCTTAACTAACTGGGTTATAGATTCCTAGTTAGTTTGTTCTTGTTTATTTAACACTTTATTATCCTGAATTTAAATTTTATATATTTCGGGGTGTTACAAGTCCACCCCTCTTAAAGAGGGTTTCATCCCCGAAACGTGATTATGTACCGAATAACGTAGGGTAGAGTCGTTGCATCTCCTCCTCGGATTCCCATGTGGTATCCGAACCCTTCCGGTGTTCCCATTTGACCTTTACTTGATTGATTTCCTTGTTCCTTAAGGTTTTCACTTTACGATCCAAAATCGCTATGGGTTTCACCACATATTTAAGTTTGTCATCCACCTCAATGTCGTCGTAGTGGATATAGGTTGTTTCGTCCCCTAGACATTTCCGAAGATGTGACACATGAAATGTGCTATGAATTCTGCTTAATTCTTCCGGTAGTTCAAGGCGGTATGCTACCTTCCCTACTCGTTCGACAATTGTAAACGGCCCAATAAATCTTGGGCTTAATTTTCCTCTCTTTCAAAATCGGATAACCCCCTTCCATGGGGATACCTTGAGCATGACCTTGTCGCCAACCTGAAACTCAATCGGTCTTCGTCTTTTGTCTGCATACGACTTTTATCTATCTTGTACCGCTTTCAAGTGTGCTCGGACCACTTCAATCTTTTCATTAGTGGCTCGGACTATTTCTTTGTGAGCAAGTTCACATGGACCCACCTCACCCCAACACACCGGGGTCTGGCACTTTCTGCCGTAAAGCATTTCATACGGTGCCATCCCTATACTAGCATGGTAACTGTTATTATATGAAAACTCGACCAATGGTAGATAAACATCCCAACTGCCTCCGAAGTCGATTATACATGCCCGTAGCATGTCTTCCAATGTTTGTATTGTTCTTTCACTCTGTCCATCCGTCTGAGGATGGTACGCAGTGCTAATGAACAATTTTGTTCCCATTTGCTCTTGAAAATCTTGCCAAAAATTTGAGGTGAACCGGGTATCCCTTGTCACGGCCCCAGCCCCGGTTTGACCCGGTCAGGAGCTGCGGGACAGGAACCCGTGGTATTTATTAATTGATGCGACAGCGGAAGATTTTATCAGGATCTTTTATTACTTGAAAATGCCCGATTATTTTATTAGATAACCTGGAACAAGCCCCGTAATTTACAATAGAGGAATTTTACTAGGAAATTCCCTGATTTATAAAACATGTTTATTCATTTTAACTGAGCCACCTCTTCAAGCTTGTTAGTGCTCCGTAGCACGTTTTCCTTCATTTACAGCAGGTCGCCTGAAACATGTTTTAAAAATATTTTATCAGCGGGGAAATACTGGCGAGTCATTCAAGTATATAAAACAACACATTAGTTATCAATTACAGCATAAGAGCGATTACAATGGCTTCTATCTTATTTTTATCTGGCGCCGTGTCACCTGGTGACGATGGTCATACCACTATTGGGTCTTTCCCAAGTAGTGATGATTATCATGTGCACAATACCCCACTAGCCAGTGATTAAAGATAACCATGACTTAATCCCTGTAATTATAACATTTGAAAATGGAGTATTGTAAAATAATTTTGATAAAAGAGAATGACTCACATTGCAGATTTATACGGGCAGAGTTTAGCCTACTGATTAGCCTTGTAACCTAATTTAAATAACAATGCACACGAACTAGGTCAGTAACTAATACAACATTTATGATAACTCACGAGATTAAAACCCTCACAACGAATGACAAAGTGCTATACTTAAACATCCGTCGAATTCACGACTAATGACAAAGTATGGCCCTAATGTGGGCAGCACTTAAACATCCATTGGATAGTTTTCAATCGATCGGACATTGAATCGTAGCAGCGATCGAGTTAATACCCTGTATCATAGCAGCACCTCGCTATATTAATTTTCGAATTTGAGCAGTGAGAATTCGTTTTTGAGTTTTGGTTTCGACACCATTGAACTGCTCCTGATCGAATCTATTTATAGGTGAAATTTGGGTCTCACACGGCCCGCGTGAACCTTTGCTCGACCCTTACACGGCCCGCGTGGAGGTCTAGTCGTAGATTAGGGCCAGCGTGTCATCGGTAGGCATGCCATGTGTGTGACACGTGGATCTGGACGCTTATCCGGTCAAACTTAGAGTTGACGCGGCCCGCGTAAGACTATGCTTACTCTTACGCGGCCCGTCTGAAGACCAGAAATCTTGATTTCTTGATTTTTGATATAGATTAAGGTTTCGGGGTCCGGGTTCGTACTTACGGGTCGGTTTGGGACATTTTTGAAGGTCCTTACATCCTCCATACCTTATTTAAAATCTCATCCTCGAGATTTACTGAAATAAGTGAGGATACTTTCGCTTCATCTCTGATTCTAGCTCCCAAGTATATTCGGGTCCTCTTTTTGAATTCCACTTGACTTTGACTAGCACTAGTCGCTTGTGTTTGAGAAATTTGATCTTTCTGTCGTGTATTTGTAATGGCTTCTCAACAAATTTTAATTTCTCATTTATCTCTACATCTTGAAGAGGTACTACCAAGGATTCGTCAGATAGACATTTCTTGAGATTTGATACATGAAATACGTCATGTACTCCAGCTAGCTCCTCTGGTAGTTGTAAACGATATGCGACTGGTCCTATACGTTGGATTACTGGGAATGGTCCTACGTACCTTGGACTTAGCTTTCCCTTCTTACCGAACCGAATTACTCCTTTCCAAGGAGAAAATTTCAAGAGTACCTTGTCTCCAATATGGAATTCTAACGGCTTGCGTCGATTGTTTGCATAACTTTTATGGCGATCTCGAGCCGTCTTGAGTCTTTCCTTGATTTGAGTGATTTTATCAGTAGTTTCTTGTACTATTTCAGGACCTGATAATTGACTTTCTCCTATCTCTGCCCAACAAACTGGAGTTCTACATTTGCGTCCATACAATGCTTCAAAGGGGGCAGCTTCAATGCTTGAATGATAACTATTATTATAGGAGAATTCAATTAAGGGTAGGTGGTCATCCCAATTTCCACCAAAATCTATTACACATGCCCTAAGCATGTCCTCCAGGGTTTGGATTGTCCTTTCACTTTGCCCGTCCGTTTGAGGATGATATGCAGTGCTTAGATTTAGTCGAGTTCCCATTGCTTCTTGGAAACTTGTCCAGAAGTGGGAAGTGAAACGACTATCCCTATCTGATACAATGGAGAGTGGGACTCCATGTAAGGATACTACTTCATCTACATACAACTTGGCTAACCTTTCCATGCTAAAGGTTTCTTTCATGGGTAGAAAATGAGCTGATTTGATTAATCGGACCACAATTACCCAAATCGCATCATTACCTTTTCTGGTTTTGGGCAACTTAGTAACAAAGTCCATTGTTATAAGTTCTCATTTCCATACAGGCATTTCTAATTGTTGTAGTAGACCTGAAGGTTTCTGGTGTTCTGCCTTAACTTGTGAACAAGTAAGACATTTAGAAACATACCTAGCTATGTCCTTTTTCATTCCTATCCACCAGAAGTTATTTCTTAAATCTTGGTACATTTTATTGTTACCAGGATGCATGGTATACCTAGATTTATGGGCTTCTTCTAAAATCTTATTTCTTAACTCTCCCTGTTTAGGTACCCAAATTCGTTTCTTATGGAACTTCCAAATTCCATCACTGTCTTGCCCTAATTCCTTTATTCGTCCTTTCATTCCTTCAGCATCATCCTCGATTGCTGTTTCTTGAATGTTTTTCAGTTGTTCCATTAAGTCTAATTGTAAACTTAATCTAAGAGCATGAACTCGTCGTTGTTTCTCATAATACTTACGACTTATAGCATCAGCAACTACGTTTGCTTTTCCTTCGTGATATTGAATATCACAGTCGTAGTCACTTAGGATTTCCATCCATCTCCTTTGTCTCATGTTCAATTCTTTTTACCCAAATATGTATCTTAAGCTTTTATGGTTTGTGTGGACAGTAAACTTACTTCCATACAAATAGTGTCTCCAAATTTTAAGGGCAAAAATTATGGCTCCTAATTCTAAGTCATGAGTCATATAGTTTTCTTCGTGCTTTTTCAATTGCCTTGATGCATACGCAATTACCTTCTTGCGTTGCATAAGTACACATCCAAATCCTAATTTTGAAGCATCACAGTATACTTCAAAATCTTCTGTTCCTTCTGGTAAAGCTAAAATTGGAGCATTTGTTAACTTCTGTTTTAAGATCTTAAAAGCTTCTTCTTGTCTTGGTCCCCATTCAAACTTAACGGATTTACAGGTTAGCTTAGTTAATGGTACAACTATCTTGGAAAAATCCTTAATAAACCGTCTATAGTATCCGGCTAACCCTATAAAACTTCTAACTTCCATAGCTGATTGCGGAACCTTCCATTTTGTGATCGCTTCTATCTTAGCAGGATCTACATGAATACCTTCATGATTTACCATGTGACCTAAAAATTGCACTTCTTGTAGCCAAAATTCACACTTAGAGATTTTGGCGTAAAGTTGTTCCTTTCTTAACAAAGTTAAGAGTGCATGCAGGTGCTCACAATGCTCCTCCTGGATTTTGGAATAAATAAGTATATCGTCGATGAAGACAATTACGAATTTATCCAAGTACGGTTTACAGATCCTATTCATCATGTCCATAAATGCTGCAGGAGCATTTGTTAACCCGAAGGGGATGACTGTAAACTCGTAATGACCATACCTATTCTGAAAGCAGTTTTAGGTATGTCTTCTTCTTGTACCTTCAATTGATGATATCCAGAGCGTAAATCTATCTTAGAAAAATATCTAGCTCCCTGGAGTTGATCAAAAAGATCATCAATCCTAGGTAATGGGTATCGATTCTTAATCGTAACTTTATTCAATTCCCTGTAATCGATACACATTCGCATCGACCCATCTTTCTTCTTTACAAACAACACTGGCGCTCCCCACGGGGATTGTCACGACCCCCGACCCACCCTGGACGGAATCGAGAGTCGTGAACAGCCCGTGGTACCGGTGATTATTTTGAAAAATATTGCAGCGGAAATTTCATCAGGACCGTGAGTTAGGAAAAATATCAGAGTTTAGAAAACACCGGATTTTTATTTCTTTAAATAGATGGGATAAACCCATGTTTTACAATGGTAGCTTTAATAAAGATAAATTTTATTACATAAAACAATATTTCTTAATTTGATTTAATTAATAAAATAAGCCACTTCTTGATGCATTTCAGTGCCGTATCCATCTCTACTGTAATTACCTGAAACATGTTTGAAAAAGGTTTTGTCAGCGGGAAATACTGAGTGAATCATTCTATTTACTAAAATGACATATTTGTTATAATTTACAGTATTAAGAGTGATTACAATGTTTCTATTATCAAACCAACTACCCACGGTATTTGTCACTCGACCGAATCTGTGACTATGGTCATATCCCCCAATTGGCTGCCCCAATGGTGACGATTATCAAGTAATGTATACAAAACCCCACATACCGGCTGTAACTTGGTGATTACAAAGACTTAATCCTCGTAATTATAACTTTGAAAATAAACATGATTTTGTAAATAGATTTGATAAAAAGAGAGAATGACTCACAGATAATCATGCAGATTCATACGGACAGAATTTAGTCTACAGATAAGCCTTGATATATTGCAGATTTATACAGGCAGGGCTTAGCCTATTGATTTTGCCTTGTAACTTAGTGCATATGAACTAGGTAGGTAACTTAATACAATAATTACGATAACTCACGAGATCAAATTCTCACAATGAACGACAAAGTGCAATACTTTATCCATCGAATTAACGATGATCCGTCAAATTAATGACGAACGACAAAGTATAATACTTCATCCATCGAATTAACGATGATCCGTCAAATTAATGACGAACGATAAAGTATAACCCTAGTGTGGGCGGCACTTAAACATCCATTGGATATATTGATCGGTCGGAAAATGAATCGTAATAGCGATTAAGTTAATACCCTGTATCGTAGCAGCACCCCCTACTAATTAGTGTTTTTGAGAGTAAACAGAGCATAACTCGGCGCACAGAGTGAATTTGAGCGTCGTTCTGAAGCCAGAATTCAAGTCCCAAACTCCTGTATTTATAGGTGAATTTTGTCCCTTAGGCGGCCCGCGTGAGTTTTAAGCTAACTTGAGGCGGCCCGCGTAAGAACTATTTTTATGCATAGGGTTGCCACGTGTGGGACTAGCTCAGCTGAGTCGACGATTTCTGAAAATTCAACTTGGACAGCACGTAATTTGGATAATCGTTAACTAGGATTTACCCCCCCCCCCCCTGAGTTTTAGGGGCCCTAATCCTGATTCTGAAAATTATGAAAATTTTAGGGTTTGTTCAGAATCACTTGGGTGTCTCAATTAGGGTTTCCTTTTTAACTAATTAATTTAATAATTATGACTTTTGATAAGAGTCGTTACATTCTCCCCAACTTAATAAAAATCTCATCCTCGAGATTTATTGGAATAAGTAGGAATACTTTGTTCTTCATCTTAGATTCCAGCTCCCAAGTGTATTTGGATTATTATATTTCTTTTGGAATTATGTCACATAATATTAGGGTAGATGACATAGAATTAAAATATCAAATTTTGTGAATACGAGTTGTACCATAAGTAGGATTCAATGGTTCAACTGAATTAGTTCAAGATATCGATGACCAACGAATGAGATGAAATGATATAATTTCCAAGATAACTATGTTCAAGCCAAAGGATATATGATCAAATGAATGGAAAGGACTTTTTAAAATCAATGAAATTCTTTGTAAAAAGGAAGCTTACTTTGATTAGCAACTGAAGAAGATTTAGAATTGACAGATTTCAAATGAAATAAAAGCATGAAAAATGATTTGTCAAATATTTATGATATGAGAAAATCAAAGTGTTGAGATGAGTGAATTGTAATGATATACCAAAAGACAATAGAGTTAATGTATCATTATTTAAAGTTCCAAGTTGTTTTAATTGTGAAACAATGTGATAGTATACTTTTAGTAACCATATTTTCCATACTAGAGATTGAAATATAATAAGAACAAGTTGTATTGACCTTACCAATATAATATATATTATTTGTATCCCTGTCTGAACCGTATCTTATATATCAAATATAAATACTATGTAATATATTATTGGTTACATATTTTTACTATATGTAAATGGTTACTTCTTTTAAATAAATACTATTTTAGTATTTTACCATACTTTGTAAAATAACTATGTAATATATGTTACAAAATACCGTAATTTATATTACAAAATATCATTTTGTAAAAGAAATTACTATTTAAAATGAAAATTGTAAATAAAGGTGTAAAAATATTTATTGTGTAAAATATTTGGTAAATATATAACATTTAATGGGTTGATTCTATTTGATTACTTATTTCCATTTTGAAACCATATAACGTTGTGAATGTAAAGGTTGTAAATAAGTGAAAATGGAAATTATTCTTATATATTATAATGTTCTCCTAACCCAACGTAGTTAATGACTACCATATTATTCTTATATGGTTACTTTCTTACTATAGGGTTACAGTACATAGTTATCACAAAACATGTGATAGATAATTTATTTACATAATTTTATTTGTCCTTTGTTTTATGAAAATATGTCTTTTCCAAGGTATATGTATTTTCATATATAATTAAAATTTATTAAATAAGTATGATGACTTAATTTATATATATTACTAGTCATTATCATGGTGGATATTGGTTAGTGCTCCCTTATTTAAGCATAGGTGATCAGTCCATGCCTAATTAAGGCTAGGCTATCCAATACCTACCCTTGATAATAATCCTAGTAAAAATAATACCAACACTATTATTATTAATATTTTCTTACTAATAATAAAACTGATATTAGTAATACATAACTAAACATACACTTAAATGGAAAAATTTCTAATAAAATGGTGAAACTGGCCGTCCCCAGGATCGAACCCGGGTCTAGGCCACACCCTTTCACGCATCTAACCAACCGAGCTAGGTGCCTAGTTTATGAAATTTCCATTTTGGTTAAATATAAGCACATGTACAATAAATTCTGTATTTCTTATTATAAGTCACCTACTTATATTGACTAAGTATTTACTTATCCTCCTTATGGTGACTAATAAGAATATAGTAATACTATTAGGTAATCACTTATGTAAGTTTCCATATATAAAATAAATTTTCTATAATGTTTTTCGATTGAAGATGTTAAAGTAATAATTTATCACGAAAGGCTAGATTGATGTTGTAAAAATCATTTAAGAGATATATTAAAATATGACAAGAATTTGTGTATCATTATCTTAATACATGATTTGTGTTAAGATAACTTTTATAAATATCCGTATATGATATATATAAATGAGATTAGTGCAAGCTTTAAATTTTATGAAAACGTTAGTACAAGGTGATCGTGATCAAAGAAATGATTTAGTGAAGTCGAAGACCAAATAAGCATTTTATAGTTCTAGAGAATTGAAGTGTTTGTTGGAGAATATGATAGCTTTAAATCCATCATATGGGAATTTGAAATGAATATGAGCAAGTTCAAGCAATTGAACTTGGTTTAATCACAATGAGTTTTAATAAGATTGGACATGGTCACAACAAAATCATGTAAAGAAATTTGAGTTTTTCAAGAATTTCATTGACTCGATATCAAAGAGTTATCATTTTGTAATAATGCGGAGTACAGTACCAAAAATTAAGTCTAACTAAAGGATATTTGAGTTTGGATAAAACGACAAATTAGAATGAAGCCCTCCAGTGGAAATTCAGAAATTAAACGAACCACATGCACGACAAATGGTGCATGTGTAACATGTGGATTTACCAAGAAATGAAATGAATCAATATCCGCTACTAGGAAATGAATCCTCCTGGTATGATGACCGTTGCGAAAGTCAACTTATTATATGCAGAAGTCAGAATTTTCAACAAAAGAAATATAAGAACGTCTATCTGGAATTTCGAGTGATAACCGTTTATTAAATGACATTACCAGGGAATGTCAAATAAAATGAAATAGGGAATTTGCAAAGGTATATGACTCCTTTTGCAGTGATAATAATTATGACTCTGATTAGACTGTGCACTGATGATTGTGAAATCTTGTTACAACGTACCTCAGCGAAATTTCATGTTGCTTGTAGGATCATGTGGCAAAGTGTTGCTTTTAGTTCTTCTACTGACGGAATTTAACATTGGTGTTATCGTGCCCAATTTATATTTTCCAAATATCTTGCCTCGAAAATTGTGTGTGATATACTTCAACTTCTGTGGATTTATAATTAAATTTTTATGTAATTCCTTGTATATTATCACAACTTTACATGCTTCTTACTTGCGTTAATAGTTTATGGTAATGCGTTAGACATTCTTTACACTTTTGATGATATCCCAAATTAATGGGTTTCTATTGTTTATTATTGTCGCTCGAGTTACTAGGCAGATAATCAAACGAAATAATGTTTGATGTCGGAAAAGAGATTCCTAATAAAGAAATCTAGACACAGATGCTTGTGTTTTATTCCAAATTGTCACTCCTTATGGTTTTTGAATTTCCTTATAGATATACATATCTATTAAATCATATATTTCATATGCTGTAATAAACATACCATCTATCAGGTCAATGTATTTAACAGTTTCATATTGCCAAAAACCAGTCAGATATCAGATCATGATACTATTTAGGGAAATCTTGTCACTTATTGTCTATCCCGTCTTATCCGATTCGCGCCGGAGCGGTAACCTTAGTATATCTGGACAAACTGGAGAGTCTACTACATCATACCCAGTTTTGCCAGAGAAAATTTTCTATTTCCCATAAGTAGTATCTTTTCAAAAGTGCCTATCTTATTAGGGCTTTTATTCAGAATTAAGGAAATTTGTATTTCCATAACATATCTTATTCTAGCCCAAGTAATATCAATAAGCAATAATTACTATTAATTCTTGCTTATTTATCATATCTTGCAATATTCTAATTACCATTCTTATGGTATATCAAAACCCATCATACTTTATTTACACCAGTACTTAGCTTATCTCGAAGCTTATACTAAGGCATCTTTTCTTAAGTTCAAGTCTAAATGCTATCATGTGTGCTACCAGTAAATAGCAATCTCCTAACTCTTTTATACAAACTTAGGTATTATTGTCACAACACCTAAAGGCTTAAATCAGTGGCTCTGATACCACCTTCTGTCACGACCCCCGACCCACCATGGACGGAATCGAGAGTCGTGAACAGCCCGTGGTACCGGTGATTATTTTGAAAAATATTGCTGCGGAAATTTCATCAGGACCGTGAGTTAGGAAAAATATCAGAGTTTAGAAAACACCGGATTTTTATTTCTTTAAATAGATGGGATAAACCCATGTTTTACAATGGTAGCTTTAATAAAGATAAATTTTATTACATAAAACAATATTTCTTAATTTGATTTAATTAATAAAATAAGCCACTTCTTGATGCCTTTCAGTGCCGTATCCATCTCTACTGTAATTACCTGAAACATGTTTAAAAAAGGTTTTGTCAGCGGGAAATACTGAGTGAATCATTCTATTTACTAAAATGACATATTTGTTATAATTTACAGTATTAAGAGTGATTACAATGTTTCTA
This sequence comes from Helianthus tuberosus, assembly GCA_030545235.1. Taxonomy (NCBI): domain Eukaryota; kingdom Viridiplantae; phylum Streptophyta; class Magnoliopsida; order Asterales; family Asteraceae; genus Helianthus; species Helianthus tuberosus. The sequence continues at coordinate 12,223,998 of CM060429.1, read as the reverse complement.
TTATCAAACCAACTACCCACGGTATTTGTCACTCGGCCGAATCTGTGACTATGGTCATATCCCCCAATTGGCTGCCCCAATGGTGACGATTATCAAGTAATGTATACAAAACCCCACATACCGGCTGTAACTTGGTGATTACAAAGACTTAATCCCCGTAATTATAACTTTGAAAATAAACATGATTTTGTAAATAGATTTGATAAAAAGAGAGAATGACTCACAGATAATCATGCAGATTCATACGGACAGAATTTAGTCTACAGATAAGCCTTGATATATTGCAGATTTATACAGGCAGGGCTTAGCCTATTGATTTTGCCTTGTAACTTAGTGCATATGAACTAGGTAGGTAACTTAATACAATAATTACGATAACTCACGAGATCAAATTCTCACAATGAACGACAAAGTGCAATACTTTATCCATCGAATTAACGATGATCCGTCAAATTAATGACGAACGACAAAGTATAATACTTCATCCATCGAATTAACGATGATCCGTCAAATTAATGACGAACGATAAAGTATAACCCTAGTGTGGGCGGCACTTAAACATCCATTGGATATATTGATCGGTCGGAAAATGAATCGTAATAGCGATTAAGTTAATACCCTGTATCGTAGCAGCACCCCCCTACTAATTAGTGTTTTTGAGAGTAAACAGAGCATAACTCGGCGCACAAAGTGAATTTGAGCGTCATTCTGAAGCCAGAATTCAAGTCCCAAACTCCTGTATTTATAGGTGAATTTTGTCCCTTAGGCGGCCCGCGTGAGTTTTAAGCTAACTTGAGGCGGCCCGCGTAAGAACTATTTTTATGCATAGGGTTGCCACGTGTGGGACTAGCTCAGCTGAGTCGACGATTTCTGAAAATTCAACTTGGACAGCACGTAATTTGGATAATCGTTAACTAGGATTTACCCCCCCTGAGTTTTAGGGGCCCTAATCCTGATTCTGAAAATTATGAAAATTTTAGGGTTTGTTCAGAATCACTTGGGTGTCTCAATTAGGGTTTCCTTTTTGACTAATTAATTTAATAATTATGACTTTTGATAAGAGTCGTTACAGGGATTAACTAGGTTGTATGAATCCTTTGCTTAACAATTCATCTAATTGCTTTTTCAATTCTAGCATTTCGGTGGGTGCTAACCGATAAGGTGCCTTGGCTATCGATGTAGTTCCAGGAATTAGATGAATTCTAAATTCTACTTCCCTATCAGGTGGTAATCCCGGTAGTTCTTCTAGGAATACCTCTGGGTATTCTGATACTACTGGAATTTCTTTGAGTTCCTTACCTTTTGTGTTAATTATTACTGAAATTATATACACCAATTCTTGTTTTCTTGAATAACTGGCCAATTTCATTACTGAAATGAATTTCATTGGTTTTTGTGGCTTATTTCCCGTAATCACTACTAATTCTGCTGAGGGTGTATAAATTTCTACGGAATTCTTATCACAAAGAATTCAAGCATGGTTGGCTACTAACCAATCCATTCCTAATACTACATCGAATTCAGCTAACTTCATAGGTAACAAGCTTGTAGAAAATTTATGACCTACAAGTTCTATCTTTCCTTCCCGCAAAACCCTATCTATGTTAACAGAATTCCCATCTGCCGTTTCTACTGTGAAAATCTGCCTAAGATTGGTTAAGGGTAAATTAAGAGCTTGGCAGAATGAAGTATTTATAAAACTTTGGTTTGCACCAGAGTCAAATAATACTTTTGCATAAACGTCGTGAACTAGGAACGTACCAGCTATCACATCAGGGATTAGCTCTGCTTCCTGAGTAGTCAGTTGGAAGGCTCTTGCATTTTTCTTGGTAGTTCCTTCTGCAGGTTTGGCTTTGTTATCAGTTGGTTTGACCAATTTTGGCCAATCTGGCCTAAAGTGTCCAGCTTCTCCACAATTATAGCAGACTGTTGCTTTCTTCTTCCTGCAATCTTCTTCTTGGTGCCCCGGGATTTTGCAGAAATTGCAATATCCTTTGCATCTTCCAAAATGCTTCCTTTTACAGGCATTGCAAAATGGAACAGTGGAAGATTGTCCGGTTCCCTTTCTCTTGAAATTGCTACGATTACCCACACGGAATCCTTGGGTAATCTTTTGGGCCACTTCCTTTTTTCGGGTTTCTTCTCTTGTGCGTACCAGTCCGTCAGTTAGGGTGTTAGCTAATTCCACAGCATCGTCAATAGTGCGTGGTCTCGCAGCTTTGACGATATCTCGAATTTCGCCTATCAATCCCCAAATATAACGGGAAATAAGTACCGGTTTTGGCGAAGCCAGGGTTGGTACCACTCTCGCATACTCGAAGAATGTCGAAGTATACCCTCGACAGTCTACATCCACCATCCGGTGGTTCAGGAACTTATTTGTCATTTGTTCCTTTTCATAATCGGGACAGAATTTTCGTTCTACTAGTTGCTTAAATTCTTCCCAACTCATGGCAAAGGCCATATTTCTTCCTTTGGCTTGAAGTACCGTATTCCACCATTCTAGCGCCCCTTCTTTAAAAAGATGCGACACATACATGACCTTGTCTTCCTCGACACATTTACTTATCATAATTACTGCTTCGGTTTTCTCCAACCAAAGCAGCGCCGCAGTCGCCCCTTCGTTGCCTGCAAATTCAACCGGTTTACAAGCAAGAAACTCCTTGTAAGTGCAACCAGGCATTGCAGCTTTCATTTTCTTAAGGAGCGGGGCTTGCATTCCATCGTTGTTGTTATTAGTATGGTTACCGCCTCCGTTTACACTATTACTGAAATTGTCACCGTGTGTGCGTTTGCTAGGAATAATTTGTTGAGGTTCAACTGGATTTCGAGCAGCAGCAAGTATTGCTGGAATAGCATTGGCTATTCCCTGAGCAACGATATTCTCGATATCTTGCCTATTCAGAAATTGATCTTCATTGTTATGCTCAGATTGATTAACTTCATTATCGGGTTCATTACCAGCGTGTGCCATCTGGTAATTAATTTATATAAGTAATTAGTATAAAATAAATAACCAAACACAACCAAATAATTGCACATAATCACGTAAACAAATATAGCCAAAATTTTCGATCTTTCGACTTTCGATATTTTATATATAATAGGCATCCATACAAACTGTTTATCTTACAAAGTTTTATTCTTAAGTTATTACATATAATTATATTTGTATGATTATATTATTTTTAAACACACATTTGTAAGTCCCGTATAACCGGATCTTTCAATGATATCAAACAATCACCAAGTTTGTGCGGAATCCAAACTTGATGTGATTCAAGATAAACCGAAAAGTAACAAAAACGAAGAACACACCGAATCACTTTCAACACTTGCACACGATTCTATTACTTTAACAAGCAAAACCGTCTAGTACAAGTGCTCACAAAATCGCCTCCCTCTCTAGCTCTCTCTAGGAATTGTAACAATGAAGTTCCAAAGATTCAAAAAAAAAAACAAGTTAGAAACTTGTTTTTATACTAACTCAAGCCCACTTCCCTACATGGGCTCCCCTTGGGCCTGCTTGGCCCACATGGCCTAAAGCTTGGCCCAAGTGACCTCTAAAGGTCCAAAACCTAATATAAACTAACCCTGTACGGCCCAGTTCATAACCATAACCCGTTGTGTTAATTTGATGCGTCAGTCTCACACTTCAGGGCCTAACAATCTCCCCCTAGACTGATGCCATCAAATTGTCTTCATAATATGAATTCAGCAACATCTTCAACGAAGTCTATGGTTGTCTCTATGCTGCAGATGTTGTGGAAGTTCTTGACTTCTGAACTCTCAGCACTGGGTCTCTTTTCTTCAGCTTTTGTGGTTAGCTTCATATCAGGATCTCGATCAGCATCTTCTTGAAAGTCTTTGTTAAAAAGAATGTGAGAGGAGGATTCTCAGCAGCTCTTTTCTTCTTCAATCTTTGTCTTTCAAACAGGTTCATGGTACTTCTTCAAATGTACTTTCACTGTCAGACGGCGTTGTGTATCCGATTCTTCTGACTCAGGTACATCTTGTTGTTCAGCTGCTTCAGGCGTCTTCAGCAACTAACAGCATCTTAGTCTTCATCAACCCCTGTTCTTGATTGAAATCAAGTTCTGCACATGCTCACAAACTCATAAGCAAACATTTCTTATGCAACAGGGAAAGTACCATATGAACACCAGGTACATCCAAGTACTTGTACTCGGATTTCACAATTTAAATTTTTTTCAACTTTTGATGATCAGTCAAATCTTCAAGAACGGTTACATTTTTTATTTTAAGAAAAACAATTAAACACTCTATTTTTGGATTTTTGGTTTTATAGAAAAGCAAGACACTATTTTTGTATTTTTGAATTTTTCCAATTTTTTTTTTTTTTTAATATTGAGAACTAAAAAACAAATAAAAACTCAAAATATAAACAACTACCATAATATACAATTACAATTGCAATGGGATCAAAATTCGTTCTCAGGCAGACTAAGGAACACTTTTCAGTACGAGCCTAATCAAACTGGTCTATGCGATTGCCAATATGTTTGTCCACTTAAACTTTAACGCTCAACTTTCAATTTTTCAACTTCGTGATATGCTTTAGGTAATATTATACTATTATACCCGTGTGACCCATTCCAAGGCATACCCCCGCGATCAAGGTAAGCACAACTATTCATCGTAGCAGGTGAGTATACTGATGTCATCCTTTAAGATATCCTGACTGTGTCTAGGTCTGCATATAATATGTTTTATCATGTTTTGATTTCTTAACAATGAACACCCAAATAAATACTAATCAAATCCTGGAAATATAAACAGCACACTCTATCATGCAAGTATCTTCCCTACCACATATTTCACAAGTCCAATCCAGATTTCTGAAATCTTAACTGGGAATAGGTTGAGAAGAGAACAGAATAGATCTTTTGCAGAGATGGTATAATATACAGATCAAATGAGTTTTTCTCAATTTGATATAGGTTTCTAGGGTTTCTTTTGGGCACTTGAGGGCCTCTTTCGGGTGTATTAGATCTATAGCGCGACAACGTACAGCTAGGTCAGCATGTATCTGGATGCAGCAGAAGCTGTCGTTGCCTAGCACCTCCAGGTCAGCATATATCTGGATGCAGCAGAGGAGGTACACGACTTTTTCAGAGAAGATTTCAGAATCAGATCAAAATTGTGTGTATCGGGACAACATACAGACATTCAAATAGAAATGAGCTAATCCCAAGTGACTTTCTTTCCTGGGGTCATGTACAATTTTAATTCTAAACAGAAGGACAGCCAAGATATCCCAGGATGATTCAACAATATAAAGACCCGAAACCTCAGATGTTGGCTATCTATCAACGCAAGATTTAAGACATTCAAATAATCATACGCCGTTGGTATGTTACCCACATGGTACATAGTTCGTTATGTTTATATCACTTAGTATCTTTTATCATGTTGAGCGTCAAGCCTATCGACATATCGCAGTAGATCCTAGTCTTTTCAGCTATGGCACCTTACATGTGTTAGTCAAACCCTTTAACACGAACATTTATTTCACTTCCCATATCATGCAATCTTTCTTTTTGGCTTTTTCATTTTTCTAATGTTTTTGTATTTTTTTTTTTTCATTTTCTCCCCCTAAAACAATACATATTTACAGCAAACTCCTTTTTATATTTTCTGAGTTTTCTCCCCCTAAACTCTATATCTATCTATATGTTCCTCTCCCCCCCTAAATTTGTGCATAAATCTTGTATTTTTGCGCAAATTTACCATTTACTAGAGAAAGGACACAATATGTACAAAGTTATAAACTAAGAAAAGAGAAAAATATTTTTGCTTAACCGTTCCGTCATTAGATTGAAGACTAATCAAATTCAAATTAGAGTACTGAATTTAAACGGTACCTTTTGCTGATCATTTCTTACTTCTGTTATCTCCTCCAAAGGAAACATATCATCTGTAAAAAAAATTTGAACTTTTTGCAACAGTGAAATGTTACCCGTTTTTATCTCTGGAACAACCGCTATCAACATTCCAGAGATTGTCAACAGCTCCTCCTTAGTTGTTCCTAAAAAGTAAGGAGATTAGTAAGACATTGGTACCCAGGCCATCGTGGTCCTAGGATTTCCTGAAGCATCAAAATAAGACACTTCTTTCAAACACAAGTCCCCTTTAATTTCAAGGATTGGAGACATTGCTGCTTTGGATTTGGGTTTCCAAATCTGTTTCGGTTTAACAAACGTGTTTGTTGCCTTCGGTTGAGCAACTTTAACTGATTCAGGCTTGTTAGTTTTAGAAAAACATTTTAGTTCTTGATCAGCCCTGCGTTTGTTTTTAGCAGCATTCCAATCCCCATCAGAAGGTTTAACCTTGGGATTCACATTCTTCATTGCCTTAGGTGAAGATACCTTCATTGGCTTGGAATGATTGTTATCCTTTGGTGTAACCCTCTGATTTTGCATATAGTAGGGTACATAGGGACGGTTTATGCAGTTCCGAGCAATGTGACCAGCAATGCCGCAATTGAAGCATGTTTGTCTCTTCATATAGAAAGCATTCTGATCAGTTGGATTTGCTCTTGTAGGCCCCGAAGGATGAACTGGTCCTTTCTGTGCTTGTTTTTGTTGCACATTTCCTGCAGACGACGATGAATTTGGATGCCTATACTTGTCATTTGCAGGGGCCTTCTGTGGTGGAGATTTCCTTTGATTCTTCTTGTTTTCCTTAGACTGCAAGTCTTGTTCAGAAATCTCACCAGTCTTTCTGAAACCCTTGTTAGCACAGTCAAATGCATATTTCTCACATTTGCCATTACAGACTGGCTTAACAAAGACATTTTTTACATCACGGGCCTTTTGAGGACTATTGCTGCCCGTTGAGGACTGTGGAGAGCCTGCTTGTCTTTGATGTTTAGGCCTCTTCTTTCCACGTCCTTTACTTGCTTGCTTCGGCTCTTGTTGCTTGATCTGAACCTTTTCATCACTAACAGAAGGCTCAGATTGTTCAGCTTGCGTACTTGGAGCCTTGTTCACATCAGTTTTCACTTCATCAGCTTTGATAGGATCCGAGACTTCTGGTTTATCAGATGAAACACCAGAAACTTCAGCAAAAACTTCAGTTGAAACATTAGACAAATTTTCAGCACAGGACGGTTCTGCACATGACGCATTTGAGCTGAATCCACTAGAATCAACTGATTCCAATTTCTCAGAATCAGCTACTTCCGATGATTCACATTTGGAATCAGATGGTTCAGCTGGCTCATTTGTTTCGTTTGCCGATTCAGTCTTTGTTTCACAAGCATCAACGTTTTCGCCCAAACCGTCAGGCCTGAAATTAATCACAGAGCGAAAAACCGAGTTAAAAATATCACACGACGAAATGGAGTCTTGATTAAGTTCATTTATTAAATTTTCATAAGAACCAGACTCTGATGCTTGTTCATCCCCAACTACATTTTCAACTTTTACTTCAACTACTTCATCTGCAGGGGAAGACGAAGCATTAGGATCAAAAGTACCCTTTGAAACAAAATTTACCGAAGGACTCGCTCATTTATCAAAAGGTCTGCTGTTGATTGATGACTTATCAGTTTTAGGACCGTAAGCCATCTTGTCCTCATTCATCAATTCCTCCTCAGTCATGGGTAAATATGTGTAGTTGTCATTATATGGAGGAGGAACTTGATTGAAACCCAAACCACGCCCTTTATTTTCCTTGTATGCGAGCTGTTGATCACACAAGTTTTTGACCAATTTGCTGGAAGAATCATACTTTTTAATGTTAAGTTCGTTAATTTGATATCTTTCTCTGATATCTTCCAGTTCTTTGATCAAAATGCATACCTTCTCCTGTGCCTCCAAGAAATGGGCTGTTTTTACACTTACATCATCCTTAAGTTTGATGATGTCTTTTCGCTGAGCTTCAATTTTATCTTTATAAAGCTTTTCATTCTTTGATAAAGTAAAATTTTTATTTTTTATGTCGTTGTATTCTTGAATCAACTCAGCGTTGTGTAACCGATATGCCTCATTTCTTTCTCTACACTCAGGAGTGCAAAAGACAGAAAGTATCTCTTCACGATCACGAGTAATTTCTTGAGCCAGGGGTTTGTTAAACATAAATGCTGAATTTTGTGTGGATGAGCAAACTACAGCAGATGTGTTGCCTTGAGTAGACTGTTTGCCAGCATTGTCATATGATTTGATGATTGAGATCAGCTCATCCGGCTTCATTCTGTAACAACCACTGTCATACCATTCTCATAAGCTGGTATCTTAGAAACGATGTTCCCTTTCGTCGTACTTCCAAGATATCCTTTCCCCTACTTCCCTAATTCGATTCCCTGCATCAATCAGCTCCTCGCCATAATGGCAGAGTTCAGCCAGATTTTCCATGCTCATTGGTGGGTGTAGTGGAGGCTCAGTATTAAATTGAGGGAAAAAGGTATTAGGGTTGGTTAGGAGATTTTGAAACTGCCAGTCGGTGGTCCACCATTCTTCTAATTCTGCAGGTAGAGGTTGGGTGTGGATAATAGGATCTGGGATTTCGGGCTCTAGGTCAACTGGAAGTTGCGCTTCCGCTGGGTAATTAAAAAGGTTTTCACCGATAGGTCCGATGAGGTCATTAAGTGCTAATTTATGATCTAGTTCTTCCCAGGGTGGCATTTTCTGGTTTTGCCTGGAACTTTCCCCAATTTCTATTTCCTTGCATTTACCTTTGGGATCCTCATTCTTAGTAACTTTCCGTGTTGCTGGTTTCTTCCTGCGCACATGCCTCCAGCCCACAATTCTTCTTCTCTTCTTTGGTTTGGGTTTCTCCGGAGGTTGGGTTTGAAATTCCATAAGTTCCTCTATATCAGCACAATAACCGGTAAAGTCTTTGGAAACTTCCACATTAACAGGATAGAGATTGAGATTCTCAAGAGTTTCAGATAATTCATTCATGTTGTTTAGCATTTATGAAGAAACACACAAAATTTTAGGTTAAAATTCTGTAAATTAAATTTTCACAGAATCACAGAATGGAAAGCAGAAAATTTAATATTAATTACGAATATCTAACAAACCATTTTATTGAAACAAAATACTTATTTTTTAGTACAACTAAAATATTAAAGTTTCTGGCTTGTAGGTGACATAGGTGCTAGTACTGGTTTGGCGATTTAAACTATAGGTTAGCATTTACTGCTATAGTGGCTAACATATAGAGATTTGCCCATTGTTCATCTAACTCATCTTCCCATGGTGGTTTATTGCCTATTTCCTGGGCTTCCTTATTAATTATTTCTTCTTTTGGTTATGACTTCTTGATTTTCTCTTGACTTTTTCTAATAATCAAACTTCTTTTATTAGGGGTAAGTGGCTTCTCATACTGTGCCTTACGAACAAATATTCCCTCCTCAGTATCTGCTGAGTATCTTGAGGAATTTGATTGGGATGAAGTTCCCTTATCTTTCAGTGAACTATCTAATTTAAGATAGATATCCGAAATTCTTTGCTTACCCATACTGTATATTAACAGATAGTCAAGATAAAAACACATAATCATAAAATGACAATAAGAAAATTAAGTATTTTGAAATACTTAAGTGGCTTAAATCAGTGGCTCTGATACCACCTTTTCCTGTCACGGCCCCAGCCCCGGTTTGACCCGGTCAGGAGCCGTGGGACAGGAACCCGTGGTATTTAGTAATTGATGCGACAGCGGAAGATTTTATCAGGATCTTTTATTACTTGAAAATGCCCGATTATTTTATTAGATAATCTGGGACAAGCCCCGTAATTTACAATAGAGGAATTTTACTAGGAAATTCCCTGATTTATAAAACATGTTTATTCATTTTAACTGAGCCACCTCTTCAAGCTTGTTAGTGCTCCGTAGCACGTTTTCCTTGATTTACAGCAGGTCGCCTGAAACATGTTTTAAAAATATTTTATCAGCGGGGAAATACTGGCGAGTCATTCAAGTATATAAAACGACACATTAGTTATCAATTACAGCATAAGAGCGATTACAATGGCTTCTATCTTATTTTTATCTTGCGCCATGTCACCTGGTGACGATGGTCATACCACTATTGGGTTTTTCCCCAAGTAGTGATGATTATCACTGTTAGGATTGATTAGCCTAACCGTGAGAAATTAGTAATGTGCACAATACCCCACTAGCCAGTGATTCAAGATAACCATGACTTAATCCCTGTAATGATAACATTTGAAAATGGAGTATTGTAAAATAATTTTGATAAAAGAGAATGACTCACATTGCAGATTTATACGGGCAGAGTTTAGCCTACTGATTAGCCTTGTAACCTAATTTAAATAACAATGCACACGAACTAGGTTAGTAACGAATACAACATTTACGATAACTCACGAGATTAAAACCCTCACAACGAATGACAAAGTGCTATACTTAAACATCCGTCGAATTCACGACTAATGACAAAGTATGGCCCTAATGTGGGCAGCACTTAAACATCCATTGGATAGTTTTCAATCGACCGGACATTGAATCGTAGCAGCGATCGAGTTAATACCCTGTATCGTAGCAGCGCCTCGCTATATTAATTTTCGAATTTGAGCAGTGAGAATTCGTTTTTGAGTTTTGGTTTCAACACCATTGAACTGCTCCTGATCGAATCTATTTATAGGTGAAATTTGGGTCTCACGCGGCCCGCGTGAACCTTTGCTCGACCCTTACGCGGCCCGCGTGGAGGTCTAGTCGTAGATTAGGGCTAGCTTGTCATCGGTAGGCATTCCACGTGTGTGACACGTGGATCTGGACACTTATCCAGTCAAACTTAGAGTTGACGCGGCCCGCGTAAGACTATGCTTACTCTTACGCGGCCCGTCTAAAGACTAGAAATCTTGATTTCTTGATTTTTGATATAGATTAAGGTTTCGGGGTCCGGGGTTCGTTCTTACGGGTCGGTTTGGGACATTTTTTAAGGTCCTTACATCCCTATCGGACACGATGGATACCGGTACTTCGTGGCGTGCCACTATCTCATTAGTGTAAATCTCCGACATCTTTTCTGACGTATAAGTCTCACGTATTGGAATAAAGTGAGCACTCTTTGTCAATCTATCAACAACTACCCATATTGCATCAAATCCGCGGTTCGTCTTCTGTAGTTTGGTTAACAGGTCCATTGTAATGTGTTCCCATTTCCAAACCGGAATTTCCAACGGTTGAAGCTTACCGTATGGTTTTTGGTGTTCCGCCTTGACTTGTAGACATGTTAGGCACTTCTCCACGTATTTCACTACATCTCTTTTCATTCCGGGCCACCAATAGTTTTGTTTCAAGTCGTTATACATCTTGGTCGCTCCCGGATGGATAGAATAACGGGATTTGTGTGCTTCATCTAGTAGAAGCTTTTTAACTCCACATGTGTTAGGAACCCAGATTCTGTTGAAACGTGTTTTCAAACCGTGATTGCCTTCTTCAAGATCTTTAAATTGGCCGACAATTCTTTCCTTTTTCTAGTTTTCTACCTTCACTGCTTCAACTTGTGCTTCTCGGATTCGTTCTAGTAAGCCCGAGGTTACAATAAGCTGCATTGATTGTACTTGTATCGGGGTATAATATGCCTTTCGACTTAACGCGTCTGCTACTACATTGGCTTTCCCGGGGTGGTAATGTATTTCACAATCGTAATCCTTGACCGTTTCCAACCACCGCCTTTGCCTCATGTTTAATTCCTTCTGATCGAAGAAATATTTCAAACTTTTATGGTCAGTAAAGATTGTACATCTTACTCCATACAAATAATGTCTCCATATTTTTAGGGCGAATACTACTGCTGCCAGCTCCAAATCATGAGTCGGGTATTTCTTTTCATGGATCTTCAGTTGCCTCGAGGCGTAGGCTATGACCTTGCCTCGTTGCATTAAAACACATCCGAGCCCTGAATGCGACGCATCCTAGTAAACCACCATGTCATCAACTCCTTCCGGTAACGTTAGCACCTGAGCGTGAGTTAACTTTTCTTTAAGTGTTTGGAAGGCTTCCTCTTGTTTGATGCCCCATACAAACTTTTCGCGAGTCAATTTGGTCAATGGTAAAGCAATTTTGGAGAAATCTTGTATGAATCTCCGATAATATCCCGCGAGCCCTAAAAAGCTTCGGATTTCTGAGGGGTTCCTTGGAGTGTTCCATTTTGACATGGATTCTACTTTTGACGGATCCACTAGCACCCCGTCGGCACTAATAATATGCCCGAGAAACTGCACCTCTCGTAACCAGAAAGCGCACTTTGAAAATTTTGACGGGTTACCAAAATCCATATAAAACGGTTCCTACTAACACACGTCTAAAATCATATGCGGGAAATTCATCGAAAATGTTATCTTTAAGGTTATCAAAGGATTACTGAGAGAGGGTCCAACAAAAAATTGTTCCCGCCACTGACATTGGAAGTAAATGACAGTTGTGTTTTTTAAGATGATGGTTATTGGATCCTTCAAGTGAATTTTCAGGATTTCTAGCTTCCAAGGTATTTCATGACTGTAACCTTCAAGTTATTTAGTTTCCTAGTTGGGTTTGGGTATAGGTAGAGCTAGGTGTTTAAGTTGCAGACTCTGGTTATTATATGAAAAGGCGTCTTGCCTTGCATGTGTATAAATTCACAAATTGTGTCAAGTGCTGAAAGCTATACTATTTTCTGAAAAAATAAACACCAAGGGATAAAAGATGAAATGAAAAGGATTATCAAGTCTACATGGTCACAAAAAGTTCAAACCCCACAACTCTTGGCTCTCAGCCATTAACCATTCTTGTGTTTCCTAATTGAATCCATATACGTCTCGGGCTCAGGCACACTTTTTTAAAACGAAGACCAGTTCTCATCAACCCCATTTTTTTCTAAAGGCACTACTTGTGATTCCAATTAAAACTAATGCAGGCAGGAAGGCTTCAACCAAACAGGATACAAAAGCAGACACAAGAGGATTAAAACAAACAGTTGGCGTGCAGAAACCCCAAAATGAAAACAAACCTGCAAAAAACGAACCGGGAGATGGCCCCTACTGTTGGCAGCTGATATGGACTTATTAACCTCCTCCCGGACATTGGTGAGCAAAGCCAGTTTTCCTTCTGTGCTAGATGCCAACCACGTTCCTCCAGCGGTGACATCTCTGCCACCCAACATCTTCTTCCCCCCTTGCCACCAGTTTAAGGGCTCCGTCTCTCTAAATTACATATGAAGAAGATAAGTATGAGAATGATTGAAATTGTATAAGGGTATTATAATATGTCTGACCCACCGGTCAAGATATTCATCTCGATTGGCTAATAGAAGAAGCGGGTAGAGTGGATGAGCTTGCCATAGTAACACTGATATACACATTTTGAAATTTTTTTTTGAAAAACTCCTCATGCCTATGTTACAACAACATAAAGCATAACTATGTTGTTAATTTATAGTTTGGAAATACTATAAATTAATGAATTATGTAAATTTACTCATATGTCCTCATAATAAAATTAAACATAAATATTAAATGGATCATTTTTATTGGTTAAAAGGTATTTTTTTCTATTCTTACAAAGAGTTTTCTTTTCATTTGAACTCTCCACTATATTTTGGGTTTGGATTCTATGGGTATATATAAGATTTATGTCATTCCAATCATCATTACTTTGTTCCTTGTTATGTTTATTATTAACATACATGATAGGTTGACAGTTGGGCCTCTCTTTGTAAAGAAAAAATGACGAAACACTTGATTAGCATAATAGGTTTTATTCATTGGATCCAATGGTAAACTAATATACTCTTAAATAAGCATATAGTTTATAGTTAGTTACATGTGTGCACAACTAAATCGTATTGTGTACGCTAATGCTCCTCTCAACTCTGGATCGGACTACACCATTATCTATACTATATTATAATGCATGAGGCAAAGACATTTTAAGATAACCAAAAATAAGAACTTTTCCCCTCTTTATTTATAGAAAGACCCCTAAAATAAGGGTAGTTTGGTCTTTTAAACACTATTTATTTTTTAGCCCCTAAACTTATTACACTTAAATCCTTAAGGTTTTAACAAAATTATAGATAATTAGTTACAATTCACCTCTCCACTATAATTCTTTTATGTATTCTTGTGATATCTTTTAAACTATGACGTTATAAAAACATTCGAAGGTACTGTGATGACTTGCTCATTTTTGTCGATGTTTCGATAGTTGTCTTGGTCAATATTGGCGTGCTAATAAAAATGTACAAGTAGATTATGCATTAGTGTACAAGTGATTAAAGCACAAACATTTTTAAAAGTAATGACGACAGTATGTGTTAACTTAGGGTTTCTTCGGTTCGGGTAATGTGATGGTTGTGGTTCAAGGCAATAACGACAGTGCAGCAGCTAGGGTTCCACCAACACATATTTCTCATTATCTTCAGGGAGATGTAGTGCTCTTAAATGCTATGAAGAAGACTCACTTTGAAAATCGAAGATACGATCCGTTTGTTTTTATTTCATTTTTATTTTGTTAATGAATCGAGTACCGCAATGCAAGTTGTATCCCCCGCCGCATCGCGCGGACACCCTGCTAGTGTTTCTATATAGAATTCATACATGTTCCCTATGATTATTTTTATTTTATATGTTATAAAGTCTTTAATATTTATGATCTTGCATTCCAAATGTTTTAACAAATTCTACTAAAGTATTTAATATTTAATATCTTCTGATAAAAACTAAGTGACAAAAAATTAATGAAAAGGATTATTAACTCTACATGGTCACAAACAGTTTAACCCCCACAACATTTGGCTCTCAGTCATTTACAAGTCTTGTATTGCTTATAGTTAAATCCATATACTAGGAGAAATGGCTGGTAGGTGTCAGTATCTAATTGGTTCTTCTTACACCCCAAGTATCTCACTAGATTTTTTAGATTATTTCCACCTGTACATGCCCCCTGGATTTATGACCCATAACAATATGGCCAACCAATAAGAACAGAGGAAAAATTTAAGATCAGAAGACTATATTGTTCCTTAACTTGTATATATACATCTTCTACCATCCAAGAAACTCAAGCAACCAACCAACAAAATAGCCTCTAATTCTACTCTAAAAGAAATCCAGTGGCTGCTTCAACAATGGCTCTCTCCTAATCTTTAGCCGGACAAGCGGCAGTCCCCATTATACCTCACTAGTGAGTTCCCTGGGGACTATGGCTGGGACACCGCTGACCCTGAAACCTTTGCTAAGAACCGTGAGCTTGAAGTCATCCACTGCAGATGGGCTATGCTTGGAGCTCTTGGGTGTGTCTTCCCTGAGCTCTTAGCCCGCAATGGTGTCAAGTTTGGTGAAGCAGTGTGGTTCAAGGCTGGAGCACAGATCTTTAGTGAAGGAGGACTTGACTACTTGGGTAACCCGAGTTTGGTCCATGCACAGAGCATACTGGCCATCTAGGCTACACAGGTAATCTTGATG
This sequence comes from Helianthus tuberosus, assembly GCA_030545235.1. Lineage (NCBI taxonomy): Eukaryota > Viridiplantae > Streptophyta > Magnoliopsida > Asterales > Asteraceae > Helianthus > Helianthus tuberosus. Next base: position 12,208,558 of record CM060429.1, on the reverse strand, counting down.
GGTGCGGTTGAGGGATACAGAATTGCCGGAGGGCCGCTTGGTGAAGTGGTTGACCTACTCTACCCTGGTGGAAGCTTTGACCCATTGGGACTTGCTGATGACCCAGAAGCTTTAGCTGAGTTGAAGGTGAAAGAGATAAAGAATGAAAGACTAGCTATGTTTTCCATGTACGGGTTCTTTGTACAAGCCATTGTGGCTGGAAAGGGTCCATTGGAGAACCTTGTTGGCCATCTTGCGGATCCTGTCAGCAACAATGCTTGGGCTTATGCCACAAACTTTTTTCCTGGAAAGTGAAACTGAATCCAGAGTGTAACATATATTTTATGAATTACTAAAAGTATACATAATGAATTTGATTTTTTTTTTAATTTGGAAATGTCCATCAATATGTGTTAAAATGAAAATGAGTGTATATTTTCGGTTATACAAACTCTTGATGGTGTTGAACACACATGTATGATGATCCGCACAATAATTGATGAGTCTTGATGGGTCTTGTCATGTGTTAATGAGCTGTTTTAGGTTATACAAACTCGCGTTTGGTAATAAAAAGTCATTTTGTTGTTAAGTTACATTTCAAAATTTTATAGATAATAATAGGACATGACTTGCATGATGTAAACTAAATTACAATTTTAGATACATATATCGTATTACATTTCCAAATCATATAGATGTGCCTTACAACATGCACCACTGGTTATCATATTTAGTTATTTACCATCGTCTAGCCCCTAAGACGTGAGAACGGTGTGACATATGGGCTATTTCCTCGTGATGTTGCAATGAAGGAGCTTGTGATCAAAGTATAAATTATGATATGCAAACCCATTTCGAGAAAGCTTACTTCGAGTCAACCTATTCCATCATTAATCGACCACCGATTCCAGTTGTTGTGGAACCTGGACACATAGGTACTCCTATAAGTTTCGGTGTGCTCTAAGACCACCTTTGGGATACGTAGAGTCGGTTGTTTTTTGAGACTACCAATTCAGCAAACTAATTTCCACCAAAAGGACGTCCATGTAATAAATACATGTGAAAAACATGGCAGTTTGGGAAGATGACGAACATTTAAGAGTGTTTATAGGTATGAAACCAAATATTTATTGGAAACCTAAGACGACTGGTTTCTACTTATAGTAACTTCTAATGACAAATTAACGTTTGAATTGACAGTCTGAAAAGCGTGGGTGGAAATCCAATAGAAATCTTGTCTTTAAGATTAGCTACGGGTTACCAAAATCCATATAAAATGCTTCCTACTAACACACATCTAAAATCATATGCGGGAAATTCATCGAAAATGTTATCTTTAAGGTTATCAAAGGATTACTGAGAGGGGGTCCAACAAAAATTTGTTCTGCCACTGACATTGGAAGTAAATGACAGTTGTGCTTTTTAAGATAATGGTTATTGGATCCTTCAAGTGAATTTTCAGGATTTCTAGCTTCCAAGGTATTTCATGATTGTAACCTTCAAGTTATTTAGTTTCCTAGTTGGGGTTGGGTATAGGTAGAGTTAGGTGTTTAAGTTGCAGACTCTAGTTTATATCTATCTAATCTATAAAAGGAGACTAAGTGCTGACATAAGAAAAGGTTATGTGTCAATCTCTTAGATATGCCAACTAGGATTTTTAATGTATTTATTACATCATCATAATCATAATTTTATTACTTCATTTATTTAATTAATTAATCTAACAAAATCAAAATTCAAACCCTGAATGATGAGCGGCCAACAAAAACATAAAATCTAATTTCAAAATTCAAATCCACCTCCGTCTTTCCTGTAACACCCCAAAACCCGAATGTTTATATTCGTTAAATGTTATGCTATGGTACATTAAGAAATAAATGACTAGGTTATTTAACCTAATAAAGTGAATGATAAAAACTAATTAGAAGATGAAAGTTGTGCCAAACATGTTTAAATGGCAAACATTGAGGGGTTAAATGGAATAAGGTGAAAGTTAGGTTACTAATAACAAAACACACACACAAACACACATAGTGTGTTCGTGAAAGAGCAGGAAGCTCCCATGGAGCCAAGAACCCTAACTTCATCTATTCCCTCAAATTGGAAGGCAAAACGAAGCTCAAATTCATAACCAAACACGGATTAATGATCACCTTCACAAGGGGATCGTAAGGTATGTCTTAGATCCGAGATTGGTGATGATGCACGAAATGGGTTATGTTGTAAATCACGAATTTGTATGAAATTGAGCATGAGTATGTGTTAGATTCATCATTTGGAACATGGATTATGCATGAATGAGGGTAATTTGATGTTTAAGGGTGAAACCCATTTGTTATGGTAAGAATGATGATTTGAATCATCATCCATGTCTAATTCTTGTGGAATGTTGATGTATTTTTATTTGTATGATGGATTCTTGTTAGAGGAATTAAAAGAAATGTGATACTAGTATGTTTGATGTTCATGCATGTATGATCCATGTTGATTAGAAGGAAGAATTTGATGAATTATGTATAAGGTTAGAAGAATATGCATAAATTAGTTGTACATGGTGCTAAGATAGTGGTACGCCCACCAAGTGTTTGATGAAATGCCTAGGTGAGCTTAATAGATGAAATTGTATGTAAGTAAAAGATGATATGTATATAGTGATGTCCGTATAGTCGATTATAATGTTACGGGTATATAATGAAAAGTTAAAAGTTAAAGTAAATGGACCGTTGACTTCTAAAAGTCAACTGTCATGTTGTCATAATTGTAAGACTAAAGTAAGTTATATGATGCGTGTTAGACGTATGTGTGTCTAATGCGATGACATTACGGACTCCACGAGTTGGAAATGATATGAATTTGGTTACATGTATTATGCTTGTTATGAACGTCAAATATGAATTATACGATCGATATGATCGTTAGCTTGTACAATTATGTATGCTAATAAGAATGTGATTTGGTGACATGAAAGTATAGGAATCATGTCGAGAATGACTCAAGCATGAAAGGCTAACGGGTCAAAAGGAGACAAGGTAACGGACACGAACTCGGACGTACGAGGTAAGTGATTTCTGCAATCACTTCTTATGTTCGATTAAGTTATAAGGCGTTTTAATTAACTAAGCATGATGGTTGAAGTCAATTATGTGTCGTAGTCTTTCGTCGTAAAGGATGGGATTAAAGTTGACCAAAATGCCCTTGATGGGTATTTTGGGCAAATGATCTTAATAAGTGGTTTAAGAACAAGTTATACGATTAGTTTAATGTTTTGGACAAGTATGGAAATGGGAAGTATGGTTTTGTTGTCATAAACCGTTTAATGCGCAAATACCCATAACGGGTCAAATAGTTAGAAAATGATAATAAGCCGATAGAGCGTAAGTTAAGAATTTCCGTAATCCGGATGTGGGATTTTAAGTTCATATGATAGAATGTGAATCTACAAGCATGTAGGAAGAAGCGGGAGGTTAAAGCGGGATCCCAAAGCCCAGGTAAGAATCCCACCTCAGGTTCCTGAACCTTAAAGCGGGATCCCATAGCCCAGGTAAGAATCCCACCTCAGGTTCCTGAACCTTAAAGCGGGATCCCATAGCCCAGGTAAGAATCCCACCTCAGGTTCCTGAACCTTAAAGCGGGATCCCATAGCCCAGGTAAGAATCCCACCTCAGGTTCCTGAACCTTAAAGCGGGATCCCATAGCCCAGGCAAGGATTCCACCTTAGGTTCCATTTGGGAACCTTAAAGTGGGATCCTGTACCCCAGGTAAGAATTATTAATTTAATTCTCATTGGCAATCGCCCTTATGTGGATAAGCAAGCATGTATGTATGTATGAGTATATACGGGGATGTAATGATGTAGGAAGGGTTTGTATGCATGTAGATGTGTATGTATGTATAAAGCCATGTATGAGTGTATGCATGTATGAAATGATGTAGGAAGGGTTTGTATGTATGCAGATGTGTATGTATGTATGTATAAAGCCATGTATGAGTGTATGCATGTATGAAATGATGTAGGAAGGGTTTGTATGTATGCAGATGTGTATGTATGTATGTATAAAGCCATGTATGAGTGTATGCATGTATGAAATGATGTAGGAAGGGTTTGTATGTATGCAGATGTGTATGTATGTATGTATAAAGCCATGTATGAGTGTATGCATGTATGAAATGATGTAGGAAGGGTTTGTATGTATGCAGATGTGTATGTATGTATGTATAAAGCCATGTATGAGTGTATGCATGTATGAAATGATGTAGGAAGGGTTTGTATGTATGCAGATGTGTATGTATGTATGTATAAAGACATGTATGAGTGTATGCATGTATGTAATGATGCAGGAAGGGTTTGTATGTATGCAGATGTGCATGTATGTATGTATAAAGACCAGCATGAGTGTATGCATGTATGTAAAGTTGTAGGAAAGATATGTACGTATGTAGATGTGTATGTATGTACGTATGTAAGAACGTATGTATGCATGATTTAGACACGTTGAGGGTTAACGTTATTAATGGTGTACCTCGAGAATGAAAAGTAATGCAGGTACATTATTGAAGCCTCACCAGGAAATGGATATGCAGATGAAATGCTTAAAGCTTAAAAGATGACGAAGTGTGAAGTGTACGCGAATGAACTTTGTTTCTTTAATGTGTGCTAATGTTATGAATGTATGTGGTGAATGCAGGTTGTACGGATAATGAGCGATTATCAGAAGGATTAGGGATTGAAGACCGAGTCACTAGAGAGATTGTACGGGGACGTTGAATGCAAAATGTAGTAAACGTAAGCTATGTTTTAATTAGTGAATAAGAGGATGACGGATTTATGAATAAGAATTATGTTAAAGTTAAATTTTAAATAAGTTGAGGTATTTATAATGAAAGAAATTTTATGGTTCGTGTTTCCGCTGCGACTTTTTGTCAAATACGAATTAGGGTGTAACAAGTTGGTATCAGAGCCCTGGTTTGAGAGAATCAAGTGTAAGAAGGTAAGTGCTTGAACTCAAACATGTGTGCTCTTGTGATAAGAAACCCGTACAATCCAAGACTCGGTCAAGATCCAAAGGTAAAAGAGAATGTAAGTATGTACTTATGTACACGCATAAAGAAACTGACGGTTTTGTATATGCAAGGTAAGTATAAGCGTTTGAAGAGGATGATCCGCGAGTGCGGTCAAGTACCGACACCAAGGCATGAAATAAGATAAAGTTGAACCCAGGTACGTAAATTCAATATGTCGGTATATGAAATGGTAAAATGCATTAAGGGAAGAAAAAAAAATGCTAAATGAAGGACCATGATGGTATAGTAAACATGTTTTGAAAAATGATACACGTGCCGAAACCTAATTCTTCGGACATAAGGTGACAATTACACGAAGACACGAAACTAGTATGTGGATTGTGTACCTGGCCAGTACACGTGAAGCATATGACGTTCGTGGGACCGTGATAATTAATACAGGTATGTCCGTTAGAATTAAGTAGTAGGTGGACGTGAGGGTGAAGAGAAAGGTAAGACTCTCAAGAATGAGAGTATCAAATGCTATGTTAGAATCCGCGAGACGGATTCGAAATATGAAATGCTATGTTAGAATCCGCGAGACGGATTCGAAACATGAAATGCTATGCTAGAATCCGCGAGACGGATTCGAAACATGAAATGCTATGCTAGAATCCGCGAGACGGATTCGAAACATGAAATGCTATGCTAGAACCCGCGAGACGGATTCGAAACATGAAATGCTATGCTAGAACCCGCGAGACGGATTCGAAACATGAAATGCTATGCTAGAACCCGCGAGACGGATTCGAAACATGAAATGCTATGCTAGAACCCGCGAGACGGATTCGAAACATGAAATGCTATGCTAGAACCCGCGAGACGGATTCGAAACATGAAATGCTATGCTAGAACCCGCGAGACGGATTCGAAACATGAAATGCTATGCTAGAACCCGCGAGACGGATTCGAAACATGAAATGCTATGCTAGAATCCGCGAGACGGATTCGAAACATGAAATGCAATGCTTGAACCCGCGAGACGGATTGACGGATTCAAGGGATGAAAAGTGTATATGCAATGTTTGAATCCGCAAGACGGATTCAAAGAATGAAAGGCGTAAATGCAATGTTTGAATCCGCGAGACGGATTCAAAACATAGAAGGTACGAAAGGTATGAATAATGTGTTCGAATCCGCGAAACGGATTTAAGATATAAAAGACGGAACTAGTCTACATAAGAAGAAGTCAATAGCTTGACCATGTATGCGTCAAACAAGTCATAAAAGTAATGTAAAGCAAAAGAACAAAAGAATGATGGGAATGAAGATATCCGAATGTGCAAGTAACGTGAGGATATGTATGGTACAAAAGATTATAGAAACGTAGAATGATGTTAGCTACGGAGTTAAGCACGTAGGTGTGACTATGAAATGGTAGTTTTGTTGTGATAACAAAACAAGGGTTAAATGTTATGCAATGCGTCTATAGAATGAAATCTTAAAGGATGAGATGAAAGTACTAAATCTGTTATAAACGGATCATATGAGTGTAAGCATTATTATAAGTTTGAATAAGTATGTATATTAACCTGTTATTAACGGGTCAAAGGAAATGAGAATGTTATATGAAAGTATGCCATGGAAAGTATAGGCTTGTTAAGAAGAGGAAGCCAATTGATTGAATAATTATGAAATGAGATAGGATGATTACTTATGATTATGATGTGACTATGAAGTCAAACATGAATGTGTGTGTGTGTAAGAGGAAATGAGAAAGGTTTCGGGGACGAAACCTTATTTAAGGGGGGTAGACTTGTAACACCCCAAAACCCGAATGTTTATATTCGTTAAATGTTATGCTATGGTACATTAAGAAATAAATGACTAGGTTATTTAACCTAATAAAGTGAATGATAAAAACTAATTAGAAGATGAAAGTTGTGCCAAACATGTTTAAATGGCAAACATTGAGGGGTTAAATGGAATAAGGTGAAAGTTAGGTTACTAATAACAAAACACACACACAAACACACATAGTGTGTTCGTGAAAGAGCAGGAAGCTCCCATGGAGCCAAGAACCCTAACTTCATCTATTCCCTCAAATTGGAAGGCAAAACGAAGCTCAAATTCATAACCAAACACGGATTAATGATCACCTTCACAAGGGGATCGTAAGGTATGTCTTAGATCCGAGATTGGTGATGATGCACGAAATGGGTTATGTTGTAAATCACGAATTTGTATGAAATTGAGCATGAGTATGTGTTAGATTCATCATTTGGAACATGGATTATGCATGAATGAGGGTAATTTGATGTTTAAGGGTGAAACCCATTTGTTATGGTAAGAATGATGATTTGAATCATCATCCATGTCTAATTCTTGTGGAATGTTGATGTATTTTTATTTGTATGATGGATTCTTGTTAGAGGAATTAAAAGAAATGTGATACTAGTATGTTTGATGTTCATGCATGTATGATCCATGTTGATTAGAAGGAAGAATTTGATGAATTATGTATAAGGTTAGAAGAATATGCATAAATTAGTTGTACATGGTGCTAAGATAGTGGTACGCCCACCAAGTGTTTGATGAAATGCCTAGGTGAGCTTAATAGATGAAATTGTATGTAAGTAAAAGATGATATGTATATAGTGATGTCCGTATAGTCGATTATAATGTTACGGGTATATAATGAAAAGTCAAAAGTTAAAGTAAATGGACCGTTGACTTCTAAAAGTCAACTGTCATGTTGTCATAATTGTAAGACTAAAGTAAGTTATATGATGCGTGTTAGACGTATGTGTGTCTAATGCGATGACATTACGGACTCCACGAGTTGGAAATGATATGAATTTGGTTACATGTATTATGCTTGTTTGAAGTGACTATGAACGTCAAATATGAATTATACGATCGATATGATCGTTAGCTTGTACAATTATGTATGCTAATAAGAATGTGATTTGGTGACATGAAAGTATAGGAATCATGTCGAGAAGGACTCAGGCATGAAAGGCTAACGGGTCAAAAGGAGACAAGGTAACGGACACGAACTCGGACGTACGAGGTAAGTGATTTCTGCAATCACTTCTTATGTTCGATTAAGTTATAAGGCGTTTTAATTAACTAAGCATGATGGTTGAAGTCAATTATGTGTCGTAGTCTTTCGTCGTAAAGGATGGGATTAAAGTTGACCAAAATGCCCTTGATGGGTATTTTGGGCAAATGATCTTAATAAGTGGTTTAAGAACAAGTTATACGATTAGTTTAATGTTTTGGACAAGTATGGAAATGGGAAGTATGGTTTTGTTGTCATAAACCGTTTAATGCGCAAATACCCATAACGGGTCAAATAGTTAGAAAATGATAATAAGCCGATAGAGCGTAAGTTAAGAATTTCCGTAATCCGGATGTGGGATTTTAAGTTCATATGATAGAATGTGAATCTACAAGCATGTAGGAAGAAGCGGGAGGTTAAAGCGGGATCCCAAAGCCCAGGTAAGAATCCCACCTCAGGTTCCTGAACCTTAAAGCGGGATCCCATAGCCCAGGTAAGAATCCCACCTCAGGTTCCTGAACCTTAAAGCGGGATCCCATAGCCCAGGTAAGAATCCCACCTCAGGTTCCTGAACCTTAAAGCGGGATCCCATAGCCCAGGCAAGGATTCCACCTTAGGTTCCATTTGGGAACCTTAAAGTGGGATCCCGTACCCCAGGTAAGAATTATTAATTTAATTCTCATTGGCAATCGCCCTTATGTGGATAAGCAAGCATGTATGTATGTATGAGTATATACGGGGATGTAATGATGTAGGAAGGGTTTGTATGCATGTAGATGTGTATGTATGTATGTATAAAGCCATGTATGAGTGTATGCATGTATGAAATGATGTAGGAAGGGTTTGTATGTATGCAGATGTGTATGTATGTATGTATAAAGCCATGTATGAGTGTATGCATGTATGAAATGATGTAGGAAGGGTTTGTATGTATGCAGATGTGTATGTATGTATGTATAAAGCCATGTATGAGTGTATGCATGTATGAAATGATGTAGGAAGGGTTTGTATGTATGCAGATATGTATGTATGTATGTATAAAGCCATGTATGAGTGTATGCATGTATGAAATGATGTAGGAAGGGTTTGTATGTATGCAGATGTGTATGTATGTATGTATAAAGCCATGTATGAGTGTATGCATGTATGAAATGATGTAGGAAGGGTTTGTATGTATGCAGATGTGTATGTATGTATGTATAAAGACATGTATGAGTGTATGCATGTATGTAATGATGCAGGAAGGGTTTGTATGTATGCAGATGTGCATGTATGTATGTATAAAGACCAGCATGAGTGTATGCATGTATGTAAAGTTGTAGGAAAGATATGTACGTATGTAGATGTGTATGTATGTACGTATGTAAGAACGTATGTATGCATGATTTAGACACGTTGAGGGTTAACGTTATTAATGGTGTACCTCGAGAATGAAAAGTAATGCATGTACATTATTGAAGCCTCACCAGGAAATGGATATGCAGATGAAATGCTTAAAGCTTAAAAGATGACGAAGTGTGAAGTGTACGCGAATGAACTTTGTTTCTTTAATGTGTGCTAATGTTATGAATGTATGTGGTGAATGCAGGTTGTACGGATAATGAGCGATTATCAGAAGGATTAGGGATTGAAGACCGAGTCACTAGAGAGATTGTACGGGGACGTTGAATGCAAAATGTAGTAAACGTAAGCTATGTTTTAATTAGTGAATAAGAGGATGACGGATTTATGAATAAGAATTATGTTAAAGTTAAATTTTAAATAAGTTGAGGTATTTATAATGAAAGAAATTTTATGGTTCGTGTTTCCGCTGCGACTTTTTGTCAAATACGAATTAGGGTGTAACATTTCCCTTTCTTCTCTCTCTCTCTCTCTCTCTCAACCCTGAATGCAAGCAACGTCCATCGTATGGATCTAGAAACCCTAACTCTGAACAAAACCAGAAGAACATCGAAGCGATGGAGTCAAGTATCAGATCTAGAAAATGCAAGCAACGTCTATCGTAATCCGATCTACTTCCACCGTCACAGATCCGGTTTCCAGCGACAGATAATCATCCCCCTTATGTTTTCAGTAGGTTTTAGGTCGAAACGAGATTAGAAGTTTGAATTTACTGAGAGTTTGTTTTTTGATTCATGTCTATAAAGTGTTTCTAGGGTTTGTTGGATCTGATCTTGTTGGATCTGAGAAAGTATTGTAGGGTCGTTTACTGGACCTGAAGTCCCTATTTCTGTTACACTCCCATTTAATAATCAATTTTGCAAAAAAAAAACAGTGAAAATTTTAAGTAAGAGATTCGTAACTATTGTTAAATTCATTATTTTTTAAACATTGTTCTTCTTCGTATCACTATATTTAATTTATAAATTGTGTTTAATGTTTAATGTAATTGTTTTAAAGCATTTTCTGGATGAGGTGGCTACGCTCGCTCAAAGATCAGGATGAGGAACTTGAATGGCATTGTGTGATGGACGTAAGGAAGGAGAAATCTGATACTACTTTCAGGTACAAACCAAACTTTGATAGTGATTACTAATTGTTAAAAGGCATATAATTTTCTCTTTCCCTTAATGTACTGGTCACTTTTGGTTCTTGATCACTTTTGGGTGCTATAATGGAAAACAGAACAATGAGGTAATGTGATGATTATAGTTTTAATAAAATATATTTTTTTTCTTTCTGCAATTTTTTTTATCCAAATGTGAGTCTCTAACTAAAACTCTTCATCTTGATTGGCCTGTGTGCTTTCTATCAACAAAGGTGCTTGTGATTGAACCTAAACCAAGGGATTCTACACATCCAAAGATCTTTCAGTCGCCAACAGTTGCAGCTACAGCAACTTCTGTATTCACCTTCAAATTGCGCATATAAGCATCGCCTTTTAAACTTACTATATATGTAAGTACCATTTAATAGCTATGTTTTGGCAAACAACTTCGCTTACATATGTTTTTGTCAGGATGAAAGTAGCGATCTCATGGTTACGAACTGATTACTATTGAACAAATGCAGTTATGTTAGGGAAAAATGATCATGTGCATCACCGGTATATGTAATGCAGTTATGAGAGGGAAAAAATGATCATGTGCATCACTGGTATTGGTATGAGATTCTCCGTTAATGCTTTCTAAATTAATGCAAAAATAAAAAATATTGACTTCTTTGGGTATTGTGTTTTGTTATATATATGTGTGTGTTTTGTAGTTTGGTTACTAATATATGATTTGAATATGCAGATTACGATGATAAAACCAAGAATATATCTACACATGAACATTCCTGAAATAAAGAAACTTGACAAGATGCTCAGTGTATGCCTTCTAATTTTAATTTGTATATACTTAATTCTTAATATGGAGTGACTTTTTTACTTTGAGCCATTTTGGCCATTGATTTAAATCATAATTTCAAAAACATCTTAGGGTCCATGGATGTGAATCTCTTTGATAATTTTGGAGATTATATGTGTTAAGCATCTTCATGAACAGCTTGAGGTATGCCATTTTTTATTATTTTTACAAGCTTTTATGGTAACAAGTAAATATAGGTTTTGTTTGAAACGGTCTAATTTCTGTATGGGTTGTAATGGGTCAGGTTGACTACCGATCCTTTTTTTTATTTTCCTCACATTTTATCATAAAGTACTAAATATTATCTTTGTATTAAATATAATACTTTGAGACATTATTAACTTTAAGAATTCTGGTGTAGGACCTATGAGTTGGTTGTCTTCAATGCAACCATGGCCTTTGTTCATGCCCGAGACCTATATGTTACTTGGATGGCTTCCCTAATGGGCAACTTGAGCCACATCTCAACTATATCTTAATATAATATACCTACACATGTGCTTTAAGTTGAAAGCTAATCACCTAAAATATATGTGTGCAAACTGACATCTTGCATTTGCAATTCTGTATATTATCGTTCCGATTATGGAAGTTGCAATTTGTAAGTACTTGATTTCAGTAATAAGCTAACTCATAGTCACCAGCTTGAGGCAAAGGAAGACATGACCTTAATAGTTATTCAGGTACCCTTTTTTAAATTCCAGTTATATCTTCTATTAATTTTGGGCCAGTTTATGTTTCATATGATGCATATGTTATCATAGATGTCCCCTGCTGGGTACTCATGAAGAATTCGATCAAACTTATGATAGTCCATAATAAGTCCATGCGTACAGTTTCTTTATAATCAGTAGAAACATAATTTTTTTTTCTAAAAGTAAAAAATATATCATTTCCCAACACCGCGAAATTTGCGGGTATCAAAAAACTAGATGTCCGCTTTTGGTTATAAAAAGCAATTCCAAACACCGTTGTGATGGATGTTAAAAAATGCTATTCTTGATCTTGCTAATATTTCTAAACTTTACAGGTGGTTTGTGATTTTGATGAAGTGGATAATTTTCTTAAGGATAAAAAGCATTAAAGGTTCATTTACTTTATCTCCTGAACTTTTTGGTGAAAATCAACTTGCAAGAGTAAGTTCACTTTTTATTTCTTGGTTTTTAGTTATATAGTTAATCGATGGCCTTTTTTCATGCTCTTGGGTTTGATGTTAACACATACGACAATATTATCAACTAAATTCTAATTACTACTGTAACATGTTGTATTTATTCAAAAAAAATATGTGTTTGTTGTTTAGGTATGCTTTTCTAAGAAACGACCCGTGTTTGCACACGGGTCTTACCGCTAGACAATACATTATAATTTGTTTGTAGATATAATGTTTCAGATCCAAAAGGATTTTGCTATACATTAAAATTTGTTTGTAGATATAAAGTTGTTTACTGGATCACTTACTCTTGTTCTATGGTAGATATAATGTGGTTTATGTTGTTGTGTTCAGAAATTGTTGAGACCTGAGGATGAAGAACATGAAGAAAGCTACCAAATGATGAGGGTTAGGGAGAGGAGGCAAGTCTATTTACATGATTATGTTGCGGAATACTGTGGGATGACGGAATATGGGGATTTGGTTGTCCAACAAAGGTTGCAGATGGTGCATTGGATAATGGAGGTTGTTAGAACTGTTTTTTGGTGTAATTTGTAATTCTCAAAATAAAGGACTTTGTCGGTCTTTCACTTGGCATTAGCGCCTTTGATTACATAGAGTTGGATATGCTCATGTCTATTGTAGGATTACATGTTTAAATGTGAAATCTATAACCTTATCCACTATAACGGATGGAATAGCATGTAAGTGAACTTGATATTGATAAATGAGTCTGAAGTTGATAGTTTTTATTTTTTTTTTTTATTTCCAGACATTAATACATGCACTATTGTCTTCTCCGGGCGATGTGATAAGCAAGTGAAGATGTGGCAAGTATGCAACCATGGTTCTTGGTTATTTAGCCGATGCAACTTCAGGTGCATAAAATTAACCATTCCTAAATACTTTTGAAGAATTTAGGAATGGTTGTTAAATTTTGGTTATTTGATTATTTCTTAGGCTTGCTTGGAAGGACAAGAAATTATAGGCATACGTACATTGATATGAAAAATTGTTTCAGATCCAGTTTTTTATTAAAAGGTTAGTGGAAAAACAAGTTTAAAGTGAAAGTGGTTTGGGTGGTGACTGCTATAACTTTAGCCATGAAGTTATATTTCGGTGTCGGTTTTTAAAACGGTGTTACATTGAATCAAGACCAGCTACGGAAAAGGAAATAGAGGTTAACGTCAAAGGTAGCTCCTTTCAATTATTTTTTCCTTTAAGTGATGATACTGTAAGCGTTTTCTTTGTAAAATGGTTTTCGTTAGTTTGATTATTCATGGATATTTTGCTAATTCTGGTGTTCGGTTATATCTTTGAATGTTGATTTGATGCAATAACCATGAAAAAATTATATCCCTATAACACTAACATTTTACATATAAACGTAGGCTTACATTTAATGTTTACGATATACCCGCGTCCATCGGACGGGTGTCCACATAAACAATCACTGGTTAATTCAACACACAGGCAAGTCTGGATGGGTTGTTTATAGATTCACTGATCTTCGTTTGTTTTCATTCAGTTTACTTTTCACTTAAACGTGTTTTGATGATAATAGCAATTTGCTAATTACGATGACGGTTAGCTTGATTAGCAGCAAACCGGTGTACACACGTGGAGGCTGCGGTGCAACACTTCAAGTTTGGTAGTATATAACTAACTACTTGTGTTTTGTTTTTTTGGAACATTTTGTTTGCTTTTATGTTTTAATATTTTAATGTGTTAATACAGCCAAGAAGTGGAATAACAGTACAATTGATAGGGACCAAATCCAAAAAATAGAGACAGAGGACCTTTGTGTCTGAATGTATTGTAATTTCAATTATGACTTATGCATGATGTTGTTGTCAATTTATAAGTATAATGCGAGTGTGAATTCATTAAATAATTTAACATCATATTTTACATATAGATGTAGACAAAAACTTTTATCATTATACTTGTAATACTAACACATAATGTCATTAACATTGTTTTGTAAAGATATGTAACTAAATGCAAAATTTAAATGATATATTATAATCTGTTTTATAGTATTTATTTTCGATCGTTATTAAACATACCCGTGTGTTCACACGGGTGTTACAACTAGTAATCTATAAAAGGAGGTTAAATGCTGATGTAATTTTGCCTACATGTCAACCATCTAGGCATGCCACGTAAGATGTGCTGATGTCATAAATCCAATTTATTTATATATATATATATATATATATATATAAACTATTATTATATAGATACCATTTTAATTTGAAATCTGGCTCCATTTTCAAAATTTTAAATTTCAAATTTCAAATCATTCTTTAAATCCCTCCCTCTCTCAAACCATTCTTTAAATCCCCCCCCCCATCTCTCTCTCTCTCTCTCAAATCATTTTTTATCACAAACCTCTGTTTCTTCTGCTACAACGAGATGTGCGTAAAAAATCGGACCGAATTAGCTGTGCTTCGAGTTCATTAATCCTTGAACCTGATCCGTAATCATGGATCTGAATCCGGTACGTTTTCCGAATATCTAATTTCTTCTACGGTTCGAAGTAATTTTGTACGATTCATGTGTTAGGCTTTTGGTAGTTAGATCGAAATTTGTTAGGATAGATCTAGGGCAAATGTCTTGTGCCGTTGCAGTTGATTGTGCGTTTTGAGTGATTATGTTTAGTTGTGCATGCGATTGATAACTGATAAGTTTTGTAATGGTGTACGGATGTTGTTGGATTCATGAAATGTCACACCCCGACCACGTAAAACAACAAAACGTGGCGGAATCGTCGGGGAGTGTTGTAACAGAATCATTGTTTCATAACACATGGAAATTGAAATATTGTTTTATTAATTAAAAGAGTTATAATGTCTTGACAATCAAAGAAACATAACATAAATAACTAGTCTTGCATCTTTTATTGTCACTAAGGCCCAAGTCCGCCTAAGTGTATCTTGATAAATCCTATGCATCATATCCTGAAACACATGTGAAAATAGGTACGTCAGCATAAAAATGCATGTGAGATACATAGGTTTTGTGAAAATAGGATTCATGACTTGTAAGTTTAGAAAAAAGTTGTTTAGCAAAAGTCAGTCATGAACCTTGTAAATTGATTTGTTTTGTAAATCGTTTGAAAAACAATAAGTTCAGATGATATGTATAAATAAGAGAATAATGTATGGTTAAATGAATAACCATGTAAAATGAGTTTATATAAGATAAGTTGTTTGTAAAACAATGTCTTGTGAAAAGTATGTTATTTGTATAAAATGTTATATGTCTCAAATTGAAATGATTCAAATAACGCTACGATATGTAATACCATACAAACACTTATATATAGGAAGTACCAGCGGCGTATCCACCATGCTTGTATCATGTTACACACGCCTCGTTACTTAAATCACTTACTCAAACCAAACCACCAAAGTAAAATGTTTGTGTATAATCCAATGTCAAAATGTTTTGTGTATATCAATGTCAAAATGTTTATGTCTAATGTAAATCATGAATGTGTATCCAAAATATCATGTATGGTAAGTGAAATATATCAACTAAACCATATGTAAAATGCACAAAAACAAGGTATTGAAGTAAAACATGGTTTAAATCAAAGTTATGTTTTCTGGAACAAAAATGCATGCTATACTGATATAAACATCTATGCGGTATTGTGAAAATTCATACATCCAAGCCTTGAGACAGTCGGATAACCCTTTTAGTCAAGGTTATCAAAAGAAATGTTTTCGGATTCGGTCATTCCTTCCAATCCAAACAAACCCGGGATTTCAGGAATGGGAGTTGTCAAGTCCTATGGTACCACTACCTACTACCGAGCGGCATGATCGGTGTTAATGAATGTACATTGTACCATTTAAACAAACCAAATGTCATACCAAAATGTAAGCATGTGATGAATAACAAATGTACTAAGTATGCACACAATGGGCATACATAGCATAAAATGTAATGTAAAATAATGTACTAAGTATGCACACAATGGGCATACATAGCATGAAATGTAATGTAAAACAAAGTACTAAGTATGCACACAATGGGCATACATAGCATGAAATGTAATGTAAAACGAAGTACTAAGTATGCACACAATGGGCATACATAGCATGAAATGTAATGTAAAACGATGTACTAAGTATGCACACAATGGGCATACATAGCAAAAACACAATGAAATCATGTACTATAAATGTACTAATGAACATAGCAAGTATATGATGTGAAAACAGGAAAGCATGAAAGTAACAAGTAGGCACATGTGTTTCACCCCAAAACAGTTTGGAAAACAGTAAAAGAGGGGTCTATGTACTCACTTGAGATTGCTTAGTAGTCCTTGAGTAACAACCAAACAATGCTAGAGATCACGGATATCAAACGGCACTTAATATAGGTAACTACATTAATAAACCGGACCTATAATCGGAGGATTGGATAGAATGAGGCTCGTAAACCAAATGAGTAGGGGAACTCATGTAATATGGTTTAACAAGGCCTACATACTAAAATGAAACCTAACCTAAGTGCTTATGACCCATTACGACCCGTTTAGGTAGCTTATGCTACTTTAACGCGTCGTTCGTGTGAAACGCGTTCGGACCGCTTAACTAGTCCTATGACAAGTAATATATGCCTTAACATGTCTAATATTGTTTCCAAATCAGTTTAGATACCAAAAGTTATGTTACATATGCTTAAAATGAATTTTGGCGTAAAAAGGGCAATTTGGTCATTTACCTAAGGCATATAAACTACCTATCATACAACTAACTAAACGCCGTGACCATAAGGTATAACCTCGGAAGGTTATTCCCTATATACTATGGTCACCTAATGTGTTTGGTCGGATCCTAATGATCGACCAAACGGGTCGGGTTCGAAAGTATAAGCGATTGTTTGCTTACCTTACGACCCTATATAAGCACTAAACTAAAAGTGATGAGCTAAGCATGTTAAAACATGCTTAACTAAGTTTAGAAAATAGGTTTGGTATCAAAACAAACGGTTTTGATACCTAAAAGTAGTTTGGTTACAAAATACGCAATAACACGCATTTTGGCCGAAACTACGACTCGTAACTGAGCCTAGATAACGTGGTAATCAGTAGTTATAGTCACTAGGGACTATAACCATCGTGATCACGCTCACATTATGAAGTTCAAATGAACTTCGCATTGACCATAAACTGGTCAATGCAGAAAGTCAAACAAAGTTTGACTTTAACGCTAAAACGAATGAAAAGAATGAAAGAACACTTACAAAGGGTCCCCGCAAGATTGAACTTCCAAGTATTCTCAGGTATGAAGTGATAAGACACCCCAACTTAGAGAATTCTCATATTTCAAGTGGGTTTTGCAAGTGAACTTGATGGGTATTTATAGGAAATGGACCACCGTTAGGATTGTTTCTCGTAAACCGTGATTTAATCACATCCCTACACTTGTTGGTAACCTCATGTACATCACATTGGCCCCCCAACATCAGGAAACAACAAGTGGAATTGAGTTGGGAGTGCTAAACAGCTGTTAACAGCTGTTAAAATGGCTTTTGCTGATCTGAAGGGGCCTCGCGTGACGCCAAGGGGGCTAGGTGTCATGCCTAGGTCCTTCTGATCAGCAACCAGTTTCCAAAGTTTCCAATTCAGTCCCCGCTGTGTATTAAGGCCATTTCCGACATGTTTAAGGCTCGTTAAGCCATTTTCAAGGCCCTAAAATGATGCCTAAATATTGTGAACATGAAACATGCTCAAAAATATCCCGGATGTCGGTTCGTTTGGTCGTACGATCGCGATGTTCGCTTAATTACGACGGAATGCGCATAAGCGCGAAAAACGATCCAAATTGCGCGACGAATGGATTTTTCTCATGCCAAACACTAAAATAAAATATTTTAGTGCTTACATAAATTTTTGGATGTCCGGATGTATTCAGAACGCAAGATATGCGCGAAAGTGCAAACTTGTGCACTTTTTGACGCTTTTAGTCCCTGAATGACCCAAAGTTTATTTTAGCACACCGAACCCCTCAAAGCCTATTTCTAAGATATGTAAAGGATATTTATGGTATGTTTAACTTATGGCCATGATCCGGAATGTCTGTTACAGTTCAAATTGGCACACTTTCGCAGTTTGTCAACTTTAGTCCCTGTAAGCGATTTAACTTGATTTTGCCATACCAAAGCCTTCGAAACTTATTTCTAAGTTATGTAAAGGTTATTTAAGGTATGTTAAGCCTATTTCACTATTCCGGAGTGTTCGTTGTATTAAACTGGTTATATTTACGCATCAGTGCGCGTATAACCTTCCAGAAAGTGATTTAAAGCTTGAAATTGAACAAGAATTGATATGTGCAAATGATACACATATTTGTACAAATCCCAAGTATGAAATACAATATTTCATTGGTTTGGTATTTGTTTGATGGTCGTAGTGACCCAGGTGTCACAGTCTCCCCTACTTTAGGAAATTTCGTCCCGAAATTTATTTAGAGGAAACTTGCGAGAGCTTGAAACATGAATTTTGAAAAGACAAAACAATACTGGTTAAGGTTCTGAACTTCCAGTAACTTTAAATAACATCATGCTTACAATGTAGGAGGGACACTTATATAATAGTCTATTAAGCGTTATTGGTGCGTCCACCGTACCTCCATTACATCGTTCACATTTTGTTATTGTGGTCGCTATCGGTTCTTACACATAATAAGTTTTACTGGGTTTCTATGCACTGAATTTTATAATTACGTACGCGTCCATAATTACACAATTCCTTGCATAGTCCACACAGTCTATTTTATAATGTGTAGGGGAAAACAAAATGAACAAATCTTGTGATGAATGTGACTAGACCACCATAGGGTCCCTTTTATTAAATCAATAAATGATTTTAATAGACAACCAAGGAGTCTTTTCAGCTTATATCATCACATGTCATTCTTAACCAGAATTTTGAATCAATCTTTTTTACTAGACCACTAAAAGGGTCTCTTATGAATCATGGAATAGTACTATATAATCCAAGGGTCTTAACTATTACATAGAAGCCCATTTAGGATTTAAGGTAGTACCTTTGGATATCCTTCTACGAATCTCTCATATGAAGATATGAAAGATCCTACGAGGATTTGGATAACGAATATCCAGAGTATACAAAAACACAAAAAATGCATAAAAAACATAATGCATAAACACATAGTCACATAACCACAAAATTGTTTAACTTGATTTGTTATCATTTGTTAATTTGTTCTGTTAACTGTGCACATGTATTCAAAGCACACCAGGTATCCAATCAGTGGATTTTGATTGGTGCTTTAAATATTTCTAAGAATCTAACTATAAAGATAGAAAGATCTTTTAAAGAGAAAATTAGATTTCGATTATAAGGAACCTGTCACACCCCGACCACGTAGAACAACCAGACGTGGCGGAAACGTCGGGGAGTGTTGTAACAGAATCATTGTTTCATAACCACGGAATAAATAAATTCTGTTTTATTGAATAAATGAACTCATTGTTTTAATACAATCAAATAAGTACAACTATGATCTTCCAAGTTTTAAAGTTGTTAAGGCACGAGTCCATCCTAAATGTAGCATGTATCAACAATCATTTCAAAGCAGTACCTGAAACATGTGTAAAAATAGGTACGTCAACATAAAAATGCCTGTGAGATACATAGGTTTTGTGAAAATAGGATTTATGACTTGTAAGTTTAAGAAAATGTTTAATACAGTTTAGTCATGAACCTTGTAAATTGATTTGTTTTGTAAATCATTTGAAAAACAATAAGATCAGATGATATGTATAAATAAATGTAAGGTTAAATGAATAACCAAGTAAAAATGAGTTTGTATAAGATAAGTTGTTTGTAAAACAATGTCTTGTGAAAAGTATGTTATTTGTATAAAATATTATATGTCTCAAACTGAAATGATTCAAACAACGCTACGATATGTAATACCATACAACCACTTATATATAGGAAGTACCAGCGGCGTATCCACCATGCTTGTATCATATTACACACGCCTCGTTACTTAAGTCACTTACTTAAACCAAAACACCAATATAGAATGTTCATGTTTAAACCAATAGTCAAATGTTTTTGTATAACCCAAGTTAAATGTAAACTATGTAATGTGTAAGCGAAAGTTTTGTATGGTAAGTAAAATGAGACTACTTATACCATAAGCAAAAATGTACAAAACAAAGTGTTTGGATAAATCAGAAGTTATGCTTTGTAAAATAATGTAAGGTTAAACGAATAACCTTATAGTAGCATATTAAAAGTATAATTTGGATTTGTAAATAACAAATTAAACTATGTTTTGGTTTCATAAATAACATATCAAAATATGCTTTGGATGATTAACAAAATATATGTTGGTTTGTACAATACCACAAATGAGAGTATATCAAACTACACTTTTGGGAGTATATCAAAATATACTTTAAATGTGTGATTTAAGAATTCATTCAGACCTAGTGCATCAAACTACACCTTTGAGACTATAAGGATACCACAAAGGCAATCCCTATTTGGATGGAGAAACAAATTGGTTTCAGACATTCCATGACAACAGGAATGGGGTGTCTAATCCTATAGCGCTATATCATACTAACAATCGGTCTGGTGAACATAAAATAAGTACAATTCAACATTTTTATTTTATGTTCTTTGAGAAATCAGTGTTTAAACCATAGATAGTCATTTAGTTTGTCAAAAGATAAGTAATAACATGTATAATCAATTATACTTTGAAATCATGAAAATAACACATAGGTACACATGCTTCACCCCAAAACAGTTTGGAAAACAGTAAAATAGGGGAACTATGTACTCACTTGAGATTGCTCAGAAGTCCTAAGATAACCACCAAGCAATGCTAGAGATCACGGAATCAAACGGCACCTAATATAGGTAACTATGTTAATTAACCGGACCTAAATCGGAGGATCGGATAAAATGAGGGCTTGTAAACCAAATGAGCATGGGATCTCATGTAATATGGTTTAACAAAGCCTACATACTAAATCGGAACCTAACCTAAGTGCTTACGACCCATTACGACCCGTTTAGGTAGCTTATGCTACTTTAACGCGTCGTTCGCGTGAAACGCGTTCGGACCGCCTAACTAGTCCTATGACAAGTAGAATATGCCTTAACATGTCTAATATTGTTGCCAAATCAGTTTAGATATCAGAAGTTATGTTACATATGCTTAAAATGAATTTTGGCGTAAAAAGAGCATTTTGGTAATTTACCTAAGGCATATAAACTACCTATCATACAACTACTTAAACGAAGCGACCATAAGGTATAACCTCGGAAGGTTATTCCCTATATACTATGGTCACCTAATGTGTTTGGTCGGATCCTAATGATCGACCAAACGGGTCGGGTTCGAAAGTATAAGCGATTGTTTATATCGCTTACCTTACGACCCTATATAAACACTAAACTAAAAGTGACGAGCTAAGCATGTTAAAACATGCTTAACTAAGTTTAGAAATAGGTTTGGTATCAAAACAAACGGTTTTGATACCCATAAGTAGTTTGGTTACAAAATACGCAAGAATACGTATTCTGGCCGAAACTACGGCTCGTCACTGAGCCTAGATAACGTGGTAATCAGTAGGTATAGTCACTAGGGACTATAACCATCGTGATTACGCTCACGTTATGAAGTTCAAACGAACTTCGCATTGACCATAAACTGGTCAACGCAGAAAGTCAAACGAAGTTTGACTTTCGGACTCGAAAAGCAATAAAAGAACGAAGGAACACTTACAAAGGGTCCCCGCAAGCAATCTAGACCCAAATAGTCCAGGTATGAAGCAAAGGCTTCAACTTAGAACACTTTAGATCAGATTTTGTGAGGAATGAGTGAAGGTGGGGGGGGGGGTATTTATAGTTTTCGGTTCACCGTTAGGATCGTTTCTTGGAAAAGGGGGCACGATCTAAGCCGTACACTTGTTGTAATGTTGTGGTATGTCATTTGCCCCCACCATAAGTGTTTAACACGTGTAATTGGCCTTTGGAGGCTGAAAGGTCGCTAATCAGCAGAAAAAATTGAGTTGCTGCATCTGGAGACCCCTTACGGACCGTAAGGGTCATGGCTTACGGTCCGTAAGCCTTGAACTTCGGCAGAATTGCAGTTTTGGCCCCTGTTGTGTTTTAAGGCCATTTCTGATGCGTTTAAGGCCCGTTAACCCCATTTCAAAGCTCTAAAATGAAGTTAAAGTATAGGGAACTCAAAATGTGCTCAAAAATATCTCGGATGTCGGTTCGTTTGGCCGTACGATTGCGTTGTTCGGTTAATTACGACGGAATGCGCATAAGCGCGAAAAACGATTCAAATGGCGTGACGAATGGATTTTTCTTATGCCAAACACTAAAATAAAATATTTTAGTGCTTACATAAATTTTTGGATGTCCGGATGTATTCAGAACGTAAGTTATGCGCGAAAGTGCAAACTTATGCACTTTTTGACACTTTTAGTCCCTGAATGACCCAAAAGTTTATTTTAGCACACCGAACCCCTCAAAGCCTATTTCTAAGCTATGTGAAGGATATTTATGGTATATTTAACTTATGGTCATGTTCCGGAATGTCTGTTATAGTTCAAATTGGCATACTTTCGCAGTTTGTCAAGTTTAGTCCCTGTAAGCGAATTAACTTGTTTTTGCCATACCAAAGCCTTTAAAACTTATTTATAAGTTATGTAAAGGTTATTTAAGGTATGTTAAGCCTATTTCACTATTCCGGAGTGTTCGTCGGATTAAAATGGTTATATTTACGCATCTGAGCGCGTATAACCCTCCAGAAAGCGATTTAAAGCTTAAAATCGAACAAGAGTTGATATGTGCAAACGATACACATATTTTTACAATTCCCAAGTATGAAATACAATATTTCATTGGTTTGGCATTTGTTTGATGGTTGAAGTGACACAGGTGTCACAGTCTCCCCTACTTTAGGAAATTTCGTCCCGAAATTTAATTCTAGAGGAAACTTGTGAAGACAGCTGTGACGGTTTCGCCTTCAAATAAATCCATTGAACCCTTAAGTAAAACTCTGGGCCATGTTAGGATTCTTAGCGAATTTGTTAACCCTTAAAGTGATGTCCTTGTAATAGTAAAACATGGAATTTTGAACTATGGACAGAAGAACGTTTCTTATGAAGACTTATCATAGGAAACTTGGTGTGTGATTGAGATCAGAATTGGGGAGTGTGAGAATAAATGACATTGGTCGAGGTCCAAGACTTCTCCCGTATCAGTATTCTTGTCACTATAGGTCTTAACACATGACAAAGCTTCCTGTGGTTTCTGTGCACTGAATTCCATAATTATGTAGGCCTCCATAATTACGTAATTCCTTGCATAGTCCGCACAGTCCATTTCATAATGCATAGGAAAAAAAATCACTTGAATAAACATGAAGCGACTCGACTAGACCACCAAAGGGTCCTTTTAATTAGATCAATGAACGAGTCTTTTAACTAGATCAACACATGATCTTCTTACCTAGGCCGTCGTACGATCTCCTTAAATAGACCACTTAAGGGATCTTTTTAATTATATCATCACATGATATTTCTAATCAGATTTTCAAAATCAATCTGTTTAACCAGACCATTTAAGAGGTCCAATTTTAGAATAGTACTTTAAAACCCAAGGGACTTGACTACAACGTAGAAGTCCATTAAGGATTTAAGATAGTAACTTTGGATATCCTATTATGAATCTCTCGTATGTGATATGAAAGATTCTATGAGGATTTGGATGGATCACAAACAACCACAAAACACAAAAAAAAATAAACACATAAGCACATAATTAGTTAACTTGATTCTTTAATTTGTTGTCTTTGAGCATGGATAATTAAAGCACATCAGGAATCCAATCCATGGATTTCATTTGGCACTTTAAGCATTTTCAAGGATCCATCTATAAAGATAGAAGGATTTTCAATAAGAGTTTGGCTTTGTTTCTTAAAAGAAACGAGTGTTAAAGGTTCTTAGGGAGATCACGAGTGATCATAAAATGACAGAACCATACGAGTAGTTTGTCTTTGGGTTGACATCATAAGGCTGCATCAAACATTCACATAAACGCATAACTTTTACAGAAATAAAAATAACAATCTTTATTTATGTAACAACCGAATTGTCTTGAAGTGTCAAAAGATAACAACCAAGGAATTACAAAACACTAATTGTTCACTGCTGCATCATTGTTCACGTTTGCCTCATTGATGTTGAACACTCGTCCACACGCTGGAGGTATGTTAACAAGTCTTGGGCAATTGTTCCTGTAGTGGGTAAGGTCACCACAGTTATAACATGACCCCGGAGGGAACCGCGCTTGAACAGCAGCAGGGTTTGCAACAGCTTGATTTGCATAAAGACAAACATTGATCAAATGTCCCAACCGCCCACAGTGGGTACATTTGTGACACTGCTCTTGCTCTAGATGATGACGATTGCACTTGTTGCACAAAGGTGCGGTACCAACATAGTTTTGCCTTTTGCGAGGTTGTGCTGGCTGGCTGGTTTGGTGCAACCTGTTTGTCTTGAGCAATTACAGCGTAGTTTTGAGAGGCTTTGCGCTTCTTCTTCTTGGACACCTCAGCATTTTCTTCCTTTGGTTCCACTTGAGCAGTCTTGTCAGATGGTCTTGAGTCGCCCTTCCAAAACAGCTTGCGCTTCCTGATATGGGATTCAGTCAGAGTGGCAGCCAATTATATGGCTTGTCTGACAGTAGTAGTGTTGCTGCCAGTAACGATATCCTGAACTACGTCAGGAAGACCATCAATGTATTTCTCGATCGCCTTATCCAGAGGCGTAACCATAGTAGGGCATAACAAGCTCAATTCCTCATAGCGGTCAGTATAGGCTCGATGTTCCCCACTGTCTTGCTTCAAATCATCAAATTCCCTTTCTAGAGCCCTTAGCTCATGACGAGGACATAATTCCTTCATCATAAGAGCCCTAAGCTCAGCCCAAGTCTGTGCTAATGCAACCTCAGCACCGCGGTCTCTCATCACCCTGTTCCACCACGTAAGAGCCCTCTTCTGAAACACACTCGAAGAAAACTCGACCTTGCGATTTTCAGGACACTGAATGTGATGGAAAGTATTCTCAATGATCTCGAACCATTGAAGAAGCCCAGTTGCTCCCTCAGAACCACTAAACTTGAGCGGTTTAGCCGAGTTAAAATTTTTAAAATTGCATGGAGCATTGTTGTTGTTGATGGCTTGAATCATTTGAGCATAAAGATTTGGGAAGGCAGCAGCCATTTGCTGCGCGATGATTTCCGCCAGTTCGGCATTTGCCATCTGATTGTCGCGTCGAGGAGGCATTCTAAATGAGGAAACATGAGAGGAAACGAGTGAGAGAATTAGACGAAAAGAATGAGATGAAACAAATCTGATGAAAGCAAGGATAGTGGTCATTTGTTTGTTACTACAAAGCAACAAACGACCCCGGTGATTAATTAAAGTAAATGGGTCAAAAATAATGTATCGCGAAGACATGCTCGCCTATAAGTGGACACTCACCCCAAGAGTTCCCAGGTAAGAGTGACTGGTCTGATTATGTGGATTTGTACGAACACTCTAGCCTTA
Organism: Helianthus tuberosus; assembly: GCA_030545235.1. Lineage (NCBI taxonomy): Eukaryota > Viridiplantae > Streptophyta > Magnoliopsida > Asterales > Asteraceae > Helianthus > Helianthus tuberosus. The sequence goes on along the minus strand of CM060429.1, from coordinate 12,182,377 downwards.
GACAGAAAACTCAGGGTACAGGCACCCACCCTTCCAGTTTGCACGTGTTCACATTATTTAGACCAACTTTGACGGGATTTGAAAACTTAAAGGGTTCAAAACCATATAATAAATCATCCTAGAACAGATGATTAGTTTTCAAAGCGGGATAGAAATTTGTGTTCTTATTGTGGTTGTCACCTAAGAATAAGTGACGGTATTGTTTTAAAACTAAACACAAGAAAACTTGTGTTAGGGTCCTAGGAAGGTTATAGTCTAGGTCAAAGCATTACTAATAACCTAATTTCCTATAACCATTGGCTCTGATACCAACTTTTCTTTCACACCCCGACCACGTAGAACAACCAGACGTGGCGGAAACATCGGGGAGTGTTGTTAACAGAATCATTGTTTCATAACCATGGAATAAATAAATTCTGTTTTATTGAATAAATGAACTCATTGTTTTAATACAATCAAATAAGTACAACTATGATCTTCCAAGTTTTAAAGTTGCTAAGGCACGAGTCCATCCTAAATGTAGCATGATCAACAATCATTTCAAAGCAGTACCTGAAACATGTGTAAAAATAGGTACGTCAGCATAAAAATGCATGTGAGATACATAGGTTTTGTGAAAATAGGATTCATGACTTGTAATTTTAAGAAAATGTTTAATACAGTTTAGTCATGAACCTTGTAAATTGATTTGTTTTGTAAATCGTTTGAAAAACAATAAGATCAGATGATATGTATAAATAAATGTAAGGTTAAATGAAAAACCAAGTAAAAATGAGTTTGTATAAGATAAGTTGTTTGTAAAACAATGTCTTGTGAAAAGTATGTTATTTGTATAAAATGTTATATGTCTCAAACTGAAATGATTCAAACAACGCTACGATATGTAATACCATACAACCACTTATATATAGGAAGTACCAGCGGCGTATCCACCATGCTTGTATCATATTACACACGCCTCGTTACTTAAGTCACTTACTCAAACCAAAACACCAATATAGAATGTTCATGTTTAAACCAATAGTCAAATGTTTTTTTATAACCCAAGTTAAATGTAAACTATGTAATGTGTAAGCGAAAGTTTTGTATGGTAAGTAAAATGGTACTTATACCATAAGCAAAAATGTACAAAACAAAGTGTTTGGATAAATCAGAAGTTATACTTTGTAAAATAATGTAAGGTTAAACGAATAACCTTATAGTAGCATATTAAAAGTATACTTTGGATTTGTAAATAAAATATTAAACTATGTTTTGGTTTCATAAATAACATATCAAAATATGTTTTGGATGATTAACAAAATATATGTTTGTTTGTACAATACCACACATGAGTTTAATTACGACGGAATGCGCATAAGCGCGAAAAACGATTCAAATATCTCGGATGTCGGTTCGTTTGTCCGTACGATTGCGTTGTTCGGTTAATTACGACGGAATGCGCATAAGCGCGAAAAACGATTCAAATGGCGTGACGAATGGATTTTTCTTATGCCAAACACTAAAATAAAATATTTTAGTGCTTACATAAATTTTTGGATCTCCGGATGTATTCAAAACGTAAGTTATGTGCGAAAGTGCAAACTTATGCACTTTTTGACACTTTTAGTCCCTGAATGACCCAAAAGTTTATTTTAGCACACCGAACCCCTCAAAGCCTATTTCTAAGCTATGTGAAGGATATTTATGGTATGTTTAACTTATGGTCATGTTTCGGAATGTCTGTTATAGTTCAAATTGGCATACTTTCGCAGTTTGTCAAGTTTAGTCCCTGTAAGCGAATTAACTTGTTTTTGCCATACCAAAGCCTTTAAAACTTATTTCTAAGTTATGTAAAGGTTATTTAAGGTATGTTAAGCCTATTTCACTATTCCAGAGTGTTCTTCGGATTAAACTGGTTATATTTACGCATCTGAGCGCGTATAACCCTCTAGAAAGCGATTTAAAGCTTAAAATCGAACAAGAGTTGATATGTGCAAACGATACACATATTTTTACAAATACCAAGTATGAAATACAATATTTCATTGGTTTGGCATTTGTTTTATGGTTGAAGTGACACAGGTGTCACAGAACCGAAATGTTTGAATTAAGGTACACAAGGAATCCAATTAAGGACTCTGATTTGAATGATAATCATCCACAAGGGTCTAATTGTGAAGATAAAAAGATCCCATATTGATTTTAGAAGTTGAAGATATTTTGAAACCTTGCACTGGATGTGCTTAAGTCAAAACACGAAGTAAAAATGCTTATGAAGTTGAGATGCTAGATATGCCAAGGCGACATATGAAGCAGAATTTGAAAGTTAAGTCAATGTATGAGGAAAATATTTTGAAAACTATGTATGGGGTTTCTTTTTAAAAAAAATGTGTTCAATGTTTTTGAAACCTTATATATAATACTTTTAAAATCATAAAGTAGGTGTACTAGGTAGGTATATTTATAAAATGTTTTAAAATCATGAGTTGAATTTTGAAAGTATGTATAAGGTTTTTGGAAAACATAAATGATGCTTTTGAAATCATGCACTTGATAGGAAAATATATATTGTATTAATATTGTTTTCAGGCTATATGAGACATTTTGAAATCATGAAGGTTGTTTTGAAAACTTATGTTATGCATGTTGAACAATCAAAACGTAATGGGTATGAGATTTGAAAATACCCTTAGTTATCTAACCAAGGATTCAAAGGCACAGATGTGCAGAAGCATGATTACTCATAATGTCACTTTGTTTTTTGTACTTCGTATCTTAGAATGAAACGAGTACTTAGAAATTTTTCGAGGATAACATGAGCGATCACTTGAAAGGGAGAAATCACAAGAGTAGTTTGTAAGGTACATAGTTTCTTGATGTAGGTATCATAGGAAAAACCATACACACATGTAACTACACTTATATATTAGAATTGTGAACACTGATTTATTTATAAACAAAACAGATTGTTTCACATTACAAGAAAATAGAAGAAACAAAAGCATAAGATTCAAATTATTTAAAGCAGCAGCTTCTTCTAATCAGTCAAATGCTCATCCAAGGGTTGGATTTGCATCGACAATTTTTGGGCATTTGTTCCTGAAATGGCTCGTCTCTCCACAGTTGTAGCAAGTACCAGACGGAAAACGAGCTCGAGTAGGGTTGACTTGGAGTCGGGTAGCAGCAAGGTTTATAGCAGCTTTGTTTTGGATAGCAAAGCGGCATATGCTAACCAAATGTCCCCACCGTCCACAGTAGGTACATTTGAAGCAGGGTAATAGGTTTGAATGATGACGGTTGCATCATTTGCACAGAGGAGCAGTTCCTTTGTATGGCTTCCTAGCAGGGGGTTGAGCTGGTTGGTTGGGGACGGCTTGACCATTGTGAGCGACCACGGTGAAGTTCTGAGAAGCCTTTCGCTTCTTTGACTTCTTTAGGGGATCGTTCATCCATGGTCTTTGATTCCTCGATTGGTTTCTTGGCTGATGGTGCTGTCACTTGGCTAGGTCCCGCTTGATTAGGTGTAACTACTGCGGGTTTCCTTGAAGCCTTACGCTTCCTTGATTTTGGTGCTGGCTTGACTTCTGCTTCCTTTGGTGGCTCTTGAGTGGTTTCATTGTTGAGACGAGAGGCTTCATTGTTGAGACGAGACATGGCAATGCCTAAATCCACAATCTTCAGAATCACTTCGCCTATTTGCTGGGCAAATTTGGCTGTTTGCTCGGACATTTGACCGTTGCTGAGAGGAAGAGACATTCTAGAAGGAAATGAAAGATATAGGAGGAAACAAATGAAATGTTATCGGCAAATAAAACAAAATGACAACGCATAGAAATTGCGATCATTTGTTTGTTACCTAAGGCAAACAAATGAGACGGTGACTAATCAAAGTAAGCGGGTCATATTAATGTATCACGAAGACATGCTTTAGCCTATAAGTGGACACTCACCCCAAGAGTTCCCAGGTAAGAGTGATTGGTCTGATTATGTGGATTTGTACGAACACTCTAGCCTTAGACAGAAAACTCAGAGTACAGGCATCCACTCATCCAGATTGCACGTGTTCACACTATAAGACCCAAACTTTGACGAGGTTTTGAAAATTCAATGGGGTTCAAAACCTTACAACAGAGGGTTCAAAACCTAGTAATCAATCATCCTAGAACAGATGATTAGTTTTCAAAGCGGTTTTGAAGTTTGTGTTCTTGTTGTGGTTGTCGCCTAAGGATAGGTTACAGTATTGTTTTATGACTAAACGCAAGTAAACTCGCGTTAGGGTCCGAGGAAGGTTATAGAATAGGTCAAAGCATTACCAATAACCTAATTCCCAATAACCATGAGCTCTGATAACAACTTTTCTGTCACACCCCGACCACGTAAAACAACAAAACGTGGCGGAAACGTCGGGGAGTGTTGTAACAGAATCATTGTTTCATAACACATGGAAATTGAAATATTGTTTTATTAATTAAAAGAGTTACAGTGTCTTGACAATCAAAGAAACATAACATAAATAACTAGTCTTGCATCTTTAATTGTCACTAAGGCCCAAGTCCGCCTAAGTGTATCTTGATAAATCCTATGCATCATATCCTGAAACACATGTGAAAATAGGTACGTCAGCATAAAAATGCCTGTGAGATACATAGGTTTTGTGAAAATAGGATTCATGACTTGTAAGTTTAGAAAAAAGTTGTTTAGCAAAAGTCAGTCATGAACCTTGTAAATTGATTTTTTTGTAAATCGTTTGAAAAACAATAAGTTCAGATGATATGTATAAATAAGAGAATAATGTATGGTTAAATGAATAACCATGTAAAATGAGTTTGTATAAGATAAGTTGTTTGTAAAACAATGTCTTGTGAAAAGTATGTTATTTGTATAAAATGTTATATGTCTCAAATTGAAATGATTCAAATAACGCTACGATATGTAATACCATACAAACACTTATATATAGGAAGTACCAGCGGCGTATCCACCATGCTTGTATCATGTTACACACGCCTCGTTACTTAAATCACTTACTCAAACCAAACCACCAAAGTAAAATGTTTGTGTATAATCCAATGTCAAAATGTTTTGTGTATATCAATGTCAAAATATTTATGTCTAATGTAAATCATGAATGTGTATCCAAAATATCATGTATGGTAAGTGAAATATATCAACTAAACCATATGTAAAATGCACAAAAACAAGGTATTGAAGTAAAACATGGTTTAAATCAAAGTTATGTTTTGTGGAACAAAAATGCATGTTATACTGATATAAACATCTATGCGGTATTGTGAAAATTCATACATCCAAGCCTTGAGACAGTCGGATAACCCTTTTAGTCAAGGTTATCAAAAGAAATGTTTTCGGATTCGGTCATTCCTTCTAATCCAAACAAACCCGGGATTTCAGGAATGGGAGTTGTCAAGTCCTATGGTACCACTACCTACTACCGAGCGGCATGATCGGTGTTAATGAATGTACATTGTCCCATTTAAACAAACCAAATGCCATACCAAAATGTAAGCATGTGAAGAATAACAAATGTACTAAGTATGCACACAATGGGCATACATAGCATAAAATGTAATGTAAAGTAATGTACTAAGTATGCACACAATGGGCATACATAGCATGAAATGTAATGTAAAACGATGTACTAAGTATGCACACAATGGGCATACATAGCATGAAATGTAATGAAAAACGATGTACTAAGTATGCACACAATGGGCATACATAGCAAAAACACAATGAAATCATGTACTATAAATCTACTAATGAACATAGCAAGTATATGATGTGAAAACAGGAAAGCATGAAAGTAACAAGTAGGCACATGTGTTTCACTCCAAAACAGTTTGGAAAACAGTAAAAGAGGGGTCTATGTACTCACTTGAGATTGCTTAGTAGTCCTTGAGTAACAACCAAACAATGCTAGAGATCACGGATATCAAACGGCACCTAATATAGGTAACTACATTAATAAACCGGACCTATAATCGGAGGATTGGATAGAATGAGGCTCGTAAACCAAATGAGTAGGGGAACTCATGTAATATGGTTTAACAAGGCCTACATACTAAAATGAAACCTAACCTAAGTGCTTATGGCCCATTACGGCCCGTTTAGGTAGCTTATGCTACTTTAACGCGTCGTTCGCGTGAAACGCGTCCGGACCGCTTAACTAGTCCTATGACAAGTAATATATGCCTTAACATGTCTAATATTGTTGCCAAATCAGTTTAGATACCAAAAGTTATGTTACATATGCTTAAAATGAATTTTGGCGTAAAAAGGGCATTTTGGTCATTTACCTAAGGCATATAAACTACCTATCATGCAACTAACTATCGAACAAGAATTGATATGTGCAAATGATACACATATTTGTACAAATCCCAAGTATGAAATACAATATTTCATTGGTTTGGTATTTGTTTGATGGTCCCAGTGACCCAGGTGTCACATGAAATGTGGTGTGGTGTCACACCCCGATTTCCACGTGTCACCGGTGGGCCCGGTGGGGAGTATCGTGACGTGGTTGGCAACATAATAGTCAAACAACACAATATTTAATATGCACAGCGGAAGCAAATTTAAATGATATAATACAACCGAATTTAATATTGTAATATCAAATGTCACAATATTCGGAAGTTTATCCACAGAAGGATCGAAAATAAAATATGAAACAATAGTTCAACAGACTTCAGGCATCTTAAGCTTGCGAGACTTCTAATGATGCTAAGGAGAAATCCTAGCCAATTACGCTTAGTACCTGCATTTAATCTTTTTGGGAAAATACGTCAGTTTACACTGGTAAATACAATCAACTGACTCATTTTAGAAAATGATTAAAAATTGATTTGGATGCACGTGGCATAAACATTTTATTTAACTTGGGAGAATTATTTAATATTATAATCTTGTGAACGAATTACATGTTCCTTGTGCGTTCAGTAGCCCGGATCTTGTCCGGGTTAAAGATCAATAGACACACCACATATTCTATTGTGCACTGACGGGTGTACGCCTACACCCCGCGCTTAAGTCGTGGCCATTTCGTAAAATGATGCCAAGGATATCCGGGACACGGTCATTAACCCCCAAAGGCTTTAAGTAACAAGACTGTTTAAACGAGCCAATCAAATTATTCAATTAACCACCCAACGATGGAAGATTTGATGCCCGATCAAGCGGTATGCTATATACCGTAACCCAAGCCCGTATAGGGAAAATAAGTTAAAAGTATTTACCTGAGCAATGTATAAATCACAATAAGCAAACGCAAGTAGCTTTTACTGGTACTCCTAATCTGGAACGAAGGTTTATAATAACCTATTAGAATCCTAACGGGTCTTTAATTAAGCTTAAGCTTAGACCAGTTAGTTTCAAAGATACGGTTCGTACGCACGATTAAGCGATTACCGGATAGAATGTGATTTAGACCCTACAAGTTCAAAGACTTGTTTAACATGGGTATTTCATGCACACTCTGGATTTTGAGATAAAACCGATAAGGTTTGACCCGTTTAGGCTAGTTTATGTAAACTAGTTACATAAACCAAACCGAACGCGTAATAAGCGTAACGGGTAGTAATGAGAGCCATTTACAGGTTTCCTAAGTTAATATGCTTCATATATGTTGTGACATCAGTAAGATGTCTTTTATTATGCCCGAAATGAATTTAATCACAAACTATGCCCCGTAGGGGTATTTTGGTAATTTCACATAAGCCGAAAAGCTCAAAACTGAAGTCTGAGTTTATCAACCTTTGCTTACTGTTAAAATATTATAATTTGCCTAAAATATCAGTAGGTATCAACCCTTGTATGTTTAAAATAGTTTTAGTACATACTATGCGTTAAAAACGCTTAAAAAGGCGATTAGAGGCCATTTCCGGGTTTGATACTTAAATCTGATATTTTTTATATTTCCAGAAGGCTTAAAATAATTTATTTATCATATTTGGTCTGTAGCAAAAGGTTTGGAGTCGTTTAGATATGTAAAACTCATTTTATAGCCCGTAAGGGCAAAACTGACAATTACCGGATTAAGCCTACGACTATAGGTTATGCTTAGCCTAAAATTAATTAAAAATCTTTAAAAATCCCAAAATAATATATTACATCAGTGGGTAAAGAGTTTGATATCAAAAAGTATGTTTAAGTAGGCTATACGCTAAATACGCCGTTTAATTAACATAAAGCTTAAATTTTACGCTAACGAGCATAACTCTTAACCTACACCTCCAACTGATGTTAAATTTTGTATGCAAGTTTAAATATCAGTAATTAAAGTTTCTACTCTTTTACATTTCCAAAAATCACGTTTTAAAGTGAAAAGGGCATAATGGTCAACATATGAGCAATTAACGGAATCATGCATATTAATTGGATAACTAATGATCCGAGGTGTATAATCACAGAGGGTTATACTAGCATGTAACCTGGTCCAAATAAATCTCTAAGGAATTTCTAAAACATACCATAACGGGTCAGAACTGAAAGTCAAAGTATAAGTCAAACTATGCGACTTTCGGTTCCGAACCGGGTCTAAACAGGAAATTGTCGGGTTGAACATGTTTAGACATATCCTTACACTAATTACCAAGTTATATTAATGATCAAACAGGTTGTATGTGTTCTACATTGCTAATTATGCATAAATTGTAATTTACACATTCTGTTGACTTTTTAAATACAAGTTTGACCCGACATTTGACCTAGTTAGAGTGGGAATCAGGGGGAACCCTTTTGAGGGTTTATTACCCACATAATTACCAACTTATAACTACTTTTGATTCGAGATTTGACTGAGCCATTATTAATTAATCTCGAAGTCAAACCGTAATTACGACGGTTTGACTTTTAGCTAAATAACTAAGCTAAACTCAATTAAAGAAGGTTAAGCAAACTTACAAAAGTCCTAAGCTTGATTAGTGATCACTTGAGACTGCCTTGGAGCTCCAGAAATGATCAGATTGCAAGATGAAGGTGTGAAGAACAATGGTTGCACATCATGGCCTTTTATAGTGAATTAATCACCACAAATCTTTGACACATGAGTCTACAACCCACCATAACTGATTAACAAGTGTTCCTAGTGCTTAGGGGGTGTCTAGGGGTCGCCCTTTATGTGGAAAATCGGATGAAATCGAGCAGAAAGCACTCAGCAGGCAAAAACCCAAGTATTTCGGAACTGGGCAGTCCCCCGCGTGTCGCGACGGTTCCCCCCTGGGCGTCGCGTGTCGCGACGACATCTCTGCACAAATCTAAGTTTTAGATTTTTGCGATTTGATCCTTGGCTCTTCAAACTTCGATTAGACACTTGTTTCTTGCATCTTGAACCCTCCAAATTGATTTGTAAGGGCTTTAAAACATATACCCACTTTGTTAAGTCCCCGGTTAACTTTATTGTTACCCGAAAAGTCCTAACTTTCAACGTTTACGCTTTAACCCTTTGCACACGAATTTGATCATAACTTTCTCATACGATAACAAAACTTTACGAAATTTATATCGTGCATTCTAGTGAGCATAATTAACAGTTACAAAGCTTCGGGTTTGTCAAAAGGTCACTCAGAGGTATAACTTAAACATGTTGACACATTTAGTCCCTGTAATTTGTAATTCCTCACTTTTAGCTTCGGGTTTGGCAAAGAACACATTTATTGAATTTTGTGGGATCTAGATAAGTAAATATGTGTATGCAGTTTCATGACAATTATATAAGCTTCATCTATTTGTAGGTACTTGGTCGAACTAGCTTTGCCCTTTCGCATTTGACAAGATGTTACATATGGGACAACACTATCATTTGACGATCAAGAGCTATATCTGGTGTTAATTATTCAAATATTAGATTGAGTTGTTCTATAAATTGGTTCAAATGGAGAAGAAGAAGAAGAAGCATCCAGTCGGAGCAGAGCACTATGTGCTATATGAAGAGGTAGGGCAAGGTGTCCGCACATTAGTATATCACGCCACGTGTACTCTAATAAATGAGATCATTGCAAATAAAATTATTGATTTTTAACACGACAATAGTGATCTGGTAAATTCTATTTGTTCATAGTCTTATACCGTGCTTTGATAATTCCTGGATTGATTTGATTTAGTTTTTGTAGATTTCTTAGTATATTTGGTTCATTGATTTTAAAATTGTTTTACTTAATAATACCTCTTAAGAATACTTGGATAAGATTGGGATTTATAGGTTAGGTTTACAAGTTTATTTTTTATAGTTATTTATATTTATTTTGATTTTTAAAAGTAATTTTATGTATAGGGGCTGAACCTTAACATAAACTTATCAGACAGTGTGTTGATATGTGCTAATGTGTGCAACGGCGCTAGCGCGTTATCTTATGTGTTATTGAATATCACTCTGAAGGGAAATATATTGTTATAGTTACTTATGTTTGGTCCCAAATATTGATCCTTCCAAATATTATAGAAATATAGTGCTTTACTCCAGGTTAAATCTTTCCTTTTATGCAGAACTATCTGGTTGCAATCATGGCAGGGGTTTTGGTGCTATTTACGAGCTTTCATTATATAGTTTCAAGTGGAAGCAAAGTCCGTTCAATTAAAGTGATCTGGTAATTACAAGATCATCCCATGTGGGTGAGGATTTTTTGTTGTTTATGAAGTGATTGTAAGATAGTCGATGTGACTGAAACGACAAACAAAACACCAACGAAGCATAAGGTGTTTTACCCATCTTTTTTTCTCCATTTTTGCGTATGTTTTTCCTTTTTACCGCCTTTTTTCGTTCAACAGATAATATATTTTTTTTCAACAGGTTTCTTTTCTTCTTTATTCTGCACTACTAGAAAATCTGAAACTTCTTACACCAGTTTTCGTAGGAAATGCATCACAAAACAGGCTTTCCCACGCATTTGTGAAAAATACATGATGTAGGAAAACCCCTCGTAGGAAACTGGTTTCTTACGCATTTCCTACGCATTTTTCTACCCATTTCTGACAAAAAATGGGCGTCGGAAATTGCTACCCATTTTCTACCACTTTTCTTAATTATCATTTATATTTATATTATTTATAATGATAATTCAATAATAAATATTTTTGATAATTTATGTATTAGCGACACATTTCCGACAAATAAAAAAATATAATATAAAAATCTAATTTTTTTTGTGGCGCATTTCCTACGAAAAAACATAAAAATCATGTATTTGTTGTGACGCATTTCCGACAAACAAATTTTTTTTTTAAATCTATAATTTTTTGACACATTTCCGACAGAAAATTAGAAGTAAACTCTGTTATTTTTGTGACGCATTTCTGACGAACTAATCTTTTTAAACAAAAAAATAATAAAATAAAATTAAAATCCAAATTTTCCTACTAAAATTAGCGGAAAAATCTATAATAACTTAGAAAACGTATTTTACAACATTCACCTCAAGTACAATAACATAAATCTAGAAATTAAACGTTACAAAGCAAGTTCTAATATGTTCAAACTACAAAACTAATACCTAATACAAGTGCAACCAGATTTATGGCAGGGTTGTCTGGTTATAATATGTTCAAACTACAAAACTAATACCAAACACAAGATCTGACCCCCTCGTCCACTAGTTTCTTTGTAACCCGCACCCGAGCAGAGACCTGTACTCGAAACCGAATAACCACAATATCCACCGCCGCTGTCGGATCGTCGGAAAACCACCACCACTGTCGCCTCTTCAACGGCTACAACTGTCAATCGAGACCCGAGTCGAGAAACAAATCAAACCAAGCATAACCCGACCCAAACTGAGCACCACGAACCACCCCTATTACCTCGTCGTCGCCGGTGCCGGTTCGTCTAACCGGTGCCGCTGGTTTTGTCATTAATTCTTTTATTCTTTTGGGACGCCATTTTCATAAGAGGAGACTTGTGGATTTCATTGATTGGACCGCCAACAATAATCAATCATCCATCATCGAATAATACAAATAATACAATACACATATGAGATCATCACTTCATGGCAGCTTGGAAGAAAGGGGGGTTCACTTCACATGCACATGAGGTTTAAGAGAAAAAGAAGTCATCCATCATAAAAGGGGACATCACACGTGGAGGAAGAGAACTTGACTTCTTGGACGGCAGACTTCTAAAACCTTTGGCAACATCGAGTTTTTTTTCTAAAAAAACCTCAAATCATCATCATTCACTTTGAAGGCAATTTTATTAGTGTGTGAGGATAAGTAGAGCAGGGAGAAAGATGGGAGGGGAAAAGAAGATTTGTCTTTGTGTGTATGTGTTTATGTATAAAGATTTTGTGTTTCTTGAAGTTTGAAGTGTATTCTCATCCATTGATTTAAAAGGATGTGAGCAATGGATCACCCTAGGATTGTGATCCATGTGATGGCTAACCAAGCATTTTGATTGGCTCACATGTTTATATTTGAAAGTGATTTATTTAACATATGCCTCCATCACATTCTTTTTAGTTGAAATTGGAATCTATAAGTTTTATTAATGTTACACATAAATTATCAATATATTTTATAAAACATTTTTTAAACTATATATTTCAAAAATTGTATTCTATATACTATATACATGGACGATGTATTTTTTTAAAATCTTATATTTATTATACAATTAAATATGTTTTCAATTCATGTTTATAATTTTTTTAAAATCTTATATTTATTATATATTTAAATAGTGCCATGTGTAAGGGCACTATTTCGACGTGAAGAAGCTTGATAACACTCCAACCATGTCCTCTTGTGCGTTATAAGGGCATGAAGAGGTGCGGGCATTTATATTATAATGCCAAATGAGGAGCAAATAAATTAGGAACGGTTTGGTTTACAGTTCCTATCGTATAAAACCAGACCGGACTGTAAGACTTAATAATACATATTATATTAATACTGCTCAATACATATATGATTACAGATGAGCTTGCTACCAAACGTACCAGTATCGAAAATCGCTAATATGGCTACCGGTACAGAAAATGTTCAGTATGGTATTATATGGTACCTTATCGGCACTGGTATTTGAAAGTAAAATTTAGTAAAATATTGATACCTTACCGAACTAAAAGTACCGGTATTGAAAACGCCAAATAGCGGGTACCGAAAACAATTCGGTACAAATTTAAATATTTAAAATATGGTAATAATAATACTAGTTAAATATTTAAATATAGTAATAATTTTTCCGTAACAAATGCGTAGCAAGTTGCTACGCTTTTCCTATGCAGTAAATAATAATAAAACTGATCAAACATTAAAATATAATTTAAGTATAATAATAAATGTTTCGTCACAAATGCGTCACAAGTTGCTACACAGTTCAGACGCAATAATTAATAATAATATTAGTTAACATTTAAATATGATCCGAATATAATAATAAATGTTTTGTCAAAAATGCGTAACAAGTTGCTAGGCATTTCTGACGCAACAATTAATATTTAAATGAATTCAACATACAAATATAATTCCAACAAATAAATAATAGTTTCATCGGAAATGCGTAGCAAATTACTACGCATTTTTGACGCAATAGTTAATAACGACAATAATTAAACGTTTAAATATAAATCAAATACAAATATAATGCATCCGTCGTAAGTGCGTAGCAAGTTGCTACGCATTTCCGACGCAATACTTAGAATTAGTTTTTCTGTCGCTATTGCGTCACAAATTGGCCAAAAAAATTAAGGCTTTCTTTCTGTAGGAAATGCGTAGTAAATGTGTTAGAATTTGTGACACATTTTTTTGCGTAGGAAAATTCTGTAGCAAAATGACCACTTTTCTAGTAGTGCTGTATATATATCTTGTGAGATATTTAGATGAAGAAATATTGTACGTGTGTGCAGGATGTTGATGGAAGAGCCACTGAGGTGAGCCTTTTTTTCAATTGACTTTGTATAGTAGTCCTTTGGTTTTAAAAAGTTGGACACCAGAAGGATCTTGAAACGGCTTGCAAAGGAAAATTTAAAAAGGTAGTTAATTAATTTGTATTTTATTTGTTTTAGTTTAATTGATGAAAACGAGTTCATTGAGCCAAGCTGGGTTCATGATTTGGTATCTTCAAAATAGATAGTAGGGTGCACGCGTGATGCAGTGGGAACGAGTAACGACACTTTGCATTGTGGTATTCGTGCACCCTGCTATCTATATTTTACATGTATTTCATTTGTGTATATTTTTCAAAAACATTAGGTTATGGAGGAAGAAGTTCACTAGCGAAGAAATAATGTGAATTTGCCACCTCTATATTTTCAAATATAACCAGTGTGGTTAGTTAAATGACAATGATGGGTGGAATTTTTGGGTTGTGGATCTTTTTCATTGTCCAGTGGATTCATACCAAAAGATGGTAAATTAAGATTCTAACACTCTTGGGATAGAGGGGTGATTTTAACTTTTCTTTTACCTGAACCACAACAGTTATATAAGCGGTGATGTTAACTTTTCTTTTAGATTATTAGATCGCTTTAGTTTTATTTGTGGGTGATTTTGTAAATGAATATTGAAATAAGTAACCCTATAATCTGAAAACAAGATTTGTAATGTGTACAGAATGTGCAAGGCGTTACTGCCAGTAAATGAAGAACATTTGACTGATGAAGCCATATGGGAGACACTTCCTGTAAGTCACACTGCTTTTGCTATCACATTCAAATATTACATTTAATGTGCTAAAGAATAAAATAGTAAAAAATAAAATAAAACAATTGTGTAGTTTTCTTGTGTTGGAAACTTAGTTTAAAAAAGCGCGCTTTAAGCTCGCTTAAAGCGTTAACCGTTTGGCAAAACGCTTTATTTGGTCTGAAGCGTCAAAACACGTGAAGCGTTTTAAGGCGACGCCTCGGCCCAATCAGGTGCAAAAAATGACGCTTTAGCATAGGGTTTTAGGTTTTAACGTTGTTTCAACATTAAAAAAACGAACAGGGTCTTTATTAAAGGGTATAAGTGACATTTGATCAAGTTGAAAAACCTTAAGCTTAACTTGGTGCATTTGTTCTCAGGTAAAGACGGTCATGACTGATGACCTTTCAGCAACGAAAAACATCAAATCAGACATGAAATGTTTTCTTTGCTTTTAAGGGGGAACATAGGTGCTTCTCTCCTAGGGCATACAAAACACAGGTTATTGGCGGCACCCCGCCATATTTAACATATAAAAAAACTTTATATGTTAAATGTGGCGGGCTTCCGCCAATAATCTGTGCTTTGTATGCCCTATGGAGAGAAGCACCCTTCTTCCCCCTAAAAAGCAAAGAAAACATTAGGAAAAAACATTATGAATGAGGATGGCCTGAATCTACGTAAGTGGCAGGTTTATTATATTTACCGATTTCAAATTTTATTTCCAACCTTTCTGATTTAGGTTTTTTGCAGACATTGACAATGCAAGAAAGGCAGCACCAAAGCCAGAAACATTAGTTGGGTTTTCCTACGATATTGTACGAAAGGTTGCTGCTAAGTATCCCAAACATCCCTAGATCTTGGTTGGAAAGTCATTAGGTTCAAGGTAATGGTTAGATTTTAAAACTGTTATTAATCATAAGCTAATTATAATTGTTCTGAAGTTAAACCTTTTAGTTATGTTCATTCTAAAATGAAATTCATCCCAATTGGTCGCTAAGAGTTTGTAGAATATAAACTGATAAGTTATGGAGATAATGCATCTCTATCATAGGGTACATGCTGAGATTATTGAATTTTGAGTGACATACCCCATATATAGCTTTAACGTAGTTTATTATTATTATAAACATAGTTTAACATTAAGAATTGATTGGAGTGTTAAGTGTATTATTTTGAACTTTTTGAACAACATTTTATTCATTCATGTGCTAAAAACTTAGACTTTATTTGATGATGTTGATGCAGAGGTGTTTTTACATTCAACTGGACTTAAAAATCAAGTGCATAAAAATGGTCACTGTGGAATGGATTTGATATTGCTTGGTGCTTATTTGGACAAAAAAAATCAACGTATTTAAACAGGTAAATTTACAACCGCTTATTTATGATAGTCTCTGGTAACTTGAGTTCGTATTTACGATTAGATACTTCCTATTGAGTTTACTCTATAGGTAATGGTGTAGTAAAAGGAGATTTAATTATAATTGAAAAACTAACATAAGGACTTTGTTATAAAAGTGCAGCGAACCAGACCACATTGTCATGCGTCCTAGGGTTTCTGGAGCAAATCCTTGTGTTGGGGCAGCAGCGATTTGGGTTGTTTGTGGCTGCGTGGGTGGTGCCTCGATGCTGCAAACAGTGGTCAAATAACACTGGATAGTAGGGGTAACGAGTACCATAACAAAACAACAAAAGGAATAGCAACAACATGCAATTAGGTGCAGTTTTGGGGCTGCTAATGGTGTCTAAACAACCATTATAAGCGATGGTTGCGGCTGCCAAAATAGTTCAGAAACAGGACGCCATGCTTAAATGATTCAGGGTCGGTTTCGGGGTTGAATCATAGTTTACAAATTGTGAGTTCGTAAGGTATTTTTAGGGTATGTTAAAGGTTAGTTCTATTCCATGTTTTATTCAGGGGCTAATTTGATATGTAATAGAAAAAAAATACCCAGGTTTATAAACATGGAAGTGAAAACACCATGATCAATATTTCTCTTTTGTATGTGTTCGACTTCTTGACTTATTATTTAAGAGTTTGTTTTGATTTGTCAAATTTTGAAATTTTATACTTTATCACAATTTTGGTCATTTTCTTCTTATTAGTGATATTGATGCTTATGGCCACACCTTATATCCCACTTAGACATGAAAAAAAAAATAGAAACTCAGTTTAAGAAATATAATTGTTCTGCTTTACTTAGAATGCCTGTGTGTTTATAGTTCATAAAAGATAAAAGATGATGCATGAACTAAAGCAAAGGTTCCTTAAAATCAGCTTTGCCTTTGCTGCTCGATATGCAATCATGGTATCTATACTTTGGCAGGGCATTCCAAGTGGTTTTAGGCGATCGACAGCACAATGGGCAATAAAATGACATTGCCTTTGCATACGTGTCTATATACAAGTATATGGCATGTTGTTAGGGTTATTTGATATTAGTTTTTGTGTTATTGGTTTGTCTTTTGTTGTGTGAACTCTTCGGCTCTTCTGTCTTCAGTTTCGTCTAGTGTTGCTTTTTTATAACAGCTCTTCGTTTCCTATCTCTTTAATAATCTGATTTTTAGACACAAAAGGTTAGAAAACATGAAGAAATGATTAATAATCTGATTTTTAGATACAAATGGTTAGAAAACATCAAGAAATGATTAATAATCTGATTTGTAGACAACATATTATCAATTACTTAGCTTATTTCTATATCAAACCTGAACTAATAATTTTTTTCATAACATAGTAATGAAATTTTTATGTCCTAATACATACTGTCTTAACATTTGTTTTCGATCGTTATTAAACATACCCGTGTGTTCACACGGGTGTTACAACTAGTTATTATATGAAAAGGTGTCTTCCTTGCATGTGTATAAATTCACAAATTGTGTCAAGTGCTGAAAGCTACACAATTTTCTGAAAAAATAAACACCAAGGGATAAAATATGTAATGAAAAGGATTATCAAGTCTACATGGTCGCAAAAGGTTCAAACCCCACAACTCTTGGCTCTCAGCCATTAACCATTCTTGTGTTTCCTAATTGAATCCATATGCTATATTGGTTCTTCTTACACCCCAAGTATCTCACTAGATTGTTGACAAACATTCCACCTGGATTTTAGACATATATGACCCTTAAGGGAAAAAGATATTGAAAAGGACAATCAACTCTACATGGCCTCAAACAATTCAACCCCCACAACTCTTGGCTCTGAGTCAGTTACCATTCTTGTCTTTCATAATTGAATCCACGTAATTAATGGATGAAATGACAAGTGTCAATATCTAATTGGTTCTTCTTACACCCTAAGTATCTAACTAGATTTTTGAAATGCATTCCACCTGGATTTATGACCCATAAAAATATGGCCAACCAATAAGAACAGGGAAAAATATTCAAGATCAGACTTTATACTGCTGCTTAACATGTATATATACCATCCAAGTGACTCAAGCAACCAACCAACAAAATAGCCAATGGCGCTCTCTTCATCTTTAGCCGGGCAAGCGGCAGTGAAACTAGTTCCATTCGCATCGGTTGTAACAACCCGCCTCCTTGAAGTCAAAGTACAAGTCAAAGTCAAAGTCAAAGGAAGAAAAGATTGCTAATTCGATCTGTCATTCCTTGCTTTATTATAACTTGTACTCTCTGACTTGTAATCGATACTTTAATTTATGTTACTTTAGTTGTATTATGTGGAGTAAATGCAATAAATCGCAGTTAATCGCTAATCTACTTAACGCTAATCTCATCGCAATCGCATCGCAACCTGGATCGCATGTTCTGGATATTGTTTTATGTCTGTGCGCTATTATGAGTTACTTGTGCATGTTTAATTATATGTTTGAGGTGTTAATCGCAAACACAATCGCAACTCTATCGCAAACACTTTTATACGCTAACCGACTCTGCATGTTATACGTGTTACTCGATGAACGCTTGTATGTTATGTTTACACAGTGATTGTTTCCTAACACCTTAGCAACGATAGTACTATAGTTTGGACTCAGCACCTGTCGTGGACGGGGGTTGTTAAGGGTTTTACTTCACGTGTCACAGTGGTGATATGTGTTGCGCATTCTACAACTCGCAGTCATGTCTATGCATATTTCATTGTCGATAACCTGCTAGCTTCACTTCTCAACATGTTGCATGTTGGTTATGCGTAAACCGCTTTCGCTATCTACTATGCTATTAAACTTGTATGCTCACCTTTACACTATGTGTACTGACCTTATTTTAACGTATGTGACAGGTGTTTAGGATGCTGTTCTTTGCTTGCTGTGATGAATCAAGATTAGGTGGTCTAGAAACGTCACATTTTAAATTCTGAGTTGTCGAAACAATTTATTTTCCTTGAGATACTATGTCTGTAATAATTGAATTATTTGATATGTTACGGTATGGGACGTAATGTTAAATATCCGGTAATTTTAGTTGTTATGGATTTCTCTTGGACAATCTGTTTCGCTCAGTGCCATGCCCCGATGTTTCCGCCATTGGTTGGGGTGTGACATCGGTGGTTTCAGGTAACGCAAGGGTCTCCATGAGGAAAACCGCCACAAAAGATGCCCCTTCCAGTAGCCCGTGGTACGGTCCAGACAGGGCCAAGGCCAAGTACCTAGGTCTGTTCTCCGGTGAGTCCCCATCATACCTCACTGGTGAGTTCCCTAGTGACTATGGCTGGGACACCGCTGGTCTATCCGCTGACCCTGAAACCTTTGCTAAGAACCGTGAGCTTGAAGTCATCCACTACAGATAAGCCATGCTTGGAGCTCTTGGGTGTGTCTTCTGATGGGAATCTTATTCTACTTTGTTACTTAATAGTATTAGGTCTATTGTGGGAGGGGGTAATTGTAAATTCTACTTCTATAAATAAGGATTAGTAGTTCATTTGGGAGGGGAGAAAAAGAATATTGATAGGTTTAGGCTCATGCTAATGCATTGAGAAAGGGCAGAGCCCTGGGATCACTTCGGTGGTTGTATTTTCTCTATTTTCAGTTCTTAGTTCATATTATAATCATCCGATTTCAATTGAATTGTTGTTCAACATCTCTGGATCTTATCATTGGTCCTACCTGCCTCACCTCTGTTCTCCATCGAATTCCAGTTCAAATCTCACCTTCTGCTTCAATTACGTTACCGATTTCCGCTTCCAGTTCGGTTTCAATTTCTGTTCATACAATTCCTTTCAGATTCCACTTCCGACTTATTTTAATTACCGCTTCAACCTCTGTTCGATTTCTGAATCAATTTACAGATTCATTCTCGTACTTAATTTCTGACTTCATATCAATCACTAGTTTCAATTTCATTGCAATTTCTCTATGGAAACTGATCTGACTTCGAGATTGGATCTTCACGACCAACAAATCCATCAATTTCAAGGTACTTTGGCTGAAATTAAAGCAACGTTGCAGGTTTTGAAAGCGGATCAGGAGGAACAGAGAGAATTCCAAAAGTTTTTTCTAAATTGGATAAAACATCTGGATTCGAGTGCGGTGGTGGATTCTTCATGTGCGGATGTCCGATCGTCACCTCCGTCTTCACAATTGGCTGACGTGGGCTCGATATTTGCCACATCATCCGTTCATCCGACCACTCCAATTACATCGTCAGATCTGGACGACCGTGTAAAGGATCATTCCTCAGGTTTAAATTCTCGATCATCATCTTCCTTTGTCAAATTGCCTGCCGTCAGATCTGACTCTGACTTTAATCTGCTTGGCCAAAAGAAATCAATAATGAAGAATGAAGATAGGGCCATGTCAGAAGATTTTAAGTGGGTGTTGGGCTCAGATACTGTATTGGGCCGGTACTCTTCAGATCTGGGCCCGTTTTGTGGGACCATTTCTCCAGCAGCTTTGTTTCCGTCTTCAACCGAACATTCGGAGCCCGTTACCACCAAACCCACAGAGGTACATTCAGATCGGGATTTCATTGTTGGTTCGAGAGTTGCTACGATTTCAGCGAGTCCTTTTTCTGTTTCTCGATTGCCGGTTTCCCTGTTTTGGTTGTGCGCTGATTACACGACTGGACGACCGGATGTTGCTCAGTGGTTCGCGGGCCTTGGTAATTTCAACATTCGACTAGCCGACTTACCGACTAATTTGTTTGATTTGGACCCTGATCCAGAACCACCTGACCGTTATACGCCTTCGATTTCAGCTCCTATTCGGGTTCCTTCTTGTCAACTATGGGTGGTGCACGGGCAGTGTCGGCCTCCCGAAGACTCAACTTAGGAGATCTCAGTTTGAATTTGGAGCTCGTTAACTGATTCCAGTCTTGAGGACAAGACTGTTTTGAAGGAGGGCGTATTGATAGGAATCTTATTCTACTTTGTTACTTAATAGTACTAGGTCTATTGTGGGAGGGGGTAATTGTAAATTCTACTTCTATAAATAAGGATTAGTAGTTCATTTGGGAGGGGAGAAAAAGAATATTGATAGGTTTAGGCTCATGCTAATTGTCACACCCCCAAAATCCACACGCGGAGTATCACCGCTTGGAGGCGTGACATGACCAGGATCGAGCCACCAATCATATTGAACAACTCAATTAAGTAAATAAAACCAAACATAATACGATTGGTGACCAAAGCTAGTTAACCTTGTTTAGTTTAAACAGCGGAAGCATAAACGTGAGTTCAAAAGCATAAGTCCATAGTTCATAAGTTAAAGTTTCAAAACGCAAGTTTAGTAAGTTCATAAGGATTTAAATATTAAGCACGGAACATAACAGTCCGTACACCACAACGACTCCTTCCCCGTGCAAGCTCCAAGTATTTAGCGACCTGTAAGGCATGTAACAACGAGTCAACAACAAAGTTGAGTGAGTTCACGTTTGGTTGTTTAGTTTTAAGTTGTTTTCTGAAAAACGTGGTTTGACTTTCGTTGGCGTAATTGCCGTGGGGGTTACCCCGTAGTTGAAAGTATGTTTAACCAGTTCCTTTTTCCTTACCCAATCCATAACCATGATCAGTGGGGGTTTTTCCCCGTTTGAACTACTAGACGGAATGATATCGACTGCTACGCAAATAAGTTGTGCCCTATATCAGTGTCTATCATCACTGACAGTCTGCCATAGTCCATTAGTACACGCCCGTCCTACCGGCACGGTGTGAGGTTTGTTAAACCTAATAGCGCTATTAACTAATGACCCGCTCGCCATTGGCCTTGGCGATTAAGTCGATATAAATTGAGGGACTTCATGATAGAGTTTTGTCTAGCTAGTTTTAAGGTTGTTGTCCTACCCAAGGAGGACGAACGTACGTATTCTGCACCAGGAGAATTCGTAGGTTTAATAATGGCATCCTACCTATGGAGGATGGCCGTACATATCCTACCCAAGGAGGATATGTAGATTCCAATTTTAATTTCTTAACCCATTCCCAAACCACCGGGAATCCCATGCCTTAGAAAGTGTGTGAACTCACCTCGGTTTGCTCGGTTAGATTCTCAATATAGCTAACAGTCAAGGTCGGTCAATCACGTCCTAGTATGATTTACCAGTTAGTCATTTAGTGGCTTTCAAATAGAACACAAAGTTCCTACACGTATCTATCACATAACATGCATCACTGTAACGGTTTATGCCCATCTAAGTTTCCCGTCCATTCCCCACTCAAAATCAAACATACGATAATGCACATAACATATATAACATGTCAAATCATTCACAGATAGCATACTCGACATTTAGACACGCAAGTCACAACTTATGTCAATTCAGCATTAATACTCAAAACCGGCTGTTTTCGGACATTTAAATAAAATAGTTAGATTATTCCAAAAATTCCCAAATTTTTATAGAACATCATAAACATTCCATATTTTATTGTGTAAAAATATCGGGGTCCGGTTCATCACCAATATTTTATAAAAATTCATATTCGGGACTGAGCTCAGATTTATGTATTTCTGACCACAGTCCACGAAACAATTTATTAAAAATTCATCGTAAGTCCGATTTGCGAAATTCCAGTGGGGTAATTACAAATACTTCAGTTATCATCTACAGTAAAATTTTCATGGTCCGATTCATCACAAAACTCAGGTTATGACTGAAAGTACGACACCCATTTATTGCTGTCAAAATTCAGCTTAAGTAGCTGTTACAAATTAACACTTTAAAAATAGTAAACGGAGTCCAAAAATTACGATTCCGGTGCCATTAGAACCGTATTTTATAATAGCATATTTTAGATTCAAAATATCGATTTTTCGTTGAGGTTAAGACCTGTTTACAGCCAACAGAAGTGGGCTGTAAAAGTTGGACAGATTCTGATTCTTTTGTGTTTAACCTTCTAAATCGTGTTCGATCGATTCCTTTAACAAGTTTAGTGACCACAACAACATCATATACTAATATCATTCAGTAAAGCATCAGATAATCACCCAATCATCATAATCACACAAGATCTACATGATTTACACACATATTCATCCATTAACCACCTTGTTCATTACTTTAGTAAACTTTTAGACTTTGATCTTATATGTTCGTAATTTTTAACCGATGAAACTTTTATTAACCACTCTAGACAAGATCAAGAAGAGGTTTAGAGTCACTTACTACTAGCTCGAGGCTAGGGAAGATTCTAGTCGAAAATCGAGTGGATAAAAGCAATGTAGCAAGGTCCTTCGCAAACCGAGTGCACCGAGGTTCCTTATACGCGTTCCTTAACACTTGTAGATGTATGGAATGGGTTGAATGAAATTGAAAGGATGATGGATGGGTGTGGGTGTCTTCAGCCGTGAGGAGCAAGGAGGGAGAGAGAGTAGATGATTTTTGATGAGAGTGGTGAAGTTTATGATGGATTAAGCTAGATACTTATAGACAATCCTCAACTTAATTACCCAAAGGTTCTTATGTCCACTTGATTTTAGACATTTAGGATTATTATAATCATGAAAGGACAAAGGTGTCACCATATGGTGACCGATTTCGTTGGGGGGGGGGGGGGTCTCATGGTTGGTTTTCAACTAGATAATTAGGATATAGTTAAGTTAAGCTAAGTTAGTTTAGGGATTAACCCGGTTACTAGTGTGTAGTAAGTTGTGACGGGGGTTAGGGTATTCAGGGACCCTAACTGGCTCAGAAAAATAACAACAATACTTTTTGCAATATTCTAGTGTTCCGGGTAACGTCCGGTTGTTCGGTTCGACCCTGTTCCGATAAAATGCTTAATTAATCCGTAAAGCGTCCTACTTATATATTTTGTAACGTTTTTACTTTCTAACACTTAGGAAAATATAACGGACTATCTAGTGACCTATCTGTACACTATTGGTATATTAAAAAATACGTGTAAGCATAACACAGATATCAGAAAGCAGTTAAGTGATGCCACACAGTCGTCAAGCACATTAATTATTATTAATAAATTGTACGGAATACATGGGATTTTGAGGGTTGTCACATTCTCCCCCTGTTAAGAGAATTTCGTCCCGAAATTTAGCGCGTGGTTACTGAGGAAGCTAGTTAAGTTGCGTTGTTTTCCAGATTTTCCTGGGGTGTCACATCATCCCCCCGTTGATTTGGAATTTCGTCCCGAAATTCTGCAGTAGCTTCAGCCTCAGTAGTGGTTGCGTTTTTCTTAAACAGTTGGGGATACTTAAGTTTCATTTGGTCTTCTCGTTCCCAGGTATACTCTGGGCCACGACGAGCATTCCAACGAACTCGAACGAGAGGTATTCTTGTGTGCTTGAGAATCTTAACATCTCGATCAGTAATCTCTACTGGTTCCTCGACGAACCGCAGCTGGTCGTCGATTGTGAGTTCCTTGAGAGGAACTATGAAGGGCTCATCTGACAGACACTTCTTCAGATTTGATACGTGGAATACGTTGTGAACTCCGCTGAGTTCTTCAGGTAGATCCAACCTGTAGGCGACTTGGCCAATTTTCTCAATGACTTTGAACGGTCCGATATAACGTGGATTGAGTTTGCCTCGTTTGCCAAAGCGGACTACACCTTTCCATGGTGAGACTTTGAGTAGCGCTCGATCCCCAACCTGGAGCTCGAGTGGTTTTCTTCCCTTATCAGCATAGCTTTTCTGACGGTCACGAGCTGCCGCCATTCGCTGTCGTATCTGAGCAATTTTCTCGGTGGTATCTACCACATGTTCTGGGCCAGTGATTTGGCTGTCACCAACTTCTGCCCAACAGAGAGGCGATCGGCATTTGCGTCCGTACAATGCCTCAAACGGAGCGGCTTGGATGCTGGTGTGGTAGCTGTTGTTATATGAGAACTCCACTAGCGGGAGGTGCTTTTCCCAGCCGTTACCAAAATCGATTACACATGCCCTAAGCATGTCTTCAAGGGTTTGGATGGTGCGTTCAGATTGCCCATCCGTCTGCGGGTGATAAGCGGTGCTCATATCTAAACGTGAGCCAAAGGACTTGTGCATTGCTTGCCACAGTTCAGAAGTAAAACGTGCGTCACGATCAGATATAATAGAGATGGGCACTCCGTGCCTTGATACCACTTCCTTTAGGTAAATGTCTGCAAGAGTAGAAAACTTATCCGTTTCCTTGATGGCCAGAAAATGTGCAGACTTGGTTAATCGATCTACGATCACCCAAATGGTATCGTTTCCGCGTTGAGATCTGGGCAGGCCGGTAACGAAATCCATGGAAATTTGCTCCCATTTCCATTTCGGGATCTCCGGTTGTTGAAGCAGGCCTGACGGTTTCTGATATTCAGACTTGACTCTCGCACAAGTCAAGCACTTACTGACGTAGGTTGCTATGTGGGCTTTCATGCCAGGCCACCAATACGTAGTCTTGAGGTCGTGGTACATTTTATCCGAACCAGGATGTACCGAATAACGAGACTTGTGCGCTTCGTCCATCACAAGCTCGCGTAAGTTTCCATAAAATGGAACCCAGATGCGTCCGTTTACATAGTAAGCGCCGTCTTCCTTTTGTTCTAGCCGCTGCCTCGATCCTCGTAGGGACTCAGCCCTGATGTTCTCTGCTTTGAATGCTTCGACCTGGGCATCTCGAATCTGAGCAGGAAGGTTAGACTGGATGGTAAGCTGTAATGCTCGTACACGCTTAGGTAAAGTATCCTTTCGACTGAGGGCGTCAGCCACAACATTGGCTTTGCCCGGATGATACTTGATAGCGCATTCGTAATCATTCAAGAGTTCGACCCATCGGCGTTGTCGCATGTTTAACTCTTTTTGCTTGAAGATATGTTCGAGACTCCTGTGGTCGGTGTAAATGGTGCACTTTGTACCGTACAGGTAATGTCTCCATATCTTAAGTGCGAATACAACTGCTCCCAGCTCCAGATCGTGAGTAGTGTAGTTTCTTTCGTGAACTTTAAGTTGGCGCGATGCGTAGGCAATGACCTTGTCACGTTGCATCAATACGCAACCAAGTCCTTGGATGGAAGCGTCGCAATAAACCACGAAATCATCGGTGCCTTCTGGCAATGAGAGGATAGGCGCGCTACAAAGTCTATCCTTTAGATGTTGAAACGCGGACTCCTGTGCATCACCCCAACGATAGATGACGCCCTTCTGAGTCAGTGAAGTGAGAGGTTGCGCAATCTTGGAGAAATCTTTTATAAACCTTCTGTAATATCCGGCCAAACCCAAGAATTGGCGGATTTCTGTTGGTGTGCGGGGTGCAGGCCAGTTCTTGATCGATTCAACCTTAGATGGATCCACATGAATTCCATCCTTGTTTACCACGTGGCCTAGAAAGTGGAGTTCGCGAAGCCAGAAATCACATTTCGAAAACTTGGCATACAACTGTTCTTTTCGAAGAAGTTCCAGCATAAGTCGTAGATGCTGCTCGTGTTCCTCCTGACTCTTGGAATAGATCAGGATGTCGTCGATGAACACAATAACGAACTTATCCAGGTAAGGCTTGCACACTCGGTTCATGAGATCCATGAAGACTGCCGGTGCATTCGTCAGCCCGAATGGCATAACCAGAAACTCGTAATGGCCGTAACGAGTTCTGAATGCTGTTTTGGAGACGTCCTCATCTCGGACTCTCAGCTGATGGTATCCCGATCTCAAATCAATCTTGGAGTAATAGCTCGACCCTTGCAACTGGTCAAACAAGTCTTCAATACGTGGAAGAGGATAACGATTCTTCACAGTCACCTTGTTAAGTTCGCGATAGTCAATACACATCCTGAAGGTACCGTCTTTCTTCTTCACGAATAGTACTGGAGCTCCCCAGGGCGAAGAGCTAGGACGTATAAAACCCTTTTCCAAGAGTTCTTGTAGTTGTGTGGACAGTTCTTCGAGTTCTGATGGGGCTAGACGATATGGTGCTCGAGCTACTGGCGCTGCTCCAGGAGCTAGCTCGATTTGAAACTCAACTTGGCGATGAGGAGGAAGACCAGGTAATTCCTCAGGAAATACCTCGGGAAACTCGCGCACAATAGGGATGTCTTCAATTCTCTTCTCTTCCGTGGATGTGTCAGTAACGAGTGCTAAAATGGCAGTGTGGCCCTTTCGCAAACACTTCTGGGCCTTAAGGAAAGAGATGATGCCTTCGACAGCACCACTCTTGTCGCCATGAATCACGAGGGGTTCTTTATCAGAACGAGGAATGCGGATGATTTTCTCCTTGCAAACAATCTCGGCTTGATGATGAGATAGCCAGTCCATCCCAATAACGACGTCGAAACTACCAAGTGTGATAGGAACAAGATCGATAGGGAAAGTCTGACCAGCTAAGACGAGGTTACAACCTTTAACTACGTGTGTGGCTTCAAGACTTTTACCGTTAGCTAGTTCTACCGTGTGTTTGGTGTTCAGGAGTGTTGGGGTGCGCTTAAGAATTTGGCTAACTTTCACGGACACATAACTAGTATCGGCACCCGAATCGAATAAAACAGTAACGAAGAAGTCGTCAAGAAGAAACTTACCCATCACAACGTTGGGATCGTTCCTTGCTTCTCCCTGACCAATCACGAACACACGACCCCTTGCCCCGTTGCCATTGTTGTCTCCCCCATTTCCGCCTCCATTGTTGTTCCCATTGTGGTTCCCATTTCCTTGGTTATTGTTCTGGTTTTGGTTTAGCTGGGGGCAGTTCCTCTTAAAGTGGCCTTCAGCGCCACACTGAAAGCATCCTTTATTTCCCTGCTGATGCTGTTGCTGGCGGTTCTGTGGGGCTTGTTGTTGTTGTTGGCGATTCTGATTCGCAGGACGTGGGCTCCTGCAATCTTTGGCTTCATGGCCCAGCC
This sequence comes from Helianthus tuberosus, assembly GCA_030545235.1. NCBI lineage: Eukaryota > Viridiplantae > Streptophyta > Magnoliopsida > Asterales > Asteraceae > Helianthus > Helianthus tuberosus. Next base: position 12,154,544 of record CM060429.1, on the reverse strand, counting down.
TGTGACATCTCTGACATCGACCTTTGTTGCACTGCCCGCTGTGATGCTTGTTGCACCGGTTGCACTTGGGGTGGTTTCCTCGGTATCCACCCTGCCCTTGATTACCAGAAGATTGCTGACCCGGACTATGGTAGTCATCACTCTTTCGCTGTTGAGACTGAACTGAAGTTGAACCTTTACTGGAGTTCCCATCCCATTTTCGCTTGTTATCGGTAGGTGCATCAGAAGTAGCTGTGGCACTGATACGTTTGGGTAGCCTGTTTTGCTCCACCGCCTGGTCGGTGAGACGATGAGCCAACTTGATAATTTGCTAAATGGTACCCAGGTTGGCTGAAGTTACGTGACTTTGAATCGCTGGTGCAAGGCCCTTGAGGTAAAGCTCAATACGTTTGATGGGAGGGTCCACCATAGTTGGGCACAGGATGGCCAGTTCATTCGACCTCTTGGTATACGCCTCAATCTCAGATCCTGTCATCTTCAGATTGTAAAATTCCACTTCTAGCTTGTGGATGTCATCCCGACTACAGTACTCCTCTTTGATCAGCTCTTTGAAACCATTCCAGGGCGTGGCATTAGCAACTGCCAGTCCTAGTAGTTGAACCTGTGCCTTCCACCAGGTTAACGCAGCTCCTTCAAGTGTTCCGGTAGCATATTTCACCCTACGGTCTTCGGGGCATTCGCACATCTCGAAAACTGTCTCAAGCTTTTCAAACCAGTGAAGAAGGCCCACTGCTCCTTCGGTGCCACTGAAAGTGGTAGGTCGACAGTCCATGAACGTCTTGAACGTGCACACAGGAGGTTGGGCATGTTGACCTGTTGCGCGAGAATAAAAGACAAGATTAAGCACGAGGGTTGGTTTGCGAAGGTAGGATCTAAATGTCCTAAGGTGAGTTGGTATGGCAGGTTATACCTCCTGCAGGGTTAGCTGCGAGTGCCTCCGCAACTCGTTCGTTGATCAAAGCCGTCAACTGGGCTTGAGTGAGGTTGATACGTCCTTCGCGTCCGCTCATGATCTTCATAATGAAGCAACGTAAGTGAGGAAAATGTCGCGAAAGTGTGTAAGTGTGTGGGACGACATTAGAGAGTAAGCACACAAGGTTCAAATAGCAATTATCACGTTATCTAATGCACAGTGAGAACTATCTAACCGACAATATAACATAATCATACCACTTATGGTGTCGAGCCTTGCACGTGGAGCGAAGCGTCGTTGTGGATCGTTGAGCACTGTACAGGTTATAGTCTGGTTTTAATGAAAACTTTTCCCTTATTAAAACCAAGTTCTCTATAACCAATGGCTCTGATACCAATCTGTCACACCCCCAAAATCCACACGCGGAGTATCACCGCTTGGAGGCGTGACATGACCAGGATCGAGCCACCAATCATATTGAACAACTCAATTAAGTAAATAAAACCAAACATAATACGATTGGTGACCAAAGCTAGTTAACCTTGTTTAGTTTAAACAGCGGAAGCATAAACGTGAGTTCAAAAGCATAAGTCCATAGTTCATAAGTTAAAGTTTCAAAACGCAAGTTTAGTAAGTTCATAAGGATTTAAATATTAAGCACGGAACATAACAGTCCGTACACCACAACGACTCCTTCCCCGTGCAAGCTCCAAGTATTTAGCGACCTGTAAGGCATGTAACAACGAGTCAACAACAAAGTTGAGTGAGTTCACGTTTGGTTGTTTAGTTTTAAGTTGTTTTCTGAAAAACGTGGTTTGACTTTCGTTGGCGTAATTGCCGTGGGGGTTACCCCGTAGTTGAATGTATGTTTAACCAGTTCCTTTTTCCTTACCCAATCCATAACCATGATCAGTGGGGGTTTTTCCCCGTTTGAACTACTAGACGGAATGATATCGACTGCTACGCAAATAAGTTGTGCCCTATATCAGTGTCTATCATCACTGACAGTCTGCCATAGTCCATTAGTACACGCCCGTCCTATCGGCACGGTGTGAGGTTTGTTAAACCTAATAGCGCTATTAACTAATGACCCGCTCGCCATTGGCCTTGGCGATTAAGTCGATATAAATTGAGGGACTTCATGATAGAGTTTTGTCTAGCTAGTTTTAAGGTTGTTGTCATACCCAAGGAGGACGAACGTACGTATTCTGCACCAGGAGAATTCGTAGGTTTAATAATGGCATCCTACCTATGGAGGATGGCCGTACATATCCTACCCAAGGAGGATATGTAGATTCCAATTTTAATTTCTTAACCCATTCCCAAACCACCGGGAATCCCATGCCTTAGAAAGTGTGTGAACTCACCTCGGTTTGCTCGGTTAGATTCTCAATATAGCTAACAGTCAAGGTCGGTCAATCACGTCCTAGTATGATTTACCAGTTAGTCATTTAGTGGCTTTCAAATAGAACACAAAGTTCCTACACGTATCTATCACATAACATGCATCACTGTAACGGTTTATGCCCATCTAAGTTTCCCGTCCATTCCCCACTCAAAATCAAACATACGATAATGCACATAACATATATAACATGTCAAATCATTCACAGATAGCATACTCGACATTTAGACACGCAAGTCACAACTTATGTCAATTCAGCATTAATACTCAAAACCGGCTGTTTTCGGACATTTAAATAAAATAGTTAGATTATTCCAAAAATTCCCAAATTTTTATAGAACATCATAAACATTCCATATTTTATTGTGTAAAAATATCGGGGTCCGGTTCATCACCAATATTTTATAAAAATTCATATTCGGGACTGAGCTCAGATTTATGTATTTCTGACCACAGTCCACGAAACAATTTATTAAAAATTCATCGTAAGTCCGATTTGCGAAATTCCAGTGGGGTAATTACAAATACTTCAGTTATCATCTACAGTAAAATTTTCATGGTCCGATTCATCACAAAACTCAGGTTATGACTGAAAGTACGACACCCATTTATTGCTGTCAAAATTCAGCTTAAGTAGCTGTTACAAATTAACACTTTAAAAATAGTAAACGGAGTCCAAAAATTACGATTCCGGTGCCATTAGAACCGTATTTTATAATAGCATATTTTAGATTCAAAATATCGATTTTTCGTTGAGGTTAAGACCTGTTTACAGCCAACAGAAGTGGGCTGTAAAAGTTGGACAGATTCTGATTCTTTTGTGTTTAACCTTCTAAATCGTGTTCGATCGATTCCTTTAACAAGTTTAGTGACCACAACAACATCATATACTAATATCATTCAGTAAAGCATCAGATAATCACCCAATCATCATAATCACACAAGATCTACATGATTTACACACATATTCATCCATTAACCACCTTGTTCATTACTTTAGTAAACTTTTAGACTTTGATCTTATATGTTCGTAATTTTTAACCGATGAAACTTTTATTAACCACTCTAGACAAGATCAAGAAGAGGTTTAGAGTCACTTACTACTAGCTCGAGGCTAGGGAAGATTCTAGTCGAAAATCGAGTGGATAAAAGCAATGTAGCAAGGTCCTTCGCAAACCGAGTGCACCGAGGTTCCTTATACGCGTTCCTTAACACTTGTAGATGTATGGAATGGGTTGAATGAAATTGAAAGGATGATGGATGGGTGTGGGTGTCTTCAGCCGTGAGGAGCAAGGAGGGAGAGAGAGTAGATGATTTTTTATGAGAGTGGTGAAGTTTATGATGGATTAAGCTAGATACTTATAGACAATCCTCAACTTAATTACCCAAAGGTTCTTATGTCCACTTGATTTTAGACATTTAGGATTATTATAATCATGAAAGGACAAAGGTGTCACCATATGGTGACCGATTTCGTTGGGGGGGGGGGGGGTCTCATGGTTGGTTTTCAACTAGATAATTAGGATATAGTTAAGTTAAGCTAAGTTAGTTTAGGGATTAACCCGGTTACTAGTGTGTAGTAAGTTGTGACGGGGGTTAGGGTATTCAGGGACCCTAACTGGCTCAGAAAAATAACAACAATACTTTTTGCAATATTCTAGTGTTCCGGGTAACGTCCGGTTGTTCGGTTCGACCCTGTTCCGATAAAATGCTTAATTAATCCGTAAAGCGTCCTACTTATATATTTTGTAACGTTTTTACTTTCTAACACTTAGGAAAATATAACGGACTATCTAGTGACCTATCTGTACACTATTGGTATATTAAAAAATACGTGTAAGCATAACACAGATATCAGAAAGCAGTTAAGTGATGCCACACAGTCGTCAAGCACATTAATTATTATTAATAAATTGTACGGAATACATGGGATTTTGAGGGTTGTCACACTAATGCATTGAGAAAGGGCAGAGCCCTGGGATCACTTCGGTGGTTGTATTTTCTCTATTTTCAGTTCTTAGTTCATATTATAATCATCCGATTTCAATTGAATTGTTGTTCAACATCTCTGGATCTTATCATCTTCCCTGAGCTCTTGGCCCGCAACGGTGTCAAGTTTAGTGAAGCAGTGTGGTTCAAGGCTGGAGCACAGATCTTTAGTGAAGGACTTGACTACTTAGGTAACCCGAGTTTGGTCCATGCACAGAGCATACTGGCCATCTGGGCTACACAGGTAATCTTGATGGGTGCGGTTGAGGGATACAGAATTGCCGGAGGGCCGCTTGGTGAAGTGGTTGACCCACTCTACCCTGGTGGAAGCTTTGACCCGTTGGGACTTGCTGATGACCCAGAAGCTTTTGCTGAGTGGCTATGTTTTCCATGTTTGGGTTCTTTGTACAAGCCATTGTGACCGGGAAAGGGTCCATTGGAGAACCTCGCTGGCCATCTTGCGGGCCCTGTTAGCAACAATGCTTGGGCTTATGCCACAAACTTTGTTCCTGGAAAGTGAACTTTGCCTAAATTTTTGTATCCAAGATCAACGATTAATGTTTGTGTATAATATAACCTGTAATTGTAATTATTGGATCATATTGGGAAACTCGGTTGCTATTTTTTTTTTTTTTATCATTTTCAAAGTTCTCATTTACTTAGAATGAGTTGAGTCAGGTTACCTTGATTAGAAAAAAAGTACTCAGGTTGGTTCAAAGTAGTCGAATATGGGAACATAAAAATTAAAAAAGTGTGATATTACATTATGAATAACAGAGATTATTCATGGAAGCTATACATCATTATTCATATAATTCAAGATGAAGCAACTGACAGTAAAATTTATATATTGTAATAAAATTTATATATTGTACTAATTCACACACTTGTCATTTTTCTCAATCGTGTAAGTTTGAGTCTGCTCTTTCCACAAACCATTTTCCAGATGTTTTTCATAGAAGAACACTTCACCAGTTACTTTCACAGCCAATGCAGACATGCTTCTTGTACCATAAGGTCTCTGCGTAATATCAATATTTAGGATCAAATATCATGGAGATCATTAACGGATAACTAAAGGTGGCTGAATACTTTGTTTACCTCTGTGAGTACTGTGTCAACAAATACAGAACTCAACTCGTATTCAATCTCTGGAGAGCGGATACCAGGAAGCATGCTGATGTCATCTTTTACAGTGTTTCCCATCAGCTTATCAACCATCTCAATAATGGGAATTTCACCTACACCGTATTCATCCAAAAGATCTTTAAAACCACGCTCCAATCTTTGAGCCTGAGTGATAATACAAAGGCAAATTTATAGACAAAGGCCACTAAAGAAACATTAGAACAATGTTCTTTTTTTGCATGCAACGAGCAGATAAACTAAAAAAGGACTTGATTTGTTACCTTAGGCCAAGGAGTGTCAAGACTTGCATTTGATAGCACATGGACACCAGGTGAAACTCTAGTCATGTAGCTACTGTCTCCTTTCAGTCTATTGGTTACATAAACCATATTCTTGGACAAAATATCAGCAACTATTAAATTAAACCCGTTGTATTCATCTGCTTCATTCCCAACTTCTTCTGCAAACTCCATCGGGCTTTTGTTGCTCTAGCCATTGTCATAATAATGAATTATAGTAAATACTTCACAAAAGTGCATGATTGTTCTAGTGCATCATTAACCAGTTCCTTGGTTTTAAAAAGCACCATGTGCACCGCATCAAGTATGCGAGGTGCAAGGTATTTATATACATAAGCTCTATATATGATTTAGTATATTAGGATCAAGATCAAGGGAAAACCCTTCCGAGTTGTGAGAATTTAGAGAACTCAGCCTTCCCGTGCGAGTTTTGCCCCCATTTTTTTCACACCCATAGATTAAAATGTTAGAAAATACTGCTGTAAAAAAAAAAAAAAAAAAAAAAAAAAAATCGAAGTGGTGTTTTTCGGCCCCTTATAGAAGCTGTAAAAAGCTGATAACATAAGCATGACATCACTTTTTACAGCATTTACGCTTGCCGTAAATGAAAAAAAAAAAAGAACAAGTTTTCTTTTTTTTTTGGAAAAAATTATTTTTTTAGGATTTTTGAAATAACCTTTCGTAAGGCCGAGTTCTCTAAGTTCTCACAACTCGTATAAGTTTTCAGTTTACCCTAACCCGGTATATTAATAACCTATATGTACACCGTCCTCAATTCCTGATGCACAAAATCGTCCCATATACAAGAGGTGTAACTCATGCCAATGCCTCAACCCGTTTTCCTGTGCCTAAGTGCTCCTAGGCACGTCTCGGGCTCAGGCACGCTTTTTAAAACCAAGACCAGTTCTCATCAACACCTTCAGTTTTCATGATCAACAAGGTGCTAGGTGGTTCATACACATTCATTTAGTATAAATCATAAAACTATAAACTAGATACGAAAAAAATTATAATCAAAATACATAGTTCACCCCATTTTTTTCTGAAGGCACTACTTGTGATTCCAATTAAAACTAATGCAGGCAGGCTTCAACCAAACAGGATACAAAAGCAGACACAGCCACACAGGATTAAAACAAACAGTTGGCGTGCAGAAACCCCAAACTGAAAACAAACCTGCAAAAAACGAACGGGGAGATCGCCCCTACTTTTGGCAGCTGATATGGACTTAACCTCCCGGACATTGGTGACCAAAGCCACTTTTCCTTCTCTGGTAGATGCCAACCACGTTCCTCCAGCGGTGACATCTCTGCCACCCAACATCTTCTTCCCCCCTTGCCACCAGTTTAAGGGCTCCGTCTCTCTAAATTACATATGAAGAAGATAAGTATGAGAATGATTGAAATTGTATAAGGGTATAATATGTCTCACCCACCGGCCAAGATATTCATCTCGATTGGCTAATAGAAGAAGCGGGTAGAGTGGATGAGCTTGCCATAGTAACACCGATATACACATTTTGTTGCTGGATGTGAAAACACATCGCCTGCTGGCTGGGTCAACCGGTAGCTTGATTGATATTCAAGAGAAATACAATGAGTGCATGTTTGGGATTCCTTTTAAAAAGGACTTTTGGAGGCTTTTTGACTTATTAACTTCTAAAAAGTTAGAAGGAATACCAAACACTTTTTTGAAAAAGTCCTTTTATGCCTTTGGAAAAGTCCTTTTATGCCTTAAAAGAGCCTTAAAAGAAAGGAGAAGTCGAGAAATTCTAAATTCTAACTTCTCACTCTTGAGAAGGACTTTTGAGAAATTCTAACTTCTCACAATGTTGTAAGGGAGGAAATGTCTTTTTAAGTTTATAGGTCCAACTCGGCCCGGTTCAGCAAACCCAATCGGTTAATAAATAAAATAAGCCTAGCTTAGCTTAGAAAACCCTCCCTCCATAACAAGCAGACATACATCAAGGCTCACAGTATTAGGGTTCTTCGAGAACTATATATCATTTCAAGCTTCAGAATCAACAATGGCGCTTGATATTCTCGGAGATGTTCGCACTCAAAACAGTAAGGGCATGTTTGGATTGGCTTCTCAAACCAGCTTATTAGCTTATTGACTTATGGAGAAGTCAATAAGCTGTTTTTATGTTTGGATAACCAAGAAGTCCTTTTCAAAATAGCTTATTGCAAAGAAGGAAACATAAGGTTTTGAAAAGCCAAGAATTCCTGACTTTTGGATCCAGAAGTGACTTTTCAAAAATGAAATTACCAATATACCCCTTCTTTACCTCCTTATATCTAAAAGAATGCCCATTTTAGTCATTTTACATCAATAAGCTAATCCAAACACTTTTTTTAAAAACTCCTTTTCAAAAAGTCCTTTTCCCAAAAGTTTCCCAATAGTCATTTTCCCAAAAGTCCTTTCTACCTCTAATAAGCTTAGCCAAACATGCCCTAAGTGTTTGTGTTCATCTTTTAAAACCCTACTCGATTATCACTCAATATGTTTTGGTGCAGTTACGGCTTCTCAGTCTGTTTCGAATATCGTCAAGACTAATTCACTAGGTCCTGTTAAGGTATTTGTTCTTTTGGTATAACAGATTTAGATTTCTTCTAGGGTTTTGTATACCGAATGTTTGTGCTGGATAGATTTCAGTATCCATAAAAGTTTTTACAAACCCTAAAACAAGAAATATGTGATTTATGAATTTAACATGTCCCAACAAACACTAACTCATAACCACAGTGAAGATGTTTGTATGTTTAGATAACTGGCTTAAGAAAGAATATATGGTGGTCACTTTATTTGCCTACCAAAGTTAAGGGATAAAGTTTGCTGCTTTATGTGGTAGAATATGTAGTTAATACTTTGCGATAAAGTTTAAGGATAGGCAAGTCTGTGATCTTGTGGGTTTAGTTGGGATTTTTATTTTTATTTTTAGCAAGGTTGGAGAACTCGCTACATCTTGAAAAGTACCAGCCCTCAATTGTAACAAGCGTTGCAAGAAGTTAGCTTGCATTTTCATAGCTGTCACTTTCATTTAAATCACTCTAATTTTGTGTTTATTACTTCAGTTGATTTTGTTTAGTATTAGGTTTATCACTTGTTACTGACTTACTGCTAAATATGGTTTTTATTGTTTTTTGTCCGATGTTGTAAATGTACTAGTTGTCATTAATTCGTTCTACATCGTGCATGTAACATGAAGTGATTGACTATTTTTTATTTTTAATTCTGTAGGCCGATGGAGACAACAGCAGTGACAGTGAAGACAAGTATGACTCAGAAATGGATAGTATGAATGTATAAAAAATCTTATTGCATCCTTTTGTTTTGACTATATATATTATCTATTGTGCCACGAATTTTTTAATAAATATGCATTTCTTCTGATGATATAGATGGAGAGCGAGGAAGATGGTTTTGGAAACGGTAACATTGGAGAGGATGAGGATGAAAGCAAGAGTGATGATGATGATGATGACGATGACGGAGATGATGATGATGATGATGATGGTATGGGAATGAAAGTAGAAGACATCAATCATGCTGATATGGAAGAGCTTGAGAAGGAGTACAAAGATCTCCAAAACAAAGAACAGTAAGCTTCTCTGGTTCTGTGAATGATAATATAACTATAAGAAAATGGATTAAAAAAATGTTTAGCAATGCATAAAACTACATGAACTGTTTTATTAAAAAGGTTAGATTGGTATTCTAGTATTATTGCTTTTGAATAGTTGGTCACATAAACCTTAATTATGTATAAAAATAAATAAACGGATACAAAGTGTTTGTTGGTCAGTCAAACTCAACTATATCTCTTTTGATTCGCACTAGAAGGTAATTGTTTTTACCCGCCACCCACCTGCCGTATTGCCACTGTTTCATTGTGTGTTTTGTTTCACGCTTCTTGGTTCTTGTATAAACACTGGCTCGACGGTTGTGTTTTTAAAGTTGGTAACATAATTTATGATCTCAAATCATCCAATCTCATTTGGTAATTTTTCTTGTATTTTTTTTCAGAGACCTTTTCAGAAACATAAGACGTGACCAAGACGATGATATTCTCAAAGGTCAAGCCGTAAAAAATCAAAGGGTATGCTAAGCAGTTAATCTCGGTGATATATCACCGATATATCGGTTATCGGATCCTCAGTACAATATCGGTTCAAAATCTCGGTTATAATATTGGTAGCGATAATATCGGAGATATATCGCGAATATTTTGTCTTTGTAATATCGGTTATCTCGGCGATAGTATCAGTTGGCCCAATTTTATTCTTTTTTTTAAAGCCTGCTCTCCAAAGCCCAAAGCCCAAAGCCCATTCCCTTTTGTGTTATTGTTGGCCCAATTATCATTAACGAAACTATATTGGCACCCTTCACACGCATTGGCAGCAATAGTCGTCCCTCCCAGTCACTCAACCTAAATCTATCGCACAGTCTACAATAGTCCCTCCCAGAATGTGTGTTTAATTTAGTTTGTCATTTATCAGTTTTTCATAGAATGTTAGTGTTAGAATCATTTATCAGTTTAATTTAGTGAGCTATGTTGATTATCATTTATCAGTTTATCAAACTTAGTGTTAGAATCATAGAATGTGTGTTTAATTCTATGCAGTTAATATCAGTGAGATATCGGTCCCTTAGTAAAATATCGGTGTCAAATATCGGTCAAAATATCGGTACCGATATTATCGGCGATATTGACCGATATTTGACTGATATAACCGATATATAACCGATATTTGGCCGATATAACCGATATATCACCGATATTTGACCGATATAACCGATATATCACTGAATATTGGTGTTAAATTGCTATATATATAAATTCTACATTATATTAAAATTACCGATATCCCACTGATATCTCACCGAGATAACCTATATTTCAAATATCGGTCCTTTACCGATATCCGATATTTTACCGCATTAACTGCATAGGTTTTATTTATCAGGTATGTCACACATATTTATAAATAAACAAGAAAAAACATTGAACCGATATCTCACCGCGATAACCGATATCTCAAATATCAGTCTTTGACCGATATCCGATATTTCTTTGCATTAACTGCAAAGAGGGTATGTGCCTCAGTTATGCATTCCTGATTTAAGGATATGATTGTCAGCTTATAGTAGTACTAAGCTTAGTGATTAATCTTCTTGTTTTTTGTTCATCTCACAAAGTGATTTTCACTAACATTTCACTTGTTTGTTAACCTAGCACCGATAAGATTCGAGGGTAGGGATTAAGTATTTGTACACGTGGCAATTTTGACTCATTTACTTGTAACTGGGTCGATTCAGGTTATGTTTTTGTTTTGTATTGTATTGTATTGTCATATGAGTAAAATCAAAATAATTAGTATATATAAGGAAACATGCTGAAACTAACCCAAAATGTGTTTTTGATGCATGGAACCTCTTAAATCATTTTTTTTAAACAATTAGATTCTTATTGAAATAATCATATTTTACATACTAATGTTAAATTATTTTGCTGTAAGTTACTTGTGGATTAATTCATATTGTTGACATTTGTCAAGGCTCTATGGGACAAAACTCTTGAGTTCAGATTCTTGCTACAGAAGTCTTTCTCAACCTCAAACCGACTTCCACAGGTTTTCTTCAAATCAAAAGTTTTAATATCTTTGTAACATATGTTTTTACGCTGAATCATCACGTTTAATTATGATAATACTCTGCAGGAGCCAGTGCGATCTGCTTTCTGCAATTCTAGTGAAGAAGTTAAAGAAGCTTATTCAGACCTAATTGATTCAACTAAGAAAACCCTTGACTCCATTCTTAAATTGCAGGAGGTAAGATAGTCATAATAAGTTATCTTTATGCATTAAAATAGGTTTGTTTGTTCATGAAAATATTTAACAACAGATACTGGTGGAGAAAAACCCGTCAATTATGGATGCAACTGAAGGTATGCTACATGATTCCACACTAACTGTTGGAATGGTTGTATTATTTGGATATTAAAACAAAAGTTTTCTCTTTAGAAGGTGATGCTGCACGATCTTCTAAAAGCTTAGATGCTTTTAGGAACTCAACTGAAGAAGATGAAGAATGGTTTCAGATTTCTCAAATGCAATCTAGGTACTTATATTCTGTATAATATTACATAGCGTCACAGCATCAATCAGATTATCATGATTAAACTCTATATCATGACTTTTCATAATTAAGTATGTTTTGCGCACTGAATTTGTTATCGATGATATTGTTGTGATGCAGAATTGCTCCTTTTAGAAATATTTCCGTGGATAAGTGGCAGAGGAAGACACAGGTGACAAGTGGAGCAGCCGGCATGAAAAATAAATTTCAAGCCTTTAATCAGGTTTGCCATTTGGGTTTTTTGGTTGCTTTTGCTACGCATCTGCACCATTGCTCACCTGATTATTTCTCTTTTGTAGAATATCAGTGATCAAGTTGCATCATACATGCGGGACCCAAGTAGAATGATAAAAGGGATGCAGCAAAGGAGGTCTGTTGTCCCAGTTTTTGGTGATGTAAGTTCATAATCCCTTATTTATACAAGTCTCATGTAGTTTTCAACATTTCTTATTTTCTGTTGCGCCAACTTTGAATAAAATTGCCTGTGTTTGATATCATATTCTTATTTTTGGCTATCATTTTCCAAATTAATTCAGTTTACTGCTCATGTTATTGGCAGGTTTCTAATAAGGATAAGGATGAGGTATGTAGTTACTCAAAATTTTATCTTAGTATTTTCAAATTTAATATTATCCCCAACGGGTTTAATTTTATATGTTCTTTAATTTAATTACTTTGTTATGTGATGGTAGTTTAATATAGTAACCCACTTCTTATTTGACTTTTACCAAACTTTGATGTTAATTTGACGGGTCACTCAAAAGTCTACTTTTATTATTGCAGTCTTACATTCGATGATCTGAAATCTTTTTCTACACCAAATCATTTGTGTATTAACGTCTGTTTTTTGGTTCTGGTTAGGCAATGAATGCTGATGGTGATCCTGAACTACTTGATGATTCTGAGTTCTATCAACAATTACTTAGAGAATTTTTTGAAACTGTTGATGCGGGATCATCTGGTAAGAAACCTGAGCATTGAATTGATATATCTTCTTTTTTTAGTTAAATACCCACTGCTTGGTGAGTTGTCAATTTGGTGATGTTTTTTTTTGTTTTGTTTTTTCTCAGAGACTGCATTTTATGCTCTGAAGAGATTACAAACTAAAAAACGCAAAATTGTCGACAGGCGTGCTTCTAAAAGCCGAAAGATCAGGTACAGCTCATTAATGAAATTGGGTTTTTGGTAACGAGAATCCCAATGGGTAATTTTTAACTACATTAGTTCATAAGTGGCTATACCGGATACCTGTTGGGAAATTTGTGAAACCGTCGGGTTTCACAATTGGGCGGGATTACCAAAACCTGACCCATTGCGTGATTCGTAAGTGCTGGCCGAAGTTTAATAACATATATACATTCGATTTGGTAGACTGGTTTACATTTATATATCCAGGTTAATGTACAAGTTTGTGTAATCTGAAATTAATTGTGCAGGTATCATGTTCATGAGAAGATTGTGAATTTCATGGCTCCTGAGCCCATGAACATACCTCCAATGGCCCCTAAATTATTTGAGAACTTATTTGGCCTCAAAACCCCCAATCCTGCTTCAGTGTCTTAAGAAGCCAAATCCAAATTTTTATAAATTTTGTAGATCTTTATTTTGCAGAGGAACTTGACTTAAGTTGCAAATTTTAGTAAAATACAAATAGGCCTATTTCACAAAAATGTGATACTTGGAATATGTAATTTGCATTTTCTATATTATTTGACAAGATTATGCTTGGTTTTTAAGTTGTATGCATCATATAGATGTCTTTGAAGTTGGATGGTAATTTCGATTGACATTCCCATTTCCATTTCCATTTAAGTAGCGTGCGCTTTGATTTCAAACTGACGAGCTTTTATCGCGGGTTGAGGCACCCCGTCAAGCTGCTGTGGGATGCTCCATCCTCCTTTCTACTGCCATTGTGTAATGATTTTTCATTGTGTAACGAAATTGCTTGACTAAATCCAAATACATATAATCATAATCAACAAAAAAACATGTTACGTTTACAACTGCAAATGCACCATATACATTTAATCACAATCAAGTGATCAACAACAAAATGTTACTTTCACAACTGAAAATGCATACTTGAACAAACAATAAAAGGACTCGGAAGGTATTACTTGTACTCACTCTCAACTTAGAAGGTGTCTTTAGTTTGATTCCACGGGCGTATTCCGATGAACTTAGTGCAACACTGCAATGACAAACCAACTTTTAATTGAACACCCTTGATTCGTTACAACCCAACTAACACTTTCGATAAAAACATAATAATATGCATCGCCCTACACCTAGCTAAAACATCAACAATCTAGCATATAATCGACTGTCACTAACAATAACTAAGATAGGGATGAGCTCGGTACCAACCGGTACCTAGGGATGAGCAAATACCGATCCCGTCCCGATCCCGAATTTCGTGAAAATTGGTTACCATACCGATACCGATAAGTATCGGTATTTTGAAGGTAAAATGCGGTATTTTGCCGGTATTGTACCGAACCGGTACCGATACCGAAAATGCCAAAAAGTGGATACAGGTTCCGGTGCCGAAAAAAATTCGGTAATTTGTATTTATCCGGTTGCTCCAAATACATTTAGTTGAAGAAAAACAAAGCATTTGTGGCTAAACACAATCTACCATGAGACATTTTGACCTGGAAAAAACCCGCTCGCGTTTGACCCATTACTCGGGTCACATACTTTGCCACCTTAAATTAATCGAGCTGGCCATCATAATAAAGATTACCAATAATCTCCACAAGAGCACAACCCATCAGCAAAATGGTGAAATCTCCTTGTATCCCGAATGATGATCACGCGCTTTTCAACACGCGATACAAACTTTGCCATGTTATGGCAATCACCACAAATCCTCAAATTCTTAGTGATTATAATAGGCACATTGTCACTGTACACCAAAAGACCAAATGCAACAGCAAGTTTTTCACTGTGCATTTTTACCAAATCGCCCTTAACGTCCTCCTCTACATCATGAAGAACAAACTCAGTATTAGCTACATACCCAACCTTCTCAATTTTGCTCAATAACTCGTTTGACTTTGTGTATATACGCTCGATGTCAGGATGTGTTTGATCACTCACTACAAACCTATGAATCTTGTGATCATGTTCAATAAAGCTACAACCCGCGGTTTTCACAACACCTTGAAAAGTCAACCCAACGGCCCGCTTTAGAGTATATGCTTGAAAGCATGATATAATTTCTTGGGTCCGACGGGTTTAAATTTATTAACTTCTTTGCAACTAACTCACTGAGCTCTATGTCTCCATAAACCTTACAACCGTTAAGTAGTGCTCCCCAAACACTAGAGTTGCACTCCATCGGCATGCATGCTATCTATTAAAACATGCACGTCAGTTAAATGCCCTGATCGACCAAAAAGGTCAACCATACATACTCGAGTAATGGTCCAACCTAGGTTTGGTGTTAAATGTAAGATAAGACAGGAGAAAGAACATTTTCAAATAATATTCAAGCAGTAGCAAGCGGGCATATCATTTAATTTAAATATAATACATAGTTATATGAGTCTTGTCTCTTTTATTAATAACTCCCTCTCAAAAGTAAAATCTGAGTCAAATATTTGCTGAACAAAATCCGGGAAAATTCCAATAACAGCTAGTGAAAACAGGCTTGACAACACATGCTATCGAGCATACAATACTGTTATTGTGCATTCATCAACTGATGGAAGAGATTCAAGTTCACCGTAGCTCTCTTGAGTGAAAAAAGCAGGTGGTTTAGGTTTAGGAAGTGGTCCCTCACCAACCAGCATCAAAACCACTGACCACATAGTTGGTCTATCTTCTGGATGATGCTGCACACATAACAGCGCAATATGTATTGATCTTAGTACTTCAGAGACCACACATGAGGCCTGTAAAGATGCACTCAACAATCCAATGGACCTTCCATCTTTATACAGTCTCCATGCCTACATCATATCAAACCAAAACACATATAAATCGCTAGTATCTGGTTAACATATATATATATATTGGTATCTGGTCTTACAACTTAACTTACATGTCCAAGAAGGTTATCACCATGAAAGAATTCTCTGTTTCTCTTCCCGCAGATTATCTCCAACATGAGAACACCAAAACTAAATACATCAGATTTTATAGAAAAACGTCCGTGTACTGCGTACTCTGGAGGAATGTAACCACTACAAACAGGTTAAGCAAAATTAAATTTAGAATTTATAGTTCAATCTCATCTTCCTTCCTTCCTTTCAGGGAAAAAAGTATTAAAGTTCAGGAGGATGTTCTTACTGTGTTCCGACCACTTTCTTTGTTTTAGCAATGGTATCATGTCCTACAAAATTTCTAGCAAGGCCGAAGTCAGATATTTTTGGATTCATGTCGCCGTCTAGCAAAATATTAGCTGCCTTGAGATCTCTGTGGATAACTTGAAGGCGAGAATCTTGATGTAGATAGAGGATGCCTCGAGCTATCCCATGTATTATTTTAAATCGTTGTGGCCAGTTAAGCATTAAGCTTCTGGTTTCATCTGCCAAAAGGTGAGTCCTATATATATCATGTGTTATTATATAACGTTTGAAAGTAAGATACTATGTGAAATCATGGAGAGTGACTTAAACCAAAAAGAAACCAGTCCAAGCTTTTGTTAGTCATATACTCAAATCAAAATCAGTTCATTTTGATGAGCACAGTATCCAAGAAGCTTCACAAGATTTCGATGCTGAAGTTTTGCAATACAGATGACTTCATTCTTGAACTCATCGAGCCCTTGTTGGGATGTTTCTGAGAGCCGCTTCACAGCTATTTCTCTTCCATCCTTCAACACACCCTAACAGATTACGATTATAATTATGATTAAGAGTTTATGATACCTTATAATTCTGTAGATTTTACACTTTCGAATCATGATATAGGGATAAGCAATGTATGCCATATAAGAGGCATGAAGATGTTTGTTACCTTGTAAACCAGACCAAAGCCGCCTTGTCCAATCTTATTGGAGACACTGAAGTTACCTGTGGCCCTGGCTACTTCATGCAGACTATAACATTGTAAATCAAGTTGTTCCATCTGCAGACTTGTATTCTTTGCATCAAGCGCATACCAGTTTCCTACAAATGCTTATGTTACATGACTTATCTAAACTTCGAATCCAATGAACATGCAAAAGTGTCAACACTAAATGCCCTTTGTGTTACCTTGTCCTTTCATGTGAGGGGTTTTCCTTATTTTTCTACAGGCATATGTCACTACGAAGACCTTTCATTCAGAAATGATAATAGCATAGCTGTTGAAGTTAAAAACACCACTATAAGTGTTCTTTTATTTTTGTTGAAATTGGACAGAGAGTCCACAAGACCTTTCATTCAGAAATGATAATAGTTTAGCACATAAGCAAAAAAACACAGAAATAAATGGTCCATTTTTAGAGAAAAAAATTCGTACCTTCTAACTCAGAGGCTGCCATTCTTATGTAAATATCTTGATCTGCTTCGTATTCTCTTGTGTCCAAAAGCTCATCAAGCCACAACAAACATCCGCTTCCTCCATTTCTGATATCTAAACTTGTATAACCTGTACAAGAGCAGTTTCCTTTGCAAGTCATCTCACATTCTTTGAGGGTCATGCTCACATTATACCACACCCGTCGTGTGTCTGGTACCTTTACTCTTGCAATTTTCCAAAAACCATCCTCATCCCCATTCCCACATTGCAGAGGCTTTTTGCGTATACACCCACTTGCCCAATCTGATGCCTCCCATTCCTCTCGATTTCTTGGTTCAAACCCTTTCATACAAATACAAGGTGGATGCTTGTTAATGCTACAGATTCCAAAAGGACCGCAGAGAGAATACCGATCACAAATATCTACTACAGCGTTTGCATACACAATCCAGTCTTTGATTCGCTCAATCCATTGCAAAACCAGTCTCTTGCCATCCCATGTCAAAACCACCCGTTGAAAAACTCTACTTTTAAGTTGGTATGCGATATAGATTTCCTTTTCATTCATGACAAACTCGGGTGAGTAAATCTGATTTTCTTTTTCGATAGGAAAACCGCTAAAGCCGAGACCATTCCACGGTCCAAGTCTTCCCTGTAAAATTTCACCATGCCACCATAAATTTTGTGGATATCCATTCGTGTCATGTATATTCCTATACTCACCAATAGAAGGATCATCGGGGCTCTTCCAAGAGGTCATGCACCACTGCAGCCCAGTTACCAAATCCTTCCCTATTTTCATTCCTGGAAGAAAGGTGTCCCCTGGATAGTCAAAACTTTGCCAAATCATTTTATTATTTTTATTCCACACAACAAAATTTCCAGTATCTAAAAGCTGCGCCACCACTAGAGTATTATTATTACCCGTTGAATTGGATGACCAGGCCATGGGGTTGCCGCCACTACTAATCACCAGGTTTCCATGTCTGCTGAGTTTGAGCATGCCTGGTGTATCTGTGATTGGTTGCTCCCGGTTAGCAACCCATACAACAGTGCCATGTGATATCTTCTTGTACCATATCCCCAGGTATCGGTTGTTGGATTTCCCTGGACTAAAGAAGCCCAATTCAAACGTTTCTCCATCAGAAACAAGGGTGGCTTTACCATCTTTGATATCTTGATTTGCATGTATTGTATCTAGTGCAGTACAATCTAATGACAGCAAGATCAAAAGGAAAAGAATAATGTGTGTATGTATGTATTGGTCCTCCATGGATGATCCAAAACATGAAAGCAAAGACAACATTTTAGATACTTCAAATGGTTAAAAATTCTAGAACCTATAGTCAAGTCAAGTCAACTGAATGGCGGTCCTCATTTGCAATGTGACCAAGTTTTCTACAACAGATAGCAACTTTACATTTTTGAGTTATTTTCGGAGGACCAAGATGAAGACGTTGGTGGGGGACCTGGTGGACCGGGTTCTTTGTTATTATTATTATTGTTACTATTACTATTATTTTTAGACAAATTCATCAAAGTAGTCAAACTATACGAAAACTACATACTCTCCACTACTAAGCGAAAAGTTTGGGGGGTTCGCCACCCCCCACTATGCTGCGCCACTATTTACACATTAATTCTATTCTGTAAAGAAAACAAATTAAGATGGATTTTGGAATTAAAAAAAGTTTCATCTTCATAACTAATTGTGTGAATATAAGTCTAGATAACAACTTTAATATTGCCTGCAATCAGTGGCGAAGCTTGAATTTTTCGGCCGGGGGGGCGAAAACGTATATACCCAAAAATTTCTATAGAACCGGGGGGGGGGGGGGGGGGGGGATCCTTCGCCCCTGCCTGCAATGAAATCACTCTAGTTGTGTGAATATAACACATTTCATTGTTTTTAGTTGAAACCACTCTAGTATGAAGGGACATTTGCTACAATGAAAAAGCCCTTTCAAAATTGTTTTATATATAATTTTATGTCATTGAAATTTGAACAATGAAATGGGTTATGTATTAGTTTATTAAAACTTTGGACATTATTGTAGGAAGGAATTGATATCTACTATTTAGGTTATTTGATTATGTTTTGCCTTTGGTTCATAGTTTTGTATCTTCTACTTAATAATAGATGGAGTTAAATGCTTGGTTGGTCCCTGTGGTTTTCAAAAATTGCAGACTTGGTCCCAGTGGTTTACTAATTACACGCGTGGTCCCAAAACTTGTCAAAAATGCACTCGGTTGGTCCCCAGCCCTAACATCAGTTAAATTTCTCAGTTAAGTCCATGTTAAATGACCAAAATACCCTTGCTTATTAACTCTCTTTATAATTTTTGTTTAGTTTTACTTTTGACTTGGTTAAACCCATCATCATCTTCATCAGTAGGACACCATCATCTTCATCACCATCACCATCATCATCTTCATCACAAACCCACACCCCATCATAAGCTAAAGATTCGTCTGTAAGCTCAAAATCAGATCTTGTTGAAACCCATTTGTGGAAATCATAAACCTCTCTCCTATTTTACACCAAAAGCATTCATTTCCCCTAAATTAAACCAATTCATGTTTCATCAACTAAAATTAGGGTTCATAAACACACAATTTCCACCAGCAAGCAACAAAAAAACCCTAACTTTCTTAACACAACTGACTCATAACATCAGATTCTATCTACTTTCAATTAAAAACAACAACAATAAGCAGGTAAACTTCATAATCAAAAGCAAATTCAAACAATAACTGATGATGCATTTTTTATTCCAATTAATCCCACCAAACCTTTAATCTGAACACCTCCATTTTTACCTTGAAGCCGCCATCAGTGCCAGCCACCACCATCAGCGCCGACCACCAAGAAGGTTAGCTGCATTTCTTTAGGGATTTAAGGGACCGATTGACACCTAAACAGGGCGGATGGTCCAATCTACGCTGTGAATCCGACAAAGCACACACCCATCTCCTCTCTCTCGATCTCTCCTGGGCCCGATCGACGCTGGTCGTCTTTCCGGCGACCCGCCTGTGCCTCCACCGCCGCCGCCGTGGTCCCAAAACTTGTCGATAACACCTGAT
This sequence comes from Helianthus tuberosus, assembly GCA_030545235.1. NCBI lineage: Eukaryota > Viridiplantae > Streptophyta > Magnoliopsida > Asterales > Asteraceae > Helianthus > Helianthus tuberosus. The sequence continues at coordinate 12,134,137 of CM060429.1, read as the reverse complement.
TTTCCGTGGTCCCAAAACTTGTCGATAACACCTGATTTTTAGAGAGAGAGTACAGACCTTGTGTGCGGCTTAATTTTTTAGAGAGAGAGAGAGCGGTAACCAGATGTGCTGCTTAATTTTTAGAGAGAGAGAGTGGTGACCAGATTTTAGAGAGAGAGAGCAGGAACTTTGTGGGTTGGTGATGAAGATGGGTTGGTGATGAAGATGATGTGATGATGAAGATGATGGGTTTTTTTTTTTTTTTTTTTTTTTTTTTTAACGGCAAGATGATGGGTTTTTTAATTTTTTAATTTTTAGTTTTAGGTTTTTAAGTGTTCAAGGGTAATATAGTCATTTCACACATAGTTAACTAAGAAATTTAACAGAGCTTAGGGCTGGGGACCAACCGAGTGTATTTTTGACAAGTTTTGAGACCACGCATGTAATTAGTAAACCACTGGAACCAAGTCTGCAATTTTTGCAAACCACAAAGACCAACCAAGCATTTAACTCTAATAGATGTGTTATAAAGAGCATCCACCTACACCTGAGGATTAATAAATAGTAATTTTAATCCTAAAATTGATAAATGTAACAAAAGCAACTATTGAAGACATTTGTCTTCTTTCGCATGGTGATATTATTATATATATAATTTAACAAGTTGTATATTAAAAACTTTTAATTAATTATTATATATATCAAATGATAACACCACTTTGCTACGTTGATGTTATCATTTTTTTTTTCTTTTTCCTTTCTTTCTTTTCTTTTTGTGGTTTTTTTTTTACTTTTACCGTTTAATTTTCAGCATTTACTCTTACAACCACTTAACTTTTTAAATACTTTTTAATTGAGTTTTACGTCTTTATTTTTATTTACGTGTCGATATAAACTTAAGTTGATTTACATTTCGAAATGATTTTTTTTTTGTTTATTTACGATTTTGTCCCCAGTATAAAATTTGTTTTAATATTTTTTACAAGACTGTGGTAGTGTTTTATTTTAATTGGTTGGCTCGATTTAATTTTTATTTGTCATGCCAAGCGGTAGTTTTTCCATCGTTTTAGTTTTTTTTTTTTTTAGCAAAAGTATGGTAGTATTTTGTTTCACTTTGTTTACTCGATGTAAATTTTTTTGAGATCGTGTTATGAGTAGTATGTACAAGTAACTAAAACACAGACATACATGTTATGAGAAAGAAATATTCGGCTTAATGCCCCGCAACGGAGGCCGACAAAACCTAGTTATAAATAATTGAATTTGTGTTTTGTTCCCACATCAGAGGTGTGAGAAATAGTGGGTGGGTATTGTGGGCTATATTAATGTTTTCAGAACCGGACCGGAGGTTGACCCGGTCGCCTTACGGGGTCAAAGGTCAGACCGGTCCAACCGGTTCGACCGGATTTGAAACCCGGATTACGTCATAAATTATATAAAAATATATATATACAAAAGACATTTTTTAATTAAAGAACTATTAATTATTTTTTACTTTTTCTACTTATCATAAGTCATAACTCTAAGATTATCAAAAAAGATATTTTAGGTTATATTATATGTAGTTCCCAAAGCACTTTTTCTCTCTCTCCCTGTGCAACATTGTCTTCAAGCTTTTACTAGACCCATCTTCCCCACATCTGGTATATATCTTTTTTTTTTGAAAGAATCTGGTATATATCTATCATCTTCTACACATTCAACATTTTAATCTTTTTATCCCCATCAAGTTAACCTTCATAAATCTGTTCAACTACTTCGAGAACAAAACCCCAAAAGACCCAGTGATCCGATCTGCAGACGGAGAGTACACATGGCGAGTAAAGATGAAAAAGATCGGTTCTGCTGCAGATCCAGCAAAGAGAAGACTTAGAACAAGCTCAACAGAACTCCGGCGGCCCGACCTCTCTCACCGGATCTCCGGGCGAACCGCCGGTCACCGGCCGGACCACCGGTCCGATGCACAAACGGCCTGAACAAGTAAGTCGGCCCGGCAAAGCTTCCGGCTCCCGGCCCGACCGGTCCGGCCGTCCGGTCCGGTCCGCTATAAAAAAGGATGGTTGGGTATATTTTAAAGCTTAACCCTTCCTGTCAGGGTGAGAGGCGACCATTCAATGATCGTATAGAGACGGTGGGTCGTGCCGACACCTAAGACAACGAACGCACTTTTCTAAAAGGCGACTGCTCTACTTTACTTTAAGTAGGCTTGCCCGTCAATTTTTGGAAGCCCATTACATTGGGTCCCAACAAATAATTTGATCTGCTAGTTCTTATTTATATATTGTGACACATTAAAAATTTGCAAATATTTTAAGTATACACTTTCATGTGTATTATCGTTGGTCAGCATGTGTTATAAACTGTGCACCACAAAATATTACCATACTATATTATATTATACAATTTTTTATTGCAAACCACAAAATAAAAGTTGGACAAGATATTTTAGAGTTTTTTCAACATCCATTTTATAAGGAGATTAATAACAAGATTTTCCACTTATTGGTTTTTTATATACGATATGCATCTACTAGAGAAAAATATATTTTTCATATGTTCAACGTCACGTGAGTCCAGTTTAATTTTTGAATCCAAGTTGAGGGGCATAGAGAAACCAACAAATCTTACACATGATATTTATGATGTAAGTTCTTCTTATAGCTATTTATAATAATTCCTATATATTTTTAACAATCAAATTAAATAAACGAAAGACAACCAACAACAACTGGCCAACAAAGTTGAGTCTTATACCAAATATATTTTTTTCGACGTTTAAAAAAAGTTAAATTAAATATTTTAAGGGTGAAAACCAATAATGTTATTTCCTATAATATCCTAAAAATAACAAAACAGTTTATTATCAGAACATCCTAACAAATGTTTCATATCGGAAAATGTTAAACAAACATTTCAAAAACATTCATAAACAGGTCAATAAGAAATGTAAGTAAAAAATTAATTTGAAAGGTAAAAAACGAAACATACAAATATATTTTATAACATACAAATATATTTTATTTGAAATTTATAGTTCTCGACATGTTTTTTATCTTGTGTTATTAATTATTGACATTTTTTATGATAGCACCGTAGATGTTGATAGCATTGCCTAATGCTTACCATCTATTCTATCGTTTAGTTTTGGGTTATTGGATTTATTACTCCTGACTATTGGGTATTAGCCGATGCCACTTTCAACTATCACTTTGACTTCTACCACTTCCAACTTAACACTTTGTGTGTTGTGTCACTCCGGTTGGGTGGATTTTGGCTTCCTTTTTTATCTTTTAAGAGCAGATTCACCTATACTCATTAGTAATTCACAAAGTGTTAGCCTAATATCACAAATAACACAAGTCAAACACTATGTAATGTTCACATGTGGAGTGACACAACACACAAAGTGTTACTTTAGGAGTGGTGGGAGTTAAAGTGATAGTTAGGAGTGGCAGCGGCCAATACCCAATAGTTGAGAGTAATAAAATCCAATAACCCTTTAGCTTTAAAGTTTTTTTTTCTCTCACTATATTTAATACATTTAACACCTGTTTAACTAGTTTTTTTTTTAACGGTAAGGAACGACGTGTCAACCACCGTGACACCGGGCGTTGTGGCCAAGGTCGACTACTCGACCGCCGCCTGCCCCTTGGCTCTCCCAGATGCGCGGAAACCCGACCTCCACCCGCCCGAAGGCACGACAGTGAAATAATCGGTAAAACCTCGACTCTCATCCAAGACGAAACGGCGCCACCTGTATTCACCTTCACCTGGATGCCGCAGAAAATAAAGGGGAGAGTGGGAGTCGAACGTGGGTCACGAGGAACACCAAGTTTTTCCCAACCACTTTACCACTACCTCATTGGCTTTAACTAGTTTTCTTTAACTGTTTAAATTACATCAAATTCGTCTTTAATGGGGTTTGAAGCATTGACCTCGATGAAAGCAACACCTTAACTCTAAGACCACGTGTAGTGGCTTGGGGATTGGGCATGAAGTGGACAAAAAAGCCCCATTCACTGGAGCACACCGCCCCCATGGGCTTTTTTTAGTGATTTTTGGGTTGGGGCGTTTCCAAAAAAATGACTGATTCAAAAGTGAATGTCCAATAGAATTTTTGCGATGGTTTTTTATTTATTTTTTCTGTAATTCAATTAAAATATCTAATCATTGTAGGACCTTGTGTAATGGGGCGTTACATCGCGCCAAACACCACCATAAAGTCTCATGGCTCCCCTGAACACCATTACGAGGGCGCCATGTTTCATCCTTCCCCACTTCTCGCGAAATGCATAACGGCGTGTTTCATCCTTCCCCACTCTCTCTCTCTCTCTCTCTCACACACACACACATATATATATATATATACATACATATATAAAGCCTCATACATATATATCCTCACTACACACTCAAGTTATATAAAGCCTCTCTCTTACGTGTTTCGTCATTTGTCGCATAACGCCCCACAAAGGGCTTTATGACTACACATGGCCTAAGGAAGCTTGAAGTTCAAGCCCCACTACATTCTTTTTTTTAACTTCAACCCTTTTGTTGAGACACATGTCGGATAATGTCCAAGGAAGGGGCTTGAACTCCTAAACCACTACGCATGGTCTAATGATTTTGCCAATTAAACCCAACCCCACCATTTTTTAGTTTTTAAATACGGTATCAAGAAACACTACCCTTCATACAAAGTTTTTTTTGTTTATGTGGGTATTTATCGCTTAAAAAACATATAAAGGTTTAAATAGAGTATTTTAAAGGACAACTTTTGTAGAAAATGTAATTTAATTCTAATAAAATGTCATTTGGCAATATCACCCTAAAAAGTAATAACAAATATTATTAATAATTAATATTCGTTATCTACTTACCTATACTTTAATAAAATATCTTTACTTTAATAAATAAAAACAAACTTATCGAAAGAAGATGGGATAACCAAAAATTTATATATCCATCCCTATTTAACGTAACCAAAAATTTAAAAAAATCATCATATTTATAATTTGTTATTATCGTTTTCACAAATGGTAAACATATATATAAACAATATATATGCTCTTAGATTGTGAACTAATTCTATTCCATCTCCTACTTTGATAACACTTTTTAAAATAAGAAAATATTTATTTGAAATAAAATAAAATATACTAATACTTTTGTATTCAAAAACAAAATTCTTTCTTCGTAAACGCATCATTTAAAACGAGTAATGTTATATTTTCTTTAATTTTGTATATATAGTTCATATTAGATATTAGAGTTGTATGTATTCATATCAAAACTTATCTATAGACTTATATAAAGCATTTCCTTTTCCTATAATGGTCATTTCCACCACAAATTTTAAGACGGCATGTGAAGAGGCATGTTCAATCTCTAATCTTTTGCCCTTTTCTTCCCATCATACCCCTCTACACTTCTTTCATCACTTCTAACCTTTCATCAGATTGAAACCGTCGAAATTGATAATCACCTTCTTCAATGCTCAATTCAATAGCGTCACTGCAATTACTAATTCAATCAATTAGGTGTAACATCCCGAAAATATAAGTTCATAAAATTTACAATTTATTTGTAAATAAATTAGTAAAATAAACTAAGGGTGACACTAACCTAGTTAGATAATGACTAGTGAATAGTTAAAGGACAAAAAGGGGACTAAAGGAAATTAGAGGGACCAAAAGTGATTAAACTAAAATTTAGTTTAATAAAACATGAAAAATAGAAATCTCAAACACACATACGTGTGTGAGATCGACCAGACAAGAGCAGGGGGCGACCAAGTTCATCAAAACCCTAGTTCAGTATAAAATCTCTAAATTGAAGGATCAAACTCAGTCCAAATCAAAATCCGAACATAGATTAGTGATCCTCGTCACAAGGGGGTTACAAGGTATGCAAAATTTGGTGTTAATTCTCTGTTTGAAATTCTCATGAAATTGGGAAATCTGAAATTAGATGATACATGTTTGTGATTTGGTTAGCTTAGTGATGAGATGGTGTCTAGAAGTAAAACCTAGACAACTACATGTGAAATCATGTCCAAATTCAGGAAATTCCATGAACACATTGAAGGTGGGTTATGGGTTTTACAAGATAATGATGAACACTAGGGTTTAGAATGATTATTCTAGTGTAATTTGATCATAGAAAGTGATTTCAGAAAAAGTATGATGTTTAGGGGTAAACCCTAGATGATTTCTTGTTTGAATCAAAACATAAAGTGCTTAAAAGACTTGTATATTAATGCACTAATGACTTGTACATTATGCATGAATAACTTGTACATTATAACTCATATCTCGATATTGAATAAAATTTATATTGACACGTCGACAAAAATCAGCACGTTTTAACGGTATGTTTAGAACTTTTTAAAATATAATATATTCAAAGATATAAGAGAAAAGGAAAGAAAAATAAAAATTGAGGAATACATAGGTAAAGATAAAGGAAGAAAAGTGTAAGTTTTTTGGGAAAATGGTATAAATATTGTTAAAAAGACACGTTTACCCTTAAAAAGTAGTTATCATGTACATTAGGTGTTGTACTTTAAGCAATTTCGGTATACTACTTAAGTTTTAAAGGTTTTAGGAAATATATTATAATATAGTATAGATGTGTATGTTAATATATAGTGGGAATGCTCGCGCGTTGCAGCGGGTACGCCTGTTTTGTCGCCTCGTGGGTGTTCTTGGGGTTTGTGTCGTGTATATGGCATTTGTGGGTTATTTATTATATAACTTTATTATGCTACATGACTCGCATTAGGTGATTGTTCATAATAATTTAATTTGGTTCATACGACGCACATAACCAAAAGCTATTTAGTTCATGTGATCCATGTATATCAACAAACATATTTGTCCATATCTAATTAAGAACAAAAACAAATAAATTAAGATATGTCAACTATAATGCAAAACGAGCATATTATTGAAATATGCTTTAACGTAAAAAAATATATTTACAATTTTACACCATTTAGATAACTTTAACGTATAAAAAGAAATGTATTGAAATATCCATCAACCAAACCACTTGATTTGCCCATTTTGCCCCCTCTAGGATTCCGTAGTTCCATATGAGAACTTTTACATGCTTAAAGAGTTAAAGTTGATAGACGAATTCAAGAGTTGAAAATGATGGTGTTTCTGAGATTTTGTAACTGAATTGCATTATGATCTGCAACTTCAGTTTGTCTTCAAAGGATCCCAACAATTTTTTTTTCACTGCAACTACCAGTAACATCATCATTAGCTCTTAACAAAAGTCAACACAAGAGTTAGAAAACTAAACACAATGATCAGTACATCCTTCCATGTTCTAATTCAAATTTAAGTCAGACTTCCTAATAACTAAAACTAGCTCCAATCACTCATGCATCACTTCATCCACTTTCCTCTTCATCTTCATCCAACAACTTAGAATAATCCACTTTGTCAAACAAGAACTTGATATTTTCATTCTTCTCGGACATCAAGTATTCGTCACAATCATCCTCTTCATCCAATCGTGACATCCTCCTCTTCATCCACTCGTCACAATACTTATTATAAATCTCTACAAGCTCTTGAACCAAAGCACTCCCTCTATTTGACATACCTGCAAAATTGGCAATAGATCTATTCTTCGACCTCTCGTTGAGAATTTCTTGAGCAACCGTAGCCAATGTTGGGAAGTTACGTCTTTGAACCAACTGCTCCTCTGCCGCTGTACAAAAGTAGCGAAAATACTGTGGACACGAAGATGCGACAATATGACTCATGGCCTTGTCAAAGTTGTCTACTTCATCTTTCACTGAAACATGCTCGAGAACTGGTGATTTCGAATCCACTAAATGATTTTTTATATTGACAATCGAACTTAGTTCATTCCATGCCAATATCGCACTGACATAACGGGCCATATTTTGGAGAAATCCTGTCTGCTCACCCCCCCCCCCCCCTCCACATGAGATACTTCAAGATCTCTCGTTTGAATTCCATATTTCTTGAAAACACTTCTCTTAGGGGGGAGGGAGTGGTGATCACTCATCACTCACAACATCCAATCAAATTCTGCCATGTCATCAACCAATATTCCATCACTCACAACCTTTTTTAGTGGAAATGGTCATCACTCACAACACCCAACAATAAACCCTCACATCCCCTCACATCCAATTATCACGGAATGGCCATCACGCGTGAATTTTATCACGTGAAATTGTTCATCACGCGTTAAAGTTGTAGGTGGCGGTGGTTTATGGCATTATTCCACGCGTTGAAATTGTTCATCACGGAGAAAAAGGGCACCGCCCCGCCTGCCCTTACCATTTTCACTCGAGTGAAGTCCAATGGATACTTTATTCTTGTCAGCTTTTCATCAACTCCTAGTCTTCCACCGAGAGCTTTCACCCTGGCTTTTACGAAGTTAGAATAGCTTTCCTTAGAAATGTGTTTGAACGGTAACATCAAGCTCACTCCAATGAATACGACGAGTTCAACGTAGCTATAGGAATCTTCAATATCAAAGTGATAGCCAACACCTTCAGACTCTGTTGGAACACGTAATGTATTGATTTTTGCGCCTGCTTGCCAGAGTGGTTCTATCATAAGTTTTAGCAAATCTGGAGAATATGCACCAATAATACTGGCGAATAGAGCACCTGCCTCATGAGATGTCTTAGCATGCGGTATATGAGTCCAGCAGATACCAGAGACAATAGTTGTCGCATATTTATGATCATCAGCTATGAAAACATCCACCGGCATTTTTCTGCTAAACATATTAGGTCGGTGATACTTGTCTTTAACATGTGTGAACGGTTTCGCCTATTTGTGGGCCCGAACATTCTTCAAAGTTAAGCAATTTAGAAAAATAGAAAAAAAAACTATTTTTCTGATTTTTATCATATAAATTACAAAAAAAACATGTTCAAAGACAGCTATCAAAACTCGGCAACATTAGGCGAAAAAAAAACAAACAAACAACAAACGAATTTAATTATCTTGGCTGGAATGGACGACCTCACTTATATACAAAGGAATTCAAAACTCACCCCAGAAGGCGATGTTTGGATTGCTAAGGTGCTACTTTCTTAACACGCGGACTTCAACTGTTGTCAGTGGAGAGCTGTATTGTAGAGCTAAATGTAACACCCCATGTTCCCAGAAGTCAAAGTCAAAGTCAAGGTCAAAGTCAAAGGAAGAGAAGATTGCAAATTGCGATCTGCCACTCCTTGCTTAACGACCGATCGCGCAACTTGACTTGTAATCAACTACTTTTATGTATTTGACTTAGTTGTATTATGTGGAGTAAATGATAATAAGCACACTTAATCGCAGTAATCGATGTATGTTTATCGCCGATAATCGCTTTACGACTGTGATCAATAGGAAGTAACAATGCGATAAAGTTAACTAAACGCTAATCAACCAAACGCTAATCGCATCGCTACCGAATCGCAATCCGAATCCCAGTGAATTACAGGTTCTGGATATTGTTTTACATGTGTGTGTGTTATGTATGTGTTACTTGTGCATGTTTAATTATGTTTTGTGGTGATCAATCGCAATCTAATCGAAAACGCTAAACGCATGTTATTTATAGTGATTGTATGTTAGATATAGTAGTTAGGTTATTTGTGTAACTAATGGGTAATACTATCGCATCGCGTACTCGATACGAATCGCAACGCTCAATGCACGAAACGAAAACACGAAATCCAACTCGTTGGAGCCACTCGATCGAGTGATCACTCGATCAGATGGCCAACCGATCGGATCGCCATCCGATCGGACTGCCATCCGATCGGTGACCCATTCGACACTTGTGCTCTTTTCCTCTTTTAGAAAACACTATAAATACCCCCACCTGTCATATCATTTGATGTAACAGCAATCTCACTCGAACCAGTCCGTTCCAACCCACTTTTCTCTCGATTTCTCACGATTCCGGTAAGATCTCAACTCAATCCTTTTACTTCTATGACCTACACACAATTCTTCATCTTTTTCATCTTTGAATCTTCACTTTTAACCGTGAAATCTACTGATTTGAGGCGTTTTAGGGTGATGTCATCATGGAGTTCTTATGAACTTCATAGTTTGGCTTCATTCCACCAAGAACAACTCAGATCTAAAGGATTTCCACAAGATCTAATAATGTTTTCATATAAATCTAAACATTTTTGAGGTTAAAAGGAATGAAATACGGTTTATTTACTTTCTTTCAACTCTTTTACACTCAATGCACTCAAAACCGATAGAATCGGAACTCGATCTGACCTTCTACTCATTCTTAGTGAAGTGTCGGTACAAACTCTGGTTTCTATCAAGGAGACAACCGATTTCGGGTTGAACACGAGCAACCGTCAAGAACAGTTGACTGGTCAGATTGGGGTGATTCCCGTCTGATCGGATGACTCAGGCTTGATGGAGTTCCTATTGTTTAACCTGATGTCATACCGTCTCGATCAAACCGCAAACTTTCAAACTTAACAATTTTCAAAACAAACAAGTCACCATGCGAACTGCCATCCGATCGAACGGCACTCCGCACGAATGACTTAGATGGTAGAAACCTTTCTTATTTTAGAAAATGCTACAACGAAAACTTTAAAGGACAGGCCATCATACACAAACACATCCTCGCCAACAAATGTCAATCCGACCGAATGGCCATCCGACCGGATGACCATCCGAACGGATTGACATCCGACCGGATGACCATCCGAACGGATTGACATCCGATCGAATGACCATCCGGCCGGATCGCCATCCGACCGGGTTACCATTCGACACTTGTGATCTCGCACCGTTTTACGCACCGCTCTTCGCTTATGCTACCGTTAACTGTTCAGGCTAATCTCACCCTAGAGCTCCCTTCAATCCATCATCGCTGTGAGTATAATCGATCCCTTTTTGCTTTACGCACTTTTGGGTGTTACATACGTTACTTATTCCAAATCACATCGAACACACAATGCAACACATTTTAACGCTAACCGTTACCGCATGTTATACGTGACTCGATGAATGCCTGTTTGTTATGTTTACACATTGATTGCTGTCTACCTGCCTTAGCAACGATAGTACTATAGTTTAGACTCAGCACCTATTCATTCAGGGGTTGTTAAGGATCTTACTTCACGTGCTCACAGTGGTGAACATGTGTTGCGCACTCGCTACTCGCAGTCAACTCATAGTCCTTGGTATTGATAGGATCTTTGTCGATAACTTACGTGCTTCACATTATACGTTGTACATACTGGTTATGCGTAAACGATTTCGAACTCTATTATATTATCAAACTTGTATGCTCACCTTTACACTATGTGTATTGACTTTATTTTAACGTATGTGACAGGTATTTAAGATGCTATCTGCTAGGATGCCTGCTTTTGTGGAATCAAGTAGGATCGAGAGTCTAGAAACAAAGACAATTTATTTTTATTTGAAAATCTGAGTTGTCGTGACATGTTTTGTTTTGAGAATATCGATGTCTGTAATAATTGAATTGCTTGGTAGGTTATGGTATGGGACATAATATTAACTATCTGGTAATTTAGTCGTTATGGAATTTCTCTTGACAATCTGTTTCGCTAAGTGCCATGCCCCGATGTTTCCGCCTTCGATTGGGGTGTGACATATTGGTATCAGAGCCATAACCATAGGGAACTAGGAAAGACACAACCTAGTCCGGGTTGTTGTCTTAGAATCGACCTAGACTATAGTCTAAGTACCCAAAGCGACCTCTAATTGTGTAAACTCTATCGCTTATGCAATGCTAGGGATACCAGTATGAATTGGGACAACTCGCACAAGGTGAGTTACTTCGCTCGAGTGGAACTCCTCGTATGAAGTAGGTCACGTTGCCTGAGTTGTGCACTTCGTACAAAGCATTCCTGCTCAATCTCCAAACGCTCGACAATCTTTCCTAAGGTTGTCAAGCTGTTTTAGCCTTTCCTAAGGCTATCACACGCACGTCTTTCAACACAATCGAGTAATTCGATCGGGAATAGGTGTGAAAACCGCAAACTCTCGATCGGATCGCTCGCTCGACACGTATTTTTACTGTTTGCGTTGAATCAGGAGTGAAATCCGTACTTCGACGCGAATATTCCACCTTACTTCATCAAAACAGGGAACATAGTCGTTAATTTAGGGGTGAAACCCGAATCTTGATGACTTATTCCGCTTTTACCTTTATTTCGCAAAACTCTCACCAAAGTCTCGACGGACTCCAACGACTTGAAGTCGCACTATGACTGGAAGGATTCGTGTCGATTGCCCGGATCGAGGCAAGAGCACAGTCTGGAAGGCCCAGTGTGCACTTACGAGTCCTTGTGAATAGTCGATTCACTTTGGGTAGTCAAAGTCTAGCACACCCGAGACATTCTATTCGATTTTATGTGTTTCCGATTCTGGAACCCGCAGCCGCCAACTCTGTGATTTACAGATTTTATGTGAATTTTATGTGATTTTATGCGTACCTATGTTCAATTGTTAACATGTTGAGATACCGATGGATTCGATTTAACACACGCCGCACGACATACTATTGTGATGGATAAGTAAATACGTGAAAAATATATGTTACCTGCAATCGTTACCAGTTATTCGCAACCGCTATACTATATCGTTACATACTATTGTGAAGGATAAGTTAATACGTGCAAAATATATGTGCTTAGGCTAGTTTATGTGCTTACGTGCCCTACGTGCTTATGTGCTGACGCAAACCACATGTTAGAATGGGATAGCATGTGCTAGTGTGTTTATATGAACTATGTGCTTCTGTGAATACGTGATTCTGTGGATTAATTGCCTACATGACTATGTGAAATTACGAAAAGTAAGTACGCTAGACTTTGCTAGGATTATTCGACTTGTATTGAATCCTGTGGCGATGTCTGTTGCAGACAATGTCGTCATTTGGATCGCACCATTCTCGAACGGCTCGTCGCAATCACGAGGATAAACGAATTGCTGCTCTCGTCACTAACCAGATCGTCAAAGTTCTCCCTCAGATCGTCAGTGAACTGCATGAAAATGCCTGTAAATCTTCTGAGGAATCCATGACTGAATCCCCTAAAGCTGCTTTTAGCTTCAAGCAGTTCAAAGCTTGCGGGCCAAAGGAATTTACCGACGAAGATGGTCCTACGGCCATGTTTCAATGGTTTGATACGATCGAAGTCACCCTGCGTCAGAGTGGCTGTCCAGAAAACCTCCGAACTATCAATGCTACAGGCGTCTTTCAATCCCGCGCTCTCGATTGGTGGACGACCGAGAGAAACAAACGAGGAAACGATGCAGCTTTCGGATTGTCGTGGGATGAGTTGAAGAACATCATGATGCAAGAGTTATGCCCTCCCCATGAACTCCAGAAGCTCGAGGACGAATTCTGGCACATTAAGCAGGATGGTAGAGATAACGCTAGTCTAACTGCTCGCTTCAAGCAGTTGAGTATCATCTGCCCTGGTCAAGTCACTACCCCAGACGTTACGATCAAGAAGTATATCCGCGCTCTGCCGAATTGTGTCACTGATTTTGTTCAGGCTGCGAAGACGACAACTATTGAGGAAACCTACCTGCTCGCTGCCGAGATCAATGATAAGCGAGTCAGGGCTGGTTGTTTTGACAAAGCTTCCAAGAGTCTGCACCAAGCTACAGCTGCTTCCATCGCTGAGACTACCACCGTCACACCGCAATCTTCAAAGCTCTCACGTCGCAAGAGGAAGAACAACAACTCCAGCAACAAGAACTGTGCGATTACTGCTGCTCCGCTCCAAACAGTGTCTGCCCAACCGCAACCTCAACAACGTCAAGTAGCGGCTCCTGCGGCCAATGCACCACTTGCCAAGCGTGCATACACTGGCCCACACCCGCTTTGTCCTACTTGCACCAATCATCACCCGGTTGGTATTGCTTGCAGATTCTGTGTACATTGCAACATGTATGGTCACTTCACTGCTAATTGCCGTAATGGTAATCGACAAGCCCCAACTGCAGCTCAAGCTCAAGGTCTAGCTCCTGCTCAACAAGCTCTACTTTCCGCCCCTCAAGGCCAACAAGCAGCTCCCGCACCCGCGATCCATGCTAGAGCTTGCTTTGCGTGTGGTGATCCCAACCACTTCGCAAACATGTGCCCAAATCGAGCGGTGAAGCAAGAGCCACAACAGCAGCATCCGCAACAACAACAACAGCAGCCACCACAGCAACAACAGCAAGCAGCCCGCGGGCGAGTCTTCAACATCAACGTCCGTCAGGCTCAGGCAGACAACAACGTGGTTAATGGTACGTTTCTCGTAAATGGTATTTATGCTTCGTGTTTATTTGATACTGGAGCCGATAACTGTTTTGTATCGTTTGAATTCGAAAAGCTCCTAAATCGTAAGCGCGCTAACCTCCCAACGACCTTCGACGTAGAAGTTGCCACTGGAAGAACCGTCACCGTCAGTTCTGTTCTACGTGACTGTACCCTCGATCTCAACGGTCACATTTTCCCGATTAACCTCATACCGATTCAACTTGGTAGCTTTGATGTCATAGTAGGTATGGATTTCCTTCGGGAAAATCATGCTGAAATTGTTTGCTTTGATAAGATGATTCGATTCTCACTCGCAAATGGTGATCAATTGTGTGTTTATGGTGAAGTCGCTTCGAAGAAACTCCAACTCATGTCGTGTGTCCTGGCTAGCAAGTATATCCGCACGGAATACCAAGCTTTCTTGGCACACATTGTAGTAACGGAGAAGGAAAAGAAAGGTAATCCCGGAGTAAGAGACGTCCCCGTAGTTTGTGAATTCCCCAACGTATTCCCTGAAGATCTACCAGGCTTACCTCCCACTCGTGATATCGATTTCCGAATCGACCTCATACCTGGAGAAAATCCTGTTGCTAGAGCGCCTTATCGTCTCGCTCCTTCTAAAATGCGCGAACTCTCGAGCCAGCTCCAGGAGCTACTTGACAAAGGCTTTATTCGCCCAAGCACCTCTCCTTGGGGCGCACCTGTCCTTTTCTTCAAAAAGAAGGATAGATCGTTCCGGATGTGCATCGACTACATGGAACTGAATAAGCTTACTATCAAGAATCGATACCCCTTGCCCCGAATCGATGACTTATTTGACCAATTGCAAGGTGCTACGTGTTTTTCAAAGGTCGACCTACGTTCAGGCTACCACAAGTTACGAATTCAAGAGGAGGATATACCCAAAACCGCGTTCCGAACCCATTATGGCCATTTCGAATTTGTTGTTATGCCCTTTGGTCTTACTAATGCCCCCGCTGCCTTCATGGAACTAATGAATCGCGTGTGTAAACCCTATCTTGACGGCTTCGTCATCATGTTTATCGATGATATCCTGATCTATTCCAAATCGAAAGCCGAATACGCGCAACATCTCAGTTTGGTTCTTGAGTTACTCCAGGGAAACCGTCTCTATGCCAAGTTCTCCAAGTGTGAATTCTGGCTTGACGAGGTCCAATTCTTGGGTCACATCATCAATAGTCAAGGAATTCATGTCGATCCTGCGAAGATCGAAGCTGTTAAGAGTTGGGTCACACCTAAGAACCCGTCCGAAGTTCGTTCATTCCTCGGATTGGCTGGTTACTACCGCCGATTCATCGCCGACTTTTCGAAAATCGTTGTACCGCTTACCTCTCTTACGCACAAGGACAAACCTTTTGTTTGGGGAACTGAACAAGAGGAAGCCTTTCAAACTCTGAAGCTTATGCTTTGTAATGCTCTCGTTCTCTCTTTACCCAACGGAGACGACGACTTCGTAGTCTATTGTGATGCCTCAAACCTCGGTCTTGGTTGTGTTCTTATGCAACGAGACAAGGTTATCGCGTACGCGTCTCGTCAACTCAAGATCCACGAGAAGAACTATGCCACACACGACCTCGAGCTTGGCGCAGTTGTTTTTGCCCTGAAGATTTGGCGACACTACCTTTATGGTACTAAGTGTACGGTCTTCACCGACCATAGGATCCTACAACACATATTTAGCCAGAAAGAACTGAATATGCGTTAACGCCGGTGGGTAGAACTACTCAACGATTACGACTGTGAGATTCATTACCACCCTGGCAAAGCGAACGTCATTGCTGACGCCCTCAGTCGACAAAACTATTTGCATAGCGTTCGTAATACTCAAGCCCCGTACCATCTCGAGACTCTTATTCGCGACGCCCAGCATGCTTGTTTTACCGAACGTACCTTGAAAAAGGAACGGATTACGCATGATGGCGCTCAACTCGTGAATAAATCGAATGGTATATTCCATTATTTGGACCGAATTTGGATTCCCAAGCATACCAACTTGCGACAAGTCTTGTTAGATGAAACCCACAAGTCTCGCTATTCTATTCATCCGGGTGCCGATAAGATGTACCATGACCTTCGTCAATGGTACTGGTGGCCTGGAATGAAGAGGGATATCGCCATCTACATTTCGAAGTGCCTAACTTGCTCTAAAGTCAAGTCTGAACAGCAAAGACCCTCTGGCTTACTTGTCCAACCCGAGATCCCTATGTGGAAGTGGGAAAGTATAGCTATGGACTTCATAACGAAACTACCGCGCACGCCATCAAGTCACGACAGCATCTGGGTTGTCGTTGACCGCTTGACTAAATCCGCTCACTTTCTGCCGATACGAGAAGACTATAAGTTGGAACGATTAGCCCGAATCAACACCGACTAAATTATCTGTCGACATGGGACACCTCGTGACATCATCTCCGACTGCGATGGTCGGTTTACCTCGCGTCTTTGGGAAACATTTCAATCTGCTCTCGGTACTACTCTTAATCTAAGTACCGCATTCTATCCCCAAACAGACGGTCAGACTGAAAGAACGATTCGTACCCTCGAAGACATGCTTCGCTCATGTGTCATAGATTTCAGTGGTAATTGGGACGCGCACTTACCTTTAGTCGAATTCTCGTACAATAACAGTTATCATTCAAGTATTCAAATGGCACCTTTTGAGGCATTATACGGAAGAAAATGTTGATCACCTATTGTATGGCACGAGATCGGAGACGCGCAAATTACCGGTCCCGAGCTATTGCAAGAAACGACTGACAAAATCCTCCAAATTCGAGACAATCTACTGAAAGCTCAGAGCCGTCAGAAAAGTTACGCCGATAGACGCCGCAAGCCCCTTGAATTTGACGTTGGCGATCACGTACTCCTAAAGGTTGCTCCTTGGAAGGGGGTGATCAGATTCGGCAAGAAAGGAAAGCTCACGCCTCGATATGTGGGACCCTTCAAGATTCTGAAAAGAATTGGCAAAGTGGCCTACAAACTCGAACTACCGGAGGAACTGAGTAATGTCCATCCGACTTTCCACGTTTCGAACCTCAGAAAGTGTTTGGCCGACCAGGAGTTACATGTCCCTCTAGAGGATCTACAAGTGGACGAAACATTACAGTTCGTGGAAAAGCCTGTCGTGATCACGGGCCGAGAAACCAAGGTACTCTGACGCTCACGCATTCCCATTGTGAAGGTTCGCTGGGAAGGCAAACGAGGCGCCGAGTTCACCTGGGAACTAGAAAGTGACATGAAGGCGAAGTACCCGCAACACCCGCAACTGTTTGTTACGCCTACTTCTTAAATTTCAGGACGAAATTTCCTCAACTGGGGGAGGCTGTAACACCCCGTGTTCCCAGAAGTCAAAGTCAAAGTCAAAGGAAGAAAAGATTTCAAATTGCGATCTGCCACTCCTTACATAACGACCGATCGCGCAACTTGACTTGTAATCAACTACTTTTATGTATTTGACTTAGTTGTATTATGTGGAGTAAATGATAATAAGCGCACTTAATCGCAGTAATCGATGTATGTTTATCGCCGATAATCGCTTTACGACTATGATCAATAGGAAGTAACAATGCGATAAAGTTAACTAAACGCTAATCAACCTAATGCTAATCGCATCGCTACTAAATCGCAATCCGAATCGCAGTGAATTACAGGTTCCGGATATTGTTTTACGTGTGTGTGTTATGTATGTGTTAGTTGTGCATGTTTAATTATGTTTTGTGGTGATCAGTCGCAATTAATATCGCAATCTAATCGAAAACGCTAAACGCAAGTTATTTATAGTGATTGTATGTTAGATATAGTAGTTAGGTTATTTGTGTAACTAATGGGTAATACTATCGCATTGCATACTCGAAACGAATCACAACGCTCATTGCACGAAACGAAAACACGAAATCCAACTCGTCGGAGCCACTCGATCGAGTGATCACTCGATAGGATGGCCAACCGATCGGATCGCCATCCGATCGGTGACCCATTCGACACTTGTGCTCTTTTCCTCTTTTGGAAACACTATAAATACCCCCACCTGTCACATCATTTGATGTAACAACACTCTCACTCGAACCACTCCGTTCCAACCCACTTTTCTCTCGATTTCTCGCGATTCCGGTAAGATCTCAACTCAATCCTTGTACTTCTATGACCTACACGCAATTCTTCATCTTTTTCATCTTTGAATCTTCACTTTTAACCGTGAAATCTACTGATTTGAGGCGTTTTAGGGTGATGTCATCATGGAGTTCTTATGAGCCTCATAGTTTGGCTTCATTCCACCAAGAACAACTCAGATCTAAAGGATTTCCACAAGATCTAACAATGTTTTCATATAAATCTAAACATTTTTTAGGTTAAAAGGATTAAAAGACGGTTTATTTACTTTCTTTCAACTCTTTTACACTCAATGCACTCAAAACCGATAGAATCGGAGCTCGATCTGACCTTCTACTCATTCTTAGTGAAGTGTCAGTACAAACTCTGGTTTCTATCAAGGAGACAACCGATTTCGGGTTGAACACGAGCAACCGTCAAGAACACCTGACTGGTCAGATTGGGGTGATTCCCATCCGATCGGATGACTCGGGCTTGATGGAGTTCCTATTGTTTAACCTGATTTCATACCGTCTCGATCAAACCACAAACTTTCAAACTTAACAATTTTCAAAACGAACAAGTCACCATGCGAACTGCCATCCGATCGGATTGCCATCCGATCGAACGGCAATCCGCACGAATGATTTGGATGGTAGAAACCTTTCTTGTTTTAGAAAATGCTACAACGAAAACTTTAAAGGACAGGCCATCATACACAAACACATCCTCGCCAACAAATGTCAATCCGACCGAATGGCCATCCGAACGGATTGACATCCGATCGAATGACCATCTGGCCAGATCGCCATCCGACCGGGTTACCATTCGACACTTGTGATCTCGCACCGTTTTACACACCGCTCTTCGCTTATGCTACCGTTAACTGTTCAGGCTAATCTCACCCTAGCGCTCCCTTCAATCCATCATCGCTGTGAGTATACTCGATCCCTTTTTATTTTGGATGTTACATACGTTACTTATTCCAAATCACATCGAACACACAACGCAACACATTTTAATGCTAACCGTTACCGCATGTTATACGTGACTCGATGAATGCCTTTTTTATGTTTACACATTGATTGCTGTCTACCTGCCTTAGCAACGATAGTACTATAGTTTGGACTCAGCACCTGTTCATTCACGGGTTGTTAAGGATCTTACTTCACGTGTTCACAGTGGTGAACATGTGTTGCGCACTCGCTACTCGCAGTCGTTGGTATTGATAGGATCTTTATCGATAACTTACGTGCTTCACATTATACGTTGTACATGTTGGTTATGCGTAAACGATTTCGAACTCTATTATATTAACAAACTTGTATGCTCACCTTTACACTATGTGTATTGACTTTACTTTAACGTATGTGACAGGTATTTATGATGCTATCTGCTAGGATGCCTGCTTTTGTGGAATCAAGTAGGATCGAGAGTCTAGAAACAAAGACAATTTATTTTTATTTGAAAATCTTAGTTGTTGGGACATGTTTTGTTTTGAGAATATCGATGTCTGTAAAAATTGAATTGCTTGGCAGGTTATGGTATGGGACATAATATTAACTATCTGGTAATTTAGTCGTTATGGAATTTCTCTTGACCATCTGTTTCGCTTAGTGCCATGCCCCGATGTTGCCGCCATCGATTGGGGTGTGACATAAAATTCTCTTGACTTCCATTTATGTGCACCTGTTTCAGCAACAAAGTGAAGGTACAGTCTTGGCTAACAACTGAGAATGCAACCTTAAAACAATATATGAATTAGTTAGGTTCTTTGGGTAAAGAATCAAAATAGGAACTAAAATAAAGTATTATTTTAATGAATTTCACTTATTTATTCAAAGTACGAGGTTTACTTGCGGCTTGACTCACGGTCCATGAAGCTCTAAGTTAGGCTGGGTTGCTACCATTTGTAACACTCGTCTTTAGATTTCCTCTATGTTTCGAAAAACAAGAAGCACAATTCTTATAAAAGTGTAAATTTACATTTATACTATTAGTTGATTTGCTTAAAACATGATTAACCAATTTTAAATAACCAACAAAAACTCTGATTTTCTATCAACTAAACATATTTACACATCATAGCCAATGGAAAACTTAGATTTTCTCATCAAATTAACAAAAACTCATATTTTCTCATCAATTTGTTATCGAACTTACACATCACAGCCAACAAAAACTCAGATTTTTTCATCAAATTATCACCAAATTCACACATCAAAGCTAGACATTTACAATAAACTGGATGCCACAGTGGAAATGGAATAAAAACAAATCAGTTAATAAAGTAATCATGAGATTTCAATTGGATGTAAGAATTTTTAGGGTTTTAGGTCGATCAATTGTGTCATTTGAGGTGGACTGGTTTACCTGAAAAAAGACGGAAAATGTGAAAGCTGCTAGCATCAGGATAGCTAAATCTCGCTTCTTCTTTTCAATCAGAAAATGACTCATCTTACCCCATCATCGTCTGATTCATTTCACTATACCACCATAACCACCAATTAGTTTCCAAAACCCACCATAGAAATCCCTAATCCAGTAATCCCCCTATCTTTATTATACGAGACTCAATAAAAAAACAAACCTATACCTGATATGAAGTTCCCCAATGTCAGTCCCTCTCTATCGATTTGTCTCATGTCTTTCTCTTCTATTTCGTTAGTGAAAGATGCCAGCATCAGGATTACTCTTTTCAATCAAGGAATGACTCATCTTACCCCACCATCGTCTAATTCATTACATTATACCACCATATCCACCAATTAGTTTCTAAAACCCACCATAGAAATCCCTAATACACCCATCTTTATTATATGAGACTGAATAAAAAACAAGCCCATACCTGATATTTACTGTCATAACAACTATGTTTAGTCTTAAGGTTTCTCTGGCCGGAGTGGTTGGTAACAATTGCCGGTCTCCCTATCAAAGCCCCAATTCGTCGTTGCTTGTTCACTGTCGCGGAAACCTGGACCTGCAAGGGGGATTTGAGAGGACGATTTAATGGGCTTATGCAGGCTCTTCAGTCGGTGATGAAGGTGAATAGACAAGGGCAATGATTCTCTATTGTACATTATGCTTTTAAATAACAATTAATTTTGCCTCTTCAAGTATATTAAGAGAGAGTTCATTTGATTGCCATTAAGTGAGAGTTCATTTGACTGATTTTTTCATCATAATGTTGACTTTTAAGCTTAGTAAAGTTCAAAAGTACTACAAGTTGTAGACTTTATTTAGCTCTTCACTCTCTAACCTTTTTTTAACGCTTTAGCCAATTGAGCAGTAGTTCATGTCGATAAATCATAACAAGATTGAACTACCATTCAGAGTACGATCAACAGAGTTATGTTCTACACCAAATTCGAACAGCAATTTAAGAATTACAATCAACATGATCATTAATAACCTAATTTTTGCTCGCAGTTGATTTTCGAGTCGGTTGAGTTTGAAACGAGCGGGATCTGAGCCAGAGCCGTTCCAACGTTCTTGGAGACCCTAAGCGAAACACAAAGTGGGAGGCCTTTAAATTTGTATATATTTTTTTTCAAAAAAGGTATGCAAACAACAAAAAATATAAACTAAAAGTCCTCTTCCTTTACCCGGGCTTGAGACCCGAAAAATTATAAACTAAGAAGTTTCAAATGAAAATCAAAATTAGTAGATGTTGCAAAATAATAGTTTTAATTTTAATAGCTAATCCAAATATATATATATATATATATATATATATATATATATACAACACAAAATAATAGTTTCAATAGCAAATCAAAATAAAGAAGTTTCGATAGCAAATCAAAATCACAAACACTAAAGATTAAAATCACAAAACTGAATTATTTTTAGGGCTGAGCAATCATCAATATATATACACAACACAAGATTAGTAGATGTTGCAAAATAATAGTCGTTACTGTTTTGAGACTTGCGAATCTGCAATTGAGATAGATAGTTGAGACATCGAAGCAATGATTAGTTTTTTTTTTTGAACAACAACAGACTTTTTATTCATTTCTAACAACTATCTGTACATATCGCTGTCTCAAGTGAGGCACTAGAACAACCAAATTCACCCAACAAAAAAATAGAAACAAGCCATACAAACTCACCCTACACATGCAAACATTAAAACACTTATGAAAAAGAGAAAGACACCCATTGCACCCAATCATAGAATACGTGTTGAGGGCAATCATATTTCACACCAATAACTCAACAAACGCCGCAAGATATACGAGGGTAATCATCCGATCCTAATTTTGGGATACACGTGCGCGCGTTGAGGGTTGGAGGTCGCAAGAAAGGTTTCCCTTTTTTTACAAATAGAGCTGTTAATATTTGGGCCTTACACTTTGTTTATGTAGGCCAAAACTATTAAAACCTATATAAGTTTGCAAACTTTTTGTGCATTATTAGTTGTAAGTTGTGTTTTATGAGTTTTTCAAAAAAAAACTTGTTTTTTTAGTTTTAACCCAAAGGTTTGTACCTTTTCCAATTTTAACCCTACATAATTTGTTTTGTTAACTTTAACCCAAAACTTTTCATTATTTGCAATTTAACTTCAAAACTTTTGTCACTTATACTTTTCATCTTTCGCAAATTTTCGTTTTACGTATAGTTCTAAATTTTTCGAGTTAATACGACGCAACGTGCATGTGTGGTTCAACGTTTTTACCTCTATTTTTCCATGTTTGACAGGTTCGTCGCAATACGCATATTATAGGTCAAGTCAGTGTTGGTTGTCGATGACGGTTGTGTGACATTAGTACTATTTGACACCGTTTTACGCCCCGCCGCAACACGGGGTGTGCTTTGGGGGTTTTCAAAGAAAAAATTGTTATGTACATTGTTGTCGTAACGTTGGCTTTGGGGGGTTTCAAAAAAAATGTTTTTTTTTTACTTTTCACCCAAAAGTATTTCATAAATTACTTTTAACCCAAAACTATTTGTTTTTTTTACTTTTAACCCAAAACTTTTTATCTTTTGCAATCTATCCTCATAACTTTTTTTACTTTCAACTTTGGCCATTTATAGTTTCCATTTTTCGCAAATTTTTTGCTCTATGCTTGGTTCTAAATTTTGTGACTTAACACATCACAGTTGTGTCTTTGGCTTAACGTTTTTACGTTTCGTTCTAAATTTTGCAAGTTAACACGACGCAACGTGCGTGTGTGGGTGAACGTTTTTACATCGTCTATTTTTTCCCCGTTTGACAGGTTTAACATAACCTGTGGGTCTTAGATAGACTTAGTTATAAATAAAGAATCCCCGCCGCATTGCGGCGGGTCGTAATCCTAGTTATAGTATATGAAACAAAATATAAATTTTGAGGCCCTTGATTTTGGAGGCCCTAGGCCTTTGTCTAGAGTCATAAGCCCTTGAGGCTGGCTCTGATCTGAGCCATACCGGCACGACGGCGGTTCGTATCACAGATTTTTCCGACCAAACATAAATTAAAGATGATTAAGACCATCCGTAGTCATAAAGCCCCTTTGTGGGTGTTATGCGACACGTGTCGTGCCACGTCACACAGGGGCTTTGGCTTTATGGGGCGTTATGTCACTTGAGGTCGTAGTCATAAAGCCCCTACGTCATCATTACTCAATTAATTAATTTTCAATTTTTTTTAATTAATTTCTAACTTTTTTAAATTAAAAATCATTTCATTAAATAAAAAAAAAGATTACAATAAAAATAAAAAAAACAGTAAAAAAATTAAACTAGAATAAAATAAAAAAAACATTACACAATCAAAGGTTATATTTTTTTCTATTCGCTCCTTTTGTGCCAACGCCATCTTCAACGCTTTTCCCGTTAGGTGATCGTGCGGTTTCGAGTAGAAATTAAAGTCGTGAGCCCATTGTCTATCCCGCATAATCTCGATCATTTCGCGGTTCTCCTACATACGTTTAGTCATGAGTTCGTGTATGTCTTGAAGTCGTTTGTTTATCTCCGAAAATGCGTTACTCATTTCGGTTCACATCGACATCGACAACGACTGGGGCCTTTTTGTAACACCACGAAAATATAAAACTTTATATTAGAAATATAAAGTATAAATAAATGAGAATTTACTAACTAGGAATTTTAACCTAGTTAGTTAATAGTCTAGAAATAACTTATAATAGGATTAAAAAGCAACCAAATTACATGTTGATCAAAGTAGAGGGGCTTAAGTTGTTAAAAATTGAAACTTGATTTTCATTAAACAAATAAAAACAAAACCAAACACCCCATTTTGGGGGTCTGGTCGATCAGAGCAAGCAGGGGGCGACACCCCACTCTCAAACCCTAGAAACTTACTTAAACTCTCAAATTGGAGGTGCAAATCTGGTCCAAAACGAAAATCAAACATAGATTATTGATCCTCATCACAAGAGGATTACAAGGTATGTAAAATTTAATGAAAACTCTCAACTTGAAATTCTCATGAAATTGGGATAATCTGAAATTATGGTTGCATGTGTATGTTATGATGATTTAGGAACAACTATAGTGTCTAGGGACAAACCCTAGACAAACACAAGCTGAAATCATGTGGAATTTTAGTGGAAACTATGATCACCATTGTAGGTGATTAGTGGGTTATGAGTATATTGATGAACACTAGGAAATAGATTGTTAATCTAGTGTAATTTGGCAATTTTGAAGTGATTTCAGAAAAATTAGAAGTTATCAATCATGTAAAAAGGTTGAATGATGTGAAATTAGGGCTAAATGATAAACTAGAGAGTTGATGTTTAATCATGTAAAAATCTGCCCATGAAGTGTTTGTTGAAATGCCTCTATGAGGGCTTAAAACTGAAATTCCAAGTTTAAACGCATAATCATGATGTTTGGTGTATTATGCGAATTATAATTTAAAGAGAGTTCTAAAACATATCATAAATGAACTCTATAGGAACGGGCGCAGGAGCGTCAAGCGGACAAGCGGGTGGCGAACCACGTTTGAAGGGCATACTTTGAAGGTATGTAACTTGACTCGTTACATTAAGTAAATGTTGATGATTATAATATGCGTAGTTGAATTTTTAGAATAAAGGTTGTTTTGAATTAAAGCGGTGATGTCGCTATATTGAACGATTGGTAAAAGTTGGTTGGAACTCGTTGGTAGTCGTCATATGGGAGGATTCCTTAGATGAGCCAAACGGGTCGAATAATCAAGTAAGGCATGGTTAATGCTCCGAAATATGATAGATTGATCTTTGATATTGGTTAATATATAACCTATTAGAAATACGAGAATTTAATGTATTGGTATGTTAGAAAAGCGAAATCCGAGAATTGGGTTGAGTGTAATGAACAAAACAAACAAACTATGGATTTCCAGGGACTACCGTAAGTTACGGTAGTACCGTAACTTACGGTAGAGGTCAAGAGCTTACGGTGGTTTACCCCTGTTTTACGGCAGACCATAAATTTTCAGGACCTACCGTAACTTACGGTGACACCGTAAGTTACGGTGGAACCAGTAAAACTTATATTTTATTATTCACAATTTGATGTTGGATCTTTTGTTTATGTACTATATAACAATGTCAAAACTAATGTTTTAATGGTTTGACCCTAGGTAATTTGGGAACTATCCGGATGGCGATCAAGTTAATGTTGAAGAACCGAACACTCATTTTGAATGCTTCCGCAATATCTCAACTTTTAATAGACAATGTTTATGGATTGTAAACAATTTGTTTTGAAACTTTTGAATGTGTCAATTAGTCTATAGTTGACTAAGGGCTTAATACTTTTGAATCTCACTTATGGAAACTATGTCGTAACTTTAGACATCTTTATATAAAATGGTATGTAATATTATTAAATTCAAGTGAAAAATTTAAGGGTGTTACAAGTTGGTAATCAGAGCTTAAGGTTGTCAACAAGTGTTCGGTTCAAGCTTGATCGATCGTCTGGTAAGAATTAACTTATTATGTTAATAAATTATGTCTTATGTAAGGAATGAGAAACGAATTGATATGCATGGGAAGAGCGTGTTAACACACTCAAACCCGGAAAGTGCATTAAATGTGAACGGTTAAAGCAAGTTAGGAACTTGGCTAAACCAAAACAAACGAAGCAATGTCATGAATGAAATGTTTAACGTTTGATGTAAACATTTCAGTTTCAAGATGTCCGATGGGAATGATGATAATCCGGTGCAAACAAGCACCGAACAAATGAAAGAGATAATTGCCGAAGAGGTAGGGAAGGCAATTGAAGGAAGTCTATATGGGTTTATAGACAAAATTCAAGGCACGGTGTTGTCGCTTGTAGAAGAGCGAGTTAAAAGGTTGGAGGATATTGTCAACATTATGAAGGAGAAAACGGGAGAACGCAAAGGGTGTTCGTACAAGGAATTCATGGCCTGTAAACCGCCAATCTATAACGGGGAAGTCGACCCGATAATTTGCCAAAGATGGTTGGGCGATATTGAAGGGGTGTTTGAAAGGACCCATTGCGACGAAAGCGATTTCGTTGCCTACGGAACGGGTCAGTTAAGAGGACAAGCCAAGGATTGGTGGGATAACAAAAAGAATGAAATAGGGGCCGAAGCGGCAAGGACCATGACATGGGAAGAGTTTAAGACACCATTTCTTAAACATCATAGTCCCAAAGCGGTCATTAACAAAATCAAGGAAGAATTCATGCAACTTAGGCATAAGGGTGAAACCATAGACAAGATCACGGCGATGTTTATGGATAAGATGAAGTTTAGTAGTAAATTGGTGACGAACGAAAAACAGAAAATATACTACTACTACAATATGTTGAGCGCTGAATATAGGGAGTTTATGACTCCTTCAAAATACGAGACCCTTACCGAAATCATTAACGTTGCTCGGGAATGGGAAATCGAGTTGAAGAAACAAGTCGAAAGAGGTGAGCGAAGGGCACATGATGTGAATCCAAACCCTACAAAGAAAGCCCGAACTGGAGAATCGGGAAAGAAGGTGGATGCTAAAGGTGGGTCGCCAAGTTGTAAAGTGTGCGGGAAAGGACACAAAGGAGAATGTCGGTTCAAAGACAAGCCATGCCCCATATGTAATAAGACGGGGCACACAGCCTCGTTATGCCCGGGAAAAGTCTCCGTTAGCTACAAATGTTATCAACCCGGCCACAAAAGGTCTGAATGTCTGGACTTAGTTGGAAAGAGAGATGTTAAAGAACCTCCAACAGAAGCTCCTAAAGCGAAGGCTAGGTCCTTCCAACTTACCGCGGCTGAAGCAAAGATAGAACCCGATGTGGTTTCAGGTATATTCACAATTAACTCAATTCCAGCACGTGTATTGTTTGATACGGGTGCGAATAAATCCTTCATTTCGCATGGATTTATTCGACATCCTTCATTTGTAATGACGAAATTACCTGTGCCCTTAGAAGTTGAAATAGGGGACAACAAAAGTTTTATAGTTTGTGATGTTTGTCGAGGCTGCAAATTAAGCATCGACGATGAGGAATACTTAATAGACCTAATCTCGATGTCAATGGGGGAATTCCAAGTATTCGTTGGGATGGATTGGCTAGCCCAGCACCATGCAAAAGTCGTGTGTTTTCGTAAAGAGATAAAACTAACATCTCCGAGCGGGAAACACGTTACCATTTATGGCGAAAAAGGAGGTAACCCCATCGTGTGCTCAATGTTGAAAGCTCGCAAGCTTATGAAGCGAGGATGCAAGGCATTCATGGTATACGCAAATGAGCCCGAGAAAGAATCACGGAAGATTGAAGATGTACCGGTAGTACGAGATTATAGAGATGTGTTTCCGGAGGATTTACCGGGGATACCGCCTGAACGGGAAGTAGAGTTCGGGATCGAATTGATTCCGGGCGCAAAACCCGTAGCTAAAGCACCGTACCGACTCGCGTCGTCGGAATTACAAGAGTTGATGTCCCAAATTCAAGACCTGCTTGACAAAGGATTTATAAGGCCGAGTGTGTCTCCTTGGGGCGCACCGGTACTGTTTGTGAGAAAGAAAGACGGGAGCATGAGGATGTGTATCGATTACCGGGAGTTAAACAAACTCACGGTAAAGAACCGATACCCGCTTCCGAGGATAGATGATTTATTCGACCAATTACAAGGTGCGAACTGGTTTTCAAAAATTGACCTTAGATCTGGGTATCACCAACTAAAGGTCAAAGAGACGGCTTTCCGCACGAGATACGGACATTACAAATTCCTCGTGATGTCATTTGGGCTAACAAATGCACCCGCGGCTTTCATGGACCTCATGAACTGGGTTTGCAAGCCAATGTTGGATAAGTCGGTCATCGTGTTTATCGATGATATTTTGGTGTATTCGAAAAGTGAAGCTGAACACGCACACCACTTACAAGAAGTGTTAGAGACACTTAGACGAGAAAGGCTTTATGCGAAATTCTCTAAGTGTGCCTTTTGGTTACGAGAGGTACAATTTCTTGGCCACGTCATAAGTGCCGACGGAGTATTGGTGGATCCGTCCAAGATCGAGGCTGTGTCAAAATGGAATCCCCCGAAGAACCCTTTGGAAATTAGAAGCTTTTTGGGGCTTGCGGGATACTATAGGAGATTCATTCAAGATTTCTCCAAGATTGCGTCACCGCTAACAATGCTAACCCAAAAGAAAGAAAAGTTCATTTGGGGTGTCGATCAAGAAAAAGCGTTTCAAACGCTAAAAGAAAAGTTAACTCAAGCTTCGGTACTGACATTGCCGGACGGAGTCGAATATATGGTGGTTTATTCGGATGCTTCACTATCGGGGCTCGGATGCGTTTTGATGCAACGGGGCAAAGTTATAGCTTATGCCTCGAGGCAGTTGAAGGTACACGAGAAGAAATATCCCACGCACAATCTTGAGTTGGCTGCGGTGGTATTTGCCTTAAAACTATGGAGGCACTATTTATATGGGGTAAAGTGTACCATATTCACCGATCACAAGAGCTTAAAATACTTCTTCGATCAGAAGGAGTTAAATATGCGGCAAAGGCGATGGTTAGAAACGGTGAAAG
This sequence comes from Helianthus tuberosus, assembly GCA_030545235.1. Taxonomy (NCBI): domain Eukaryota; kingdom Viridiplantae; phylum Streptophyta; class Magnoliopsida; order Asterales; family Asteraceae; genus Helianthus; species Helianthus tuberosus. Next base: position 12,104,749 of record CM060429.1, on the reverse strand, counting down.
ATTTCGACTGTGAAATACATTACCACCCTGGAAAGGCAAATGTGGTAGCGGATGCTCTGAGCAGAAAAGCGGATACTAATACGGGTAAGGTCGATGCAACTTGTGGTGACCTCGGGTATACTTGAACGTATTCGAGAGGCACAATTAGAAGCAGTAAAAGAGGAGAATTGGAAGAAGGAAAGAATAATCGGTCAGTTGAAAGATTTGACGGATGGGAATAACGGGTTGAAGACTCGATTCGGGAGAATATGGGTTCCAAATACTTGTGGGGTGAAGGCGCTTCTACTTGATGAAGCTCATAAATCCCGATATTCAATTCATCCGGGAGCGACCAAAATGTACAATGATTTAAAGAAAAACTATTGGTGGCCCGGGATGAAAAGAGATGTGGTGAAGAACGTAGAAAAATGCTTGACATGTTTACAAGTCAAGGCGGAGCACCAAAAACCATACGGTAAAGTTTAACCATTGGAAATTCCGGTTTGGAAATGGGAACAAATCACCATGGATTTGTTGACCAAATTGCCCAAAACTAACCGCGGGTTTGATGCTATATGGGTAGTTGTAGATAGATTGACGAAAAGCGCTCATTTCATTCCAATTCGTGAAACTTACACATCCGAAAAGATGTCGGAAGTGTTCACCAATGAAATCATAGCACGGCATGGGGTTCCGATATCCATTGTGTCAGACAGAGATACTCGGTTTACTTCGAATTTTTGGCGTGAATTTCAAGAACAAATGGGAACTAAATTGTTCACTAGCACTGCTTACCATCCACAAACGGATGGGCAGAGTGAAAGAACAATACAAACGTTGGGAGATATGTTGCGGGCTTGCATTATTGACTTCGGGGGTAGTTGGGATGTCTATCTACCCTTGGTCGAATTTTCATATAACAATAGCTATCACGCGAGCATTAAGATGGCTCCGTATGAACTGTTATATGGCAGAAAATGTCGAACTCCGGTATGTTGGGGAGAAGTGGGCCCACGAGGGCTAGCACCTAGTGATATAATCCAAACTACGAACGAGAAAATCGACATGGTTCGGGCACACTTGAAAGCGGCTCAAGACAGGCAAAAGGCGTATGCGGATAAAAGGAATAGGCCAATTGAATTTCAAGTTGGCGACATGGTTATGCTAAAAGTTTCCCCATGGAAGGGCATTATTAGATTCATAAAAAGGGGGAAACTAAGCCCGAGATTTATTGGGCCATTCAGGATCACTGAACGGGTTGGTAAAGTAGCTTTTCGTCTCAAATTACCCGAGGAGTTGAGTGGGATTCATAGCACATTCCACGTGTCACATCTCCGAAAATGTTTGGCCGACGAAACTGCTCGTATCCACTACGATGATATCGAGGTGGATAACAGCCTCAACTATGCAGTAAAACCAATTGCGATTTTAGCCATCGTTGGCACACTATTGGGTCAACCTCCCCATTATATATTGGTGGTTTACAGGCCATGAATTCCTTGTATGAACAAGGCTTTCTTCCTCCGTGCTTTTCCTTTGATAGATTTGAATCATCTTCTAATTTCTTGATTCTGTCTTCTACTATTGATAAAACTGTGTTTTGAATTTTATCAATAAAACCCGACAAACTGTTTTCGATCGCCTTTCCAACCTCTTCGGCAATTACTTCCCTTATTTGTTCGGTGACTCTTGGCACCGCATTATCATTACCTCCATCAGCCATCTCTATTTCTGAAATGTTTACATAAGTTGTTAAACATTCCATTTATAACACATGCTTTACTTGTTTTGATTCAATCAAGTTCACAACTTGATTTAATCGTTCTTGTTTTGATTCAATCAAGTTCACAACTTGATTTAATCGTTCTTGTTTTGATTCAATCAAGTTCATAACTTGATTTAATCATTCTTGTTTCATTTCAATCAAGTTCATAACTTGATTTAATCATTCTTGTTTCAATTCAATCAAGTTCATAACTTGATTTAATCATTCTTGTTTCATGCATTTCTTGTATTTGAGTGAGCTTACACGCTCTTTTCATGCATATTTGTTCATTTCTCTTTCTTTACATATTACATAATTTATTACAAAATAAGTTAATTCTTACCGGACGATCGATCAAACTTGAACCGAACACTTTGTTGACAACCTTAGGCTCTGATTACCAACTTGTAACACCCGTCTAATTATATTAGATTTTAATCATAGATTACAACTTAGACTTAAGATTTTCTTGTATTAACATAACTTTCATAAAAGAAGTTCATAACTAAACACAACCCTTAGTCAACCAAAGACTAGGTTAAAACATTTCAAAAGTCATCTTTCAATTGTTTACATCCCAAAACAAAGTCTATTACAGATTAAAAACGTTGCGGAAGCTTGCAGGTAGTGTTCGGTTCTTCAAAATCTAGTTCGATCATCTTCCGGTTAATTACCATCAACACCTACGATCAAAAACACAACACAAGTTAGTTTTGATCAAGTCCAAATGATTTCACACAAGTTCCATGGCTCAACAAATGAAAAAAAATAAAAAAAATTTGGACTGAAGGCATCGCGTGACGCCACAGGGGCTCGCGCTACGCGAGGCCCTTGTTTTCACAGACTCTCTCTTTTATTTTGATGCTGAACATTCCCAGCTCCAAGTTCAATCAAGTTTCAACTTTAAATAGCCATAACTTTTGACTCGTAAGTCCGTTTTAGGTGATTCTTTTTCCTATGCGTCTGTAAATTCAATACCGACATGCCTCTAATAAATTTCGTACCGAAAAGTTTATCTACGGACTGAAGGACTATGTGACCGTATGCAATTATTTGACCCGTGTCAACTTAACACATTTTACTACCATTTACTCATAAACCTATGGCGCTTTATGCCCTACATCCAGGGCTTATTATCACCCGCATTTCTTACCAAGTTCATGGTTTAATGTCTTTGTGATTATTATCGCCATTACCAACAACTAGAGTGTGTAAACTACAAATGTAACACTAATAGATCCGTTGGCTCATCTTGTGGAACCATCCACTTATGATGACTACCAATTTGGTCCGTCGACTATACTACGTCTATCAATTCACATTCCAATCATAATCAATATAAATTCTACTAATAACGCATAGTTTATCCTTAATTCCATAGAATGTAACGGATTAAGTTACATACCTTAGCGTACGCCCTTCAACCGCGAATCACCACCGGCTTGTCCACTCGACGTTCCGGTATCCTTTCCTATAGAGTTTAATTCAAGACATGTTTAGAACTCTTTTTAAACCTTACATCGCATAATACACCGAAACGTCATGATTATGCGTTTAAAGCTTTAAATTTCTATTTTAAGCCTTCTTTGAGGCATTTTCACAAACACCTTAAAGGCAGATTTTTCACTAGGTTATATGACAAGTTTTCTAGCTTATCATTTAGCCCTAATTTCACTTAAATCAACACTTTTCACGATTGTTAGCTTCTAGATTTTTGAAATCCCCTCCAAATTGTCAAATTACATAAAATAATCACCCAATATCCTAGTATTCATCAATCTACTCATAACCCATAAATCACATACAATGGTGTTCATGGATTCACCAAAATTTCCTATGATTTCAACTTCTATTGGTCTAGGGTTTGTTCCAAGACACTATAGTTGTTCTTTAATCATCTTAACATATACATGCAACCGTAAATTCAGACTTTTCCAATTTCATGAGAATTTCAAGTTAAGAGTTTTTACTAAATTTTACATACCTTGTAATCCTCTTGCGATGAGGATCACGATTCTAAGCTCGGATTTTCGTTTGGACCAGATTTGCTTCTCCAATTTGAGAGTTTAAGTATGATTCTAGGGTTGAAAGTGGGGGTGTCGCCCCTGCTCTTGTTTTGTACGACCAACACCTCCTTTTGGGGGTGTTTGGTTTGTTTTATTTCTCTAATTAAAATTCAAGTTTCAATCTTTACAATTTAAGCCCCTCCATTTTAATCAATATTTAATTTGGTTGCTTTTAACCTTAGTTTGAGTTATTTCTAGAAACTAACTAACTAGGTTAAAATTCCTAGTTAATAAATTCTCATTTATTTAAACTTTATAATTCTAATATAAAGTTTTATATTTTTGTTCGGGGTGTTACAACTTGTAACACCCCGAAAATATAAAACTTTATATTAGAAATATAAAGTATAAATAAATGAGAATTTACTAACTAGGAATTTTAACCTAGTTAGTTAATAGTCTAGAAATAACTTATAATAGGATTAAAAACCAACCAAATTACATGTTGATCAAAGTAGAGGGGCTTAAGTTGTTAAAAATTGAAACTTGATTTTCATTAAACAAATAAAAACAAAACCAAACACCCCATTTTGGGGGTCTGGTCGATCAGAGCAAGCAGGGGGCGACACCCCACTCTCAAACCCTAGAAACTTACTTAAACTCTCAAATTGGAGGTGCAAATCTGGTCCAAAACGAAAATCAAGCATAGATTATTGATCCTCATCACAAGAGGATTACAAGGTATGTAAAATTTAATGAAAACTCTCAACTTGAAATTCTCATGAAATTGGGATAATCTGAAATTATGGTTGCATGTGTATGTTATGATGATTTAGGAACAACTATAGTGTCTAGGGACAAACCCTAGACAAACACAAGCTGAAATCATGTGGAATTTTAGTGGAAACTATGATCACCATTGTAGGTGATTAGTGGGTTATGAGTATATTGATGAACACTAGGAAATAGATTGTTAATCTAGTGTAATTTGGCAATTTTGAAGTGATTTCAGAAAAATTAGAAGTTATCAATCATGTAAAAAGGTTGAATGATGTGAAATTATGGCTAAATGATAAACTAGAGAGTTGATGTTTAATCATGTAAAAATCTGCCCATGAAGTGTTTGTTGAAATGCCTCTATGAGGGCTTAAAACTGAAATTCCAAGTTTAAACGCATAATCATGATGTTTGGTGTATTATGCGAATTATAATTTAAAGAGAGTTCTAAAACATATCATAAATGAACTCTATAGGAACGGGCGCAGGAGCGTCAAGCGGACAAGCAGGTGGCGAACCACGTTTGAAGGGCATACTTTGAAGGTATGTAACTTGACTCGTTACATTAAGTAAATGTTGATGATTATAATATGCGTAGTTGAATTTTTAGAATAAAGGTTGTTTTGAATTAAAGCGGTGATGTCGCTATATTGAACGATTGGTAAAAGTTGGTTGGAACTCGTTGGTAGTCGTCATATGGGAGGATTCCTTAGATGAGCCAAACGGGTCGAATAATCAAGTAAGGCATGGTTAATGCTCCGGAATATGATAGATTGATCTTTGATATTGGTTAATATATAACCTATTAGAAATACGAGAATTTAATGTATTGGTATGTTAGAAAAGCGAAATCCGAGAATTGGGTTGAGTGTAATGAACAAAACAAACAAACTATGGATTTCCAGGGACTACCGTAAGTTACGGTAGTACCGTAACTTACGGTAGAGGTCAAGAGCTTACGGTGGTTTACCCCTGTTTTACGGCAGACCATAAATTTTCAGGACCTACCGTAACTTACGGTGACACCGTAAGTTACGGTGGAACCAGTAAAACTTATATTTTATTATTCACAATTTGATGTTGGATCTTTTGTTTATGTACTATATAACAATGTCAAAACTAATGTTTTAATGGTTTGACCCTAGGTAATTTGGGAACTATCCGGATGGCGATCAAGTTAATGTTGAAGAACCGAACACTCATTTTGAATGCTTCCGCAATATCTCAACTTTTAATAGACAATGTTTATGGATTGTAAACAATTTGTTTTGAAACTTTTGAATGTGTCAATTAGTCTATAGTTGACTAAGGGCTTAATACTTTTGAATCTCACTTATGGAAACTATGTCGTAACTTTAGACATCTTTATATAAAATGGTATGTAATATTATTAAATTCAAGTGAAAAATTTAAGGGTGTTACAAGTTGGTAATCAGAGCTTAAGGTTGTCAACAAGTGTTCGGTTCAAGCTTGATCGATCGTCCGGTAAGAATTAACTTATTATGTTAATAAATTATGTCTTATGTAAGGAATGAGAAACGAATTGATATGCATGGGAAGAGCGTGTTAACACACTCAAACCCGGAAAGTGCATTAAATGTGAACGGTTAAAGCAAGTTAGGAACTTGGCTAAACCAAAACAAACGAAGCAATGTCATGAATGAAATGTTTACCGTTTGATGTAAACATTTCAGTTTCAAGATGTCCGATGGGAATGATGATAATCCGGTGCAAACAAGCACCGAACAAATGAAAGAAATAATTGCCGAAGAGGTAGGGAAGGCAATTGAAGGAAGTCTATATGGGTTTATAGACAAAATTCAAGGCACGGTGTTGTCGCTTGTAGAAGAGCGAGTTAAAAGGTTGGAGAATGTTGTCAACATTATGAAGGAGAAAACGGGAGAACGCAAAGGGTGTTCGTACAAGGAATTCATGGCGTGTAAACCGCCAATCTATAACGGGGAAGTCGACCCGATAATTTGCCAAAGATGGTTGGGCGATATTGAAGGGGTGTTTGAAAGGACCCATTGCGAAGAAAGCGATTTCGTTGCCTACGGAACGGGTCACTTTTCGACCGGCTTCTTCTTCCGGCGGGTCGTGGTAGCTCTTCCACCGGCTCTTCCTCCGGAATATCATCGTTCAAGTCGGTGTTTCGAGCGTCGGAGGTTGGCGTTTCGGGTTCACCCAATTAGTTTGTTTTGGACCTCTTTGACGGCCTTTTTATTTTCCGACCGACCGCTAGGAGTAGAGATGTTGGCCCATAAAAAAAACTGTAAATGAACAAAAAATAAAAAATAAAACAGAAAAATAAACCTGTAAATAAACAGAAAATAAAAAAAAAGAAAAAAAAAACAGAAATTTAAAAAACAGAAAATAAAAGCTGAAAATAAATAATAAACACAAAATAAATAAAAAACAGAAAAAAATGAAATTTATAAAAACAGAAAATAAAAAACTTGAAATAATAAAATAAAGGGAAAACTTCATAGAATAATAACCAAGTTTCTCACTTGTTTCACCAAAGTCACTTTAACTTTTTTTTGTCCCACCAAAATCGCTTAAGTTTGATTTACCGTTTTAATCTTGCGTAATTAGCAGGTTACCAGGTTACCACTTTTTATTATAATTTTTAAGACTTATGTTAGTTTTTTAATTTACCTTTTTACCCTTTAAATTAAAAAACAATAAAAACGAACATATAATAAGTGTCATATTTTTTCATTAAAAACATAACAATTAGAGCATCCACAATACGGGCATTTTTGGGTATTTTTAAGGAGAGAGGGTGTGATGTGGAGGAGAGAGGGTGTGAGGTGGAGGAGAGATAGTGTAGTGGTGTATGTGAGAAAAAATGAGAAAAAATGAAGGGAAGAAAGATATGTGAGTGTGATGTAGGAGAGAGGAGGGAGAAGATAAATATTTGATGGGTATTTTGTTTGTGAGAGAGCAAGAGAGAGAAATTTATAGGCAGATGCCATGTGGCACCTTAAAAACATCTCATAAATATTGCGTGGATGCTCTTAAAACCAAAGATAAAGTTCAACCTTCTTAGTTCATCATCTCGTTTGCAGATTCCGGCTATTAATAAGTATTTCAGACAACCAGATCTTACCGGCCTTCAACTCCATTGTGGATCTCCATCCCTTCCTGGTTATCGCTTCCACTCAAATCGGTTTCACAAGCCAAAATCTATTTCACACACCATAAATTCCGGCGAATACTCGACCGCTCCGATCTTATGCTCAACCCTTTGAAAGGGCTATTAAAGACAACGTTTTCTCCATCTCTGTGAAGCTTCGGCAAGCTTATAGTCATCAACCGATAACCGTACCGTCACGACTTTATTCTCCGACGAACTGGTACACCCGTCGACGAATGGTTAGCGGAGTAGGTGGAACGTAGAGGAGTCGACAGGCAGGTTCCAGTGAAGACGAAAGGTCCCTAATTGCGATGTTCCTAATTGATGACGATATTTTGTTGTCGGAAAACAGGTCAGGAAGACGAGGATGTTTACATGTGAAGAATGAAGATTAGAATGACGATATCTTGTTTGGTTTTTTTCACTGTTACACTTTGTTTTATGGATAAATTACAGTTTTCGTCCTTTATGTTTGTATCATATTTCAATGGATGACCTTTAACTTTATTAATTACAGTCGCAGTCCTTTATTTGTAAAACCCCTTACACTCTACGTCCTTTGGCACTAACCTTGTTAAAAATTTTCAGTTAAGTTGGCATGTGCCTTACAAATGTGGGTAGTTTAGTAATTTTACTAATCAATTTAACAAACAAAATAAAAAAATCTGGTAAATCTCTCTTTCTAGTACTTTCTCTTCCTTCTCACCATCTCAATTCATCAATCCATCTTCATCTCAGATCTGAATCTATAAATCTTCTCGTCAAAATAAGTCCTCCCATATTTACCTACACGCAAATAAGGCCCCAATAACTTCCAACAATTCAATAACATCTTCCGGTTTAGTTTCACATATCAACAACAATCAAACACTCAACTTACACCAAACTCTTCAACTACTACTGTACCAAACCTAAAAGTAACCTCACATTTCAACAATCAAACACCTTAACATTCACCAAATCAATCACAATCAAATTAAAACACATTAACAAAACTGTTGATCTCAATTCTCACACACAATAATTGAGTAAATGTAGCACGAATAACCGAACCGTACCTTGTTCAACGGTTACCGGATCCTTAAGCTTAGGTTTCGCCTCACTCCGTACATAAAACCGCCGTTTCCTGTAACCGGTTTTAGCAGTTGCGGTGAAGAACAACTGATTCGACGCTTTGCTGGTGATATTGAGATCGATCAACCGTGAAATTGAAGAACGATTCGATAATGTCGGTGTTGTTCCACCACGAGTTGAAGTGTGTAGGTAAATGTGGAGGACTAATTTTGACGATTATGATATATAATTTAAGATTTGCTTAACTATCTGAGAAAGGGATTATTCTTTGTGTATAATCAAGTAACAGTTCCAATTTTGTTGGGAGGAGTAGCAATTTTGGGTTGCCTGTTGATTTTGTTGCAAAACCACACATATCTGAATATCTGGTTGTGGTCAGAGGCGGTGGTGGCGATAACTCCGATCGTAGTGGTGGTCAAAAAGGGTGGTGATGTTTTCATCAGGTGACAAGATTGTGGGGGTTGTTGTGTTGTGTCGGAGAGAGAGATGAGATGGTTTAGCTTTATGTATTAAATGACTGTTTTGCCCTCACATGAGTTGCACATGACCTCACTTAACTGAAAATTTTAACCAGGTTAGGGTGAAAGGACGTAAGATGTAACGGGTTTGCAAATAAAGGACTGTGACTGTAATTATTGAAGTTAAAGGTTATCCATTGCAACCTGCTACAAACATAAAGGACGAAAAGTGTAATTTACCCTTGTTTTATCTTTTTTAGTTTTATGTTTTTGTTTTTTTATTCTTCAATTAAAAGGGTAAAAAGGTAATTATATCATCAACATAACTAACTAAAACTAAAATGAAATGTGGTAACCTGCAAATTACACAAGATTAAAACAGTAAATCAAACTTGAATGATTTTAGAGAGACAAATAAAGATTGAGTGACTTAAACAGAACAAATGAGAAACTTGGTTATTATTTTACATAGTTACCCCTAAAATAAACAAATAAATATACCTATTACGGGGGTCCTCCGACCTATTACGGGGGTCCGCCGAAAGCTTGAGCCGACCCGAACGCTTGAGACGACTCCATTCCGTCCGTGTTTTGATTCGGGTTCCACCCGTAGAGATTCGGGTCCCATGAGAGCGGTTGGTTCAAAAGGTTCATGACCGGTATTTTGTTGATTATAATCGACAAAACCAGATCCGAAAGGGGTGGGTCGAGTGGGAACCGGAGACACGGGGCGGGTAGGATTACCACTTTGGTTCGGGTCCGCACTTGAACGGAGAGGAATAAAACCACGGTTAAAGGGATGCATTGTATAAAATTTGTGGATTTAAAAAAAAAACTAGAAAGAAAGAGGGTTTGAGGATGTGTGGGTTTATAAAAATATGGGAGAAGGGGTTAATATTTATAGGGGATATTGAATATTAATTGAATTTTAATTTTTTTTTATATTTGACCGTTTGTAACGGTCATTTTTTTGAAATCAAGCCCACATCAGGACGCTATGAGCATGGCGCCACACCCCCTTTTGACCCACATAGTGCCGCCTGTCGTGGTGTTCGGGGCGCTATGGGGCGCGATCGATGAAAAAAAAACCAAACATGGCGCTCCACTACAGCAAGTCTAATGATATTGTCTATCTTAGCGGCGGTTCGTGCTACGAACTTTTTCCAGCCGTACCGGTACAACAACTTTTTAGAGGCGAAAAGTAAGATTCCGCTGTTAGTAACTTGCATAGTAGCCATTGAGTTTCATATTTAGAGTTTGTAAATTTAGAATGGTTGTTAATCTATAGTGTAAAAGGTGTGAAGAATGAATTCTTAGAGGAATAGACATTAAAAAGTTTAAATTGATTTTTTTTTGAAAAGGGGCATGAAAAAAAAAATGAGTGCATTTTGTCACATCCTAATTACAATCCAAACCTTAAGGCTGGGGAAGTGGGGACGTTGGTTGGGGCGGGGGATGTCATTCAACGCCAGCTGCTCCACTCTGGGTTGGCGTTGCTCTTTTGGTGTGGGCATTCAGCCTGGCGGGGAGCATGGTGACTTGGCTGGTTCAATATGACTGACTTTGGTTGACTACTTTAATTAAAAAAAATCACATGGCTGTCCACGCCAAGCTAAGCCACAACACACCAAACCCCTCATTTTTAACTATAAGCTTGTGGATCTCACCCTCGTTACGTGTCGAAGAATGCCCCAACCCAAGCCCCTCCACTCCGTGCAGCCTAATCGACTTCCTATATTCCAGCCGACACATCCTAACCTTAAGATATATATCAGTTGGGTGTCGTCTTCTCCACCAGGAATCCCCCCTCGCTCTCATTCTACTTCAAATTCAATTCAATTTCGCAAAATTTACGGATCATAATTTCAACTCCATAATCAATCCTCACCATATACACTGTTGTTCACATTTAGATCACCATAATCCTTCTCAACTGATTGTTTGTTTTCTCGTCAATCAATCCATCAACAGTTACTGGTAATCATAAGTTTCAATTAACTCATCCGAACCCGAATTTTACGTAATCGAAACAGAAGAATGACTACAACGGTAGATTGGTCAGAATTACAACCGGAACTGATCGAATCAATCGCACATAAACTCAAAATTAACCAAGATTACATCCACTTTCGATCCGTGTGTTCGAATTGGCGAAAATCAACTTCAAAGACCCCAAAACACCTCCCCTGCCAACTCCCATGGCTAATGTTTCCCCACAGCAACAATCAAAACCAACAATCACATCTACATCTACATCTACGGTTATTCTTCAGCTTATCAGATGACAAAATCCACCGCATAAGTCTTCCAGAAGCCTCCACTATTCGTCGTAGATGCGGTTCATCCCATGGTTGGCTAGTGTACCTCGAAGAAACGCCTGCAGTTTTCGTTATAAATCCATTAACACGTGTGAAACATCATCTTCCGCCTTTATCTTCGTTTCCTAATGTTGTCAACTTTAGTGTTTATAACGTTGGAAGAGAATATACTCTTAAAACAGTAGAAGGTGATGTGTATACATGTAGTTTGAAAGAAATGCGCGACTCGTTTGTTAAAAAAGTGGTGTTTTCGTCGAGCCCCTCTGATGAGGATTTGGATTATTATGCTCTTGCGATTGTTAACCAGACGGGTGATCTTGCGTACTGTAGGAAGGGGGATGGTGTTTGGAGGTTTGTAGATGACGCGCAGTTGTATTGTGAGGATGTTGTGTTTCATAAAGGGTGTTTTTATGCTGCGAGTAAATATGGGACGATTGCGGTTTGTGACATTTGTGGAGATTTGTCTAATGGTGTGCTGAATGTTTCTTTTATTCATACGCCGTTGCAGGTTGGTGATGATATGCAGTATCTTGTTAGTTTGGGTGACGAGTTGCTGTTGGTGACGCGGTATTTGGAGCTGGGATTTCATGTTTACAAAACGACTGAGTTTCGTGTGTTTAAGCTGGTTTTGAAGGACGGGTGGATGTGGGAAAGTGTTTGTGAGTTGGATGATTGGGCTTTGTTTGTGGGAGAGAATTCGTCAGTTGCGATTCGGGCTTCTGATTTTGAAGGGTGTAAAGGGAATAAGATTTATTTTACAGATGATTATTCGGAGTGGAATTATGATGGTGCGAATGGGGATCATGATTTAGGCGTTTATGATTTGGAAGATGGTAGTGTTGCAGCTTTGCCTTGTTACACAAGAAAGTTTTACAATGGGAGACGATGGCCGCCTCCGATTTGGATCACTCCAAGTCTGCATTGATCTTATGAATTTCTAATGTTAAAAGTCTTGCTGTTTGTGTTGTATAATATATATCATGTGTGGTAAATATACATCTATCTTGAAATGTTGGTTATGTGTGTAAATGTACAAGTATCTTGACATGTCGTGGCCAGCTCAAATATGCAAATAATAAAGCAAGGGTTTTGGGCCCATTAGTATGAAAGGTCTGTTAAAAAGTTGAAAGATTGTAAAAGCTATGGGTGGAGGTCTTTTTTTAGGATGCTATCTTTAGCACCACTTTCTTCGCTCAACAATGTGGCTCGCTTATAAGCCTGATTGGACAGTGACCACAGCCCCTTTTCACGCCCGACAATGCCCCTTGGAGCATTAATGCATTACACTTAATCTTAGACATGTGTGAAATGTCTTGCATAGGTTAACATGAAAGTAAAATACCCACCAACGCAAAACACCATGTATGCATGAATAATGAATAATAACGTGTATCACTGTGTGTGGGTGAACACGATTATAAATCACTGTGTAATGTATCACTATGGGTAGTGTGAGCTCCACACACACAGGCAATATTCTTTTTTAATATATTTTTATATAAAGGGCGCAGGAATTTTGGGTGTGGCAGTTTGTCACTGACATATGACTTATTAGGCAGCTTTTTGTTCAACAGATGGAAAGTTATGTATGTTTTAAGTTGGCTCTTTTTCTATCCAATCTGTATTTATCCGGTTGCTAGAAATACACTTACTTGAAGAAAAACAAAGCATTTGTGGCTAAACACAATCTACCAGGAGACATTTTGACCTGAAAAAAACCCGCTCGCGTTTGACCCATTACTCGGGTCACATACTTTGCCACCTCAGATTAATCGAGCTGGCCATCATAATAAAGATTACCAATAATCTCCACAAGAGCACAACCCATCAGCAAAATGGTGAAATCTCCTTGTATCCCGAATGATTATCACGCGCTTTTCAACACGCGATACAAACTTTGCCATGTTATGGCAATCACCACAAATCCTCAAATTCTTAGTGATTATAATAGGCACATTGTCACTATACACCAAAAGACCAAATGCAATAGCAAGTTTTTCACTGTGCATTTTTACCAAATCGCCCTTAACGTCCTCCTCTACATCATGAAGAACAAACTCGGTATTAGCTACATACCCAACCTTCTCAATTTTGATCATTAACTCGTTTAACTTTGCGTATATACGCTCGATGTCAGGGTGCGCTTGATCACTCACTACAAACCTATGAATCTTGTGATCATGTTCAATAAAGCTGCAACCCGCGGTTTTCACAAGACCTTGGTCTTTCATTAACGCTCTGACTCTTGAAAAGTCAACCCAACGGCCCGCTTTAGAGTATATGCTTGAAAGCATGATATAATTTCTTGGGTCCGACGGATTTAAATTTATTAACTTCTGTGCAACTTCCTCACCGAGCTTTATGTCTCCGTAAACCTTACACCCGTTAAGTAGCGCTCCCCAAACACCAGCGTTGGGCTCCATTGGCATGCTATCGATCAAAACACGCGCATCTTTTAAATGCCCTGATCGACCGAAAAGGTCAACCATACACGAGTAATGGTCCAACCTAGGTTTGACTTTATATAGGCTAGACATTTCGTTAAAAAGTTGTTTCCCCTCGTTTACAAGGCCCGAATGACTACACGCACTCAGCAAATGAGTGAAAGTTACATGATCGGGTTCAAAACCTTTCTTGACCATGAAGTCAAAATGGTCAATCGCGTGTCTGCCATACCCGTGCATCGCGTATGCAGCAAGCATGGCAGTCCAAGCTATCATATCAGGTTCTTTCATTTCTTTAAAAATCTCACACGAAGCCGTTAATCTACCAGATTTTGCATAAACGTTTAACAATGCGGTCATCGTAGGAATGCTTTTATCCAAACCCGAGCACAAAATATAACCATGAAACGTGTCTACTACTTTCCCGACTCCAATATCAGCACAACACTGAAGAATCGTGACGATTGTAGCTTGATCAGGATACACCTCGACTCTGCGCATCATAATGAAATACAAAACACCCTTTTCTAAAACACTATTTTGAACATGAATCTTAATCATCGAGTTCCACGATACTAAATTCGGTAACTTGATTGTTTGAAACAGCGTAGAAGCCACGTTCAAACAGCCATGTTTTCCGTACATGTTAATAAGTGAATTCACAACTTTTCTTTCGGATAACAACCCGCTTTTCACAGCAAATCCATGAACATAACCTCCCTCAACAATCCCACAACCTGAAATCAACGATATAAGCGTTATCTCATTTGGGATCATCCCATCCTCATGTCTCATCCTACAAAACGCATTTAAGCTCAAACCCACCTCCCCCATTTGCGAAAACACCGAAATAAACGAATTCCAGGATACCAAATCTCTGTTAGGAATTTCATCGAACAAGTGGTGTGCATCATAAAGAAACCCCAGTCTCGCATAAAGAGACACCAATCTGTCACCAATGAAGCAGTCGTTGTAGTTTAAACATTTGATGACTCTAGAATGGATTAACCGGCAAACGGGTATAGAAGAACATAGGGTTATAGATGTTATTACTGACTCAAGAAGTGAATTGGAGTGATATCCACGACAGAGAGCATGAAACGATGTTGGTGGGTGGGTTTGATTATGAAGAAATGTAGAATGATATTTGATTATGTGGGTTGAAGCTGTGAAGTTGAAGATGGAGCAAGGACGGAGCGTTGAAGACAGCATCTCCCATCTTTTGGGAACTGGTGTCCCAAAGTTAACAATCAAAAGTTAAGTTCGAATACGTAACTTGTTGCCCGTTTACCAACTATACCGTTTACCAACTATCTTGATGTAAATTCATAACACAAAAAACTAATAAACCAAATTTATTCTTTTTAATCGATTGAACTCGGTTCGGTTAGGCACTTAGGCACAATTCAAAATCTGATGGATTCCGTATACGGTTAGTGCAAAAATAATTTATACCAAATAAACAACATCTGAATCAAGGAGCACCCCTATTCGATATATACATACATTTATGATAAAACTGATATAAGAAAGTTTATCTACTAAGCTATCTACTAGTGTGATACACATGTTGAACAATATAAATTAAAGAAGACATAACTCTATAAATATAAATGAGATTAGTTGTTACATTAAATAACGAAAAAGAAAAATTACAACTATAATTCATAAATTTCTAAATACAGTATGAAACAGGTAAAATGGGCTAAATGGAGTCTCACAAACTTGATTGTTCATCTCTAAGGGGGCTCGGTATGAATGCGGTAAACCCTTCGGGGATTTAGAATCACCGCTCGGTGATTGAAAGCCGGCCAGATTTCGGTGAGTAGGGACATACAAAATCGGTGTATAATCACCTAAGGTGAAGAAGAAGGAAGGGAGGAGAGAGAGAGAGAGAGAGGAGATAGAGAACCAATCAATTTTTTTTAATTGAGTGGGTGTTTGAATCATTTCTAGTGTTTGAGTAGAAATAGGGAGTGAAAGGAGAGAGTTGACATGGCATGAGATTATTAGATAGAGAAAACTCAAACACCCTAAAGTGTTTGAATCATACCCACCACCCTAAAAGTCATCACAAGGGGTATCTTTATTGCCCACTTCAGCATCAACTCCTGTAGAAACTACCTTAGATTGATGTTCAATAAAGTATCATACTTCTTTCAGTTCTTTGTGGTTAAGTTCATACCTGATTCAAGGCTAGCGTTATTAACAAGCAAATTGTTTTCTGACTACAGCAGTATCATCTCCTCGGTTGAAATTTTGTTCAAAAATCTCATCTTTAAATGGACTTGAGGTGTCATCAGAATCAAAATGTTCTTGAAACATAACAAGATTTTGTTCATTCATTGCACTCATGAAATTGTCTCTTAAATTCTCATATTCCTTGGTTACATTAATGGTTCAATGTCAGCAAGTAGCAAAGAAATATGGTTAGTTAGCCAAATTTTAAGAGAAGATCTTCTATCATTGTTCATCATCATCATACTCAGTAAATCTCACTAATAGCAAAGCTAAGGTAGGGTTTGAGGATGGTAAGATGTAGACAGCCTTACCTCTACCCCGTAGGAATAGAGTGGTTGCTTCCAGTGAGACCCCCTGCTTGATAGTAGCTTTGCATCAAGCCTTGGACACAAGGCATATGACACTCAGCAACCGGGACAAAGGCCGATTGGTGCATGTATCCGCATGTCTTTCGGCTATCAACGCCACCACACGACGCATTATTAACCCGCCGTTGTTTTTAACGTTATTTTAACGAAATTAGTAAAATAAGTTAAAATTAGTGCAATTTCACTTTTGCTTCCCAAACACCCACACATATAAATATTATATGCACACATCGCAAGAAAGCGTAATCTTCTATCATTGCTAACCAATATAAATCATTGTTAACCAGAAAGCTAGTGTAAAATAATGAAATTGAGTTTCACTATTTTGCCCCTTCCCCTCCCCAAAAACCACCCTATGATTATAACCAATGTTTTAAAAACTGGTTTTTAAATCAAACCGGATTAGGCTAAAAAATAGTTCAACCGGTTGAGCTAGGTTGTACCGAACGGTTCAATCGGGTTAACTAGTTAACTCTATAATTTCATAAATTACATCATCAACTCAAAAGTTAATCCAGAAATGTATGATTACATATTAAAAGATAATCCAAAAGTTAAATCATAATAACAAATCATCCAAAAGATAATCGAAAATCATTCAGTTTTCCAACAAGTTCTTTCAAATGAAAATGTACAATATTTTAAGTCATTTGAGTGTTAAATACATAAAGTTCACGATCACATAAAAGATGAAATTTACTATTATAGCCATCCTCATCAACCAGAGGATAACTATTTTCGTTTCATAAAATATTAAATAAGAAGTTTTAGTTACGAATTATCATAATATATAAAATTACGTAAGATAAGTAACATATATAATAAAAATAAGTAACAACCCGAACTAAATAACCCTGGGTCGGTGCTAGTATTACGTTTTAAATCGGTATACCGGATTTTACCGCCGGTACAAATCTTGTGCCGTTTCACTTATTTATCGGGATGTTTCGCACCAGATTTATATCTGGAAGCGGTAATACTGGTATAACCGACCGGTATTTACCCGTTTTTAAAACATTGATTATAACCCATTTAGGCTACCTTTTACAAACCTTAACCCGCAAAACCAAATGGAAAATCAAACCCCTGTATCACCACCACCACTTCTTCCGCCGCCACCATCAACTACCGCCGATTCCTCCTCCTCCGACCACAATGCCATCGATAAAAACCCTCGACACAAACGAAAAAAAGTCGCAATCCTCTTCGCATACTGCGGCGCAGGTTATTTAGGCATGCAAAAGAACCCAGGAGCCAAAACAATCGAAGGAGAACTCCAACAAGCCCTCTGCATCTCCGGCGCTATTCCTAAACCCGACCTTCACTGCCCCAAAATATTCGACTTTGCCCGATCTGCCCGAACAGACAAGGGCGTTAGTGCCGTTGGTCAAGTGGTTTCTGGAAAGTTCTATATGGACCCACCTGGGTTTGTTGAGAGGATTAACAATAACTTGCCGGATAAGTTTAGGGTTTATGGGTTTAAGCATGTGACGGCGTCGTTTAGTGCCAAGAAGTCTTGTGTTGGAAGGAGGTATGTTTATTTGTTACCGGTTTTTGCACTTGATTGTTTGGCTCATCGTGATAGAGGGAGTGTGTTGGCTAGTTTGGGCTCGGGGAATAAGCTTGTTAGGTGTTTTGAGTGCTCGGAAAGAGGCCGGAAGGTGTTCGGTGCAATGGATGTTCAGTCTGGCATTTCGTCGAACACTTGGAGTGTGGTATCAAAACTAGACGATAAACAGGCGAATTTGACGGGTTTAGATAATGGGAATGGTTGTAAAGAAGGTGAGTGCTCCGAGAGAGGCCAGGAAGCGGTTGGGGCAATGGATGCTCAGTCGGGCATTTCGTCGAACACCTGGAGTGCGGTAAATGGTGTTGGCAATGGGGAAGATGGCATCATTGTAAAGGAGAATGTGTATTGTTATGGTGATAAAGAGAGGGAGAGGTTTAATAAGATACTTAAGAAGTATGAAGGGACTCACAATTTTCATAATTTCACTACGAAAATGAAGGCGACGGACCCGGCTGCTAATCGAAACATTATCTCGTTTAATGCTGACACGACTGTTACAATAGATGGGATAGAGTTTGTGAAATGTGAAGTTGTGGGGCAGAGCTTTATGCTTCACCAGATAAGAAAGATGATTGGTGTTGCGGTTGCTGTTATGAGGAATTGTGCTCTGGAATCGTTGATTGAAACTGCTCTACGACCGTTAGTTCTTTCATTCGTAACTTTTGTATGCATTACTATCTTTTTTGTTGAGAATTGTTCATTTTATGTTCTTAATTTTACAAAAACAAATATCTAAATCTCAACAGATTATTAGTTCAGTAATTATACATTTTATTATTAGTTATCAGGTTCTAATTTGTTATCTATGATGATTTTAGGGATGTAAAAATCAATGTGCCTACAGCTCCTGAAGTCGGTTTATATTTAGAAGAGTGCTTTTTCTCATCATATAACGAGATATGTAAAGATACCCATGAAGAAGTATCAATGAAAGATTATGCAGAAGAAGCCGAAGAATTCAAATTAAAACATATCTATCCTCACATTGCTTCAACCGAGCATAAAGAAGGAACCGTTGCTGTTTGGCTGCATTCTTTAAATTACCGAAATTATCCAGATTTATGCCCCGAGGAGAACCGTGGAGCAAATGAAGTGTTGGGAACTCAAACCGAAGAGACAACCAGGTGAGTCAACTCAATGTTCTCGTTAAATTTTAGTCTTCGTTTAATCTTTTATGCATAGAGTTTTAATGATCGGGTTTACACTGTTTCATCAGGCTCCCTTCACACAATTATGAAAAGCCGAGCCACATTTCATCAAGCTGTTTCATCAGGCACCCTTCACACTATTATGAAAAGCCGACTGTTCACTGGATCGATTTAGAGCATCTTGCTACCGCTATGAAGAATCGTCTAAACAGGGTTTTACCTTATATTCATGAACTCTGTGTTCGGTACGGTGGTGTGAGCGACAATGCGGTTACTGATACCATAATTTCTGATGTTAACATGATGGTCGACACCGCAATGTCGGTTACTTACAACAGACTGCGTTTTATCCTCCAGAGTCATGCACCTACCGTTTTTGTTGCTCAGATGAACCCCAAATCGCCTCTTAGCAACAAGTTTAAGTTTCCCGCCTTTATCTCATCTGTACTTGGTAGCATTGGGCCCCTACGGATAATGAACGGTCTTCAAGACGCGCTGGTCGTGTATGCCACATCACCAGACAGGAGTAAAACGTGTGGACGCGCTCAACATTTTGAATTCATAAGCGGTCACTTCTTTCGCCTCATCGATAATCTAGAAGCGATCGGTGTACCTCTTGCACCAATCGACGTGAAGGGAGGCAATCGTGCGGGGTCGTTTTACCCCACCATCCTCCAGGACCGCGTAAACGGTTGGCTGGAGTTTACCGCCACGTGTCATTACTCTAACTACAAGCATCGGGATATCGATAGCGCTTGGCTCACTCTAAACGACGATCCTGCCCTCCGGGCTTTTCCGGATTGTAGTTTGCGGATCGAGTGTTGCACTAATCCCGACGTCGTGAATGCTGTTATTGCATCACGGCCCGAGGGTGTTCCTGATGATGTAGACGGAGCTACGGCTCCTGCTCGGCCGGTTGGTTTGATTTTTAATGTGAACGAGTTCGGGGTTCGACCGGCAGTTGCAGCCGAGGGTGGCAACCCGGCGATTCCAGCTGCGGTTTACATAGTTGGCCGAGGCACTAAACGCTATTTTTGCACCTCACTTGCTCGAGGCCTGACGGAAGATGAAATGACTTCGAGGCTGCGGGAATATATCATGAGATATGACTCAGTGTGTACAATTACAAGTAAAGGTTTTTAGGCATAATATTGTAAGGCTTTCTTCCTTCTTAAATGTTTACTAATGTTAACACATGGCAAAAGTAAAGAGTGAAAGTCATCTACTTTACCTCCGAAACGTGCAGTCTTTTACTAGGTGAAAAACTTCGCTTTGCTTAACTTTGTACTTTTAATCGTGTGGGAATGGAAAACAGGGTCTTTTACCAGGTGAAAAACTTCGTGTACGTTTAATCATGTAGAACCTCAAGTCTTTACTAGGTGAAAAAACTTCGCTTTGCTCAACTTTGTAGTTTGTACTTTTAATCGTGTGGAAATGGAAAACGGGGTCTTTTACCAGGTGAAAAACTTCTCGTACATTTAATCATGTAGAACCTTAAGTCTCTACTATGTGAAAAAAAAACTTCATTTTGCTCAACTTTGTAGTTTGTACTTTTAATCATGTCGAAATGGAAAACAGGGTCTTTTACCAGGTGAAAAATGTCGCTTCGCTTAATGTTGTACATTTAATCATGTAGACCTGTATTCACAAGCGCGGGGTTGTATTACTAGTTATATTTAGGTTGTATTAAAGCTATGGCTAATACTTTATTCTTTTTGGTACACTTGGGGACAACATAGAATCGGTTTAGAGTTTTCTATAAAAAAAATCGAACCAAACTAAACCGGTACAAATATAGTTGACGAACCTGAGTATGACCATATATTTTTAGCACAACCTAGGGCGACAATCGTGTCAGATCGACATGTTGAATTTGCGGACCTAAATAGAATGCCAGAAACATCTTTAAGAATATACTTTTTTTGTTAAAACAAGATGATGGGTGGAATAAATGATATGTTTACTAAACATGCTAAACATGAAAATTCAAAACTTTATTGTTTATTATTTTGGTGCTGTTATTTTTTTTTGAATGTGAGTGTGACCTAGAGGTGCACAAACTTGATTGTTTTTGAAAGCCTGATCGGATTTTATTAGATTCGGATAAAGTCAAATGATGGTCAAAACCGGATTGTAAAAATCCGGATTGGATTTTATCCGGTTCAAATGTCCATAAAACTCGATCCTATACACCCGGATTGGATTATCAGAAACCGGATTTTGTTAAAAAACTCGATCCTATACACCCGGATTGGATTATCAGAAACCGGATTTTGTTAAAAAAAATCCGGATTTCGGATTTAAAAAGAAAATCATATGTTATTTGTTTTTGAACTTTTTATTACTTATAATGTTATATAACATAAATTTGTTAAAAATATATATAAATTAATAACTAAATAAAATAAACTCACCAAAGTTCATGTTTACATAGTTTTACAAGTAATATAACACAACTTAAGTTCATCTTTACCTATTTTTTATAAGTAATATAACATAACATGATAAAAATATACAATAAAATTTATATGAAAAATAAAAAACCAAATTTTTTAAATCCGGATTGGATCTGATGCGAGAAGTTCCGGTGGGTTGAAAATTTTGAAATTCGGATTGGATCTGGTGGACCCTACCGGATTGTATCTGGTTTCCCCATCGGATCGATTTCGAATTATTTTTTGGATCGGTTTCAGATTCGGATTTTTTGTACACCGCTAGTGTAACCTTTTTTTCAAACGGGTTAAACTAGTCGGATCATAAATGATTTGTTTACTACACATGCTAGCCATGAAAATCCAAAACTTAATTATTTTCTTGTTAGTCTTGTGTTGTTATTTTCATTGCATAGTATTCATTACAAATGAATTTGACCCTTAGAAATTTAAAAAAAAAAACGATACAAATGATTGTGACCCTTAGAAATTAAAAAAAAACGATAAAAAGAAAAGAGAAACGAGAGAGAGGATGGCATGGGAGAGAGGCGTGACACATGACGTTTATTTTCTAATTAGGACACTAGGATATGATTTAGACACGAAAAGGATGTATAAACGAAGTATTTTGTATTTCTCTATGATATCATATTTTGTTTACAAACTTTTAAAGGTTGAACCACATTTCATAATGTCATTTGCTAAGGAAATTGTTTACAAACTTTTAGAGGTTGAACCACATTTCATAATGTCATTTCTTAAGGAAATAAGTAAGAATCTCTTCCCCAAAATTTGTGTTTTTTATGCTTATCAAAGTAAATAAAATTTTCATGGATTATAACAAGTTGTACATGTACAAAATGGGCTTAAGGTATGTGATAAATGAGTTTTACAGTATTGAAGAGCGGGTTGACTTGTCAACCTCTTTAGCCAAGCATGTTAAAGGAATTAAACTAAATACGATCTCTTCAGTTAAACGTGTTAAGCGGGTCAACCTAAACGTGATTTGTTCAATAACCGAGTTAGATATAACAACTCATTTTTTATTTATTTTTTCGTGTCGTGTTAGGAATTTTCATCCCTAGTTTTGATATATATCATGTTGTTATACGCCTTTGTACAGACGTAGGGATATACATCCGCAAAACATATTTATTTCTACAAATTTACTACTAGATGGAAGCGGGGTGTAGTCGTGTAGATGCCCATTGCAACATAACATGTTTAAAGCCAAAGGAATCGAATTGTGTAACATTTTTTGTTGAGAATTTATGATATAACAAGTAAAATTCCTCTCTGTGACGCGATGCCGAATCTTTTGTACCAATACTCGTTATAACAATCCAAAGAGAAAAGTAAAAAAAAGTAGTGATATGTCAAAAAGGATATCGACACGTGTTTTACATCGATCGAAACCACAAAAAGAATACTTGTACCAAATCTGATAATATTGATACTGGTATCAGTTTGATTTGATTCATCATGGTGAGGACACTGTATAACTTACGATACAAAAAAAATACTTTATTAAGAATACTACCTCGTTTTCAATAAAGTTTATGGCAGATTGTCGAAAAAAAGTAAAGAAAGGTGCGTATTCAGTGTTATTTTAAAAAGTTAACGAACACAAATTATTAGAAAAAAAAACAAATTATATAAAATATATAATGAGATAAAGACGTATATTATAAGAAGTGAAATTATAAGTAAAAAAGAGGAGTTAACTTCTATTTTGTTCCTTGTAGTTTGGTCATTTTAACAGTTGGGGCAAAACCATTAAAATGACACTTTTTATATGATTGAGACAAAATCGTTAAAATAATCAAACTATAGAATATGAGTTAACTGAAAATCATTAACAATTCACCGACCAAAGAAATTAATATGTATATATGATATCCACGTCATGTTTTGACCCAAAACATCACTTCTGATTGGTTCAATTACAAGCGATTTGCCACTTAAATTAAATCATTGACTTCTTTAGTTCTTGGTTCAGTAGTCCCGTTGAACCGTCCATATCAATCTGGATAAATACAGATTTTCGAACATGCAAAATACATCACTACAAGAATGTAAAGAATAATGATCGAATTGCCAATAATTGCACGCCATTGTGTATATTTTCCTCTTGAGGCCAGTATTAACATGCATTAATACTTAAAGGTTAAAGGTTGATGTTTAGTTCTTAATGAGTCTCTTAATGGTTCATATCTCTTACTGGTTCAGCATTTAATGGTTCAGACTGTTTGTTTCGAAAGCGGATGTCTGAATTGTTCAAACATTTGCCTTTGAATGGTTAAGCATTATACCGAGACTAAATGGTTAAGACCTCTAATTTGAATTGGTCAGACATTTGTCTTTAAACATTTAAGCATTATGGTTCAAACATTTTACCGATTCAACACTTAATGGTTCAGACCTCTTACTGCTTCAACACTTAACCATTCAGAAGTTGCCAAACAGCCCCTTAGATAGTTAGGTGTTTAAAAATCGTAATTTTTTTTCTCAAAACATTAGAAATAGCTTTGGTAAATAAATAAATAAATTTTTCAAATTTTTTGAGTGAGGATTCAATATTCCTTTCATATATCATGCCATCGATAATTTGAGAGAGAGTTAATTACTGTTTCAGTCCCTGTGGTTTCACTTTCGTAACCATTTCAGTCTCTGTGGTTTCGATTTTGTAACCATTTCAATCCATTTATTCTGTTAGTACAGGGACTAAAATGGTTACGATGTGGACTGAAATTGTTACGAAAGTGAAACCACAGGGACTGAAATCGCAATTTTAAACTAATGGACTGAACTAATGATTTTTGATAGACCACATGGACGAAAACAGTAATTAACTCTTTGAGAGAGTATAAAGCAAGAAAATAAGGACATGAAAACCCAATGGTTATTAGACAACTACGGACCCTTGTAGTTTGATGTGTATAAAATGCAACATATAATTACATCAAATGTGTCATAAAACTAACCATTTTTTAGTACTAATGTAGTAAAAAGTGTGCTTTTGTCTTCCTTTTGTATTTTCAGGGTTAAAAGAGCTTAAATGAACAAAAGAAGCAAAAATGCAGCTAAATCTAACAATAATACAAGAAAAGCAATAAACGTGGCATGCCCGACCCCTAGACAGCATCTTCCCAAGCAAAAACAAGAGATCAGAAAGTTGAACACGCCCCGTGCTCATTGAACACGGGGGCGTGCCCAAGTGTCTGCAGAAAAGACAAAGTTGTAAAAACTTCTATTTCCCAACACGGGGGCGTGTCCACCGGACACGGGGCCGTGGTCAACGCTAAGATTCGCATAATCCAAGCAAATCTTGATAGTACAGATACGCTTCTGCACACGGGGTCGTGCCCAGCAGACACGGGGGCGTGGTCAACTAATGCAGACAAACTGCATTTAATGAAGAAAGATAAGATGGATGGACACGGGGCCGTGTCCGGGCTTCTGTGCAGGCTATAAATAGAGGTGCTAGGTTCACTTCAAAGGCATCCCTTGGAAAACCACCTCTCTCCCACCCACCACCACCATCACAACCCACATCCACCACCATCATCCATCATCCATAGTGTAGTAGTCTCGGGATCCAAGATTGACAGTAAGAGTTCTTGACAATCAAAAGCCATGTTTGCCTAAGTCTCTTACATCACTTGGCGAAGACAAGCATTTAGTGTAATACTTTTTATTTTTAATCTTTTCGCACTTTTTATTTGGTTATGTATTAATGACTTTAATAACTAGTTTCTTATGTTGAAGGTGAAACTTCCTTATCATTTGTCCGTGGTGTCTTAGCGTTATTTTACTGTCTATATAAAATAAAAGATTTACACCATTCATATCTCCACGGTCTATTTGAGATATGTTGGCTACCTGGTCGGGGTTAAGGGAAAGGTTTGGTAAGCGTCTTGCCTTGTTCAGTGTATAGATCCTGCAAGGACCTGGGTCAAGCTTAGTAGGACCTCCTTCAATACCCACTGGTATTGGATGGCGATCCCCTCATATGTAAACTACTATTAAAACATTAACCCGACTACTTAGGATTGTATCCCTGCTGACTCAAACTACTTAGCCGAGGGTAACGTCACCTTCAAAAGAGGAGCCTACCACATTACTCATTAATAACTTAATTAATTATCTTTCAATAATCCAACCCTTTAGGATTGTATCCTTGCTGACTCAAACTACTGGGTTGAGGGTAACGTCACCTTCAAAAGAGAGGCCTACTACTATAACTAAGATAATCTCTTAAAAAGTGCAAAAGTGCGGAAATAATCAAAGGTTACACTAAAGGCGAGTCGGATCCAAGTGATTTATCTTGTCTATCTGTTTTTATTTTTCTTTTTATTTTTATTTTCAGCATTTTTAGTTTTTGTTTCATGTTTAAAATCTTTTTTCTAAAATTTTGATTTGATTAGACGTTGAGGATAAACCGGTACTAAAAGCTCTTGTGTTCTTGGACGACCTCGGTATCTTACCAACGCTATACTACGCTCACGATGGGTGCACTTGCCCATATGTGTGTTTAGTGTTAGTAAAATATCGCGTTTTATAAATTTAAAACTTGATTAAAGTGTAAAAATGGCTAAAAATATACATAAAATTATACAACGCTACACACGCATCATAGTTCCATCAATATAAAGTTTTAAAGGCCCACCAATATACATAATCACGTATATGACGCGAATGTCTAGAACAAAAAAAAATTTGTTCTTTCAATTAAAAAAATCTAAAATAAATGAAAACGTAATGTCGATTGTTCGAAAATAGAGAAAAATGCCCGGATAGTCCTTGTGGTTTGCCCATTTTTCACCTTTAGTCCCTAACTTTCTAAAATTACAGCTATAGTCCCCAACTTTTGCAATTTCGTTCCCGGATAGTCCTTGGCGCGGATGAGGGTTAGTTTTTGGTGTTAAGTGAATGTGAAATGACCAAAATACCCCTACTGTTAAATTAATACCTAAAAGTTAAAAAGAAATATAATTAATTGATGCGTGTGAAGTGTTATATATATTAGGTGTATATTTTAAGCCCTTTTAACACTTATTTTTAGCCAAGTTTTAAATTTATAAAACACGACATTTTACTAACACTAAACACACATATGGGCAAGTGCACCCATCGTGAGCGTAGTATAGCGTTGGTAAGATACCGAGGTCGTCCAAGGACACAAGAGCTTTTAGTACCGGTTTATCATCAACGTCTAATCGAAAGAAAAAGGTTAGAAAAATGTTTTAAACTAGGAAAAATAAAAACTAACTAAAATGCTGAAAATAAAAATAAAAGAAAAACAGATAGACAAGATGAATCACTTGGTTCTGACTCGTATCTAGTATAACCTTTGATTATTTCCGCACTTTTGCACATAATTAAGATATTATCTTAGTTATTGTAGTAGGCCCCTCTTTTGAAGGTGACGTTACCCTCACCCCAGTAGTTTGAGTCAGCAAGGATACAATCCTAAAAGGGTGGATTATTGGAAGATAATGAATTAAGTTATTAATGCAGTATTATGGTAGGCCCCGCTTTTGGCGGTGACGTTACCCTCGGCTAAGTAGTCTGAGTCAGCAGGGATACAGTCCTAAATAGCCGGGTTATAGTATTAATAGTAGTTAACTTATGAGGGGATCAAAGAGTTTGGACCCCCGCCATCCAATACCGTGAAGCATTGAAGGAGGTCCTACTAAATTTGACCCAGGTCCATTGCAGGACCTCTAAACGCTGAACAATGGCAAGACCTTTACCAAACCGTTCCCTTAACCCCCGACCAGGTAGCCAACATACCTCCATATAGACCGTGGAGATATGAATGGTGAAAATCTTTTATTTTATATAGACAGTAAAATAATGCCAAGACACCACGGACAAACGATAAGGAAAGATCACCTTCAACATAAGTAACTAGTTATTAAAGTCATTAATACAAAACCAAATAAAAAGTGCAAAAGATTCGAAATAAAAAGTATTAAACTAGACACTTTGTCTTCACCAAGTGATGTAAGAGACTTAGGCAAACATGGCCTTGATTGTCAAGAACTCTTACGATCAATCTTGGATCCCGAGACGACTCACACACTCTACGATGGACAATGGATGATGGTGGTGGATGATGGTGTTGTGATGGTGGTGGGTGGTGGGTGAAGTGTGAGAGAGGTGGTGTGCCAAGGGATCAGTTGAAATGAAACCAAGCACTCATATTTATAGGCTGAACAGAAGGCTGGGCACGCCCCCGTGTCCGCTGGACACGGCCCCGTGCCTGTCTGACACTCTCTCTCTTCATTAATTGTAATTCGCAATTACAATTAATGCGCCTGCTATACTTTCGCCACGCCCCCGTGTTCACTGGGCACGGCCCCGTGGTGGGCAATAGAAGCTTCTATAGGTTTGTCTTTTCTGCTGCTTCTTGGGCACGGCCCCGTGCTGGCTGAGCACGGGGCGTGTTCAGTCTTCTGCCTTCTCTATTTTGCTTGGGAAGATGCTGTTGAGGGGTCGGGCAGTCCACTTATGTTCCTTTTCTTGTATTTATGTTGGATTTAGCTGTCTTTTTGCTTCTTTTGTGTTTTTGAGCTCATTTAATCCTGAAAATACAAAAGGAAGACAAAAACACTCTTTTCCAATATTAGTACTTAAAAAGGGTTAGTTTTATGCCTCATTTGATGTAATTTATATGTTGCATTTTACACACATCAAATACCCCCACACTTGAACTTTTGTTTGTCCTCAAGCAAAACTCTTTAATATGTGGCTAACACTCCCAAATGGAATGGGTAGAAGAGAAGGTTTTGGCTTGTCGTAGAGTGTTGGGAATCCAAGATATTTTTGGGTTTTATTTTTATCTATTTATAATCCTATTCGTAATGATTTATTTAGAACGTTTCATAGGAGAAATTACTTATTTGGGCATAACATGCCTTTTTAAAATTTCATTTATATACAAGTTCACATACCTCACGGGAGAAATCACTCACACTCGGCCGAAGGTGTATTTTCAGTGAATCACTTGAGAGCGGCATGGAACTTATTCCTACCATAAGCTTGCCAAGCAATCAATCCTCCTCCTTTTTAACTTTTATACCTTTGTAAATATCAAGAGGACTTTGTGGGTTAAGGGTTAGGCTTGGGTTAAAGGTAGGTGGTTGGGATAGTGGTTAGTGGAAAAAGGGCGAAAAGTGTAACAAGTGTCGGTTTTCGTAAGACTTTCTATTTATTATTATTTTTTTTTTTTTTTGTAACTTTTATTTTGATGAAGCTTTTATTCAAACAAAGTTATTTTTGATGAACTTGTTTGTTTATCTTTTTGCTTCATCATCAACACACACACACACACACACACATATATATATATATATATATTTTGAACGATCATACGAAAAAACCGAACTTGTTACTAAAACAAAGGGTTAAAAATAAAAAAGGTTTTGGTGGGTAAAAGGGTTTTTGGTTTGGGTGATGAAATGAAAAGGTTTAGGCTCAAAGGGGCTAACTAGGGGGATTTTTGGGTAGGTGGTAAAAGAAAAGGAAAAATAATGGTGTAGAAATAAAAAGGGTTAGTCCTAATGCCTCCATCATTTACTTACTCGGGTTTAAGTTGATAAGGACCGGGAATGTATCGTCATGGCAAGTTCTAGAGTCGTAAGAACCAAGCGGCTATTCACACAAGAAACGAAAAATGAGCATTTAGTCTAATGATATGTAATTGTATGCTCAATAAAGACTCAAAACTCACTTTTGTGGGAATGGGTTTTTATGTGATCAAGTATATATAATCAAATTTTAACTGAGTTTGCCATGCCTTTTCATAATTTTCTTATGTTGGTTCTTTTTATCACTACGATATCGGTTGTAAATTCGTAAAAATATAACCTTTTTGAGAAATTGAATTTCCCGAGTTAAACCTAGACAAGTAAAAAAAAAATGAAATTTTTGAAAAAAAATTTGGGGTGATTAGCGGTTCCAATAGAGTTTTGTGTAAGGCTTGTATTTAGGACTTGCAAGATTCAAGGTTTTAGCATCCCCCCACACTTAAATTACACATTGTCCTCAATGTGTCCCAAAAATAAATTTTTAGGTTGATTAGATGTGTAAAATGGTGTTAAAAAGCAAAAATTTTGTGTTACTGGGCGCTGAACACGGCCCCGTGTTGTCCGGGCACGGCCCCGTGTTCAAGTGCCAGTATCAAAATTAAAACAAGAGAAGCAGAAGTCTGGACACGGGGGCGTGTTGGGTGAACACGGCCCGTGTCCAGTTACCTGAACTGGGCGTTTTTCTGCAGGGGGTTCAGCACGGGGCCGTGTTGGTTGGGCACGGCCCGTGTTGAACCTTCTGAAATGGAGAAAACTGTCGGGTTGCCTTGTTCTTGTGCATGAGGTCATTTTTCTCGTTCCCCTTTTCATCCCTTACCACCATGAGTGTGTTTTATTCCTGAAAATTAAAACTAACTAGAAAACATAAAAATTAACCTAAATTAAACTAAGGATAGTTCCGCGGAATGCCTCCGTGGTGCGCCACGTTTATAAGGGTCCTTGGCTAGACCCAAAGCCGGTCATATGTCACCCAAGTGGGATGTATTGCATCCCATGTTACACCGTCGGAGAGCATCATCCAAGCTTGAGTCTATGACCTGCATGTAGTTGACCGGGTCTTCGTCCTCAATTCTTTTTCCACATTCAAACTTCACCTCCTTATCCCCAAACTTCAATGTTAACGTTCCGTCATTCATGTCTACCACCGCTTGGGCGGTGGCTAGAAATGGCCTCCCGAGGATGAGAGGGACATCGGTGTCTTCTTCCATGTCTAGGATGACAAAGTCGGTTGGGAAAACGAAGTTGTCAACTTTTACCAATAGATTCTCAGCGACACCTTGTGGAAATTTGACGGATCTGTCGGCGAGTTGTATGCTCATCTTTGTAGGGCTTGTTGTTCCTAGGCCGAGTCGTTTGAACATCGATGTGGGCATGAGGTTAATGCTAGCCCCAAGATCGGCTAATGCATTACGAACGGGAGACTCCCCAATCGAGCAAGGAATTGTGAAGCTCCCGGGATCGATTTTCTTTTGTGGAAGTTTGTTGAGCACTAAGGCTGAGCATTCTTCGCCTAAATTAACTAATTGCAATGATTCAATTTTCCTTTTGTTTGTGAGGAAATCCCTCATAAATTTTGTGTATTTAGGCATTTGGGTTAGGACCTCGATAAAAGGAATATTAACATGCAATTGTTTTAGTAAATTTTCAAATTTAGCGAATTGCTCATCGGTCTTTTGACGATTTAACCTACCGGGTTACGGAATTGGAGGAGTCTTGGTGGGCTCTTGAGTTGGTAGAGAAGCCTTTTCTGACGCAGGAGGAGTCACAGGTTGGCTAGATTGGCTTCTTTCATTTGGCGACAATGGAGCATCCTCGGGACCCACGGTTCGATTTCTTAATGTGATGAGATGTACTTGTGCCTTCGGGTTGGTTTCGGTATTACTAGGTAACGCGCCTTGTGGTCTCTCGGAGAAATTTTGAGCTAGTTGATTTAATTGTTTTTCAACGTTTTGAATGCTAGCTTGTTGATTTCTAAAATTCGATTCCAATTGTTGAAATCGATCCGAGTTTTTCTTTTCAGTGTCAGAGATGAGGCGAGATACAGTATCTTCAAGCCTTTCTCTTCCACCTTGTTGTTGAGAGAAATTTTGTGGTTGTTGAAAATTAGTTCGTTGGTTTTGTTGGTTACTACTATTGCCGGGATCTCTCCAACCAAGATTTGGGTGGTTACGCCATCCTTGGTTGTAGGTACCCGTTGGAGGACCTGACGGCCTAGGTCTATTATCAATGTAGTTTACCGTTTCTGTTTGTTCATCTAATTCTTTCATACAACTCCAATTTTCATGTGACCCACCACACCCTTCACAAGCCATAACCGAGGCTGTTTTTGTCATTTCTAGCTTTTTGATTTTCGAAGAGAGGGCCTCGATTTGGGCTTGTAAAGATGTGCTTTCATCAACCTTATGGGCGCCCGGGGCAATAGATTTATTACCTCGGGGAGTGTGCCATTGAAAATTGGTTTGAGCAATTTCCTCAATTTGGTTATATATTTCATTTGGGCGACGATTACCTAAAAGTCCCCCGGAGCTTGAATCAAGTGTTTGTCTTGTGTGTGGCAACAACCCATTGTAGAAAGTGGATACTTGTTGCCACACCGCTAGACCGTGATGCGGACACTTTCTTAGAAGCTCCTTGAACCTTTCCCAAGTTTCATATAAGGATTCCCCATCCTCTTGTGAGTATGTATTAATTTCAGTCATTAATTTAGCCGTTTTAGCAGGAGGGAAATACTTATATAAAAACTTTTGGGTAAGTTCATCCCAAGTGTTTACCGAGCCAACTGGGAGGGTGTTAAGCCAAGCCTTAGCTCGGTCTTTTAGTGAAAATGGAAACATTCGAAGGCAGATGGCGTCATTTGATGCTCCATTGATCCGAAAGGTATCACATATTTCTAAGAAGTTAGTAATATGCAGATGGGGATCCTCGTCCGCAAGCCCATGGAAGGTTGCGGAGTTTTGGAGCATTTGTATCAAATGCGGCCGAAGTTCGAAGTTATTGGCTTCGACATTTGGTGCATTGATAGCGGCGCCGAGATTGCCTACGGTGGGTCGTAGGTAATCCATGAGGGTACGTTGATCCGCCATTGGAAGTGGGTCCCCCGAAACTTTCTCTTGATTTTTGGCTTTAAGTCTTTTTCTGAGAAAGCGTTCGGGTTCTTCTAGAGGTTCTTTTATGTCTCTACTAGAACTGGAGCTCATGCACTACGTAGGAGGTTCAAATGTGGCGCCTAGGTTCCAAGTCCTGCAATAAAAACAGAAAAGAACGTTGGTCAGAATATTCACCACGGCCCCGTGCTCAGCGAACACGGCCCGTGGTCAGAGGTACAGTGATTGTTTTCTGGATCCCTGTTACTGG
The DNA here is from genome assembly GCA_030545235.1 of Helianthus tuberosus. Lineage (NCBI taxonomy): Eukaryota > Viridiplantae > Streptophyta > Magnoliopsida > Asterales > Asteraceae > Helianthus > Helianthus tuberosus. The sequence goes on along the minus strand of CM060429.1, from coordinate 12,072,081 downwards.
GAGTTGGACACTACCCCGTGTTGCACCGACACGACCCCGTGTTCAGCTCTCTGTAACTCAGAAAATAAAAACTGCCAGTGATGATGCTGGGCACGGCCCGTGTCTGACCGGGCACGGCCCGTGCTGAGCTCTGCAGAAGCTTAAAAACTAAGAAAATCCTAAAAAAATTAAAAAGAAATAAAAAAAATGATTAGGCCGTTGATTCCTAACTTTCTTAAAATCCTTGTGTCCCCGGCAGCGGCGCCAAAAACTTGATGCGTGTGAAGTGTTATATATATTAGGTGTATATTTTAAGCCCTTTTAACACTTATTTTTAGCCAAGTTTTAAATTTATAAAACACGATATTTTACTAACACTAAACACACATATGGGAAAGTGCACCCATCGTGAGCGTAGTATAGCGTTGGTAAGATACCGAGGTCGTCCAAGGACACAAGAGCTTTTAGTACCGGTTTATCCTCAACGTCTAATCGAAAGAAAAAGGTTAGAAAAATGTTTTAAACTAGGAAAAATAAAAACTAACTAAAATGCTGAAAATAAAAATAAAAGAAAAACAGATAGACAAGATGAATCACTTGGTTCTGACTCGTATCTAGTATAACCTTTGATTATTTCCGCACTTTTGCACATAATTAAGATATTATCTTAGTTATTGTAGTAGGCCCCTCTTTTGAAGGTGACGTTACCCTCACTCCAGTAGTTTGAGTCAGCAAGGATACAATCCTAAAAGGGTGGATTATTGGAAGATAATGAATTAAGTTATTAATGCAGTATTATGGTAGGCCCCGCTTTTGGCGGTGACGTTACCCTCGGCTAAGTAGTCTGAGTCAGCAGGGATACAGTCCTAAATAGCCGGGTTATAGTATTAATAGTAGTTAACTTATGAGGGGATCAAAGAGTTTGGACCCCCGCCATCCAATACCGTGAAGCATTGAAGGAGGTCCTACTAAATTTGACCCAGGTCCATTGCAGGACCTCTAAACGCTGAACAATGGCAAGACCTTTACCAAACCGTTCCCTTAACCCCCGACCAGGTAGCCAATATACCTCCATATAGACCGTGGAGATATGAATGGTGAAAATCTTTTATTTTATATAGACAGTAAAATAATGCCAAGACACCACGGACAAACGATAAGGAAAGATCACCTTCAACATAAGTAACTAGTTATTAAAGTCATTAATACAAAACCAAATAAAAAGTGCAAAAGATTCGAAATAAAAAGTATTAAACTAGACACTTTGTCTTCACCAAGTGATGTAAGAGACTTAGGCAAACATGGCCTTGATTGTCAAGAACTCTTACGATCAATCTTGGATCCCGAGACGACTCACACACTCTACGATGGACAATGGATGATGGTGGTGGATGATGGTGTTGTGATGGTGGTGGGTGGTGGGTGAAGTGTGAGAGAGGTGGTGTGCCAAGGGATCAGTTGAAATGAAACCAAGCACTCCTATTTATAGGCTGAACAGAAGGCTGGGCACGCCCCCGTGTCCGCTGGACACGGCCCCGTGCCTGTCTGACACTCTCTCTCTTCATTAATCGTAATTCGCAATTACAATTAATGCGCCTGCTGTACTTTCGCCACGCCCCCGTGTTCACTGGGCACGGCCCCGTGGTGGGCAATAGAAGCTTCTATAGGTTTGTCTTTTCTGCTGCTTCTTGGGCACGGCCCCGTGCTGGCTGAGCACGGGGCGTGTTCAGTCTTCTGCCTTCTCTATTTTGCTTGGGAAGATACTGTTGAGGGGTCGGGCAGTCCACTTATGTTCCTTTTCTTGTATTTATGTTGGATTTAGCTGTCTTTTTGCTTCTTTTGTGTTTTTTAGCTCATTTAATCCTGAAAATACAAAAGGAAGACAAAAACACTCTTTTTCCAATATTAGTACTTAAAAAGGGTTAGTTTTATGCCTCATTTGATGTAATTTATATGTTGCATTTTACACACATCATAAATATTAAATAATTTATGTAGGACCCACTTCCAACCCCACCCACAATCCCTACTCCACACCCTCACCCAATCACAGCCCCTTCCCACCATTTATGTGGGACCCACTGTAACACCCCGAAAATACAAATTCTTATAATACAATAACGTTGGGATTAAACGAGAAAAATAGACTAACTAGGAATTACAATAACCTAGTTAGAAAGTGAGTTGTGAGTAGTTAAAGAGGTAAAACAAATAAAGAATGAAAGTTGGAGGGCCAAAAGTGTCTAAATGAGAACTAATATTAATAAAACAAAATAAATTAAACTCAAACACACTTGTTTGTGTGTTGTTGAGATCGACCAGAGCAGGGGGCGATCCCCAGCTTCCCTAAAGCCCTAGTTCATCACAAAACTCATAAATTGAAGGTTCAAATCTGATCCAAAACGAAATCCGAGCTAAGATTAATGATCCCCATCGAAAAGAGATCATAAGGTATGCAAAATTTTATAAAAATTCTCTACTTGAAATTCTCATGAATTTAGAGAACTCGAAATCTGTTAATGCATGTGTGTTATGTAGATGAAATAAGAACATTTAAGTGTCTAGGAGTAAACCCTAGGCAATTACATGTTGGAATCATGCCAAATTTTAGTGAAATCCATGGCCACCATTGTAGGTGATTAGTGGGTTATATAGATCTTGATGAACACTAGAGTTTTGAATGTTATTCTAGTGTAATTTGATTCATAAAAACCGATTACTGAAAATTTTGATGTTTGGCTCTATATGTGATAGCTCGGTTGATGTTAATTTTGGCTAAGGCCGTGGGGTATGGGGCGGGGGTTTGGGCGTGGGTTGGGGTAAAACGCCCAAGTGACCACCCCGGGTGGGCTTGGGTTTGGGCGTGGCCCCTTGGGGCTTGGGTTTCAAGCCGGGCGTGGGGCGGTATGGCGAAGCGAGGTGGCATCTTCTCATTGGGTCACCCGCCACATGGGCAGGCGGGTGTTTAAATTTTGAAATTCAAACTGGTCCCCCATCCCCCCATCTTCTATAACCCGCCACATGGGCAGGCGGGTGTTTAAATTTTATAAATTTTTTGTATTTTTTTTAAACATTTGCCACGCGGTGCACCCAACCCAAGCCCAACCCACGCCCCGCCATACCCCGCGGACACGTGTCCTGGCAGTGGGCGGCCTCCCTTTACACGTGTCACCAAATGCCCAACCCAAGCCCCAACCCAAGCCCCACCATACCCCACGGTCTAAGCAACAAGCCATGAACTTGAAAATAAAAGATATAAAATCCTACCCTTTAAGTGTTTGTAAAAATGCCCCAAAGAGGGCTCGAAACTGAAATTTTAAAGTTAAAACGCATAATTGTGATGTTTTGGCAAATTATGCGATATGTGATTGAAAGGAGTTCTAAACGCGTCATGATTGAACTCTATAGGAAAGGATACCGGAACGTCGAGTGGACAAGTCGGTGGCGAATTGCGTTTAAAGGGCGTGCACTAAAGGTATGTAACTTGATTCGTTACATTGGGTAAATTTTGATAATTAGCACATGTGTAGTTGAGTTGTAGAATAAAGATTGTGTTGATTTAAAGCGATAATGTTCGTTACTCAAATTAATAGGTTAAGATTCGGTTAAAAGCCGTTTGGTAGTCATTATAATGGTGGATTCCATAGATGAGCCAAACGGGTCGAATAATCAATTAATGCGATGCTAATGCTTCGTTATATGGTTATTTGGTCTTTTGTTAATGTTAATAATAGGTATATTAGAATACGAGAATTTAGCATATCGGTTTGCTTGAATGATGAACCCCATAAGGGTAAACTAAATGGGTCATTAAAAGAAGATATAAATCGGATAACGGTAGTACCTTACTTGTAGATTTTGAGCCCGAGTGATGGTTAGCGAATTACTAAACACACAAACCGGTGATGGGAGCGTGGGTGTTGAAAATAAGGAATCCGAGATTTGGGTCTTCTCATAAGGAAGAGGTGTCCCGTCCATGTGGGTTCGGGTAAAATAAACAAAACAGTCAAAACAGCAAAACTACAGCGACTACCGTAAGTTACGGTACTACCGTAACTTACGGTAGAGAATAAAAGTGTTACGGCAGCTTTCTACTGCCTTACGGCAGACCAGTATTGCCTAGCGTCTACCGTAACTTACGGTGGCTACCGTAAGTTACGGTAGAGCCCGATCATAAATGTTGAACTTTGTATAACTTAGATAATCGAATCCGTTTTTTAGCGTAGTTCGATTCTGCAAATTTTCTAAAAATTCTAATACTAATATTTGTCAAAATTTCCAGTTTCTAGGTATTTCAAGTATGTGGATGACGATCAAGTTGATGCTTCAAGAACCGAACACAAAATTTTGGATGCTTCCGCCCTAATCTGATCTAGTTAAACTATGTAGTTTTGTAGACACTACTGAATGATCTATGTTTGAAAAACAGTTAATTTACTATGTTAAATACTATGATGAAGTGTAACTTAGTTTACTAACTAAGTTTTGTTAGTTATAAATTTTCTTTTTTTACAAATACCGCATTTCTTATGAAATTAAAAGACGAGTGTTACACCCACCCACTGCCACCATCATCTTCAACCTTATTCACCCTCCACCATTACCGGCTCACCACCAAGAACTCCGGTGAACACCTCCCATCAAGTATTGTTCTATTACGTACATATTCATATATAAAACAATGAGTTCGGTCGTAAATCAATCTTCCGCTGGAATTCAAACAAATTCTTGTGTTAATCTTCAATAACTTTACAGATTATGACACCTTCTCTTATTCGTAACCGAATTGCGATTGATTATTTCAATACTAGAGTTGAAAAATGATTGGATCTCATCTGGAACAATCTCAAACAATTCAAATTCCGATATCTTTTGCTTACTCGACGGAACATACATCCTCTGTTTCTTAGGCGCCGAAGGACATGTCATGATTTCAGGTATCTTATGCTCTGATGACGTCGGCGTTTGACGTTCTTTGAATACAGGTTCTAGACCTAATTTCTCAGATTCAACAGTGCATGATGATGAGTCGTCCTCTGTTGTTGTTGATGATGATGATTCCGGTAGCTTGATTTTGATCGGATTGAGCCAGATTGAAGGTAGATTGTTGTTCGGTAATTGTAGATCTATTGACATAATTTGGTGAAAATTTAGGAGATTTGAAGAACAAGGAAGATGAAGATGAAGAGAGATGTGGAGAAGAAATGGAGATGAGTTTGTTTTGTATGTTGGTGTTCACCGGAGTTTGCTTTGTATGTTGGCGTTTACCGGAGTTCACCAACACGAGTATCTACGTGTTCCTTGTTAATTGTTATCCTTTCCTTCTTGAGAGCAACTTTTTCTACAGGAGTTGATACATGTATACAAAAATCGATGGCGTCTTCCATATCCGGACTACGGTAATAATTGGCAATCGGTTTTGTGGCCAAGACACTGTTCGGGTATATAATTTTGTTTTTTTTTGTGGCAATCGGTGCTCCTTCCTCTTTAAAAGCAGAGGTAATTGTTTTTTTTTTTGTTAGCGGCGGTGGTTGAAGGCGGCGGCAGAGGGTGGAATTGGATGACCGGAGGTGAGTGGTGAAGTGTGGGTCAGAGGTGAGTGCTGATTTGGGACTTTAGGGTTAAGAAGGAGAAACTTAAACTTTATAAATGATTAAGGGTGGGTCCCACATATCTTTTTTATAAGTGATTAATTGATGTCTTTTTGTAAGGAAGGGGTATTTTGGTCAGTTTAAAATCACTTAACACTAAAAACTAACCTTCATCCATGCCAGGGACCATCCAGGAACAAAATTGCAAAAGTTAAGGACTATAGCTGTAAATAGGGACTAAAGGTGAAAACTAGGTAAACTACAGGGACTATCCGGACATTTTTCTTTCGAAAATATAAACAAACTAGTTTGGTTGTTTATTGTGTAGATTAAAAGATATACACTTTTGTAGGTAGATGCTGTAAAGTTAAAAAATATAAAAATAATTTAAATAAATAAACTTCTTTGATGATGTTCAAAATTTTACATAACCTACACATGTATGTAAAATAATACATGTATAACACAAAAAAAACATAAACAATTGGTCAAAAAACTTAGGGGCCATTTAGCAACTTCTAAATGGTTAAGTGTTGAATCAGTAAGAGGTCTGAACCATTAAGTGCTGAATCAATAAGAGGTTTGAACCATGGAGAGCCAATATAATGCTTAATCGTTCAGATACAAACGTCTGACCAATTCAGATTAGAGGTCTTAAACATTCAGACTCAGTATAATGCTTAACAATTCAGAGACAAATGTCTGAACAATTTAAACATTTGCTCATAAAACAAACAGTTTGAACCATTAAGTGCTGAACCAGTAAAAAGTCTGAACCATTAAAAGGTAATCAAACAACCCCATAACCATATAGTGATATAAATTTGTTATTTTTGTGATATAAACATATAGTTTTGTAATAATTTGTTCTCACAATATCTATACTATATAATAAAAAACCAACTGGGGTAGCCCAGTTGGCCACCGACACCCACCTCTTCCCAGAGGTACCGAGTTCGAGTCTTGGGAGTGGCATATGTCGCCCAGGGTAAGAACTCGGCATGGGGAAGTCACAGCGGAGTTAGCTTGGTCGGGTAGCGGCTCCCGGAGTGAGATCACTCCGGCGGTTGGGAGGACCGTGCACTATCCCCCCTACTATATAATAAAAAAACCCGTTTTGCGACACTTGTCATTCTCTCATTTAATTGATTATAATTATTAATAATACTAAAAATAATAATATTTAATCTAAATTAATACAAATTCTTATTATTAATAATATTTAATCAAATCTAAAATCTAATCTAATACAAATTTTTATTATCAATAATATTTAATCAAATCTAATAATAATTCATACGAATTCCAAAGTTAATATTAACTTTTAAATAATTAAAAAAAATCCGTCTAACATCACAAATGTTTCTGTTAAATTCGATTAATTAATTTGTTCAACAATCACTATTATCTTTATCATTCAGTACGGTTAACCGGTTTATCATAATACAACCTTCCACATATTCAATCATATGATTTTTCAATCTTATATTAACTAAATAAATAAAAATTAATATTCAATCTTATCCTACTTTAAATATAAAAAAATCCGTTAGTTCAGATTAATATTCAATCTTATCCAAGTTTAAATATAAAAAAATCCGTTAGTTTTTTTAAATATATTTTTTTATTATTTGGTATATAAAATCATATTTATTCAACCCATGTAATACACATGGGTTTTTAAAAATATAACTTTTTTTTATTATTTGGTAAACAATGTTACATTTCTTCAACCCGTGTAATACAATGGTTTTAAAGATATAATTTTTTTTATTATCTAACTTATAATAAAAGACTCCAAATAATGACACATGCCATTCTCTCCTTCAATCTTATAAATTTTATTTATATTTGTTTAATAAATTTCTTTTAATATTAATGTTAATTAATAACAAATATATAGATATCACTTATTTTTATCCTCACCTTTATCTAAAATTAATAAATAGCTTCGATTTTGCAATTTAAACCCTTTGTTTTTTTACTTTTAACCCAAAGTTTTTTATCTTTTGCAATTCAATCCTAACTCTTTTTTATTTTCAATTTTGGTCCACCATACTTTTCATTTTTCCCAAGTTTTTCGTTTCGTTCTAAATTTTGTGAGTTAACGCACTGCAACGTGCGTGTGGGAATAAAAGACTCCAAATAATGCCACATGTCATTTCTCTCCTTCAATCTCATAAATTTTATTTATATTTGTTTAATAAATTTCTTTTAATATTAATATTAATTAATAACAAATATATAAATATCACTTATTTTTATCCTCATCTTTATCTAAAATTAATAAATAACTTCGATTTTTCAATTTAGACCCTTTGTTTTTTTACTTTTAACCCAAAGTTTTTTATCTCTTGCAATTTAATCCTGACTCTTTTTTATTTTCAATTTTGGTCCACCATACTTTTCATTTTCCCAAGTTTTTCGTTTCGTTATAAGTTTTGTGAGTTAACGCACTGCAACGTGCGTGTGGGAATAAAAGACTCCAAATAATGCCACATGTCATTTCTCTCCTTCAATCTCATAAATTTTATTTATATTTGTTTAATAAATTTCTTTTAATATTAATATTAATTAATAACAAATATATAGATATCACTTATTTTTATCCTCATCTTTATCTAAAATTAATAAATAACTTCGATTTTTCAATTTAGACCCTTTGTTTTTTTTACTTTTAACCCAAAGTTTTTTATCTCTTGCAATTTAATCCTGGCTCTTTTTTATTTTCAATTTTGGTCCACAATACTTTTCATTTTTCCCAAGTTTTTCGTTTCGTTCTAAATTTTGTGAGTTAACGCACTGCAACGTGCGTGTGGGGTTCATCATTTTTTCGTATATTTTTTTCCCGTTTGACTGGTCCGTTGCGTCACATCTATTTTTCTGCGTTTGACAAGTTCGTCCAACACGCGGGTCTTGGATGGACTTAGTTATTGTTTTCTATGTTTTACGTTTCGGTTTAATTTCTCAGCAACGAGGGTGCGTGATTCAAAGATTTTACATCTGCTTTTCGCTTGGCGTTATTTTTTCCCGTTTTTATTTATTTTGTTTTTACGAGTTTTTTCGGTGTTGGTGGTCGCTGACAATGGTATAGTATTGCTACTACTTAACACAATTTTATGACAAACGCTGCAACGCAGGGGCTTAATACTAGTTTGGTATATAATATTACATTTATTCAACCCGTACAATACATATGGTTCTTATAGATATAACTTATTTTATTATTTAATATATAAAATTACATTTCTTCAACCCGTGCAATAAAGGAGACTTTTAAAAAGATAATGTTTTATTATTTGGTGTATAAAATTTATTTATTTAACCCGTATAATACACGGGGTTATAACCTACTAAGTGTGTATATATAATATAGATTCTCGTACTAAATTCAAAATAAAAATATCGTAAAATATTCTATTTCCTCAAATAACATTATTAATGGCTGAAAAAGAAAACCAGGCCCAAGTCCACCAATCAAACCCAATCCCCCATCCACACCACCACCCGGTTTTACGTCGCCTCCAAGAAAAAACCGTGAGCTAACCACAACCCATTAACACCTTTCATTTACCAATTTACCCCAAACCCACCACTCAAAACACCCTTCATCTAGGGGCACTTCCGTCCATTCACCACTGTATGATCCACAGATTTGATATAAATACCCCATTGTTCTTATCTGTGATCTGCATTGCTCCTTACCAAATCTCATCGAAGATATTTTTCTTTCTCTCCAAGTCGACTTTTTTCATCGGAAATGGGCCGGAAATTCTTCGTCGGCGGTAACTGGAAATGCGTAAGTGTTTGAACTCAGTTGTTGTTGTTGTTGTAGATCATGCATATGAACTTGAATTTCAACTTTTTTTATCTTTAAGTGTTGATTTGATCAGATTCGTGTTCGATGAACTGTAACCATTTCGAATCGTAGATGTTATTTGTTTATTCGCAGTTATTGTTGAAAATCAAGCACATGAACTTTGAATTTGAGTTAATTTTGGCCTATCGGTGTTGATTTGATCAGATTCGTGTTTGATGAACTGTAACCGTTTCTAATGGTAGATATTTTGTTATTGGTGTATTGATAGGTTTGTTTATTTGAGTTTGTAAGTAGATTCGTTTTTAATGAACTTGTTTCACTTCATAGTGTACTGTTTTTGATTGTAAGTGTTTTATGCTCACAATATTAGGTTTTTGAGCACAGTTATTGACTTATTGTTTTAGATCAAGCACGTGAACTTGATTTTGTTTAGTTTTGATGTGTACGATTTTATCAGATTTGGCTTTGATGAACCGTAACCGTTTCGATTAGTAGATATTTTGTTTTCGATGTATTGATAAGTTTGTTTATTTGTGTTTATTAGTAGATTTGTTTTTGATGAACTTGTTTCACTTCATAGTGTACTGTTTTTGCTCGTAAGTGTTTTATGCTCACAATAATAAGTTTCTGAACTCTGTTATTGTTGTAGATCAAGCATACGAGATTAAATTTGATATTTTTTTAGTTAATTTGATAAGATTTGTTTTTGATGAACTGTAACCGTTAGAATAGTAGATATTTTGTTTACAAAGTATTGATAAACAGTGTTTTCGAGTTCTGTAAGCAGATTCGTTTTCTGATTTACTTTTTTAACTTCGGAGTATGCTGCTTTTGATCGTAAGTGTTTTATGCTTGCAGTATCTTCAAATCTGTTGTTTAAGTAACAGTAGTCATATTGAGGCTTAATTGATTCGAATTCGATCGTTTTTATGCGCATTTTGATTTCAAAACTAGGTCACTTGAAGGAAAATCACAGGATACGCTGAAATTAGTACTGATTTATTGTTGTTATCTACTTTTCTGCTTAATGAAATTGTCATATTTATTTGTAGTTCTGCTGTACTATTGAAGTTTGTTATATTATAAGCTCTATTGTTGAAGTTATTAAATGGTTCCATGACGATGTAGTGGATTTGTAAACAGAAATAAATATATATTGAATTTCAATTTAAATATTGAGATATTTGATGAAAAAAGGTCATCTAGGTTTTGTAAGTGTAACTGAGATTTGGATAGCGATATGTCCCTTACTTCTAGAATGTAAATGTGGTTATACATTTTGGTGTTTTTTTTTTTAGCATTAGGATCTGTTGGGGTCTATTTTGTTATGGTAGAATATGGAATGTGCTAATAGTACTTGAAACTGATTTTGCTCATGATAATTCATTGTAGAATGGAACTACTGAGAATGTGAAGAAGATTGTGTCAACACTTAATGCGGGTGAATTGCCATCCACCGACATTGTTGGTAAGTAATTACATTATAGCCACCATTTTGAAAGCTTTAATCTGATGTGAGTCATGAAGTAGGTTGTTTAGGTTAAAAAGTTCTGTCTAATATATCTTAGAACTATATCTGCCACACAAATCTTTCTTTTAAGTGTCTACTGTCTTGAGTTCCTCCACTGTTTCTTTTGCAGTATTTGCATTAATGGATTTTAAATAAATTCTCAATGACCCTTTATATTTGCAGAGGTGGTGGTGAGCCCTCCTTTTGTGTTTCTTACCACTGTTAAAAGTGAATTGAGGCCCGAAATCCAAGTTGCAGCCCAAAATTGCTGGGTTAAGAAAGGTGGTGCTTTCACTGGTGAGGTTAGGTATGTATCATCGTATCATTTGCAATTCATTGTTAGCCTATCTTCAAATTGTTCCTTTCATTATGTGGAATATATTGTTGATCTTTTTTTTTTCTTTAAATGTATAATGTAGTATACTTGAAAATTGAAATCTTAAAGTCGGTTTTCTATATGTGTAGTGCTGAGATGCTCGCCAATTTGGGCGTCCCATGGGTCATCCTAGGTCATTCTGAAAGGAGAGCCCTACTGAATGAATCAAACGAGGTACACTTTGTCTTGCAAAGTTTATAACTAGACCAAGCAAATCGAGCTAACTATGGTTGTTTTCTTCTAATTCAGTTTGTTGGAGACAAAGTTGCATATGCTCTTTCTCAAGGTCTAAAGGTGATTGCATGTGTTGGAGAAACTCTTGAGCAGCGAGAAGCTGGAACCACCATGAAAGTTGTTGCTGAACAAACCAAGGCAATTGCTGGTATATATTTAAAAACTACTATTGCTGCTAATTTTCACTATTATGTCCCCTGGGGTGTTGAGATGCCATTTTATTATGAGCTAGTGGGTTACCACCCGCGCTCCGCAGCGGGTTCGAACGTAGATAAAAATAAGCAAATCGCGAGAGTTAAAGCTGTTTTAGTTTAAGAGGTTAAACATGTCATTATAAAAGTTGAGGGGCTAAACATGTTATTTTTTTTAAGTTGAGGGGCTAAAGTTGTTTATTACTAAAGTTGACAGGCGAAAGTTGTTTAGTTAAGGGGCTAAAACATGTCATTTTTAAAGTTGAGGGGCTAAACATGTCATTCTTAAAGTTGAGGGGCTAAAGTTGTTTAAGGGGCTAAACATGGCATTCTTAAAGTTGAGAGGCTAAAGTTGTTTTAGTTAAGGGGCTAATCATGTCATGACCAAAGTTGTGGGGCTAAACATGTCATTCTTAAAGTTGAGGGGCTAAAGTTGGTTAATGCCAAAGTTGGTTGATGTGACAAAATAGCATATTTATAATATATATAATGTGTTGATTCAGGTTAATGTGTAGAAACAGGTCAAACATGTAAAACACAAAAAATAGCTTAAAGTGAAGTCTGTTGAAAGTCGCTCAAAGTGTGTTTCAAAGCATATAACCTTCGAAGATCATATTTTTAAAGAATTAAACTTTTATCTAAGTAAAAATGTTTTTATAATTATATTTGACACACTAATTGTTTTTATTTTGTTTCACATTAATAAATGTACCTTTCTGTTTTTTTATAGCTGTAATATGTTTGATGCAGACAAAATCTCAAGCTGGGATAATGTGGTTTTGGCTTATGAGCCAGTCTGGGCTATTGGAACCGGAAAGGTTGCAAGTCCGGCCCAGGCTCAAGAAGTAAGTGTTCTAAATTAGTTTCTACATTCTAATTACTTGCATATATACTGATGTTCGTATACAAAACCAATTTCAAGTAGAAGATCACGAATAGACACTTATACCGATTGCAACTTCCAACGTAACAGGTACATGCAGGACTAAGGAAATGGTTCGAGGAAAACATCAGTGCTGAAGTTGCTGCTACAACCAGGATTATCTATGGAGGTATCTTTATACTTTAAAAAAGAAAAGTCCGAGTTTTACGCCATCATAACGGTTCATGTGATTCAGTGTTCACATAACAATTAACATGCTGTGTTAAAAACCTGTTGAAGTATTCAAATTTAATATATGACACTTCATTTTTACTCACCATTATAATATTTTTTCTAGAATTATTTGTTAACAATGTCTCAAATTAACTGTGAAAAATGGGTATGAAAGTTTCTACGAGAAATTCTCGGTTTGTTTATGAACTCTTAATGGCATTGCAGGATCTGTGAGTGGTTCCAATTGCAAGGAATTGGCAGGGCAAACAGATGTTGATGGTTTCTTGGTTGGCGGGGCTTCTCTCAAGGTAATTGTGGTCCAAACAATTAATATTTACTAGTAATCTATTTTTTTACTAAAATATTTGAGAATTAATAGTAATCTATTTTTTTACTAAAATAATTGAGTTGGGAAGGTTTTATGTATAAATTCACTAACAATGTATCAAGTAATTTAACACATTTGGGAGAAATACAACATGAAAAGCTTATTTGTAGCAACATGGTCGACTTAGAGGTGGCATTTTTGTAATCATGTTAATTATTCAAAAAAGTCAAAATATGCAAGACAAAATGGTGTTGGTGATCCAAAACCCGGGGATCATTTCACATTCCCGCTCAGAACTTGGTATAATACCATTTACTTGACAAGGTATTATAATATCATACACACACCTGTTTTCAAATTTATGACACTTATACCCTTACTTTAAAACTTGTACTTGGATATGATAGTTTGGAGTGTACAGAGAGAGAACTCTACAAAACTAATGACTTTCACCGATGGGATTATCCGTTGGTGTAGGTGATTACCGACGGTAAACCATTGGTGAAAGTACATGTGGGTAATTTGATCTCCGATAGATTACCGTCTTATATTACTGACAGATCACCAGGTTATGGTATCTTTTGGTGATCAGGGAAGATGGATTACCTTTTTTTATTTAATTACCTTTTCTTTTAGTTGATTCCGTCAGTGATTACCTGCGGGTTTGGGTTGTGTGTCTTGTGATATCATTTGTGTAGTTGTGGAAGGGCATAATGGTCATATTATAAATGACATATTAAGTGCGCCCCTGGATAAAAATTGTGTACCAGATTCTTATGATTTTCCTCTTGTTTTGTCTTGTAGCCGGAATTCATCGACATCATCAAGGCTGCTGAAGTGAAGTGAATGTATCATTTGCGAAGAATAATGGCATTGTCAAAATTCTAGTTTTTGAAATAAGCATATGATCAAAACTGCTGTTTTTCGGTCAGTAATATTGTTTTGGGTTCTGAGCGTTTTGTTTTGTAGACTGATTGGTTACAAATTGCGGGTATCAGCCTCTTTTTTTGTTCTTACTAATTAATAGTAGTTGTGGCTATACATGGCTCAGCCTGGCAACAAAGGCCAACCCAGGTTTTGGTGCTGCAACATGAAAAAAATAACTTGAACGAACCGATGGTTAGGGGGCATTTTCGTTGTGTCAAACTACTTTTGTTTTTAATCATTTTGCCTTTGTATAAACGGTATTTGGGTGTATTGGTTTGATTACAACACTTCTCTCTAGCTTACAAAAAAACTACTAAAAAACTTTAAAACGCTCACAAACTTTCAAGTCTCAAATCGCTTACATGGCAACCCATTTAAAGACTATGGGCCTATGGGCTCAGTTAGGTTTCTAGGGTTACTCGCAATTCCTATATATTGTAACATACTCATTCAATAATGATTGATGTTTATAATCTTACATTAACTTGTTTCAATTATAGAAAACTTTTAAATAGTTTACATCGTTGACTAGATATCGTAAAGGTAAACCCCAATTGACTCGTTCTCATTGTCATCCATGTGTGTGTCCCATGATGTTTGTGGTAAATTTTACCTAATTCCTTTCACCTATGTGACTAAATTTTTGCTACCTTAGGGCAGTTAAAAGTTACTGGCCTACTCTTTCATCTTTGATGAGTTTGACTATTGGGTTTCCTTCGGTGAGTTCCAAAATTTTGAAGAAAGTAAGTATTCTTAGTTATCATGTAGTGACTCGAGGGAATAACTCTAAGCTTAGTAATAACCCTTTCGAAAAGAACCTATTTGAAGTCTAATACTACTACATCTGACTCAATACCCTCTCAGAACTCTAACTCTATATGAACGAGTCAAATAGAGTTGATTTTATTATTGTCACAAACCAAACAGAGACCGGCCAAACAACCTTGGTACCGGTACCGTATTCATTTTTATAGTTTTCTCGAAGTGGTGATATAAAATTCGTTGAACACAGAGTTGTTTTCGTAATAAAGTATTTTTTGGGTATCGTAAACTATATCGAGTACCGGTATCATACCGTGATGCAATGAATCGATACCAACCGAACAACGGTACCAGTACGGGTACTTGTTTTTATGGTTTTCAGTCGATGTAAACACGTGTCGATTGCTATGCCAGATGCAGGTAACATACCGGAACTGTAATGAACCGATATTAACCGAAAACCCGTCGCGGAGCGTGGGGGAATCCCACTAGTTTGAATGAAAAAAATTCTTAACCAAAATATTTTGTTATCGTCTATTAAAGCCTTAGAATAATAGCTTACTGCAAATATATATAGAGGCCGGTTATTGTACAATAGTCTAATCTTACATATTGTACGTGATTACCCCAGCCGTAGGATCGTCCATCATTTAAACACGGGTCTAATTAATTAATAGATTAACCTAATCAAATTAATATATATAAATCATACCGCCAAGGTTAAAATCGTCATTGCGAAATCATAAACCCTGTAAAATCAGCGAAGATACTTCAAAATCATATACTAAACCAAAACCAAAATCAAAAACCTTACATTCTTCTTCCCCAACCTCCGCTCGATTCTTCCGGTGCAATTTCAAACAACGGTGATGAGGACTGCTGATTTGGGATATGTTGAGTATTAGTTGTTACAGATGAATTAAAATATGCACATTGTTGAATTTCACATGTTACAGTTGAATTAAAATATGCTAATTAGTTAAAATATGCAGATTGTTGAATTTCACATGTTGGAATTCATTTGTTTGTTTTGGAATTCATGATATTATCAAATTCGAATGATAATATGAATTCATTTGTTTTGGATTTCACATGATATTATCAAATTCGCATGTGACTAACATTTTTGAATTCATTTTTTGGATTTCGCATGTTATTTAATGTGCATATTTCGCATGTTACAATTTTTTTTTGGGAATTCGCATGTTACATTAAAACATAATCGCATGTTATTTTTTTTAATGTGTATGTTATATGTTATGAAATCGCATGTGTATATTATTATTTAATGTGCACAACGTCTAATCGCATGTTATTATTTTAATATGCATGTTATTATTCATGAAATCGCATGTGTTTAGGTTTCTTCAAACGTAACGCTCTGATCTGATACGAATCAATCAAACAATCAATAAAACCGTAAAAATTGAACTGATACGAATCATAATTACAGAGATAGTTGTGTAACGAACTCATGATTTGCTTGCTTGTTGAAGGAATTGTCTAATTGCCCTCTGATGATTGAACGGAATGTCTGATATACCCTTATCTAAGAAAAATGAATCAGGGACAGGGACACGTGTAGGGCTGTGGGCATCGCGTACGTAATGTAGGATTAGGGCTATTGTATTCTACACTTTCTCTCTTTCTCTCTCTCTCTCTCTCTCTATATATATATATATATATATATTGAACGACAAATTTCTTTAATTCCTGTCGTATATAGGACTTGAACCCAAGACCTCCCCTCCCAAATCCTTGTGTTTAAAGGCTTCGCCTTTGTCAACAGACCACCACGACACACCCCATTGGTATAGCTTACTGCAACTAACACGCTACTTTTATAGTTTCTTTTACTTTTTTCGTGAGCCCTTTAATACTTCAAAATGAAACTTTCGGCCGCTTTCAAAAACCTGTCTAAGCTTTTGTAATTCTAAGTGTACCATTTTGGCCAACCCAGCCAACCTTGGCGGTTCCATTTAGTTTCTTCAAAAACCATAGTTAGCCGCTTCGACCTAGAAATCATGTTAAAACTTGTTGTAGCGGAGCATGAACATCCATGCCTGGAACGTTAGCTTTGTGCGGACCGGTTTGGTTACAAGCTAATGAACATGACATAAATGACAAACCAAACAAAGGCCACCAATGCTTGTCTCCTCTATTTACTAGTCCTGACTAGTTTTTAAGATTGGTTAACCCAGTGAACTGATGGGTCTGGTTTTCGGAACATTGACAAATAACACAAATAACAATAACGGCACTTCATTTACAATAATTTGTCCAAAACATCCTCTGGTATATCTAAAATTTGAAAAATAAAAATTATAAAACTAAAGAGTTAATTGCCATTTTAGTCCCTGTGGTATGGGCCATTTTGCCAGTTTAGTCCAAAGGTTTCATTTTTAACATATGGATCCAAAAATATTTCATCGTTGCCATTTTGGTCCAATTGACTTAACCCCATCCATATCTGTTAGTTAGTCAAGGGGTATTTTTGTCATTTCAATGGTGCCTTTTTTTAAATTAAAGCTTTACCCTAACCCCCATTTTTCTTTTTTTTTGGGTAAAGAACCCCCATTTTTCTCAAACCTACAAACACAACTTGAGAAGGAAAGATCGAATCAAACTGGTACTCCACCGCTAGTTCACCGTCATCCACCAACCGCCACTCTCCCTGGCCGCGCCACCACTCTCGGTCGTTCGTCACTATCCCCTGCCACCGCCGTCCTTCACCATCCGCTGCCACCACCATCAAACCATCATCCATCTCATTCCAGAAGCGGTTGAAGGGTACACAACAGCAACATCAAGAACAGTTGCGTCATCTTATCTTGAAATTCTATGAACTTATGAAGATTTTGTTGTTTTAATCGATGTTTAAATGAATTTGAAGACGATAGCCAGTAAGATTTGAATATATTTTAGGTCAAAATTGATATGTTCATCCTAATTTCTTCAAATCACTTGCGTTGTTTCAATTAAACTGCTTATATATGAAATTGCATCATATTATCATAAAATTTCTATGTAGATTTTGTTGTTTGATTGTCATTAAATGAATTTGAAGATGATAGCAGGTTAGATTCAGATGAAATTTAGGTCAAATCTGAAGAGAACCGAGAAGAGAGAGAGAGATAGAACCGTTCACCACCACCATTATCTTTCCGATCTATGGTCTATTCTGTCGGTTCCGATCGGTTCCGATTTGTTGTCTTCCTGAATTGTTCCAGCTAGGGTGGTAGTGGTGGAGGTGTGCCAAAGGCCGGTGGAGGCTGAGGTGGAGGTGATGGTTGTTGTGGTGGAGGTGATGGTTTGTTGTCTTCCTCATACCAGATATATGTAGGAGGTGACTGTTATTTATAGCAAGACAATAAACAATAAAGCTTTAATTTAAAGAAAAAACAATAAAGAATAAAGGGTTAATAAAAAGAAAAATGAAATGACTAAATTGCCCTTAGCAGACTTAACAGATATGGATGGAGTTAAGTCAGTTGGACCAAAATGGCAACGATGAAACCTTTTTTGATCCAGATGTTAAAAATGAAACATTTGGACTAAACTGGCAAAATTGCCCAAACCACAGGGACTAAAATGGCAATTAACTCTAAAACTAAATGAAGGATAGGTTTAAGATCAAATACAAAATGCTCTTCAAAATAAGAAGTCGTACAAAGGGTATCAAACAAACTCCCTTTGACCGCATTCAAGCGGTATTGAACCCACAGGTGAAATATGAAACCTTTGGACTAAACTGGCAAAATGGCCCAAACCACAGGGACTAAATTGACATTTAACTCTAAATTTTATGAAAATTGTGTCTGTAAATGTTACATAAAACAGCATACAAAAATTAAACATGATATTATAATATCCACTAAAAATCTGCAAAAACAGCAAATAAATAAAACTAAAAAAAAAGACTTATTCGTTTAGGATATCCATTTTCACATCTGTCACATCAAGTTGCAAAATTTCTGCCCTGCACCCAAGAATAGACCCAATGCTGCAACATAATAAAGACAGCATAATCTGTTAAAAAAAAATAAGGTAATATATACAGGAGACCAACCAAAAAAAGAACCGATTTTAAATAGGAAACAACCGGTATGCGTATCACATTTAAAGCAATAAGTAGAAAGTATATTTGGTATGTGTAGAGGTGTCAAAACTGGTGGGTCGAAAGAGTTGAGTTCAGAAAGGTAATCCCGTGCGCGTGTCAAAGCGAGGGAACACCTTTATTGTCCCGTCTTTTTATAAATCTTTGTACATAAATAATTTACTAAATATATATAACATGTTAGACGACTTTCAACCCATTTAACGTGTTTCATTTGTAGCAATTTTTAAATAGTTTACATGGCTGACTAGATATAAATGCTGAAAATATAAATGGTTAGGATAAAGGATAACAAAGATCCACAATTTTTTATAGCTATATCTGAGACTTTTGTTGATGATAGGGAATAGAGCACATGCATGAGCGGGTGAGATCTAACGTGAAATTTAAACATTTTTTTAATTTATAACACGAAATTAACTTGTTAAGGTTAAGTGTTTTCATACCTAGGATGGGTACGTCCAAGATCTCCGTGAACGAATTCCTTGATGTAAGTGCCAGCCTGACAATAAAAATAAATACGTCAGTGTAAACTGATGGAACACATAAGGTGACAAAATCAGCGGGTCCAAAGTCCAAACATTCGGGTCAAAACGGATAGTTTGTTTAGTAAGGGTGGGTTTGGGTTGAGACCCAAATATGTTTCCTTAACCATTTTGTCAACAGTTTATGAATAAAGAATAATGGTATGATTAGAAAAGCTTTATTACTATAAAAACAATCATTTTCTTCAAACAAAATGATTTAGGAAGTTGTATGCATTAAAAATACATTTTTGGGTGAGTGTAAACAATCGTTAGTTACAATTTCGTAATCTAGTACCATATTTGTTACATTTAGTCTAGATTTTATTAGTGTTATAAACTTAATTTATACTATGATATGTATTTATATTCGAATTATTATATGTTTATGTACAAGTAACAATATGTAATCATGGAACGGTTTATGTGGGTATGGTTGGCACCGTTTCAAAACGGTTGGATTTCCCTCCAAGATCAACCGCCATCAACCGTCACTATATATATAGTATGGCCGGTAGTTATGTCCGGCACCAAGGCATTATCATTTGATCTTGTCCTCTAAAATATTCCTGCGTTTCTTGATCATCATGAATTCTAAATCATTAATCAATTCCGCTGCAAATGTCTATGACATTCAACAAAGTGGTATCAGAGCCACTTCCGGAAGAGAAGAGAATCCTGCAACGACGTCAACAACTCTGCCATGTATGCATTGCTCGAACGAGAAGAAAGAAAAACGATGGTCACAGAGGAAGTGTTATTATTGCAATCTACCGGGACACCAGATTGCATTCTGCAAAGAAAAGGAAAATGATGAGGCTGCACAACTCATCCGTCTGGCGATCAATACGGGGACGCAACCACAGAATGAATCAAGTGCTGGGGAACAGAATGATCAAAGAATGGAATACATGGTAACCGGAACAGATGGCGGGTTCTGGTCTGAGATATGGTATGTCAGTAAGTCTCTTAAGAAACACTATTCAGGAAATATAGATATGGTCAAAAGAATAAAGTGCATGATCGATGTGTAAACCCAAACAGGCGAGAATAATTTTTATTTTATAAAGGGTGTAGGAATTGTTGAATTAGTATCAGGATCCTAAAGGATGAGAATTCAAAGTGTATTCTTTACTCCAGATCTTGATAGGAACATATTAAGTCTAGATCAACTTATTACTCAAGGGTATACAGTCAAGTTTTCAGGAGATACGTGTAAAATATTCCCTACATTTAGTATTCCTGTCATAAATAAGAAAAATGATATAACGGGATTTACTAAGGAAGATGAGATCGGAAATAGAGAAAAGGAAATGGTATTAAAGTCTGATTCGGAATATGAAAACTTCAAAACGGAATATTTAAATCAATATTTCGAGAGTTTGAACATATCAGCGGAAGAGCCCGATTGGAATGTAATGATATTGCAAGCAATGTCATTTAATGAATTCCAGGACTGTATGGCTCTTCTAGATATGTTGGACGATGATGGCTATGTCGGAAAATATAAGTTTTTTATAGAAAAGAAGTTCGAAGAGATGATTGATTGGTTTCTAAAGGTTAAATTAGAAATCAATACTAGGTCATTGCCTGCATATGCCGAAAACAACAGAAAGGTGAGTCTGTTAGACTTATACTTAGCAGTCAAAAGAGAAGGTGGTCACCGGCGAGTGACTGATAATCACATGTGGGCTGTAATATCAAAGGATATGGGTCTTGATTACAACGATGGAGAATTGATGAGACTTATGTACGCAATGTATCTGGACGTACTAGTTTACTACTACAAGATCAAATCCACTCAACAAGTAGCAGCCGAAAAGGAAATCAATGAAGATGTCGGTGATAAGAGAAGGACCAGAAGTATGGAACTGGATGAAGGCACAAGTGTGCAGTCGTGTGCAGAACGAGGAGGAACAGCAGACGAGCATTATGCGTTCTTTGCTGGGAATGACTGGTATGGATTAAAGCGGCTAAAGCAAAGGAAGAAATTCGATTTCAAAAGAGCTGAAAAGGCGGTGAACGAGGCAAACAATAGCGTGCTAAAACACTCTCGAAAAGGGAATTAAGTTTATGGGGAGTGATTATTAGTGTTATAAACTTAATTTATACTATGATATGTATTTATATTCGAATTATATGTTTATGTACAAGTAACAATATGTAATCATTGAACGGTTATGTGGGTATGGTTGGCACCGTTTCAAAACGGTTGGATTTCCCTCCAAGATCAACCGCCATCAACCGTCACTATATATATAGTATGGCCGGCAGTTATGTCCGGCACCAAGACATTATCATTTGATCTTGTCCTCTAAAATATTCCTACGTTTCTTGATCATCGTTTCTTGATCATCATGAATTCTAAATCATTAATCAATTCCGCTGCAAATGTCTATGACATTCAACAGATTTAAGGTTCCGTTCTGACAAAACTTATTTATAAAAAAAGGTAAATTACACATTTCGTCCTTTACGTTTGTAGCGGATTGCAGTGGATAGCCTTTAACTTCAATAATTACAGTCACAATCCTTTAAAGTACGTAGGATGTAATGAGTTTCACAAATAAAGGACTGTGACTGTAATTATTGAAGTTAAAGGTTATCCACTGCAATCTGATAGAGACATAAAGGGCGAAAAGTGTAATTTACCCTATAAAAAATGTAATCTTCCCTTCTGTAGTGTTTCATAGAACTAAGATCAACATTTGCTTTTTCTTCTTTTGCATAGGACATGTTAATACATAGCTAATCCACATATCACTCCACGCAATTATGTAATTTAATATTGTGTAAAGTACACGGATGGTCCCTGTGGTTAACCAATATTTTGGATAGTCCCTAACTTTTTAAAAGTACAAGGATGGTCTCTGTGGTTTGTACATTGTAACGCATTTAGTCCCCAGTAGCTTTACGTATGTACTTTTCGTATATAATTTTTAGGTATATACGTTTTCGACCCCCCGGTTTTATAAAAAAATTTATTTATATAGCCTAAATAAAATATTTAATAAAAAAAAACCCCAAAATCAGATTGTTATGTCTATTATAGCCCAGAAATCATTATATAAAAAGCCCAACCTAACATTCTATAAAAAAAAACCCAAATCGCTGGATTACGAACAATCAAAAAAAACAAAAAAACCAGCGCTGACTGCTGAGAACAGAAGAACACAAGGGCTGCAGCTGGTGTTATTCGACTTCAAGGAGACGAGGAAGAACCGGCTGGGCTGCGCTACTTGTGGTCTTGTTCGACTTCTTCTATCTTCAGGGTATGTGTTTTTTATCTTTAGGTTTAATTTAGGGCTTCAATTTATGTGATTTAGGTTGAAATTAGGGGTGAAATTGGTCGGACTTTTTGCCCTAAACTTGTTGAATCTTTCTATAACTATTAGAGTTTGAAATTTAGGGTGATTTGTTTTGTTAACTTGTGTTATTAGATTATGCTATAGGGAAGAATAAAATCATAACTTCTTTTTTCAAAAGAAAGAAGGAAAAACAAGTAGAGGGAATTGTTGATGGAAACAATGAGATTAAACGTCAAAAAGCTTCAACAGGTGAACCGGTTAATGAAGCGAATCAAAACATTCAACAAGAGCATCATGATATTCCTCAAAGTCCGATTAACATTAATGAAGTGGATGTTAGTAGTCTAGAAAGAGATCCCGCTAAGCGACTCGGAATGTGGAAATATCCGGTTAATATAAGGGAGCAAGTAAGACTAGCTTATATATCATTAGGAGTGTATCAAACAAAGCTTGATGAGTATAAGCCTAGAGGTCCAAAAAACAATCTTCGTAGATTTAAATGTGCTTGGTTTGATATGTTCCCTAATTGGTTAGAGTATTCTCCAACGAAACACAAGGCTTATTGTTTCCTTTGTTATTTATATAGTGATAAACCGAATGAGAGCTACAGTCATAGTGCGTTTACTGGTGAAGGATTTGACAATTGGAAAAAAAGTTAATGATGGGGATAATTGTCCATTGTTGAAGCACATCAAATCATAAAAAAGCTTTTCTATTATATACGAACTTGTTGAATCAAAAATCACACCCTGAAACTTTCACGGAAACGCAATGTGAAGAGAAGATTAGGAAGAACCGGTTAAGATTAAAAACCACAATTGATGTAGTTCGTTGGTTGACATACCAAGCTTGTGCCTTACGAGGACATGATGAATCTTCCACTTCTAAGAATCAAGGTAACTTTCGTGGATTGCTAAAACTTTTAGCCTATTGTAATGATGATGCAAAGGTTTTGGAAAATGCTCCGTATAATTGCAAGTATACATCTTCCGATATTCAACAAGAAATTCTTAGTATTATGGCAAATAAAGTCCGTAAGCATATACGCAGCGAAGTGGGGGATTCATGGTTTTGTGTCATGGTTGATGAGTCACGGGATGAGTCGAAAAAAGAGCAAATGGCGATAGTTTTAAGATTTGTTGATGCTGAAGGGGTGCTAGCAATATGAGAGGAGAATGGAACGGATTGAAAGCACTTGTTCAGTGAACATAATATGCACAAAGACTATATTCCCGAACAAGTGCTTGCAATCCGTTCCATTCTCCTCTCATATTGCTAGCACCCCTTCAGCATCAACAAACCTTAAAACTATCGCCATTTGCTCTTTTTTCGACTCATCCTGTGACTCATCAACCATGACACAAAACCATGAATCCCCCACTTCGCTGCGTATATGCTTACGGAGTTTATTTGCCATAATACTAAGAATTTCTTGTTGAATATCGGAAGATGTATACTTGCAATTATATGGAGCATTTTCCAAAACCTTTGCAACATCATCATTACAATAGGCTAAAAGTTTTAGCAATTCACGAAAGTTACCTTGATTCTTAGAAGTGGAAGATTCATCATGTCCTCGTAAGGCACAAACTTGGTATGTCAACCAACGAACTACATCAATTGTGGTTTTTAATCTTAACCGGTTCTTCCTAATTTTCTCTTCACTTTGCGTTTCCATGAATATTTCAAGGTGTGCTTTTTGATTCAACAAGTTCGTATATAACAGAAAAGCTTTTTTTATGATTTGAAGATTTAATGTGCTTCAACAATGGACAATTATCCCCATCATTAACTTTTTTCCAATTATCAAATCCTTCACTAGTAAACGCACTATGATCGTGGCTCTCATTCGGTTTTTTATCATTATAAATAACAAAGAAAGCAATAACTTTGTGTTTCATTGGAGAATACTCTAACCAATTAGGGAACATATCAAATCAAGCATATTTAAATCTACGAAGATTGTTCTTTGGACCTCTAGGCTTATACTCATCAAGCTTTATTTGATACACTCCTAATCAGTGGCGGAACAAGCCCAAAAAGTTAGGGGTATCCTAACTTTTTTTAGGCTCAGGGGATATAACGGAAACGGATCGTTGAGAGATAATTTTACACTACGGAAATGGAGTTAAGGAGTATTTTTACACTACGGAGACGGGGTTGAGGGGTAGCCCGTGCTACCCCTACTTTCACTCTAAGTCCGCCTCTGCTCCTAATGATATATAAGCTAGTCTTACTTGCTCCCTTATATTAACCGGATATTTCCACATTCCGAGTCGCTTAGCGGGATCTCTTTCTAGACTACTAACATCATCATCATCATCATCATCATACTCGGTAAATCCCACCAATAGCAAAGCAAAGGTAGGGTCTGAGGAGGGTAATATGTAGACAGTCTTACCTCTACCCCGAAGGAATAGAAAGGCTGCTTCCAGTGAGACCCCCGGCTCGATAGTAGTTTTTCATCAAGCCTTGGACATAAGGCACATAACACTCAGCAATCGGGACAAAGACCGATTAGTGCATGTACCCTTTTGTCTTTCAGCTATCAACGCCACCACATGATGCATGATTAACAGTCTTCAGCTTTTAACGTTATTTTCATGAAATTAGTAAAATAACGTTAAAATTAGTGCACTTCCACTTTTGCCCCCCGATGGCCTACGCGTATATACATTATATGCGCATACCGCAAGCGGGGCGTGTCTAGACTACTAACATCCACTTCATTAATGTTAATCGGATTTTGAGGAATATCATGATGCTCGTGTTGAATGTTTTAATTCGCTTCATTAACTGGTTCGCTTGTTGAAGCTTATTGACGTTTAATCTCATTGTTTCCATCAACAATTCCCTCTACTTGTTCTTCCTTCTTTCTTTTGAAAAAAGAAGTTATGATTTTATTCTTCCCCATAGCATAATCTAATAACACAAGTTAACAAAACAAATCACCCTAAATTTCAAACTATAATAGTTACAGAAAGATTCAACAAGTTTTGGGCAAAAAATCAGACCAATTTGACCCCTAATTTCAACCTAAATCACATAAATTGAAGCACTAAATTAAACCTAAAGATAAAAACCACGTACCTTGAAGATTGAAGAGGTCGAACAGGACCACAAGTAGCGCAGCCCAGCCGGTTCTTCCTCGTCTCCTCGAAGTCGAACAACACCAGCTGCAGCCCTTTTGTTCTTTTGTTCTCAGCAGTCAGCGCTGGTTTTTTTGATTGTTCGTAATCCCCAATCCAGCGACTTGGATTTTTTTTTGATAGAATGTTAGGTTGGGCTTTTAATTTGGGCTTTATATAATGATTTTTGGGCTATAATAAACATAACAATCTGATTTGGGCTGAATAGATCTGATTTTGGGTTTTTTTTTTTTATTAAATATTTTATTTGGGCTATATAAATAATATTTTTTTATAAAACCGGGGGGTCGAAAACGTATATACCTAAACTTTTTTTTTAACCGGGGGGTCGAAAACGTATGTACCTAAAAAAATTTTTAACGGGGGGGTCGAAAACGTATATACCTAAAAAATTCTATACGAAAAGTACATACGTAACACTACTGCGCGAAAAGTTCGGGGGGTCGGGCGCGCCCCCTGACCATGGGGACCATCAGTGTACTTTTAGAATGCTATTCAATGAAAGTTGGTGATCAAATATAACCTGTGTGCATAGATGAAGTAGAAAATACTGAGAACTCCCGCCAATTTTCTCAATTTTCATCCTGACATGACAAATATTTACAATTAAAAGTTAAGATCATAAGTAATATCAACGACATGAATAATTAAACTGATAAATGTTGTAGCTGGTACCAATGTATAATCTTTTCACGGTCTAAAGGACTTCGACGATGAAGTACCCTGATCGGTGTTCTCTGCAAAACTTTCTGCCATAACCAAAAAATAAGTTAAAATGTAACAAGTATAGCTGAAAATTTAAGAGTAAATTGCATTTTACGTCCTTTAAGTAACGAAATTACACTGGATGTCCTTTATGGATGTCCTTTATGTTACTGTTTCTCAAAAGGTGGTCATTTTTAAGTAACGAAATTACACTAGGTCCTTTTGCCCTAACCCAGTTAATTTTTTTCTGTTAACTCTTAGCACGTCTGCACGTGCCACTCACATGAGGGTATAATGGTCATTTTTAACTTAATAACTAAAACAAGAATAATATATATTAATAACCAAATACGAGAAAATGACCATTATGCCCTTATGTGAGTGGCACGTGTTAAGAGTTAACTGAAAAAGTTAATTGGGTTAGAGCAAAAGGACACCGCTTGATGAGAAACAGTAACATAAAGGACATCCAGTGTACTTTCGTTTGTTAAAAGACAGCGCCTGCAATTTGGCTAAAATTAAAGGACGTAAAATGCAATTTACTGGAAAATTTAATTAAAGGGATTTGATTATTTAAATATTACATCAGGAACAACAGAAATGAAAGATACTCATATAACAACTTACCAAGTCCTTAAGCGATGACACTGCTTCAAGATCGTTATCGTTAATAGAGCGAGATATCCATACCAAAGCAGCATATTGTTTCTGGTTACATTAAAAATGAGGTTATTTAAAAAGCAATGCTGCCAGATGGCTGCAAACGGATGTTAAAATTACCTGTTTTTCGGTTTCTCCTTCACGCATTAAGCTCCAACCTTGACTCCCCAAAATCTGGAGATGTTTCACTCTAACCTAGGTTTAGAATATGTTTAGTATGTTAAACAATAGACCACTGTTTACTAAACCTCAAAAGGTAAATCAAATAAATTATTATCAATTTATCATTAAATAGTGCTTTTTGGCTCAAAACGCTCGAAAATATGTATATTACATGCCCTAAAACTTCTATTAAAAAAACGGCTTTTACAAAGGGTTTTCACGGATTTTCTCGACTCAACAGGGTTTCCAAATTATCTTTCCCCTATTTATATGTATATAACTATATAGATATGCTAGATTCTAGGGCACCAAGTATTACAATCAAACTTAAGTTCCAAGTTTAATCAAGAAATCCAAATATAATAATATTAAAAATAATTTTGTCAAATAATATTTGTGTCCTGTTTCAGCCAACTCACCAGATTACTTTCAAGACTATTTATCTTCTTTTCCATTTCCTTAACGGACGCCTCAGAAGGAAGATGACGCGCATTATGTATCTCGATCAAAAACGGTCTTCCTGAACCCAACATCCTTACCTGAAAACCACAACTTCTCATGCTCAGAGTATAGCTCATGTTAGAATAAAGTACACAAATGGTCCCATTGGGTTTACCAAAATTTGGGATTTGTCCCTAGCTTTTTAAAAGTACACGGATACTCCCTGTGGTTTGCACTTTGTAGCGTATTTAGTCCCCAACTTTTGCCAAAAGTCCCCATCCATTTACTTTTGGCAAAAGTTGGGGACTAAATGTGTTACAAAGTGCAAACCACTAGGACTATCCGTGTACTTTTATAAGCTAGGGACCAAATCCAAAATTTTCGGTAAACCACAAGGACCATCCGTGTACTTTACTCTTAAACAAAAGATAGTTTGTTCAGTTTGTTTGTTGACAAGATTAAAGCCATTATACATCTATATCTTCTCTCCCTGCAGCATGAAACTTGTAGCCTTCACCTTTACACATGGGAAGAATGTTTTCACCAATAAGTTCCTACAAAACCAGACGGTTTTGGTTTTTGTTCTTTAAAATATTAAAAGGTAAATAAGAGTGAAATTGACCGTAAATTGAAACTTAAAGCAGACCTCTACAGATGCCTCTCCCTTCCTTTCATCATCGATTATCCAACGCGTCTGACTCACATTTCGTGACAACTGCAGAACAAACAGGAGTAAACTTGAGATTCAGTCAAACAAAGTCAACCCAAGTGAGCACTTTAGTTTAAGTTAATACATACCTTCAAATATCGACCACCGATGTAGACAGGTGCGGTAGAACAAGTCAATGTCATGTGACAAGGTTGACCAACCTGATGGTCAAACATTCAATATTAGATAAAATGAACGGGTTTCAAAATCCACAAGATAACTTAATCCATAGCTTCATGAGATAATACATTACCTTTTTCAAATCCATTATCTGCGCCGTCTCATTGGTACATTTTGCAAATCCATTATCTGCAATAACAATTATATGGAGTCCCAATTATAATCTCAAAACATTGTTGTTTAATTTCATGCTAAAATATATAATAATCTAAGTATGCATGCCTGATTTTATTCTCTTGTTGCATTGGTTTTTCCCCGTCCTGTTTTCAGCAGATGTGGAATCAACATGCTCGTATGTCAAACGGATGCGAAAATCACAAACACTTGATTTTACACCCTGCAATAATAAATTTGCATAATCAAAATTATTGAAGTTGATCGTCTTAAGTTCAAAATTATTGAATTATTGGTCAAAATACCAATAATGTTTCAAGGGAATGTGTTATAGATTGTTTGAGTGCATCCTTTACTGAAATAATACGTTCAAATGAGAATTTCTCTTGAAACCAAACTTCAGAAGCGTACTTCTCTTTCATATACGATCTGTACAAAAATATAAAGAGCGGATGGTTATTCACAAATCATACGCAACAAAAAAAGAAGAAAGTGAAACATAAAAGAATTATAATATGAATGGAAACTATTTGTTTATTTAGTACTATAGCATGATATTTCGACAAACAGATAACATATGTACTATTTAAAGTTAACAAACCTTTCATGTTATATGTTTTTAAAAAGTGTAAGTTTTTCTTCTTCAAAGTAACTACTTTTGTAAACAATATTCTATTATTATTATTTTATGCAAATTGCAAATGGTGTGCATACGCTCTTTCATTCAACTTTCATTTGGAGAAACATAATTTCCAAATGAATGTTTTAGGACCTATACTTTCAAAAAGCACACATTTAGTTATCAGATTGTCGGGCCCAAATGGTGATTGGATACTAAAATAAGTGTTTCTAAAGTATAAACCGCTAAAAACAGGCCTGTAAACGAACCGTACGAACATGAACAGAGGTACGTTCGTGTTCGTTCAATTAACCTTAACAAAACACGAACATATAATCTAACACATTTTTGTTCATGTTCGTTCATTAAGAAAATGGGCATGTTCGTGTTTGTTTATATTCGTTCGTTTAAAACCTAAACGAACAGTTCACGAACGTAAATAAACATAAATGAACACAAACAAACATAATTTAACAGTCATAAAACAACACAATTACATTACACAAGTGAACATATAATTGAATAAACATTAATGAACATAAATGGGCATAAAGTAACTTTTCTATATATAACGAACATAAACGAGTGTTCAAAAACATACATGAACGAACAACACGTGTGTTCATGTTCTTTCATTTAATTAAATGAACAAAATATTTTGCTCATGTCCGTTCGTTTATTAAATGAACAAAATATTTTTTTTCATGTTCGTTCGTTTGTTAAATAAACGAACTTCCCGCCGAACAAGTTCACGAACAGTTCATAAATGTTTGGTTTGTTTACAGGCCTAGCTAAAAATATGATTTCGAAAGCATACTTCCCCAAAAGAATTGAACGGACGTGCATACCTTTTGTACACGTTTTGTCCAATAAAAACTGGTTTGACAACAAAAACTTACAGAATAACTGATTCATTTTCAGTGATAAGTGTTGGCAACGAGACTTCAAGAGTAAAGCTGGCGATTTCATCGTACTTCTCTTTAACACTTTCAGCAACTAGCGTTGCAAAATCCGCAGCATGATCCTTCTCCACCAATACATCTCTTTGATCACGATAACTAAATTGCATGACACCTAAGCAAATTGAACAAATGTTTGACTTCACTTCTGACGTTTGAGAACTATTAGTTGTCACGGCTTCCACCTCTATTGGCTTTTTAATAATGGAATATAGCGTTGTTGGGGAGATCAAAGCATAAATACCCTCGTGGATGTTGAACAGACGAAAGATGCATCGCACGCACACCTGCACCACACAGAAGCTGTCCCTCACAACAGCATTCATACACAAAATATACTTTTGAATCTTAATAAATAATAAACTAGCCGACGACCTTCGATGATCGATATAGAGCCCTCTTAAGTTCAAACGAGCTTAGGATCTCGTGCTCGTTTTACACATATCTAGCTCGAGCTGACTCGCGAGCCTAAACGAACTTTTCATTTATTCCTTTTGTAATTAATATATTTATAAAAGTATAATTATATTTATATAGTACATAATTATAACAAATATACAAACAAAAGTAAATAACTAATTAAAACATTATACATATTATTTCAAAGTGGTCATGAACAGTAAAGTAGTTTAATATAAATTAATATATAATTTATATATTTCTTTTTGTTTATAATTATTAGGTTTCTTTCACGATATATATAAATATATATATATATATAATTTATTCATATATTTTTTAGTCTTTTTTATATTATATAGTATAAGAAAAATGTATATAACTATAAATATTGTTTGATATTACTCAATGTTATCAGATAAGAATAAAGCACTCAGTACTTAGATTTTTTTTTATGGTTTTCGATTTAGATAATATTTCCTTTATACAACTCTATCCGCGGCGATAAATGTGTATTGGTAACAGTACCATGACGATCTAAACTAATCGATAACGTTCTAACATCGGTGTCAGTACTGGTGTTTTTTTATTGTTTTTGGATGATGTAAAGCACACGTTGGTTTGTATACCGAGCGAGTGTATGTATCACACAAATACTGTAACGAATCGAACCAATACCCACCGAATGCTAGTGGTCACATATCGCCGCAACGCGCGGAGAAATATCCTAGTTAATATATAATAAAGGAGCCAAGCTCGAGCCCAAATGAGCCAGAGCTCGAGGGACTTGATTCTACTCAAATTAACAAACAACCGCATTAAAATTAAACTTCAACAATAATCAATGATTTATGGATAAATAACAACTTGCGATCTTAATTTACAAATAAAATAATAAACTAATTAATCATTAATCAAAAGTAACAAAAACACTAATTGAAGCAACAGACTGAAAAACAAAACCTCGTGCGTAATCAATTCTTTAACGGCGTCAGCAGGCACTTCCTGCACGGCGTACTCTAGAAGCTTCGTCTCGTCGACTACGGCGGCGGGATTGCTGTCGTCAGCCATCGGAGTGGTGACGTGAGCGTCGGCCATTGTTGTTTGGGGGTTTTACCTTTAAATCAAAGCGAGCGGCGAGGTTTATAGAGGTGGAAAGCTCAAATGTTTGTTTTAGCTTTAAAACCCCCCAAATTTTGTTATTATAAAATTACTTGAATTTATTCGTTTAGTAAGTTAAAACATGTGTATTACACGGGTTGAATAAATGTAATTTTAAATATTAAATAACAAAAAGTTATATTTTTATGATTGTATATTATACAGGTTAAATAAATATAATTTTATATATCAAATAATAAAAAAAGTTTCTTTAAAAACAATGTGTATTACACAGATTAAATAAATGTAATTTTGTATACTAAATACTAAAAGCGTCGTATCTTTAAAAAACTCGTGTATAATCGGGTTGAAAAAATCTACCAAATAATAAAAATTTACATCCTTAAAAACCCCGTATATTACACGTGTTGAATACATCTATAAAAAGTTATATATTTAAAAATCATGTGTATTACACAGATTAAATAAATGTAATTTTGTATATTAAATACTAAAAAAGTCGTATCTTTAAAAAACTCGTGTATAGTCGGGTTGAAAAATCTACCAAATAATAAAAAAATATATCCTTAAAAAACCACGTGTATTACACGTGTTGAATAAATCTAATTTTACATAGCAAATGATAAAAAGTTATATCTATAAAAACTTCGTGTATTATACGGGTTATATAAATGTAACTTTGTATAGTAAATAATAAAAAAAAGAGTTAAATGCCATTTTAGTCCCTGTGGTTTGGGTCATTTTGCCAGTTTAGTCCAAAGGTTTCATTTTTAACCTGTGGGTCCAAAAAGGTTTCACAGTTTCCATTTTAGTCCACTGGGTTAACTTCATCCATTTTTTCTGTTAACGAGAAGGCCAATTCGCTCATTTTATATGGCTGAATTGCCCTTTTAGTTAACAGAATTACATACAAAATGACCAAATTGGCTTTCTCGTTAACAGAAAAAATGGATGAAGTTAACCAAGTGGACTAAAATGGCAACTGTGAAACCTTTTTGGACCCACAGGTTAAAAATGAAACCTTTGGACTAAACTGGCAAAATGGCACAAACCACAGGGACTAAAATGGCATTTAACTCTAAAAAAAAATATTTTTAAAATCCTGCGTTTTACACGAGTTGAATAAATATAATTTTGTATACCAAAGAATAAAAAAAGTTATATTTTTAATAAATTAGGATAACATTTAATATTAATTTATTATTTATATATTTAATACTAGGTTATATACCCGTGAACTTCACGGGTTATGGATTGTGTTAAAAAAAATCTATTAAGTAATTGCAATGTTGGATTAGCTCATTTGATATGAGGAATGAAATGCAAATAAAAAGCAACTGACTACCCTCTCTAAACTTTAAACGCTCATATTCAACACACTAATTTACAAATCGAAAATATAAAAAGTGTTTGTTGGTTGATTCCACCAAGGCCTGTTTTGACTCACTAATAATTACCCATTTTGAGACACCACACCACTAAAAATCTTTTAAGCATACTCGAGGGTAATTTTACAACAAATATTTTTGAGTCGTTAATGTATTCAAATCCTTGTAGCTTGACTCTGCCAATCCCCTATTCGACATTCCAGAACAAATGAAGAAATGACTTCTGTACATACATAAGACACATGAAGGTTAATTCACTTAACTTTTATTAAATAAATACTAAAAGCATATGAATATCAAATAATTTAATCCGAATTGACTCATTAGTAGGAAAATGGGCTGCAATGCTTTTTTGTAGCATTAATGATAAAACTGCAACTAAATACATGATGAATGGAAAACTTGTTGATGCAATTAGAATGTGTTGTAACACTTCAAATAAAAGTGTTAACATAACAGATCGGATATCATATAGAGAATCTATGTTTGCCATTATTCCTGTCATTAAACTCAATATCTAATGTGAGTGGCTACATTATTCCTGTCTATCACCTAAATCGTAGACCAGTTGATATGTTATTTATAGCTTCAAAACTGAAAGAAGAAAAAAATGGATTTAGCATCTTAGGCATAAATCATATAATGATTGGTACTGCAACAATTTCTTCTTCGTTTTACTAAAAAAGAATCCAACATAACCCATTATGCAAAAGCATAGGAATTCGTATGTTTAGTCTGCATATTCCTACTCCTATATTTAAGTACTTGTCGATTTTTGGTTTTGTTTTATATCAAAAGAGTCAAAACATACCAAATGCAACAATCAATCAACTACAAACATCAAGTTCAGTAATCTAAAACAATTTAAAAAAACAAAACTAACCTGTGATTCTCTGAATGAATCAACGGAAAAAATATTTTGATCTCTTCGTTTGTTTGACCAATATTCCCATATATGTCCTCTTCAATCTTGACCAGTCTCTGAATCATTTCACTTGTTTAGAGCTCATTCAGTTTCATTTTTTCTTCGAATTGCTGTGAAAAATTAAACAACGATCATCTGTGTTGGGAATATGCAGCTAAGAAAAATACATTCGTACATAGCTTTTGGTCTATATATTGCTAACCATCACCCGCAAGTGCTTCACCACTTACTTTAAGGAACACCCTTTGCCATTCGACTGGAGCTCTAGATGTGTCATTTTCAGTCTAACTGACATCAATTCAAATGACCATATTTAGAGTGTCTATTTCAGAAAATATATAGATAATTAGAGCAATTCATCATCAGTAGACCCATCATCCTTGTAAACCTCAAAATTGCATCCCAACTCTCCCATATATACTACAATATATAAAGCATTATATAACCTTATGTAAATATAATAACCTTATGTGTGTTTGTAGATTAACCTGGGAACAATTTCCTCTCAAAATAAAGTCTGAATTTTCATTGTCAATACAATCATCGAGTACTCTACTGACCTCCTACCCAACCCGTCCGCTCCACCCATTTTGCCACTTCTAACATGCGACCCTCATAATAGCATGCATATCAACTCATTTACTTTTTGGAAAGAATTTACCTGAAAAAGGGAAACTAACTTCTTCTAGTACAGGAACATCTTCCACACCGAGGTTATTTTTGGCCTTTGTCCCTTCAGCTAAGATTCCGCATCCTTCAATCCTCTTCAAGGCCAGATTTATATAAAATGTTAAATATATAAGGAGTTTATCAGCTGTGCATTGGATGCCAAACTTCCTGAATAACACATTCACCCTAAAGAAAGTGTCTGCATATATAAAGCTAATAATTAAATTACAATTGATCGACTAAAGCAAGTCAAAACTATTTTTATCGGGAACAAAAGCAGGTCCTCTTACAGTCTTATGTGAGTTTCAGGAGAAAGCGGGGGCAGCCACAAGTGCTTTAGAAACTCCTTCATCTTTCACAAATGTAGAGAGGTAAACCTAAAAATATTATAACATCCATTTTGATCACATAAAAAGCAATAAGCTTGGTTTTAGAAAAAAGCACAAGGTTGGGATAGTCTTCTTACCATGTTCAATAGACCACATGATTACTCCCACTTTGATGCTGAGCTTCAACAGTATTAAGCTTAGCTTTTACGGAATTCAATTCTTGCAAGTCAAAACTCAAAGGCTCATTACACATATATATGAATCAAAGACAGATTCTTTGACCCAAAACTACATGTGATGTGCATCATTCCCCTTATGTGTTTTCCTCAGCGCCTCGTGCGCCTTTTTAAACCAAGAAAGTATATAAAAAGTATACGGTTACATGTTAACCAAAGTCCAAATTGGACTCAATTCAGGCATAATTCACTGAAAGCAAATTTAATCATTTTGCATTTGACTCTTTAAACTGATATGGCAATGCTTGTTAAAAGATAACCTACTGTTATCTTACAAAATCAGGTAGATAATATTGGCATCTACATTAGCGTTTTAAATTTACCCTAAGAACAACCTATGCAATTCAAATAAAAAAAACTAATTTCTATGGAGGCATGCTTTATGACACAACATGTCAGTTTTCATACAATGATGTTCAGAATCAGATAACATGAGGGGTGTTAGGGCATCCAAATAAACAAACAAACACTGTATAACAATAAGTCAAATATCGATTCCCTATTCCACAAATCACAATACGAAATTACAAATTTGAATTTGAATTCAAATTAAACATTTGGGATGGAGACTCAACCATCAACCCTAAAAGGTAACACAGAAACAAAATCAAAATAAAAAAAAATTGATTAAACGAATAACCAATGAAGATTGAATGTATAAACAAAATCTATATACATTAAGTTCTAGAGAGGAAGGCTTACTGCGTTGTCTCCGGAGAACAGAAGATCGCCGTTTACGGAGCAGAGTGGGTGGAGATAACTGAAGATCGTCGTTTCCAACCACCATGATTATCAAGGGGCGGCGGGCGTTTTTCCCCAAATCATGTATTATAGGTGAAGATGAAGATGAGTGATGTGTGATGCTTGATTATCAAAATCATACCTGAAGCCTCTTCACATAGTCTAAATTCAAAATCATACCTGAAGCTCATGCGATCATAGGGTTTGAGAGCGAGGGAGAGATATATGATTTACAAATGACAAACGAAAAAGCAATTACCCGAGGCCTCACTCTCAAAATTCAGAACATTGATATTGTAGAAGATTATTTATTGCAGAGATTTGAAATTTGAATTTGGGAGATTTGTTATTTCATTTGTGCGCCATTTCTCTTTTTTGACTATGGGGGCTTGCACAGAAACAACATTCTTCCTCATTAGAGTACTGATTGTTCAGAAGGGAAGAAAAGAAGACACAATGCCCTTCTTCTTTGGTAAATTTGACTGTATTCAACATTGAGAAGGAATGAGAACGGGTTGTCGGGTTACTGGGGAAGAAAAGAAGGAAGGAACCTTTTCCTCTTTGGATGATGAGGGTTTTATTCAATCAGTATTTAATTGGTTTAAAAAAAAGAAAATTATCTGAGATTGACACATAGGATGATGTTTAAATGGGGGGCTTGAGAGTTTGCCACCTAGGATTATGAACTTTTGCTTTATTATATAGGAAGATAAGATAAGTAGGAAAGAGATGTATTTGTTTTAAAAATATATTCAATTAACAATTTAGATTTGAGGATAATGTTTTATTAAATTATGATAAGATTTAATATTAATTTATTATTTATTTATTTAATTAATATAAGATAAGTATAGATTTGAGGATACCTTCAATGAATGACACATGTCCAAAAGTTAGTTTCTTTTGTTATAATAGACTAGCGGTAAGACACGTGTGCAAACACAGGTGGTTTCTTAGAAAACCATGCATAACACATATTGATAGAACATATAGATACATGTATAGATATTGTACGAAAACGTGTTATCTATTATAGCTAAAAGACAACTATAAGTACATATAAAAGATGTCTAACAAACTTAATAAAAGATGTCTAAAAGATGTCTAACAAACTTAATAAAATTCATCAGTTACATATGATTATTTTCATTCTCTTATTCAAAAAAGAGAGTATCCACCCACTGACAATGTAAAATGTTATAAACATAAGTACATATAAAAGATGTCTAACAAAGTTAATAAAATTCGAATACAACTTAAGTTTTAACAAACATTAACTAAGAACATACGATCACCTGCCTAAACAACACACATCAAACCTCAGTCAAGAATTTGTCATGCAGCAACATGTCTTTTGCTACATGTTGTGATCTGGTTAAATATGCTACTGGAGACAATGTATCAGCTGTTGATCCAACAATCTCCTTATACAACAGATGATATGAAAACAATTCTTTATTACTGATTTTTATTTCTCATCAACATCTCCCTGATTTGTCCTTTGAATTGTAGTTCAAAGTCTAAGGAGAACATGTCTTCTTCATCATCCCTTTCAAGTTGAAGGTCCAACAAATCTTGGAGATCGTATGCATTCAGATTATATGCACTATCCATTTTAATCTCTTCAACACTACCATCTGATCTGATCAAATTCAATACTTGGGTTTTTGAGCATGACTTCCACTTTACTATTTTTTGATCAGTTGGTTTTCTTGGACAAAGAATTATTGAAGATGAGTTTGGTGATTGTGGTCTGCTAACTAAATTTGCAATTGGTTCAGATAAATCAGATGATGAGGGAAGGTTTATCAGAGTATCGATTTTTAGAGACAGAGCAGCAGTTGTAGGATAGACTGGGTTTTGAAGAACATTTGAATCTTTAGCTCTAAGTTCTTCCAGCTTTTTGTAGGTCTCAACTATCTTCAGTTTAGACCATCTGGCAATTGATCTAGCTGGACCATAACCAACAGCCACAAGCTCTGCTCTCATTCTTTTAAACTTCATGCCTCATCTGAATCCACTATTTTGACTTTCTTCCAATTAGGTGGAGTTGGCTTTACCAGAGGACCATTGTGCATTT
Source organism: Helianthus tuberosus (assembly GCA_030545235.1). Classification (NCBI taxonomy): domain Eukaryota; kingdom Viridiplantae; phylum Streptophyta; class Magnoliopsida; order Asterales; family Asteraceae; genus Helianthus; species Helianthus tuberosus. The sequence goes on along the minus strand of CM060429.1, from coordinate 12,033,731 downwards.
TTATGATTCTATCGATCTCTTCTCTAAGAGCATCTACTGACCAGTTTTTGAATTGATCTTCAGTTGCCTTATATGGTTTGTACTTCATAATGTGTGCAACATAAGCATCCCTCAGTTTCATCTGAAGTTCAGGAATTATTGGCCTCTCAGACATGGATTTACTCACGCCCCTAGCATAGTCTTCAAGTTTTATGACTTTGCTAAGCTGAAATGATAAAAACCTCTGGTATTCCCTGTCATCCATCCCTATGCTTTTCTCTCTTGCTATAACCTCAGCCTGTGATACTTTTAATTTCAGATACTCATCTAAGTTTTGAGGCTTCTTATAGCCATAAAGAGATGGGAAGGATCTTTTAGATGGATCCTCTATTGTGAAGAATGATTCAATTTCACCTTTAACAATGACTAATTCCAGCTGATATTAAGCTTCCAGAGGAATGACTGATGGTAGTGTAGCAATTGTAAAAGATGAAGTAGGTTCTATGGGTGGAAATGACGAGCATGGACTGTTTTGAATGGAGGCATATGATACATGGATTGCTGATTTAATCTCCTCATCATCTTCTAACACAATATGAGTTTTTCTCTTACGTGTGGAGATGATTTCTGGTGAAGCAGAATGTTTTGGTAGTGAAGATAAATGTATGGGAGATCTTTGTGATGTTGGAGGTGGTTGGATTGTGGTTGGTGTAGTGAAAATGATCATGGCAGATGTTTGACAAACTTCCGCTGAAACAACTGGTGTCTCAGCAGCTGTTTGGTAAGCATCTGCTGATACTTTTGTTATATCAGCATCTATTGACAGAATGGGTGATGATGGCATTGAAGCTATTTTCTCCTTCTTTTGTGGTGGTTTTTTTGGAGAAGGTTTGGAATTAGGTTGAGCAGGGGATACAATTTCTGTAGGATTAGCTTTTGAATCTGGTGGCAACTTTCTCAGTGAATCTTTCTCCCCCTTTTTGGCATCATTATCATCATCATCATCTTTCTCAAAGATTGATGTAGGGGTGGTGCCAGAAAGTTTCAACAGATGTTCCTTAATGTTCATAATGTCTGCTTGTGTGTCTTTATACTTGGCATCAACCAAATTTCTGATAAATTCCAAACTGAAATTGCGGTTACTTTCAGCCAAATTCCTTTGAGCTTGAAGGATGGGTTGCATAGAATTCCAAAGCTCATTGGTAAATTCCTGTGTGGTAGGTTGACTTTTAAAAAGCTCTATCAGCTGCTTAATCAATTCTTTCATTTCAGCAACATTTGTTTCAATGGTAGACACTCTAACCGTCAAATCCTTATAACTTAATTCATCACCTACTTTAATAGGATCATCTGAATTCCCACCTGTAGTGGTTGTATTTGTTTTGATAATAGGAGAAGTCTCCATATCATCAGAAACAGATGCCCCTTTTTCTTGGTTCTGGGGACTTCCCACTGAAGTAGAGATTACAGTTGTAACCTCATCAGTGGTTGCCTTCAATGGAGTCTTAATGATGTAACCACTGTCCAACTGATCACCAATGGGTTCAACAGTTGTAGTGGCTGCTCCACTTGAACTACCACGAAGAGTTTCGTAATACTCAACAGGGATAACCTCCTCAACTGTTTGTAGGATAGCAGATTGAATTGGTTCAGACACAGTCATTTGTTGCACTATACTCTCAGTAATGTGTGCATCAGAGGTTATGTTTTCTTTCTGAAATTCAATTGCTTCAAACAGAGGTAATATTGTTGATGGAACTTGATAAGAGGGTTGTGGTGTAGAAAGCGTTATTGCCCTGGGAGAGGGACTTTTAAACATACTTTCATATGAAAGGTCTACTTTATGTTGTGATGTCCCCGTGCTTACAACATGATCCTTTTGTGAGGATACGTGAGGACTTTGGATGGGTTGAGATCTTTCCAACAAATGTGAGGAAGTAGCAGCAGTGGTTTCAAGTGACATTTGTGTTGTCACTGCATTAACCTCTGGGATCTCATCTTCCAGAGGAACCTTTTATTTTGTTTACTTTTGGTGGGCTTTTTGGATGTGACATGTTTCTTTTTGCGTTTTCCTGGTGTGTGTTTCACAACACTGGTTGTGGTGTCATGATCACTAGGAGCAGTTGGCTCAACAACAGAGGTTTGAGCAACAAATGTGGACGCATCTAAAACAGGCCAATTGTAACACCCCAAAAATATGCAAGTTATTTATTTATCTTAAAATTAGTTCTAAGAATGTAGTATGATAACCTACGTTAAATAACTAAGTTAAATAAATGAAATGATAACATAGAAAGAATGAGAATTTGTGCATCAATAAAATAAAGCTAGAACCTGGGGGACTAAAGTTGAAGAATTGAATGAAAGTTTTATTAACTAAAATAACACACACATTTCACACATTCAGTGTGTGTGTGTGTTGGAGGTCTATCAGAAGAAGGGCAAGAACAACAACCCTTGTTGTTCCAAAATTCTCAAAATTAGAAGGGTTTAAGAAGCCAAATCAGATGTATGAACGGTTATGTATAGGTGTAAGGAAGAAAGTTCAAGTCACGTGAAGCAACAAGGAAATCAAGAACGAGGTACGTTACTTGTACGGTTAAAGTTTACTTGTAGTAATGTTTATTGATATATATATATATAGTAGTATTCGAAATGCGTTATAGAATGGTCGTGTAATAGGCCCATCACTAACGGGTCAAAGAAAAAGAATATATGTTGGAATGTTATGTAGTCGAACCGAATGAACGGGACGCACTAAATTAATGTAAGTTGGAATGTTATGTAGTCGAATCGTATGAATGGGTCGCACTAAAATAATGTATGTTGGAATGTTATGTTGTCGAACCGCATAAACGGGTCGCACTAAATAATGTATGTTGGAATGTTATGTAGTCGAACCGCATAAACGGGTCGCACTAAAATAAAGTATGTTGGAATGTTATGTAGTCGAACCGCATAAACGGGTCGCACTAAATAATGTATGTTGGAATGTTATGTAGTCGAACCGTATGAATGGGTCGCACTAAAATAATGTATGTTGGAATGTTATGTAGTCGAACCGCATAAACGGGTCGCACTAAAATAATGTATGTTGGAATGTTATGTAGTTGAACCGCATAAACGGGTCGCACTAAAGAATGTATGATGGAATGTTTTGTAGTCGAACCGTATGAATGGGTCGCACTAAAATAGTGTATGTTGTTTTATGCCTTCTAACTTTAACTGATGATTTACCGTTTGTACTAAAAATCATATTCATGATAGTTTATGTAGTATGTAGAATGATCCGCTATGAACGGGTCTTATGAAATAAAAGTTTTAGAAAGCAAGTTGTATCATGTTCGGTTAATTCCAAAGGAACCGAACGATGAAAGGAAGAAATGAAAGAAGGATAATAATACTCGACCCATTATATTCGAGTCGGAGTGTAAAGAGAACGAATGAAAGGAAAGTCTTAGTTCGTGTTCAATGGACCGAATGAAAGTTATGACAAGAATGTTATTATCCGTTACTAACGGGTAAGTAAGGAATGGAATGTTACGTCTCTATTTTGAGACGAGAATGTAATGACCCGTTCAACTGCTAGTATGTGCAAAAGAATGATGTAAAGGCAAGAGATGGATAAATTGGTTTATTTGAAAAAGATAATATGGATGACGAATTAACTCATTAATTTGTTATTTGATGTAGGTAAAACTTCAACTTAATTGGTTCGGCGACTTGGAACGAGCACCCATATGTATTTCGCCTATATGCGCTTCCGCTACTTTTAGTAACAATGGTTATGGTCAAAACGTATTTTGTTGTAACTGGTTTTGTTTAGTAGCTAAACTTTTGAAGTTTGACTTGATGGATCTTTTAAAAATTTTCTAGATGTTGGTAGACATTTAAAAGTAATGTTATGGTTTTGTTAAGTCTTTTGAAAGTGTCGTTAATTTACTTGAAATAATGTTTGCCAAAAACAGGGATATGCTCATGTTACGATCGGGTCATGCCGAATTTTCTAAAATTAATTGTTTATAATTATCTAAATCTAAAATGTAAAGAAATGGGCGTTATATAAAAATGAAAGTTTTAAATTAACGAAATTTTTACATGTTGTTTTGACCGTATGTAAAAGTGGGTGTAACAAGTTGGTATCAGAGCTGAGGTTTGAGGGATTCAAGCACAAGTAACAGTGCTTGAACTCAAACTGGTAGCTCGCGCGATGGGTGTGTTCGTTCCAAGACCGCACATGAGGTAAAAGTGTAAGTTTTCGGTAGATGAAAGTGTGTATGATGTGTTTACGGTATGAATTTTTTTAAGTTAGTTTTGTGGGGGAGTAATAATGGGGATGATATAGGGAGTTCCATGACCCATAAAGTTGGAAACGGGCCCGGGAAACGATTAGAACAGCCAAGTTACGATCTGCAGCGAAGCGACACCAGACTAGCCGTCGCCGACGCAGCTAGCTGGGCCGACGCCCAGATCCCCTGCCGACGCACAATTGTGGCCGACACCACTTTCTGGGTGCAGTCGCCGACGGCATGTCCGGGCGATGCCGACAGCCCGGACTGCTTTAGATCGATGAAAATTTGTATTTTCATATCTTTGGTTCACATACTTCTCGAAAGCCCATTTTTATGATTTCGTCAAGTTCTTAGAAGACATGTCAAGCTATGTAGGGTCATAATAGTTTTAGAGTAATGGAATGAGAATTGTAAAAGACGAATGGAATGTATTGAATGGCACTAAATGAATGACGAACGTAAGAGGTTGAGTTTGAAACGTATGAATATAAATGATGAATGAAGTAAATATAGATTAAAGTACTTTGATGCGTGAAAGAATATGATCTGTTAATGAATGAAAATGAAAATGATGAGATTAGTGGTAAAATAACTTGAAGAATGTGAGTTAGATGGAATTCGTATGAGAATTCGGATAAATGTATGCTTTGATCAGAATTATGCATTAGAGGCTTGTACCTTGTGCTTGAAAGGTGCGATACTTATGTGTATAGCTTTATTATGATTAAGAGGCTAATATGTGCTAAATATGAATCATACGAGTTTATTAGTAAAGGATATGTTGGAATTATGTTATATAGTTACCTTGAATGATATTTGCTATTTGTAGAATCATGGAGCTTTAGCATGTGAAAATACGTATATGTATATGTAAATGTATATGTGTATAGTTTAGAGGATCACGTAAATTGTATATGTCATACAATACGAGTATGAAACGTGTAGGATATTAATATTATGGCCTACCATATTTAGATGAATACATGTTCAAAAAGTTTAAAGTGTGTAAGTAAGACAGTTGACTTTCTGAAAGTCAACAATATAGGTATATCATGAAATGGCCATTAGAAACAATTGTTAAAGTTAAGAGTTAATGTGTTATGTACTAGATGATTTACGTGTTATGCTCGATGATAATTTAGTTGTACGGATTTGAAATGTGATAACTATTAATAAATGTCTCATTTATACAAATTTGACTAACGAAAGTTAATTAACGTATGAATAGAAAGAAGGTGAATAGTTGTATGTATGCTCAAATAAGCTAACAATGTTACGAACGTAATGATACATAAGGATGGAAATCTTGTCAGTCGACTCAAGCATGGATGGCAAACGGGATAAAAGGAAACGATAAGGCAAGCATGAACATGGATATTGAAGGTAAGTGTTTTCGCAATCAGTTCGAATTTATTTACATGAAGATGTATACGTGCTTGAATATTCGAAATCAAAGTGGAACGTATAAGTAAATGAGGAATGTTAAGGTACGTTTTGTTGAAATGGTTGGCATAATGTTAAACCGGTAAGACCTCATTATAGGGGTAAACTGGTCATAAATTTTAGTTGAGAAGTTTTAAGACGGAAATGAGAACTTGGTAATGTTAATGAAAGGTATGGAAAGAATATTAGTTAAGATGTTAGCTAAAGACGTTTTGTAAGTATGTTCGAATTGAAAGTAAGTACAACGCGCACTACAATACTTATATACAATAAGTACTAAGTGGTGGTTGACTTTAAAAGGTTAAATTGCAGAAGTCAGTAAATAATAGTTATTTACAAATTTTGGAAGTATTACGTAAGAAATGCAATGTGTAAGGTAGGATACTCATTAGTAAGGGATCTGTGAGAGAACGTAGGTAAATTAACACCAAATATAGTGAATGAACAAATGAAAATGGTATATTAAAGGATGGTCATGTATTGACCCGATGAGTACGGGTCAATCTAGTGGAAATGATACGTTAAGGAACGGTCATGTATTGACCCGTTGTGAACGGGCAAAATGAACTAATGTATGTATATAAAAAAAAGAAGAGAAGAGAAAAGAGAATTTAGAAAGGATTAGTATGTAAACAAGATGAGTTGATAAGCGCCATACTTGAAGGAATTTGAACGAAATATGCTAATTCTAAATTTTATAGATGAAGGAGGTAGAACTCTAGCTGTGATAAAGTTGGTAGTGTTGAAAAATGATGTGCACGAGCGGAAGCTCACCACACGGATGAATGAGGATAATCCGGTTATGGTGAGAACTCATGAAGGAGCAGGACGATCTGGGCCGCGGATCATTGGTCTATGCAACGAAATCAAGGATAATAAAATGCTTAACTCATGAATGATAATTAAGAATGTGTAGATTGAATAGAACTTATGAATGAAATGAAGGGTGTGATAAGTACGGTATGGTATTGAATGTATGACTTCCAACAGTCAACATAAGAACGAATTTATATCATCAGGATGAAATCTCAAATTCCTTGAGTGAAAATTTGAAGTAAGGGTTAAACACTCGTACGATGAACTCGCACAACATATTTACTTAAGTAGAATAAGTAGTGCGTGAAGAGAGCTAAGGATAAAGTCATGAATGAAATGATTTAAGGTTAAATCTAAGGGTGTGCATAGTACAAGTAACTGTAGCAAACGTAAAAAAAATGCTTAATTCTCGAGTCAAGTATGAAAAGAGTAATTTATGGTATGCTTTAGGAGTTTGTACTCCATACTTGAATGGTGTGGCGCACGCCATATGTCGGGCTAGTTTCATGATGGTAATTTAGAAATGAATGTGTGCTAAACATATAGCTTTGGACTTACTAGTAAAGGATGATGTTCGGATTATGTTAAATTGTTTACTTAAATGTAATTGACAATTGTAGTATTATGAGAGCATTAGTATGTATTGAATGGATTATCTATGTATATGGTGTCCCTAGTATGGTCTACTACATAAAGATGGACATAAGTTTCAAAGTTAGAAAGGTAGTTTACCGGTTGGATTTACCACCGATATTGGATGGAATTCACATACACCTTCCATGTGTCACAACTACGGAAGTGTCTCACAGATGAAACAACTTACGTGCCAATCGATGATATCAAACTGGATGAGAGAATGAATTATGTTGAAAGACCGATAGCTATCAAGGATTCCAAAGTAACGCATCTTCTTAACAAGGCCATTCGACAAGTCCTAGTCCAATGGCAACACCAAAAAGGGACTGGATCTAACATAGGAATCGGATGATGAAATGCGGGATCACTACCCGACACTATTTGGTATGTATTTAGGTTTCGGGGACGAAACCTCCTTTAAGGAGGGTAGACTTGTAACACCCCAAAAATATGCAAGTTATTTATTTATCTTAAAATTAGTTCTAAGAATGTAGTATGATAACCTTAGTTAAATAACTAAGTTAAATAAATGAAATGATAACATAGAAAGAATGAGAATTTGTGCATCAATAAAATAAAGCTAGAACCTGGGGGACTAAAGTTGAAGAATTGAATGAAAGTTTTATTAACTAAAATAAAACACAAATTTCACACATTCAGTGTGTGTGTGTTGGAGGTCGATCAGAAGAAGGGCAAGAACAACAACCCTTGTTGTTCCAAAATTCTCAAAATTAGAAGGGTTTAAGAAGCCAAATCAGATGCATGAACTCAAAATCTTAATCATCTAAGCTTGTTCATCAAAGTGGTAAGTTGAATTTCTTAAAATGATGAATTGTGAAAAATGGGTTTCAACCCAATCTTATAGTAATGTGAATAATTGTGTATTTGTGAGTTAGAATTACACAATAGAACAAGAATTTTGTTTGAGTTTGGTTAATTGAATGACTTGAAGTATAAACCCACTTGAATTAAGAAGATTGTGAAGAATATGAATGAATTATGTGCATATTGTTGTAATGGTTAAGTGTGAGAATTGTTATTGGTAAATAACTGATAGGTGATACTTATTTGGTATGATTGTTGTATGAAGTTTTGGTTGATTTTGATAATCTAAGAATGAATTGGTAGAACCATGCTTTGAACACTTGTACTTTATGCTTTGTTGATGTTATGCATACCAAGTGTTTGATGAAATGCCTAAATGAAGAATTCAGCCATGTTAGTCATAAACCTTATGTAATAATCATGACTTGAATGTGCTTATGAAGTAGGCTTAAAAATATATGGTGTCTTATCAAAAGATGTATGTAAATAAGTATAAGACATGCATTCTAAGTATGAACGGTTATGTATAGGTGTAAGGAAGAAAGTTCAAGTCACGTGAAGCAACAAGGAAATCAAGAACGAGGTACGTTACTTGTACGGTTAAAGTTTACTTGTAGTAATGTTTACTGATATATATATATAGTAGTATTCGAAATGCGTTATAGAATGGTCGTGTAATAGACCCATCACTAACGGGTCAAAGAAAAAGAATATATGTTGGAATGTTATGTAGTCTAACCGAATGAACGGGACGCACTAAAATAATGTAAGTTGGAATGTTATGTAGTCAAACCGTATGAATGGGTCGCACTAAAATAATGTATGTTGGTATGTTATGTAGTCGAACCGCATAAACGGGTCGCACTAAAATAATGTATGTTGGAATGTTATGTAGTCGAACCGCATAAACGGGTCGCACTAAATAATGTATGTTGGAATGTTATGTAGTCGAACCGCATAAACGGGTCGCACTAAAATAATGTATGTTGGAATGTTATGTAGTCGAACCGCATAAACGGGTCGCACTAAATAATGTATGTTGGAATGTTATGTAGTCGAACCGTATGAATGGGTCGCACTAAAATAATGTATGTTGGAATGTTATGTAGTCGAACCGCATAAACGGGTTGCACTAAAATAATGTATGATGGAATGTTATGTAGTTGAACCGCATAAACGGGTCGCACTAAAGAATGTATGATGGAATATTTTGTAATCGAACCGTATGAATGGGTCGCACTAAAATAGTGTATGTTGTTTTATGCCTTCTAACTCTAATTGATGATTTACCGTTTGTACTAAAAATCATATTCATGATAGTTTATGTAGTATGTAGAATGATCCGCTATGAACGGGTCTTATGAAATAAAAGTTTTAGAAAGCAAGTTGCATCATGTTCGGTTCATTCCAAAGGAACCGAACGATGAAAGGAAGAAATGAAAGAAGGATAATAATACTCGACCCATTATATTCGGGTCGGAGTGTAAAGAGAAAGAATGAAAGGAAAGTCTTAGTTCGTGTTCAAACGGACCGAATGAAAGTTATGACAAGAATGTTATTATCCGTTACTAACGGGTAAGTAAGGAATGGAATGTTACGTCTCTATTTTGAGACGAGAATGTAATGACCCTTTCAACGGGTAGTATGTGCAAAAGAATGATGTAAAGGCAAGAGATGGATAAATTGGTTTATTTGAAAAAGATAAGATGGATGACGAATTAACTCATTAATTTGTTATTTGATGTAGGCAAAACTTCAACTTAATTGGTTCGGTGACTTGGAACGAGCACCCATATGTATTTTGCCTATATGCGCTTCCGCTACTTTTTGTAACAATGGTTATGGTCAAAAAGTATTTTGTTGTAACTGGTTTTGTTTAGTAGCTAAACTTTTGAAGTTTGACTTGATGGATCTTTTAAAAAATTTCTAGATGTTGGTAGACATTTAAAAGTAATGTTGTGGTTTTGTTAAGTCTTTTGAAAGTGTCGTTAATTTACTTGAAATAAAGTTTGCCAAAAACAGGGATATGCTCATGTTACGATCGGGTCATGCCAATTTTTCTAAAATTAATTGTTTATAATTATCTAAGTCTAAAATGTAAAGAAATGGGCGTTACATAAAAATGAAAGTTTTAAATTAACGACATTTTTACATGTTGTTTTGACTGTATGTAAAAGTGGGTGTAACACCCATCCCCCTTTGTTTCTGTTCTTGAAACTTCTGACTCTTTATCCATAAGTCTAGTAAAAGTTTTACTTGTAAGACTATTTATTTGAAAAGCTACACCTTGTTCAAAATCTGTTTGTGACACTTCTTTTCGTAGGTAGTAGCTTAGAAGTCTTGGATACAACAGAAAAGCATTACTACGAACACCTTTTTTTCAATTTTTTCACATTTTTCACATTATTCAACAAATCAGAAAACAGTGCTTGTGATAAATTGTAATCAGATTTTGTTAAAATAGCATAACCCAAATACTGAATGTTTAAAGGTATCTCATTAAATGCGGTGGTCTTGGCTGAGAGACAAGTTAAAAGAGTGTGAAACAAAAATTTCATTGGCGGAGGGAAGTTTGGTTTGTACATAGTAACTTCCTTTAATTGTCCATCATACCCTCTTTCAATGAACTCTGTATGAAGTTCAGATTTTTCAAAGTTGGTCTTACCTCCCAACTCGTCCAATGCAAATGTAGTGGAAATTGTAAAGGGAGAAATTCGTACTACACTTTTCTCGACCTTAGATGCGATGGCAACTGGATTATTATCTTCAGACTCTATTTCAGCATTAAACCAAAATTGTCGGAGTGTTTCTGTATGAACCGGAGCATCAGCAGTAAGGATTGAATTGTATTTTGATGACGTTAAAAGGTCAATTATTGAGTGAAAGCTGGTATTTTTGCTGGTTTTCTCGAAGACGGGGAGGTAGTTGTGAGGGTTTTTGATGTTCAGAGACATGATCAGAGAAGAAGGTGATTTGGGGATGAAACAGGGTTTAAGTTGGAGGGTTTTTAATATGTTGGAAATTGTTTTTGAGAATTTTGAATTCGAGATGGCAGTGGTAGAACCTCGATTTAGGGATGAAACAGCTTTTATATAGAGAGAAAAAGTGAAGGTTGACGTGGCGGTAGTTACAAATATCTGATGGCTAAGATCTGTCCACGTCAGAACCTCTCTTGTGACAAACGATGACAGTTTTTTGGAAACCTCTGTTGGTCGACTACATAAGTTGGGAACAGTTTGAGTCAAACAGTCGTTAGATAAACAGAAGTTATGAGAACAGATGATAAATTTCAGCAGTTGTTTTATTTTTAGCTAACATCTGTCCACGTCAGAACCTCTCTTGTGATAATGGATGACATTAAGCAGTATATTAAATCAAGAGTCATTAGGATAAACAGAAATTATGACAACAGACGGTACCTTTTAGCAGTGGATGTATTTTTAGGCAAGCATAAGTTTCAAAAACAGTTTTTTTCAATCGGTGTAACTTAACAGTCGTAAGTCTAACATCTGCTATTAACCGAAACCACTGTTAGTATCAAAATCTCTGTTGAGCATTTTAAGATTGAATATCTTCTGTTGTTCATTAACATCTGTTGACCGATAGCAGACCTTTGCCTCTTCAGACATTTATTCTTCAGCAGATGCTCTCTTTTGTCAGACTTTAGCTACAACACACCTTTTACAACAGCAAATATCGACTCTTTGTAATTAGGTCTTACCGGAAATTCTTCCAAAAAAACTGTTATTGATGAACAAAATTATATAATAATACTTAGGAATGACTGAAATAATTAAATGAAGAGGCGACAACAAAGATTAAAAGTATTAAAATTTATTCATTTAGTCAACAGTGGTAAATCAACATTCGTTAACATACATAGTTGTTTCATAAGAAGGTTCGAATATATGACAACAGCAGCATGCTTATACAAAGGTCTACAATTACAATTACAATTTCACATATTGTGCAACATCTAATCTAATGGGCTAACAAACTCCCAACATCTGCTATTAATCTAACCACTGTTACTATAAAAACCTTTTGTCGGCTCAACATATTTTGAATATCATCTGTTGTTCTTTAACATCTGGTCTCCCATACAGACCTTTCCTTCTTCAATCTTTCATCATCAGCGGATGTTCTCTTTTACCACACTTTAACTACAACATACCTTTTACAACTCCAAATATTGACTCTCTGTAATTTGCAGGAGCACAGATTCTTCAAAAAACTGCTATCAATGATCAAATTCTGAACATCTGTTTTTTCTTTGCACTCAACTGTTCACCATCAAACCAACCCTTGATACTATTAAACCTCTGTTGACTTACCAAACAGATGTTCAGACACAATTTAACATCAACATAATCTAAATCAAACTCAAACACTAAATAAGTAAAACTAAAACGCAACAACATAGATTCATAAGATTAAAATTTATTCATTTATTCATGACATTAAAATCCAATAATTACATAACATACTGAACAACTAAACTTTCAAATCTAACAATAACAGCAAGAATTAAGAAACTTTAGATTCAACTCCGTTGATTGCTGAACCTCTCGATGTATGTCCTTCAGCATCGCCGTGAACTCCATGTCTCTATCACCGCACTATATATTACTGACAACACAAAGGTCACGAACGGAAGTTGAAGGCATCCGCATAAGATTTCTGGAAACCTGCTCTCTCGTGAACAGGCCAACTTGCAATCCATTAAAACAACTCTTCAGCTCTTGAAGAGTAGCCCTATCTTCATACACCTGTTTCTCGATTTGCCTGACAAAACGCTGCTTTAAATCATCTGATTTTACATAAGTGAATGACGCCATTTCAATAAACTATATTACTCGACTTTCCTGAAAGTATGATATCTTCGTAGGAAAACGTGATGAAAAACAGGTGAAGTGGCTATGAGTTTATATACTGAAATATCTAACAGTGAAAGAAACCACACCTAAAGTGATTATACATTTAATAATCTAATCAATCAAAACGTGTAGATTTAATATAAACGTATTAATGTATATTTCAAAACAGCAGTCTTTTAATGCAAAAACCTTTTCAAACCCAACTTTTATGGGAAAACTGTAAATTAAATACCAAGAAACCCAACGGATAAATTTTTGAAGTTCAAAGAACAAAATCAAATTATCATAATTACAATTAACCTTTTCATTTACCATGTATACGCGTTTCTAAACTCTATAAAAGACCGATGATTACTTTTGATTCAAAACATCAACAAATTGTCCTACAAATCAATGTCTGTGAAAAATTGTTCCACATCAGAAAATCCAACAAAAATCTATATGGAAAACTTCAGCTTCTACCACTGGTCAGACACCAGCGATGTTAAAACACAATTCTCGATGTGGTCACTCAAAGAAAAAAGAACAGACGAAGAACTAAACAGGAAAGTCGACATAATCAATGACACTAATTACAACAAAACCTGGAACAACATAGCATTGCTCGATGAAGTCTTCCACTCTCCTCCATCAGATTTCCAGAAGAGTGCAGAAGAGTTTCTGACACAACTTCTAAAACAGGATCAGAAAATCTGCAACATGCTAACTGACCTGAAAAACAAAAGAGAGCATGAAATCACATGGAGAAAGGCCAGAGTCTATGAAATCCTAGCAAGTGTTAACTCTAGCGTGTAATAGTTTATAAATATTTCATTAAATTTCTATTTTTCTATGTAATAGTTTATTTTAATAATCTCAACATGCATCTTAACATATTCTAAAATGTTAGTGTCAATAAAAACACTCAACATCATCAACAGTTAATCAAAATAAGAAACAAACCTAAAATGAAAAGGTCTCCTCTCAACTGTTGTAACACATCTAACTTTTCACTATATTGCACAAATCTATACTTTGTATAAAAGAAGAAAATCTCACTGAAATAAGAAAAGCTGACTTTCGATTTAACGAAAATCGAACAATGCAACTCTCCCATCAAAGAAGGTAGCATATGCAACTTTTCACGATGTTGCAGCAATGATACTGCAACATCGATGTTGAAAGGTTGATGTGTGAAGGGAAGCTTCATTGAAACGACGATGTTGAAACAATGATACTGGAACGATAACATGTAAATAGAAGTTCAAACACATGATATTGTAACGATGATATGTAAACAGAATCAATAAACATTCGAACAAAGAAGTATAATCGGAGATTAGCCGGCTGAATCACGAGAAATATGCATTTGAGAGAGAGAGATACGCTCGCAGATATGAGCGAGAGAGATTTGAATGTGGAGCCAGATTCATATATCTTATTTATAGGATTAGAATATATGGTTTGAATTTTGAATCTGGATCCAGAATTTTGAATTTGGACAAAGGTTTACTTTGGGAACAGAGGTTTGATTATAAGGTGAAGGGCAGAGGTTTGAATAGAATTTAAAATGATTTTATATAATAGGCTTTATGATGCAGTAATGACATAAGAAAAGCATTCTTGGACAACCTCTCTGGCTGACCCGTTAGCTTTTCTTATGTCATTGGGATTTCTCCTTTTATAGAAAGTATAGATATATTTCCTTGGTTTTAATGTTAGGACTCCATGTATTATACTTGGCTATTGGAGCTTATTGTGAGTTAGAAACGGGGTGAAGTTTAACAACAAATCGGTTTATATTGAAGACATTTTTAGAGAAGTGAAAGAGATAGGGTTTTTGTGGATAAATAGTAGAATAAAGAATAGGTCTGTTTCTTGGACCGAGTGGAGCAAGTTTGTATATATGTGATCGTTTTGGTTGGCCTCCCCATTTCGTGGGCTGAAGGTTTTTCTAATGAAGTTTACGTTTCAAAAAAAAAAAAAAAATCTTATATGAGTTGTCGTAAACAAATAGTTTTAAGAAATACAATATTGTTAATTTCTTGATTATAATTATTATGAGATTGATAAATAAGTAGATTAGTATTTTGTTACTAATATGTAAGTGAGTTATACGTAAAATTCTTTGGAAACTCGTATATTATAAAGGTTGAATATCCAAAAAAAGAAAAATATAAATTATAAACTTTTTTATTAATTATTACACGTGTATTAAAAACTTGTGTTACATGGGTTGACATTATTTGAAATTATTAGTTAGTTAATTATTGAAAAAAGGTAAATTATTTAATTTATATAACCTATAACTCTCAACATGAATTGGCATTGTGTGGTTGTACTTTATGCTTGATTGGTAGTATGTGCTTTTTGTAGTTGTACATGTTGCATAGTAGGCATAAAGGTGCCTTTTGTGGTTTTTATTGGTTACACGTGTCTCCTTTCATACCCTAATAATTCAGATCAGCTTTTTTTTCCCACTCTACTTTTTCTTCTTTGCAATTATACTTGATTCTCTACTGGCGATTTGAATGGCGATGGGTGAGTGATTTGTATTGTTCTTCAGTTTTCCTATTCTACCATGGATGATTCTTTTGTCGTTGATCCTGCGTTTTATTCTGTATCAGGTTTTCGCGATTGAGCTTGAAGTTGAACTCGCATTGATTTGGTTTGTGGTTTTGATTTATGGAGGTAATTTTTTAAGTTCTGTTTGTTTTTTGGGCAATTTATGTTAGGTTTTTTGTGTTTGAGTTTTTTTATTCTGATGCTCTGTGTGTCTTATAAGTCATCGTCTCCCATATCAGTAGTAGAAGGCGAGCACCTTTTAGAGCAAAGTAATGGACATACTGAGTTTTATCTTGAACGTAGGTTAAGGAGGTTTGTGGTTTGGTATACGAAAGTCAAAGTGCAAGTTTATTGGTATATGTTTATTTTCACTTTAAAAACCCCTATAGTTGAGATTTCCTACTGTAATGGAAAAAAAAGGTGGTTTGTATTTTTTTTACTAAGTAGCGCATCGGTTGCCCAGGCGGTGGCAACAAAGGTTCTGTTGTATTTGGTTTTGAGGCCACCGCCATATTGGGTATTGAGACTGCTGACCCTAGTGGCGGCGTCGCACCTTAAACGGTGTCGGTGTGGTTGCTAACTTGGTCAATGTTTTGTGCGTTTGTGGTTGTATTGTTCGTTGGTTCTAGCCGACGATGACGGTGTCCTGCCTTTTGGTATGGCAACTTCGGTTGCAACCGTGGCGACACTGAGCCGTTGTTTATTGGCGATGAGGAATTCGACGAATCTGAGTCTATCTTTATTCTTTTTTATTTATTTTTTTACTTTCTGTTTTTGACCTTTTGTTTGGTGTTTGATTTTTATTTTGAGTCATTTGTGATTAGTGAATCATGCATCTGATATGTTTTATTTTTGTGTGCTTTATTTGATTCTTAAGTGCATTTGCATTGGATTTTGTCATAGGGGTTTCGTTTCACTTATTTCATTCGGATTGTGAAGAATCGGAGGGATCTGGCTTGAAGTTGCATTATCCTAAATTTGGTTAGTGGCTTTGCATTCTTGAATTTCTTTTGTTCATAAGTTCTGTTTGTTTTTGGCTGCTTTCATTGAAATTAACCTAGTTAGTAACATGGAAATAGTAATAAAACAATGAGTTTTAGCCCTTTATAAATAAAATCACAAACTTGAGGGCCAAAAGGGGAAAATTGAAACTTAAAGTTTTAATAACAAAAATAAAACACAACACACACTTGGTGTATGTGTGTGTGTAGCGACCAGGAGGAAGAACAAGGGAGCAAACCCTTGTTCAACCTTAATCCATCAAATTGGAGGATGAATTAGGGCTAAATCACATGCATGAACATAAATTCATGGTCATCTAAGCTTGGAGATCATAAGGCATATTGTAATTTATGCTTTGGTGATGATAAGTATGTGGATGACCTTGAAGTAGATAACTTTGAGTTCAATATTTTAAGTAGTATCATGAAATTGATGATGTATTTAAGTTTATGATCATCATACTAGTTAGTATTTGAGAAATACTTGAATAAGTTTGAGACGAGGTCAAGTGTTCATATATGACATGAAGTGGGTTTTGATGATAGGATGAAATTGATTTTATTGAGATGTTAAAGTGTGCAAATAATCATCATATTTACAAGAAGATATGAGATACTCGACTAAACTAGATGTTTGGATAAAAGTCCATGTATGTGGCGAAATGGGCTTTTACATAATGATGAAAACCCCAAATTCTTATATGATAGTTGATATACTAGCTTATGATAATTGAAAGTTTATATTGACTTGTTGTTACTAAATGTATGAACTTGTCGAATTTGAAAGAAACATGGTAATCTTGGTTGGCAAAGTTAGCTAATATTATAGCCTAAAAATAATGTCCACCAAGTGTTTGATAAAATGTATAAGTGAGTTCTATCAAAGTGTTAGTGCATTTATACATGTCAATTGGCAGTTTGACTTTTAAAAAGGTCAAACTGGCCTATAATAGATTCGAATGAAAAAAATGGTATAAAAAGATGATGGTCATGTGTATGATGACTAATCTAACCATCTTGTGGATATTATGTAATAGTTAGACACTTGACGAGCTAGGTGGGAACCTGGAAAGGAATGGGTCAAACGGACCAAGACGCGAGAAGGCTTAAACGGATGCAAGGTAAGTAAAGCTTACATCTTTTAAGTAGAACATCTACTTATGTATTGAATATGAACAATGTTATCTAGTATTTGAAATGAGTCTTTGAAATACGACGTTCCGACGCGAGTCGATACGGGTCGGAACAAGTGAAAATGGTAAGAAACCATATTTGATGGCAAAAAGGATAAAAACGGTAATTTGGTCAAGTATTGGTGAATGAACAAGGAGGCTTGAAGAGACACTTTATGGTGTAAGCCATAATGGGTCAAATGAATAAAGAAACGATTCTTAAGTAATACGACCCTATGGTGCGAACCATAACGGGTCAAACGAAATAAATGGTAAGTAGATGTCCTTTTTACAATAAACAATGTTTGGTTATATCAATATGTAAAAGGGGCGAGCCAAGAAATAAGTCAAACGGACAAATGGGTCAAATGGTGATATTATCACCATTTGAAAAATGATATTTAATATTTCGTTTGTTAAGTTTCATGCTTACAGGTAAGCATGACTTGTGGGCATTGACATATGGTAAAATGCACATATTTGTCCCGTGTAAATTGTATAATTATTGTATAGTTTTTATTTGTTTTATTTAGTTTCTAGTAGTATATTATATTATTTTGTGTTTTGGCAGATCCTGGTGTAAATGGAACAAAAACGAGTAATATGAAAATGACCAGCCAGTTGGGCAGAGTAGGATGCCAGTGACCGAATTGAAATTGCCGCTATTTTTCTTGATTGGACCAAGCCCACTTATCTCTATATTATAAAATTGAAAAGGGCTGATATATTATATTTGAAAGAAAGTGGGCCACCAAACATGGCTAATCCAGTGATTTACGTAAACTTTTGTTAGGGTTTTGGGTCTTTTCCTCAAATATAAATACTTTAACCTTAATGAATATTAAAGGGGGACATGAAAAGGCAACAGGAGACGTGATCTTGAAAATAGAAAAGAATCTTGATGATTATTATATTGAAGATATCGGTTGGGATACAAATAGGAAAAAACCTACTTTACAATCTCAATATATAAGGAGGAGATAATTGGACGCAAATCAGACGAAGACAACAGCCGGAATCACTTACGAATTTGAGTTTCTTGGAGACTTTTGGAGGCTGTTTGAAGGTTCTTGGAGAGTTCGGAAGCTAGGAATCATTCGGGTATACTTCGGAAGCGTTCGGGAGTGAAGATTCGGGTTTAATCATCCTTTATCTTTCGTTTTCGTTCGTTTAAACTTTATTGCACGATGAATTCAGTTTATACTTTGATTTTGATTCTGTTCTTGATGATGTTTTCCGGCTAAAAATCTTTAACTACCTAGGCATGACAATAGTTTAAATAAAGTTTGGATTTTTATTCGTTTTTTTTTGGCGTGGTTGTGGATTTTTCTTGTATTGTAAAAGCTACGGAATTTTAACTTGGTGTATATACATGCTTGACATTTGTTTTATTACTGTTTATTGCTTCGTATAATCCTTGGTGACGGTCTTTATCACATAATAGGGTTGTGCTAGGGTTCTTGATTTAGGTGAGTGTCTATATCACGTAATAGATCATTAATCGTTTAGGGTGAAAATCACGTGAAGTAACCTTAGAAGTAATATTCAGTAATTTAATAAAATCAAGTGTTCTGCTAATCTTGTCGCTGTGAGGCTCGAGGTTATTAATATGTCTCGGTTTGGTTTATAGCTAGGTCTAAGAGTTGGTCTAGTCCTTAAACATTCTATTGTCTATTAAACCAAGATTAAAACCCATAGTTGCCTTAGACTTTCGCGCTGTGAGGTAGATCGTCTATTTAAGGCACTTTCAAGAAACTAGAGAACTGTGAGGAAATCTAGAAAACCGGTAAGCGTAACAGCCTAGGTAGTGCCACAAGAATCACCTTGAGAGTGTTTGAGGGGCTTAGTGGTGTCTTAATAGGTTTAGTATCCAAAGATCCCGGTTCCACACCACAAAATCATCGAATAAAAATCAATTCTGAGTTAAACTTGTGTCTAGCCTAGGTAGTCTTCATCACCACTGGTCAAAGTCTTCGTTCGAGTTTGTGTTAGTTATTTAGCTAATCTAGTTATTCGTTATTTGCATTTTTAGGATTTTTAGAACCCCCCCCCCCCCAACCATTTAAACAAATAGTTTGAGTCGTGTCAGTCTTAGTCTTTATAGAGTCTTAGCGTAATCCTTAGAGTCTCGTGGGTTCGATACTCGGACTTACTTTAGCTTTGCTACATTGATCGGTACACTTGCCGGTTGTGTGGTTTAGGGTTTAGATCGAGTCTTAGTTTATAAATTTAAAGCTTAGAGTGTCTAAATTTGGGTTAATTTTAGTTGTTTTTATTAAACCACCTTTTAGCACATCAAGTTTTTGGCGCCGTTGCCGGGGACTCTTTGGCAATTGCGTTGATTACTTTATTTGGACTTAATTGACTTCATACGTGCTAGTGTTTTTGTAGATTGAGTCATAGGAGTCTAATTGTCCGTGTTTTTTGTTTTCTTATTTATTTTATTTTTCTTGAGTCTAGTAGATATGTGTGAAATTTGTGGAGGGCCTCACTTTACAGTTAAATGCCCCCAATATGTGGGGTCCCCTGCAGATTATGATACTAACCCCTTTGTGCAGCCACAACAATATTCTTCGCAGGGGTATTCCACAAATACTAGCGAGAGGTTTCCCCATTTTTTTCAAGCTCATGGAAGTAATTATGATTTGCGTGCAGACGATAAAAGAATTTCGGGAGTGCGGGGATCCAAGATTTCTGAAAATGATCGGCATACTTGAGCGAATGATCGGGCTAATAGGCCCAATAATAGAGTATGACCTCAGTCGGCAAAGGGATCCAAGGTGTGAAGAATGTGGTGGACCACACTGGTATGAAGAATGGAAATGGGTTGGGGGAAACAGAGAGCAGAAGCAACAAATACAATGGGGCGATTATGATGATTAGTGGATTACAATTCAAATCTCAAATTACAAGGCGATAGTGATCCCCGAGCTTGCTGATGGGGAGACGATATGGGGATATTTGGAGAGTAAAGCAGAAAAAGTAGAGATAGAAAGAAAAGGAGAAGAGGATGAAGAAGTTGAGCAACCATCTAATGAAGATCAGATGTACTGGGAAAATGAATTTATGGAAGAATTAGATGGGTTGCCGGTAGATGAAGAGGTAAAGGAGTTTGATCCGGAGGGAGACCTTGCTTACTTAGAAGCTTTACTTGAAGGAAGCCCAATGACGGACATCAAACAAGAAGAAGTGGTGGTGGAAGAGGAAGAGCACCACAGCTGGCCCGTGGTAGGGGTAACTGAAGATTCAAGGCCACGGGAGAGGGCAAGAAAGAAAGAACCTGGAAACCGGATATGGTTCCGGGTTCGAAGAGGGGCGAAACAGAAGATGGAGCAATTGAAGGACAACCACGAACCGCTCTTATCGTTTCATGCCACGCATTCGGTTAATGCCAAGTAAGTTTAAATTCTGGTGGTCAGACCCGTTTGAAATTTTTAAAATCTTTTATGATTCCACCATTAAATTTTTAAATATTTTTGAGGATCAGGTGGAATTAAACGGGTTAGATAGGGTCCAAATCAAAGAGAAGCCTCCTGATTAAATTCAAGTGTGGGGAGGTTTTGTAGAGTTTTGTAATTTTATATATATTCGGTAGTTTGTGGCGTTGAGTCGTTTATTTTGTACCATGAGTCTAAATTAGTTGTTGTTGAGTCGTTTTTTTTAGAGTCGGTACTGCTTTGATTTTTGCTTGTTTTTGTTTATTCAGGTTTGAATATGTACCACCCGTACTCAATCTCCATTCGGGTGATTTTGGAGCTGCTTATAAAATTCCAGGCATTTATCGAGCGTACTAGTCAGAGTCAAAGCCGATCGCGACCGAAATGCTATACGATCGAGCTAGATTGGACG
This sequence comes from Helianthus tuberosus, assembly GCA_030545235.1. Classification (NCBI taxonomy): domain Eukaryota; kingdom Viridiplantae; phylum Streptophyta; class Magnoliopsida; order Asterales; family Asteraceae; genus Helianthus; species Helianthus tuberosus. Next base: position 12,012,297 of record CM060429.1, on the reverse strand, counting down.
AGATCGTGGGAGCTTACACGTTATATAACCAGCTAAGTCCTTTCCATTTATGCCCTTTGTCTTTTATTTTATTTTTATTTTTTTTTTGTTTTTGAGTCGGTTTCCATCCTATATTGAGGGCAATGTAGAGTTTAAGTGTGGGGATGGGAAACTATCGTTTAGTGTCTAGTTAGTAGAGTCTTGAGTCAAAAAAAAAAATACACAAAAAAAAAATTAAGAAAATAGAAAATCCAAAAAAAAAATTTAAAAAACTTAAAAAATGTCTTTTGAAATAAGAAGTTTGCAAACTAAAAAGCAGAAAATGATAGAAAAGTCGGTTTTATGTTCGGGTTCAAATAATGATAATATGAGATTAATATAATTGAGCTTGTGTCTAGTTTAGGATGTGCGCGTAGGCTCGATTCGGTTCTAGGTTCCTTTGATCTTAATTATACCTAATTGTTGGTCTACTAGTGGGTTCTCATCTAGGGAAAGTGGGGAAATTGAAACCGCCAATAATAGTATAAGGGATGCCGTTATAAGCTAAGATCGTTAGAGTTTTTGGTCATTATCTCGTTGAAAAAGAAAAAAAAATGAAAAAAAAGAGAAATAAAAGAGCTAGAAACTAAATGAAAGTAGCCATTTCTATGTAGTCTGTGGTTGGGAATAGCGACTCTACAGCCGGATTACCTCTAGGGTGTGTGAAATCGACCTTGCAAAATAAATAAAAAGTACCGAAGCCTAAGTAATCCGAGTTGGGGATAGCGACTCTACAGCCGGAATACCTCTGGGTTAGGGAAAGCAACGTCTACGCTCGAAAAATGAAAAAAAAAATGGAAAAGTGATGAAAAGAAAATAAAAGTGGAAAGAATAGATTTGATTTTAAACTCTCTTGATCTTGGTATAAAACGGTTAGGAAATAACCCAGTGGTTGTTCCTTTTGTCCTATAAGCTTGAGGGGGGAGTAGGTGGACTTGCAATTCTTAGCGTGAGACCCTAGGTAGATTGACCGCACTTGAACTAAACTTGCATGATAAGGGCTTGGAACCGGGGTTGGGTTTAAGAGGATCAGTATACTTGCAATCGTGGCTAACACGAGTTTCGATTCTAAATAAATAATTTAAGTTTTTGGCCCGAATGAATATTCCGTTGCATAATTCTTTTTCGTGGACGAAAAAATGTTAAGTGTGGGGATATTTGATATATGGTAAAATGCACATATTTGTTCCGTGTAAATTGTATAATTATTGTATAGTTTTTATTTGTTTTATTTAGTTTCTAGTAGTATATTATATTATTTTGTGTTTTGGCAGATCCTGGTGTAAATGGAACAAAAACGAGTAATATGAAAATGACCAGCCAGTTGGGCAGAGTAGGATGCCAGTGACCGAATTGAAATTGCCGCTATTTTTCTTGATTGGACCAAGCCCACTTATCTCTATATTATAAAATTGAAAAGGGCTGATATATTATATTTGAAAGAAAGTGGGCCACCAAACATGGCTAATCCAGTGATTTACGTAAACTTTTGTTAGGGTTTTGGGCCTTTTCCTCAAATATAAATACTTTAACCTTAATGAATATTAAAGGGGGACATGAAAAGGCAACAGGAGATGTGATCTTGAAAATAGAAAAGAATCTTGATGATTATTATATTGAAGATATCGGTTGGGATACAAATAGGAAAAAACCTACTTTACAATCTCAATATATAAGGAGGAGATAATTGGACGCAAATCAGACGAAGACAATAGCCGGAATCACTTACGAATTTGAGTTTCTTGGAGACTTTTGGAGGCTGTTTGAAGGTTCTTGGAGAGTTCGGAAGCTAGGAATCATTCGGGTATACTTCGGAAGCGTTCGGGAGTGAAGATTCGGGTTTAATCATCCTTTATCTTTCGTTTTCGTTCGTTTAAACTTTATTGCACGATGAATTCAGTTTATACTTTGATTTTGATTCTGTTCTTGATGATGTTTTCCGGCTAAAAATCTTTAACTACCTAGGCATCACAATAGTTTAAATAAAGTTTGGATTTTATTCGTTTTTTTTTTAGCGTGGTTGTGGATTTTTCTTGTATTGTAAAAGCTACGGAATTTTAACTTGGTGTATATGCATGCTTGACATTTGTTTTATTACTGTTTATTGCTTCGTATAATCCTTGGTGATGGTCTTTATCACATAATAGGGTTGTGCTAGGGTTCTTGATTTAGGTGAGTGTCTATATCACGTAATAGATCATTAATCCTTTAGGGTGAAAATCACGTGAAGTAACCATAGAAGTAATATTCGGTAATTTAATAAAATCAAGTGTTCTGCGTATCTTGTCGCTGTGAGGCTCGAGGTTATTAATAGGTCTCGGTTTGGTTTATAGCTAGGTCTAAGAGTTGGTCTAGTCCTTAAACATTCTATTGTCTATTAAACCAAGATTAAAACCCATAGTTGCCTTAGACTTTCGCGCTGTGAGGTAGATCGTCTATTTAAGGCACTTTCAAGAAACTAGAGGACTGTGAGGAAATCTAGAAAACCGGTAAGCGTAACAGCCTAGGTAGTGCCACAAGAATCACCTTGAGAGTGTTTGAGGGGCTTAGTGGTGTCTTAATAGGTTTAGTATCCAAAGATCCCGGTTCCACACCACAAAATCATCGAATAGAAATCCATTCTGAGTTAAACTTGCGTCTAGCCTAGGTAGTCTTCATCACCACTGGTCAAAGTCTTCGTTCGAGTTCGTGTTAGTTATTTAGCTAATCTAGTTATTCGTTATTTGCATTTTTAGGATTTTTAGAACCCCCCCAACCATTTAAACAAATAGTTTGAGTCGTGTCAGTCTTAGTCTTAGTCTTTATAGAGTCTTAGCGTAATCCTTAGAGTCTCGTGGGTTCGATACTCAGACTTGCTTTAGCTTTCCTACATTGATCGGTACACTTGCTGGTTGTGTGGTTTAGGGTTTAGATCGAGTCTTAGTTTATAAATTTAAAGCTTAGAGTGTCTAAATTAGGGTTAATTTTAGTTGTTTTTATTAAACCACCTTTTAGCACATCAGGCATGCATTGCCATAAGTTAGTATATAGAATCATAAAGCATCGCTAACGGGTCAATACTTAGACCCGCGCCAGGTACGTGTAGTAGTCACGCTCTCGATGAGGGTTTGCGGTACGACTAAAGTTAGTCGAGTCAAGGGTGGACACTAGATCACCGCAAGTGAGGTATATCTAACGTGTGGGTAGAACGGCCATTAGAGTCGAAGACATGTTTATAGCGAAAAGTGCATTTGGGTGAGTTATTAACACTAAAAAATTGGAGACTTTTATGTTTTTTAAGTACACAATGAATTTAAAATGAAATACGGGTTAAAAGAGTATACTTGGTTAAAACTAGCTCTCAAAATGTCGTTCGTGGTTAAAAGGACTAAAGTTGACCAAAACGCCCTCGGATGATAAACCGGGCAAATGACCCTTAAGGGTAGTTTAAAAATGAGTTTTATAATTCGGTCAATCCACACGGTAGTAAAAAAGTGGATAGGTTAAGCCATTTTGGCTTAAAGCTACATAATGAGTCATTTTCTTAAATGTGTCAAAGTCGAGGGTAAAATGGGGAACATAATGATTTTCTGTCATAACGCATCACAATTGAAGTTGTGATGATACATGAATGAAGATTATAGAGTGGGAATATAAGATATGGAGAAATGCACATGAATTAAGTTTAAGACCATAAATTCCCATATCGGGTCAAAATAAGTATATGCACAAAACACATAACAGATACGTAAAACATAAGGATAATACCCCGGGTAACGGGGTATATTCATAAAAAGGACGATCTTACGAAAAAGATGTAAAATATATAAGCTCGTTTGCTTAATTATGCAAACAGGTCAAATATTGTTTATATATAAATTAGTACCGTTGGCGTACAATTTAAAATTTATAAATCCGGGTCATGGGTTTACAAGTTAAGAATGTGGGCAAACGTTTTACGGACACATAGAAACAAGTTTCAAGCTAAACGGATAAGTATCGGAGAAGTTACGCAACTTTTACTAAAAATGGCAAAAATGGTTAAGTTCTGTAACCCAGACTTGTTAAATCTTTGTCTGGGTTATCAGTTAATTTTTTAGGCATAACCCATATGAGTTACCTGGTCATCTGGGTTATCAGTCGTGACTCAATTGAGACATAACCCGGATGAATTGTCACATCCCAGACATTCATCTCACCCTGTCGGTATGCCAACCATAGGCTACGGCAGACATTGATTGTTTCATGTGATTAATTTGGCCGTAAGCTATGGCCACTCAATCGTAGCTTACGACAGGTCTTTGCTGATTTATGATTTTGATGTTTTTGGCTTTCAGATTTAATTTGTTACGTTATAAACTCTTTATAACTAACGTATTTGATGATTTATGAAATCTAGGTAATGATTTTGAAGTCACGGATGGCGATCAAGCATAGTGAAGAACCGAACACAGTAAAAAATCAAGCTTCTGCTTTTTGTTTAGTCGTTTCCGAAACTAAACAACGATAGCATGTTGAAATGTCCTAATACTTATGAAGTTTTATGAAACTCAAAAATATGTACGGACGTGTATTTGTATTATATATGTAAATGCAAAAAAAAAATTATAAACTTTTTAGTTAATTAAGATTGGGTCTTACATTAAATAATCAAGGGCTAAGATTAAATGAGTGAGATTAAACAAAAAAGGAGGCGCGTGGGTTATTATAATGTATTCTAGTCCATCCAAGTCAATAGTTTATCTCTCCTCCAATTCCCCCCCCCCCCCCCCCGTTTTTAAAACGTTATTAACTTCTTATACGACATTATTTTTTTTATAAAAATTACACCATAAAAACGAGAGTTTTTTTTTAAACGAGCACACTATTGTTATATTTTTGAAAAAAAAAATTGATAACCCAAATGCGTAAAACGCAATGGATAAAAAACACAAAAGAATAATTTTTTTTCTAAAACGCAATGGATTAAAAACACAAAAGAAAGTGTTTCTTCTAAAACTCAATGGACTAAAAACACCAAAGAAAGTGTTTTTTTCTAAAACGCAAAGGACTAAAAACACATAAAAATGTGTTTTACCTAAAATGCAAAAGACTAAAACGCTTCAAAATGTGTTTTTCTAAAACGCAATGGACCAGAAAACACATAAACATGTGTTTTTCCTAAAACAGAATACACAAAAAACACAAAAGAAAGTGTTTTTTTTTCCAAAACGTAATGGACTAAAAACACATAAAAATGTGTTTTACCTAAAACGCAATGGACTAAAAACACTTCAAAATGTGTTTTTTCCTAAAACGCAATAGACAAAAACACAAAAGAAAGTGTTTTTTTTTTGTAAAACATAATGAACTAAAAACACATAAAAATGTGTTTTATCTAAAACGCAATGGATTAAAAACACTTCAAAATGTGTTTTTCCTAAAACGCAATAGACAAAAAACACAAAAGAAATGTTTTTTTTTTCTAAAAAGCAATGGACTAAAAACACATAAAAATGTGTTTTACCTAAAACGCAATGGACTAAAAGCACTTAATTGTTTTTTTAAAATGCAATGGACCTTTGATGTTTTTTCCTAAAACGCAATAGACAAAAAAACACAAAAGAAGGTGTTTTTTTTCTAAAACGCAATAGACTAAAAACACATAAAAATGTGTTTTACCTAAAACGCAATGGACTAAAAACACTTCAAAATGTGTTTTTTCTAAAACGCATTGGACCAAAAAACATATAAAAATATTTGGTTTTTTTTCTTCCCTAAAACGCAATAGACAAAAGCACAAAAGAAAGTGTTTTTTTTTTCTAAAACGCAACAGACTAAAAACACATAAAAATGTGTTCTACCTAAAACACATGTCACAACCCCTGACCCCACCCTAGGAGTGGGAGCCGTGAACCAGTTAAATGGTATCAGTGTTTATTATATACGCAGCGAAATTTTTTTTCACCAGGATCGTAGTTAGGAAATAATTTCAGAGTTTGTAAAACACCAAACTTTTAATATTAAACAAATGGGCTAAAACTCATATTCCATTCAATTGTTTTTATAGGGATAAACCCAAATAAATAAAACATAAATTTTCTTCTTTTATTCAGGTATTTATAGCCACTTTATTTAAGCCTTCAGTGCTCCATAGCTGGCTTCTATTATCTTTACAGCAAATTACCTCAAACACGTTTTGAAAACATTTTATCAGTAATAAATACTGGCAAGTTCATTCCATTTTTATAAAAGTATATTGTTATACATTTACAGCAACAAAGTTTTTATATTTGTTTATATTTACCCAAAACTCAATCAGTATTTGTCACATGGTGGCAGTTCCGATGTGACGGTGGTCATATCACACATTGGCTTACTTTCGTCCAATAGTAAGTTTATCAAGTAATTATATCTTACTATTATTCAAAGTATCTGTCACTAGGTGGTTCCCGTGACGGTGCTCATATCACTGTTGATCATTCTTTCAACCGATCATTCTCTCAACTGGTGACTGTGGTTATAACACTGTTGATCATTCTCTCAACTAGTGTCTTTGATTATATCACTGTTGATCATTCTCTCAACTAGTGACTCTTGTCATTTCACTGTTGATCATTCTCTCAACTAGTGACTCTGAACTTAGTAGTGTCCCATGACATTACTTTGACAAATCTATTTTCTATGGCACAAAACCAATTAGCCCAGTAAACGAAATATATCATTTTCTGTCAAACTGGTAGCTATAACTTTATTTAATATATTAACATGACTAAGATTTAAAATACAATCTTAGTATATTAAAAGTAGAATATATTATATTTGACATATTTTATTATGATATACTTTTATTGACTAAACATTATTTTATAATGTTAATAATAATTTAGGTTTGTTAAATATATTTTCTTTAATATATATTTTAATAATACTTAATAAAGCTCTATTTTGTATACACACCATTTAGATTTATTTCAATCATACATTAAATTTAATAATGATTTAATGTAAAAATAATCTTAGTTATAGGTTATGGCTACTGGGGCACAATCCCCCCCGTGCTTGTGGTCATGCTACTATTGGCTAACTTTTTGGCCAATAGTAACGAGGGTCAAGTAATGTATAAAAACCCCATATACCGGCAACTCTTGCAGAATATAAAAATTTAATCACTGTAAGTATAACTGATAAACATTTAGGATTTTGGAAAACAATTTTAAATATAACTGTATCACAAAAAAGTGATAAAAAGATGAATAACTCACAAACTGTGAGAAAAGAGAATGAACTCACTTTGTAACTTTATGGTTCAACTAAAAGTCTCCTGGTATAATTTTGGGTATAACTCCTGAGCTTTTTAATAAATATATAATGCACTCGCATTAAATATAATAACCCAAATTCAACTTTATCAATACTACCCGAGACAGAACCCCAACATACTTAGTCGGGCAGCGCCTTGACATGCGTTACGGGGCCCTAGATCAATCGGACAGGGTATCGACTTAGTGATCAGGGGTTAAAACACTTAAAACGGGGCAGAGCTTTATTATTATTATTGGTATAATATAAAAGGAAATTTTGAATTAAAGAGAAAGAGGGACAAATCTAGAGAGAGAGTAGAAAGAAAGGAAATTTTGAGCAAATGAGAATGTCGCCGTTGTATTCTATTTATAGATGGCTTTTTTACTTAGAAAGTAAGTTATTGAGAAGATTTCTTATGACTCAATGGTATACTTACCCTATCATACTTAATGCATGCATACTCAAAGTGTTAGTTTGAGTTTTGAGTTTTGAATTTTTATTTTTCTTTATTATCTTATGGAGGACACGTCCACCATTTTTTTTTTCAATTTCATATATATATATATATATATAGTCATTGTTATTTTATTATTATATATATTATAATTAATTCAGCTGCTTCACTCATTTGGCACACATAACTTCTAAAATATGACGTTTTATAAAACAATGAATATGTCATTAGAACGAGAATATTTGTATCTACATTTTGAACCAAGTTTTATTAAAACCGGAGTAAGTTCAAATATAATGTATTTTTATAATTTAATTATTAAACGGTTCCTAGGTCCGTCTAGGTATTTCATATTTCTAACAGTCAACTTACCCGTAATCTACCCGTCTAACAATATAAGTTTTTATATACTTTATTTTAATATGAAAATAGAAATGACACATATATACAGGCCAATTAATTAGTATAACATTCCAACCAATTATATATAAAATAGTTTTTAAAACTATGTAAAAACGTATAAGAATAAAATGGGTCGGATAATTATATTAAAAATAAAACTAGTTACTAGTGGTTAATGTTAGGAGACTTTATTTGTAAGTATTGAAGAAAATCACAATCAACTGGATCTATGAAGAGATAACAGTCCTGAAGATAACAACAAGAAGAAGAAGATCGGATAGGACAACTGAAATGCACAGCATATACTTCAAAGAATCACAAGTTGATCAAGAGCTGAATTGGATTATCAGAGAAGGTCATTTCTGATCGATCTGATGATATTTCTTATGAAATATCATCAGTTTCTGACGATTCTGATCATCAGGATTTTTTGATGATTTGTTCACCAGAATTTCTGATGAAGTGGTTTATCAGAAATTCTGATGAATACCCCACTTGTCTGAAATCAGCTCTAACCTGCCACACTTACCGAAGCAAGTTGACATTATTGGATATCATGATGAAAAAGGCAACTTGAACGTTGGATTCAATGAATATGTCAAATGGTTACTTTTTGCAGGACTTATTGCATGAATAAACAAATGTTTATTCATGTACCCAGCCTTCTATAAATAGAAGGCTCACCATTGAGAAGACGATGAGTTTGAAGCTTAGCATTCACACATACTACGAAACTCCATTGCCCTCTTGATGTGTGTTAAGTGGATAAATAAAAACAGTTGAAATTAACCCTAATCTAGACACTCTAAGCTTTAAATTTATACCTAGACTCGATCTTAAAACTAAACCACACAACCGGCAAGTGTACCGATCAGTATAGTATAGTAAAAGTAAGTCCGGATGTCGAACCCACAGGACACTGTTGAATTACGTTAAATAATTTATTTATACTAAAAATTATACAAAAGTAAATATTTTTGTATTTTTTGTATTTTTGATTCGAAAGGGGGGGGGGGGGTTTGCTTGAAAAGTAAATTAATTAAAAATTAATTAATAAAATCGAACTAAAAACAAATTAAGATAAATGTGTGATTTTAATAATGATAAAGGACTATCTAGGTTTAAATCCCACTTGTTAATAACATAACTTCCACCGAGTAATTGTGTGATATGAAACCGGGATCTTTAGATATTAAACCTTAAAAGACGACGTATAGGATTCCCAATCATTCTCGGGAAGTAAACTGTGTGACTTTGAAGGTTTATTTTGATTACCGATTTTCTAGACTTCCTTACAGTTGTCTGGTGTTCTAGAAAAGTACTTGGAAAGACTGACTTCCTCTCGGTTGTAAGTCTAAAGCAATTTAAGAAAACTTGATTTGGTTTAATAGACAAGTTAGCGACAATTTAACTAAAAGCTGGTTTCTCACAAAACACAATCTTAGCAATACACTAAACTCGATCTATTAATATTTTTATACCTTACAGCGTTAAAATAGTAGAACATTAAAACCGGATTAATTCTTGATCATTAGTTCTATGGTTTATTTCACAATCCACCATAAGATTACCCAACCCGTTTAGGACTTGAATATCAACATTAATTCTTTTTATGAAAATATATTCACCGGAATTTATGTGACACAAATGATCAAAGTGTAAACCAAGTTAAAATATGCATAAACACCAAAACATATAACTTAAATTATTTACTTAACAAGAACAAACCATAATCACACAATACCCGGTAAAAATTACATATTAACAAGTGTTCATCATAACCTAGATAGTTTCAAAGTTTAGCTACACATAATATTAAACATTACAACTGGACAAAATATAAAATTAACTGAAGACATTATACAAGATGAGATAAAAACTGAAAAACGAATAATTACCGAACCCGGATCGCTTAGGACTCGAACCGAAAGCTTCCACGACTCCCGAGAGCTCCGAGGTGCTTCCACTTCACTCCAAGGCGCTTAGAGTCGACTGATTGCAGCTCTTCAGATGTGTTTTCGAGTTGTTTTTGGTGTGATTTTCGAGTAGAAGTGCATGCTATTTATAGGGGAATTTTTGATCTCTGCGAACCCCTTACGGACCGTAAGGGTCATGGCTTACGGTCCGTAAGCAGTTAGGTATTTCTGAGTGGGTTTCTGCGCACTAACCTTTTACGGACCGTAAAGGCTAAGCCTTGCGGTCCGTAAGCAGTTAGGTCAGATTAGTGGGGCGGCGCACACTAAGTCCTTACGGACCGTAAAGGCTAAGCCTTACGGTCCGTAAGATGTTAGGTCAGTTTTCGAATTTACCAACCCCTTGCGGTCCGTAAGAGTTGGGTCTTATGGTCCGTAAGGGCTCTTCTTCAGCAATTTTTTATTATTTTCTTGTTTTTCCGACACGTCTTTTCTGTGCTTTCTTCGCTGAATTTATTCCCTTCGTTTTCCTTGCGAAATCAACAAGTTTCTTATCAAATCCTGCAAATCCATTATTTATCCAAATAAGTATCTGAATCGCGAGAAAACCTACATCCAAATAGATTAAAATGTAAGGAATTTGATACGTAAGATGTGTATAATTCTAAACACATCACCTCTCACCCACAGAATTCAAGATTCATTTGTATTAGATAATAATCTTACAATCACCTTGTAAACCATTTTGTTTCAAAGTGATATAAACTTGATAATTATGTAGGTCTTGTTTCTGAAAGTCTGATTTCCATTTCCGCACATCTTTTTCACATCTACTGAAATCACTTGCCATATTACGTGAAAAGAAGTTGTTCAGGCCATACTGGGTCCAACAGTTAATAAATTTAAACAACCTATAACTCTTATATGAAAAAAATGGAAAGGTTACATCGTCCCCACCTTGTTTTAAATCTCGTCCTCGAGATTTGGTTACAATGTCTCCTCTAGAGTTATGTTATGCTTTAGTCAATAAAAACAGTATTAAGGTAAATGACACAGAATCAAGACTTGTTCAAATGAATATGAGTTTTACAATAAATAGGACTCAATGGTTCAACTAGATTTCTTAAAAAAATCGATGTCAAACGGACGAGATGAAATGATATAATTTTCAAGGTGACTAGGTTCAAGTCAAAAGAGATATATGATCAATAGATGTCTAAATTGACTGTTTATAAGTTGTAAATGATTTTTAGAAACAATAGAATTCATTGTCAAAAGAAAACTTGCTTTGATTGTCAATTGAGGAAGACTCATAATCAACAAGCTTAAAATGAAATAGAAGCACGAAAATAAGTTGTCAATTATCAAATCATGACATGAGAAAAATCAATGTATTGACATTATTGAATTGCAAGGATACACCGAAATACAATAGAGTTTAGTGTATCATTGTCTTAATACATAATTGTATTAAGACTACTTTTCCATGATGAATTAAATGAAAGACGTACGTGGTTTCGCATGAATTGTATGATTATGATTAGCCCAAGTTACAAGTTTATATCGACGCCGCAAGGTGTCGTAATGATTGAAATAGTTCAATAATTACGGTAACCGAACAAATTCACCGTTTTCGTAATCAACTGAAAGTTTTAGTAAAGTAAATTTGGATATTCATTTCAAATAAATATTAGGATTTTCAATTGATGATGAAAGACCAAATGAATATCGTAGAATTTTCGATCAATGATGAAAGAATCTTTAGAGGTACACCTGAATATAATACGAATTTGTGTACTATTATCTTAACACATAATTGTATTAAGATTGTTTAAGATAATGAACCAACATAAATTAAATAAATAAATCCGTACATCAGGTGTGAAAATGAGATTAGCTCAAGCTTCAAGTTAATGAAAATGCCACCACAAGGTGTCGTAACTGTGACACCTGTGTCACTTCAACCATCAAACAAATACCAAACCAATGAAATATTGCATTTCATACTTGGGATTTGTATAAATACGTGTGTCGTTTGCACATATCAAATCTTGTTCGATTTCGAGCTCTAAATCGCTTTCTGGAAAGTTATACGCGAACTGATGCGTAAACGCAGTCAGATTAACGCAAAAAACACTCCGAAATAGTGACATAGGCTTAACATACTTTAAATAACCTTTACATAACTTAGAAATAAGTTTTGGAGGGTTTGGTGTGTCGAAATCAAGTTTATTCGCTTACAGGGACCAATTTCGACAAACTGCGAAAGTATGCCGATTCGTAATGTAACGAACAATCCGAAATTTGATCATAAGCTAAATATGCCCTAAATATCCTTTATATAGCTTAGAAATAGGCTTTGAGGTGTTCGGTGCGCAAAAATAAACTTTTTGATCAACAGGGACTAAAAGCGTCAAAAAGTGCATAAGTTTGCATTTTCGCGCATATCTTACGTTCTGAATATATCCAGACATCCAAAAATTTATGTAATCATTAAAATATTTTATTTTAGTGATTGGCATGATAAAATTCCATTCGTCGCGTAATTTGGATTGTTTTTCGCGTCCGTTCGTGTTTCGTCGTAATTAACCGAACAACGCAACCGTACGACCAAACGAACCGACATCCGAGATATTTTTGAGCATGTTTTAAGTTCCCTATACTTTAACTTCATTTTGGAGCCTTGAAATGGGGTTAACGGAGCTTAAAAGGGCCAAAAATCAAGTTTTGGTCATGCAGGGACCAAAACTGCAATTCTGCCAAAGTTTAGGTCGCGGGCCGCGTAAGAGAGGGCCTCCTCTCTCACGGGCGCGACAAGAAATCAGACATAAACTCCATTTTCAGCTGTTTGGTCAAATTTCAGGGGCTTTTATGTAATATTTTCAATACCTTGGGCTGATATTTGATGGTTTTTAGCATCCCCTTGTATTGCAAAACCATGTGCCCAAATGGAGAGCCAAGATTTAAGCTCGATTTACGAGGAATGATCCTAACGGTTTACCGAAATCTATATAAACCCAACTCATTTTCATTCTTCCTCACACCTTGATCTGAATTCATTCTCTAAGTTGGAGTTCTTATACTTCATATATGAGAATTTCAGATCAAACCTCCATTTCTTGGACATGTTGTAAGTATTCTTTCGTTCTTTTATGTGTTTTAAGCAAGAAAGTCAAACTGTGTTTGACTTTCTGCATTGACCAGTTTATGGTCAACACAAAGTTCGTTTGAACTAGGGATGAGCATATGAATACCAATACCGATCCCATACCGATCCCGTACCGATCCCGTACCGATCGATATCGGTATCGGTATCCCGATCGGTATCCACATTTTGGCGATTTTGGTATCGGTACGGTACGGTATCGGTATTATACCGATACCGACCCTCAAAATACGGTATAATACCGATACCGTACCGTACCGATACCTAACCGACATGTTTCGGTATCGGTATCGGTACCTAGTTTGGGTGAAAATCGGTATCGGTATCGGTACGGGACGGAATACCGACATGCTCATCCCTAGTTTGAACTTCGTAACGTGAGCGTAATCATGATGGTTATAGTCTCTTATGACTATACCTACTGATTACCATGTTAATTAGGCGTAGTGACGAGTCATAGTTTCGGTCAAAATACGCGTTTATGTGTATTTTGTAACCAAACTATTCTTGGGTATCAAAACCATTTGTTTTGATATCAAACTTGTTTTCTAACTTCATTAAACATGTTTTAACATGTTTAGCTCGTCACTTTAGGTTTAGTGCTTATATAGGGTCGTAAGATAAGCCGTCTAAACAACCGCTTAGACTTTCGAACCCGACCCGTTTGGTCGATCATTAGGATCCGACCAAACACATTAGGTGACCATAGTTGTATAGGGAATAACCTTCCGAGGTTATACCTTATGGTCACTTCGTTTAGTTAGTTGTATGATAGGTAGTTTATATGCCTTAGGAAAATGACCAAAATGCCTTTTTTGCGCGTAAATTCATTTTAAGCATATGTAACCTAAATATTGACATCTAAATTGATTAGGAAGCATTATTAGACTTGTTAAGGCATATAATACTTGTCATAGGACTAGTTAGGCGATCCAAACGCGTTTTACGCGAACGACGCGTTAAAGTAGCGTAATCTACCTAAACGGGTCATAATGGGTCGTAAGCACTTAGGTTAGGTTTTGATTTAGTATGTAGGCTTTGTTAAATCATATCATATGAGTTCCAATACTCATTTGGTTTACGAAACCTCATCCTATCCGATCTCCCGATTTAGGTCCGGTTATTAATATAGTTACCTATATTAGGTGCCGTTTGATTTCCTTGACCCCTCTAGCTTTGATTGGCTGTTATTCAAGACTTCTAAGCACTCTCAAGTGAGTACATAGTCCCCCCTTTTACTGTTTTCAATGTTTTGGGGTGAAACATGTGTACCTATTTGTTATGTTCACGATTTCAAAGTATAAATTGATTATACATGTTAGTACTTATCTTTTGACAAACTGAATGATTATTTATGGTTTAAATACTAATTTTTCAAAGATTATAAAATCAATTGTTGGATTGTACTTGTTTTATACGTTCACCAGACCGATTAGTAGTATGATATAGCGTTATTGGATTAGACACCTCATTCTTGTTGTATGGAATGTCAGAAACCGATTTTTATCCAAATAGAGATTGCCTTTGTGGTATTTCTATAATCTCCAATGGTGTAGTTTGATACACTAAGGTTTGAATGAATTCCAAATCACATTTTTTTTGTATATTTTGTTATACTTCCAAGGTATAGTTTGATATGCTCTCATATGTGATATTGTACAAAACAACATATATTTTGTTAATTTCTAGAACATAGTTAATATGTTATTTACAAAACCAAAAGCATAGTTTAATATGTTATTTACAAAACCAAAAGCATAGTTTAATATGTTATTTATAAAACCAAAGCATAGTTTAATATGTTATTTATAAAACCAAAGTATACTTTTGATATACTACTGAAAACTATTATTTTGACAACTAAAGTATATTTAATATACTATCTGTTTAACTATTTTGGAACTAAAATATATTTTAATATATTACTTATTCGACTTTCTTAAAACCAAGGTATATTTTTATGTATACTACAAACCTTTTTATCAAAACACTGTTTTACAAACAACATATTTTATACAAACTCAATTTTACCAAGTTATTTATTTATGCATCTTTCTTTTATATCATCTGATATCTTATTACTTGTTATATGATTTATAAAAGAAAACATTTTTAAGTTCATGACTATTTTTTTTAAACATTCTTTTAAACTTATAAGTCATGAATCCTGCATTAATAAAACCTATGTATCTCACAGGCATTTTTATGCTGACGTACCT
This sequence comes from Helianthus tuberosus, assembly GCA_030545235.1. Classification (NCBI taxonomy): domain Eukaryota; kingdom Viridiplantae; phylum Streptophyta; class Magnoliopsida; order Asterales; family Asteraceae; genus Helianthus; species Helianthus tuberosus. Next base: position 11,996,862 of record CM060429.1, on the reverse strand, counting down.
ATTTTTACACATGTTTCAGGTGCTGCTATGTGATGATTGTTGATACATGCTATACATAGGATGGACTCGTGCCTTAGCGACTTTAAAACTTCAAAGACAATATTTGTATTTATTTGATTTGTAATAAAACAATGAGTTCATTAATTCAATAAAACGAAATTATTTAAATCCATGGTTGTGAAACAATGATTCTGTTACAACACTCCCCGACGATTCCGCCACGATTTGTTGTTTTACGTGGTCGGGGTGTGACAGTAACCAATTAAATGATTTAATGAAAATGAAGACCAAACAAGTATATTATGGTTCTGAATAGATGAAGTACTTGACATGATGCATTTATTTATAAATTTTTATTTGTACTAAGGGCAAATAATAACTTAACTTAGATATTACATATCAGCGATTACGTCTGGAATTATTTATGCTTCCTGCGTAGTAAGTATGAATGCTCGCGCGTTCTTCTTAGCTCCGTCTGTTGTTTTTGTCTCGTTGTCGGGGGCTTTAGTCAATTTCGGGCAATATGGTTTGATGTGTCATGTTTCTTCGCAATTGAAACAAATATTAGTTTTCCTTCTACACTCTTCCTCTATATGCCCGGTTATCTTGCAGAAGTTACAGTAGGGTGTTCTCGTAAGACGGCATTTTTCTGAATGCTTTTTGTTATAGTTTCTGCAGGTAGGTTGCTCCAATGACGCTTCAGTTCCTTTCTTCTGGTAGAATTCTTGAGAAATTTTATGGGCTAACTCTTTCTTCTTGTTTTCTTCTCTTGTGCGGATTATTCCATCTATCAGGATGTTAGCTAGTTCAACCGTTTCTTCAATAGTCTCTGTGGTCTAGCGGCCTTGACGATGTCTTGGATTTCACTCACTAATCCCCAAATATAACGAGAAATTAGTACGGGTTCTAGTGAAGCCAGAGTTGGTACCATTCTTGCGTATTCGAAGAACGTTGTCGTATATTCATGACAATTCACATTTATCATTTTATGATTTAGGAACTCGTTAGCCATTCGTTCTTTTTCATAAGGGGGACAAAATTTTCTTTCTGCCATTTCCTTGAATTTTTCCCAGTTCATGGCATAAGCCATGTCACTTCCTTTTGCCTGAAGAATTGTATTCCACCATTCTAAGGCTTCTTCCTTAAAGAGGTTGGAAGCATACATCACCTTATCTTCTTCGGCACATTTGCTGATTTTAAGAACAACTTCCTTCTTTTCCAACCATCGTAGAGCAGCCGTGGCGCCTTCACTGCCTGCGAACTCAGTTGGTTTACAAGTTAGAAATTCTTTGTAGGTACACCCGAGAGTCATCGCCTTCATTTTCTTGGGAGATGGGGTTTTAATACTATCATCATTGCCTCCATTGATACTATGACTAAAACAGTCGTCACGAGTAGCTACTCACAGCTTTGGTGTGTTCTACGGAGTTTTTAACAGCTTTAAGTATTAAAAGTATAGCATTAGCTATTCTTTGGGCTATTATATTTTCTATAGCATTTTTATCCAAAGGATTTTCATTATTAGCATGAACTTCTGGATTTTGTGATACTTCATTCGACATCTTAATTGAAAACATTTTCAATTATTCATATCACAGAATAATTAAAACAAAACAATACTTTTAAGAATCATATGTGCATATATATATATATATATATATACACATATACATATATTTAAATCTACAAAAATAACACATATGTTATTTTGTATTAATTTCCTAACTTTATTGTTTAAGTTTAGGTATTAAAAGAACACCTAAATTGCTTAAACCAGTGGCTCTGATACCACCTTCTGTCACAACCCCCGACCCCACCCTGGGAGCGGGAGTGAACCAGTCAGATGGTATCGGTGTTTATTAAATACGCAGCGGAAAAATTTTTCATCAGGATCATAATTAGGAAATAATTTCAGAGTTTGTAAAACACCAAACTTTTAATATTAAACAAATGGGCTAAAACCCATATTCCATTCAATTGTTTTTTGTAGGGATGAACCCAAATAAATAAAACATAAATTTCTTCTTTTATTCAGGTATTTATAGCCACTTTATTTAAGCCTTCAGTGCTCCATAGCTGGCTTCTATTATCTTTACAACAAATTACCTGAAACACGTTTTGAAAACAATTTATCAGTAATAAATACTGGCGAGTTTAATCAGTATTTGTCACATGGTGGCAGTTCCGATGTGACGGTGGTCATATCACTCATTGGCTTACTTTCGTCCAATAGTGAAGTTTATCAAGTAATTATATCTTACTATTATTCAAAGTATCTGTCACTAGGCGATTCCCGTGACGGTGGTCATATCACTGTTGATCATTCTTTCAACTAGTGACTATGGTCGTATCACTGTTGATCCTTCTCTCAACTAGTGACTGTGGTTATAACACTGTTGATGTAACGCCCTGCTTCTTCGTACTTTCCATATTTAGAAAGTCTTGCTTGTATTTCTATTTTTGGAAACCTTGTGTTTTTGTAATCGTTCTTTCTTTGTAATCGTTGTAAAATCCGAGACTTGGATCATAAATAAAACTCGTATTTCGTCAAACTCATGTTAAATATACTTTATACTTGCTCATACATTTAATTTCGCAAAATAATTGATGCTTATTCGTAATTCTTGGAAACTATGTGCTAAACTTGCAAATATGTGAAACTTATGCATAAAACGTGTTTTGATCGTATCCGATACTTAAACATGACACTCATACACTTAATTATACTTAGTTTATGTTCCCCACACTTAATTTGTCCTTAAACTTTGCTTAAATGTCGAAAACAACCCCTAAATGACCTAAAAACCCAAATTAATAAACTTCAGGGGCCAATTTGTAATTAACTGGAACTTGAACCAGCCCCTTGTCGCAGGCCGCGAAGGGCCAAGCCCTCTTTCTTCGCTCCCAGCGAGGATATCTGATCCGGAGCTAGCTCTTAAACAGCCTTGGATTGGTCGCGAGTTTGGTGTGTTTTGAGTGGTTTAACTTGTGTTTCTTGCATTTAAACCCCAACTACAACCTAATCAAACCTTCCCCTATAAATACCAAGCTAATCCAAGATCTAATCACTTTACAAACTCATCCAAATCACTCTAAAACTCTCAAAAACGCAGCTGTAAATCAGTGTTCGAGCAGATTCATCCTACTTCACAAAAGTGAGCATAACTTACTCGTTTCTTGTCCGTTTTACCTCATTCTTTTTCCTATGTGCTTGGATTGACCTTAGCTTCGATTCCATGGGTTTTTCATAGTAAATCAGTCCCTGGAACGTCGCCAAAAAGGCTCCAAAGTTCACTTTTTGTTTCTGTTTTGATTATACCTTTACTAAAACTTGTTCAACTTGAGTCTAACTCATCTCAAACCTATGTCCTTATGCTTATAACCACTCTTATGGTTAGTTAGGCTTAAAAACAAGGTTGAGACATTCAAAATCAGAGGATTAATCCTCACAAACTTTATGTTTTGTTCAAAGGGTTTAACCCACAAGTGATGTTCGAGTTCAAAGCTTGATGAATGTGAGATTAAGGATTAACTTGGGGTGTCCTACATAAAATCCACACATTGCTTGATGATTTCTTATAGATTAGTGTTTAATATTCCTGTATTACTTGTAGTTCATGACCCTCCTTGAATGTTTTTACATCAAGTGTAGTGGTGAACACTTAGAGGTGCCTAAATGGAAGACTTCTCTTCCTACCTCCTACATGATTTCCATGAAACTTAGAGGTACCTAAATGAAGATTTAATCTTCTACCTCATGCTTGACTATTGGACATACTATTATATAACCTAAATAATACTTATATATACTATTCAACATTCGAACCTTTGATGATGAACTTGTGTTCATTCATCAAAGTACTAGACTAATATCATCTAAGACCTAAACCTTGTTATAATTCTAATGGGTGTCCTACTCATGAAAACATTATACCCTTTGAGGTTTCATAGTGTCAAACAAGTGTTATGTGTTAAAAGATGGTTACTTTCATATGTTATATTTTTGTGTTTTAAAACTCCGATTCTTCATTCAACTGTATTATTCCCTATACTTATACACTTTGCTTCTTCGTGTAGAAGGACTTGGTGTTCCAACCTCCTAATCAACGAACAACTCACTTGTGGAATCTCAAGTTCAATACTTGTAAAACCGTGAGTACACTCGACCCATTTACTTTTAAAGACACTTTGGGTTGTAACATGTTAATATACAAAATACACACTCACACACTTAATCATTCTTTATACTCTCAATCCGTTATACATGCTACTTGTTTACTTAGGTTCATGCTAGATTATACATGCTATATGTCTTTAACTTTGCTAAGCCCTCAACTTAACATATATAGCACTATAGGAGTAGCACACCACCCGTCGGGCTCTTGTTAAGCCTTTATTCTAAACGGTCTCGCCACTTTTGTGGCGAGGTGTAACACCTGTACCTCCACGGCCATCAAACAAATACCAAACCAATGAAATATTGTATTTCATACTTGGGATTTGTAAAAATATGTGTATCATTTGCACATATCAATTTTTGTTCGATTTCAAACTCTAAATCGCTTTCTGGAAGGTTATACGCGCACTGATGCGTAAATATAACCAGTTTAATGCAACAAACACTCCGGAATAGTGACATAGGCTTAACATACCTTAAATAACCTTTACATAACTTAGATATAAGTTTTGGAAGGTTTGGTGTGGTGAAATCAAAGTTTAATCGCTTACAGGGACTAAATTTGACAAACTGCGAAAGTATGCCAATTTGAACTGTAACAGACCTTCCGGAACATGACCATAAGTTAAACATACCATAAATATCCTTTACATAGCTTAGAAATAGGCTTTGAGGGGTTCGGTGTGCTAAAATAAACTTTTGGGTCATTCAGGGACTAAAAGTGTCAAAAAGTGCACAAGTTTGCATTTTCGCGCATAACTTACGTTCTGAATACATCCGGACATCCAAAAAATTATGTTAGCACTAAAATATTTTATTTTAGTGTTCGCCATAAGAAAAATCCATTCGTCACGTCATTTGGATCGTTTTTCGCATTCAGGACCAGATTCGATGTATTAGCCGTTGTTTAATTCACAACCACACATTTCAACACATGTATGGATGGAATTTAAACACCTAAACACCATGACATTTCAACACATGTATGGATGGAATTTAAACACCTAAACACCATGACATTTCAACACATGTATGGATGGAATTTAAACACCTAAACACCATGACATTTCAACACATGTATGGATGGAATTTAAACACCTAAACACCATGACATTTCAACACATGTACGGATGGGATTAAGGCACGTTTTCCATGAAACGATCTTAACGGTTCGGGTATTCCTATAAATACCCATCCACCCCATTGCTAAAATCACTAGAACTTTGATTTGAGAAACTCTAAGTTGAAACTATTGTTTCATACCTGAGATTTTTGAATCGAGGTTAGCATTCGGGGACCCTTCGTAAGTATTCTTTCGTTCTTTTCCTTATTTTACTGCTTTTCGAGTCAGAAAGTCAAACTTTGTTTGACTTTCAGCGTTGACCAGTAATGGTCAATGCGAAGTTCGTTTGAACTTCGCAACGTGATTGTAATCACGTTGGTTATAGTCCCTTGGGACTATGCCTACTGATTACCACGTTGTCTAGGGTCGTAGGGTAAGCGATCTGATAAATCGCTTATACCTTCGAACCCGACCCAGTTTGGTCGATCATTAGGATCCGACCAAATACATTAGGTGACCCTAGTATAGGGCATAACCTTCCGAGGTTATACCCTATGGTCACATCGTTTAAGTAGTTGTATGATAAGTAGTTTATATGCCTTAGGTAAATTACCAGAATACCCTTTTCATGTATAATTGGTAATTAAGCATATGTAACCTAAACTTTTGTCACATAACTGATTATGTAACATGTTTAGGCATATAACACTTGTCATAGGGCTAGTTAGACGGTCCGAACGCGTTTCACGCGTACGACGCGTTAAAGTAGCATAAGTTACCTTAATGGGTCGCGATGGGTCGATAATACTTAGGTTAAGTTTCATTTAGTATGTAGGCTTTGTTAAACCATATCATATGAGTTCCTACACTCATTTGGTTTACAAACCCTCCTGCTACCCAGTCTTCCGATTTAGGTCCGGGTTAATTATGTAGTTACCTATATTAGGTACCGTTTGATTTCCGGGACTCCTCTAGCTTACTTGGTAGTTGTTCAAGACTCCTAAGCACTCCCAGGCGAGTACATTATTCCCCTCTTTTACTGTTTTCAACTGTTTTGGGGTGACTCATATGTGCTAAATGCTTTATCAATGATTTCAATAACAATTACAATGTGGTTTCAAGAACAATAACAATTATTTCAAGAACGCTAACAATGATTTCAAGAACGAATACAATGATTTCAAGAACGAATACAATGATTTCAAAAACTAATAGCAATTTCAATAAAGTGAACGAACTTGTTGGTTGTAGTTACATGACCAATGACATTCATTAGCAATGATCAAGCCGACCAGTATTAGGTTATGGTACCATAGGATCTGACAAATCCCGTTATTTACTGCACCCATTGTTATGTGTGGGGGTTGTGGGTAGCGACTGAATCTGTAATTATTAACTTATCCTTTGGTAAGGGTTTGTTAAGAACGAGAGCGAGAGCGAGATGGAGCGAGGAACGCGTCAAGAAGGTTTGAATGTTATTAGAGAATCGACCATAAAGTAGTTTCACAATTAAAACAAGAACGACTAGAACGATTTTACAAAATGGGTTAACGATTGGGTAAACATTTTAACATGATTGACATTTGATCATGCATTTTCTCACAAAACATAACTTTGATTTAAACCAAGTTTTACTTCAATACTTTGTTTTTGTGCATATGGTTTAGTTGAGACATTTCACTTGCCATACATGGATATTTGACATAGACATTTGACATGGATATTTGACATAGACATTTTGACATGATTTACATCTTGACATGAATACTTTGACATATTATTCAACACATTTGACAATTGATTTAAACATAGACATTTTACATTGTTTGGTATGGTTTGGTTAAGTGATTAAGTAACGATGCGTGTGTAATATGATACAAACATGGTGGATACGCCGCTGGTACTTCCTATATATAAGTGTTTGTATGGTATTACATATCATAGCGTTATTTGAATCATTTCAGTTTGAGACATAGAACATTTTATACAAATAACATACTTTTCACAAGACATTGATTTATAAACAACTTATCTTATGCAAACTCATTTACATGGTTATTCATTTAATCATGCATTATTTTCTTATTTATACTTATCATCCGAACTTATTATTTTTCAAATGATTTACAAAGACAAAGCAAATTACAAGGTTCATAACTAAACATTTTTCTTAAACAGAAGTCATGAATCTTATTTTCACAAAACCTATGTACTCGCCAGCATTTCTTTGCTGACCTCGTTTTCACATATGTTTCAGGTATTGTTGGATGATATCGATTAATAAGATGCATGCTCACATAGGACTGGACAAGGCCTTAGTGACTCAATAACAATGATAGACTATGTTTAAATAGTGTATTTAGATTTCCAGACGATGTAATTACTCAATGTTTAATAAAACGAAACACTTTTGATATCCATGGTTATGAAACATTAATTCTGTTGCAATACGCCCCGATGTTTCCGCCGCGATTTGTTGTTTTACGCGGTCGGGGTGTGACAGAAAGATGGTATCAGAGCCAATGGTTATAGGGAATTAGGTTATTAGTAATTAGTAATGCTTTGACCTAGTCTATAACCTTCTTAGGACCCTAACGCGAGTTTACTTGCGTTTAGTCATAAAACAATACCGTCACCTATCCTTAGGTGACGACCACAACAAGAACGTAAATTTCAAAACCGCTTTGAAAACTAATCATCTGTTCTAGGATGATTAATTTCTAGGTTTTGAACCCTCTGTTATATGGTTTTGAACCCCTTTGAATTTTCAAAATCTCGTCAAGGTTTTGGGTTTTAAATAATGTGAACACGTGCAAACTGGAAGGGTGAATGCCTGTATTCTGGGTTTTCTGTCTAGGCAAGCACTTCGTATACATCTCATCAGACGCGAGACCAGTTGTGCTTACCTGGGAATTCTTGGGATGAGTGTTCACTTATAGGCGAGCATGTCTTCGCGATACATTATTTTTAACCTATTTACTTTGGCTAATCACCAAGGTCGTTTGTTGCTTTGTAGTAACAAACAAATGACCACTATCCTTGCTTTCATCAGATTTGTTTCATCTCATTCTTTTCGTCTAAATTCTCTCACTCGTTTCCTTTCATGTTTCCTCTTTTAGACAATGCCTCCTCGACGCGAAAGCCAGATAGAGACTGCCGAGCTGGCAGAAATCATTGCGCAGCAAATGGCTGCTCAATTCCCAAACCTCTTTGCTCAATGGAACCAAGCCAACAACAACAACAATGTGCTATGCAAATACAAGGATTTCAACCAGGCTAAACCACTCAAGTTTAGTGGTTCTGAAGGAGCAACTGGGCTTCTTCAGTGGTTCGAAAGCATTGAGAATACTTTTCGCCACGTGCAGTGCCCGGATAATCGCAAGGTCGAGTTCTCCTCGAGCGTGTTTCAGAAGAGGGCTCTTACATGGTGGAATGGGGTAATGAGAGACCGAGGTGCGGAAGTTGCTCTCGCACAGACATGGGCTGAACTTAGGGCTCTCATGATGAGGGAATTCTGTCCTCGTCATGAGCAGCGAGCTTTGGAGAAGGAATTTGATGAGTTGAAGTAAGATAGTGGTGAGCACAGGGCGTATACTGATAGGTTTGAGGAGTTGAGTCTGCTTTGCCCGACAATGGTTACCCCACTTGACATAGCTATCGAAAGGTACATCGACGGCCTACCTGACTCGGTACAAGACATCCTTACTGGTAGTAGCCCTGCCACACTCCGTCAGGCGATCGAGTTAGCTGCGACATTGACTGAGTCGCAGATTCGGAAGAACAAGTTACACAGGAAGGGTGACAAGGGCAAGAAACAGTCAGCTGACAAGGAGGATAGCAAGAAAGGCCAAAACAAGAAGGGTAAGGAAGGTGAGACGTCAAAGAAATCAAAGAAGCGAAAGGGTGCCCAAAATTTTGCTGTTACAGCACAGACTGCTCAGAACCCGCGGAACCAACCAGCTCAGCCACCTGCAAAGAAAGCATATGCCGGTACCGCACCTTATTGTGCACGCTGCAACGGTCATCACGCAGTACAACAAGCTTGCTGGCAATGCACGACGTGTGGTAAACTTGGGCATTTGGCCAAGATTTGTCGTTTGGGACAAAATCAGGCTGCTCAGGTTCAAGCTCCGGTTCAAGGGAATGTTGCGAGATTTCCACTGGGTTCATGTTTCAACTGCGGAGAGATTGGTCACTTCCGCCACAACTGCCCAAGACTGGTGAATGCAAATGCTAACGCAAACCCAAATGCGAATGTCAACGTCAATGTGAATCCAGCACGTGGTCGAGTGTTTAACATCAATGAGGCACTCATTGATGAAGGAGTGAACAATTAGTATTTTGTTTTTCCTCTGGTTGGTATCTTGTAACATTTAAAGACAATGCGGTTGTTATATAAATAAAAATTTGTGGTTTTATTTTCTAACTAATGCAATTGTATGAATGTTTGATTCAACCTTGTGATGTCAACACAAAGACAAAACTACTCGTGTGGTTCTGTCATTTTTACGATCACTTGAGATCTCCCTAAGAACCTCAAACACTGGTTTCTTTTAGATCTAAAGTATTTTATCGTCTTGCACCGTTCGAGATGCAAGAATTATCAAAACAGCTTCAAGAGTTGTCTGATAAAGGATTCATCCGTCCGAACTTTTCACCTTGGAGAAACTCCTGTTCTCCTTGTGAAAAGAAAAAAAAATGGATCTTTTCGAATGTATATCGATTAACGTAAGCCTAGTAAGCTTACCATCAAGAATCGATATCCCCCTACCTTAAATCAACGATTTCTCCGATCAACTGCATAGCGTTCATGCTTTTCCAAGATCGATTTGCGTTTTGGGTATCATCAACTTTGTATTCTCGAAGAAGATATTCCCAAAACGGTTTTCTGCATGAAGTATGGCCATTACGAGTTTACAGTCATGCCTTTTAGGTTGACAAATACTCCAGCCATCTTCAAGAACTTAATAAATGGAGTCTGCAAGCCTTTTTGGATCAGATCGTCATTGTTATTATTGATGACATCTTGATCTATTCATGTCCTGAGCCGATCACGATCAACACCTTCATTGACATCGGAGCCCTGATTGAATTCCTTGTACACTTTAAAATGTACAAAACAACTCAATTAGGACAAACCGAATTCCTTTTAAGATCTTCCTATCTTCATAGTTAGATTCTTGAAAATATTTAAAGTGCCAAAGAAAATCCACGGATTGGGTTTCTGGTATGCTTTAAATACCCGTGTCCAAAGATAACAAATTATAGGTCAAATTGAACGATTATGCGATTGAACGAGTATGCAATTATGTGACTATGTGTTTATTCATCTTATGTTTTCTTTTATGCATTTTTGTGTTTTTAATACTCTGGATATTCGTTATCCAAATCCTCGCAGAATCTTTCATATCTTCATATGAGGGATTCGTAGCAGGATATTCAAAAAGTACTACCTTCAATCCTTAATGGGCTTCTATGTAATAGTTAAGACCCTTGGGTTATATAGTACCATTCCATGTTTCATAAGAGACCCTCTTAGTGGTCTAGTCAAAAAGATTGATTCATAATTTGGTTAAAGAACGACATCTAGTGATGTAGCTGAACAGACTCCTTGATAGTCTATTTAGATCATTTATTGATTTAATTAAAAGGACTCTATGGCGGTCTAGTCACACTCATCACAGGATTGTTCAATTGGTTTTCCCCTACACATTTTAAAATAGACTGTGTGAACTGTGCAAGGAATTGTCTGATTATGGACGCGTACATAATTATGAAATTTAGTGCATAGAAACCCAGTAATATTTATTATGTGTAAGAACCGATAGCGACAACAATAACAAAATGACAACGATGTAATGGAGGTACGGTGGACGCACCAATGACGCTTCATATACTTGTATATAAGTATCCCTCTTACATTGTAATCATGATGTTATTAAAGGTTACTAGAAGTTCAGAACCCTAACCAATGTTGTTCGATCTTTTCAATTTCATGTTTTCAAGCTCTCACAAGTTTCCTCTAAATAAATTTCGGGACGAAATTTCCTAAAGTAGGGGAGACTGTAACACTTGTACCTCCACGGCCATCAAACAAATACCAAACCAATGAAATATTGTATTTCATACTTGGGATTTGTAAAAATATGTGTATCATTTGCACATATCAATTTTTGTTCGATTTCAAACTCTAAATCGCTTTCTGGAAGGTTATACGCGCACTGATGCGTAAATATAACCAGTTTAATGCAACAAACACTCCGGAATAGTGAAATAGGCTTAACATACCTTAAATAACCTTTACATAACTTAGATATAAGTTTTGGAAGGTTTGGTGTGGTGAAATCAAAGTTTAATCGCTTACAGGGACTAAATTTGACAAACTACGAAAGTATGCCAATTTGAACTGTAACAGACCTTCCAGAACATGACCATAAGTTAAACATACCATAAATATCCTTTACATAGCTTAGAAATAGGCTTTGAGGGGTTCGGTGTGCTAAAATAAACTTTTGGGTCATTCAGGGACTAAAAGTGTCAAAAAGTGCACAAGTTTGCATTTTCGCGCATAACTTACGTTCTGAATACATCCGGACATCCAAAAAATTATGTTAGCACTAAAATATTTTATTTTAGTGTTCGCCATAAGAAAAATCCATTCGTCACGTCATTTGGATCGTTTTTCGCATTCAGGACCAGATTCGATGTATTAGCCGTTGTTTAATTCACAACCACACATTTCAACACATGTATGGATGAAATTTAAACACCTAAACACCATGACATTTCAACACATGTATGGATGGAATTTAAACACCTAAACACCATGACATTTCAACACATGTATGGATGGAATTTAAACACCTAAACACCATGACATTTCAACACATGTACGGATGGGATTAAGGCACGTTTTCCATGAAACGATCTTAACGGTTCGGGTATTCCTATAAATACCCATCCACCCCATTGCTAAAATCACTAGAACTTTGATTTGAGAAACTCTAAGTTGAAACTATTGTTTCATACCTGAGATTTTTGAATCGAGGTTAGCATTCGGGGACCCTTCGTAAGTATTCTTTCGTTCTTTTCCTTATTTTACTGCTTTTCGAGTCAGAAAGTCAAACTTTGTTTGACTTTCAGCGTTGACCAGTAATGGTCAATGCGAAGTTCGTTTGAACTTCGCAACGTGATTGTAATCACGTTGGTTATAGTCCCTTGGGACTATGCCTACTGATTACCACGTTGTCTAGGGTCGTAGGGTAAGCGATCTGATAAATCGCTTATACCTTCGAACCCGACCCAGTTTGGTCGATCATTAGGATCCGACCAAATACATTAGGTGACCCTAGTATAGGGCATAACCTTCCGAGGTTATACCCTATGGTCACATCGTTTAAGTAGTTGTATGATAAGTAGTTTATATGCCTTAGGTAAATTACCAGAATACCCTTTTCATGTATAATTGGTAATTAAGCATATGTAACCTAAACTTTTGTCACATAACTGATTATGTAACATGTTTAGGCATATAACACTTGTCATAGGGCTAGTTAGACGGTCCGAACGCGTTTCACGCGCACGACGCGTTAAAGTAGCATAAGTTACCTTAATGGGTCGCGATGGGTCGATAATACTTAGGTTAAGTTTCATTTAGTATGTAGGCTTTGTTAAACCATATCATATGAGTTCCTACACTCATTTGGTTTACAAACCCTCCTGCTACCCAGTCTTCCGATTTAGGTCCGGGTTAATTATGTAGTTACCTATATTAGGTACCGTTTGATTTCCGGGACTCCTCTAGCTTACTTGGTAGTTGTTCAAGACTCCTAAGCACTCCCAGGCAAGTACATTATTCCCCTCTTTTACTGTTTTCAACTGTTTTGGGGTGACTCATATGTGCTAAATGCTTTATCAATGATTTCAATAACAATTACAATGTGGTTTCAAGAACAATAACAATTATTTCAAGAACGCTAACAATGATTTCAAGAACGAATACAATGATTTCAAGAACGAATACAATGATTTCAAAAACTAATAGCAATTTCAATAAAGTGAACGAACTTGTTGGTTGTAGTTACATGACCAATGACATTCATTAGCAATGATCAAGCCGACCAGTATTAGGTTATGGTACCATAGGATCTGACAAATCCCGTTATTTACTGCACCCATTGTTATGTGTGGGGGTTGTGGGTAGCGACTGAATCTGTAATTATTAACTTATCCTTTGGTAAGGGTTTGTTAAGAACGAGAGCGAGAGCGAGATGGAGCGAGGAACGCGTCAAGAAGGTTTGAATGTTATTAGAGAATCGACCATAAAGTAGTTTCACAATTAAAACAAGAACGACTAGAACGATTTTACAAAATGGGTTAACGATTGGGTAAACATTTTAACATGATTGACATTTGATCATGCATTTTCTCACAAAACATAACTTTGATTTAAACCAAGTTTTACTTCAATACTTTGTTTTTGTGCATATGGTTTAGTTGAGACATTTCACTTGCCATACATGGATATTTGACATAGACATTTGACATGGATATTTGACATAGACATTTTGACATGATTTACATCTTGACATGAATACTTTGACATATTATTCAACACATTTGACAATTGATTTAAACATAGACATTTTACATTGTTTGGTATGGTTTGGTTAAGTGATTAAGTAACGATGCGTGTGTAATATGATACAAACATGGTGGATACGCCGCTGGTACTTCCTATATATAAGTGTTTGTATGGTATTACATATCATAGCGTTATTTGAATCATTTCAGTTTGAGACATAGAACATTTTATACAAATAACATACTTTTCACAAGACATTGATTTATAAACAACTTATCTTATGCAAACTCATTTACATGGTTATTCATTTAATCATGCATTATTTTCTTATTTATACTTATCATCCGAACTTATTATTTTTCAAATGATTTACAAAGACAAAGCAAATTACAAGGTTCATAACTAAACATTTTTCTTAAACAGAAGTCATGAATCTTATTTTCACAAAACCTATGTACTCGCCAGCATTTCTTTGCTGACCTCGTTTTCACATATGTTTCAGGTATTGTTGGATGATATCGATTAATAAGATGCATGCTCACATAGGACTGGACAAGGCCTTAGTGACTCAATAACAATGATAGACTATGTTTAAATAGTGTATTTAGATTTCCAGACGATGTAATTACTCAATGTTTAATAAAACGAAACACTTTTGATATCCATGGTTATGAAACATTAATTCTGTTGCAATACGCCCCGATGTTTCCGCCGCGATTTGTTGTTTTACGCGGTCGGGGTGTGACAGAAAGATGCTAAATACTAGTGGACACTTGGGTTTGACGTATTGCTATGCATGCTAGTTACCTTGTTTACAAATTGCCATGTGGATTCGAGAAAATGCTTTTATACTTATGCTATACTTATTCAAACCTTGTGTACTCGCCTTTGCTTTTGCATTGAAATTATTTTAAACATGTTAAAGGTTGAGGATGATGATGCTCTGAAACGAAGTAACGATGATGCCTAGATACACATTCAGACGTCTTAGGTTTAAATTGTTGTATTAATTTTGTTATGTTTATGTTACGAACAATGTTGTTATTTGAATTTCTTGTAATGTGTTGACAATTTTATTATGAAATGAAAATGGTTGATTTAAATATTGTCACAAATAGTGTTATGAAGTCTCTTGCAATCTATTTCGTCTCATCCCGATGATTCCGCCATCGGTTGGGGTGTGACAGATTGGTATCAGAGCCATAACTATAGGGAATTAGGTAGAATTACCATGTTCAACCTACTCTATAGTAGGAACCATATTTTGACCATTCTTGATTCTTGCTTAAAATGTTATTCTTCCTACCTTGCTCCTTTCTCTTCTTTTTGGTCTTAATATTTACATAATGTCTTTGCTAAGACATTTTACACAATACACTTGAAGACGTGAAGACACTTTTATTACAAAAGAGACGAGTTTACCAAAATAGGCGTGAAACCCACAATTTGGTGAACGACTCTGATTCCGCTTATTCTTATTTTTGCACGAAATTTCGCCATTAAGCTAGGAGTGAAATCCACATCTTAATGATAAATTTCCAATTCAAACTCTAGTGGACCCTCGTCAAAGTGTTGAAATTATATTTTTACCTGACGAGTACTAACCACATTAGGGTACGAAATCGTCAAGTTAGGGGTGAAACCCGCACCTTGTCGATTAAGTCCCATTCCTCGATTTTCAATCTCGCCAAAGTTTTGATTGTTTCGATCAATTAGAGACGTGTAGTAACTGGAAGGGTAAGATACCGTTAATCTCTTCTCGATGAGAGTATCTTACCTATAGGCCAAAGCACGTTTCTCTAATTTGAAAGGACTTTCGATTCACTTTGGAATAGTCGACGTTTCTCTACCCGAAACAATCCTATGTTTTATGTGCCTCTCTTTTATGTGATTCAATTTATATGTGAATTTTATACTTGATACCTCGTTCATTTCAAAACCGTTACACAATTCGCACGTCTAGCGCAATAAAAAACAATATAATTCTCGTGAACAAACTAAATTTATACTCTTTTTACGCCTTCATACGTGTTTATACTTGTTGAATACTTGTTGAATCTGATACGTGGTTGAAAACCGGTGCTCGTAATCGTGTAACTTTATGTTTTTATATGAGTTTTAATCTTGAATGGCCTACTTTTAATTAGATTTGTGTTTATGCAGGTTTAACGAAGTTTAAGGAGCTTTTCGGGAGCTTTACGAGTCACCGGGTCGAAAACCGGAGCACCAGGACGCATTACGGATCAACCGGGAGTGCAATAATCGAAGTTTGGAGAATTGGTACTCTAAAGGCCGTCGGCGACGGGGGTATACCCGTCCGGACGGGATCTAGAACATCCCGTCAGCCATAGAATCCCGTAACCAGTCAGTTAAGCCGTCGGACAAAAACATGATCAGGGGAACCCGTCGCCGACGCCCCCCCACCCGTCGCCGACGGGTTGTGTTTTCTCAAAACATTTTAGCACTTTTCGGTTTATGAACGATTCTGATTGGTTCGGGGGCCATTGAACTCGGGAGTTACACTTTAATTTTGAGTTTTGAACACATCTTGGGGGGGGATTCATCTACCTATCACCTACCATTCATCTACCATCATTCAGATAAACCGAATCAAGAACGATAGCAATATCATCTTCTTGAATCGAAACCCTAGTTCCATCAATCCATCAATCCGCTCAACCACTCACCATCATCACTCATACAAAACCCTAACCTTCATCATTCACCATTCTACAAGTTCCAAGATGATTCAATTCAAGCTTCCATCATCCGTTGATCGTGCCATTTTCACCATGAGTGGCTAATTTCTTGGAGGTTTCACCCCGGTGTAGGTTATTGTAAGTCTAGGGTTTAAACATTGTTCTTGGTTTGAGTTTGTGACAATTTGCTATTTGATTTTGAAGCTTATGACAATTGTCTTGCATTTGTATTGAATTCATAAACTGTCGAGTGAAGATTAAATTTGACTTTATGAAATGTTTATGTGCAATTATGCCTTGTCTAGGTTAGAGTTTACATGTTCTTGGTAACAAAGTGCATTGTGGTCCGTTATCTATAACGTTGATAGCTTTTGGCACCTAAGCCTCGCGACACTAAATCCGTTAATCATCTTTGCAATTGATTCAAACCTAAAATGTGTAGAAACCCTAGGATTTCAATTACCGAACCGGGTGTGAACCTTGTTTTATTATCATTGTTCAATCAATCAATTTTAATTCTTGCAATTTTGTTAATCACTAGTAGTTAATCCATTCAATCATTTTAGTAATTCTAATTCACATCTTTCAATTAAACAAAAATACAAAAACATATCATAACAAGCTTCATAATACGTGACATTCTTGATAATTCAATCGAATCCACACACAAACCACATACTCTTCGTGGTTCGACCCCTCACTACCACTAGCTATTTGTTAAGGGTAATTAGGGCATATAAATATCATCTTTGACCGGAGCGCGACACTCCGATCAAATTTTGGCGCCATTGTCGGGGAGTGCGTGCGCTTTGTGTTTGGATATTGTTTAAATTTGTGTGATTAACTGTTTAAATTGCATAATTTCTTTTTGTAGGACCGTTTTCTTGACCGAAACCGTGATTATCATGATTATGTTCATAGACGGGAAGATCATAGACGGATAAACGACTAACCTGTATTGATTTGATAACATAAGAGTACAAGCCGGCCCGATTAACAAGATAATCGAACCTTTACCAGAGCCGTTTGGTTCCGGGGAGAGATCAAGTGGTGATCTCTCCCTGGTGAGGTCTCAAACCTCCTACAATCTACCAAGTGTTTGAAATGGCAAAGGGTTGCTATTTATAGCTACACCCCTTTGTCTTTCAAACACACACGGTCAACCGAATAACCCTCTCGTTTGACCACTTCAAACGAGCGGGTCTATACACGTTCGTTAGACCGTTTCACTAACTATTACAAATTCAGCATAAAATAAATCTAATCTATTCGACAAGCATCGGACACAAATCTGCATCAACAAATTCCCCCTTGTCCGTTGCTGTCGAATGCTGAAAATGCAACTGCAATCGATCTTCAGTCAAGTATTCATCTTCTCTGTGTTAACAAATTCCCCCTTGACCGATGATCCAGGTAAGTAGTATCTTGACGCTTCTTGTATAATAGTTCCCCCTCAAAGTACGCGTATCCGTGTTGAGCGTTGTGCAATTTCCTCAAAAGGATCAATTGACCGATCTTCCGCTGATCTTCCAATACTCCAACCGGCATTTGATAAGGGTTCCATTCTTTTAAAAACTGCATCAAGTCTTGATCTTCAAGCATACTACATTGGTAGAGGTTTCTGGTGAACTGTCTTCTGTAAACCGTCTTTGTGTCACTAGAAAATCACAAACTCTACCACCTGTGATTGCATTTAGAAATTTACCGAAGAAATTCAACATACGAAAATTTTTATTCCCCCATTTCTTTGGTAAGATCTCTAAACCTTAACAATTTCCCTTCCACTTTAAAGGAACTGTCGTTAAGTTTCAAATGTTCACCAATTCCCTTCACCTAGCGGAACTGTCGTCAATCTTTACTGAACAAACCCTCTCCACTGAGTAGAATCTTTCAAATGTTCTCGGTTTTTCGAAAAATCACGAAAACGGCTTTCTTCTTTGCATATTCTAGTTGAATAAGAACGTCCCCTAATACCCCGTAGGATCCGACTTGTATCCCCCCAAGGTTCTGCTAACACCTAATCTGAAAACTTTCATCATAGGCATATACTCTTCGACCTTTTGGATTCGTTAGGACCGGTATTGACATGCTAGGTTCATACGTTCGTTTTCAAATGCGAAAATATGACAATAAACAAAATGCTTTCGAACATCTTCGAATAACCGATAACAAACATAAATACTGACGTGCGGAAGTGAACATACCGTTTTGTTTTTGGTTTTTGGCCCATAATAGTCGCGTCACCATTTTTGACATTTTCATCAGTAACCGTGACTACCCCACATTTTTCAAAATATCAAGTTTTCATCATCTCTTGTTTTCATCATGCTGCATCATCCCGCGCTGGTTTGGCGCGCTCTCGAACCCGTACAAATTTGATGTTGACATGTCGAAGAGCGGTTCAACTAAACTTCGCGAATACCACACCCCACTCCGCAACTCACGAATAGAGACGGGTCCAACGAACAATTTACTGGGCCCAATCTAATGTCCACGAATGATGTCTTTCATCCAATGCCACTAATAACCTAAGCCCAACATGATCTTTCTTGAACTCAGTTAACATTGAATAGTGAGCACAAACAGAAAATCACAAACGCCAATATTAACAGATCTGATGAGGTCCAATTCTCATAAAGAGCTCAAAGCCCAATTTGAAGTCCATTATCTCTGCCATATACAGCATTCATAACCCAAAAAAAAAACATTTGTGCAGCCTCCAAAGGTCAACATCTAACCAGACATACTCCTTTCTTTACCAACCCTTTTCTCTCTCTTGCGATACATACATTCAACAATCAAAACCTTCAATTTCTTTTCCCCAAATTCTCTCTCTCTACGATCCAACAAACTGATCTCAATCTTCGATACACCACTCAAACATTCAAACAACATCTGTCTTCTCTTCGATTAACAGCTGATATCATCAATCGGACCCACAATCATCAAGAAATCTTATCATCCTTGCCGGACATGTAACGGATCAAACGAGAGAGTGAAATCGGAGGCTTGTTGACTTTGCTCATGAACAACCTCTTCACCCTCTTCGATACCCAGCACCAAAACAATCACAAATTGCAGCCGCCACTTCTGATCTCTCTTTTAATTTCTTGTAATGAGAGAATGTAGATGACGAATTGGTGTGGAGGTTCATCGATTGAAGATGATGACGAAGGTGTGGAGGTTCGTCGATGTATATTTGTATAATTTTTTTTTTTTTTTTTGAATAGATGGTTGATGACGAAGGTTGATGACAAAGTTCTGTTTGTGGGTTTGAGGGTGACGAAACAGATTGGGTAAGGTGGGCTGATGAAACAGATTGGAATTGAGTGACGAAACTGATGTTAAACTTTGATGACGAAACAGAAGTTACAGGTGCTGCGACGAAACAGATGTAAAAGATCTTGCCGACGACGAAACTGGAGGAGGTGTTTCGTCATGGGGCCTGTTTCGTCGGAACTGGGCATGAAGAAACCCTAGTATTTTAACCAGCCGCCAAGAACATCTCAAGAACACAGTGTACTGTTCTTTTGCAGATTTGACAAAAACATTGTATATTAGATTTTTGATGATGATAACTTGATTATATAGGTGAAAAACATAAAACCGAACACTTGTTTCAGCACAGATCTGAATATTCGGGTCCAGATCTGAGTTTTTCTCATTTTCACCATTTTTACATCTTGAACAAAAAGCACGAAAATCATAGATCTAGAGCATATGTGACTTAGTAAACGGTTAGATTTACTAAATCGGGCACCATGGCTCTGATACCACTTGTAGGACCGTTTTCAGGACCGAAACCGTGATTATCATGATTATGTTCATAGACGGGAAGATCATAGACGGATAAACGACTAACCTGTATTGATTTGATAACATAACAAAGCAAGCCGGCCCGATTAACAAGATAATCGAACCTTTACCAGAGCCGTTTGGTTCCGGGGAGAGATCAAGTGGTGATCTCTCCCTGGTGAGGACTCGAACCTCCTAAAATCTACCAGTGTTTGAAATGGCAAAGGGTTGCTATTTATAGCTACACCCCTTTGTCTTTCAAACACACACGGTCAACCGAATAACCCTCTCGTTTGACCACTTCAAACGAGCGGGTCTATACACGTTCGTTAGACCGTTTCACTAACTATTACAAATTCAGCATAAAATAAATCTAATCTATTCGACAAGCATCGGACACAAATCTGCATCAACACTTTTCTTGTACTTTTCTTTTTCCTTGTTACGCGGGGTGTGTTACTTGTGCAGGTTACAGGTAGTGCATGCATACGCGGAACTCCGGGAGGACTTCACCTTTAGTCTACGAACCAGAAATTGAAAGGGTTGCAAGGAGAAATTTAGTAAGCCGGTTAGAGGCAACACTTGCTTCTAATCAAACCAACCAAACACCACAACTCACATCGACCATTGAAACCGATTCAATGGCGAACCAAAATTCCAATCAAAACTTCAACAAAAACCAAAACCCGACCCAATTTCAATACCGAAGCAACTTCAATCCCGCTTCAAATGTTCAACCTATGCCTCAAGAGCGACCGGGTGGTAACAACAACAATGGACCACCCACACCACCTTTCCAAAACCAAAATCCCAACAATACCCAAAGAACACCACCACAACAAAACCTTCATCGACAACAATCCTTACCCCTAAACCTTGATGATCGAAATGTCAATTCCGACCGCCGAGGCAATCGAGATCGCGGCAATCCCGTGAACGAAGACCCATTCTTCAATATAGACGATTTAAGGAATGCCATCCCCGATGATGAGCCGTTTAGTGTTCCCGGTTACCAATCGCCGGAACATGTAAGCATTCATACGGAAAATTCGGACGATGGGGGGGTACTATGATGATCGGGCTAACGATGACGGAGATTGGGGATACGTGAATCGGGGTAATGGCTATAATGCAAGAGGGTATGAAGATGAGGAATTTGGCTACCAAAACGCCAATTATGTTGGGGATGAAGACTACGGGTATGGGAATAGAAGGAATGACGGTTACGAAAATAACCGCCAACCACGAAATAACAACCAAGGGAACCGAAATGACGGGTTCTACAACAACAACAACAATGGCAACCCTAATCGGATTCCTCGTTTCGTGGGAGGAGGTAACCAAAGGGGTAACCAAGGTGGAAATCGAAGAGACGAAAGAAGAGGTGATAGGGGCGGTGATAGAAAAGACAATCGAAGACCGGGTGATCAAGAAGTAAATGGTCCACAACGTCGTCAACAACCTCCACGGGGAGTGAATGACCGTTTTCGACCGATAGTTACCGAGAATGATTCACCGATTGTGTGCGAAAGAAGAATGTTCGATTGTAAACCGCATTACATCAATATACTTCCCCATTTCAACGGGAGGTCTAATGATGAACCGTATACACACTTAGCGGAATTTTCATCGGTATGCAACACGATTGGGGGACACAACTTCGCACTAGAGGAGGTCAAACTTCGCTTGTTCCAATTTTCGTTGAAAGACAAAGCGAAGCAAAGGTTCCTTACACTTCCGACCAATAGCATTCGCACATGGGGAGAAATGCAACAAGCTTTTCTAGATGAGTACTATTCGATGGCGAAAACCGACGACGCTAGGGATGAGATAAGATCATTTCGGCAACTATCGAGTGAACCGTTGCATGAAGCGTTCACTCGATTTAAAGAATTGATGCGGAGATGCCCACATCACCAAATAGAAAAGTGGGAATTGGTTAAATGCTTCGTGAGGGGTTTGGATGATGAGACATGGAACCGCCTTGAATCGACCAGCAATGGAACTCTATTAAGCAATCACGAGGATGACGATTGGGAGTTCCTAGAAAGAATGAGCAAGAGATCAAAGGCGAAAGAGTCAGCCGACCGAGCCAAAAAGCACCCTACCTCAAGGTCTTGGCCCGATCGTGATGCAAGTTCTACGGACCGGATTGATACGTTGGAATGGGAATTGGCCCGCATGAAGAAGAAAGAAGTGGGTGCGGTACAATATAGCGTATGTGAAGAATGTGGTGACATCGGTCACCGGACTGAGAATTGCCAAGCCACCGCGGATGTGAATCAAGTGTATGGAGACCGGAGGCAATATGATATGAACTCCAACACTTACCACCCTGGATTGAGGAACCATCCTAACTTTAGGTATGGTAACGCCTCCAACCAAATGAACCCGAATTTTCAATCGGGAAATCAAGGGGGGTATCAAAGAAATTACAACAACCAAGGTGGTAATGGGGGTGGTGCATCTAACTCCCAAGGTGATAATTCGATTAACTCGAAACTAGATGCTATCATGAACACTATGAGCACTCTCACCAACTCACATCAAGAACTTAAAACTGAAATGCGGAATTCAAACCAAGAAATTAAAATTGAAATGCGGAAAGAGTTTGAGGTGAGGGATAAATCCCAAAAGGCATTAGAGAAACAAGTAGGCCAACTTGCGGAGGAAATGGCTCAAGTGAGAGGAAGCATGGGGAAGCTTCCAAGTGACACTACAGTGAACCCGAAGCATCAAAGTTTTAGCACAAGCAACGTGAGGGATGCACGCGTTAGCGCGGTAAGTATTCTTTTAAATGATGAAGTTTGTAGTGTTGAAAGCATTCCACCACCACAATTTGTTGATGGTGTAGTGGAAAATATAGGTCAAGGGCCGGAAAGTGAAAATGAACACGAAACGATTTCACAAAGTAAAAATGAAAACGTAACTAAAAATTCTTTTTGTGAAAATTGTTTAAATCAATTTAACCCGCTTAATGCATCGAAAAGTGAAGAACGGTGCCCACCGAAGGACGAGGGGTGGGAAAATTTTAAGCAAGCTAAAATTAATTTACCGTTACTAGATGACATTAAAAAGGTTCCGGCTCATGTGGAATGCTTAAAGGAGTTAAGCATCGAAAAACGGCACAACAAATTACCCGAGCCGGTTGATTTGATATCTCACGTGAGTGCCGTTTTATCGAGTGCCCTTCCCCAAAAAGCTCAAGATCCAGGAGACCCTCTTATTCCAATTCAAATTGGAACATTTAAAATTGAGAGGGCGCTCCTAGATCTTGGAGCTTGTGTGAGCATCTTGCCCGGGAGTTTGTATGACCAATATGATTTTGGTCCATTAAAAAAATTTGATATTCCCGTGGTATTGGCCGATCAGACTCCCACGCATGCAAGGGGGATGGTGGAGGATGTGATTGTTAAGGTGGATGATTGCTACTATCCAGTTGACTTTTTGGTAGTAGACTATGTTGGGTGTGTTGGGGACACCCAACCGGTAGTTATCTTGGGTAGACCGTTCTTGGCAACTGCTAATGCCATAATAAATTGTGCAACGGGAACGGCAAGCATGAAGTTTGGGGACCGGGAATTAAATTTAAATGTTTTTCCAAATTTCACTAACCCGCTCGGTGAGGATAAGTGTCCTAAAAAGGACATGAATCCCAACAAAAAGGTGTGTGCTATGGTTGGTAGGTTTGGAGAAACAAGGAAGAAAACGGTCAAGAAAAAGAAGGCGAAAAAGTCACCTCTAGAAAAGAAGAAGGAAGAGGAGGTGAGGAAGTTTGGACCATTTGGCAACAAATGGTATGAATCACCGGTGGGTGATTTCGATGAGTTTGTGAGCGGCAAGCACTCCATTCGACCACCATGAGGTGGTAAGTTAATTGTTGTTGTATACATTTTATAGTTAGTTTTAGTTCGTTTTAGTTTTTCTTCGTAGTTTAGTTAGTATTGTTGTTGTTGTATAATTTGTTATTTTGTTTGAGTAGATAAATGAACGTTGTGGGTGTGTTCCCTATATAACCCTCACGAGACCTCTCGTCCTCCCAAGCTGTTGGGGGGTTTAAAAGGGCTTGTTGCATAAGCTAAATGCAACCGTGATTCCTACGAAAGTGAGTTAGGTTTATTGTTGTTCTAAATTATTTTCCACATAAATCAAAGTAAAATAAGGTATGACTTGGTAATAATTTCATAAAAGTGGTAGAGCTAGGTAACTAACAAATTTTGATGGTTGTGAGAAGCATGCTTCTACACAAGGGTTAAGATTTGTAGGTATATCGGGTTTGTGGGACAACCACTTTCATGAAGGGAAGAGGAGCACACGACGAATGAGCTCAGAAATCAGGTGCATACGTTTCTTTTTACGTCTGATTTTTAGTTAGCAAATAAGTGGAATGTATTTTGTATATTATTTTTCCGGGGTGAAATTTTTGGGGGAATTAGCCGTGTCACATCCCTTGTGCGTTTAATACTCTAGTTCTTACACATTGAGGACAATATGTACCTCAAGTGTGGGGATGGGGGAGTAGTAAAAGTTTTCGATTTTGACCCGTTCATTTAAATACTACACATTGAGGACAATTTTTACCTCAAGTGTGGTGATGGGGGAAAATTTCAAAAAATTTTCAAAAATATCTTGTTTCAAAAGCGATCTTAAAAGCATAAGTAACTAAGTCAACGAGGGATGTCACAACCCATTTGGTCTTTGGTCATGGTCAAGTTCAAATTAATAGCATGACGGGTATTTAGCGGGTGGTTATTTGGGAATAATCCGCCTAAGAAACTAGTATTTTATGCATGTCACATACCATACCCTTTTAGATATGTGAGGTTTTGAGCCACTTTTATATCATAGATTACATGCCTATGTTTCTTTGTTTGAGTGGACCATTAGTCATGTATTGTAGAACTTGCAACTTTTGATACGTTTGAGACCATAGACCGAATACAAGCACGAGAATGATTAAGACATTAGGTAAACCTTTTCCTTTTACACCATTTTTATATCCTTACCCAAAAATTATCCCCTAGTAGCCAATTTTGAGCCTAATCCTTTCGTTTGACCACCCTATAGCCCATAACCTTAAACCTTTTTCTTTTAAACCCGTGTGATGAAAATTCGATTTTAGGAGTATATGTTTGTATAGTTGTGATTTATTTATTCAAAAAAAAATCATCAGAAAATGTACGAAAAAGAATAGAAATTTATTGAGAAAATAACAAAAATATGTGTTTCTAGTTGTGAATAAAAGGCGAAAATCATTGCCTTATAGTTGATGTTTATAGTTTAGTTTCATTTAGAATAGTCTTTTGTAATAAAAATCGAATTTTCATCACCTTAGCCACTTTAAATACAGCCTATTCCATACCCTGAACCAAGCCCCGTTACAACCCTTTAAAGACCTTTTGACTTGTGCTTAGTATTCGTGATCGGTGGTGTAGAATGATTGAGTTACAAGCCTATGCGGGTACGTGTTCTAATCGGTGTGAGCGATTAATTGTTGAAGTGCTAATACATTATATATATTAGCCAATTTTAAGCCGAGTGGAGAGAACATTGTGAGGGATATGTATGATTTGTTAGTTTTACGGGCGGGTTAATCTTGGATAACCATTATTATATGTGATTATTCAGTTAACCGGTAAATATGTGAAAATTGTAAAAGGTTTGAACTTTTGTATGACAATAGACCTTAACCTTTGTTTCAGGAATGGGAAGTGTATTCGTTGTTCGACCCACGTGAAAGTGAAAAACAGATTTGCTTGAGGGCAAGCAAAAGACAAGTGTGGGGATGTGATACGTGGTTGAAAACCGGTGCTCGTAATCGTGTAACTTTATGTTTTTATATGAGTTTTAATCTTGAATGGCCTACTTTTAATTAGATTTGTGTTTATGCAGGTTTAACGAAGTTTAAGGAGCTTTTCGGGAGCTTTACGGGTCACCGGGTCGAAAACCGGAGCACCAGGACGCATTACGGATCAACCGGGAGTGCAAGAATCGAAGTTTGGAGAATTGGTACTCTAAAGGCCGTCGGCGACGGGGGTATACCCGTCCCGGACGGGCTCTAGAACATCCCGTCGGCCATAGAATCCCGTAACCAGTCAGTTAAGCCGTCGGACAAAAACAGGATCAGGGGAACCCGTCGCCGACGGCCCCCCACCCGTCGCCGACGGGTTGTGTTTTCTCAAAACGCGAATTTTAGCACTTTTCGGTTTATGAACGATTCTGATTGGTTCGGGGGCCATTGAACTCGGGAGTTACACTTTAATTTTGAGTTTTGAACACATCTTGGGGGGGATTCATCTACCTATCACCTACCATTCATCTACTATCATTCAGATAAACCGAATCAAGAACGATAGCAATATCATCTTCTTGAATCGAAACCCTAGTTCCATCAATCCGCTCAACCACTCACCATCATCACTCATACAAAACCCTAACCTTCATCATTCACCATTCTACAAGTTCCAAGATGATTCAATTCAAGCTTCCATCATCCGTTGATCGTGCCATTTTCACCATGAGCGGCTAATTTCTTAGAGGTTTCACCCCGGTGTAGGTTATTGTAAGTCTAGGGTTTAAACATTGTTCTTGGTTTGAGTTTGTGACAATTTGCTATTTGATTTTGAAGCTTATGACAATTGTCTTGCATTTGTATTGAATTCATAAACTGTCGAGTGAAGATTAAATTTGACTTTATGAAATGTTTATGTGCAATTATGCCTTGTCTAGGTTAGAGTTTACATGTTCTTGGTAACAAAGTGCATTGTGGTCCGTTATCTATAACGTTGATAGCTTTTGGCACCTAAGCCTTGCGACACTAAATCCGTTAATCATCTTTGCAATTGATTCAAACCTAAAATGTGTAGAAACCCTAGGATTTCAATTACCGAACCGGGTGTGAACCTTGTTTTATTATCATTGTTCAATCAATCAATTTTAATTCTTGCAATTTTGTTAATCGCTAGTAGTTAATCCATTCAATCATTTTAGTAATTCTAATTCACATCTTTCAATTAAACAAAAATACAAAAACATATCACAGCAAGCTTCATAATACGTGACATTCTTGATAATTTAATCGAATCCACACACAAACCACATACTCTTCGTGGTTCGACCCCTCACTACCACTAGCTATTTGTTAAGGGTAATTAGGGCATATAAATATTATCTTTGACCGGAGCGCGACACTCCGATCAGAATCCATGCTAATTATGTGAACCATATGTGATACATCATACATGCATGCTTATACTTGCAAACTTATTTTGAATTTATGATCAAGTCTCATCCTTTTCCTTCTCTTTCTATTCCTTAGATGTCATCCAATGGTGCTTCCAAGAGAACCAAGTCCAAGAGGGGTTCCACCTCTGCCTCAATGTCCAAGAAAGATTGTATGAAGTTCATGGCCAAGCAAATGGCTAAGGTCATACCTGATATTGTGAGCAAAATTCAGCCAAACACCGATTCACCACATGGCCCTGTCGATTCAAAGGCAGAAAAACCCAAGCCAACGTTCCAATTCAAGCAATTTATGGCTTGTAAACCTCTAGAGTTTACTGGAAAAGATGGCGCTACCACCATGATGAATTGGTTTGACGCGATTGAGCTTACTTTCTTGCAAAGTGGTTGTCCTGATGAGCTAAGAACCTTGAACGCGACTGTAGTTTTCCGTTCGAGGGCACTCGAATGGTGCACCACCGAACGCAAAATTTTCAAGTTGGTCGCGGGCCGCGAAAGATCCAAGGGAGATCTACGCGGGGCGCGACAGCCATGCAACTCTCCGGATAAGATTTAGGGCCACGTGTCGTACACGTGGCAGGCCTAGGGGGTGACACGGCAGCCCTAGTCATAGCTAGGGTGGCCCTCGTGGGCCGCGAAGGATATTCCTTCAGGTATATGCGGGCCGCGAGAGACTAAAATTTTTGCTATAAATAGTACGTTGCATGGCCAGTCCTCTGTGCTCGAAAATTTCTTCAAAATCACTATCATTCTGCTAAAAAATTCCATTCAAATAGTCGAAATGCCGCTACGATAATGGGGTAATAACTCGATCACTGCTACGATACAATGTCCGATCGATTGAAACCGATCCGATGGATGTTTAAGTGCTGCCTGAATTCGGGCTATACTTTGTCATTCGTCGTGAGGGTTTTGATTTCATGAAATTATCGTAAATGTTGTATTAAGTTACTAACCTAGTTTCGTTTACATTATTTAGCTAGGTTACCAGGCTTAATCAGTAGGCAAACTCTGTCCGTCTAAACTTGCAATGTGAGTCATTCTATTTTTATCAAATTGCTTTGTAAAACCTTAAATGTTTTCCACTTATACTTTGCAGTGATTAAGTCTTTGCTAAATCTTGAATTACTGGCAGTAAGTGGGGTATTGTGCACATTACTGCTGTTTTCTCACTTTAGGTGGGCGAGCATAATTAGTGATATACGTCACTTTTGGGTGACAGGACCCAATAGTGATATGACCACAGTCATAGATCCGGTCGAGTGACAACTGAACTAGTTAATTATAAGATAGAGGCAAATGTGAAAACTCTTAATGCTGTAAATTTTAACCATATGTCGTTTTGTACAAATTGAATGACTCGCCAGTATTTCCCGCTAATAAAATCTTTTTAAACATGTTTCAGGTAATTTACTGTGAACAAGGAAAAGTGCCGCGTAGCACGCCTGCTTGAATGAAGTGGCTCAGTATATAAGTAAACATGTTTTTGTAATCAGGGGATTTCCTAGTGAAATTCCTTTATTGTAAATTACGGGGTTCGTCCCGAAACTTGAAATAAAATAAATGGGTGTTTTCAGTTTAAACGACCCTGTTAAAATTTCCGCTGCCAAATGACACACCAATACCACGGGTTTCTGTCACGCGACGTTCGAACCGGGAAACTGGATCGGGGGCCGTGACAGAAAAAGGTGGTATCAGAGCCACTGATTTAAGCCAATTAAGTATTTAAAAAATACTTAACTTTCAAATTGCCATTTTGTGATTCTGTGAAAATTTAAATTATAATAAATAAAATATTAATTTATTTTTTTGTGTGCTTCTTCATGTGTGCCTAACAGCATGAATGAACTATCGGAAGCCCTCCAAAATTTCACAATCCATACCACTAATATGGAGATTTCCGGAACCCAGTCCGGTTATCAGGCTGACACCGAGGAGCCACTAGTGTTTCAGGCCCAGCCCCAGCAGAAATCCAAACCTAAAAAGAGGAGAAGGCTTCTGGACTGGAAGCGAGGACGAAAGAAGAAGCCCGCTGCCCAAAAGGTGAAAAAGACGGAGGATCCAAAAGGAAAAGGAAAAAAAATAGGGGAGAGCTCTGGCCAGGCCCAGGAGTTGCCACATTGGGAGGAACTCAATAGAAAACTTGCAAACTGTGACCTCATCGAACCTGCTGATGAAACCCTTTTCAATTTCCCCGCTCGATCAGAACTTCCTATCAATCTGGAACCTGCTATTCTAGACCCTATTGTCAACCCTCAACCTATTACAGGACAGTTGGAAGAATGGAGAATGAGCGACTGGTGTTAGGAAACTTAATTTGTAAGTATTGAAGAAAATCATATTCAATTGGATCTATGAAGAAGATGACAGTCCTGAAGATCACAACAAGAAGAAGAAGATCAGATAGGACAACTGAAATGAACAACATCTACTTCAAAGAATCACAAGTTGATCAAGAGCTGAATTGGATTATCAGAGAAGGTCATTTCTAATGGATCTGATGATATTTCTGATGAAATATCATCAGTTTCTGACGATTCTGATCATCAGATTTTCTGATGATTTGTTCACCAGAATTTCTGATGAAGTGGTTTATCAGAAATTCTGATGAATACCCCACTTGTCTAAAAATCAGTTCTATCCTGCCACAATGACCGAAGCAACTTGACATTATTGGATATCATGATTACAAAGGCAACTTGAACGTTGGATTCAATGAATATGTCAAATTGCTACTTTATGCAGGACTTATTGCATGAATAAACAATTGTTTATTCATGTACCCAACCTTCTATAAATAGAAGGCTCACCAAGCAGAAGACAATGAGTTAAGCTTAGCATTCATACATACTACAAAACTCCATTGCCCTCTCACCCACAGAATTCAAGATTCATTTGTATTAGATAATAATCTTACAATCACCTTGTAAACTATTATGTTTCAAAGTGATATAAACTTGATAATTCTGTAGGTCTTGTTTCTTGAAAGTCTGATTTCCATTTCCACACATCTTTTTCACATCTACTGAAATCACTTGCCATATTACGTGAAAAGAAGTTGTTAAGGCCAAACTGGGTCCAACAATTGGTATCAGAGCAGATTGAATAAACTATTTTCAAATGATCAATCGCTCATCTTCTTTATCTAAATATGGCCAGCTTTCAATCCTGGAATAATGCTTTTAACATTGGTTCTATGTCTAAACCTCCGACTCTTGTCAGAGAGGAATACCCCCAGTGGAAAATCAGGATGGTCAATTTCCTCAATGGTCATGACCGAGCTCTGTTTCAATCCATTGAAAGGGGTCCACATATACCAATGACTCAAATACCAGCAATTCCAGCAACTGACCAATCACCTGCTATCCCTGCCTCTCGTGCTCCCAAAAGTGAAATAAACTAGAGCGCAGAAGACAAGGAACTGGTGGCTGGGGATGAAAGGGCAAAGTCACTTTTAATAATGGCCATCCCCAATGACATATTTTCAAAAGTTGATGCATGTGCATCAGCTAAGGAAATATGGGATCAATTGGAAAATCTTTGTGAAGGAGGAGAAAGGATGAGAAGAAACAATGTTTCCTCATATGAGAGGTTTAAAAGTTTACCCAATGAAAGATTAAATGATACATATCAAAGATTTACAAAACTTTTAAACGAGCTAAAGAAATTTGGAATAACAAAATCAAATGATGAAAGAAACATAAAATTTCTAGATGCTTTACCTAGAGAATGGAGAAGTCTGACCAGGACTTTGTCCTCAACCCTAGAACTAGGAAATATGAGTCTCCATGACTTATACAGCATCTTAATCCCCAGAGAGGAAGAAATATTTGAAGAAACCATTCAAAGAGGGGGATATTTAGCTCTTATCTCAAATTCACAAAGAATACCACCTACCAATGATCCGCAACCATCAAACAGTCAAAATCATGAAATTTCTGATACATCATCAGATTTTTCAGCTTTTGCTGAGGCAATAGCACTGCTCACCAAAACATTTGAGTAGAGGTTGAGGGGAGGAGGTCAGAGATACCAGAGAAGTGACAGAGGGGGGATGGATGGAAGATCTAAGGAAGAAGTTAGATCTAAGGATAAAGGGAAGGCTGAAGTTGTGTGTTACAAGTGCAAGCAAAGAGGTCACTATGCATCAGAATGCAAGACAAAGAAGCTCAAGGATGTTGCTTATTATGAGAAAAAGCTAGAAGAAGCAAAGAAGCAACAACAAGTCAGCTTAATTGCTGGGACAGATACATGGCTATCTGATGATTCTTCTGATGAAGAAGAAGAGGAAATGGCTAATTTCTGCCTCATGGCACTTGTTGATGGCATACCAGAAACTTCAGAACAACAAGTAAATTCAGATAATCTTGATCTTGAACACAAGCTAAACAAGCTCATGTCAGATTTTCTAAATTTGCAAGATAAACATCAATCCGATATTAAAAAGTCTGATGAGTTGCAAAGGACCATGAATAAAATCATTCTTGAAAACCAATTACTTATTGAAGAAAGTTTAGATCAAAGAGATAAAATTGAGTTCTATGAAAATGAAAGAAAAGATCTTTACAAGAAAATCAATGATAAAGAGATCAATGTAAGAGGTTTTCAACAAGCCAATGAATTCATAAATTTCATTGAGTCCACACCAAAGAACAAAGGAGAAGGTTTAGGATATGTAAAAACAAGAGGAAGTAAACCTACTGTCTTTGTAAAAGCAACCCATCAGATTTCTGATAAATTTTCATCAGAATCTGATTCTGAATCTTGCAAGTCAACCTGTTCTGAATACTCTTTTGAAAAACCCAACTTCAAACCAAAAGGAAGTGAATGCAAACAAGAATCTTTAAAGACTCCAGAAGCAGTTCACTCATCTTTTCAAAATTATCCACTCATTCCATCACAAGAAAGAATATCAGAAAATTCTGATAAATCTTGTATGTGTGTTGACATACTGAAGCTTGTTCAACACCATCTCCAAAAGAAAAATGTAAAATCTGTTTATGGCTCAGCATATAACAGAATTTTTGATGAAAGGCCAACAAGAGAAAATAATTTGTTTAAAATCTCATCAGAAAGAGTACCCAAGCAAGCCTGGGAACCAAAAACCCTCTAATCATTCCATTTCAGGACCATCATGTGCAGCAAATCTGGTACTGCGACTCAGGAAGCTCCAAGCACATGACTGGGGACAGGAGCTTACTCAGCAACTTTGTTTCAAAGATGGGTAAAATGGTTAATTTTGGAAATGGAGTGAAAGGGAGGATCATGGGATATGGATGCATAAGGTATGGATGTTTGACCATAGAGAAAGTAGCCTATGTTGAAGGCTTAAAGTATAATATGCTAAGTTCTGGTCAATTTTGTGACAAAGGTTTTCAGGTAACATTTTTACTAGAAAAATGCTTGCTGATAGGTATGGATGATAATAAAATCTATTTAAGTGGAAAAAGAATAAGACAATCAATATACTATTTTGATTTCAAAGAAGAAAATGAACATCCAAAATTATGATTATTTTCAAAAATCAACAAGGGAAGTAGTTGGTTGTGGCATAAAAGGTTAGCCCACTTAAATTTCAAAAACCTAAGCAAACTAGCAAGCAAGGGTCTGGTAAAAGGATTACCTTTTATATCCTGAAAGAAGGATAAAATTTGTGAAGCTTGTGAGATGGGAAAATCAAAAAGAAGCTCACACAAATCAATTTCTGAGTCCTCAATCACACAAAATTTGGAACTTTTACACATGGATTTGTGTCGACCCATAAGTACAGAAAGTTTTTCTGGAAAGAAATACATACTAGTAGTAGTAGATGATTTCTCCAGATACACATGGGTTGAATTTTTAAGGAAGAAAAGTGAAACTCCTGATCTAATCATTAATTTTATCAAGAAAATTGAAAATCTGACTAACAGTCAGAAGAATCAGATCAGACAATGGGACAAAGTTTAAGAATTCAAAAATTGAGAGCTTTCTTGTAAGTAAAGGAATCTCTCATGATTTTTCTGCTCCCAGAACACCTCAACAAAATGGGGTAGTTGAAAGAAAAAATTAAACCTTAGTAGAAGCTGCCAGAACAATGCTTGCTTATGCTAAAATGCCTACTCATTTTTGGGCAGAAGCAATAGCAAATGCCTGTTTTACCCAAAACAGAACCCTAATCAACAAAAGGCACAACAAAACACCTTACAACATTATCAATGGAAGAATTCCAAGTGTAAAATTTTTGCATACATTTGGTTGTAGATGTTTTGTTTTCAATGATTTTGAAAGCCTTGAAAAATTTGACAGAAAAGCAGAAACAGGTATTTTTCTTGGTTATTCCTTGTCCTCAAAAGCCTATAGAATTTTTATTTTAAACACTAGGACAACCAGAGAAAGTCTGTAAGTTTCTTTTGATGACTTATCAGAAACCAAGGTTTCTGGTGAATACATGAAAGAAATAAATTTTTCTGACAAACAAGAAAACTATGAACATCTCTTTGAAATAATAACAGAAGAACTCTTAGAACATGATAAATCTCTCACATACAAATCAACAGATATTTCATGTACTAACCCTGCAGAACAAATGAGTAATGGATCAGAAAACTTGAATCAAAATTCTGATACACTGCACACAACTGAGGAAATTGTTCAAGGGGGAACCTCAAATCCATCAGAACCAACAACTTTTCACAACAAGTTAAGATGGATCAAAGGACATGTTCATTCTGACATCATTGGCAATCCAGCAGATGGTGTGAGAACAAGATCTGCAACTGCACATGAGTGTGCATTTGCTGGGTTCTTAAGCAAGATAGAACCCAAATCTGTCAAAGAAGCTCTAAATGACTCAGACTGGATTCAAGCTATGCAAGAAGAGATTGATCAGTTTGAAAGGAGCAAGGTATGGGATCTGGTACCCAAGCCAAATGACAAATCTGAAATAGGCTCAAAATGTGTATTCAGGTATAAATCTGATGAAAACGGCATAATCACCAGGAACAAGAAGGTATTGATTATGATGAAACTTTGCACCAGTAGCTAGATTAGAAGCTGTAAGAATTTTTCTTGCTTATGCTGCATCCAAAGATTTCAAAGTTTATCAAATGGATGTAAAATCAGCTTTCCTGAATGGTAAAATTGAGGAAGAAGTTTATGTGCAGCAACCAGAAGGCTTTGTTGATCCAAAATTTCAAAATCATGTATACAGATTAAACAAAGCCTTGTATGATTTGAAGCAAGCTCCTAGAGCCTGGTATGAAACACTATCAAACTTCTTACTCAATTCTGGGTTTACTAAAGGTACTATTGACACAACACTTTTCCTCAAAACACATAAAGGTCATACTTTGTTGGTCCAGATATATGTTGATGACATTATATTTGGATCAACAAATGAAAAATTCTGTAAAAAGTTTCAAAAGTTAATGACCAGCCACTTTAAAATGAGTATGATGGGTGAGTTAACCCTTTTCTTGGGTTTACAAGTAAAACAAAGAATTGATGGATATTTTTGAGTCAATCAAAATATGTGAAAACGATTCTACAAAAGTACTCACTTGAAAACTGCTCTGTTTCAAAAACTCCCATTGCAACAGGGAACAAATTGGATTCTGATAAAGATGGAATAAGTGTAGATATTAAAACCTATAGGGGATGATAGGATCATTGCTATATTTAACTGCTAGCAGACCAGATATTATGTTTGCAACATGCTTTCTGGCCAGATATCAATGTGATCCTAAAGAATCCCATCTAAAAGCTGTAAAAAGGGTTTTCAAATATCTAAAAGGCACATCAGAACTTGGTCTCTGGTATCCTAAGGATACAAACCTTGAATTAATTGCATACACAGATGCAGATTATGCAGGGTGCAAAATTGACAGAAAAAGCACATCTGGTGCTTGTCAACTCTTGGGAGAAAAATTGGTATGTTGGGCAAGCAAGAAACAAAACTATGTTGCCACATCAATAGCAGAATCGAAATATGTAGCAGCAGCAAGTTGTTGTTCATAAATGCTGTGGATGCAAACTCAACTAAGAGATTATGGAGTAAATCTGACAAAAATACCAATCCTATGTGATTCAAAGAGTGCAATTGCAATACGGAAAATCCAGTTCATCACTCAACAGCCAAACACATAGATGTCAGATATCACTTCATAAAAGATCATGTGGAGAAAGGTAACATAGAAATGTATTTTGTTCCAACTGAAAACCAAATTGCTGATATTTTTACAAAACCTCTTGATGAAAAGAGACACAATTTTTTGATCAGCTAACTTGTCATGGTTAATTTAAATGATAAAGATTTTTCAGAAAACACAAGGACACAAATTGAAAACCAAATTGATGAACATCAAAGTTCTGATAATCAAAGAACAAATCAACTGGTTTCTAACAAAGAAATCCATCAATCTGATGGAACATCAGAAAATCTGATGAATCATCAATAAATGATGATTTATCAGAAAATCTATAGAAATATCAGAAAATCTGGTGAAATCATCAGAAATTCTGATATAAAATCAGAAACCTTGTTGAAACATCAAAATGATCTGTAATCATCATATTCTTCCATCTTCATGCATATCCCACATATTGTATATATTCATATCTGTGTATAGTGTGTTTTTGTATTTTTTTTTCTTTTCTTTCTTTTAAATTAAAAAAAAGGGGGGAAAAGTAACATGCATTAAGATAAAATTCAATATAGCTGAGAAAATCAACCGTCACTAGAAATTTTTTTGCAGATTATTGAAATTTTTTTTCTTTCACTACCAATGCATGCAACATCATTTTTTGATAAGAAGTTTAAGAGACACGTAGGCACTAAAATGATTAGGAGCTATGAAAGTAGCCGCCTAGCTATTCAATGCTTACTCACACATAGGGGCCTTGTAGACTGTCATATTCTCATTGCAACTGCAATAGATATCGTCTTAATTGAAGAGATTGAAATGGAAATGAAATTCTTTGGAACTTTGGCTGTTAATAACATTTATGGCACAACTATCACTTTCACCTATAAATATTAACAACCTGAAAAATATTTTATTCACACCAAACAAATCTTCTCTTCAAAAAGCTTTTCATCAGAAACTTCTTATTTTAAAATGGGTCGCCCAAAAATGATGAAAGTAACACAATTCCCTCTCCCTCTTCACAGACGTCATAATCTTAGACTTAGGTCTAACTTGGAAGGACCTGCATGGGAGGACTGCAGGTATGTGTATAACATGATCATGCGAAGTTCCTTGGGCTTCGCTGTATCTACACATGTCACCATCTATCCAGAACTTCTTCAAGAATTCTGGTGGAACTCTGAAATCATTTTCAGTGGCACTTTCATGTGGATTGAGAGTAAGGTTATGGGGGTCAAAATTACCCTAAAGGAGGAAACTCTTAGAGATGTGCTCCGGCTGGGTAATGATCAAGAAAACACCTTCCTGGATAAGGCAAATGTACAGCAGACCTTGATAGAAATGGGCTATCATGCAAACAACGTGTCAAGGCAAGTTAGCAAATCTGGTTTTATACCACATTTCCAGTATTTGGTGACACAACTCAGTGTCTGCTTCTCTAAGAAGATTAGACACTTCAACGAGCTGTCCCACAGGATGATGGAGGTACAGGAAAAACCTTACAACTTTTCTAAGTTTCACATGAGAGACCTAGAAGCAAACATTCACGACCGTCAACCTTTTCTGATCTACCCTCGATTCGTAACCAAGGTGATTACCAGTCAGCTGGACTTCGGAGGAGTGAGAAGCTGCTATCCAATGGCCGAGCTGGCACTTCAATAAAACATAAGTGATCCCACCCTGGTGCCATCAACGAATCACACTGGTCGAATAACCAGTCTCTGGTTATATGTGAAGTGCATGTACCACGTGCTGGAGGAGGAGTAGTTGTAGTTTACTTGTTTTATCTGTTTTTTTTTCTTTTTCTTGTTTAATGATATTTTCTTTTTCTTTATTAATTGTCTATTAAAAAAACACATAAACATGACAATAGATTTAGGGGAACTGAAACAACATGTCTGATAAAAACAATGAAAATCTGGTAAAACTCAAATGAAGTCTGATAGATTTAGTGAAAATCAGTAAATCTAATGATCAATCAGAAAATCTGGTAATTGTTCAAAAAAAAACCATTAAGTCATCAGAATCTGCTCATACACCAGAAAATTCTCAAAATAACCAGAAAAACTGATAATACATCAGAAAATCAATTTTTTTATCAGAAAAATCTCATGGCAACCAGGAAGTCTGACAAATCAATAGATAGAAACATCAGAAAACACTGCCTTTAACCAGATTCAAAGAAACTTATAACCATCTAATTTTTTTTTCAAAATAAGTTTCTTTCAAAATATTTTTTTCTGAGGCCTGGAACAAGCTGTATGAAAAACACTTCCTATATATCAGAACAAAGGTGTGGAGTTTAGAACTGCAATGTAAGTAAAAAATCTCGGAACTCTACTTATTCCCTCTCATCTCAAAAAAAAATTGATTCAATCTCTGTAAATGAATCAAATGCATTCTGATGAAATATGAAGAAAATCCAACTTTCGAAAGTTTTATTCAAAGATTTTCTGATATATATATCATCAAAAGGAAAACTTGGGAAGATACACAAACTCAGAAAAGGTTTCTATTGGACCTTTTTGAAACAAAAGGGGTCCCACATGGAGAAAAGGTTCAAGTTGGACATTAGTGTTTATCTACAAAATCTTTGGAATCTCTGATTTTCATCAAAAGATTTATATTAAATGAGAGATAAACCAAAGGTTTTTCAAAAACGGTTGTTTCCTAAACTGATTAAAACATCATTAAGGTGTCATTAACCACCTTGAATACAAACAACCCACGAAAAACACTCAAAAATCTCTGTCTCGATACACTATAAATACCTCATTCAAAAACAGAGACTTCCATCTTCAACCTTCAAACTCAAAACCCTAAAAACCCTTTTCCAAAACAAAAAACTCAAATTCTCAATGGCTGCTATCAACATCAACATGCCACCAATCGAACACTCTGTTCCTTTCATCACCGAAGCTGAATTTCTTCCATTAAAGAGCAACAATGAAGCAATGAACGATAACATTGAAGAATATGATATAAAGTGTCAAATTCTCATTGAATTTCTGATCAGATGCCCA
This sequence comes from Helianthus tuberosus, assembly GCA_030545235.1. Classification (NCBI taxonomy): domain Eukaryota; kingdom Viridiplantae; phylum Streptophyta; class Magnoliopsida; order Asterales; family Asteraceae; genus Helianthus; species Helianthus tuberosus. Next base: position 11,958,153 of record CM060429.1, on the reverse strand, counting down.
ATAGCTCAAGCTCTCACAAAGACCAGAGAGGTACCAGAAAAACTCTTACAACAAGTTGTAAAAACTCTCAAAGTCTCAAATCAAATCGAGCTAACAGCACACGTATGGGGAAATATCTTTATTATAATCTCACCGGAGAAAATAAGGGAATGTTTGGAACTACCCTTAAACCAAAGCTATGAAGAGGCACCAGAAAAAGAAGATATGTTCTCACAACTCAATGCTGTAATGGGTTACAAGACAAAGATTTCAAAAATCAATGAATTCAAGAGAAACAAGCTACCTGCCTTCTGGCAAGTTTTAATGGAAATTCTAAACAAGTGTCTATCATCAAGATTGGAGGAACAAATCAGATAAATATGAATATTCTAACTATCATGTTCAGCCTCATTAATGGGTTGAACATTGATTTTGGAACATAAATATTTAATCTGATCAAAAGATCAATTCTGACTAATGCTGGAAGGATAGATTCACATCTACCTTTTCCCAGATTTCTGTCAATCATAATTTCTTATGCATTTTCTGAAAGGAGCCTAGAAATTCCAGCATCATAAAATATGTGGAGTACATAGATTATGAGACCTTGGACTGCTGTAGGATCTTGGAAGTCAGATTATGATGTGCCTGTTCTGTCAGAAAAAGTGATGAATCTGATACCAGAAGATTCACTATACAGAGCAGAATACCTGAAAATGTTAAGCAAAAAGCCAGAAAACAAAGAAGTTTTTGAAAGTGTGTCACCCATGGAGCATGATGCACAAGAGTCAAGCACACCAAGAATGGAGCAGCAGGGTGAATCAGATCGTCACCCAGCTGATGAAGATGTGAACATGAGTCCTGTGGCAGAAAAACATCATGCTGAAATCTCACATATGGGAGAAACAGGTGCGCAACACTCTAAACTCAATATATTTCATAATTCTGAGAGTGATTCTGTTGATTCAATTCAAGGAAATTATGAAATTTTACATAGAGGCACTATTTCTACAAAACAAAATGTGAGTGGAACCAAAAACCCATTTTCTGAATCAGATTCTGAAGAAGAAAATGTGGTGGCAACAGGTGGAGATCAGTCTACTGATCAAGGAAACCTGGATGAGAAAACTAATAGTTTCTCAACAACTCATGGAGAACCTGAAAAGGTTCAATGATATGAGGAAAACCAGAACCTGAATGTGTTTCAATTTTCTGGTGAGGGTACAGAGAATATGGAATATTTCAATCCTCTTAACCTTAAAACAGCAGAAAATGTGTTTTCTGCTGGTGTTAGAGGAAGAACATCTGTTATTTCTCCTATTTACCAAGGACCAATCTATGTCCACTGAACAACTTCACAACGAACTTGCTGAGAAAATAGCCACAGAAGGAAAACTTGATCTGATACTGGAAGAAATCAGAAATCAAAAATCAGATATCAAAGTTTTGTCAGAAATTGTCAAATCTGTACAGAAGCAAACAGACGACAACACTGCAGCCCTCAACAAACTGCAAGAGTTATTAGAAAACAGAGAGAGCTCATCAGAATTCAAGAAAGCTCTCAAAGAACTGCAAGATATCAAGGAAAAGATGGCTGATGTTACAACTGCAGGGGAAAGCTCAAGTTCAGGAAGAATTTTTGAAGAAATACAGTTCCTCAGAGCCAACAACAGCAGCATGGCTGAGGCTTTTGAGAAGCTAATGATGAAATTGACTGCACAGAAAAATCAAGAAAACCTGGAGATTCAGAAAATGAAGAAACAAGAAGAAACAAATACTCAAACTCTTGCTAATGTTCATTTGTTAGTAAAGAGGTTGCAGTATAATACTGGCAGACTGGCAAAAGTTGATCTTCATAAACTTAAAGCCCTAATTCCACAAGAAAAACAAACAGGAGAGTCAGAAACTCCTCAACAACAACCAGAAACCATTCAACAAGATCAAACCAAAAAGGCCATTCTCTCCAATGAGTAAAGGTATTGTTGAAATCGGGAACAATGGAAGCTGGGTAATTCTGCACAAACAGATGACCAATCCAATAGTATCTATTGAAAGAATTGATACTCTAACCCCTGGAGGAGGTATCTTAGGCAATGAAGGACAGAACAAGTATACCTTGATCAGAAAAGATAACAGTGAACAAAAGGCTACTGATGGAAATCTAGCTGATGATATTCACCCAATGGGCATAGTCAAAATGAAGAATATCATTGATAAAGAGAAAAGTAGTTCAGTTATGATCAGAAGAGCCCTTGACAGCTTCAAAAGTGCAGGAGCAAAATTATATAAAAGGGCTGCACTGGAAGACTTTGATCTATGTATCAATTTTGAGTATAGCAACAAGGTGCTAATACCTCCTCCCAACACCACAATTCCAGCTGAAATTCCTTCTAAATTGGTGAGAAATGGAGTAATCTTTGACAAACCAGAAATGTGTGTAGTCTTCAAAGATGCTCATGATGAGAAAGCTCTGTTCAGAATCAGTGAGATATGCAGGTATTCAAATTAAACTCTGAAATATATAGGGAACTGCATGAATGAGAAACAAGAGCAGCTCAAAAAGAAGGGAAAGAACAATGAACAGCTGAGAAAAACAATTGAATATTGCATTGAAAGGTGGATGGAATCAAGAGGATGGTACAAAGAAATGTACAAGGAAACTCAAAATGCAATTGATCACAAGAAAAGGCTGAAACAAGGAGACAAATACAGAAGTGGAGTGAAGATCAATTGATGAATTGATGAGACTAAATTTCTGTTTTTGAGAACAATATGTTACAATTATCTGTTTTGAACATTGGTTGGTTTGATTATGTTTTTTATTTCTGAATTTAGTTGTTTGAACTTTCTTTTTCAAGATTTGTAAGTATTGAAGAAAATCATATTCAATTGGATCTATGAAGAAGATGACAGTCCTGAAGATCACAACAAGAAGAAGAAGATCGGATAGGACAACTGAAATGAACAGCATCTACTTCAAAGAATCACAAGTTGATCAAGAGCTGAATTGGATTATCAGAGAAGGTCATTTATGTTGGATCTGATGATATTTCTGATGAAATATCATCAGTTTCTGATGATTCTGATCATCAGATTTTCTGATGATTTGTTCACCAAAATTTCTGATGAAGTGGTTTATCAGAAATTCAGATGAATACCCCACTTGTCTAAAAATCAGCTCTATCCTGCCACAATGACCGAAGCAACTTGACAATATTGGATTTCATGATTACAAAGGCAACTTGAACGTTGGATTCAATGAATATGTCAAATTGCTACTTTATGCAGGACTTATTGCATGAATAAACAATTGTTTATTCATGTACCCAGCCTTCTATATATAGAAGGCTCACCAAGCAGAAGACAATGAGTTAAGCTTAGCATTCATACATACTACAAAACTCCATTGCCCTCTCACCCACAGAATTCAAGATTCATTTGTATTAGAAAATAATCTTACAATCACCTTGTAAACTATTTTGTTTCAAAGTGATATAAACTTGATAATTCTGTAGGTCTTGTTTCTTGAAAGTCTGATTTCCATTTCCGCACATCTTTTTCACATCTACTGAAATCACTTGCCATATTACGTGAAAAGAAGTTGTTAAGTCCAAACTGGGTCCAACAATTGGCATTTTCATTTCATGAATAACCCAAATGTGTATTTTCCCCAGTTTGATCCTAAACCTGCACCATTTCCACCCATGAACCCGGAAAATGTTGCCGAATTACGCCGCTGCGGCGAGGAACTAGTGGACGCGGGAAATCGGATTCGAGAAGTGGAGGAAAATATCACGTGGAAGTACGATGAGAGGGAGCGTCGTTTCTAAAAAGCCAACTAACTATGGTTAAATGTTTTGTATAATAATATTATGTGATATATATATATATATATATAATATTGTATAATAATAATGAAATAAAATATCTGTAAATACCTGGCTTGTATGGATGCATAATATATAAAAATATAAATGTCGCAATGTCGACGATTTTGGGCTATATGTGTTGACTTAATTATGTTTGTGCTTTGGCCTCTTGTGTTTAGTTGCTACCCATTTTGTGACAATAATTTATATATATTGTTAATTATTCAGATGGAAAACGCAGTAAACCAACCGGTCAACGAAGTTAATCAATCGGAACAAAATAATGAAGAACATTTTCTCAATAGACAAGATATAGAAAATACCATTGCTCAGGGAATAGCCAACGCTATCCCAGCAATCGTCGCTGCTGTTAAAAATCCTGTTGAACCTTCTTAAGCCAACCATAGTAAACGTACCCACGACGATAATTTCAGTAACAGTGTAAACGGGGCGGCAATAATAATAATATGGTTCAAGCCCCATTTCTTAAGAAAATGAAAGTGACAACGACTAGTTGCACTTACAAAGAATTTCTTGCCTGTAAACCAGTTGAATTTGCGGGCAATGAAGGATGCGTTGGTTGGAGAAAACCGAAGCAGTAATCAAAATAAGTAAATGCGCAGAAGAAGACAGGGTGATGTACGCATTCCACCTTTTCAAAGAAGAAGCCTTGGAATGGTGGAAGACGGTGCTGCAAGCTAAGGGAAGTGACGTGGCTTATGCCATGAGTTGGGAGGAATTTAAGGAATTGGTAGAAAGAAAGTTTTGTCTCTCCTACGAAAAGGAACAAATGACAAATAAGTTCCTGAACCACCGGATGGTGGACGTTAACTGTCGAGGGTATACTTCGAAATTCTTCGAGTATGCTAGAATTGTACCAACGCTGGCTTCGCCAGAACCGGTGCTTATTTCTCTTTATATTTAGCGATTAATTAGCGAGATTCGTGACATATCAAGGCTGCGAGACCCCGAACAATTGACGATGCGGTCGAATTGGGCAATACCTTGACTGACAGGCTGGTGCGCACAAGAGAAGAAAACAAGAAAAGGAAATTGGCCCAAAAGATTACCCAAGGGTTCCGTGGGGGTAATAATAGTAGTAATTTCAAGAAAAAGGGAACCGGGCAGTCCTCTATACCGCCATTTTGCGGAAATTGTAAAAAGAAAAATTTTGGAAAATGTAAGGAAAGTTGCAATTTCTTCAAAAGACCAGGGCACCGAGAGGAGGAATGCAGGAAGAAATCCGTAATCTGCTACAATTGCGGCGAAACAGGACAATTCAAGTCCGATTGCCCAAAATTGGTTAAGCTAGCTGACAACAAGGCCAAACCTGCCGAAGGAACTAATAAGAAGAATGCAAGAGCCTTCCAGCTGACTACGCAAGAAGCAGGTATGATTCCCGATGTGATAGCTGGTACGTTTCTTATACATGATGTTTACGCAAAAGTATTATTTGACTCTGGTGCAAACCAAAGTTTTATAAATACTTCATTTTGCCAAGCCCTTAACCTACCTTTAACCAAACTTAGGCAAGGTTTTACCGTAGAAACAGTAGAAGGAAACTCAGTTAATATAAATAAGGTCCTTCAAGAAGGAAAGATAGAACTCTCAGGACATAAATTTTCTGCAAACCTGCTGCCTATGAATTTAGCTGGATTCGATGTCGTATTAGGAATGGATTGGTTATTAGCCAACCATGCTCGAATCCTCTGTGATAAGAATTCCATAGAAATATTTACACCAGCAGGAGAAGTAATTTTGGTTACAGGAGATAAGCCACGTAAACCAATGAAGTTTATTTCAGTAATGAAAGTTGCTAGTTATGAACGAAAACAAGGATTAGTGTATATGATTTCGGTAATCATTAACACTAAAGTAAGGAACTTAAGGAAATTCCAGTAGTATCAGAATACCCGAATGTATTCCCAGAAGAGCTGCCTGGATTATCACAAGATAGGGAAGTAGAATTTAGAATTCATCTAATCCCTGGAACTACACCAATAGCTAAGGCACCTTATCGGTTAGCACCCATCAAAATGTTAGAACTGAAAAAGCAGTTGGATTAATTGTTAGGCAAATGATTCATACAACCCAGTTCATCCCCTTGGGGAGCACCTGTGTTGTTTGTGAAAAAGAAGGATGGTTCGATGCAGATGTGTATCGATTATAGGGAATTGAATAAAGTTACAATTAAGAGTCGATACCCATTACCTAGGATTAATGATCTTTTTGATCAACTTCGGGGAGCTAGATACTTTTCTAAGATAGACTTGCGCTCTGGATATCATCAGTTAAAGGTACAGGAAGAAGACATACCTAAAACTGCTTTCAGGACTAGGTATGGTCATTACGAGTTTACAGTCATGCCCTTTGGATTAACAAATGCTCCTGCAACATTTATGGACATGATGAATAGGATCTGTAAGTCGTATCTGGATAAATTTGTAATTGTCTTCATCGACGGTATACTTATTTATTCCAAAAGCCAGGATGAACATTATGAGCACTTACATGTACTCTTAACCCTGTTAAGGAAGGAAAAGCTTTACGCCAAATTTTCAAATTGTGAATTTTGGCTACAAGAGGTACACTTTTTGGGACACTTGGTCAATCACGAAGGTATTCACGTGGATCCCTCCAAGATAGAAACGATCACAAACTGAAAGGTCCCGCAATCAGCCACAGAAGTTAGAAGTTTTCTAGGATTAGCTGGATACTATAGGCGTTTCATCAAAGATTTTTCTAAGATAGCTGGATACTATAGGCACTTCACATAATTCTTTCAAAAATTCACACCAACTCTCTCTCTCTAAAATTCTCGGCCGAACACCCTCTTACCTACAACCGTTTCCATTTTCCAAACTTGTTTCTTGAAGATTCATGTTCATACAATCTTGTTTCAAGTTCATATGAAGATCTAAGAGTGTTTCCTAGGAGTTTCAAGTTAGAATCAAGTTTCATATCATCATTTTTGTCAAAACCCAATAAAAATCTTGAAGGTATAAAACTTACTTTAAAAATCATGTTCTTGATCCATGGTGATAAAGATGATAGTGGAAGGTTTCTCTTGATTCTTAAAATATTTCACAAACTTGAAAAATGAAACAAATGGGTTTTTTTAAAGAAAAATAAAATGGGTGTATATATGAATGTATATGTGGCCGTGAGTGTGTATGTATGTGTAGGTGATTGTGTTTTGATTTTTATTAAAAGATTCTTGATTAACATGATTACTTGAAAAGTAGGATGCATGTAAGAACACTAGCATTTATGTATGAATGAAAATGTGATGATGGATGATATGGGTTATGATTAGTAAGAATATGGATTTAATATGTTCTTGGGTATGATTAGAACATAAAAGATAATAATGATGTTGTATGAGTGCATAAGATGCATTTACTTGAACATGCATAATGATATGAAAGCATGAAAAGATGATTTGAACATGATTTGATAAAAAATGATATTTGATCAGATTATAAACATTAAAATATGATTATTTTGAAGTATTTAATGATATAAAACTTTGTCATAAGGTTTACTAGCTTTGCATGTTATACATGAGGCTTAGAAACTTGTAAAATAGGTGAAATAATGTGTTTTGTGTATGATTTAGTAAAAATCAGTTATGAGCAGATTATAAACACTAAAATAAAGTTATTTTAAAGTTTTTAGTGACATATAACTTTGTCATAATGTTTGCTAGCATTGAATGTTGTACTTGGTGCATTAAAAGTTGTAAAATACGAGAAAACGCATGATTTATGTGACTTACACAAAAACTGCACTAACCTGATTATAACCACTATTTTAATCAGTAAATAACATGTATTGTGTTAAAATATCAAGTCGTTTTGAGTTGGGATGATTATAGTAGCGTTTAACGCAAAACTATGCGTTAAAACTGTCAAAAATCGGCTTTTCGATGTGATTTTATAAAACTGATTTAAATCAGTAAGTAAACTGATATTTTTAGTTTAAAAATAATAAGTATTTTAACTAATTTTAAGTTTACTTGGCGTTTGGTTGGTCATACGTGACTTCCGACGCCCGAAAACGTTACCGAATCGCTAAAATACGCATTTTTCAATATACACATGTATGGGTAAAATTTTGGGTGAACCTTATGTGTTAAAATGTTTTATGTGATTTAAACATGAGAATGTGAAAGTATGTTAAGTTTTAACATGTTGTTGGAAGTTTAGACTTTGCATGTATGCTTATACGTTTGTGCGGTAGAAACGGTAAAAAAAATCGCCTTAAATGTGTAACTTGTATGTCGAGCATGAAATTTGATACTTACGTGATGTTTTATGTATATTTGCTTTAAAAATGATGAAATAGATAAGTTAACAAGATTTCGTGTGTCTCGGTGTTAAATTATATGAACGTTTATGTATACATTTTACGGCGCGCAAATCGTAGATATATTGCTTATAAACGGGAGAGTTAACGGATTTACACAATAATGGTCACCAATAAAATCGTTCAAATCGCAAAATCATAAAATATATATATGGACTCATATATATATATATATATATATATATATATATATATTAACGTGCCAACATAATAAAAAATGATAACTTTTCGAGAAAATCTCAAAGTTATGTGACAATTCTAAGAAACGGAGAAACTTAGGATTTTTGTGCTATGAATATTGATTTAAAATCGTTCCTATATATATATTAGGACGTGTAGAAATCAATCACTGGGATTGCGCTATTTAAAATACGCACCCAAATGTGAGTGTCACTAAACCCCTCGTTTTACTGTTTTGTATGTATTTGGGGGGTGGAACACGTTGTTAAAAGGGTTTAATAATGTTTTCGAAATAAAACATACCTTTTAATATAAAATATATATTTTCACTGAAAATATGAATTTGATAAGTTATACGCTTCGAATTAAAACGTTTTTGATGAATGAATATTGTATGTGCGGTATTTCTTAAGTGAAACGAGACCGTACGGATTGGGGATGAATTTCGGACTGGGTCTCAACATTTGAGTGACAGGGGAATTCATAAATCGTCGTGTATTAAATTGTCATATTAGTAGGATATATATTGTACGTGAGGCAGACATCATATTGTTATTCGAGAAAGAACCTTGCGCTCATGATGTCGTTTAATCATTTAAGTAATGTACGTGAGGAATTGTTGATAGATCTATCGGGTTGACAACCCCGTCGTGACCGGTCGCCCCGTGTCAATGTCAAACGACGAATTAATATTCTGTTTATTGTCTAGCTTTGATTATCCCTGCATGGTTAATATATAGTTCGTATCGTCTAGCTAACATACGAGTCTGAAAATTGACGCAATAATTTAATATACAAAACTTGGGCAGTAACAATATTGTCGGGTTCGAGAAACTGCGACGGAAGGCCCATGGATTTTATTAAGAAAGTAATATGGACTTTCTAAAAATTAAATGGATGGTTTTAAATAAACACCTAAACAGAAAGTTTTACTTGGAATAAAATTGTTTGTAAGTGAATATGTGGACTCACCTTCCTTTGTGTTGACACTTGATTTTAACGTGTTCTACAGGTAATTGAGTTCGGCTTCGGGAATTATGGTGTATCATGTGGTTGTTGATGCATGTTTTGTCACTTAAATATGTTGGACTAATTTTAAAACTTTCTGGGACAAATGTAATAAGATCCATAAGGATCAAAGACAATTTAACTATGTTGTGGTTGTGTCATGTTATGGGACGTCATACTTAAAAACTTATGTTTTAATTAAGTTAATATGTCCAACACTATGATGCATCAAACGTCAAGATAGAAATGGGCACCAGCTTCCGTCACCACTACTTTTTATATTCCATTGCGACGTTTTTGGGGTGTGACAGAAGTTAGTATTAGAGCCATTGGTTGTTAGCGAACTAGATGTTTTCGGAGGAAAACACTAGACTTCAACCGAAGAATTTTGAGATTTAAAGTCCAAAATTCTCGAAGCCAAGATTTTTTAAAAACATGGAAATTTTAGTATGTATGAAATCCCTTATGTGTTTATGTGCATACGTGATTTTCTGTTTATTTAGGCCTTATGTGTTACTATTCACGTTGATCACATACTTACTTTGTATGGTTACGATATGTGACGTCTCGGCCTATAGAGCCATTAGTAGTTCCGCTTACTGATACTGTCGAGCCTACACTTGAGATTCTTTCGCCCGTCGTTACAGAATCGTTTATTCTGCTACTCGAGTCACGTGTTTTGCTATACCTCTTTTAGTCTACACTCGCCGTAGGAAGAGGACTCAACCCGTTGGAGAGATCGCATCGATCTCGAAAGCTGAGACAGCGTCCGCTTTGAAGAAGCAGAAGGAGATTTGGGTCAATCGCTCCCACTGTGATCTTCAGTTCGCCACGTTACGTGGAGGCATGGAGACGATGAACGACTTAGAGGGATAGATGGACTGTTATGATGAGTTAGAAGAGCATGATTAGGAAGATGTTGGACTTCCAGGGATTGAAGCGTTAGTTGTTGGTTGTTTCTGTTGTTTGTTTTGTATGTCTCATTTGATGAACCCTATTTATGGCTTGCATGCCAAATTTTCAGATATTTAGAAGGAAATTCCATATAGGCTTGTTGAGGGTGTTGATGTAGACACGCCGAATTTTGATTAGTCTTAGAACTAAAAACAAGCTTTGTAAATTTCTGGTATAAATATCAAATGGGTTTCTTTTGGTTTAAAAATAGTTCTCATTAATATGTGGATATTATACATGCGCAATGTTTGGTCCACTACCATTTAATGATCAAACTATTTTTGGTTATCGTCCTATGTGATTACTATTGTTGTAAATAATAGAAACGACGAAATGCCGCCAAAAGCGAGACCGGGTTCTGGACTACCTATTACCTCAAAAAGAGTTGGCACAACTCATAGCCCAAAACATTAATACTGCCATGGAACAGCGCGATGCTGACCAAAACAATGGCCAGGAACGTGGATGTGATGCTTGTGGGCATGGTTTTGGTGGGACACAGATCGGAAACCCTTCAGGTGATATAATGATCGGAAAGTTTTAGTAGTTCCTGTGTTATGATATAATTGGAGCGTAAATCTGATTTTTCATTAACCTTGTGAATAGTACATAGATGTACACCTAAAACAATCCAGGGTTGTAACCCAAGATCATTTACTAATACCCTATGCAATGACGTGGCAACGGTATGCGTGATGTCGGGCCGTCACAGCGGATCGACCATTCAAATAATTCCGCATTTCGAGCCTAGATCTGGGGATTCGCGAAAGCAAAAGTCTGAGTGTTCGAGGAAAGATACCGATGAGAAGCGTGGTGAGGAACGCAGATTGGAGAAAGCGTGTGTAGCTAACCGTAGAGAGTTGGGAAAGGATAATGCCAGGGATGGTCGGAGTAGTTCTGAGAGGAAGACTCACAAGGATGAGCGGAGAAAGTGCGCCAGATGTGGTCAGATTAGACATATGACTCGCGAGTGCTATGCTAAGAGTACTTCGGAGGGAGGTACACTTGAGGGATGCTACGAGTGTGGTGAATAAGGACATTTCGGGAGAGATTATTTGAAAATGAAGGGTCAGGATGTCAGGGGTAGAGCGTCCGAGCTAAACGCTGGGAAGGCATGAGTCGATCTTGCTGTTGTCACCAGTATGTTTCAAATAAAAAAACAATCTATGTTCATACTTTTAATACTAAAGCTGACTTGAGTTTTGTTCAAAAAAAAAAACTCTGAACCATTTTTGTGTTCACCAACAAGTAAGCTGAGTGTAAAGTGCCCGAAAGAACTAGTAATTGGTAAGTTGATAGGAAAGTAAGGTCGTTTGCAGTTGTAGTATTTAGTTAGGTGATCGTAGTTCTAGTGTTGGTTTATTTCCAGTGGAGCTGGGGAGCTTTGACGTAGATGCAAGAATGGATTGACTTTCTGAGGATGAAATGGGGACTATCGCCTGAAGAAGCTAGCTAGGATATCTCATCCTGATGATGGTAGAGAGGTGGTAGTTGTTCACGAAGATCGATCTACGATTGGGATATTATCAGTTGAAGGTTGCTGACGAAGTTATGCTGAGGACTGCTTTTCAAACGTGATATGGCCATTACGAGTTATTAGTCATGCCTTTTGATTAAATTAATGCGCCATTTATAATTATGAATCTCATGAACAGGGTATGGAAACCCTAATCGGATGAATTCGCGATAATATTTATCGACGACATACTTGCCTATGTGCGAACCAAGGAGAATCATGAGTAACATTTGAAGTTAACTATGGAGTTGGTGAATGATGAGGAGTGCCAAAGACCCCTTCGGGAGTATAACGATTCATGAGACTAGCTGGGTACTACCGGAGATTTATTAAGAATTTCCCTAAATTAGTGCAGCCTTCGACACTAATAACCCTAAAAGGAAAAGGGAAATTGATTGGACAGCAAGATAGTAGGAAGCTTTTCGAACCCTTAAAAGAAAAGTTGGGAGCGTGTATGAAGGACTCCGAAGGAAGTTAAGATACTCACATGCCCTTGGCAGAGTTATCTTAGAATTATAATTAACACGCTGGTATTCAGATTGCTCCGTTTGAAGCCTTGCATGGATGGAAGTGTTGATCACCATTATGTTGAGCTAACATGACAAAGGGCCATTAACCAGACCTTAGTTTATCTAGGAAACCAGCGACAGGATTTGCCTGGATCGAGGGAAGGTTAAGAGTCACCAATTGATCAACAGAAGGATTACATGGACAATTGAAAGAACTATTGCGATTCCATATTGAAGATTTGGTTCTGGTAAAGGAGTTATCTTGCAAGAAGTATTATTAGGTTTAGCAGAGGAAAGAAAAGTTGAGCCACATTGACTTGGTCCTTTCAAGAGCCCATCTTGAGTTGGATCAGTCGCTTATAGGCTCAAGCTACCATCATGATGGAGTAGTATACATGATGCATTGTTTGGGTTCAGTAGAGAAAGTGTATAATGGATAATACACTGATTTTGTTCTTTATAGAGATTTGTTTGGAAGATAAACGGAAGTTTATCGAAGCACCATAGAAGCAGTACGTATAGCTAGAAGAGTTATGCTAATAACCGGACAGGCGATTACAGCATTCTAGTCGTGTATGTGATATATTGATTTGGCGATTTGTGGATATCTTAAATGAATGCAAGAAGGAAGAAAGACGAGTTTATGAGATTTGATTCTTTCGGGAGCCCATCTCGAGTTGGATCAATCGGGTATAAACTCAGACTATCTTAGATACGGGGTAATGTGTATGTAAATATACGTATGTAGAACCCGAATTGGTGGAATTTTGACTTAATCTTCTTGATTAAGTGCTTGTAAATGTTGAACCTTGGAAAGGGTGGAGAGCGTTGAGATGTGAGATTAGGAATTGAGAGTGTATGTAATATAGGTCTACAAAGATTCTTTGTAAGAATCAAAGTTTCTCATAAAAACTATAAGACTATATTCATAAAACCTCTTTTTACTGTTTCCACCTGGTGTGAAAACAAAACCTGTAGAGTAAAAATTTCGGGGACGAAATTTCCTAAACAGGGGGAGACTGTGACACCCGGCTTTTCAGGCCGTACCGTACAATTGTAACACGTGTTGTGAATAGATAAAAGGCCATATTTGACTGATTATGATGTTCATATGTGAAATTTAATGAGTTGGTAAAATTAAACTTTGATAAAAATTATGTTGGCAACGGTAAGATAAACGCTTATCGCGTAACGGTTAAAATGCGAAACGAACGTCGGTGACCACCCAATCAGTGTTAAAATCCTAAAAGTAGTATGTTATGATTAGAATAAATATTTTAATCATATTCGTGAGGAAAAATAAATTAAAACGCCAAGAAACTCTATTTTTCGAGTTTAAGCGCGTACCGCGCGATGTAGCGTGTGTACCGACAAAATACTGTCAACACAGCCTGTCAAGGCAACAGATAATCATTTTAGTAATAATTTGATGATTTTATTACTTTAGAATGATAAAAATAAATAAAAACGCATAAATCCCTATTTTTACTATTTTAAGCGCGTACCGCGCAGCACAGCGCGCATACTGCCAAATACCGACAACGTAGCCAGTCCCGGCAAAAAAAATATTATTCAATAATATTTTGGTGAGTTTATTTTTATAGAGCGTCAAAAATAATTTAAAACGCACTAAAACAGGAATAAAACGCTAGATAAAATACCCGGTATCCAGTAAAATACCAGTTTTTAGCCAAAACTACATATATATGTATATGTATACATATAAATTCGAAATATGAGTGAGTTGGGAGACAAGGAATATTAGTTGACACACATGCAAGCCCACTCTCTCTCCTCTCTCTTCCCCTTATTGGATGAAATGTAGGTGGGTCATGATTATGTTTTTGAGAATCTTCTCATATCTTGCAAGACTTCACATAATTCTTTCAAAAATTCACACCAACTCTCTCTCTCTAAAATTCTCAGCCGAACAACCTCTTACCTACAACCATTTCCATTTTCCAAACTTGTTTCTTGAAGATTCATGTTCATACAATCTTGTTTCAAGTTCATATGAAGATCTAAGAGTGTTTCCTAGGAGTTTCAAGTTAGAATCAAGTTTCATATCATCATTTTTGTCAAAACCCAATAAAAATCTTGAAGGTATAAAACTTACTTTAAAAATCATGTTCTTGATCCATGGTGATAAAGATGATAGTGGAAGGTTTCTCTTGATTCTTAAAATATTTCACAAACTTGAAAAATGAAACAAATGGGTTTTTTTTAAGAAAAATAAAATGGGTGTATATATGAATGTATATGTGGCTGTAAGTGTGTATGTATGTGTAGGTGATTGTGTTTTGATTTTTATTAAAAGATTCTTGATTAACATGATTACTTGAAAAGTAGGATGCATGTAAGAACACTAGCATTTATGTATGAATGAAAATGTGATGATGGATGATATGGGTTATGATTAGTAAGTATATGGATTTAATATGGTCTTGGGTATGATTAGAACATAAAAGATGATAATGATGTTGTATGGGTGCATTAGATGCATTTACTTGAACATGCATGATGATATGAACGCATGAAAAGATGATTTGAACATGATTTGATAAAAAATGATATTTGATCAGATTATAAACATTAAAATATGATTATTTTGAAGTATTTAATGATATAAAACTTTGTCATAAGGTTTACTAGCTTTGCATGTTATACATGAGGCTTAGAAACTTGTAAAATAGGTGAAATAATGTGTTTTGTGTATGATTTAGTAAAAATCAGTTATGAGCAGATTATAAACACTAAAATAAAGTTATTTTAAAGTGTTTAGTGACATATAACTTTGTCATAATGTTTGCTAGCATTGAATGTTGTACTTGGTGCATTAAAAGTTGTAAAATACGAGAAAACGCATGATTTATGTGACTTACACAAAAACTGCACTAATCTGATTATAACCACTATTTTAATCAGTAAATAACATGTATTGTGTTAAAATATCAAGTCGTTTTGAGTTGGGATGATTATAGTAGCGTTTAACGCAAAACTATGCGTTAAAACTGTCAAAAATCGGCTTTTCGATGTGATTTTATAAAACTGATTTAAATCAGTAAGTAAACTGATATTTTTAGTTTAAAAATAAGTATTTTAACTAATTTTAAGTTTACTTGGCGTTTGGTTGGTCATACGTGACTTCCGACGCCCGAAAACGTTACCGAATCGCTAAAATACGCATTTTTCAATATACACAAGTATGGGTAAAATTTTGGGTAAACCTTATGTGTTAAAATGTGTTATGTGATTTAAACATGAGAATGTGAAAGTATGTTAAGTTTTAACATGTTTTTGGAAGTTTAGACTTTGCATGTATGCTTATACGTTTGTGCGGTAGAAACGGTAAAAAAAATCGCCTTAAATGCGTAACTTGTATGTCGAGCATGAAATTTGATACTTACGTGATGTTTTATGTATATTTGCTTTAAAAATGACGAAATAGATAAGTTAACAAGATTTCGTGTGTCTTGGTGTTAAATTATATGAACGTTTATGTATACATTTTACGGCGCGCAAATCGTAGATATATTGCTTATAAACGGGAGAGTTAACGGATTTACACAATAATGGTCACCGATAAAATCGTTCAAATCGCAAAATCATAAAATATATATATGGACTCATATATATATATATATATATATATATATATATTAACGTGCCAACATAATAAAAAATGACAACTTTTCGAGAAAATCTCAAAGTTATGTGACAATTCTATGAAACGGAGAAACTTAGGATTTTTGTGCAATAAATATTGATTTAAAATCGTTCCTATATATATATTAGGACGTGTAGAAATCAATCACTGGGATTAAGCTATTTAAAATATGCACCCAAAGGTGAGTGTCACTAAACCCCTCTTTTTACTGTTTTGTATATATTTGGGGGGTGGAACACGTTGTTAAAAGGGTTTAATAATGTTTTTGAAATAAAACATACATTTTAATATAAAATATATATTTTCGCTGAAAATATATGAATTTGATAAGTTATACGTTTCGAATTAAAACGTTTTTAATGAATGAATATTGTATGTGCGGTATTTCTTAAGTGAAACGAGACCATACGGATTTGGGATGAATTCCAGACTGGGTCTCAACATTTGAGTGACAGGGGAATTCGTAAATCGTCGTGTATTAAATTGTCATATTAGTAGGATATATATATATATATTGTACGTGAGGCAGACATCATATTGTTCTTCGAGAAAGAACCCTGAGCCCATGATGTCGTTTAATCATTTAAGTAATATACGCGAGGAATTGTTGGTTGATCTATCGGGTTGACAACCCCGTCGTGACCGGTCTCCCCGTGTCAATGTCAAACGACGAATTAATATTATGTTTATTGTCTAGCTTTGATTATCCCTGCATGGTTAATATATAGTTCGTATCGTCTAGCTAACATACGAGTCTGAAAATTGACGCAATAATTTAATATACAAAACTTTGGCAGTAACAATATTGTCGGGATCGAGAAACTGCGACGGAAGGCCCATGGATTTTATTAAGAAAGTAAAATGGACTTTCTAAAAATTAAATGGATGGTTTTAAATAAACACCTAAACATAAAGTTTTCCTTGGAATAAAATTGTTTGTAAGTGAATATGTGGACTCGCCTTCCTTTGTGTTGACACTTGATTTTAACGTGTTCTACAGGTACTTGAGTTCGGCTTCGGGAATTATGGCGTATCTTGTGGTTGTTGATGCATGTTTTGTCACTTAAATATGTTGGACTAATTTTAAAACTTTCTCGGACATATGTAATAAGATCCATAAGGATCAAAGACAATTTAACTATGTTGTGGTTGTGTCATGTTATGGGACGTCATACTTAAAAACTTATGTTTTAATTAAGTTAATATGTCCAACACTATAATGCATCAAACGTCAAGATAGAAATGGGCACCAGCTTCCGTCACCACTACGTTTTATATTCCGCTGCGATGTTTTTGGGGTGTGACAACTAAGTTACCCAAAACCAGAAAAGGTAACGATGCAATCTGGGTAATTGTAGATCGATTAACCAAATCAACTCATTTCCTACCAATGAAAGAAACCTTTAGCATGTAAAGATTAGCTAAGATATACGTAGACGAGGTAGTATCCTTACACGGAGTCCCACTCTCCATTGTGTCAGATAGGGATAGCCGTTTCACTTCGCATTTCTAGACAAGTTTCCAAGGAGCAATGGGGACCCGACTAAATTTAAGTACTGCATACCATCCCCAAACAGATGGACAAAGTGAAAGGACGATCCAAACCCTAGAAGACATGCTTAGAGCATGTGTCATAGACTTCGGTGGAAACTGGGATAAACACCTACTCTTAATCGAATTATCCTATAACAATAGTTATCATTACTTGGAATATCCTTACTTGTTCCAGTAAATCTCGAGGACGAGATTTTAAATAAGGTGGGGAGGATGTAAGGACCTGCACGAAAATGTCCTAAAACACTCCGTAACTGAAAATCCGGACCCTTAAAACCCTAATTTTTATGATAAATCAAGAAAATCAAAATTTTCAAGTTGGTCGCGGGCCGCGAAAGATCCAAGGGAGATCTACGCGGGGCGCGACAGCCATGCAACTCTCCGGATAAGCTTTAGGGCTACGTGTCGCACACGTGGCAGGCCTATGGGGTAACACGGCAGCCCTAGCCGTAGCTAGGGTGGCCCTCGCAGGCTGCGAAGGATGTTCCTTCAGGTCTACGCGTGCTGCGAGAGACCCAATTTTTTTCTATAAATAGTACATTGCATGGCCAGTCCTCTGTGCTCAAAAATTTCTTCAAAATCACTATCATTCTGCTCAAAAATTCAGTTCAAAGAGTCGAAACGCCTAAATTCGGGCTATACTTTGATTGAAACCGATACAATGTCCGATTGATTGAAACCGATCCAATGGATGTTTAAGTGCTGCCTGAATTCGGGCTATACTTTGTCATTCGTCGTGAGGGTTTTGATTTCGTGAAATTATTGTAAATGTTGTATTAAGTTACTAACCTAGTTTCGTTTGCATTATTTAACTAGGTTACCAGGCTTAATCAGTAGGCAAACTCTGTCCGTCTAAACTTGCAGTGTGAGTCATTCTATTTTTATCAAATTGCTTTGTAAAACCTTAAATGTTTTCCAGTTATACTTTGCAGTGATTAAGTCTTTGCTAAATCTTGAATTACTGGCAGTAAGTGGGGTATTGTGCACATTACTGCTGTTTTCTCACTTTAGGTGGGCGAGCATAATTAGTGATATGCGTCACTTTTGGGTGACAGGACCCAATAGTGATATGGCCACAGTCATAGATCCGGTCGAGTGACAACTGAACCAGCTAATTATAAGATAGGGGCAAATGTGAAAACTCTTAATGTTGTAAATTATAACCATGTGTCGTTTTGTACAAATTGAATGACTCGCCAATATTTCCCGCTGATAAAATCTTTTTAAACATGTTTCAGGTGATTTACTGTGAACAAGGAAAAGTGCCGCATAGCACGCCAACTTGAATGAAGTGGCTCAGTACATAAATAAACATGTTTTTGTAATTAGGGGATTTTCCAGTGAAATTCCTTTATTGTAAATTACGGGGTTCGTCCCGAAACTTGAAATAAAATAAATGGGTGTTTTCAGTTTAAATGATCCTGTTAAAATTTCCGCTGTCAAATGACACACCAATACCACGGGTTTCTGTCCCGCGACGTCCGAACCGGGAAACTGGAACGGGGGCCGTGACAGAAAAAAGGTGGTATCAGAGCCGCTGATTTAAGCCAATTAAGTATTTGAAAAATACTTAATTTTCAAATTGCCATTTTGTGATTCTGTGAAAATTTAAATTATAATAAATAAAATATTAATTTAATTTTTTTTGTGTTTTTCTTGTGTGCCTAACAGCATGAATGAACTATCGGAAGCCCTCCGAAATTTCACAATCCATACCACTAATATGGAGATTTCTGGAACCCAGTCATGTTATCAGGTTGACACCGAGGAGCCACTAGTGTTTCTGGCCCAACCCCAGGAGAAACCCAAACCTAAAAAGAGGAGAAGGCTTCTGGACTGGAAGCGAGGACGCAAGAAGAAGCCCGCTGCCCAAAAGGTTAAAAAGATGGAGGATCCAAAAGGAAAAGGAAAAGAAATAAGGGGGAGCTTTGGCCAGGCCCAGGAGTTGCCACCTTGGGAGGAACTCAGTAGAAAACTTGCAAACTGTGACCTCATCGGACCTGCTGATGAAACCCTTTTCAATTTCCCCGCTCGATCAGAACTTCCTATCAATCTGGAACCTACTATTCTGGACCCTATTGTCAACCCTCAACCTTTTACAGGACAGTTGGAAGAATGGTGGACGAGCGACTGGCATTTTCAAAATTTCATGAATAACCCAAATGTGTATTTTCCCCAGTTTGATCCTGAACCAGCACCATTTCCACCCATGAACCTGGAAAACGTTGCCGAATTACGCCGCTACGGCGAGGAACTGGTGGACGCGGGAAATCGGATTCGAGAAGTGGGGGAAAATATCACGTGGAAGTACGATGAGAGGGAGCGTCGTTTCTAAAAAACCAGCTAACTATGGTTTAATGTTTTGTATAATAATATTATGTGAAAAAATATATAATAATAATAATAATAATATAATATTGTATAATAATAATGAAATAAAATATCTGTAAATACCTGGCTTGTATGGATGCATAATATATAAAAATATAAATGTCGCAATGTCGACGATTTTGGGCTATTTGTGTTGACTTAATTATGTTTGTGCTTTTGCCTCTTGTGTTTAGTTGCTACCCATTTTGTGACAATAATTTATATATATTGTTAATTATTCAGATGGAAAACGCAGTAAACCAACCGGTCAACGAAGTTAATCAATCGGAACAAAATAATGAAGAACATTTTCTCAATAGACAAGATATAGAAAATACCGTTGCTCAGGGAATAGCCAACGCTATCCCAGCAATCGTCGCTGCTGTTAAAAATCCTGTTGAACCTTCTCAAGCCAACCATAGTAAACGTACCGGCGACGATAATTTCAGTAACAGTGTAAACGGGGCGGCAATAATAATAATATGGTTAAAGCCCCATTTCTTATGAAAATGAAAATGACAACGACTGGTTGCACTTACAAAGAATTTCCTGCCTGTAAACCAGTCGAATTTGCAGGCAATGAAGGAGCGACTGCCGCACTGCGTTGGTTGGAGAAAACCAAAGCAGTAATCAAAATAAGTAAATGCGCAGAAGAAGACAGGGTGATGTACGCATCCCACTTTTTCAAAGAAGAGGCATTGGAATGGTGGAACACGGTGCTGCAAGCTAAGGGAAGTGACGTGGCTTATGCCATGAGTTGGGAGGAATTTAAGGAATTGGTAGAAAGAAAGTTTTGTCCCTCCTACGAAAAGGAACAAATGACAAATAAGTTCCTGAACCACTGGATGGTGGACGTTGACTGTCGAGGGTATACTTCGAAATTCTTCGAGTATGCTAGAATTGTACCAACGCTGGCTTCGCCAGAACCGGTGCTTATTTCTCGCTATATTTGGGGATTAATTAGCGAGATTCGTGACATAGTCAAGGCTGTGAGACCCCGAACAATTGACGATGCGGTCGAATTGGGCAACACCTTGACTGACGGGCTGGTGCACACAAGAGAAGGAAACAGGAAAAAGGAATTGGCCCAAAAGATTACCCAAGGGTTCCATGGGGGTAATAATAGTAGTAATTTCAAGATAAAGGGAACCGGGCAGTCCTCCATACTACCATTTTGCGGAAATTGTAAAAAGAAACATTTTGGAAAATGTAAGGAAAGTTGCAATTTCTGCAAAAGACCAGGGCACCGAGAGGAGGAATGCAGGAAGAAATCCGTGATCTGCTACAATTGTGGCGAAACAGAACACTTCAAGCCTGATTGCCCAAAATTGGTTAAGCTAGCTGACAACAAGGCCAAACCTGTCGAAGGAACTAATAAGAAGAATGCAAGAGCCTTCCAGCTGACAACACAAGAAGCAGATATGATTCCCGATGTGATAGCTGGTACGTTTCTTATACATGACGTTTACGTAAAAGTATTATTTGACTCTGGTGCAAACCAAAGTTCTATAAATACTTCATTTTGCCAAGCCCTTAACCTACCTTTAACCAAACTTAGGAAAGTTTTTACCGTAGAAACAGCAGAAGGAAACTCAGTTAATATAAATAAGGTCCTTCAAGAAGGACAGATAGAATGCAAACCTGCTGCCTATGAATTTAGCTGGATTCGATGTCGTATTAGGAATGGATTGGTTAGTAGCCAACCATGCTCGAATCCTCTGTGATAAGAATTCCATAGAAATATTTACACCAGCAGGAGAAGTAATTTTGGTTACAGGAGATAAGCCACGTAAACCAATGAAGTTCATTTCAGTAATGAAAGTTCCTAGTTATGAACGAGAAAACAAGGAATAGTGTATATGATTTCGGTAATCATTAACACTAAAAGTAAGGAACTTAAGGAAATTCCAGTAGTATCAGAATACCCGGATGTATTCCCAGAAGAGCTGCCTGGATTACCACCAGATAGGGAAGTAGAATTTAGAATTCATCTAATCCTTGGAACTACACCAATAGTTAAGGCACCTTATCGGTTAGCACCCACCGAAATGTTAGAACTGAAAAAGCAGTTGGATGAATTGTTAGGCAAATGATTCATACAACCCAGTTCATCCCCTTGGGGAGCACCTGTGTTGTTCGTGAAAAAGAAGGACGGTTCGATGTGGATGTGTATCGATTATAGGGAATTAAATAAAGTTAAAATTAAGAATCGATACCCATTACCTAGGATTGATGATCTTTTTAATCAACTTCAGGAGATACTTTTCTAAGATAGACTTGCGCTCTGGATATCATCAGTTAAAGGTACAGGAAGAAGAGATACCTAAAACTGCTTTCAGGACTAGGTATGGTCATTACGAGTTTACAGTCATGACCTTTGGATTAACGAATGCTCCTGTAGCATTTATGGACATGATGAATAGGACCTGTAAGCCGTATCTGGATAAATTTGTAATTGTCTTCATCGACGATATACTTATTTATTCCAAAAGCTAGGATAAACATTGTGAGCACTTACATGTACTCTTAACCCTGTTAAGGAAGGAAAAGCTTTACGCCAAATTTTCAAATTGTAAATTTTGGCTACAAGAGGTACAATTTTTGGGACACTTGGTCAATCACGAAGGTATTCACGTGGATCCCTCCAAGATAGAAGCGATCACAAACTGGAAGGTCCCGCAATCAGCCACAGAAGTTAGAAGTTTTCTAGGATTAGCTGGATACTATAGGCGCTTCATCAAAGATTTTTCTAAGATAGTTGTTCCATTAACTAAGCTAGCCTGTAAAACTGTTAAATTTGAATGGGGACCCAAGCAAGAAGAGGCCTTTGGAATCTTAAAGCAAAGGTTAACAAACGCCCCAATTCTTGCCTTACCAGAAGGGATAGAAGATTTTGAAGTCTACTGTGATGCTTCCAAGCTAGGATTAGGTTGTGTGCTAATGCAACGCAAAAAAGTAATTGCGTATGCTTCAAGACAATTGAAAAAGCACGAGGAAAATTATACGACTCATGACTTAGAATTGGGAGCAATAATTTTTGCATTAAGATTTGGAGACATTATCTATACGGAAGTAAGTTTACTGTCTATACGGATCATAAGAGTTTAAGATACGTATTTTGGTAAAAAGAATTAAACATGAGGCAAAGAAGATGGATGGAAATTCTAAGTGACTACGCCTGTGTTATTCAATATCACGAAGGAAAGACAAATGTAGTAGCAGATACCCTAAGTCGTAAGTACCATGAAAAGCAAAGGCGAATCCGTGCTCTTAGATTAAATCTACAATTAGATTTAATGGAACAATTGACGAACGTTCAGGGAACAACCATCAAGGATGATGCTGAAGGAATGAAAGGAAGTATAAAGGAATTAAAGCAAGGGACTGATGGAATTTGGAGATTCCATAAGAAAAGAATTTGGGTGCCCAGGCAAGGAGATTTAAGAGATAAGATTCTAGAGGAAGCCCATAAATCTAGGTATACGATGCATCCTGGTAATAACAAGATGTATCAGGATTTAAGAAATAACTTCTGGTGGATAAGAATGAAAAAGGACATAACTAGATACGTTTCTAAGTGTCTAACTTGTTCGCAAGTTAAGGCAGAACATGAGAAACCTTCAGGTTTGCTTCAACAATTAGAAATGCCTATATGGAAATGGGAACTAATAACAATAGATTTTGTTACTGAGCTACCCAAAACCAAAAAAGGTAACGATGCAATCTGGGTAATTGTAGATCGATTAACCAAATCAGCTCATTTCCTACCAATGAAAGTAACCTTTAGCATGGAAAGATTAGCTAAGATATACGTAGACGAGGTAGTATCCTTACACGGAGTCCCACTCTCCATTGTGTCAGATAGGGATAGCCGTTTCACTTCGCATTTCTGGACAAGTTTCCAAGGAGCAATGGGGACCCGACTAAATTTAAGTACTGCATACCATCCCCAAACAGATGGACAAAGTGAAAGGACGATCCAAACCCTAGAAGACATGCTTAGAGCATATGTCATAGACTTCGGTGGAAACTGGGATAAACACCTACTCTTAATCGAATTATCCTATAACAATATTTATCATACAAGTATCAATGTTGCGCCGTTCGAAGCACTATATGGACGAAAGTGTCGAACTCCAGTATGCTGGGCAGAAATAGGAGAAAGTCAATTATCAGGTCCCGAGATTTTGCAGGAAACCACCGACAAGATAACTCAAATCAAAGAAAGACTGAAAACGGCTCAAGATCACCAAAAAAATTATGTGGACAATCGACGCAAACCATTAGAATTTCAAGTTGGAGATAAGGTACTCTAGAAAGTTTCGCCATGGAAAGGAATAGTTCGATTCGGTAAGAAAAGAAAGCTAAGTCCAAGATATATAGGACCGTTCACAGTTACCCAACGAATAGGACCAGTTACCTATAAGTTACAACTACCAGAAGAACTAGCCGGAGTACATGATGTGTTTCATGTATCTAACCTTAAAAAGTGTTTATCTGATGAATCACTGATAGTACCTCTTTAAGACATAGAGGTAAATGAAAAGTTGAAATTCATTGAGAAACCTCTTCAAATAGAAGAAAGAAAGGACAAACACCGTAAACACAAGAGATTGGTACTTGTCAAAGTCAAGTGGGATTCGAAAAGAGGACCTGAGTACACATGGGAGCTGGAATCGGAAATGAAGCGAAAATATCCTTACTTGTTCCACTAAATCTCGAGGACGAGATTTTAAATAAGGTGGGGAGGATCTAAGGACCTGCACGAAAATGTCCTAAAACACTCCGTAAGTTAAAATCCGGACCCCTAAAACCCCATTTTTTATGAAAAATCAAGAAAATCAAAATTTTCAAGTTGGTCGCGGGCCGCGAAAGATCCAAGGGAGATCTACGCGGGGCGCGACAACCATGCAACTCTCCGGATAAGCTTTAGGGCCACGTGTCGTACACGTGGAAGGCCTAGGGGGTGACACGACAGCCCTAGTCATAGCTAGGGTGGCCCTCGCGGGCCGCGAAGGATGTTCCTTCAGGTATACGCGGGCCGCGATGTAACACCTGTGCCTCCACGGCCATCAAACAAATACCAAACCAATGAAATATTATATTTCATACTTGGGATTTGTAAAAATATGTGTATCATTTGCACATATCAATTCTTGTTCAATTTCAAACTCTAAATCGCTTTCTAGAAGGTTATACGCGCACTGATGCGTAAATATAACCAGTTTAATGCAACAAACACTCCGGAGTAGTGACATAGGATTAACATACCTTAAATAACCTTTACATAACTTAGAAATAAGTTTTGGAAGGTTTGGTATGCCGAAATCAAGTTTAATCGCTTACAGGGACTAAAGTTGACAAACTGCGAAAGTATGCCAATTTGAACTGTAACAGACCTTCCGGAACATGACCATAAGTTAAACATACCATAAATATCCTTTACATAGCTTAGAAATAGGCTTTGAGGGGTTCGGTGTGCTAAAATAAACTTTTGGGTCATTCAGGGACTAAAAGTGTCAAAAAGTGCACAAGTTTGCATTTTCGCGCATAACTTACGTTCTGAATACATCCGGACATCCAAAAAATTATGTTAGCACTAAAATATTTTATTTTTGTGTTTGCCATAAGAAAAATCCATTTGTCACGTCATTTGGATCGTTTTTCGCATTCGGGACCAGATTCGATGTATTAGCCGTTGTTTAATTCACAACCACACATTCTAACTTGCTTAGTCAGCGGATAAGGATGGAATTTAAACACCTAAACACCATGACATTTCAACACATGTATGGATGGAATTTAAACACCTAAACACCATGACATTTCAACACATGTATGGATGGAATTTAAACACCTAAACACCATGACATTTCAACACATGTACGGATGGGATTAAGGCACGTTTTCCATGAAACGATCTTAACGGTTCGGGTATTCCTATAAATACCCCATACCCCCCATTGCTAAAATCACTAGAATTCTGATTTGAGAACCTCTAAGTTGAAACCATTGTTTCATACCTGAGATTCTTGAATCGGGATTAGCATTCGGGGACCCTTCGTAAGTATTCTTTCGTTCTTTTCCTTATTTTACTGCTTTTCGAGTCAGAAAGTCAAACTTTGTTTGACTTTCAGCGTTGACCAGTAATGGTCAATGCGAAGTTCGTTTGAACTTCGCAACGTGAGTGTAATCACGTTGGTTATAGTCCCTTGGGACTATGCCTACTGATTACCACGTTGTCTAGGGTCGTAGGGTAAGCGATCTGATAAATCGCTTATACCTTCGAACCCGACCCAGTTTGGTCGATCATTAGGATTCGACCAAATACATTAGGTGACCATAATAGGTAGGGAATAACCTTCCGAGGTTATACCCTATGGTCACATCGTTTGAGTAGTTGTATGATAGGTGGTTTATATGCCTTAGGTAAATTACCAGAATACCCTTTTCATGTATAATTGGTAATTAAGCATATGTAACCTAAACCTTTGTCACATAACTGATTATGTAACATGTTTAGGCATATAACACTTGTCATAGGGCTAGTTAGACGGTCCGAACGCGTTTCACGCGCACGACACGTTAAAGTAGCATAAGCTACCTAAACGGGTCGTAATGGGTCGTAGACACTTAGGTTAAGTTTCATTTAGTATGTAGGCTTTGTTAAACCAAATGACACGAGTCTCTACACTCGTTTGGTTTACAAAACCTAATGCTACCCGATCTTCCGATTTAGGTCCGGGTTAATTATGTAGTTACCTATGTTAGGTACCGTTTGATTTCCGGGACTCCTCTAGCTTACTTGGTAGTTGTTCAAGACTCCTAAGCACTCCCAGGCGAGTACTTTGTTCCCCTCTTTTACTGTTTTCAACTGTTTTGGGGTGACTCATATGTGCTAAATGTTTTATCAATGGTTTCAAAAACAATTAAAATGTAGTATCAAGAACGATAACAATAGTTTCAAGAACGCTAACAATTATTTCAAGAACGAATACAATGATTTCAAAAACTAATAACAAATTTCAAAAAGTGAACAAACTTGTTGGTTGTAGTTTACATGACCGATGACATTCATTAGCAATGATCAAGCCGACCAGTATTAGGTTATGGTACCATAGGATCTGACAAATCCCGTTATTTACTGCACCCATTGTTATGTGTGGGGGTTGTGGGTAGCGACTGAATCTGTAATTATTAACTTATCCTTTGGTAAGGTTTTGTTAAGAACGAGAGCGAGATGGAGCGAGGAACGCGTCAAGAAGGTTTGAATGTTATTAGAGAATCGACCATAAAGTAGTTTCACAATTAAAACAAGAACGACTAGAACGATTTTACAAAATGGGTTAACGATTGGGTAAACATTTTAACATGATTGACATTTGATCATGCATTTTCTCACAAAACATAACTTTGATTTAAACCAAGTTTTACTTCAATACTTTGTTTTTGTGCATATGGTTTAGTTGAGACATTTCACTTGCCATACATGGATATTTGACATAGACATTTGACATGGATATTTGACATAGACATTTTGACATGATTTACATCTTGACATGAATACTTTGACATATTATTCAATACATTTGACAATTTATTTAAACATAGACATTTTACATTATTTGGTATGGTTTGGTTAAGTGATTAAGTAACGATGCGTGTGTAATATGATACAAACATGGTGGATACGCCGCTGGTACTTCCTATATATAAGTGTTTGTATGGTATTACATATCATAGCGTTATTTGAATCATTTCAGTTTGAGACATAGAACATTTTATACAAATAACATACTTTTCACAAGACATTGATTTATAAACAACTTATCTTATGCAAACTCATTTACATGGTTATTCATTTAATCATGCATTATTTTCTTATTTATACTTATCATCCGAACTTATTATTTTTCAAATGATTTACAAAGACAAAGCAAATTACAAGGTTCATGACTAAACATTTTTCTTAAACAGAAGTCATGAATCTTATTTTCACAAAACCTATGTACTCGCCAGCATTTCTTTGCTGACCTCGTTTTCACATATGTTTCAGGTATTGTTGGATGATATCGATTGATAAGATGCATGCTCACATAGGACTGGACAAGGCCTTAGTGACTCAATAACAATGATAGACTATGTTTAAATAGTGTATTTAGATTTCCAGACGATGTAATTACTCAATGTTTAATAAAACGAAACACTTTTGATATCCATGGTTATGAAACATTAATTCTGTTGCAACACGCCCCGATGTTTCCGCCGCGATTTGTTGTTTTACGCGGTCGGGGTGTGACAGAAAGATGGTATCAGAGCCAATGGTTATAGGGAATTAGGTTATTAGTAATGCTTTGACCTAGTCTATAACCTTTCTTAGGACCCTAACGCGAGTTTACTTGCGTTTTGTCATAAAACAATACAGTCACCTATCCTTAGGTGACAACCACAACAAGAACATAAATTTCAAAACCGCTTTGAAAACTAATCATCTGTTCTAGGATTATTGATTACTAGGTTTTGAACCCTCTATTGTAAGGTTTTGAACTCTCTATTATATGATTTTGAACCCCTTTGAGTTTTCAAAACTTCGTCAAGGTTTTGGGTTTTAAATGATGTGAACACGTGCAAACTGGAAGGGTGAATGCCTGTATTCTGGGTTTTCTGTCTAGGCAAGCACTTCGTATACATCTCATCAGACGCGAGACCAGTTGTGCTTACCTGGGAATTCTTGGGATGAGTGTTCACTTATAGGCGAGCATGTCTTCGCGATACATTATTTTTGACCCATTTACTTTGATTAGTCACCGTCTCATTTGTTTGCCTTAGGTAACAAACAAATGATCGCAATTTTCATGCGTTATCATTCTGTTTTGAATGTCCAATAACCTTTCACCTGTTTCTCCCTATGCCTTTCTTTTTCTTCAAGAATGTCTCTTCATCACGATGACGCCCAGATATCTGAGCAAGCAGCCAAAATTCGCTCAGCGAATAGGCGAAGTAGTCCTGAAGACTGTTGAATTAGCTACTGCCATGTATCATCTCCAGGATGAAGCCACTCAAGAGTCACCAAGACAGGCAGGACCTAGTCAGGCGACAACACCATCAGCCAATAAACCAATCGAGGAATCAAAGACCATGGATGAACGATCCCCTAAGAAGTCAAAGAAGCGAAAGGCTTCTCAGAACTTCGCCATGGTCGCTCACAATGGTAAAGCAGTCCCCAACCAACCAGCTCAACCTCCTGCTAGGAGTGTATGGCTTTTCCTATGATACCTACATCAAGGAACTATGTACCTTACAAACTACTCTTGTGATTTCTCTCTTTCAAATGATTGCTCATGATTCCCTCAAAAATTTTAAGTACTCGTTTCACTCTAAGAAACAAAGTACAGAAAATTTAGTGACATTATGAGTAATCGTGCTTTTCGCACATCTGTGCCTTTAAATCCTTGGTTAGATAACTAAGGGTATTTTCAAATCTCATACCCATTACGTTTTGATTTTTCAACATACACAGTACCAGTATTTCAAAACAATCTTCATGATCTCAAAACATTTCATATAGTTTGAAAACAATTTTTCTAGATGCATTGTCTATGTTTTTTCAAAAACATTGGCCATGTTATCAAAACCAACCTTTCTAATTTCAAAATATTTCATATAGTCTGAAGACAATATTAACACAATACATTTTCTGATCAAGTGCATGATTTCGAAAAGCATCATTCATGTCTTTCAAAAACCTTATACATAATTTCAAAATTCATCTCGCATGATTTTAAAACATTTTTGTAAATATATCTACCTAATACACCTACTTTATGATTTCAAAAAGTATTATATATAAGGTTTCAAAAACGTTAAACACATTTTTCTTAAAAGAACCCCATGCATAGTTTTCAAAAATATTTTCCTCATGCATTGACTTAACCTTCAAAATTCTGCTTCATATGTCGCCTTGACATATCAAGCATCTCAACTTCATAAGCATTTTTTGACCTAAGCACATCCAGTGCAAGGTTTCAAAACATCTTCAACTTCTAAAATTCATATGGGATCTTTTTATCTTTACAATTAGATCCTTGTGGATGATTATCGTTCAAATCAGAGTCCTTAATTGGATTCCTTATGTACCTTAATTCGAACACTTCGGTTCCTAGTAATCGAAATCGAATTTTCTTTTTGAATCTTTCTATCTTTATAGTTGGATTCTTGTTAACGTTTAAAGTACCAAATGAAATCCACGGAATGGATTCCAAGTGTGCTTTAAATGCAAGTACGCAATTTACAAGACAAATTAACAAACAATTTTGTGGTTATGTGATATATGTTTATGTGTTCTCCTCTATGATTTTTGTGCTTTCGTATACTCTGGATATTCGTTATCCAAATCCTCGTAGAATCTTTCATATCTTCATATGATGGATTCGTAGTAGGATATCCAAAAAGGTACTACCTTAAATCCTTAATGGGCTTCTATGTAAGAGTTAAGACCCTTGGATTATATAGTACTACTCCATGATTCATAAGAGACCCTTTAGTGGTCTAGTCAAAAAGATTGATTCACAATTTGGTTAAAGAACGACATCTAGTGATGTAGCTGAACAGACTCCTTGATAGTCTATTTAGATCATTTAATGATTTAATTAAAAGGATTCTATGGCGGTCTAGTCACACTCATCACAGGATTGTTCATTTGGTTTCACACTACACATTATAAAATAGACTGTGTGAACTGGGCAAGGAATTGTCTAATTATGGACGCGTACATAATTATGAAATTTAGTGCACAGAAAACCAGTAAGATTTATTATGTGTAAGAACCGATAGCGACAACAATAACAAAATGACAACGATGTAATGGAGGTACGGTGGACGCACCAATGACACTTCATATACTTGTATATAAGTGTCCCTCTTACATTGCAAACATAATGTTATTAAGGTTCCTAGAAGTTCAAGAACCCTAACCAATGTTGTTCGATCTTTTCAACTTCATGTTTTAAACTCTCACAAGTTTCCTCTAAATAAATTTCGGGACGAAATTTCCTAAAGTAGGGGAGACTGTAACACCTGTGCCTCCACGGCCATCAAACAAATACCAAACCAATGAAATATTATATTTCATACTTGGGATTTGTAAAAATATGTGTATCATTTGCACATATCAATTCTTGTTCAATTTCAAACTCTAAATCGCTTTCTAGAAGGTTATACGCGCACTGATGCGTAAATATAACCAGTTTAATGCAACAAACACTCCGGAGTAGTGACATAGGATTAACATACCTTAAATAACCTTTACATAACTTAGAAATAAGTTTTGGAAGGTTTGGTATGCCGAAATCAAGTTTAATCGCTTACAGGGACTAAAGTTGACAAACTGCGAAAGTATGCCAATTTGAACTGTAACAGACCTTCCGGAACATGACCATAAGTTAAACATACCATAAATATCCTTTACATAGCTTAGAAATAGGCTTTGAGGGGTTCGGTGTGCTAAAATAAACTTTTGGGTCATTCAGGGACTAAAAGTGTCAAAAAGTGCACAAGTTTGCATTTTCGCGCATAACTTACGTTCTGAATACATCCGGACATCCAAAAAATTATGTTAGCACTAAAATATTTTATTTTTGTGTTTGCCATAAGAAAAATCCATTTGTCACGTCATTTGGATCGTTTTTCGCATTCGGGACCAGATTCGATGTATTAGCCGTTGTTTAATTCACAACCACACATTCTAAATTGCTTAGTCAGCGGATAAGGATGGAATTTAAACACCTAAACACCATGACATTTCAACACATGTATGGATGGAATTTAAACACCTAAACACCATGACATTTCAACACATGTATGGATGGAATTTAAACACCTAAACACCATGACATTTCAACACATGTACGGATGGGATTAAGGCACGTTTTCCATGAAACGATCTTAACGGTTCGGGTATTCCTATAAATACCCCATACCCCCCATTGCTAAAATCACTAGAATTCTGATTTGAGAACCTCTAAGTTGAAACCATTGTTTCATACCTGAGATTCTTGAATCGGGATTAGCATTCGGGGACCCTTCGTAAGTATTCTTTCGTTCTTTTCCTTATTTTACTGCTTTTCGAGTCAGAAAGTCAAACTTTGTTTGACTTTCAGCGTTGACCAGTAATGGTCAATGCGAAGTTCGTTTGAACTTCGCAACGTGAGTGTAATCACGTTGGTTATAGTCCCTTGGGACTATGCCTACTGATTACCACGTTGTCTAGGGTCGTAGGGTAAGCGATCTGATAAATCGCTTATACCTTCGAACCCGACCCAGTTTGGTCGATCATTAGGATTCGACCAAATACATTAGGTGACCATAATAGGTAGGGAATAACCTTCCGAGGTTATACCCTATGGTCACATCGTTTGAGTAGTTGTATGATAGGTGGTTTATATGCCTTAGGTAAATTACCAGAATACCCTTTTCATGTATAATTGGTAATTAAGCATATGTAACCTAAACCTTTGTCACATAACTGATTATGTAACATGTTTAGGCATATAACACTTGTCATAGGGCTAGTTAGACGGTCCGAACGCGTTTCACGCGCACGACACGTTAAAGTAGCATAAGCTACCTAAACGGGTCGTAATGGGTCGTAGACACTTAGGTTAAGTTTCATTTAGTATGTAGGCTTTGTTAAACCAAATGACACGAGTCTCTACACTCGTTTGGTTTACAAAACCTAATGCTACCCGATCTTCCGATTTAGGTCCGGGTTAATTATGTAGTTACCTATGTTAGGTACCGTTTGATTTCCGGGACTCCTCTAGCTTACTTGGTAGTTGTTCAAGACTCCTAAGCACTCCCAGGCGAGTACTTTGTTCCCCTCTTTTACTGTTTTCAACTGTTTTGGGGTGACTCATATGTGCTAAATGTTTTATCAATGGTTTCAAAAACAATTAAAATGTAGTATCAAGAACGATAACAATAGTTTCAAGAACGCTAACAATTATTTCAAGAACGAATACAATGATTTCAAAAACTAATAACAAATTTCAAAAAGTGAACAAACTTGTTGGTTGTAGTTTACATGACCGATGACATTCATTAGCAATGATCAAGCCGACCAGTATTAGGTTATGGTACCATAGGATCTGACAAATCCCGTTATTTACTGCACCCATTGTTATGTGTGGGGGTTGTGGGTAGCGACTGAATCTGTAATTATTAACTTATCCTTTGGTAAGGTTTTGTTAAGAACGAGAGCGAGAGCGAGATGGAGCGAGGAACGCGTCAAGAAGGTTTGAATGTTATTAGAGAATCGACCATAAAGTAGTTTCACAATTAAAACAAGAACGACTAGAACGATTTTACAAAATGGGTTAACGATTGGGTAAACATTTTAACATGATTGACATTTGATCATGCATTTTCTCACAAAACATAACTTTGATTTAAACCAAGTTTTACTTCAATACTTTGTTTTTGTGCATATGGTTTAGTTGAGACATTTCACTTGCCATACATGGATATTTGACATAGACATTTGACATGGATATTTGACATAGACATTTTGACATGATTTACATCTTGACATGAATACTTTGACATATTATTCAATACATTTGACAATTTATTTAAACATAGACATTTTACATTATTTGGTATGGTTTGGTTAAGTGATTAAGTAACGATGCGTGTGTAATATGATACAAACATGGTGGATACGCCGCTGGTACTTCCTATATATAAGTGTTTGTATGGTATTACATATCATAGCGTTATTTGAATCATTTCAGTTTGAGACATAGAACATTTTATACAAATAACATACTTTTCACAAGACATTGATTTATAAACAACTTATCTTATGCAAACTCATTTACATGGTTATTCATTTAATCATGCATTATTTTCTTATTTATACTTATCATCCGAACTTATTATTTTTCAAATGATTTACAAAGACAAAGCAAATTACAAGGTTCATGACTAAACATTTTTCTTAAACAGAAGTCATGAATCTTATTTTCACAAAACCTATGTACTCGCCAGCATTTCTTTGCTGACCTCGTTTTCACATATGTTTCAGGTATTGTTGGATGATATCGATTGATAAGATGCATGCTCACATAGGACTGGACAAGGCCTTAGTGACTCAATAACAATGATAGACTATGTTTAAATAGTGTATTTAGATTTCCAGACGATGTAATTACTCAATGTTTAATAAAACGAAACACTTTTGATATCCATGGTTATGAAACATTAATTCTGTTGCAACACGCCCCGATGTTTCCGCCGCGATTTGTTGTTTTACGCGGTCGGGGTGTGACACGCGAGAGACTCAAATTTTTGCTATAAATAGTACGTTGCGTGGCCAGTCCTCTGTGCTTGAAAATTTCTTCAAAATCACTATCATTCTGCTCAAAAATTCCGTTCAAAGAGTCGAAATGCCGCTACGATAACGGGGAATAACTCGATCACTGCTACGATACAATGGTCGATCGATTGAAACCGATCCGATGGATGTTTAAGTGCTGCCTGAATTCGGGCTATGCTTTGTCATTCGTCGTGAGGGTTTTGATTTCGTGAAATTATCGTAAATGTTGTATTAAGTTACTAACCTAGTTTCGTTTGCATTATTTAACTAGGTTACCAGGCTTAATCAGTAGGCAAACTCTGTCCGTCTAAACTTGCAATGTGAGTCATTCTATTTTTATCAAATTGCTTTGTAAAACCTTAAATGTTTTCCAGATATACTTTGCAGTGATTAAGTCTTTGCTAAATCTTGAATTACTAGCAGTAAGTGGGGTATTGTGCACATTACTGCTGTTTTCTCACTTTAGGTGGGCGAGCCTAATTAGTGATATACGTCACTTTTGGGTGACATGACCCAATAGTGATATGACCACAGTCATAGATCCGGTCGAGTGTATATGGATTTAAGTATATTTTTAAGCCCTTTTTACATGTTAGTCAAGTTTTAAATTTATAAAACAAGATATTTTACTAACACCAAACACACATATGGGCAAGTGCACCCATCGTGAGCGTAGTATAGTGTTGGCAAGATACCGAGGTCGTCCAAGGACACAAGAGCTTTTAGTACCGGTTTATCCTCAACGTTTAATCAAATCAAAAAGTTAGAAAAGGTTTTAAACTAGAAAAATAAAAACAAACTAAAATGCTGAAAATAAAATAAAAATAAAAACAGATAGACGAGATGAATCGCTTGGCTCCGACTCGTGTATAGTGTAACCTTTGATTATTTCCGCACTTTTGAACTTTTTAAGAGATTATCTTAGTTATTGTAGTAGGCCCCTCTTTTGAAGGTGACGTTACCCTCACCCCAGTAGTTTGAGTCAACAAGGATACAATCCTAAAGGGTTGGATTATTGAAAGATAATTAATTAAGTTATTAATGCATATTATGGTAGGCCCCTCTTTTGAAGGTAACGTTACCCTCGGCTAAGTAGTCTGAGTCAACAGGGATACAGTCCTAAGTAGCCGGGTTAAAGTATTAATAGTAGCTTACATATGAGGGGATCAAAGAGTTTGGACCCCCGCCATCCAATACCGTTAAGTATTGAAGGAGGTCCTACTAAATTTGACCCATGTCCTTGCAGGATCTATACACTGAACAAGGCAAGACACTTACCAAACCGTTCCCTTAACCCCCGACCAGGTAGCCAACATACCTCCATATAGACCGTGGAGATATGAATGGTGAAAATCTTTTATTTTATATAGACAGTGAAATAATGCCAAGACACCACGGACAAACGATAAGGAAGAATCACCTTCAACATAAGAAACTAGTTATTAAAGTCATTAATACATAACCAAGTAAAAAGTGCGAAAAGATTAAAAATAAAAAGTATTACACTAGACACTTGTCTTCACCAAGTGATGTAAGAGACTTAGGCAAACATGGCCTTTGATTTTCAAGAACTCTTACGATCAATCTTGGATCCCGAGATGACTCACACACTCTATGATGGACAATGGATGATGGTGGTGGTGGGTGTTGGGTGAAGTGTGAGAGAGGTGGTGTGCCAAGGGATGGTTTGCAATTGAGCCAAGTACCCCTATTTATAGGCTGAACAGTAGCTCGGGCACGGCCCCGTGTCCAACATCCTTCTCTTTCTTCATTAATTGCAGTTTGTCTGCATCAGTTGACCACGCCCCCGTGTCCACTGGGCACGCCCCCGTGTGCAGAAGCAAATCTGTACTATCAAGATGTCCCCAGATTCTGCGAATCTTAGAGTTGACCACGGCCCCGTGTCCGCTGAGCATGACCCCGTGGTGGGCGATAGAAGCTTCTACAGCTTTGTCTTTTCTGCTGGCACTTGGGCACGCCCCCGTGTTCACTGAGCACGGGGCGTGTTCAGCCTTCTGTCTTCTTGATTTTGCTTGGGAAGATGCTGTCAGGGGGTCGGGCATGCCACGTTTGTCCCTTTTCTTGTATTTATGTTAGATTTAGCTGCCTTTTTGCTTCTTTTGTTAATTTGAGCTCATTTAATCCTGAAAATACAAAAGGAAGACAAAAACACACTTTTTCCAACATTAGTACTAAAAAAGGGTTAGTTTTATGCCACAATTGATGTAATTTATATGTTGCATTTTGTGCACATCAAATACCCCCACACTTGAATCTTTGCTTGTCCTCAAGCAAAACTCTTTATAATGTGGCTTTACACTCCCAAATGGAATGGGTAGAAGAGAAGGTTTTTGGGCTTGTCATAGAGTGTCGAGATTTCCAAGATTCTTTATTAAGTTTTATTTTTATTTATTTACAATCCTATTCGTCATGATTTATTTAAAACATTGCATAAGATAAATTACTTATTAGGGCATAACATTCCTCTTTAAAATTCCATTTATATACAAGTTCACATACCTCACAGGGATCACTCAACACTCGGCCAAAGATGTATTTTAGTGAATCACTCGAGAGCGGCATGAAACTTACTCCTACCATAGGCTTGTCAAGCAATCAATCCTCCTCCTTTTTAACTATGTACCTTTGTAAATATCAAGGGGACTTTTTGGGTGAAGGGTTAGGCTTGAGTTAAAGGTAGGTGGTTGGGTTAGTGGTTAGTAAAAGGGCGAAAGACGTAAAAAGCGTCAGTTTTCGTAAGACTTTTTATTTTTGCAATTTTTATTTTGATGAAGCCTTTATTCAAACAAAGTTATTTTTGGATGAACTTGGTTGTTTATTTTTCTTTTGCTTCATCATCACTATATGTATATATATATATATATATATATATATAGGGGACCGCTAGAATGAGAACCACCTCGAGTTATGAGAACCGCGAGAACCACTTGATTCCGGGCGAGGTGGACCAAATTTTTTTTTTCAAAAACGTAGGTGCATGTATTAGAAACACATTCGTAAAAAAAATTTAAAAAAACGCCGTGTGGGTAGTTTTTTACACCACAAAAACGTGGTTTACGAGTTCCGTAAATTTACGGAACTCGTAAACCACGTTTTTGTGGTGTAAAAAACTACCCACACGGCGTTTTTTTTTAATTTTTTTTTACGAATGTGTTTGTGATACACTAATCTACGTTTTCGAAAAATAAAATTGGTCCACCACGCCCCGTACGGTGTGGTTCTCGCGGTTCTCATAACTCGGGGTGGTTCTCATTCTAGCGGCCCCCTATATATATATATATATATATATATATATATATATATATATATATATATATATAGGGAGGGGCTCATGCGAGAACTCCATTTATTGCGAGAACCGCGAGAACCAATGTGAACACAACCTAAAATAGCTAAAAAAACCTAACCCCCCCCCCAAGCTAAATGCTAAAAACTAAAACCCCCAAAAAACCTAAAAAAAACCTAACCCCCCCCCCCCAAAAAAAAAACTTAAACCCCCCTCCCCCCCCCCCCCCACCCCCAAGCTAAAATGCTAAAAACTAAACCCCCAAAAAACCTAAAAAAATCAAAAAAAATCAAAAAAAAATCTAAATTTTTTTTAATATTTTTTATGCTCAAATCGCTACTTTTAGAGGCAAAAATTTTTTTTTTTAAAAAATTAATTTTTTTTGCTTCGAAAAGTAGCAATTTTTATATAAAAAATATTAAAAAAAAAATTTTTGTGTGATTTTTAGCTATTTTTAGGCATTTTTGGTTGTGTTCACATTGGTTCTCGCGGTTCTCGCAATAAGAGGTGGTTCTCGCATGATCTTCTCCCTATATATATATATTGGAAAAGTCATACGAAAAACCGAGCTTGTTACTAAAACAAATGGTTAAAAATAAAAAAGGTTTTGGTGGGTGAAAGGGTGTTTGGTTTGGGTTATGAAATGAAAAGGTTTAGGCTCAAAGGGGTTAACTAGGGGGATTTTGGGTAGGTGGTAAAAAAAAGAGAAAAATAATGGTGTAGAAATAAAAAGGGTTAGTCCTAATGCCTCCATCATTTACTTACTCGGGTTTAAGTTGGTAAGGACCGGGAATGTATCGTCATGGCAAGTTCTAGAGTCGTAAGAACCAAGCGGCTATTCACACAAGAAACGAAAAATGAGCATTTAGTTTAAAGATATATATTTGTATGCTCAATAAAGGCTCAAAACTCACTTTTGTGGGAATGGGTTTTTATGTGATCAAGTATATATAATCAAATTTTAACTAAGTTTGTCATGCCGTTTCATAATTTTCTTATGTTGGTTCTTTTTATCACGACGTTATCGGTTGTAAATTTGTAAAAATATAACCTTTTTAGAACTTGAATTTCCCGAGTTAAACCTAGACAAGTAAAAAAATGAAAAAAATTTTGAAATTTTTTTTGGGTGATTAGCGGTTCCAATAGAGTTTTGTATAAGACTTGTTATTAGGACTTTCAAGATTCAAGGTTTTAGCATCCCCCCCACACTTAAATTACACATTGTCCTCAATGTGTCCCAAAAATAAGTTTTTAGGTTGATTGAATGTGTAAAAAGGTGTTAAAAAGCAAAAAATTATGTTACTGGGCGTCTGGACACGGCCCCGTGTTCAGTCGCCAGTAACAAAATTGAAAAAGAGAAACAGAAGCCTGGACACGGGGGCGTGTTGGGTGAACACGGCCCGTGTCCAGTTTACCTTAACTGGGCATTTTCTGCAGACTGTGCAGCACGGGGCCGTGTTGGGCGGACACGGCCAGTGCTGAACTTGCTGTAACGAAGAAAATTTTGCCGGATGGCCCTGTTTTCCTGCATGGGGTGCTGGTTCAAGTTTCCCTTGTTATCCTTTGCCATCCCGAGTGTGTTTCATCCATTACAACATCATCCAAACACCAAATTAGTTAAAACCCATCATTCATTAAGTCATAGAGAGAATTACATAATAGTACTAAAAGTTAAAATTCTAGATAAGTAGGTCAAAGAAGCACAAGAAATCTAAATCAAGAAGTTCTAGCCTAAACTTTATTTTACTAGCAAAATTTCCAAAAAGATAATTCTCTTGGTTAGATGCGGCATGAAGAACTTCTTTCTCCGGGCATGGGTTCCTCAAACGTCGGCGAGCCACTCCTCTATCTCCCTTGGGAGAAGAAAGGCGGGCTCATTGGCATTGGTTTGAGGGGGTGCAACCTCCACCGGGACTTCTTGTAGATCTTCAAGAGGAGGCTCTGCTGGAAGGTCATCCCACCCAGTAGGATTGTGAATTCCAAGTGCTAGGTTCCAATCCTCTTGAGGGAGGATTGGTTCCATGGGAGGTGTTACAAGAATGTTTAACCTCTGGTGCAAGAGGTTAATATCTTGAAAACTGTTTTCCAACCCCACCGTAAGATAATTTATACGGTCTATTAGGACCTCCTCTACCGAATTCATCTCATCAAGAGCTTCACGTAATGCCATTACGTATCGTACGAGAGTTGCTTCAATTGATGACCTTCTTTCCCTTCGACTGTTTCTGGAGTGCGCAGAAGAGGTTCTACTGTTTTGACTAGACATTCTACGAAAACAAACCAAAAATAGTTCATTTTAATGAAACAGTACATCGGACACGGCCACGTGCTCAATGAGCACGGCTCCGTGTTCAACTTTCTGCAGATCTTTTGAACAAGGAATCTTGGAGTTTCAAATTATTTTTCCAACTTATAAAGCATTTTTTAGCAGAAATAACTTAAAACAATGTTATACAACTTATTTTTAACAAGATTCCTTGAACAAAAACCTAATAAACATCACAATAAAGCTTGGAATCATGATGATCTCAAGCTTCAATGGAGGTGTTGATGCAAGAAAGATGAAGAAGAAGGCAATGGATAAAAGAGGAAAGGACAAGATGTTTGTTAGAACCTTCTTTTAGAACATACCTAGGATGGTAGGTGAGAAGATCCTTTTAAATCTCTGTCCCTGGATGGTCCAAATGTGCAGGATTCTTGGCTGCATTTATAGAAAACGACAGCATGCTGGACACGGCCCCGTGTCGGCTGGACACGGCCCCGTGTGCAGGCAAGATCCTGACACGTTAGTACCGGTTTATCCTCAACGTCTAATCAAATCAAAAAGTTAGAAAAGGTTTTAAACTAGAAAAATAAAAACTAACTAAAATACTGAAAATAAAATAAAAATAAAAACAGATAGACAAGATGAATCACTTGGCTCCGACTCGTGTGTAGTGTAACCTTTGATTATTTCCGCACTTTTTAAGAGATTATCTTAGTTATTGTAGTAGGCCCCTTTTTTGAAGGTGACGTTACCCTCAACCCAGTAGTTGACCACGGCCCTGTGTCCGCTGAGCATGACCCCGTGGTGGGCGATAGAAGCTTCTACAGCTTTGTCTTTTCTGCTGGCACTTGGGCACGCCCCCGTGTTCACTGAGCATGGGACGTGTTCAGCCTTCTGTCTTCTTGATTTTGCTTGGGAAGATGCTGTCAGGGGGTCGGGCATGCCACGT
The DNA here is from genome assembly GCA_030545235.1 of Helianthus tuberosus. Lineage (NCBI taxonomy): Eukaryota > Viridiplantae > Streptophyta > Magnoliopsida > Asterales > Asteraceae > Helianthus > Helianthus tuberosus. Next base: position 11,917,283 of record CM060429.1, on the reverse strand, counting down.
TTGTCCCTTTTCTTGTATTTATGTTAGATTTAGCTGCCTTTTTGCTTTTTTTGTTAATTTGAGCTCATTTAATCCTGAAAATACAAAAGGAAGACAAAAACACACTTTTTCCAACATTAGTACTAAAAAGGGTTAGTTTTATGCCACAATTGATGTAATTTATATGTTGCATTTTGTGCACATCAGTGTAATCAACCTGAACAGCAGCAGCAGCAACAGGCTCAGCAACCAGCTAGGGGTCGAGCTTTTCTCCTCACTACTGCTCAAGCTCAAAATGCGAACGATGTCATTACTGGTACGTTCCTTGTAAACCATGTTTATGCTTCTTGTCTATTTGATATTGGCACAGATAAAAGTTTTATGTCGTTAGAATTCGAACCTTTGCTTATGTGTAAACGCTCTAAGTTGCCAAGATCTTTCGCTGTCGAAGTTGCTAATGGTAAATCCGTCGTTTTCGATTCCGTTCTTTCCAATTGTACCTTGATTCTTAATGATCAAACATTCTCAATCAATCTTATACCTATGCAAATGGGTAGCTTTGACATCATATTAGGCATGGACTGGCCTAGGCGAATTCGTGCTGAAGTCGTTTGTTCCGAAAAGTTCATCCGCCTTCCTCTTACAAACGGTGATTCTCTACACGTGTATGGCGAGAAACTTTCTCAAGATCTCAAGCTTATGTCGTGTATCCAAGCGAACAAATGCTTACGCAAGAGTACCTTCGCCTTTCTCGCCCACGTTGTGGAAAAGAAGGACAAAAGCCCAAGCATAAGCGACGTTCCCGTCGTACGTGATTTTCGCGATGTGTTTTTTGACGATCTTCCTGGTCCGCCTCCTGCTCGTTCATTCGATTTTCGCATCGATTTAGTGCCTTGCGTTACGCCTGTCGCTAAGTCTCCTTACCGTTTAGCACCCTCTGAGATGCAAGAGCTCTCGAGTCAACTTCAAGAGCTTCTTGATAAAGGCTTTATACGCCCTAGTACTTCTCCTTGGGGCACTCTAGTTTTGTTCATCAAAAAGAAAGATGGATCATTCCGAATGTGTATTGACTATCATGAGCTCAACATGCTTACTGTCAAGAACCGATACCCTCTTCCTCGCATCGATGACCTCTTCGATCAATTACAAGGCGCGACTTGTTTTTCCAAGATCAATCTTCGTTTTGGGTACCATCAACTTCGAGTCCTTGAAGATGTACCTAAAACTGCCTTTCGTACGCGTTATGGTCATTACGAGTTCGTGGTCATGCCCTTTGGTTTGACCAACGCACCTGCTGTTTTCATGGATTTGATGAACCGCGTGTGCAAAGCCTACTTGGACCGTTTCGTGATCGTCTTCATCGATGATATTCTTATCTATTCCAAGACACAAGAAGAGCATGAGCGACACTTGCGTCTTATCCTTCAACTTCTTCATACTGAACGTCTATACGCCAAATTCTCCAAGTGTGAATTTTGGTTAAAAGAGGTTCAATTCCTTGTTCATACTGTCAACGAACTTGGTATTCACGTTGACCCCTGATGCGTGCGAAGTGTTACTTATTTTAGGTGTGTATTTTAAGCCCTTTTTAACACTTATTTTAGCCAAGTTTTAAATTTATAAAACACGATATTTTACTAACACTAAACACACATATGGGCAAGTGCACCCATCGTTGAGTGTAGTATAGCGTTGGTAAGATACCGAGGTCGTCCAAGGACACAAGAGCTTTTAGTACCGGTTTATCCTCAACGTCTAACCAAAATAAAAGTTTAGAAAAATGTTTTAAACTAAGAAAATTAAAAACTAACTAAAATGCTGAAAATAAAAATAAAAGAAAAACAGATAGACAAGATGAATCACTTGGTTCCGACTCGTATCTAGTATAACCTTTGATTATTTCCGCACTTTTGCACATAATTAAGAGATTATCTTAGTTATTGTAGTAGGCCCCTCTTTTGAAGGTGACGTTACCCTCACCCCAGTAGTTTGAGTCAGCAGGGATACAATCCTAAAAGGGTGGATTATTGGAAGATAATGAATTAAGTTATTAATGCAGTATTGTGGTAGGCCCCGCTTTTGGCGGTGACGTTACCCTCGGCTAAGTAGTCTGAGTCAGCAGGGATACAGTTCTAAATAGCCGGGTTATAGTATTAATAGTAGTTAACTTATGAGGGGATCAAAGAGTTTGGACCCCCGCCATCCAATACCGTGAAGTATTGAAGGAGGTCCTACTAAATTTGACCCAGGTCCATTGCAGGACCTCTAAACGCTGAACAATGGCAAGACCTTTACCAAACCGTTCCCTTAACCCCCGACCAGGTAGCCAACATATCTCCATATAGACCGTGGAGATATGAATGGTGAAAATCCTTTATTTTATATAGACAGTAAAATAATGCCAAGACACCACGGACAAACGATAAGGAAAGATCACCTTCAACATAAGTAACTAGTTATTAAAGTCATTAATACAAAACCAAATAAAAAGTGCAAAAGATTAGAAATAAAAAGTATTATACTAGACACTTTGTCTTCACCAAGTGATGTAAGAGACTTAGGCAAACATGGCCTTGATTGTCAAGAACTCTTACGATCAATCTTGGATCCCGAGACGACTCACACACTCTACGATGGACAATGGATGATGGTGGTGGATGATGGTGTTGTGATGGTGGTGGGTGGTAGATGAAGTGTGAGAGAGGTGGTGTGCCAAGGGATGAGATGAAATGAATCCAAGCACTCCTATTTATAGGCTGAACAGAGAGCTGGGCACGGCCCCATGTCCGCTGGGCACGGCCCCGTGTCCGTCTGACAATCTCTTTCCTCATTAATTGTAATTCGCAATTACAATAAATGCGCCTGCTGTACTTTCGACACGCCCCCGTGTCCGCTGAGCACGGCCCGTGGTGGGCAATAGAAGCTTCTATAGGTTTGTCTTTTCTGCTGCTTCTTGGGCACGGCCCCGTGCTGGCTGAGCACGGGGCGTGTTCAGTCTTCTGATTTCTCTACTTTGCTTTGGAAGGTGCCGTTGAGGGGTCGGGCAGTCCACTAATATTCCTTTTCTTGTATTTATGTTGGATTTAGCTGTCTTTTTGCTTCTTTTGCGTTTTTGAGCTCATTTAATCCTGAAAATACAAAAGGAAGACAAAAACACTCTTTTTCCAATATTAGTACTTAAAAAGGGTTAGTTTTATGCCTCATTTGATGTAATTTATATGTTGCATTTTACATACATCAAATACCCCCACACTTGAACTTTTGCTTGTCCTCAAGCAAAACTCTTTAATATGTGGCTTACACTCCCAAATGGAATAGGTAGAAGAGAAGGTTTTGGGCTTGTCGTAGAGTGTCGGGATTTCCAAGATCTTTTTGGGTTTTATTTTTATTTATTTACACTCCTATTCGTAATTATTTATTTAGAACTTTTCATAAAAGAAATTACTTATTTGGGCATAACATGCTTTTTTTAAAATTCTATTTATATACAAGTTCACATACCTCACGGGGAAATCACTCACACTCGGCCGAAGGTGTATTTTTAGTGAATCACTCGAGAGCGGCATGGAACTTATTCCTACCATAGGCTTGCCAAGAAATCAATCCTCCTCCTTTTTAACTTTTATACCTTTGTAGATATCAAGAGGACTTTGTGGGTTAAGGGTTAGGCTAGGGTTAAAGGTAGGTGGTTGGGTTAGTGGTTAGTGGAAAAAGGGCTAAAAGCGTAACAAGTGTCGGTTTTCGTATTTTTGCAACTTTTTATTTTGATGAAGCTTTTATTCAAACTAAGTTATTTTTGATTAACTTGTTTGTTTATTTTCTTTTTGCTTCATCATTATCACACAAATTTTTTTTTTTTTTTACGAAGAACCGAACTTGTTACTAAAATAAAGGGTTAAAAATGAAAAAGGTTTTGGTGGGTAAAAGGGTTTTTATTTGGGTGATGAAACGAAAAGGTTTAGGCTCAAAGGGGCTAACTAGGGGGATTTTTGGGTAGGTGGTAAAAGAAAAAGAAAAATAATGGTGTAGAAATAAAAAGGGTTAGTCCTAATGCCTCCATCATTTACTTACTCGGGTTTAAGTTGATAAGGACCGGGAATGTATTGTCATGGCAAGTTCTAGAGTCGTAAGAACCAAGCGGCTATTCACACAAGAAACGAAAAATGAGCATTTAGTCAAATGATATGTAATTGTGTGCTAAATAAAGGCTCAAAACTCACTTTTGTGGGAATGGGTTTTTATGTGATCAAGTATATATAATCAAATTTTAAATAAGTTTGCTATGCCTTTTCATAATTTTCTTATGTTGGTTCTTTTTATCACTACGCTATCGGTTGTAAATTTGTAAAAATATAACCTTTTTGAGAACTTGAATTTTCCGAGTTAAACCTAGACAAGTAAAAAAAATGAAATTCTTGAAAAAAAAATTGGGGTGATTAGCGGTTCCAATAGAGCTTTGTGTAAGGCTTGTATTTAGGACTTGCAAAATTCAAGGTTTTAGCATCCCCCCCACACTTAAATTACACATTGTCCTCAATGTGTCCCAAAAATAAATTTTTAGGCTGATTAGATGTGTAAAATAGTGTTTAAAAAGCAAAAATTTGTGTTACTGGGCACTGAACACGGCCCCGTGTTGTCCGGGCACGGCCCCGTGTTCAAGTGCCAGTAACAGAATTAAAACAAGAGAAACAGAAGCCTGGACACGGGGGCGTGTTGGGTGAACACGGCCCGTGTCCAGTTACCTGAACTGGGCGTTTTCTGCAGGGTCCTCAGCACGGGGCCGTGTTGGTTGGGCACGACCCGTGTTGAACCTTCTGAAATTGTCGGGTTGCCTTGTTCTTGTGCATGGGTTCATTTTTCTCGTTCCCCTTTTCATCCTTTACCACCATGAGTGTGTTTTATTCATGAAAGTTAAACTAACTAAAAAAAACATAAAAATTAATCTAAATAAAACTAAGGATAGTTCCGTGGAATGCCTCCATGGTGCGCCACGTTTATAAGGGTCCTTGGCTAGACCCAAAGCCTGGTCATATGTTACCCAAGTGGGATGTGTTGCATCCCATGTTACACCGTCGGAGAGCGTCATCCAAGCTTGAGTCTATGACCTTCATGTAGTTGACCGGATCTTCTTCCTCTACTCGCTTTCCACATTCAAATTTCACTTCCTCATCCCCAAACTTCAATGTAAGAGTTCCGTCATTCATATCTACCAACGCTTGGGCGGTGGCTAGAAATGGCCTCCCGAGGATGAGAGGGACATCGGTGTCTTCCTCCATGTCTAGGATGACAAAGTCGGTTGGAAAGACGAATTTGTCAACCTTAACGAGCAGATTTTCGGCGACACCTTGTGGGAATTTGACGGACCTGTCGGTGAGTTGTATGCTCATCTTTGTAGGGCTTGTTGTTCCTAGGCCGAGTCGCTTGAACATTGATGTGGGCATGAGGTTGATGCTAGCCCCAAGATCGGCTAAAGCATTTCTGACGGGGGACTTTCCAATCGAACAAGGGATTGTGAAGCTCCCGGGGTCGATTTTCTTTTGTGGAAGTTTGTTGAGTACTAGAGCTGAGCATTCTTCGCCTAAGTTAACTAATTGCAATGATTCAATTTTCCTTTTGTGAGTGAGGAAATCCCTCATGAATTTTGCATATTTAGGCATTTGGGTTAGGACCTCAATAAAAGGAATATTAACATGCAATTGTTTTAGTAAACTTTCGAACTTCGCGAATTGCTCATCAGTCTTTTGACGATTTAACCTACCGGGGTATGGAATTTGAGGAGTCTTGGTGGCCTCTTGATTTGTTGTAGAAGCTTTTTCTGGCGCAGGAGGAGTCATAGGCTGGCCAGAATGGCTTCTTTCAGTTGGCGGCAATGGAGCATCCTCGGGTCCCACGGTTCGACTTCTTAATGTGATGAGATGTACTTGTGCCTTCGGGTTCGTTTCAGTATTACTAGGTAACGCGCCTTGTGGTCTCTCGGAGAAATTTTGAGCTAGTTGATTTAATTGTTTTTCAACGTTTTGAATGCTAGCTTGTTGATTTCTGAAATTCGATTCCAATTGTTGAAATCGATCCGAGTTTTTCTTTTCAGTGTCAGAGATGAGGCGAGATACAGTATCTTCAAGCCTTTCTCTTCCACCTTGTTGTTGAGAAAAATTTTGCGGTTGTTGAAAATTAGTTCGTTGGTTTTGTTGGTTACTACTATTGCCGGGATCTCTCCAACCAAGATTTGGGTGGTTACGCCATCCTTGGTTGTAGGTACCCGTTGGAGGACCCGACGGCCTAGGTCTATTATCCATGTAGTTTACCGTTTCAGTTTGTTCATCTAATTCTTTCATACAACTCCAATTTTCATGTGACCCACCACACCCTTCACAAGCCAGAACCGAGGCCGTTTTTGTCATTTCTAGCTTTTTGATTTTTGAAGAGAGGGCCTCGATTTGGGCTTGTAAAGAGGTGCTTTCATCAACCTTATGGGCGCCCGGGGCAATGGATTTATTACCTCGGGGAGTGTGACATTGAAAATTGGTTTGAGCAATTTCCTCAATTTGGTTATATATTTCATTTGGACGACGATTACCTAAAAGTCCCCCGGAGCTTGAATCAAGTGTTTGTCTTGTGTGTGGCAACAATCCATTGTAGAAAGTGGATACTTGTTGCCATACCGCTAGACCGTGGTGAGGACACTTTCTTAGAAGCTCCTTGAACCTTTCCCAAGTTTCATATAAGGATTCCCCATCCTCTTGTGAGTATGTATTAATTTCAGTCATTAATTTAGCCGTTTTAGCAGGAGGGAAATACTTATACAAAAACTTTTGGGCGAGTTCATCCCAGGTGTTTACCGATCCAACTGGGAGGGTGTTAAGCCAAGCCTTAGCTCGGTCTTTTAGTGAAAAAGGAAACATTCGAAGGCGGATGGCGTCATTTGATGCTCCATTGATCCGAAAGGTATCACATATTTCTAAGAAGTTAGTAATATGTAGATGGGGATCCTCGTCCGCAAGCCCGTGGAAGGTTGCGGAGTTTTGGAGCATTTGTATCAAAAGCGGCCGAAGTTCGAAGTTGTTGGCCTCGACATTTGGTGCATTGATAGCGGCGCCGAGATTGCCTACGGTAGGCCGTAGGTAATCCATGAGGGTACGTTGGTCCGCCATTGGAATTGGGTCCCCCGAAGCTTTCTCTTGATTTTTAGCTTTAAGTCTTTTTCTAAGAAAGCGTTCGGGTTCTTCTAAGGGTTCTTTTATGTCTCTACTAGAACTGGAGCTCATGTACTACGTAGGAGGGTCAAATGTGGCACCTGGGTTCCAAGTCCTGCAATAAAAACAGAAAAGAACGTTGGTCAGAAAGTTCACCACGGCCCCGTGCTCAGTGAACACGACCCGTGGTCAGAGATACAGTAATTGTTTTCTGGATTTCCAGTTACTGGGAGTTGGACACGGCCCCGTGTTGCACCGACACGGCCCCGTGTTCAGCTCTCTGTAACTCAGAAAATAAAAACTGCCAGTGATGATGCTGGGCACGGTCCGTGTCTGACCGGGCACGGCCCGTGCTGAGCTTTGCAGAAGCTGAAAAACTAAGAAAAAAAAAACTAAAAAAATAAATAAAAAAATAAAAAATGATTAGGCCGTTGATTCCTAACTTTCTTAAAATCCTTGTGTTCCCGGCAACGGCGCCAAAAACTTGATGCGTGCGAAGTGTTACTTATTTTAGGTGTGTATTTTAAGCCCTTTTTAACACTTATTTTAGCCAAGTTTTAAATTTATAAAACACGATATTTTACTAACACTAAACACACATATGGGCAAGTGCACCCATCGTTGAGTGTAGTATAGCGTTGGTAAGATACCGAGGTCGTCCAAGGACACAAGAGCTTTTAGTACCGGTTTATCCTCAACGTCTAACCAAAATAAAAGTTTAGAAAAATGTTTTAAACTAAGAAAATTAAAAACTAACTAAAATGCTGAAAATAAAAATAAAAGAAAAACAGATAGACACGATGAATCACTTGGTTCCGACTCGTATCTAGTATAACCTTTGATTATTTCCGCACTTTTGCACATAATTAAGAGATTATCTTAGTTATTGTAGTAGGCCCCTCTTTTGAAGGTGACGTTACCCTCACCCCAGTAGTTTGAGTCAGCAGGGATACAATCCTAAAAGGGTGGATTATTGGAAGATAATGAATTAAGTTATTAATGCAGTATTGTGGTAGGCCCCGCTTTTGGCGGTGACGTTACCCTCGGCTAAGTAGTCTGAGTCAGCAGGGATACAGTCCTAAATAGCCGGGTTATAGTATTAATAGTAGTTAACTTATGAGGGGATCAAAGAGTTTGGACCCCCGCCATCCAATACCGTGAAGTATTGAAGGAGGTCCTACTAAATTTGACCCAGGTCCATTGCAGGACCTCTAAACGCTGAACAATGGCAAGACCTTTACCAAACCGTTCCCTTAACCCCCGACCAGGTAGCCAACATATCTCCATATAGACCGTGGAGATATGAATGGTGAAAATCCTTTATTTTATATAGACAGTAAAATAATGCCAAGACACCACGGACAAACGATAAGTAAAGATCACCTTCAACATAAGTAACTAGTTATTAAAGTCATTAATACAAAACCAAATAAAAAGTGCAAAAGATTAGAAATAAAAAGTATTATACTAGACACTTTGTCTTCACCAAGTGATGTAAGAGACTTAGGCAAACATGGCCTTGATTGTCAAGAACTCTTACGATCAATCTTGGATCCCGAGACGACTCACACACTCTACGATGGACAATGGATGATGGTGGTGGATGATGGTGTTGTGATGGTGGTGGGTGGTGGATGAAGTGTGAGAGAGGTGGTGTGCCAAGGGATGAGATGAAATGAATCCAAGCACTCCTATTTATAGGCTGAACAGAGAGCTGGGCACGGCCCCGTGTCCGCTGGGCACGGCCCCGTGTCCGTCTGACAATCTCTCTCCTCATTAATTGTAATTCGCAATTACAATAAATGCGCCTGCTGTACTTTCGACACGCCCCCGTGTCCGCTGAGCACGGCCCGTGGTGGGCAATAGAAGCTTCTATAGGTTTGTCTTTTCTGCTGCTTCTTGGGCACGGCCCCGTGCTGGCTGAGCACGGGGCGTGTTCAGTCTTCTGATTTCTCTACTTTGCTTTGGAAGGTGTCGTTGAGGGGTCGGGCAGTCCACTAATATTCCTTTTCTTGTATTTATGTTGGATTTAGCTGTCTTTTTGCTTCTTTTGCGTTTTTGAGCTCATTTAATCCTGAAAATACAAAAGGAAGACAAAAACACTCTTTTTCCAATATTAGTACTTAAAAAGGGTTAGTTTTATGCCTCATTTGATGTAATTTATATGTTGCATTTTACATACATCAACCCCACTAAAATCAAATTTGTGAAGAACTGGATCGCACCTAAATCTCCATCTAAAATTCGTTTGTTTCATGGTCTTGCTGGTTATTATCGTCGTTTTATCTCTAACTTCTCGAAGATCGCTGTTCCTTTGACCTCCTTGACTCAAAAAGAGAAACCTTTTGTTTGGGGTCCCGAACAAGAGGAATCTTTTCAAACGCTCAAGGACATGCTATGCAATGCTCCTATACTCGCGCTTCCTGATGGTAACGACGACTTCGTCGTGTATTGCGATGCTTCAAACCTTGGTCTTGGTTGTGTCCTTATGCAACGCGACAAGGTTATCGCTTACGCGTCGAGACAACTCAAGATACATGATAAAAACTACACTACTCACGACCTTGAACTTGGCGCAGTTGTTTTTGCGTTGAAAATTTGGCGACACTACCTTTATGGTACTAAGTGTGTGGTCTTCACCGACCATAAGAGCCTTCAACATATCTTCAACCAAAAGGAACTGAACATGCGTCAACGTCGTTGGGTGGAACTATTAAATGACTACGACTGCGAAATTCGATACCATCCAGGTAAAGCGAATGTAGTAGCCGACGCTCTTAGTCGTAAAACTCATGTGAAGGGTATTTGTTGTCTCCAACTCGTTAACGACCTTCAAAACCGTATTCGTGAAGCCCAATATGCCTCTATTAACGAAGGTAGTCTCTCTGTTGAGATACGAGGCGCTGTTGAACAAGATCTTGTGTCCAAACCCGATGGTATTTTGTACTATTGCAATCGTATCTGGATTCCTAATCGCGAAAACCTTCGAGACTTTCTGATGAAGGAGGCACACAAATCGAAGTATTCCGTTCATCCTGGCGCTGACAAGATGTACCAGGATATGCGTATGTCATACTGGTGGCCTGGGATGAAGAGGGATATTGCCTCCTACATTGCAAAATGTCTCACATGTTCAAAGGTAAAAGCCAAACATCAACATCCCTCTGGCTTGCTCGAACAGCCAGAAATTCCTATCTGGAAATGGGAGAGCATTGCCATGGATTTCATCACCAAGATCCCTCGTACTTCTTCTGGTCATGACAGTGTTTGGGTGATCGTTGATCGATTTACCAAATCAGCTCATTTTCTTCCCATTCGTGAAGATTTCAAAGTCGAGAAATTGGCTAGAATCTACACTGATGAGATCATCTGTCGTCATGGTATCCCCATTGACATCATTTCCGATCGTGATGCTCGTTTTACGTCTCGTCTTTGGCAAACTTTTCAATCTGCTATGGGTACTGTTCTTAACCTTAGCACTGCTTTTCATCCTCAGTCTGACGGATATGCTTCGTTCCTGCGTAATAGATTTTGGTGGCAACTGGGATTCACACTTGCCTTTGGTCGAATTCTCGTACAATAACAGTTATCATGTGGATATTCAAATGGCACCTTTCGAAGCATTGTATGGTCGCATGTGTCATTCTCCTATTTGTTGGCACGAGATTGGTGAATATCAATTCTCTAGTCCCGAGCTTATACAAGAAGTGACGGACAAGATTTTACAGGTTCGAAACAACTTACTGAAAGCCAGAAGCCGACAAAAGAGTTACGCCGACAAGCGTCGCAAACCCTTGGAATTCGAGACACGTGACTTCGTACTTCTCAAGGTATCACCTTGGAAGGGCGTGGTTCAATTTGGTAAGAAAGGGAAACTCGCACCTCGCTACGTTGGGCCTTTCAAGATTCTCGAAAGGATTGGCAAGGTTGCATATAGACTGGACCTACCTGAAGAACTCAACAATGTACTCCCTGTCTTTCACGTATCTAACCTAAAGAAGTGTCTAGCTGATGAAGGACTTCAAGTCCCATTCGAGGACCTCCAAGTCAACGAGACCTTGCATGTTGTGGAAAAACCCGTCGAAATCATGGATCAAGGAGTCAAGTTATTGAGGCGCAGTAAAATTCCTATTGTTAAGGTTCGATGGGAAGGTAAACGTGGTGCTGAATTTACTTGAGAACTCAAGAGTGACATGAAGACGAAGTATCCATATCTCTTCGCTACTTCTTCCTAAATTTCTGGACGACATTCCCTAAAGGAGGGGAGACTGTAACGCCCTGCTTCTTCGTACTTTCCATATTTAGAAAGTCTTGCTTGTATTTCTATTTTTGGAAACCTTGTGTTTTTGTGTAACAACTCTCATCAAAAGTCCTATTTATTTTATTATTTTATTCAATAGGAAACCCTAATTGAGACACCCAAGTGATTCTGCACAAACCCTAAAATTTTCAGAATCATCAGAATCAGGATCAGGGCCCCTAAAACTCAGGGGGGGTAAAACCCTAGTTACGATTATCTTAAAATCTCGCTGTTAAAAACGAATTTTACGAATTTATCAACTCAGCAAGGCTAGTCAAAGACGTGGCTACTCTATAGTGATTTCGTGCCCCTTGCGCACCGTAAGGGATAAGGCTTACGGTGCGCAAGCCTGGTCAAAATTTGTGTATAAATAGAGGGCAGTGGGACTTGATATTGTGCGTTCGTTCGACGATCAAATTCAATTTGTACGTTGAGTTATAGTACAAACAGTCCTAAAACACACACGAATCACGAAGTGCTGCCGCAATACAGGGTAATAACTCGATCGCTGCTACGATTCAATGTCCGATTGATTAAACTATCCAATGGATGTTTAAGTGCTGCCCACATTAGGGTTTATGCTTTGTCATTTGTTGTTAATTCAATGGATGTTTAAGTATCGCACTTTGTCATTCGATGTGAGGGTTTGATCTCGTGAGTTATCGTAAATGTTGTATTAAGTTACTAACCGAATTATGTGCCTGTTATTAATTTAGGTAAAAAGGCTAATCAGTAGGCTAGGCTCTGCTCAATTAAATCTGCAATGTGAGTCATTCTCTTTTTATCAAATTACTTTCAAAATCATGTTTATTTTCAAGGTTATAATTACAGGGATTAAGTTTATGTAATCACCAAATTACAGCCAGTATGTGGGGTTTTGTATACATTACTTGATAAACTTCACCATTGGACAACGAGTTAGCCAAGGGGTGATATGACCATAGTCACAGACACCATCGGGCTAAGAGGCTACCGATGAATGTCGAGTGACAAATACTGTGGGTAGTTGGTAGATATCTGAAACATTGTAATCTCCCTTAATACTGTGAATTATAACAAACAGGTCATTTTAGTAAAAAGAATGATTCACTCAGTATTTCCCACTGACAAAACCTTTTTCAAACATGTTTCAGGTGATCTGTTGTGATCCAGGAAAAGTGCCGCGAAGCACTACAAGCTTAAGGAAGTGGCTCAATATAAAATAAGGAAACATGTTTTGTAAAATAAAAGATTTCTCCGTGAAATATTATAATTGTAAATTACCGGGTTTTATCCCGAGTTGTGAAATAAAATAATCGGGAAATATTTCAGTTTTAAAAAGATCCTGATGAAAACTTCCGCTGTTAAATAAATACCAGGGGATTTTCTGTCCCGCGGCTCCTGAAACGGGTCAAACCGGGTCGGGGGCCGTGACATTTTGTAATCGTTCTTTCTTTGTAATCGTTGTAAAATCCGAGACTTGGATCATAAATAAAACTCGTATTTCATCAAACTCATGTTAATACACTTTATACGTACTCATACATTTAATTTCGCGAAACAATTGATGCTTATTCGTAATTCTTGGAAACTATGTGCTAAACTTGCATATATGTGAAACTTATGCGTAAAACGTGTTTTGATCATATACGATACTTAAACATGACACTCATACACTTAATTATACTTGGTTTATGTTCCCCACACTTAATTTGTCCTTAAACTTTGCTTAAATGTCGAAAACAACCCCTAAATGACCTAAAAACCCAAATTAATAAACTTCAGGGGCCAATTTATAATTAACTGAAACTTGAACCAGCCCCTTGTCGCAGGCCGCGAAGGGCCAAGCCCTCTATCTTCGCTCCCAGCGAGGATGTCTGATCCGGAGCCAGCTCTTAAACAGCCTTGGATTGGTCGCGAGTTTGGTGTGTTTTGAGTGATTTAACTTGTGTTTCTTGCATTTAAACCCCAACTACAACCTAACCAAACATTCCCCTATAAATACCAAGCTAATCCAAGCTCTAATCACTTTACAAACTCATCCAAATCACTCTAAAACTCTCAAAAACGCAGCTGCAAATCAGTGTTCGAGCAGATTCATCCTACTTCACAAAAGTGAGCATAACTCACTCGTTTCTTGTCCGTTTTACCTCAATATTTTTCCTATGTGCTTGGATTGACCTTAGCTTCGATTCCATGGGGTTTTTCACAGTAAATCAGTCCTTGGAACGTCGCCAAAATGGTTCCAAAGTTCACTGTTTGTTTCTGTTTTGATTAAACCTTTACTAAAACTTGTTCAACTTGAGTCTAACTCATCTCAAACCTACGTCCTTATGCTTATAACCACTCCTATGGTTAGTTAGGCTTAAAAACAAGGTTGAGACATTCAAAATCAGAAAATGAATCCTCACAAACTTTCTGTTTTGTTCAAAGGGTTTAACCCACAAGTGATGTTCGAGTTCAAAGCTTGATGAATGTGAGATTAAGGATTAACTTGGGGTGTCCTACATAAAATCCACACATTGCTTGATGATTTCTTATAGATTAGTGTTTAATATTATTGTATTACTTGTAGTTCATGACTCTCTTTGAATGTTTTTACATCAAGTGTAGTGGTGAACACTTAGAGATGCCTAAATGGAAAACTTCTCTTCCTACCTCCTACATGATTTCCATGAAACTTAGAGGTACCTAAATGAAGATTTAATCTTCTACCTCATGCTTGACTATTGGACATACTATTATATAACCTAAATAATACTTATATATACTCTTCAACATTCGAACCTTTGATAATGAACTTGTGTTCATTCGTCAAAGTACTAGACTAATATTATCTAAGACCTAAACCTTGTTATGATTCTAATGGGTGTCCTACTCATGAAAACATTATACCCTTTGAGGTTTTATAGTGTCAAACAAGTGTTATGTGTTAAAAGATGGTTACTTTCATATGTTATATTTTTGTGTTTTAAAACTCCGAATCTTCATTCCACCGTATTATTCCCTATACTCATACACTTTGCTTCTTCATGTAGAAGGACTTGGTGTTCCAACCTCCTAATCAACAAACAACTCACTCGCGGATTCTTAAGTTCAAGACTTGCAAAACCGTGAGTACATTCGACCCGTTTACTTTTAAAGACCCTTTGGGTTGTAACATGTTAATATACAAAATACACACTCACACACTTAACCATTCTTTATACTATCAATCTGTTATACATGCTACTTGTTTACTTAGGTTCATGCTAGATTATACATGCTATATGTCATTAACTTTGCTAAGCCCACAACATAACATATATAGCGCTATAGGAGTAGCACACCACCCGTCGGGGTCTTGTTAAGCCTTTATTCTAAACGGCCTCGCCACTTTTGTGGCGAGGAATGCTAAATACTAGTGGACACTTGGGTTTGACGTATTGCTATGCATGCTAGTTACCGTGTTTACAAATTGCCATGTGGATTCGAGAAAATGCTTTTATACTTATGCTATACTTATTCAAACCTTGTGTACTTGCATTTGCTTTTGCATTGAAATTATTTTGAACATGTTACAGGTTGAGGATGATGATGCTATGAAGCGAAGTAGTGATGATGCCTAGATACACATTTAGACGTCTTAGGTTTAAATTGTTGTATCAATTTTGTTATGTTTATGTTACGAACAATGTTGTTATTTGAATTTCTTGTAATGTGTTGACACTTTTATTATGAAATGAAAATGGTTGATTTAAATATTGTCACAAATAGTGTTATGAAGTCTCTTGCAATCTATTTCGTCTTATCCCGATGATTCCGCCATCGGTTGGGGTGTGACAGTTGATCATTCTCTTAACTAGTGCCTTTGATTATGTCACTGTTGATCATTCTCTCAACTAGTGACTCTTGTCATTTCACTGTTGATCATTCTCTCAACTAGTGACTCTGAACTTAGTAGTGTCCCATGACATTACTTTGTCAAATATATTTTCTCTTGCACAAAACCAATTAGCCTAGAAAATGAAATATATCATTTTCTGTCAAACTGGTAGCTATAACTTTATTAAATATAATATATTAATTAAATAACTGTGATATTATTATTTAATATATTAACATGACTAAGATTTAAAATATAATCTTGGTATATTAAAAGTAGAATATATTATATTTGACATATTTTATTATGATATACTTTTATTGGCTAAACATTATTTTATAATGTTAATAATAATTTAGGTTTGTTAAATATATTTTCTTTAATATATATTTTAGTAATGATTAATAAAGCTATATTTTGTATACACACCATTTAGATTTATTTCAATCACACATTAAATTTATTAATGATTTTATGTAAAAATAATATTAGTTAAAGATTATGGCTACTAGGGCACAATCCCCCTCGTGCTTGTGGTCATGCTACTATTGGTTAACTTTTTGGCCAATAGTAATGAGGGTCAAGTAATGTATAAAAACCCCACATACCGGCAATTCTTGTAGAATATAAAAATTTAATCACTGTAAGTATAACTGATAAACATTTAGGATTTTGAAAAGCATTTTTAAATATAACTGTATCACAAAAAGGTGATAAAAAATTGAATGACTCACAAACTGTGAGAAAAAGAGAATGGACTCACTTTGTAACTTTAGGGTTCAACTAAAAGTCTCCTGGTATAATCTTGGGTATAACTCCTGAGCTTTTTAATAAATATATAATGCACTCGCGTTAAATATAATAACCCAAATTCAACTTTATCAATACTACACGAGACAGAACACCAACGTACTTAGTCGGGCAGAGCCTTGACATGCGTTACGGGGCCCTAGATCAATCGGACAGGGTATCGACTTAGTGATCATGGGTTAAAACACTTAAAACGGGGTAGAGCTTTATTATTATTATTGGTATAATATAAAAGGAAATTTTGAATTAAAGAGAGAGAGAGAGGGGTGATATCTAGAGAGAGGGAGTAGAAAGAAAGGAAATTTTGAGCAAATGAGAATGTCGCCATTGTATTCTATTTATAGATGGTTTTTTACTTGAAAAGTAAGTTATTGATAAGATTCCTTATGACTCAATGGTACACGTACCTTATCATACTTAATGCATGCATACTCAAAGTTTTAGTTTGAGTTTTGAATTTTTATTTTTCTTTATTATCTTATGGAGGACACGTCCACCATTTTTTTTATCAATTTCATATATATATATATATATATATATAGTTTAGTTATTATTATTTTATTATTATATATTATAATTAATTCAGCTGCCTCACTCATTTGGTGCACATAACTTCTAAAATATGACGTTTTATAAAACAATGAAAATGTCATTAGAACGAGAATATTTGTATCTACATTTTGAACTAAGTTTTATTAAAAATGGAGTAAGTTCAAATATAATGTATTTTTATAATTTAATTATTAAACGGTTCCTAGGTCCGTCTAGGTACTTCATATTTCTAACACTCAACTTACCCGTAATCTACCCTTCTAATGATATAAGTTTTTATATACTTTATTTTAATATAAAAATAGAAATGGCACATATATACCGGCCGATTAATTAGTATAACATTCCAACCAATTATATATAAAATAGTTTTAAAACTATGTAAAAACGTATAAGAATAAAATGGGTCGAACAATTATATTAAAAATAAAACTAGTTACTAGTGGTTAATAAATTTAAACAACTTATAACTCTTATATGAAAAAATGGAAAGGTTACAACACAATTGACTAAAAACATAGTAAATAAACGTTAATAAATTGAACTTACTTCAGTAGCTACATCTTTGGCAACTTTTGCAATCTCCTTAACAAGACAGTCAGTTATGGGCTTCTTGTGATCTTTAAGAATAGCGATAGCTTTGTGCAACAATTCCGCTCTTTTCCATAACGGTGTTTTAGCCCATAACTTTTGTGCAGATTTTACTGATTCCATCACCTTGTTCACTTCTACTTGTGTGCATGCTGCATGACAATAACAAGTTTAAATCCCTATAAAATGGGTTGAATTTCTTGATTTTCATGTGTACCCAGTTAGCGAAATGGATAAAATATATAAAAAAATGTTCATTTGTTGTCTACAAGTTGACAAGTGACTATTTGATCATTCAAAATCTTCGAACAAACAACCTTGCATATATTTATCTAATTATTTATAGTCAATTTATCATTATGATAACAAACCTTAATATCAGCGTATAATATACTCATTGTTCAATATATTATCCGATTTTCAAAATACGTCGAACAATTGAACACCATAACTACCAATAGTTTTAACCGTGACAGTGACGGTGGGTGGTGGTGGGCGACGGCGACGACAGTGGTTGTGGTGGGCGACAACAGTGGTGGTGGTGGTAGGGTTTGTTGGTGGTGGTGGGGTGAGATAAATAATAAAGATGAAAGATGTACTAAGCTTTTTTGTTATGAAACTAATTTATGGTGGACCAAAATACCCTCCCCTTCTATATTAAAAAAAAGAGTAAATTACAAGTTTTGTTCTTTATGTTTACATCAAATTGCAGGTTTGGTCAAAAGTTTACAGGCGGTGTCCTTAACCTTTCAAAATCTTGCACGTTTTGTCCTTTAGCCCAAACCTAGTTAGAAATCTCAGTTAATTTTTGTCATGTGCAATGCACATGAGGGCACACTAGTCTTTTTATCTCTCAACCCATGGTACCTTTGTTCTAAATCCTTAAAAATCAACACACAATTTCAACAGAACTTAATCTTCAATCATTCAACTAAATTCAAATCAAATTTTAAACAGCTCACTCACATAACCCTATACATTTTCAATCATTCAACTAATGTCAAAGAAATCAAAACAACAAAAGAATACATTTTGTATTCAAAATTTGATCTATGTTATGACATTAACATCAGCTTATGAGATGACTAATTAATACTGAGATTGCTTGTTTTCTAAATTGGTTTTTTCTCTTGAAAATCAATGAATCTGTACAGAGAGCAAAACTTACACCATCAACCCTATCGTTCTCTGTATCCTCCTCCTATTCTTCTCCATTTTTTATCACAGAATTCAAGTCTCAAACAAACTTGATGAGGAAGAAGATGTAACTCAAGAGGATGCCTGGGCTATTATCAGTTCATATTTCGAAGAAAAAGGTCTTGTTCGTCAACAGCGTCTTCGAATATGCCGGTTTATGCTGCTGCTGATTATTATGATGATGATGATGAGGATCATAACGGATCTGGCTAGGGTTATCTATGGACTCTTCACCACCACCTGCAACATCATCGTCTTCTTGAACAACGACATCGTTGTTATTGTGTTGTTGATGATGTTGATGTTGATGATGTAGGTTTACGGATTCGTAGATTGATGAATGATGGTGGTTGTTCGTGTTGGTTTCCGACATTCTTCGATTGCATCAAGCAGAAGGTGAAATTGAATATGATTTTGAGGTGAATTGATATGAGATTTAACGAATTGAAGCGAATGATTTGTATGTTTTAGAAAGGGGAAAAAGCAAGTTTTTTGGAGCCCTAGTTTTAGCAGGATGAGGATTTCACAATTTTGGATTTTGATTGAAAATATTTTAAACTCTTTTGTTTTATTTTTTAAATACTATTAAATAAATGAGGTAAAAAGACTAAAATGCCATTGAGTGATCAGATTTAACCAAAAAATCTAACTGGGTTTAGCCTAAAGGACATAATGTGCAAGATTTTGAAACGTTAAGGACAAAACTCGTAAACTTTTGCGCTAAAGGACAACGCCTGCAATTTGGTGTAAACCTAAATGACAAAATTTATAATTTACTCTAAAAAAACTTAGGAAATACTCTTTAAATCACCCATTTTGATAAATATTTTTTTCAAACCCTTTTGAAAAAAAAAAAAAAACCTCTAAAAACTAGTTCATATTTAACTCCCCGAAAAGTCCTGATTCCGGGCATGTTTGGCTTAGCTTATTTTCAACTTTTGCAAAAGGACTTTTGCCCAAAATAAGTCAGGAAATCCTGACTTTTGGCAAATCATAAGGACTTTTGCCCCTTCAAAAGGAAAGCCAAACACTTTTCAAAAGTCCTTTTGCCATTCAAAAGTCCTTTTACCTTCAAAATAAGGAACCCAAACACCCACTCCTTTATCTTCAACTTCGATCTGCGTACCTATACATACATACCCCTCTTCCCCACGCAACTAAGCTCTTCTTCAGTTCACACAATTACAATTAGGTCAAACAAAATTCAAAACAACACCTAACTTCTTCTGGTAAGTTCTCTGAGTTTCGCAATTGTTAATTTCGATTTATATCTCTAACTTCTAATTTGTAATTTTTTCGATCATTAGGTATAGCGATCATGAGTGACGATTCCGTTATGAATCCAGAGCTCGTAATTAATCACAAATTTCCACAGGTAACTTATTGTTAGTGATTCATTTCTGTTATCTGTTTTATTTCAATTAGTATGATTTTTGGCTGTTGTGATGATATGGAATCAGTGTCTGTTTGAAATTAGTTGGATATATTGTTACTGATTTATTTCTACTATAGAATTATCAATTATGAACTGAGATTTATAGAAAAAAAAGTTGCTATTTGACTTTAGAAATTAAATGGATTGATTTCATATTTAAGTTTAGGAAAATTAAATGGATTGATTACATGTCATAATCTTCAATTTAACCTAAACTAGTATTTTACCCGGCCGTATTGCGCGATATAGTTGTAAAAGAAGAAAAAAAGCAACTTTATTGAAGTTTATGGACTGTATGTTAACTTTAGCATTTTACCCGCGCGTTGCAGCAGTACCAGTACGGTACTGGCATTCGGTGTGTGTGTGTGTATATTTATATTAATGTCCTGACTTCATATATGAGTTTGGAAATTAAATGAATTGATTACATGTCATAATCTTTAATTTAAACCTAAATGGATTGATTCGTATTTGACTTTGGAAAATTAAATCAGATGTGTTATTTTTCCAGTTTTAAATGTATACATCATGTAGTCATAGAGTATAGTCATGTCAAACTAGGGGTTTTTGGCTGTGAGTTTTAACGGTGTTTAACTGATTGTTAAGTCACTTTTGAGCTAAGGGTGGGGGTGGCAGGTTTCTTCTCGTGATTACCTGATTATTTAAGGTCAAATAACTAGTTACAACAAAACTAGTTAGAAAATGTCAAAGATGTTGGATATTATGTTTAAAATTGGAACTTGCAGATATGCATTATGCCATGTGACTATGTCATGGTTTCTGTCCTACAAAGTTTAATCATACATTTTTTTTAGCCAATAATTTTACTTATCACACTGATCATATAAGTATAGGTTGAATGATGTGATTGAACCAATATATTATATTTGACCATGATCGGTTTAATTTGATTTCATTCTACTTTGTTGCAGGTGACTCACACCTACAGTGAAAGGTAGGATTTAGATGTATATCGAATTATTTTGTTCTGTTTGACACTTTCAAGAAGCTGGTTTGTAACTACTCTTTCACACATCAATTTCTCCCCTTTATCTAAAACAGAGATGTCGCACTATACGCCCTTGGAATTGGAGCATGTGCGAAAGATGCATTAGATGATAAGGAGCTCAAATATGTGTACCATGAAGATGGCCAACAATCCATCAAGGTGCTACAAATTAGATAAATCTCTCTTTTTAAAAAAAAAAATCTTCCACAAATGTTACTATCACCTTACCAAACCTATACTTATAGCATACCATCAAGGTGCTACAAATTGGATGAATCTTATTTTCTAAACAAATAAATACAGTGTCAGATATGATTACAAAGGTTATATATAATATAACGATTTAGGAGGTTTTATGCATTAAAAAGTACTCTGCGGTTGACTTTCGACCCGTTTCCTGTTTGATTTGTTTGAAATGAAGCATAATGCCTAACCTGAATTGACCCATTGATAAGCAAGCCGGAATTAACCCTTTATTAACTGAGTTTGAAAATTCATTATTCTACGGTAGCTTTATACGATTTCTGTATTTTAAATTAAGAACGTGATAGACACCGGAAAATAAAGGGCTGATTTATTGAAATAATAAGATAGTTGGCCTGATTCAAGATGGCTAATCTCCAATGGAAAAACACTGATAATTAAACTAAACAAGACGTAGAAAACTAGGGCATAAATGAAATACTAAAATAAGAAATAGAGAGGTTACTAATCCTAAAGTTTAGCCCTTAAATTCAGCCCTTTGACTCGTTCTTGACTTTCACTCCAATAGCAGTCAACCCCTCATTAATTTAGCCCTAAATCTTCGCTCTTCATTGACTGGGTCAAGGTAATTGAACTGGGACCCGTTGGACCCAGACGGGTCAACCCGCTGATAAGGTAGAGTCCTATCAATACTTCCCGCCTTTGTGCCATCCCATACTGATGGTGACATGTAGTAGAGTTTTGAGCTTCTTGTTGGTCGGTGTCGAAAACCCACCTTTGTGCCATCCCATACTGATTTGGCATGTCATTTTGACACCTGGTTGAAGTTGGCAGTGATGCGATCAGCAGTACAAGAGCTGTTGGAAACTTTGTCCCTTGTATGGGCGTGGTTGTAAACAACACGGGGGAGGGTACTCGTAGAACAGGTGTGATTGTTGGTGATGGTGGAGGTCTGTTTGAGGACGAAGTGAGGCAAGGAGAAGTGTAGGTAACGATGTGCTTTGGTGGCAATTCAACGGTAATATGTGGTGGGGTGGCAGAAGTAGGTGGTGGAGATGCTACTGTTGAGGGTTGTGCTAGAGGAGATGGTGATGTACGAGCGGAAAATGATGGTGAGGATGGTATGGTCCCCTTGACCAGATTTGTCAATAGGCCTTGAGGTTCATCCTCGGGTTCTAAATTATGTTTAGGATGAGCAATGTGAGTGGGGATTGTTAAATAAAATAGATAAAATATCCACTTGCTAGCCAATTATTTGTTTCAGTAGATAATGTTTCTAGAATAATTATTCTGCAACTTGCCTATTAGAATATTGGTTTCTTATCCTATAAATAGTATGTATGTTGTAACCTTTCATAGTGTGAAATACAAGTTGTTCTTTGAGTGTTCACCATTAGTTTTCAGTTTCTTTCATGGTATCAGAGCCAATGGCTCTATTGGCTCTCGTATTGATCTTTTTTCAGCACAAGTCTGAGTTCCTATTATGTCAGTAACGGCTGTCTTCAGGTCTGATTCTGATTCTTGTTTCAGCACAAGTATTGATCCTTGTTTCAGCACAAGCCTGTCTGAGTTCCTGTTTGGTTGTGACTTCCTGGTTCACACCGGATTTGTTTCTGATCAGTATTATTTCAACACAAGCCTGTCTGAGTTCCTGTTTGGTTGTGACTTCCTGGTTCACACCAGATTTGTTTCTGATCAGTATTATTTCTTGGGGATCTTTGAAAGTTGATGTTTTCAGCGTATCTGGTGTTTATCAATCGGTATTTCTAGTGCATTTAGACATTTACCAAATTTCGGTTTTGCATCAGATTTTCGCATCAGATTTCTGGACCTGATTTTTCGTATAAGCTTTTCAGATCAGATTTTCAAATCAGTGTTCGCGTCAGAATTTCAGATCAGATTTACAGACCAGATTTTCACATCAGATTTTTTGGTTTGTTTTCTTTTAACCTTTTCCGAATCTCATTATCATCAAATTTCTGGGCTCTTCACACTTTAATTTCCTAAACATCAGATTTCTGGTTGGTATCTCCGATTTCTGGTTCAACATTAATTTCTGACTTTGACTTAACTTCTGGTCAAATTTCCAGATTTCTAGCTTTGACCTCTGACGTTGACTTTATTTCTGGTCAAACTTCCAGATTTCCGACTTTAACTTTTGATTCTTGTCAACCATTCCATTTTTTTTCTTGTTTCTCTAATCTTTGGTTTATTATATGACTTTTCATTACTTCTGTTTGTTAAAATCCCGATTGTTAAAATGACTGAACTCAAAGATTCATCAAGTGTCGTCAATAAAAGGTGAACGGAGCTTTGCTACTTCAACTCTTCAAGTCATGATATTAGTGTGTACAAAAAAAATCAGGTCAAATAAATAAATATCAGATTTGTAAATTGATGATCTAAGATAAAAGAAATTCAACCTCTTTTTTGTCCCTTTTAAGTTTTAACTTAGTTTTTGATTTGTAGTGAATTTTATTTTTTCTACTTATTGCTTAATTTATCTGAGTATTTAATAAATTAAAAAAATAATCCTATGTGGCATAGCCACGCGGGCTAGCCACGCCAAACCACACCGCCCCAAATTTAAAGAGGGCCAGTGGTGGCCCCAAATACCACGTGTCGGACCATGCCCCAAACCCCCGTCTCACCATACCCCACAGTCTTATATTTTAGTAATTTGTTTCATTTTAGTCGTTTAATGTTTTTATTTATTTAGTTAATGTAATTTTTTTTACATTTATTTAATCTAGTTTAGTTTGCCAGCTGCCCTAACCCTGCTTCAATCAATCAAAGTAGATCGGCTACTGTGGTAATGTACACCGGTTACTGTGTTCCAGCGAGGGTTCCGACTACTGTGGCAATGTAGACCTGCCCTAACCATCATCACAAAAACAGCAACATTCAATCAATCAAAGTACACCGGCTGTGTGTGTTCTGCCGAGGGTTCCGGCGAATAACATAACCATCAACACAAAAACATCAACATTGAATGCCAAAAAAACATTGAATGGTTATGATTGAATACATTCAAATAGCATCAAAACATTGAGTGCTTATGATTGAATGCATTCAAACATCAACATCAATTAAACTAACATAGCCATACTAACAAACTAACATAACCATCATCACAAAACGACGACCACCACCCTCCTTATACCGACCATCCGCCGTCTTTCTGGAAAAAACCCAAAAGACCATGTCGGTTATA
The DNA here is from genome assembly GCA_030545235.1 of Helianthus tuberosus. Lineage (NCBI taxonomy): Eukaryota > Viridiplantae > Streptophyta > Magnoliopsida > Asterales > Asteraceae > Helianthus > Helianthus tuberosus. Next base: position 11,892,955 of record CM060429.1, on the reverse strand, counting down.
ATAGTAGCCCTTTTCTTCATCAAAACCTATATCCTTTAGGTTGATATGAGTCTTCTGCCACTTCTTTGGAGACAGAGGTGGAGGCAGAGATGGAGGTGGAGACAGAGACGCAGGCACCGGCGGAGACGGGGACTTTATAGTGTCGGAACAAATTTTCACACACATTATGATCAACATAAACGAAACAACTAAAACAATGATAATAAAAACCACCATGGCCACCATCGGAGAAGGTTTCATTGGAGAAGGTTCCATCGGAGAAGGTGGTTCCATCGGAGAAGGTTTGGGGTTTGTGTACAATTGAGTGAGTTTGGTATGTGTAATTGTGATGTGTATATATATTAACTAGCAGGGTGCCCGCGCGATGCGGCAGGGGCGACACTTTGCATCAATGGACTCGTATAATCGTTCTGGTCAAAAGCCCTAAAAAATCTGTTTGTAATTTGGAAAAAAGCTTAAGTCCATTAAGTTTTTTTAACAGGGGACCATTGTAGGAAAATAGGTGAAAGGTGGGACTGGTGGGGGGAATATTCTGAGGTGAGATTATTAATGGCTAATAAGGTCTAGTTGGGATTATTACAGGCCAATTCCCCTATATTTTATTAGTTTCTCAAGTGCAATTATTTAGAAAGCCAATTTCTAAATATTCTAAGTGTTAATATTTATTTGTTTGATCATATCATGAATAAATATTATAGGTGTTTGTCTAGCTTGTTATTGGGTATGACCGACTTGGATCATAACGTACTAGCCACATCAATTTAATATGTGTCTTGGGCATACAGAGTCCAACAATCTCTCACTTGCACAAGATACATAGAAGATTGATGCAAGCAGTAAATACCGCCTAACAACGGTTTACTACCCCTAATACGTATGATGAAGTGCCATTCAATAACATCATCCCCTTCAAGTCCCTTACTTGAACATGATTTAGGTGAATCTATCATTTATCCTTTCGTTACAGATGTCATGTCAAATCCAGAGACAGTGTGTGATCATTCTCTGTTGATTTAACTTTAGCAGGCCTTAGACATCTTACTCTCAACGAATAAGAGGAACAAATCCCTTCTTGACTACATACGTCTCTCACAATCACCTTGTACCACACCGGAGCTTAGCCTTATGTACTGTCTTATTACAGACAGAGAAGAACTAAGTCAAGGTATAATATTTGGTGAATATCAAGACCCAATATGTATCTCAGGTCAGAGGATACTATGATATTCGCCTTTGCTCAAATTTACTTATGATCAATCACAAATGATTCCATGCAGTAACATTTGAGAGCGGGTCAGTCCAATATTTGTATCCAACAAATATCTATGAACCTTGGCAACAAAGCTTTGCTCTATATCCATACCTAATGAATATCCACCAATCCAAGTTCATAATAGTCTTACATTCATATTTGTTCCCACAAGTATGATCGACTACGGACATTTAGAATAATTAATTTATTCACGGATTTAAACATGCTAAAAATGGAACATAACTCGAAATACCATAAAAGAGTTAAAATAACAATTGTTCCAATATCCAAATACAAAATAAATCAAATCCAATCACTAGAATATTGAAGTCCTAAGGCACAAGTATGACCCTCATGTTTTGGCCGTTCAAGAAGCTTCTTGAGTGGATCCGCAAAGTTTTGATCGGTGTGAACTTTGCGAATACATAGCTTTCCCTTTTCAACTTCATCCCTTACCAGAAATGAGCACCGCAATGCAAAGTGTCACCCCCGCCGCATCGCGCGGGCAGCCTGCTAGTTAACATATATACACATCACAATTACACATACCAAACTCACTCAATTGTACACAACCCCCAAACCTTCTCCGATGGAACCACCTTCTCCGAGGGAACCTTCTCCGATGAAACCTTCTCCGATGGAACCTTCTTCGATGGTGGCCATGGTGGTTTTTATTATCATTGTTTTAGTTGTTGTGTTTATGTTGATCATATTGTGTGTGAAAATTTGTTCCGACACTAGTAAGTCCCCGTCTCCGCCGGTGCCTGCGTCTCTGTCTCCATCTCCATATCTGTCTCCAAAGAAGTGGCAGAAGACTCATATCAACCTAAAGGATATAGGTTTTGATGAAGAAAAGGGCTACTATTATAACCGACAGGGTCTTTTGGGTTTTTTCCAGAAAGATGGCGGATGGTCGGTATGAGGCGGGTGGTGGTGGTCGTTTTGTGATGATGGTTATGTTAGCTTGTTAGTATGGTTATGTTAGTTTAATTGATGTTGATGTTGTTTGAATGCATTCAATCATAAGCATTCAATGTTTTTTTGGCATTTAATGTTGATGTTTTTGTGTTGATGGTTATGTTATTCGCCGGAACACACATAGCCGGTGTACTTTGATTGATTGAATGTTGCTGTTTTTGTGATGATGGTTAGGGCAGGTCTACATTGCCACAGTAGCCGGAACCCTCGCTGGAACACAGTACCCGGTCTACATTGCCACAGTAGCCGGTCTACTTTGATTGATTGAAGCAGGGTTAGGGCAGTTGGCAAACTAAATCAGATTAAATAAATATAAAAAAATTACATTAACTAAATAAATAAAAACATTACACAACTAAAATGAAACAAATTACTAAAATATAAGACTGTGGGGTATGGTGAGACAGGGGTTTGGGGCATGGTCTGACACGTGGTATTTGGGGCCACCGCTGGCCCTCTTTAAATTTGGGGCGGTGTGGTTTGGCGTGGCTAGGCCGCGTGCTATGCCACATAGGATTAATTTTTTTTTAATTTATTAAATACTCAGATAAATTAAGCAATAAGTAGAAAAGATAAAATTCTCTACAAATAAAAAACTAGATTAAAACTTAAAGGGACAAAAAAGAGGTTGAATTTCTTTTATCTCAGATCATCAATTTACAAATCTGATTATTTATTTATTTGACCTGATTTTTTTTTGTACACACTAATATCATGACTTGAAGAGTCACACTATGAAGCTCTGGGAGAGGGTAATTGAAACTAGAATTAGAAGAGAAACTCAGGTTTCACTTAAACCAATTTGGATTCATGAAAGGGAGGTCAACTACAGAAGCGATACATATTATAAAGAGGTTGATGAAAAAATATAGAGCGAAGAAGCAAGATTTACATACGGTGTTTATCGACCTGGAAAAGGCATATGACACTATCCCACGGCAGCTGATTTGGGATAGTTTGGAGGGTCGAGGGCTACCGGGGAAATATATAGACATAATTAAGGATACATACGATAGAACGGAAACTAGTGTCCGCGCGCCTGTAGGAGATACAAACTTCTTTCCTGTGGAGGGTCCACCAGGGGTCTGTGTTGAGCCCTTTTCTTTTTGCGGTTGTCTTGGATAGTTGTCCAAGTTGATTCAGGAGACAGTTCCGTGGTGCATGTTTTTTGCAGACGATATTGTGTTGATTGCAGAGACTAAACAGTGCCTGAACGCGAGGGTAGAGGAGTGACGAGTAGCTTTAGAGGGCAAGGGCCTAAGGATTAGTTGATCTAAGACTGAGTATCTACACTGTGATTTCATTGGTGTAGCCAATGACGATGACACCCAAATCACCATTGAGGGTCAATTGGTCCCGCAGGTAACTAGATTTAAGTATCTGGGGTCGTTTGTACAAAGAGATGACATAGATAGTGACGTAACTCATCGCATACAGGCTGGCTGGTGTAGATAGAGGGCAACCAGTGAAGTACTGTGCGATAGGAGGTTCCCAACTAAACTAAAGGGGAAATTTTACAGGGTAGCAGCTAGGCCCGCTATGCTATATGGAACAGACTGTTGGGCTATCAAGAAGACACAGGCGCGTAAGATGGAGGCAGCAGAGATGAGGATGCTGAGGTGGATGTGTGGACACACGAAGTTAGATCGAATAAGAAATGAAGTTTTTAGGGAAAGATTAGGAGTGGCTAGTATATCGGAGAAGATTAAGGAGGGGAGATTGAGATGGTTTGGGCATGTGAAGCGGAGGGAAACGACGACCCCAGTTAGAGTAGTGGAAACTCTTACTTTGGAGAGGAGGAGAGGAAGAGGCAGACCCAAACTGACATGGGATGAGCAGATTATGCATGATTTACTAGAGTTGCATCTTTCTGAGGACATGGTCCAAGATAGGACTTCGTGGAGGCGTAGGATTAGGGTTAAGGACTTCTAGAAGATATTGCAGTAAGGTCTTAGGTGTATTTTAGGGACGTAGGTTTTCCTTACTCTTTAAGGGACTTTTCCGGTGATCGCCTTCTTGTGTTTATGCCCAAATGATGTTGTATGCTATTATACATGATTTACATTATATTGTGTCACTCTGACCACTTTCTTAGTATGGTTGACTTCTTATTTCTAGATTCTTTGACTTGGTGTGTTGGTATGCTGTTCGTTTTCGAGCCGAGGGTCTCTCTGGAAGCAACCTCTATCCCTATGGATAGAGGCAAGGTCTGTGTACATCCCACCCTTCCCAGATCCTATAAGTAGCTTTGCTATTTGTGGGATTTACTGGGTATGGTTGTATGGTTGTGTGAAGAGTTGAAGTTGCAATAATCAAACTAAACAAGACATAGAAAACTAGGGCAGAAATGAAATACTTAAATAAGAAATAGAGAGGTTACTAATCCTAAAGTTTAGCCCTTAAATTCAGCCCTTTGACTCGTTCTTGAATTTCACTCCAATAGCAGTCTACCCCCCATTAATTCAGCCCTAAATCTTTGCTCTTCATTGACTGGGTCAAGGTAATTGAACCGGTACCCGTTGGACCCAGATGGGTCAACCCACATAAGCAATATGTTAATGTATTTTTTTTATTTTTTTTTATTTTTTGCTAATGACATGGTTTAAACTTTTTGAGCCACTTGATCCTTTCTAGGTATTTCCAACATTTGCTGCTTTATTTTCCATTGGACTTACTTCGCAACTAAGCCAGTTGCCAGGATTTGCGTAAGTGACCGGACTGTATTGCTGGCTCTAACTGATCAAGACTTTTTTCTTAGTAAGATTTCAAATTTGTTTATAAATTCTTCAGGTTTGATCCACGGCTTCTTTTACATGGACAACAATATATTGAGATCTACAAGCCTTTACCTACAAATTGTTTGGTAAGAATGTGTTTCACAATTTCAGGTTGACTTGACCTTCCGACAACTTATCTTAATTTTACAAATAACAAATGTATCAAATATGCCTAGAGCAATCGTCATCAAAATAAATGGTTCATTGTTTTTTATTAAAACAAGTTAGGAAGTTGGGAACACTTAAATTTTAGTATGCCACGAACAACTTTTATAACATGCTTGACCTGTTCCCTTTTTAGCTAAATTTTTAAATTTTGTTAGTTTGACCCTTCAGCAGTAAAATGTTACTCAAAACGGACCCATTTTGAACATCAATGGTTTAGAATTGTCACCAGTAAATAATAGTTGATTTATTGCAGTCGCATTGTTTTTTGCTGCTGACTTCTTTTATTGTTCTTGCACTTGCAGATGCAGAACAAATCAAGCATTGTTGGATTGCATGATAAAGGTTTGGTCGAGCTTTTTAGAATCTGGAAAATTTATTCCTCAAAAGTCAAAACTTTCAAAATTTCGATAAAATCTTCAAAACTTTCAAAAATTTTGATTTAAATTAATGGTGACCAAAGGCAATAGATGATGGTGCTGTGCTTGTACCTTTTACCATGTTGACTTTTTTTGATATGGTGCCTAGAAATCAGTTACGTGCTGTCAAGGTCAAAGAGTACATTGAATCGAAAGTTTGAATGTTTTTATGGGGCAAACAAAATTAATAACCCGAATCGAAATTGGACTTAAGCTGGTTATCTTGTTTTAGAAATAACCCTTGATAAAAGTTTGAATATGAACGGTTTTTTACTTCGAAGGTCATAAATAAAGCTATAACTTGATCAGCAAGAATTACTCTGGTATTTGTTTTTTATAGGTAAAGCTGCAATTCTTGAGATTGAAGTTGTAAGTTATGAAAAAGAGACTGGCGAGCCATTATGCATGAACAGGTTAATACATGTGAATGATGGTCATTGAAGTGGCAAGTTCGACCCATTTATTGTTAAATGTGTTGATTTTTGTTATATGTTAATTTTTCTCCAACCGACCAAACGGGCAAACAAAGAAAAGAGTAAAGTACATGAATGGTACATGTGGTTTAACAAAGTTTTGGATTTGGTCCCTAGCTTTCCAAAAGTACATGGATGGTCCCTGTGGTTTGCACTTTGTAACAAATTTAGTCCGTAACTTGGACCTGCTTAAACCTTTAGATTTTTTGGCTGGGGACTACTTGCGTTACAAAGTGCAAACCACAGGGACCATCCATGTACTTTTGGAAAGCTAGGGACCAAATCCAAAATTTTGGTAAACCATAGGGACCATCCGTGTACTGTGTACTCCAAAGAAAACTTATCGGAAATGAAAACGGATGAAGGGGTCAAAAGTCACCCACAATGTATTCAAAATGTATAAACGTCAAGTTGATTTATAAAAAAATATTAGATTATTCTTGTCACATTATAGCTTATTCTAATGATACTTGGGTTAAATTATTTGATACTTAAAAGAAAAGAAACTGTTTATTTATTCAACTATTTTTATTTGAAAGCAGAACAACTGTATATTTGAGGGGTGCTGGCGGCTTTTCAAAATCATCTCAACCGTATTCTTTCACCAAGTATCCGAGGGATCAAACATCTTCAAAAACTCCCAAGACTCAACCCTTTGTAGTACACGAGGAATGTACTCAGCCCGCACAGGTTTGTAAAGCCGAAATTTGACTTGACGTATTAATAAAATGCTTGACTATTTGCTATATGTCTAAAGATACCCTTTAACAAAGATAAAGTAAAGCAATCTCGTCGATCCTTTAGGTAATTATTACTATTTAAGTTGATGCTAAATCGTTATGATACCATGCAGGCGTTGCTTTATAGGCTCTCGGGTGATTACAACCCTTTGCATTCAGATCCTAAGATTGCAGAAGTGGCAGGGTATGTTCGTTGGCTGCTGAGATGTTTCATGTTTTGAGATTTTTGTTTATTTTAGTCAGAGGTAACAAATAGGCGGTTTGGGACTTTGGGTTAGGGGTCAACTCAAAACGGGTCTGGTTCGGCCAACACTTTTCTATCAAATTTTTTGAAACATAAAAAATAACTAATGCAGTAATTATTCCATATCATTGTATAAGTATACAATTAAAATTAATATATCATATTGTTAAACAAAGAAATTAAGAGTTAGTAAGAATTCGTATCCACCTCGTGTGACTAGGGCTGTAAACAAGCTGTGTTGAGCCGAGCCAGGTTGAGCTTGAGCTCGAACGAGCCAGCTCAGCTCAACTTGTTTATTTTATCTAGCAGAAAAGTCGAGCTCGGCTCCTAAAATGTTCAAGCCCGCTTGAGCCAAATCGAGCCGGCTCGTTAATGTTTTTTATTTTTTTTTTAATTTTGGTTACAATTATTGATAACATAAAAAAAAAACTACACATATATCTATATGTATTATTTTATTTTTACTAATATTTTAAAGACCAAAAGGCATATTAAAACTACTATTTGTATATTTTTTGATAATTTTCCCATATTTTGATATGTTATTGATTAATTAAACTTAAAATGTTAACACTTCAACCCCAACCCACATATTTTTATTTTAATACATTTAAAATCAAAATCAATCTAATATTAAATAAAATAATTCGAGCCGGCTCGGGAGCCGAGCCAGGCCTAGCTCTTTTGAGCCGAGCTTTTTTCGAGCGAGCCGCAAGCTGTGAGCTTTTTGAACACCTCTATGTGTGACTTTCGACCCGTTTGATGACTTCGACCTGTTTCTTTTAGCTAATTTGTTTCTATTGATTCATCAGTTCTTGGCAATTAATATTTTTTTAGGTGGGTTTGATAAAGTGAAAGTGTAATGCATATCAAATGAGTAATTCTGTTACAACACTGTTTAAGAAAAGCAGATATGCACTGTACCTAACTATCCATGAAACTGCAACTTCACTTTTGTATATTCATTTTGCTCTATTTGATGAGCTATTTCTTGAACCTAATATTTAAACCAACTACTACTGATGTGAAGGTTTTCACGTCCAATACTTCACGGGCTGTGCACCCTAGGCTTTGCTGTCAGGGCTATCATCAAAACCATCTGCAATGGAGATGCAAATCTTGTCAAAGCCATTTCGGGTCGATTTCTGTTGCATGTTTACCCTGGTGAAACATTAATAACCGAGATGTGGCTTGAAGGCTCGAGGTATTTTATAATCTTTCAATCTATTAGAGGTGGCAAATATGCTTTAATGTGATTTACGAGTTTGTAAGCATTTAAATATACTTTAGGCAGCTTTTAACATGTTTGATCAATTTATTTTGCTAAATTTATTGACCCTTTTGACTCGTTAGAAATAATTGATAACCCATATCCATATTATGAGGTAAATGAGTCGATATTGCTGCCTTTACTTGTTCCTTTTTAATTAATTTAGAATCGAAACTTGCAGAGTTTTGTATCAGACAAAGGTCAAAGAACGAAACAGAGCAGTGCTGGCTGGATTCGTGGACCTCAATCAGTTAAGATCTTCATCTCTCTGAGTTCTTGTGAAGCCGGGTAAGAAGTTTAATAGATGCTTAAAATTCGTGTATGATGTGAATGTATTATTATTTTGAACATATGTTTTATAATCATGTTGCATTCAGTCGATTTGGGTCATATGTTTCCTAAACGGGTCGAATTATAAAGAGGGACGAGTTAAAGAAACAGGTCATGTGGTAAACAAGTTGGAAGTAAAAGTTCTTTGTATATAACCTTCTAAAATAAATTATTACATATTCAAGTAATTTAATTGTTATTGTTGCAATATTTTTTTTGTAATGATAATTAGATCCGCTTAACGAGCGAGCCGAGCTAGCTTCAGCTCGGGCTTGAAGTTAAATGAGTCAGCTCGGCTCGGCTTGTTTATCTTATATGTGAGCTGAAATTATATGCTTGAGCCAACTCATTTATCTTTTTTTCAATTTTAAAGTAGGCAAGAAAGTGTTTTGAGTCGATTGGCTCATCTTAACCCGATCTGACTGGTTTAAACCTGAACATGTCTTCACTTCGAACCCCATCTTACCTAGAGGAGGTGTAAGAACCGGGTTTTCTTTCCAAACTGGCTCCAGTTTGCGTCAACGGAAGTCAAAATTGGTTTTTGCTCAAACTGGTTTCCAAGTGGAGAAGGATCGGTTCTAAACCAGTTCCATTTTATACCTGTTCGGTTTTAATCGCTTCCAAACTGGTTTCAATGGGGTTCCCAAATCGGTTACAAACCGGTTGTTCGGTTCGGTTCCCAACCGGTTCTTGGTTCTTGGTTCTTGTCAAGCCGGTTCAGGTTATTTTTATACCTAACCATACCACCTATGAACCTTGAAGCATCTAGTAATGCGTAATTTCATCTGTTGAAGCATATTACAAAAGGTAAACATATTATATTTGGTAGCATACTAATAAAGATGGAAAGTAATCACCACCTCATTTGCGCGTTTCATTTAGGGCTGTAAACGAGCCGAGTCGAGCCGAGCTAGACCCAGCTCGAGCTCGGCTCGAACTCAATTCGAGCTGGCTCGGCTCGAGCTCGAATTTCAAATCGAGCTGAGATTTGAGGCTCGAGCTCGGTTCGATTAGAATTCGAGCTAGGTCGGCTCGGCTCGATCTAGCTCGAACTAACAAAGAACCGCAAAAATTATTACTTAAAAAGCCCTTAAAAATGAATTTCTTCATAGCCTAAGGGCCATAATTTCCATTTAATTTAACCATATGGCTAAAAATGAAAGTATAAATAGTTAATTCACTTTCTCCATTGTCTTTACCTTCTTTTATAGGGGAGATACTCCCTTAGTTTTTGTTTTCTAAGCGATGTGAGACAAAAAAAATGAAGGATGTAATCCTTATCGAGCCAGCTCACGAGCGAACGAGCCGAGCCAGGCCAAGCTCGAGCTCGGCTCGTTTACAAACCGAAAAGAAAAGAAAGGATTTGGAGGAAATAAAAAAGAATCGTGTTTCAGAGTTTTTTTAAGGAAGGAAATGGAGAGAAATGGAAGGAAAACTTAGGTAATTTTCCTTCATTTTAAATCCTTACAAAATTGGAGAGATTTGGAAGAAAATCATTTTTAACCCATAAAATCTTTAGCTTTCTTTTCATTTCTCTCAAACTCGGGAACACGATATTTCATTAAATCTTTTCTTTCCACTCATATTCTTCTCTCTTTAATTTATTCTCTCTTTTCTGTTGTTTATTAAACTCGGGAACAAAACGCTAGAGATGACAAACCATGTCATGGGTTGGAGGAATCAGTTACCATTCTATATATTCATGTCAAAAACATTTAACATAACTTGAGCATATGCTTAAAACCACGGATGTTGAACTTGACCCATGGCTAACAACATGTTGGCAAGTCAAAACCGGTTGATGGATTTGATGGATTGTAAATGAGTTGTAATCGAGCTGTCAGCTGTTTAAACGTGTTGTGAATAAGTTGGCGTATTATAAACGGATTTGCATGTATTAATGTGTTGTTACGAAGTTGTATATGACCTAAATATATTTGAAAACATATTTTAATTTAACTAGGTTGAATGCTCAAACCTATTTAATTTTAGAGTAAACTGCAATTTTACCCCCTGAGGTTAGGGGTCATTGGCACTCTTACCCCCCCTAAGGAAATAATTGCAATTTTACCCCCCACTGTTCACTGTTATGTCGCAACCTTACCCCCTAACCACAGTCAACGGTAGTTTGACCATTATATGTAAGGGTATTTTGGTAATCTTACCCTATCTTTATTTTTATTATTATTTTTATTATATATAGAGTAAACTGCAATTATCATCATCATCTTCAACCATTATCTGAACCTCCATCATCATCGTCTTCAACCATCACCGTCGCCATCTGAACCGCCACAACCACCACTGCCGCCACAACCACCACTGCCGCCACAACTATCACCGTCGCCATCATCACCACCCCCGCCACAAACCTCCATCATCATCATCTTCAATCATCACCGTCGCCATCTGAACCGCCACAACCACCACTGCCGCCACAACCATCACCGTCGCCATCATCACCACCCCCGCCACAACCAGTCTTGTCTTCTTCGTTATTGATAATTCCAAAACCCTAATTTTAAAAATACAGCCGCCACCACAATCTTAAGAACGATGACGATGAAGACAAGAGATCGAAGAACGGTGAAGATGACCGGAGATCAATGTGGTTGTTCGGTGGTGGTGATGGAACGGTGACGGTGAACGGAGGTGATGACCAGAGATTTGATGATGATGTTTGCCGTGAAGATGATGTTTCAGAGATTCTTTGATAACCGCATCGTCACCGGTGGATCTTGATTGATCAGTTAAGATTTGGGTTTCCATTTGAATCTGTCACATAACAACTTGTCCGGAAAAATTCCAACGGGAAATCAATTGCAAACCCTTACTGATCCATCAATATATGTTGGTAACAGAGATCTCTGTGGCGCTCCACTACCAAAGAATTGCTCCAATCATGAAGATCCAACCACCACCACAACAAGCAAGAACCCTCTGTTTATCAGTTCAAACAATTTGATCGATTATTCAGTTCAAACCCTCTGTTTATTATGGGTAAATCACTGTTGATTTCTTCTTCTTATTTTGTGGATATTATATATTTAGTAGAAGACAGTTTGTTAGTTAGTAGAATACCAGAGGCTAATTTTGTCTATTGAAGATATTATATAGGTTAATCAATTTGAAGCATTGTTGTTTGTAATTGCTGTTAGTGTTAGGTTTAATCTGTTTGAAGCTATTGTAATTTTTAATTTGATTTACTAATCTTAAGTGCTGATACTATGATTACTTTCATTGATTTCGTTTTTAGCCAAAAGGAAACTTTGTGTTTTGTAATTTAATTTACTGATATTAAGGGCTGATACTTTGATTACCGTTATCGATTTTGATTCTACCGAAAGGGTGGTGGCTGGAGGTGGTTGAGGGAGGTGGCTGTGGTGGAGATGACGGTGGTGATTGTTGAAGATGAAGGCGGGTGGTGGGTTTTTTTAGAGAGAGAGAGAGGGGGATGAAGAAGATGGCAGTGGTGGTTGTGGTGGTGAATGGCGGTGGCAGTGGTGGTTGTGGTGGTGAATGGCGGTGGCAGTGGTGACAGGGGGTAATATTACAGAGTAAACAAAACACGGGGGGTAAAATAAAAGGGTAAAATAGTCATTTCACCACCAAGTCAACAGATCAGTCAACAAAATTGAGGTTAGGGGGTAAGGTTGCCACATAACAGTGAACAGTGGGGGGTAAAATTGCAATTATTTCCTTAGGGGGGGGGGGGGTTAAGAGTGCCAATGACCCCTAACCTCAGGGGGTAAAATTGCAGTTTACTCTTAATTTTATTACAACCAAAATACAACATTGTTGATTAAACAAGTTAGATTAGTTAATCCAAACATGAATTGCTTATTAAACACGTTAGACTTACTAACTTAAAACCTGATTATTTTCTTATCGAGACCATGTCGAGAATTACCCCTAGTTTGTATACAACTTTGACATGTGTATGTTCCACTTTGGAGCTAAAAGACTTCTTGGTGAAATATGTCCACCTAAGCGAAGTCGTTCGAATATATAAACAAGAACACATACTGTGGATAATAAAAGAAAATCACAAAAGTAACTCTTAGTACATGCATGATCAATTAAAAGTTACATATTTGATTATTTGGTTATAATAAAATGACTAGTTTAAGTCCCGTGTATTACACGAATGTTCTCACAATAAATTATATTATTTAGTAGTGTTTAAAGAAATGTTTACATAAATTTTAAATGAAAAAATGCTCCATTACTAATTTTGATTTTAATGTTAATGAGATGGTTATGCTTATTAAATCAAAATTGGTTTAAACTTGTTTAGTTAAATAAAATTTGGTTTAAACTTATTATTAGTTACTGAATTTAATTTTAAATTAAACTCGAAAATGATTTCCTAATATATACAAATTGATAAAAAAAATTATAATTATTTGATAAGTTAGGAAAAATATAAATATTATATCTGTTTTTAATTTTAATGACACACTTATGTATTTTAAATCAAATTTTGTAATATGGAAATGATTACTTACGGAATTTGAATTTGAATTTGAATTAGAGTTGAAACCATTTACTACCTCAAAATTGTTAAATTCAATCCAATTGATAATTAAGGAAAAAATTAGTTATTATATTTGCTTTTAATGTTAACGAGACTATTACCTTTTTTAACATCAAAATTGTTAAATTCAATCCAATTCATAATTAAGGAAAGATTTAGATATATATTCAAGATTCAATAAGCAAACTTTAAACTATATGCTATGATCAAACCCTTGTGTTTTCCCTCGTAATCACAATAACAATGGATTAAGAGATTACCACGTGACACTTAATAGTCTAAGTGAACGCCAAGTGGCTAAGTTTGTTTTTATTTATTATAATGTATAGATAATACTTAGGTTATACAAGTCAAGTTTCTCATATGTTCAAATTAATCATCAAAACACTTGCATCAACCAAAAAGAGTCTAAAGAGGATTGCATGAAAACACGCAAGAGCATCACGGTCAATGCTATAGTTTGACCATGTATCGGCTCCAAAGGCACTAATCCACTTGCATCTTGTTGACACACGTCATACACTTCATGACTTGGACTTGGACTGTGGACAAATTGCCAACGGCTCTATCCATTTTTGCATCTAGTTGACAAACGTGATACATGATCGATGTAACGATGTTACGACCAAACCATCATCAATCATTCAAGATACATCTCAAAGTTAAGTGCACTTGCAAAACAATGAAACCACGGAGCAAGTTTCACTACAACCCCATTGCAATGCAACGAAGCAAATGCATATATGAATGCATTGAAGTCGAACATTAAACGAATCAATAATTTTTATAAATCAAATAAACCTTCGGACCAACCAAAGTTTTTGTAAAAGAATGGAGAAGTCAATGTGATCTCTACCTAAGTAGATAGAAGATTGTGTAGACATGATCTATACAATTTTAGAAAGATATATAATTGAGCACAACTCTTGGTTCAAGACCAAGAAGTGGATGCACGGTGGTTTTGTAAACATCCACCGAACCAGTATACCTCATCGTGATTGTATGATGACGTCTTTCTTTCTCTTATTTATTACATTACTAAGAGAAAACCTAATGCAATGCATTTGAGGTGCATTTGTGATATGGATGATGAGTTAGAAGAGAGAGAGAGAAGAATAGAGAGAGTGCAGAAATGTTCTTGGCTAAGTGCATGCATTTGCAAAAGAGAATGAGGTTTGTAAATAGTGAGTTATTAAATGAAGAAAGAAAAATAGAAAGAGGAAAGAGAGTGAATAGGGAGATGTTGTGACAGAATTCTTTGCAAGAATCTTGATATTGCATTAGAGATGGTCTAAGGCTATAGGGTGTGGTCATGACCACCATGACCATCCACGTCAGCGCCATGACCACCATGCCCATTTTGGTTATTTATCCTTTTAAGCTATCTTGGGTAAATTGTTGGACTTCAAGGGCTAAAAGGAAACTTAAATCAGTTAACTGCTGTCTCTCCTAAATCTCGATCATAGTAAGCTGTGCAGATGCTCCTTCCTTGCTGTCACGAAGCGATTATTGTTCCAAACGTGTGCTATAAATTGGAGCTCCCTGCTCGTCCCCATCATCATCGTTCATCGTTGTTCGATCGACCATCAATCACTTGATGATTCAGTTTCTGGATTAAATTATGTATCGAATAGTCTGGTCTTGATCCTATCGAGTTATATTTTTGCCTTTGTTTGTTACATCTGTCTAATTTTAGTGGATTGTTCTTGTATTGCCTTGTTCAATAAATCAAATAATTCGGTTTGTGACACAATTTATATGATATCTTCATTATAGTCTAGTCATATGTTGTTCAATAAGACACATATAGGTAACTGAGTTTACTTCGCCATCTAATTTAAGAAGTCTTCAACATCTTACATTTAAGTGTTTCTTTCCTCAAAATCATCCTTCCACTATCATAAAATTTATTATTTAAGAAGTCCATATTTGCAAGTAAAATAACATATAGGATAAAGCATACTAGTTGTGTTCACCTGGTCCTTATCAATGTCTTAACAACTGCATCATATAGAGTAGACAAAGATGATGGGACCGGTGGCCAAACTTTGTCCTGAAATTGTACTTTTTATCACCATGATGAAAACACTCAAATCTAAACATGGCCTGGTCTATTCGCACACGCAATTTGTCTTTTTGCACATCCAAAGCGCCGCGCTATGGCCAAAGCGGGTCGCTTTGGCCATAGCGCGGCGCTTTGGATGTTTTTTTTTTTTGGAAACAGGTGGGATGTGGGTTAGTTTGGTAGGGATTTTTGGTTGGATTAGTTTGGTAGGGATTTTTGGAGGAAAAAATTTTATTTGAGTTTTATTACATATAATTCATAGTTGTTTTACAATTACGTCATTATTTTTATAGAACGTATATAATATAAGTTCTTAACGTAGTTTATTTTGTTAAATTAAACGAACACGTTAAATAAAATGTACAGAAAGCCATAAGAATTAAACGTAAACAATCCAAAACCAACGTGATGTAAATAGAAGATTAACTGCAATATATATATATATATATATATATATATATATATATATATATATATATATATATATCAGTTTGTACATACAAAACAAAAAAGTACAACTGAGTACATAATACATAACAAAACACTGAACAAACAAACTAAGGTACTAATCCTCGTGCGGTGGGGACGGTGGGAGGGGAAGTGGAGGCAACCCAGCGAGCTCTCGTAGAGCAACGAGCGTCTCGACGATCCAGTCAATGCGTGCGCCCTGGCTTCTGAGGCGCCGGTCGAAGTCCCGAGCCACCTCACGCGCTGCCGGAGGCAGGTCAGCGTAAACGTACTGCGGGTACTGTGGCGGCTCAGGAGCTGGCTGAACTGGTGGTACCGGGATCTCCTCGACATGCTCCTCCTGAGCCGGATCCTCGAATACAGGCTGAGCCTGAGGCTGAGGCTGAGGCTGAGGCTGAGCCTGAGCCTGAGGCTGAGGCTGAGCCTGAGCCTGATCCTGAGGCTGGCCCGGGTACTGATTGAGGCCAAGAGCCTGTAGCTGAGCCTGCCGAGCGGCCTCCTGAACATGAGGAGGGGCTAACACTCCATCCCTCAGCTCAATAACAACCGGGATGACCTCTGGCACAACCTCCGGATGCCAAATCAGCCCGTCACGGCCCCTAAACCTCAGACCAACATCAAAGGTACGGGTGATCTGCATGGCAGATACTGACGCGCGGCCCAACGTAGTCGACGGGATCGGGTCGGACAGCTCCGGATCACTCTCGGGCACGATCCCTAGCGAGCGTGCAATGGCGGTGATGTATGAGCCAGTGTGCAGCTGCCCGCGGAGCTGCCGGTTGTATGCACTGGCAAAGTAATCTGTCAGGCAGGCTGCTAGATCGCAGGGCTGGCCGCGAAGTAGGCAGTATAGAAAGAAAAGGTCACTGAGGTTGACCTTCTCCCTGCTGGTACCCCGCGGCACGATAGATGACGCGATAATATGGTGCAGGTATCGGTACAAGGGGTCTCTAATGGTGGTGGCCTTTTGCCAGGATTTCCCAAAGGGAACCCTAGAAATGGCCCTCCAGAAACTGATAAGCGTCTGCCTGTCCATCGCCCTAACCGCCTGCGTATATAAATCAGTATCAAGCTCGGGCTCTGTGTACAAACCAGTATGGACAACAAACTCCCGCACACTCATCTGAAACTGCTGACCGGCGAGACGGAATGTAACCTCGTGGACTGGAAAATCCGGGTCCTCCACGTAATCCGCCGGATGCGGCGCGTATGTAAACGTAGAAAGAAACTCGACCGTAAGCTCACGGTACGAGTCCTCCATCGCTATCTGAAATAGGCGCGACCAAGGAGTATCTAGTCCAACTATACCACGCGTCCGCGCGGCCTCTCCCACGGTCTCCAGCAGGTCCCAGTCTATCCCTACATGCCCCCCAATCTCCATGGTGCGCAACCTAGCGCATCTCCTCCTTGCCCGTGACCCCTGCGGAAACTGCAGGTACGGACATGCCTCCTGTCCCTCCTCTCCCACATCTCCCACCTCTCCCTCAGCCTCCATATGCTCAATCTCGTCATCGGAGGAATCCATCCCTGCACGTTGAAAAGATAATAAATAAATAATATTATTTAAACAATTTAAATAATAAACAAATAATATTAAATATAAAATAATAAACAAATAATATTATTAAACAATTTAAATAATAAACAAATAATATTAAATATAAAATAATAAACAAATAATATTATTAAACAATTTAAATAAAAGATAATAAACAAATAATATTAAATATAAAATAATAAACAAATAATATTATTAAACAATAATAAACAAATAATATTAAATATAAAATAATAAACAAATAATATTATTAAACAATAATAAACAAATAATATTAAATATAAAATAATAAACAAATAATATTATTAAACAATTTAAATAATAAACAAATAATATTAAATATAAAATAATAAACAAATAATATTATTAAACAATTTAAATAATAAACAAATAATATTAAACAAATAATATTAAACAAATAATAAATAAATAAAAAAAATAAACATGAACCAAAGCGCCCCGCTTTGGCCTCGGCGCGGCGCTTTGGTTCTTCATTTTGAAGAACATAACCCAGCCGGATCATCAAAACCCGCCCCAATCAACACAAATCTCAACATGTACATTTAACCAAAACGATTAAGGGTGTTCGATCTTACCTTTTAGCGGTTGAAAGCTTGAAAACGAAGATCTCCGGCTCAAGTGTATGAAATCGCACCTTTGTGTGTGTTTTTGTGTTTGTGTTTGTGGTTGAAATGGGGGAGAAGCTGCCCCGCTTTGGCTTAAACGATGGACCGAAGCGCCCCGCTATGGCCATAGCGCGGCGCTTTGAGGTCCAAAGCGCCTCGCTTAGGTCAAAGCGCGGCGCTTAGGGCCTTTTTTTATTTTTTAAAATTGTTTTTAATTCACAAACGCGTCGATAATAGTCTAAATTTTACGCTTTTTCCATTATACATCATTTTTTAATATATATGGACTATACTGCAAGTTCCGGATCAAATCGGTTACGTGTGATGTCATATTCCATTATATCGTATCATTTTGGTTTGAAAGCACAAGGACTCCTATGAGTAGTGTTATGTGTATCAGCCACCTACCGTACATGAACATGACGTATTTTTTCATTAATTGTAGTATTATGACGTATATTGTCATTTTGGGTCGTACAAGTGCGTATTGAATCTGATTGGGTCGTGTCGGTGACATTCGGTTTTTAACGTGATGTAACGCATATATTGAACAAACACAAACGTGATTATTATTAAACACATTTAACATACATCGTGAACATATGGGGTTACATTAAAGTCAGGGGGACGATACGTAAGCATTTCGTACGCGTTGATCTGATCCCTGTATAATGTATGCCAGGCTGCTGCGCGCTCTGTTCTGTTCGCTGTCCAGAGTAGGTTTGGGGGAGGCATTGGATAACAACCTCCAAGCTCTACATGTATGAAATGCCCATCGTCGACGAACACAACCGCAACCACCAGGTGAGGTTGTTGGTGCACTTGTGTCTGTACTTTGTCTGTATTTCGTCTTGATACAAAACGATGTCTTTGATGTAAGTTTGACCAAGTCAACCATCCTCCGGTTTGACTTGGACAAACAGTTAGACAATGGTAGAAAGATGTTTGGGTCGAAGGATGTGTCATCGAAGGATAGTTTATATCCTTCGATGAGCTCGAAAGATAACCTTCGAAGGATAGACCACGAAGGATATCATCCTTCGTGGTATATGTGATCCTTCGATGGGTTCCTGGTCGACAGATGATCTTACGATCAGTCTGACTGATCCTTCGATCAACAATCTGTGTTCGGGTATATATACCCATCTTGTGTGTTCATTTCAGTAGAGTTCGAAGGTAGACAGACAAGTTAGACAGATAGAGAGATTGAGAGAACACACACACTGAGAGAGTTTGCAAAACAGATTTGTAAACATTGCTTTGTAACCGGACCTTTCATACGTATTAATACAAGTGGTGTTAATCGTTGAAGTCTTGTGTGTTGTGTTTGTGCTTGTTCTATCTCGGTTTGCATGCTAGCTTGGATTCCGCACTTGCTAGTGTGTTAGACATAACAAGGAATAGGTTAAACCTCAACCTCCGAGGGACCTACAAGTGGTATCAGAGCCGTGGCTCTTTTCCTTGTTAAAAACCGAGTTTTTACAAGACTTTGGAGTGTTTTGGACAAAACTCACTTGGTTTTTGCAGCCGTTTTTACTGTTTTTCTCGCTTATCTTTACGTTAAAACGTGTTCTAAACTAACCGGGTGTGTTGCATGACGGGTTGGGTAACTTAAAAACTTGTTTTTGAGGTGTTTGGTAATTTCCGGCCAAATTCCGGCTTCTCCGGTGACCGGTTTCTGGATAAAGTTTGTCATTTTTGGGTAATATTTTATTTGTTCAAATCTGTTTTTGCAGAAAATGATGGTCTGAACCATACTTTCTGCCGAAAGATTTACCAACCCATCACCTTTTTCACCAACCTGTCACTCTTTGTCAACTGTGTCAGAGCAGTTCGAAAGATATCCTTCGAATCGAAAGATCATCTTTCGATTAGTGGAGGTTCGATAGATCATCATCCTTCGAACCAAGGAATCATTTCGAAGCATACATCTTTCGATCATTGGAGGTTCGATAGATCATCATCCTTCGAACCAAGGAATCATTTCGAAGCATACATCTTTCGATCTACAGTTCTTTTTCGAAAGACAAGGATCCTTCGATTGGAGAGTCTTTCAAAATCTTTGCTCGAAACTCAACAGTGATCTATCGAACACTGTTGATCCTTCGAACAAGTGTTGATCTTTCGATCCCAGTTTGTTTAAGTCTAACAAGTTTGTGTTTCAGGTCTTTCGATCTCAGATCCTTCGACTGGTGTAACAATTTTTCCTTGATCAAAAATGAATCCAAGATGGAATACTCCGGTAAATACAGACATGTATTTTGGTACTCCGTCTCCCGCACCGGTATCTTCTAATGCAACTTCTACCGGTCAATGGGCATTCGTATCAAATCAAACTCCAAGTATTCAAAGCATTCTCTTAAGCGAGAGCGAAACCGGAAGTTTGAATCGGCCTCCAAAGTTGATGCACTTATATGAATATCCAGGATGGATTGATAGATTTCATACATACGTTCTTGGTCAAAATACAGAATTGTGGTTGCGGTTCATTACAGATTTCGATCAAACAATAGAGGTTGCCGCATCATTTGCTGCTACATTTGCAGATCTTACGGAAGATCAGAAGAAGGTCTATGATTTGGAAAAGAAAGCATATGCCATTCTTACTCAGGCGTTGAGTAAAGATATTTATCATCAATTTGTCAGTTACAAGACAACAAAAAGGTTGTGGGACGCATTGAAGACAAGGGGCGTAGGAAATGAAGCGACACGTCAATTGAGAAAAGAACTGCTAAAGAAAGAGTTTGATGGTTTTACTTGTATGGAGAATGAATCTTTAGGAGATTTGACAAGTCGATTTAATCATCTGCTGACTGAATTGTCAAATTTTGAGGTTGTTACAGCTTCAGCAGAGATTGTGAAAAAGTTTGCAGATGCGTTGCCACCTCAATGGAATACTTTCTTGGAAATCATGAAGTACAATGGCACTTTAGCTACAACAAGCTTCAATGACTTTGTTCAAATCCTGGAAAACAAGAATCAGGAAGAAACTCTCAAGGCAAAAAGAGTTCCAGTGCCACAAAATCCTGAAATGTACTATGGAACTTCTAGCACTTCTACAAAACCTTCTTCACATGCTCCAATTCAAACAGCGTTTGTGTCTAGCACTGACATGTATGGCAATACTATCCAAGTTCCGGTCCCTCCAAAGACAGACATGTATGGAAATCTGCTGGAACCAGTTCCTCAATCAGTACCACAACAACAAAGTCAACGACCTCTCAGACCAACTGATATGTTCGGAAATCCATTACCTGTTCGATCTACCGGAACAACAGACATGTATGGGAATCCACTTCCTCCTCAATCTACCGTACCAACAGACATGTATGGGAATCCACTTCCTCCTCAACAGCAAGCTTGTTATGGAAGCACATCATCTGCTGGTCAACAATCAAAGCCAAATACAGTACGGCTCGACACCTCAAGCTTCTCTAAAGTCAGTGTGGAAGTAGCAAAGGAACACATGGAGCTGCTAAACACCTTGGTGAGCGCATACTGTGGATTAGTGGAAGGTCAGATTGGTAATATTAATCTGACACAAGAAGACTATCAGCAGATTGATAAAGAGGAGATGGAGATGATGGACATCAAGTGGGCCTTTGCCAGTGCTGTTAGGCGAGCAAAGGATTTCATGGAAAGAACTGGCAGAACCAGCTTGGAGAGCAAGAAAGACACCAAGTATGGGTTTGATAAGCAGGCTGTTAAGTGTTTCAATTGTGGTGAACGTGGCCATTTCAAGCGTGAATGTACGAGGCCATCTCAACATGGAAACCAAAATCCTTTCAGAGGTCAAGGCAACAGGGCAAATCAGAACCAAGTAAGGAACAATGAGCGCACATTGGTGCCTGTCAACAACCAGAGTCAAGCAGGACCATCTAATGCCAACCAGGCACTTGTGGTTCAAGTAGATGAAGGCTGTGATTGGTCAATCCAGTTGGGAAATGATGCTCCAGATGGAACAGCTTGTTTTGCTGAAGTTGTCAAGGATCTTAAACACGCCAGTGGTGGAGAATCTTCCACCAATGGTAGTGAATCTTCTGAAGATGAAGACAGCTCCGGTTACAGTGGAAGTTCAGATGAAGAGTCCTCGAGTTCAGGGAATGATCAGGAAGATGACACATCAACTGCATCAGTTAATGCAGATATTGATGAACTATTGGAAGAAGCTACAGCAGGAATTCAAAGAAGATCTATTTTGGTGGATCAAGCTGCTTATTCTTCATCTTCTCTCCATTCAGCCTTTATGGCTAATGTCGACAGTTCATCAAGTGAGGTATGTGTCGATGAACCCACTGCTGATATCTGTGATAATTGTGATAGATTGCATGTTAAATGTGCTGATTTGGATGCAAACATGTCTGAGTTGCAAGGCAAACATGATGCTTTACAAGCTAGTTTGTTTGACTTGCAAGACAAACATGTTTCGTTGAATGATAAGTGGTGTGAATTGCAAAGCAAACACGAGGCTTTGCAAGAGAAATATGATGTGACATTCATTCACAACCAGAAGTTGACCGTTGATCTTTCCAAGTGCACAGAAGCCAACATGTTTTATGAAAACCATGAAAAGGAATTTAAATCAATGATTGAAACATTAAAGAAAGATAAAACAGAGCTGACAAAAATGGTTTCCAGAAAACAAACTGACATTAATTTGTATATAACTCGTCTTGAGGTAATGCAAAAGGAAATGGCTTGTGTTAAAACAGAAAGTGAGGCGATCCGACTCAAGTTAGACAGTTATTTGAGCTCTAGCTATGTGTTGGATCACATCATTGATGTTCAGAAAGAGAAACGGGATGTCACATGCATAGGTTACAAGAAATGTCCACCACCCGTGAGAAACAATTATGATGCCATGCCTGATGAGGAATATAGAACTCACTTTGAACCATCTGTTCCTCTAGATGTTAATGAATTTGCAGCAGGGCTCGGATACCAGAAAGAAGTATCGTCAGATTCAGATGTGTCAGCAGATACATTTGTAACTGCTGAACAGAATCAGGATCCTCCAGTTGTGATTGAGGATGTTGATTCTTCTGATGATGAGTCTGATGATACTGATTCAGCAAAGTCTGATGCGGTGATAAACGAAGAGGACATACCTCTTGAGAATCATATTCTGTGTGATCCTCCTGCAAAACCCGCTAAGACTGTTGCAATCGAGTCCTTGTCTGAAAAAGGGTCGGAGAGTGTGGATTTGCTGTACACTCTTGTTGGTGATGATAAAATTTATTCTGACAAAGACTTTCCTATTAAGAATGTTAATCAATCATTAATCAGTAAAGTTTTTGAGAATTCAACAAGTAAGTTTTTGGGTAAGAAAGGATCACACGTTGTGGTAACACAGTGCCCTCCTATCCCAAAGGCCGAAGTTCGAAAACAATATGGCAATCAGAAATTACCAACAGTGCAAAAACAGCAAAATCATAACAAACCAAAAGGTAAAACACCGACTCAAATTCAAAGGAAGCCAAATCAGAAGAAGAAAAAGAATGTGAACTTTGTGAAATCTAAGGGAACGGACAAAATTGCAACATTTGAAAATCAATCTAACTTAGATTTTGTCAAGAAAGCAACTGTGATGAAAAGGAATGAACCAAATAGTTCAAAACCTAGTACCTCGGGATCACAAAGTTCATCATCGGTAAGACGATCACATGATACTTCGGGGTTTGTTGAACGAAGATCATGTTTTGAATGTGGTACAATTGGGCACATTGTCAGAAATTGCCCGTATCTTCATAAATTGAAAGCCAAAGAAGATGATCCCCGTGAACACAATCACCAAAGGCGATCTGTTTCTGTAAAACAAGATCCCCGACTTGTAAGAGAAAGGGAAAAGAAACAGAAACGCCAACAAGTCAAGGTGGTTGAAAAGGCACTTAAAAATGAAGTGGTTCAAAAACAATCGGTTCCAGTTAAACCAGAAAGTTCAAAATTTTCAAAAACTTCAAACAATCACGAAGTTAAATTTGCAAACAATCAAACTGGTAAATTTCAACAGACATGGAAACCTAAAATAACCACAAATTCAGGGGGACCATCACAATTTTCGAATCATCAAAGAATAGAGGTTATTGTTGTTGATGAAAATGGAAGACCCAAGACCACAATGGCTTGGGCCCCCATCTCCAACTAATTATGTGAGTTCATGTGCAGGGTGTTCCAGGAGGAACTATCAGTAGTCATTGGATTGTTGATAGTGGGGCATCCAGGCACATGACAGGCGACATGAAGCTTCTCTACGACGTCAAATCTATTAGAGGAGGTTATGTTGCTTTTGCTGGAGATAAGGGCGGATATATTACGGGTGAAGGAATGATTTCCAACGGGGTTGTTAGCTTTGATAAGATCAACTTCGTACAACAACTTGATCACAATCTTCTTAGTGTTTCTCAAATTTGTGATAAGCAGTTCTCAGTACACTTTGATGCAAATGGATGTTATGTGCTGAAACCCGGCTTCAAAATTCCGAAAGAATGGATTCTCTTGTCGGCTCCAAGGATAAATGATCTGTATGTCCTTGATATGAGCCAAGCTATCACAACGTCTGCACAAGCAACCTGTTTCGTTTCCAAAGCCACAGAAAAAGACACAATCTCTTGGCACAGACGAATGGGTCACATTCACTTACGCAAAATGAATCATTTGGTGTCAAATGAATTAGTGAATGGTGTTCCTCTTAAAAACTTTCACCTTCAAGACGTCTGTGTCTCGTGCCAGAAAGGAAAACAAACGAAGAAGCGACACCCTACAAAGAAAATCAACACGGTGGCTGTTCCTCTTGAACGTTTGCACATGGATTTGTTCGGTCCTGCAAGCATAAAAGCATTAGGAATGATCAATATTGCCTCGTGATAACTGATGATTATTCAAGATTTTCTTGGGTGGCGTTCATGGCACACAAGAGTGAAACCTTCGGTATTATCAAAAATTTGATCATTCAGATTGAGAATCTGTATAACTTGAAGGTTAGGCGGATACGTAGCGACAATGGTACTGAATTCAAAAATCATGCCATGGCGGAGTTTTGCACTTCAAAAGGTATTCTTCACGAATTTAGTGCAGCTTATACTCCTCAACAGAATGGCGTCGCTGAACGTAAGAACCGCACATTGATCGAGACTGCTAGGACAATGTTGGTAGAGTCACAGTTACCGATTCCCTTCTGGACTGAAGCTGTGTCCTCTGCATGTTACACGTTGAACCGAGTCCTTACAGTCAAAAGGCACAACAAGACCTGCTTTGAGCTTATTAACAAACGGAAACCAGACTTGTCATATCTTGAACCGTTTGGAGCTCCGTGCACAATAATCGATCCTAATGGAAAGTTTGGGGCAAGAGCAATTGATGGATACTTTCTTGGGTATTCCACCCCGAACTTAAGAGTCTGGAATCTAGAGACTAAAAGGGTCGAGGAATGGTCTGAAGTCAGAGTACAAAGGCACACTTTGCCAGTTAGAAATCCTGGTCAGCCTTGGATGTTTGAGTACGATGACTTTTTCAATTCGATCAATGTTGAAGCAGTTGAAGAAAATGTTGCGGCAAGGATGTTTTTCGAGAGTGACAATGCTACAGATTCACCGTTGGTTCGTCCCATTATTGTCAATCAAGAACCATCTTCAGTGAACAATAATGCTCTCGACAATGAGGATTTTCACGATGCTACCGAATTGAACGAATCTTCAGAGGATGATGAATTTCTAGATGCAGATCAAGAAGCTCCAACAACAGCAGTACATGGTACTTCAGAGGGTACTCCTCCAGTGGATGTCCCTAGAACAGCTGAAGCTACTGCATCATCCTCTTCGTCAATTCCGGGCCTTGAATTGTTTGTTGATCTCAATCTCAACAATCTGGGTACAAATATTCCAGTTCAAGATAATCCAGAAACAAGGATTCACAATACCCATCCTCAACAAAACATCATCGGAAATGTACAAAGTGGCGTTCAAACAAGAAACATGTTGCGAAACAACAACAATGCAGGCTTGTATGCGACGATTAGAGAATCTGGTCAACAAAATGATTGGTCTTTCGCGTGTTATGTCTCACAGGAAGAGCCAAGAACTTGGAAAGAAGCTTTGAAAGATAACTCATGGGTTGAAGCAATGCAGGAAGAACTGCAACAATTCCAGAAGCTTGGTGTCTGGAAACTCGTAGAGAAACCTGCTGGTTACAAGAAGATTGGTACCCGTTGGGTGTTTAAATGCAAAAAGGATGACCGTGGAGTCGTTATTCGAAACAAAGCAAGGCTAGTCGTTCAAGGTTTTCGTCAGATTGAAGGGATCGACTACAACGAAGTGTATGCACCTGTTGCACGTCTAGAAGCAATTCGGATCTTTCTGGCTTATTGAAAGGACCGTGTTCGCGACCTAAACGAGTCGGTTCAGAAGAATTCCATCAAATACAGGTGCGGAAAACAAGTATTTGACCTATACACAGCTGAATCTTCACTTTAACACTGATTTGTATTGATATGAAAGTAATTACAATCAGTTCTCACACCGGCAGCACCTCGGTATGGAAATCACACAAAAACAACTTCTGATTTCGCTTGACACTAACCTCCTATATATAGACTTCAAGGTTTCGCTTGGGATGGACTTCAGCATGTCTCAAGCGAAATCTGATGAAATGATTTCGCTTGAGATGCTTCAAGCGAAACCTTCAACTTAAACTATTGTTCAAGCGAAATCTCACTAAAACTATCACATTTTCTTGTTTTACATGCCCTGATCTTTTCTAACTAATGTAAGACTCGATACAAGACGAAGTCGACAGATGTAGTGCACCAACAGACTCCCCCTCAGATGTTGACGAGTCGACTATCGAGTCACACCAATGCTGTGTCTTTACATCTTCATTCTTGATCAGTCTCTGGGCTTTTCTCTCTCTATTTTCTTCTCCATAATCACCTGGCTCTATCAGACTCCCTCTCACGATTTGCTGGCATTCATTTGTTCTTCAGTAACATCTGCTTTAGGATAGATGCCTGACTCAAATGTTGTCTACAAGATCATTGCCTGGATTTCATCTAATTCTCTTGATCAGATCTCTTGATTCCTTAAGTTCATCAGCATCAGCAGCTAGCGAACTTTAGATTCATGAGTAGATTCTGACTTTCATAAACTTTGAATGAATTAATCTGGCTCACCTGTAACAATCTTAACCCAGAAATAAATTTTCTAAATTTAACAATTTAAATGCACCAACAATCTGATAGAATCAGATAATTTTCTCTCATATCACAAACCAATGATGAACCAAATGTAGATTTTTTTTAAAAAAAATACCAATTGTAGGATTTTAACAAACCTTTTGACATTTTAAAATTCACTCCCCCTCACAACCAAGTCATCATGTTTAGCACTTGAAATTTTGACAATCAGCTTTCCAATATCAGTTGTCGAAAATTTTTTTTTTTTTGATTTTTTAAAAATTATGCTAAAACACACTAAAATCTTTTTGTAATTTTTGATTGTAAAGGAATGCAATAAAGAAATATTTACAAACAATATTTTTTGTGAGTTCGTGCAAGAGGATCATATCAGTTTCTGAGACAGATCACTAACACCGTTAAGCTTCATTTCATATTAAGTTCTAAACAATTTACCTAGATTGTCAGTATATTGCTCCACTTAAATTTTCACACAAAGTTCAATTGATCTGAGATACGATGTTAATGTTTTAAGTAACTTAAACTTATCCGTGTGTCCCACTACTTGAATATACTCCCGTATCCAGATCCCAATATTCAGTCTTACAGGTGAATATACCACAGATGATATCTGTTAGGGGAATAAATTATAGTACGAGGGCCGTGAGAGCTCAGGTCGATACTCCCGTATACGCAGAGAGATGACGGCTTCGACTTTTGGTGTGTCCCCTTTAGAGGATCTTTTGTTTCAACAGCCATGATTAGCATTTTTCAATGTTTCATCATTTTTTAGCTGAGGGTGAGCTATATTTCAAGCAAATGTAAAGTATTCTCCGGGGACTAGGCCATTGCTTCCGCAAAATCAGAAGTCCCGGGATAATACCCCAGATATCACTGAGCATAAAGACCTAGTATCTCAGAATAAGGGACCTTTCAAACAAGATTTCAGGGGTTACCTATATATCCAAGTTTGTGTTAACCCACAGAACAAGCAAGTTTGAAATTTAGGTTTATATCTCATCACAATTTACTAAATGTGCAAAAACCTACTGACATATCCACAGTAAGATTGTTTATCACATTTTTCTTTTCATTTCTTTAGCATGTTGTGATAGTCCACTGATGTACTATCATTTCCTCTATATGCAACAAAAACTCATTTTTGAATTTTATCATGTTTTTGTCTTTTTCAAATGTTCAAATGTTTTTGGATTTTCTGAAAATTTTTACTCCCCCTAAAATGCAAACACATTTTAGGAAATTTGAAAATAAACTGTACAATAAAGTGACAACTGATATCGAATTGCATCAAATCGCCATTCACTTGGCATAAACAATCAGAACTCCCCCTATCACAAAACTATTTTCTCATTTAGATTTCAAAACACTTAAGTTTGTTTTAATCAAAATGATTTTTCCGGAAAATAAGTTTTTATGATATAATCATTTGTAGATTCGGGGTGTGGTTCATCACATTGTCTATTCTTAATCACTTGTAGCAGATCAAGTACAAATTAATGTCCTTGATTTACCACTTGCATGTATGCACTATCTATATCAATTGTAAAAATTACCACATGTAGAACACAATACCACTTGTAGGAATGTTACGTCTACATCACCATTTTACCAATCAAAATGCCGATTCCTGCTTCGCACTTACCAACCTGGAAGCTCCGGCGTAGTCATACAACCTGTAAACATCCAAACACTATCAAAAACTTTCAACCAAAAATTTCAAATATTAGAAAAATGCCGATTCCTGATCCACGATATAAATTTGGGATCTCCGGCATAGTCCTTAGACTTTAAGGAAAACAAACTTCCACCCAAGTCTTATTTGACTTGGTGGCTTCCAATTCCTGAGCAGTAGGGTTGTAAGTTGCCTTTTTAGTTGCATAAAAATCTTTAACCCCCTTTACTTTCCCATCAAGCATTTTCTTAAAAATTTTCTTAACATTTTCATTAAATGTTTTTTCAATATCAAAATCTGAGATTTCTACTTTACCAACCATTTGTTTAATCTCTTCCACACTCAGTGATTTAATGTCAACATCATTCATCAAATCTTTGATCTCATCTTGTGACTCCTCTGATTTTGTGGAATCAGATTCATCGCCAGATTGTACATCTGATTTTTTAACAATCCATTTTTGATTGTCTTTTGCACTCTTTTTGTACAATCTTTTAGAATTTTCACCAACTTCATTCTTTGAATTTTCAAAATTTTTGAAGTTTGTAGTTGGTGAATCATTCTTTTCAACCACTTTTTCTTTAAGTTTTTCAGATACTTCCTGTTTTCTGTTGACTTTGTTTGAACAATTATGAGCGATGTGTCCAACAACTTGGCATTGAAAACAAGTTCTTGTGTCTTTTGGTTGAAAAACTCCAATTGGATGAAAAACTCCAGTTCCTGTTCTTTTTCTTTCAGCAAGGAACTCTTGATTTGATTTTCTCCAAAATAAGCTATTTGACTCCTCTTCATAGCTTTTTCCTGCAACATATGTTAATTTCGTTTTAAAATCTCTAATATATTTTTCATTTTTACGATTTTCAGGTGGAGTAAAACCAAGACCTTTCTTTTTGTAACTACAATTTTGATTTGTTTTCTTTTGAAAACTAGAATCAGAATTATAATTCTTTTTTCCTTTTTTCTTGTTTAACCTTTGTTGAACTCTAGAAGTGTATTTTTTAGGTTTTTCAGTAGATTTTAGATCCTTAATTTCAGAAAAATTAATTTCCGTCATTTT
Source organism: Helianthus tuberosus (assembly GCA_030545235.1). Taxonomy (NCBI): domain Eukaryota; kingdom Viridiplantae; phylum Streptophyta; class Magnoliopsida; order Asterales; family Asteraceae; genus Helianthus; species Helianthus tuberosus. The sequence continues at coordinate 11,863,137 of CM060429.1, read as the reverse complement.
GAAAACCTTTTTAATCATGTCAAAACGAACACTTCTAATCGGAAACTCTTTGTCAGAGTATAATTTGTCCGAATCATTTAAAGTGTATGCAACTTCAAATGTTTCATCATCCAAATTTGCTTTTGATAACAAAAATTCTTTACTGTAAGACCGTTTTTCCGATGACTTTGAACTGTTGACTGACGAATTTGAACCCCCAGACTCAAACTTTGACTTAGACACCTCCTCAGTATCCAACACTTGATCGACCACTTTTTTGATTAACTCAGACTCATGATCAGTATCAGACGAGGTAAACGTGATATCAATGTTATCTGGTAAAACATCAGTTGTCTCTGATTTTAACTTTATATTGACTGCTTTTTCGACTTGCTCCTCATTCGGTTTTCTAGGAGAATAACCTTCCCAGATAGGAGGCGGACACTTGTTGTATTTAACAGTCGATTTCTTACCAGTCTCATTCTTTTGCTTCTCATCCTGAAATGCTTCAAAACCTGCAACAGTAGGATAAACTCGATCAATAACATAATCAGAACAAGAATAACTCAGTAATAACCTTCTGATCCTTTCATTCTCGATCTTTTCTTTCTCCAACTCTTGCTTTAGATTAGCATTTTCTTCAATGTAATGATTAATTGCCTTTTGCTTTGTCATCAACGTAGCATTCGTCATCGTTAAAGCCTTTTCTCTTTCAGAATTTGTTGTTTGAAGCCCTGTCACTGTTCTGTTCAACACGCTATACGATTCTTTCACATAGCTGATATCAGATAGTAACTTTTCTATTAGTTTTTCTCTATCAAACAGAGTCACATCTTTTTCTTCGCAATTTTTGCAAGCTTCCAAACACTTCTTGCAAGGCTTTTCAACTTCAACAATCTTCTCAATCGTTTTTACCACTTCAATTACTTTTTCTACATCAGTTACTTTCTGAGTTTCAGTCACCTTTTCTTCATCCACAATTTTAACTTCTTCAGTTTGAACAACAGTTTCAACCTTCTCTTCTTGTTGTTGTTCTTTTGCAGCTTGTTTCTCCTTCAGTTTCTCCATGCGATCTGCAAAATAGAAATGAAAACTTTCAGGAGAAAGATGATTTTTAGCAATATTAATATGTTTCTTTTCTTCATCATCACTGCTACTCTCCATCGGTGTTTGATCAAACTCTACAGATTTTTCAGAATCAGCATCTGAAATACCAGAATCAGATGGTGTTTGATCAAAAACAACTTCTTTTTCTGAAGTATTCTCATTTTGCACACTCTCATCTGTAGTTAACGACTCAGAATCAGCACTTTCTGAACTTTCTTCAGATGTAATCGATTGATCTTTCACTGTTTCACCAATTGATCTCATCCAAGTAGTAAACAAATCTGGTTCTCTAACAATCTTTGCAATGAAAGCTTTGAAATCCCCCTTTTCATCAACAAACATATCCCAACTGAAACCTTCAGGTAGTTGTTCATCATTTTGGTCCACTAAACATGCTGTGCTGTCAGAAGAAATGTAGTTACTCCAATTAAAATCTACCAAACATCCTTTCTTTGAATCTTCAATCTTTCTACCATGAGCCGTCTGTGAGTCTTGTGTCTGACCAACTTGCTGATAAATGGCTTTCCGGTAGTAGTCATCTTTTCCAAATGGATTCTGAGCACCACTAACTTCTCTGTTTTTGCATTCCCTCTTAAAATGACCTTTTTCCCTGCACCTGAAACAAGTAACTTTAGATTTATCAAAACCTAAAGTAGAAACACAAGCCTCAAGAAAGTCATTTCTCCCGGTAATTGTCTTGAACTTTTCAGCACGTCTAAGAACACTTGCAAGACACCATTTGATATCCATTAGTTCCATCTCTTCGGCATCTATTTGGTCATAATCCTCTTTGGTAAGCATAGGATTTCCAATTCGACCAGCCACTAAACCTTCATATGATATAAGCACGGAACCAAGTAATGCCATATGATCTTTTGCAATGTCTTCAGAAAAACTTTGACCTTCTGGAAGATTTAGAGCTATGTTGCATTGAATCACACAACCATTTCCCATCTTTGTGCTTTGAGACTGAAAACTTTCTGATGAGCTTTTCGGATTGACACTCGGATACAATGAGAAACCACTGTTGCTTTTGTTTGAGTTTTGATCAGTCTTTTCTGTAGAATCTCCAACACTATAAGCAGTCTGAATTTTCGGACTTCTCTCAGCTTCTGAAGTCGGAACACTACCCTTGTAATACATCTTTACATCTTGTTGACCACTTGGATTATTCATCCTTGCGATCTTCTGCTGTTCCAAATCCTGACTTTCAATCTTTTCAATGAACTGAGAGATTGACAACCCTTCATAAACTCTGGTATTTTTCAGTATCATCAAATATGTTCCCCACTCTTTCTGAGGTAAAGCATCAGCTAGCTTATCCACCCATTCCTCATCTTCTTTGTTAATGTTCATCATCGACATTGTTCGAACTAAGTGACAATATCGTTCAATGAGTTTCTTTGTATCTTCTCCGGGCAAACTTGTGAACAAGTCAAACTCCTTTTTAAGCAACGCCTTTTTGCTTTTAATCATGTTTGCACTACCTTCAACTTTGATTTTCAAAGCATCCCAGATTGACTTTGATGTTTTGTCATGTTGAAGTAGTATAAAGATGTCTTCTTTAATAGCTTGTTGAAGCAAACTGATCATCATTTTTTCAGCTCGATACATTTCCCGTTCTTCATTACCAAATTCTGAAATCTGTTTTACTGTTTCCATTTCAGTACGTGGTAGCATATACTTTTTCAGAATACATTCCCATGATCTCAAATGATTTGCTTGCACCCAGTTTTCGAAACGATCTTTCCATCCATAGTATTCCTCAATGCACATTAACTTCGGGGGTTTCTGAGTAGTCCCCGTTTCATTTTCTGAATTCATGTTCTGAGCAATGGAAGATGAACTAGACGATGTTGCAAAAGCGTTGTGAAAATCGTTATCCATGTTTCAATAACACAATTTTCAATAACAGATTCTTTCAAGCGAAAAAGTCAATTTGTAGCTTTCAAGCGAACTGGTCAACTGAACTTTCTTCAAGCGAAAAAATCTGTCAAACTGGTTGAAGCGAGACTAATCAATTCTTTGAAGCGAAATGATCAAACTGATTGAAGCGAAATCCTTGAAGCGAAATGATTCAAGCGAAACCGTTCTGAAATAAGAAACCCTGAAGCGAGATCCCTGAAGCGAAAACACAATCTGTTTGAAGCGAAATGTTAAGTGTCGCTTGAAGTTTCAAGCGAAATCGTCCAATGAAACTATGTTCTTCAAGCGAAATCCATTCGAAGGTTGATTTTGATCACTTTTAGGTTGAATTTAGCTATGAAACTTTCAAGGGTTTGTTATCTTGTACTTTTAAACAATTCGTGAGAAATTGAATAATTTTTGACCGTGAAAAATTTCTGAACTTATGAAATAAGATGTAGAAGTAAGAAATTTTGAACTGTTTCAGCTGAATTTTGTAGAACTCCTCCTCCAGGCTCTGATACCAATTGAAAGGACCGTGTTCGCGACCTAAACGAGTCGGTTCAGAAGAATTCCATCAAATACAGGTGCGGAAAACAAGTATTTGACCTATACACAGCTGAATCTTCACTTTAACACTGATTTGTATTGATATGAAAGTAATTACAATCAGTTCTCACACCGGCAGCACCTCGGTATGGAAATCACACAAAAACAACTTCTGATTTCGCTTGACACTAACCTCCTATATATAGACTTCAAGGTTTCGCTTGGGATGGACTTCAGCATGTCTCAAGCAAAATCTGATGAAATGATTTCGCTTGAGATGCTTCAAGCGAAACCTTCAACTTAAACTATTGTTCAAGCGAAATCTCACTAAAACTATCACATTTTCTTGTTTTACATGCCCTGATCTTTTCTAACTAATGTAAGACTCGATACAAGACGAAGTCGACAGATGTAGTGCACCAACACTTATGCCTCATTCAAAGGTTTCAAGGTATACCAGATGGACGTGAAAAGTGCATTTTTACATGGTGTGGTGGAAGAAGAGGTGTACGTCGAACAGCCTCCAGGTTTTGAAGATCCTATCCATCCCGATCGGGTTTGGTTGCTCAACAAAGCTCTCTATGGTCTACATCAAGCACCGCGAGCTTGGTATGCAACCTTATCTAATTATCTGCTGGAGAATGGATTTCGCAGAGGTCTTATCGATTGTACTCTTTTCATCAAAGAACAAGATGGAGATCTTCTACTGGTACAGGTATACGTTGATGATATTATATTTGGTTCTACTAATGATGTTTTGTGTAGGAATTTCGAGCGCATTATGCAGGATAAATTCGAGATGAGTGCTATGGGGGAAATGACTTTCTTTTTGGGCCTACAAGTACAACAAACCGAGTCTGGGATATTCATCCATCAGACTAAATATGTTGGTGACATCTTGAGCCGGTTCCAGATGTCTGATGCAACGCCCATCGGTACCCCATTGCCGCAAAATCACGGAATTACTCCAGACTTGAAGGGTGAAGCTGTTAGCCCCTCATTCTACCGCGCGATGATCGGATCTCTTATGTACCTCACAGCATCAAGACCAGATATAATGTACCCAACGTGCCTGCTTGCCAGATATCAAGTCAACCCGAAGGCCTCACATCTTGCAGCTGTAAAAAGGATTTTTCGTTATTTGAAGGGTTACCCTGACACCGGTCTGTGGTACCCTAGGGATAATAACTTTGACTTGATCGCATTCAGTGATTCTGATTTTGGCGGATGCAAAATCGACGGCAAATCCACAACGGCTGGATGTCAGTTTTTGGGAAATCGCCTAGTCACATGGCAGTGCAAGAAGCAGACGTGCGTCGCTACATCCACATGCGAAGCTGAATACATTGCTGCCTCAAGTTGTTGCTCCCAAGTCCTATGGATCCAACAACAAATGCGCGACTACGGTTTTGAATTCCTAACTACTCCTATTTATGTTGATAATTCTGCTGCATTACAGATCACTAAAAATCCTGTGCAGCATTCAAAGACTAAGCACATCGAAATTAAGTATCACTTCATACGTGATTGCTTTGAGAAAAGGCTAATCGATGTTGCTTACGTCCACACCGATGACCAACGTGCCGACCTTTTTACCAAAGCATTTGACAAATCAAGATTTGACTATTTATTATTGGTAAACGGCATTAAGGTCAAGCAAGAGTAAAACCAACATCGGAAAATCATTTTTGTAAATACCTTTGTGTTTTAAATGTGTCTTAGTTTATTGATTTTAGGGGGAGTAAATCCAAAATTTGAAAATCCAAAAACATTGAAAAATTTCAAAAACACAAAAACAATAGAAAAACAAAAATGAGTTTCCTGGCGAGCAAAAGAGAAAATGATAGTACATCAGTGGTCTGTCTAAACCTCTTCAAACCTTAAATGAAAAACGATAAGCAGCTCTATATAAGATGTATCGGTAGGCTCACAATCATTTTAAAGTGTGCAGGGTGATATAAACTTAATCCGACTGAAGACCAGGTGGGAACCACTCATTGGCATATGGTCTTGGTACCGAAATTTCGTTTGAGAGATTGCCGAGGTTCTGAGATATTCGGTCTTTATGCTGCTTATCATCTGGGTATCATGGTTGTATCTTTTACCGAAAAATAACGGGGACGCAAGTCTAGATCTTCCATGATACTATACATACGTGTACATATTGCATTCGACCTCAATAAGTGATCAACAATCACATGTCCCTCAAATAAGTGATAATATATCACAAATTCTTTCCGGGAGTCAAGTTCATCTCTCTGCTGTACGAAAGTACTGACCTGTTCACGGACTTGCTCCTGTGCCTTCATGCATCGAAAATCAAGTTCCTCATCAATAAGTGATTATATCACATAGGGCTTGTTTTCAAATCAAAATAAGTGAGTTTCTCACATCATATACGGTCAAACAGATGATAATCGGTATACTCACCGGTAAGATGAACCCTCGTGCATACCTTGATACGGGAATGTGTCGTGATGTGGATGAACACCGGTCGGTAAGTATAAATCATACCTTAACGTATCCCCTCGCCATGATTACATCTGATAAGTTGAGCTTAAGTGGACAACAATACCGATAATTGTTATAGGATGCTTATCTTAATGTTAACTAAAAGAACAACAAGAGCGTTTTGTCATGACCGTACACTGATATGATTCTCTTACCCTCGAAACTCACAAAAAGAATGTCTGTAAATATTTATTTAATGCTTTCAGTTTCTGCACCTTTGTATATATTTATTTACTGCTTTCTGTCTTTACATTTGAAATATTCAAAAATTCCAAAAAGATTTTAGGTGTGTTTTAATATAAACTTTATAAAAACCAAAAAGATTTTATTTCTATTTTATTTTCGATCGTACGATGTTGGAGCTCGAGTCTTCGTTACCTGAAATCTGAACGAAAACCGGAAACGACTAAATCTTCATAAACGGTCGAAATTTGCAAGTTTTGAAAGTTAAAGGCTAAAATTGACAAATTATTACTAAACTTTCAAACTGTCGGACGGTGTTTGATTGAACAATGGTCACATGTGTGTCGTTTGCTTATGATATTCCAGGCAGTTGTTCTCATTACGCGTTTAGATTTCTTGCATGTGCAGATTCTAAAGGCAAGGAGAACATGGTCGATGACAAGCTTCGGAATGAAGACACGACGTGAAGGCACTCAAATGATGAAGATGATCGAGTTGCCGCTGACCATCATCAACACCACAAGGATCTCAATTCATAAAGATCAAGACTTTCACGAGCATAACTCAAGGGGGAGCTTATGTTAAGGGGGAGTTTGTCAACACACTTCTTACATGAAACGGGGAGTTTGTTGATACACTTTCTGCATTCAAGACGTGAAGACTTTAAAGATTCTCCGACATTGAAGACTTGAAAGGACGTCAAAGATTTGAAGTCACGAAGATCGAGACAAAGATCGAGACAAAGCTACAGCCAGACAAAGCTACAGCCAAGGGGGAGTTTGTTGGTGCACTTGTGTCTGTACTTTGTCTGTATTTTGTCTTGATACAAAACGATGTCTTTGATGTAAGTTTGACCAAGTCAACCATCCTCCGGTTTGACTTGGACAAACAGTTAGACAATGGTAGAAAGATGTTTGGGTCGAAGGATGTGTCATCGAAGGATAGTTTATATCCTTCGATGAGCTCGAAAGATAACCTTCGAAGGATAGACCACGAAGGATATCATCCTTCGTGGTATATGTGATCCTTCGATGGGTTCCTGGTCGACAGATGATCTTACGATCAGTCTGACTGATCCTTCGATCAACAATCTGTGTTCGGGTATATATACCCATCTTGTGTGTTCATTTCAGTAGAGTTCGAAGGTAGACAGACAAGTTAGACAGATAGAGAGATTGAGAGAACACACACACTGAGAGAGTTTGCAAAACAGATTTGTAAACATTGCTTTGTAACCGGACCTTTCATACGTATTAATACAAGTGGTGTTAATCGTTGAAGTCTTGTGTGTTGTGTTTGTGCTTGTTCTATCTCGGTTTGCATGCTAGCTTGGATTCCGCACTTGCTAGTGTGTTAGACATAACAAGGAATAGGTTAAACCTCAACCTCCGAGGGACCTACAGAGGTTCCTCAGCTTTGTTTGGCCCGCCCAGCAGAGGGAAAATTGTATCGCTCCCACGAATGTCGAAGGTGTGAACAATCACACCGTATCGTTGGGCAATAAGAAACCCCGTCTCAGGCATCGTCAGGTAATTTTCGATACCTGCTCGTCCCACCCCCTTGAAATCGATCCGTCTAACCAGCGCATCATAATGTCCTATGTTTTCCGGATCGAAAACCTGCCTCCAAAGCGATTCGTTCATACGTAACTCCTTTATAAGTTGTTTCCGGATCATCAAATATGAATTTTGTTTCACTCCTAACCCAACAGCCATCGATCGAAACCCACAATGACCATCTGGTTTCACGTCCTTTATTCTAACGATGTATGGATGGATCACTTTGGGAATCTGAGATGCGTAGTTGCGGATCGCTATATCCGTCTTAGGACCGAGCTTGATCATCGGGAAATCAGGGTGTAGGTTGAGCGGTTTGGTATTCTTTTGTCTTCTAGAATCTTCGGGTGATATGTACGAGCTGTGACGGGGAAGATCGTCTGAGGCCTCGACCCAAGTTTCTTCTGACGGAATGTACGAGCTTTTTCTACCGGCTTCAACCTTTCTTTCTTCCTGCGTTTTCAATGTTGGCGACCACGGGTTTTCTTCAGAACAGCAGGAGGTTTTTTGTTATTGTTCCCTGGATTGAGGATTTGCTGAAACTTTTCAAAGAAGCTCCTTTTCACTTGAGGGGGTGTTGGATCGATCCGTTGTTTCAATTTTTCAAATTCCGCGTCTACATCGATATCCTCTATGTTATTCCTTGCAGGCTTGAAGTCAAGCTTCTTCCAGAACACGTCTATGTGTGTGATCCGGAGTTGCTGACCTGTGGATGAAAACAAATTAGGTGGCAAAATCATAACGAGAAAGGTCAAAGATATTAATTACCGTTATTTTCCAACTTTTCCAAACGACAGGCACATGGCAAACCACAGCTGGTAAAAAGTTGGCAACCACAGCTTGCACCGTAGGCTCTCAACCCGTCTTCCTTACATTTTAGTTCCATACTCAAAAGCTCAATCGCATATATTGAAACCTTTCTGAGAATATATGCAAGCATGGGCTGATTCTTGTGGTGCGTCATCACTTTTCGGAGGCTTGTTTCAAAGCTACTTCTAATCTCGGCGTATTGTCTATCAACAACATGATCAACATACAGTACAAGTTTATCCAGTGTGTTGCGATGACTTGGAAAGTGACTTTTTAGTGTTGCATGCATGCCCTCAACCATGTTGGTCGTAGTTTGGTGAAAGTTGATAGTTTTGTTAATCCAGCAAGATACAAACTTTTCACGGTACGGATCCAACCAGGATTTCTTCAAATAATCAAAAACCTCTAAAATTAAAAAACGTAAATAGTCAGTTTTTGTTATTATATAAAATTTGAACATAATTATGTAAGAAATACCCACGTTCACGGTCATCTTCTTTCAGCTGTGCTTCAAGGTTTTCCAAGTTATACCTGTATATTTCCTCGGTCGTAGACTCGCACAATGTCCAAAATGTACGTACGAATTCTTTCCACTCCTTGTCAGAGAATTTCTTCTTGCTGTTCTTATTAATATTTTGTTGAATATGGAACCGACAAAGATACTTATGCGCTTTTGGAAAAACTTGTTCACACGCGTTCATTAGCGCAAAATCCCTGTCTGTTAAAATCACGCGCGGTTCCATACATCCTACCAGCATAGACTTGATCCTCTGCAACACCCATAGGTAGTTCTCTGACTTCTCAGCGGAAATTACCGCACAAACAGCCGTAAACGATTTGTTTGTCGACGTCATGCCTACGACCTGAACAAATGGCAGGTTGTACATGTTTGTTTTGTAGGTGGCGTCAATCATTAGCACATGCGGGAAGGCACACCACATAGTGAATGATTTTTTGTGAATAAAGAAGACATCTTCAACTTCGTTCGATATCTCATTCGTGCGCATGTAATAAGTGTAATCTTTTTCGAGAAGAATGTTTTCAAGTTTTTGCATCGGAGACTTACCGACATTTTTTTCGGCGTTGATCTTCTGAACAGCGTTGTGTATATCTTTCGGAATAAGCTTTCTAGCCGGATTGTTTTTTGTCAGCGTTCGCCAGATACTTTGGTTAGGAATATCTTGCTCTGCCAGCTCCTTAACCAGTTTTTTATCCTCCGAAGAAAGCCTTCTCGCATATGCGTGACCCTCTAAGTTTTCAATAGGAGTGTGGTTATGCTTCGCCTTCGTCACCTCGATCCTCCAAACACTTCCGGATGATTCCGAAAACCCGATCATCTCGAACGGGCAGCCTATTTTCTTGCTACCCGTTTTCCTCTGTGTAGCTATACTCTTATGCTCCCCACCAAAAGTACATTGAAACCAAATCTTGTAATTCTCTCCTCTTTTATTCGACCTCTTAATCACAATGAGGTAACCATTGTCTTTTGTCGTGTCTTGTACCCAACGCACCAACTCTTTACGTGACGAAAAGGTCTGCGTTGTATCAAACGAAAATGTAACCGGGTAACAGCCTTCCTCGTCAACAGACACATCCTCCGGCTCACCATCGTCACCGAGGTTCGAATAGACTTGATGTTCAAAGCTCTGTTCACAACCGTAACTGTGGTTTGGATAACACTCCTGCTGTACAAAGCTTTGCTCGCCACCGTAACCGAAATTCGAATAACCTTGTAAGCTCTGTTGACAACCGTAACTGTCGTTTGGATAACACTCCTGCTGTACAAAGCTGTACTCGCCACCGTAACCGAAATTCGAATAACCTTGTTGTGCGTAAGGGTCCTCCACAGGGGTATTCAAATCCAGCTTCACCGTGTTATCACGATAACGAATGCCAGATACAACCTCTGCCTCCCTCAAGTTAGACGAGACCGGTTTCTCATACGAGTCAGAAATAGCGGTCCCCTCGTAAGAATCAGGAACAACTGACTCGTTAGAATATTGACCGAAAAGATAGTTGCTTAACCACGACATCGTTTTTTCAAGACATGTAACTAATAGAGCAAAGAAAATCGACAAACAACAAAATCACCGAATGCTGAATGTTGTGTCTGAGCAGGTTTTTAAAGTGAAAATTTGGGGTCGAAGCGCCGCGCTTTGGCCATAGCGCGGCGCTTAGGGTTCACGAGACACTTGCAACCTCGTATCACCTTTATGTCTCTGCAACTTATGTCAGTCAAACATCAAATCACCTTTTGTCGACATAAGCGCCCCGCTATGGCCATAGCGCGGCGCTTAGGGGTGTGAAAATAATTTTCTGCGTGTGGGAATAGCATGACCCCTAAACATTTCATTTTTGATGGTTTATACACTTTCAATATTTTGCATTGAACATGTTGTGGTGTTCACATATTCTAACATTCTACTAAGATGATAATATCTAGAAGTTGTTCCCTTCTTAATAAATGAGCGACCGATGTTAACAATATACTATAACATTAGTAGCCTACAATGTATATCTGGAATATATGTTTTTGAGGGAGAAGACCTTTAGTATAATTTTATACGCCGTTCAAAAAAAAAAAAAAAAGTATAATTTTATACCTCTTCAAGATAGGTTGGTTCAGATACCTAGTAATTAAGTGCTTTACTTTGAACCTAATTAAGTGCTTCACTTTGAACCGTATTTCACGGACGTTTACTTTTATTTATTTATTTAAACATGCAATATATTCAAGTTATATTATTAAAAGTGGTTGCAAGTTATTAAAGTGAGACTCACCTGTAGACATTCTCAACTTAACATAAGATGAGAATGTTTAATTGCTAACGTGTTTAAAGTAAAATGTTTGTGGAGATTCACTTCAACAAAATTAGCTTATCATGAAAACAATATTTAGAGTTAAATACCATTTTTGTCTCTGTGGTTTGGTCATTTTGTCAGTTTAGTCCAAAGGTTAGAAACGTTGCCATTTTAGTCCAAATGGTTTCAAACGTTGCTATTTTAGTCTACTGTGTTAACTTCATCTATTTTTTCTGTTTACGAGAAGGGTAATTTGGTCATTTTATATGGCCGAATTGGCCTTCTAGTTAACAGAATCACATATAAAATGACTGAATTGGCCTTCTCGTTAACAGAAAAAATGGAAACAGTTAACCCAGTGGACTAAAATGGCAACGTTTGAAACTATTTGGACTAAAATGACAACGTTTCAAACATTTGGACTAAACTGATAAAATGACCCAAACCACATGTAAAATGACATTTAACTCAAATATTTATAAATGATCGGTAGTTCTCATATTCTGACAATCTATATCTATACTATATAATAAAAAAAACTAATAAAGGGACACTTGTCATTATTATAGATCATCCTTAATTGTAGATAATTATTATTTAATTTAAATTATTAATTAAATTAATATAAATCTTATAACTCTTAAATTATTAGCATAAACTTAACTTCAAATCGTAAAGTCTTATCTAAACTAAAAAGTATTGTTTCACTTAATAGTAGATAAACATGCATATTATTTATTGTTAATGTTAATATTATTATTGTTAACGATGAGAAATTATATTAAACAATTTATTAATCAAACCAAAAATTTAAAATAGTATTAACCTAATTTAAAAAATAATAAATCCATTTTAATTTAGAAAGATTTTTTTAACAATAGATAAACCCGTGTAATACACATGGTTTTTAAAGATATAACATTTTTTTATTTACTATACAAAATTAGATTTATTCAACCCGTACAATACACAAAGTTTTTTTAAAATATAATTATTTAGTATATAAGATTACATTTCTTTCACCCGTGAATATACATGGTTTTTTTTAAAATATAACTTTTTTATTGTTTGGTACATAAAATTACATTTATTCAACCCGCACAATAAACGAGGTTCTTAAAGATATAATTTTAAAAGATTTTTTTAACAATAGATAAACCCGTGTAATACACAGGGTTTTTAAAGATATAATTTTTTTTTTATCATTTGCTATATAAAATTAAATTAATATAAATCTTATCAACTCTAAATTATTAGCATAAACTTAACTTCAAATCGTAAAATCTTATCTAACCTAGAAAGCATTATGAGAAATTATATTAAACAACTTATTAATCATACCAAAAATTTAAAATAGTATTAACCTAATTAAAAAATAATAAAAAATCCATTTTGATTTAGAAAGATTTTTTTAACAATACATAAACCCGTGTAATACAAAGAGTTTTTAAAGATACAACATTTTTTATTATTTCCTATATAAAATTAGATTTATTCAACACGTACAATACACAGAGTTTTTTTAAAATATAACTTTTTTTATTATTTAGTATATAAAATTACATTTCTTCCACCCGTGAATACACAGAGTTTTTTTAAAATATAACTTTTTATTGTTTGGTATATAAAATTACATTTATTGAACCCGCACAATAAACGAGGTTCTTAAAGATATAATTTTAAAGATTTTTTAACAATAGATAAACCCGTGTAATACACAAGGTTTTTAAAAATATAACATTTTTTATTATTTGCTACATAAAATTAGATTTATTCAATCCGTACAATACACGGAGTTTTTTTTTAAAATATAACTTTTTTATTATTTAGTATATAAAATTATATTTCTTCGACCCATGAACACACAAGGTTTTTTTTTAATATATAACTTTTTTATTGTTTGGTATATAAAATTACATTTATTCAACACGCACAATAAATGAGGTTCTTAAAAATATTATTTTTATAATTATTTAATATATAAAATTATATTTACTCAACACGTGTAATAAATAAGGTTTTTAAAAATATATTGTTTTTTATTTAATATATAAAATTATATTTATTTAACCCGTGTAATACACGGGGTTCTAACCTAGTATGTTATATAAAACCAACAAAATTGTCGTTAAGAGATTATTATCTTCATTTAAATTAGTGGTTATATATCACCGGGGGACCGCTAAAATGAGAACTACCACGAGTTATGAGAACCGCGAGAACCACGTGCCACGGAGGGGCGTTGACCACGATTTTTTTTTACAACTAGATCCGTATATTTTAACAACATTCGTAAAAAAAAAATTTCAAACGGCGCGCCCGAGGGGGTAGTTTTTTACACCCAAAGTTTGGTGTTTTTATTATTTTTTTGTTTTTTTCTTTTTTTTTTTACAAACTTTGGGTGTAAAAAACTACCCCCCTCGGGCGCGCCGTTTGATTTTTTTTTTACGAATGTTGTTAAAATATACAGATCTAGTTGTAAAAAAAAATCTTGGTCAACGCCCCTCCGTGGCACGTGGTTCTCGCGGTTCTCATAACTCGTGTTGGTTCTCATTCTAGCGGCTCCCTATATCACCGTATTAAATATATATGACTTTTAACTTTAGTTGTCATAATCATTGTGTTACATAAATATGAGGCTTTTAACTTTAGTTGTTATAATCACTATATTAATTACAATTATTGATGTACCTTTACTTTTTTATTTAGAGTTAAATGTTATTTTAGTCCCTGTGATTTGGGTCATTTTGACTTTTTAGTCTAAAGGTTTCATTTTTCGTTTGTGAGTCCAAAAATGTTTCACCGTTGCCATTTTAGTCCACTGGGTTAACTTCATCCATTTTTTATGTTAACGAGAATGGCAATTCGGTCATTTTATATGGGTGAAGTTAACCGAGTGGACTAAAATGGATGAAGTTAACCCAGTGGACTAAAATGGCAACGGTGAAACTTTTTTGGACCCACAGACGAAAAATAAAACCTTTGAACTAAACTGATAAAATGACACAAACCACATGTTCTAAAATGACATTTAACTCTTTTATTTATTTACCAAGTATCCTGCATCTCTTTACGAACATCATCATCATCATCATCATACTCAGTAAATCCCACCAATAGCAAAGCAAAGGTAGGGTCTGAGGAGGGTAAGATGTAGACAGCCTTACCTCTACCCCCGTAGAAATAGAGAGGCTGCTTCCAGTGAGACCCCCGGCTCGATAGTAGTTTTGCATCAAGCCTTGGACATAAGACACATAACACTCAGCAATCGGGACAAAGACCGATTAGTGCATGTACCCTTTTGTCTTTCAGCTATCAACGCCACCACATGATGCATGATTAACCGTCCTCAGCTTTTAACGTTATTTTCACAAAATTAGTAAAATAACGTTAAAATTAGTGCACTTTCACTTTTGCCCCCCGATGGCCCACACATATATACATTATATGCGCATACCGCAAGCGGGGCGTTCATCTCTTTACGAACGATATGTTATATATAGAACAAGAGTGCATAAATCCTTATAAATAATAAACCACGCACAAGGTGTGCATATTAACAAGGAAACTTGTAAATACCCAAGAAGTTGATATCCGACACTAGATTCGTGTATAACATAGCGATATAATTCACTTAGGAACATAGATATACGTTTTATGGGATGAAAGTTTCCTGTTCGCTTTCGATACCTTTGGCGCTCTCGTCCCTGACGCGGTGCGGTTCCTCAAGCGAGTTCAGCAGGTGTTAAGCAGTAACACCGCGCATGTTAAGGGACATAATTTTGTGTTTAGCAGGGTAGGGTTTGCTATTCAGAAGGGGGTAGCGGCGCAGTTTGTTGCCCGTCTACCTGTCATTAGTCTGTAATCGTCTCTGTTTTAAGTAATAAAATGGACAATTATTTTTCTGTTTTATATGATTATACATGTATAACATTGCCCAAAAAATGACTAATGAATAATTGCTTATTAAACTATGAAAAAGTAGTTTTTTTTTTAAGAAAAAAAGTAGCAACTTGCTAAAAGAATGAAGGAAATACACATGGAGGGTAGCAGGAGGCAGGAAGACAAATCGAGTTGAAAGACTTGAGATAAATATTTAAAATGAATACATAATGATCGATCAAAAAAGGGCAAGTTGGAGGTTTCATCATCAGACTCATCTTTTCTACAACTAATTTAATTATTTAAATTTTGTAATCAAAAGGGTTAGTGGGCAATAATACATATATAAACCTGGAAAGAGACTTTACAGTTGCATAACCATATGATTCAGTGAATCATGGTGGCCATAGAATCATTCAATTATTTTCTTTTCTTCAAATCAATATAAGTTTTTTATTTGCCCGAACTTTAATTATTATTATTATTATTATTATTATTATTATTATTATTATTATTATTATTATTATTATTATTACCAAAATCATCCCTGAGGTTTGGGCATGTTTGCCAGTTTTATCCAAAACAATTTTTTGTACCATATTGTCTTTCACTTTTAAGATTTTTTGCCATTTTCATCCGTACGTTTAATTTGGGTTAATTTTTCTGGCAGGTATTTGGATGAAAATGACAAAAAATCCTAAACCGCAGGGTCGATTTTGGCAAAAAAAATTTAGACGTTTGGATGAAAATGACAAATTAGTCCAAAAGTGAAGGACAATATGATACAAAAAAAGTTGTTTTACCAATGGGGTGGTGGTCCATTGGCAAATACAAAACCTTTAAAACACCTAGGTTGGGAAGGGGAAGGTCTTGGGTTCAAGTCCTATAGATGACAGGGGATTAAAGAAATTAGTCGTTAAGAAAAAAGATAAATCTGGCAAACATGCCCAAACCTTAGGGACGATTTTGACAATTTACTTTTATTATTATTATTATTATTATTATTATTATTATTATTATTATTATTATTATTATCTGCGTAGGGTGAGGTTCCGCTACAAAGTCAATTTTTCCTACAAAGTGTACAAAGTTATAAAACACCATAATTTCAACCATAAAACACACTTAAAACCCACAAATAACAGAGTGAAGATCACTAAAACACAATATTCAAACCCTAACAGTCCATAAAAACTTCAAACACACTATCGTAAAACTATGAATATAAAACACAACATGATAATCAACATAAAACACATTAATGTTAGTCATTCGATAATCAAAGTCTTATCATCCAAAACACAACACAAAACTCACAAATATGGCGTTTTAGTAATCTCAACTTTGTTATTTGTAGGTTTTGAGTGTGTTTTATGGTTGACATTACAGTGTTTTATGTCTTTTTACACTTTGTAGGAAAAAAAGACTTTGTAGCCAACTCCCACCCTATCTGCGTAAATTATCTCATAAACACCTTCTTAAGCAATTTTCATTCCTACTGATAACACAAGTTAGTTCCCACCTTGTTAAATTCAATAACTCTGGTTTACTATTATGATTTTTTTTTTTCACTTGAAAACTATATTATAAAATAAAGGGATTTAATAACACCAATCATAACCTAAGTCAATAACTCTGGTTTACTATTATGATTTTTTTTTCACTTGAAAACTATATTATAAAATAAAGGGATTTAATAACACCAATCATAACCTAAGAAAATAAAGGGATTTAATAACACCAACCTAAGAACAAGTATGAATTATTGTACTTTAAATATTAAAGGAGAATATTAAAGGAGAGGTCTAAGTCTCAATTCTAACTTTCTAAAACGGTGAATATTTAGAATTATTAGTTAGAAGTAAACATTGTTATTAAAAAAATGTTACCATTTAAGGTGGTTATTTATAAGTTGGTCTAGTGGTTAGTCACTTGGTTTCTTTTCTTGAGGTCTTAAGTTCAACTCCCACTAGTACCACTTTGAAGGACATTGGTGGTGGCAATGAAGTTTAGAACTAGGCCTCTCTGAAGGTCGTCAGTTCGAAACCGAGTTGAACCGGGTTTTACCGCAGTAGGCCTTCGGGTGGGTTGGTTTTCTCCGGAACTGGTGGCTTGATGGCTCGGGTATGCATCCAACTCTGACCATTATGGAGGAGGGGATGCATTTGCTCGATTGAGGGCATCCCAGGATGCTTATCCGGTGATTTAGTTGGCCGTTTAATTTTTCTTTTATAAGTGGTTAAAAGTAAACCAGTTAAAGTGCATCGCCCTAACTCTTAGTATCTCTTTAAATAATTAAATCTAATCAGTTAAGTGAGTTAACTACCATTTTCGTCCCTGTGGTCTGGTGGAAAATAACACGCCAGTCAAAAAAAAAATTGCGCCAGTTCCGTTCTTAACATTTTTGAAACGTGCCACTTCAGTCAAAAAATATAACGTCTTGCGTCAGTTCCGTCCTCAACGTTTTTAATGTCGTGTTATCTTTTTGGACTGAAGTGGCACGTTTCGAAAATGTCGAGGACGGAACTGATGCAATTTTTTTTTTGGACTGAAGTGACATTTTTCACCAAATCACAGAGACAAAAATGACAGTTAACTCCAGTTAAGTTTTTCCTTTTAATGATACACAACCTTTAAATACATTTTGGACATTATATATTTTTTTGTTTTTTCCTAATATCATAGTTTACTCGTTAAGAAAAAAAATAATATAAATTATGTCAATTTTATTTTGGTATTGGAAATATTATGTTCTTGAAGCATCCATTTTGAATAAGAACACATTTTCCTCAAGAATGCCTTTTCATGACAACGCATTATGTATCATGAGAGTTAAGAATGCCTTTTCATAACAACGTAGGTAAGAATTGTAAAATGGTAAAAGTTTTAGGGCTTATCTATTTTTCCCTTTGAGAAACTACATACCATGGGTTTTGCCGTTTTGCCCGTAGGCTTAACCTCCTTTACAAATTACAATAATATTAACGCTATGTGGTATGGTATGGCGCCCTGGGGCGGACCTATACAAGGGATAACCCTGTTGCCCTTTAACGCTCCGGTGACGCTCCGACGGCAGTGTAAATTTTGGAAAAATTTGACGTTGTTTCGATTTCATTACCCCTTTTTTGAAACGTTACCCCTATACGGATTTTTTCGATCCGCCACTGATGGCACCCCTAGCCACATTAGCCTTTTAACGCCCTTAACACCTCCTCAGAGCGCCAAATTAAGAGAGACACTAAGAACACCTTTGCAAGTGACTTAGCGGGCATGGAATGGGGAAAGAGGGTGGCAGGGTTGGCGGCCAATCAAAGTCCTCCACTTATGGGGGTGTGGGGGGCATACCGGTTTGCCTAATAATCGGATATTTTGGTGTACATATTAAACTTTTGGATGCATATAGTAAAAACTTGCTGGTCAAGGATAATCATTAATTCTTTACGGGATCAACAAAGCACCCTCCTAGATTGTCATGTCACCACTTCTCATTAACCGTCCCATAGGTTTCCTCCTATCCTACGGACCACACATTATATCTGTCTCTTCCCGTCTAATAAAAATCGCCTTGGCCTATCACACATGATCAGACCTCTCTCTTTCTCCTCCATATCTTCGCTTCTAAGGGTAGACAGACCCCATTGTAGATGGTCTTGCCGATTACAACTAAAATGTCAAACTTTTAAAAAAAGCTTTAAGACTCATTCCAGTGACATGGTCACCTGGTTCTGTCTTTATGTATAAGTTTATGATTCATTATTTATACATCATTTTCGTATTCCAAACTATGATTAAAGACTTATCCATTATCATCAATAAAGTAAATGAATTACAAATTACATCCATTTTTATTTGTTAAAGGAGCAAATTGAAAGGTAGGTTTATATTTTTTTCTTTAACAATGTCAAGTACATGTGATATTAAGATAAAACTTTGCATTCACACAGAATATAAGATACTCCCAATCCCATTGCCATACTACAAAACGTTTTGGTCAAATCATTGACCTGTTTAATTATGATGCTAAACATAACAGTTATGAAAATCTATATGAAACCAATCCATAAAATTTGATTTAATGAAATCATGCAAAAAGTTGATAAAAATGAGATACAGGAACGAAAACAAATTTATTCAATCAATTACAGAAAAAAAAAACAAATTTTATGAACTTTCGACATATATAAAAACACACATTAAAAAAAATCCGAAAAAACCCCGTACCTAAGAACATAAGAATGTACTTAGAATCAAAACCAAATAACAAACACAATAAACACCACACACCCACCGACTCTTGCAAGCCAAACAAACAATCTGAAAATGTTTTAACTCTAGTAATGTGCCTTTTCCTTCTTTTCTTCGGTCTTCGAATGATGATGTCCGTGAAGCTTCTCCTTAATCTTTTCAAAGATACCCTTCTTCTCCTTGTGTTCAACTTCAACAGTAGTATGCTCGTTATGTGACACTACCGGATGTGGTGGTGGAGCCACGACACAATCCTCCTCGACCTTCTCAATGAAGACCTTTTTCTCATCTGGTTCGCAACTTGGCTCTGGAAGGAGAACAACGACTTCCTCGTATTGCTTTGTAGAGACACATGCTTCTTCCTCATGTTTCAGAATTTTCTCAAGTTCTTTCTTTTCTTTCTCTTCTTCTTTCTTCTCCTTGTGCTCCTCAATTTTTTCCTTAATATCTTCTATTTTTTCTTCAACCTTTTCCTTGAATTCTTCTATCTTCTCTTTGATGTTCTCCTTATCCTCTTCTACTTTGAACTCAATATTTTCCTTCAGTTCTTCTATTTTATACTTGGCCTCCTCTACCTCTTCCTTGAGTTCTTCTTTAAGCTTTTCCTTTTCGTACTTACCCTCATATTCTTTTTCCTTGATTTTCTCTTTAAGCTCCTCTTCTTCACATTCTAACTTTTCCTTGCTTTCTTCTATTTTCTCCTTCAATTTCTCCTTTTCTTCTTCTACTTCACACTCAACCTTCTCCTTGAGTTCTTCAATTTTATATTTGATCTCCTCTACTTCTTCCTTAAGCTTTTCTTTATGCTCTTCATTTTTGTACTTAGCCTCATATTCTTTTTCCTTTATTTTCTCTTTGGCCCCTTCCACTTCACACTCTACTTTTTCTTTGAGTTCTTCAATTTTATGCTTGGTCTCATCTACCTTCTCTTCAATTTTTTCTTTAATTTCTTCGATTTTTTCTTTAATTTTCTCTTTATCCTCCTCTACTTCACAATCGACCTTCTCCTTAAATTCTTCTACTTTGTATTTGATCTCCTCTGCTTCTTCTTTGAGCTTTTCTTTATGCTCTTCGTTTTTGTTCTTTGCCTCATATTCTCTTTCCATGATTTCCTCTTTGGCCTCTTCAACTTCACACTCTATCTTTTCCTTAAGTTCCTCTTTTTTGTATTTGGCCTCATCTACTTTTTCTTCGATTTCTTCCTTAATTTCTTCGATTTTTTCCTTAATTTTCTCTTTATCCTCTTCTATTTTACGCTCGGCCTTCTCCTTAAGTTCTTCAACTTTGTATTTGATCTCCTCTACTTCTTCCTTGAGCTTTTCCTTGTGCTCTTCTCTTTTGTACTCGGCCTCATATTCTTTTTCCTTGATTTCCTCTTTGGCCTCTTCAACTTCACACTCTACCTTTTCCTTCAATTCTTCCTTTTTATAGTTGGCCTCGTCTATTTTTTCTTCAATTTTTTCCTTGATTTCTTCAAGTTTTTCTTTGACTTTCTCTTTATCCTCTTCCACTTCACACTCGACCTTCTCTTTGAATTCTTCTAGTTTATGTTTGACCTCCGCTACCTCTTCTTTGAGTTTTTCTTTATGCTCTTCATTTTTATGCTTGGTCTCGTATTCTTTTTCCTTGATTTTTTCTTCAACTTCTTCCACTTCACACTCTATCTTTTCGTGTAGTTCCTCTTTTTTATACTTGATCTCCTCAACTTTCTCTTCAATTTTTTCTTTGATTTCTTCGAATTTCTCTGCAATTTTTTCTTTTTCTTCTTCTACTTTACACTCAACATTCTCCTCGAATTCTTCTATTTTGTACTTTACCTCCTGTACCTCTTCCTTGAGCTTTTCTTTGTGTTCTTCGTTTTTATACTTGGACTCGTATTCTTTTTCCTTGATTTCCTGTTTGACCTCTTCCACTTCACACTCTAGCTTTTCCTTGAGTTCTTCCTTCTTATACTTGACCTCATCTACTTTTTCTTCGATTTTTTCTTTAATTTCTTCAATTTTTTCCTTAGTTTTCTCTTTATCTTCTTCTATTTCACACTCGACCTTCTCTTTAAGTTCTTCAACTTTGTATTTGATCTCCTCTACTTCTTCCTTAAGCTTTTCCTTTTGCTCTTCCTTTTTGTAGTTGGCCTCGTATTCTTTTTCCTTGATTTCCTTTTTGGCCTCTTCCACGTCACACTCTACCTTTTCCTTTAGTTCTTCTTTTTTATACTTGGCCTCATCTACTTTATCGTCGATTTTTTCTTTGACTTCTTCAAGTTTTTCCTTAATTTTCTCTTTATCCTCTTCTACCTTACACTCGATGTCCTCCTTAAGTTCTTCTATTTTGTGTTTGTCGTCGTGTATCTTTTCTGCAATTTTCTCCTTTCCCTCTTCTATTTTTTCCTCAATCTTTTCCTTCAACTCATGTGTCTTCTTCTCTTCATGGCAAGACTGCAATTGTCACAAAAAGTAAAGTTTGCTCTTTGTTATAATCCCACATGATGAAACTATAAGATAGACATATTCTAATGTGAACCTCTATGTAAAAACTTGTAACATATAGTTTTCACGAATGTTGACATTATTATCATGGTATATTATAACTATTTAAAAGAGGGATACCTAATACTACTAGTGAATTAAGAGAAGAGATCGAGCAGAAATTTGATTAAGTAATTTTTCAGGCACAGTATACTAAAAGATTCTAGAGATTTAACTACAAGTTACAACACAGCTAATTAGCGTCTTAACAAAATATAAAAATATTAATAGATTATTATTTAAATTACACGCACGTATATTATATATCCTGTAGTTGTGTTTTTCCTGTATATCATTAAGTTCAGTAAGTTTCCTGATACATTATCTAATCAGCGACGAACCTAGAAATTATTTTTTGAGGGTGCAAATGAGGGGTTCAACCAAAATTTCAAAGGATCCGAACGAGATTTTAGCCTATAAAATACACTAAAGGGGGTGTCTGCCTAACCAACCCCTCACTTGGGTCCGCCCTTAGATGTAATACGCATTCATACATTTACTTAATTATTTTTAAAATGAAGAAAAAACCACTACATGATCTTAAGGTCGAGTACAAGTATAAGATACAAAAAATTACAAACCAACAAAGCATGAAACCAAACATGGTGGGAGAAATTTGAATTTTGTCTAGTTTTTCTTATACAACTCAGTTTAGAAAAACTTATATCAAAATTAGAAGAAAAACCTTAACGAAGCTGTATATGTATATATTTTTGTTGTATTATAATTATAATATCATAGTCTGTTAAAAAAAATAGAATATAAAAAAATTTAAAAAATAGAATATACTTCATCACGGGTTAATTATATTAGTTTTATATTTGTGCAAATTGTTTTGGCCCCCACACTAGTTTTTCAAAACAAAGACAATATTATATATATAATTTTGGCTCTCATACTAGTTTAACAACACCAACAAAGTTGTATATATAGATATGTATTAAAAATCAATTTCTATAAGTTCTTAAAAATAAAAATTAACTAATATGGGAAACAAAAGAAATTTTCTGAGAGCCTAGTTATACTATTTTTTTTTAAAAAGAAAGAAACTTATTTTTTGTAGAAATTATGTTGGCTCGCATGATACCCTTAAAAAATCTATGAACATGTGGCATATACAATTTACATATAATAAAAGCTGTGCTTTCCTTTGGATTTAATAATCTTTATTGACATTATTCACTCATACTTTCACTGTTTTTAATTACATGCATAATTGCATATACATATGTATTATACATACATATACGGAGTATGGTTCTAGCAAACAAAACTCTTAGTCTAAAAACAGTAAGAGTAAGTTGATACGTAAATAACAAGGTGCTGATATGTAACAACACATGCAGGGGCGTACCCACATGTATTTTAAGGTGGGCGAGCGCACCCCTTGAAAAAATAAAATTTAGTGCTAAATTCCAAGTAAAATCCCGACCGCACCCCTTGAAAATTTTCGTTCGCATCCCTTGGAATTTTCGACCGCACCCTTAGGAAAAAAAATCTTATGAATTTGTAAAAAATTTACGTAAACACTGATTTTTTTAAAATAAAACATAATTAACTTTCCACTTAACTAATTAACTTTCATTTAACCCAATTAACTTTCTCTTAACCTTTAACCCAATGAACACACCATAACTCAAGCCCAACCCAATCTAATAATCTAATTTGAACTAAAATATAATAACCCAACCCATCGCAATTTCGGCCACCAAACTCATGAAAACATCTTATCACTATTTTCGGGTATGGTTCGATTATTTTTTTGTTTTCTTGTTTTATTTGGATTTTTAGGAGAAATACAATTGTTAAAAAAGTTTGAAATTTTAGTTGTTTTGTTGTTTTTTGAATCTTTAGTTAGTTGATTTTGTTGTTTTAGTTAAAGTTTAGTGTGTTTAAATGGTTAGTTAGAAGGAATCAACAACTAAAACTAGGGCTTGATTTTAAAGTTGAAAATTATGAAGTTTGGTGATGATTGTTTAAGTGTTAAGTGTTGAAATTAGTTGTATATATGCTATATAGAAAAAGACTTCCTTAGAAAAAGTAGCTCTAGATGTTTTGATAGATTTCAAAAAATGAAAACCCGTACAGCGACATTTTAAATATGTTTGTAACGACGTTTGACATGTTTTTGATAATTATATAAATTTTAGTTTGATATTCTTTTGTGTTACATGACCCGACCCGATATGAAATGAATTTTTTTTACATACCTAGGGGTCTAAAATCTTTAAAAATATTTCGCACCCCCATGAAAAAATTTCGGGGTCCGCCACTGAACACATGTGTAGTTAAATATCAATACTATGAACACTTTGTGTTACATATAAACACCTTACTTCTCACCGTTTTCAGGTTAAGAATATTGTATATTTGATCGTTCCTATATATATGTATATGAATATGCATAAATACATATATACACATTGTATACATGTAAAAAGCATCATTTAGTTTATGGAGTATGGTTTCAGTACACAAAACTCTTAATCTAAAAACGGTAAGAGTAAGTATATTGATATGTAAATAAAAAGGAGCTTATATGTAACAACACATGTGTAGTTAAATATCAACGCTTTATGTTACATATAAACTCCGTTAAGACTATTGTGTAATTGATCCTAAATATGCATAACTACATACACATATTCATATGTTCTATTGAAACCAAAAATAGAAAACTTACACTGCTGAAGTTGGTTTCTTTCTTCTCTTCCTCGCACTCTGGCAAAACCACCACAGTGCTCTCCACCTTCACAACCGTGACGCTTTCGCAGTGCTCATCGGCCTTAGGGACTTGCTCGTAAACTGAACTGTCAGCCATGATCACAGAAACAACAAGAACAAAGTATACAACAAGAACAAAGTATGTGAAAACTTGGGCTGTATGTTTTTTAACGAATCAAATGAGAGATGTTTTGCAAGATGAATGACTATGTGTTAATGAGAGAAACAATGGGTGTTTATATAGGAGAATTTCACGCGTAGAGGGTACGAATTGGATTGAAAATACCTAATATTCAAATGAATAAAGAAATGAAGGTGGCAATTGGTCGGAAACTGACAAAGCGGTTTTTGAATTTCAATAATCCAACCCTAACTTTGTGTCACTTTAGGCGACTTTCTTTACATTAGAATCTTTATTTCTGTTAATACATTATACATGACGTTTTTTATATTGTTAAATCAAACATATTATTACATAAGAAAAATAATTCTAGGGAACAAATGGCCCCGGGTCAGATTTGATCTTTAAAACTTTTCATTTTATTTCAAAACTGGCAACAAAGTTTGGTGAAATGCTATGATTATTCAACTTTTGTATTGTTGAAATTATGGTCTTGAAAATTAGTGTATTTTGTATGTGTGAAGACAACAAGATCCATACATCATGTTGAGAGATAGCAGGGCACGACAAAGAGCTCACGGTGCCTTTTGTGTTCTATTTTTTTTTTTTTCGATCGAAAAGAAAGCACACGATCAAGCTTAATCTCGAATTGATGCATTTGGTCGAAAGTTGGGACCTATCGTAAACCTTTAACCACCCTAGTATGTCTAAACTAAACAAATATTGATCATCTCTTGATTAAAATTTCACATACTTAACTTCAATTAAAGCACTTTTTTCAACATGGTTAACATAGTGGTTTCGTTGCTTACTTCTCTTGAATATTGACGACGGGCCTATGGGTTGCCCCATTTACCCGTCTTGGGCTATTATCACATGAGCCCAACAAGTAAAAGCCCAAACGCTAAAACTTGCCCATTAAGGGACTTTCTAAATTGAGCGGGAAACAGTGATATTTAACAAGAGAAAGAGAACATTATATGCATGACAAGAATGGTATCTCCGGTTGGCACTGTACTATCGAGCCAGCACCATTAAATGAGGGAACGATCTTACCGTTGGGGCTCAGACACGTGTCTGAGTCCCCCAAAGTCTGATAGAACCCGTTGGATCGTCTCGGTAAAATCCCGTTGAAGAGATAAGAGCTTCCGGCTATATAAGGAAGGTAAAGGATGATCTCAAAGGCAAGCCTAAGGTATCACACTAAATGCTCTCACATTTATTCCGACCATAATTCTTCTACATTAAATACACACACATATTTATTAGATTCACACCATAGGGAAACATTCCGGTGAACATATTCATCGGAATAAGCTTCTCATACTCTCCGGTAAGTTTACTTACTCTCACGCCGGAGCTTGGTCACGGATCTCCCCTCCGGGGTCCTCCGTGGCGAGGCTAACGGTTTCCTTTTTTGTAGCAAACGAAGGCTGGGATATTCCGACGTCAGTGAAGACCCTCTTGCACGTCATCCGGGAATTGGGTATTCGACATTGGCGCCTTTCGTGGGACTATTCAGTCTAGCTGGTATTCCCACTCCAAAACACCGACGTTGTAATAACCCATTTAAAGAGAAACAACATGGCAACACCACCAAGCTCACGAACCATCCAAACGGGGCAGAACGATCGTGATAAGGTCACAGTGGAAGACATCACCCACGAAGAAGAAAATGAAAACCAGGTGGAAACCCTGGAAAAGGAGGAAGCCATCACTCCAGATTTCGTTGCCATGCACAGGGAGAAGTTGAAAAAACATCTCAAGGATCTAGAAAGACGGGAGAGACTTGATAGCCTCAGGGCTAGACTATCCTTTGACACACCATCCAATCAGGAGGGGGTAGATCCACAAAGCAAAAACGGCGGCACTGGCCTTCTAGAAACCTTCATGACAGCCCTCAGGCAGATGTCCTCGGAGGAGAGAGAGGATCTCATTACAGGGAAGAAACAAAAAGGAAAAGAAAAGGAAAAGGAGAATCAAAGTGATGATGGTCTGGACAAGCCTTACCTCCCTCAGTATTTAGCCAAGATTTCAAAGTTCACCAGGAGAATCGCTGAAGCGCCCATGCCCCCTAAGACGAAGCTACCTCCGAACTTCGACAGGTATGATGGGACAAGGGATCCTGAAGATCATCTTCATGCTTTCAAAGGTGCAGGACAACTGGGACGGTGGCCTATGCCGGTTTGGTTCCACATGTTTGTGCAAACTCTAACGGAGGGAGCATGCTCTGGGTTGACAGCCTTCCCTCAGGAGGAATTGACAGCTACGAGGAGTTAAGTGAGAAGTTCCTGGGGAACTTTGGTCAACAAAGAAAAGTGATTAAAAACCCAAACGAAATCACGCATATAAGGCAAAGGGACAATGAACGGATAGATCAGTACATGGAGAGGTTCGTCAAAGAAAGTATGAACATCAAGGATGTCCCGGAGGTCATGAAGATCAGTAGCTTCATCAACGGACTAAAGCACGCACAGTTATGTGAAAACCTAGGGGAGGAGTTCCCACATTCATTTGATAATCTTATGGACAGGGTCAGGGCCTTCGTCAGGGGCAAAGACACGGTCAGCAAAGCTAAAGAAATGGACACCCCGCCCCGGAGGATCAACCCAGCCCCGAAACCTCCAGAAAAAGGTACACCTTACTCACGAAAACCAGCTTTTGATAAAATGTTGCATGATAGGGCGAGACCCTCATACTCCCCATATAGGCCTCGGGGGAGGGGCTCTGTCACACCCCGATATTTCCACATATTACCGGTGGGCCCGGCGGGGAGTATCGTGACGTAGTTGATATCATCATAGTCAATATACACAATATAATAACACAGCGGAAGGCTTGGTGAATAAACTATTACAAACCATAATGTCTGAGTGTTCGACAAAATAATATACAGACTGGAATGTAATAAGATCCACAGGCGGATCATGAAAATACAAAGAAACAAAATAACAGACTTCAGGTATCTTAGGGATTTGCAAGATCCTCTTATTCAACACCTAATAGCTCAAGCCTATTTACGAGAGGTACCTGTATATCAGTCTTTAGAAAAATACGTCAGTTTACACTGGTAAATACAATTAACTGACTCTTTTGAAAACATTTATGAAAATTGATTTAGGTGCACATGGCACAAATCATTTATAACTTGGGACAATTATTTAAAGATAATCTTGTATACAGATTTACATGTTTGTCATACAATTGGGGCCGGTTGGAAGCCGGTCGTAATTAACCGACTCACCACTTATAGAACCCACAAAGGAGTTATCCCCAACATGTGGGTTTATATTTTTAGCATTTGCATCTGTCAGGTGTGTGCCTACACCCCGTGCATAGGTCGTAGCCATTTTCAAAGGAAATGAGCCGGGATATCCAGGACACGGTCGTATTAACCCCCAATGTTTATGTTATCAAACAAAACAGATTAAAACGAGTTATGTAAATTTATTAATCACAATCCGATTAAATGATTTCATACCCGACCAAGCGGTATTATTATAATACCGTATCCCAAGCCCGTATAACGGAAAATAAGTTAAAAGTATTTACCTGAGCTCGAAGGTGAAAGTAACTCAGCCGAAAATCCTAAAGCTGTATAATGATACCTTCTACTGGATGCTACTTAATCTGT
Organism: Helianthus tuberosus; assembly: GCA_030545235.1. Taxonomy (NCBI): domain Eukaryota; kingdom Viridiplantae; phylum Streptophyta; class Magnoliopsida; order Asterales; family Asteraceae; genus Helianthus; species Helianthus tuberosus. The sequence goes on along the minus strand of CM060429.1, from coordinate 11,834,604 downwards.
ATAGAAGGTTTAATAACCTATTAGGGTGCTAACGGGCCTTTAGTTAAGTCAAGGACTTAGATCGGCTAGCTAGAAAGAAACTTTACGGTTCTAAACGCTAGCTTAAGCGGAGACCGGAAGAGAATGTGGTTTAGACCCGACAAGCTTTGATACTTGTATAATATGGGTAAACTAATCACATTCTGGAATTTGAGGATTAAATGATAAGGTTAAACCCGTTCGGCTATTATACGCAAACTAGTTACGTAAACCGATCCGAACGCGTAAACGCGTAACGGGTAACCAAATGAATTATATACAGGTCTTAATTGTTATTATGCTTAAAATATGTTAATACATCAGTAGGATGTTAACATATATGCCCAAAAAGTAATTTAAACCAATTTAAGTCTCATAAGGGTATTTTAGTAATTTTAATACTTATAAAAGAGATTTTATAATAAACTGAAGTTTTGGTCCTTTGAAATCAGTAAAAATATTTAATTTAGTAAGTTATATCAGTAGGGTATTGCCTATATGTGAAATTTATCATTTATAACCAATTTATGCACCGAAGGGGCATTTTGGTAATTTCACATAAGCTTTTAAAGGTAAATTTTGGAAATCTGAGTTTAAAACTTTTGCTTACTGTTAAAGTGTAGAAATTTACTAAAAATATCAGTGGGTATTAAGTCTTATATGTGTAAAATAGTTTTAGCTCATACTATGCGTTAATAACGCGTAAAAGTCGCTTTTAAGCGATTTTCGGGTTATATAAGAAAAAAATGATATTTTTATCATTCCAGAAATCTTAAAATATTTTATTTATCATATAAAATCAGTAGAAAAAGATTTGGTATTAATATGTGATGTAAAACTCATTTTATTCAAGAAAAGGGAATAACCGACAATTACCGAATTAAAGCTAGAACCCTATGATATGATCAATTTAAAAATAAATAAAAATCTTCAAAAATATCAAAACATTATATTATATTAGTGGGTAATAAGTTTGGTGTCAACATTTGGGTTTAGATAGGCTTTATGCTAATTACGCCGTCTAATTACGCTATTGAGCATAACTCCTAATCTAGACCTCAAACTGATGTCAAATTTTTAGGACAAGTTTATAAATCAGTAACAAAGGTTTTTGTCCTCTCACATTTCTAAAAATCTCATTTTTATGTCAAAAGGGCATTTATGGCATTTATAAGCATATTAACGATCAAGAGCATATAATTCAAACCACTAAGAACCATGCACTATAACTCCAGAGGGTTATACTACTGAGTAATGTGGTCCTAATGGAAGCTTAAAACATGGGAGAATTAAGCTTGAACGGGTCAGAACTGAAAGTCAAAGCAAAAGTCAAGCTTTTGCGACTTTCGGTTATAAATTGACCTTAGACTGATAATTGTCGGGTTAGGACTGATAAAACATGTTCTAATATTAATTACCAAGTCATTAGAATGTTAAAATATAATTTAGAACCTCTGTTTTATTAATTTAAATTATTTTTAAACATTCTATCCAGTTTGACTTTTTGTCAAACTAGTTTGACCCGACAATTAACTAGTCAAACGAAATAATTAGGAGGTGCCCTTTTAAGGGTTAATCACCTACCTTAATATGGTTCCATAACCACTTTCGTTTTGATCAGTGGCTAGACCAATTGTGATTAAACCGAAAGTCAAAGCTTAATTACGATAAGTTTGACTTTTCGGTTATTAAGCTAATTAAAACGACTAAGCAGGTAATAAGACTCTTACTAATGGTCCTTGCTATCTTTTCTACACTTCCAAATCTTTTCCTAATCCTTGCAAGCTCCAGAGATGAGTTCCTTTGAAGTTGTTGCAACTTATGTGCATAAGAACTAAGAACTAATGCCCTTTATATAGTAATTCTCAAGCTCCTAGATCATTTGCAGCTATTAAGGAAGGCCCTAGGATCACCCCAGGTGTTTTAGTGGTTTATGAAGACCGACAAACAGCCCCTAGATTCGTTACAATTGAGGTTAAGTCGGTTAGAACTGGAAAACCTGCACCCGTCCTGATGTTTCAGCGCTGGTAACTTTCAGGCGGGCCGCGTAAGTGTCAAGAGGGGTCTTACGCTGGCCGCGTAGACCTGGTAACCAGTTAAAACAACTTTCTGAAATGGCAGAATCAGTCCCTGGTCCATTTAAACCCTATTTAAGCTCCTTTTTGACATGTAAGGCCCTTGTAGTTAGTTTATTGAGGCTCAAGGATGTATAAACAAACTTTGTTAGGCTCGGTTTCGTTAAATATCACTATAAATGCAAGTTTCGTCAAGTTGACACTTTTCACCCAAAGTCTTGAAAACTTGCTTAACGATTTCGAAACCACGTGAAATTTATACCACCTATTTTTGAGAGTATATTTGAATATTTCAAAGCTTTGGGTTCGTTAAAAGGTCACTCAGAGGTCAGAATTAACATGTTGACACTTTTAACCCTCGTAGTTTTATAATCTTCCGATTATTTTCACAAACGGCTTTTTATATTCAATTAATCACTCGTTCAAGAATATATTCTTCACGTATGGTCATTCAGAGGCTCAAGTTTGGCATGTTGACACTTTTAGTCCTTCCAGACACATAATTTCACTGTTTGACAACTTTAGTCCTTCAAACTCAATCTTTCACATAATTAGAGTTTAGGACACGTGTCTTTACATAATTGGGCACGTTTTTACGTGGTGTTACATCCTCACCCCCTTAAAATAAATCTCGACCCCGAGATTTACTGGAATAAGTGAGGGTACTTCTGTCGTATAGTGGACTCAACTTCCCACGTATATTTGGGACCTCTACGGGCATCCCATTTAACCTTTACTATAGGCACATGCTTCCTTCGGAGCTTTTTAACCTGACGATCCTCGATCGATATAGGTCTTTCAACAAATCTTAGGCTTTCATCAATCTGTACGTCCTTATGAGATATGGCTAGCGATTCATCAGCTAGACACTTCTTGAGATTACAGATGTGGAACACATTATGGATTCCACTCAGCTCCTCAGGCAAGTTTAGCTTATAAGCTACACTGCCGACACATTCGATAATTTCGAATGGTCCAATATACCTCGGGCTTAATTTTCCCTTCTTACCGAAACGCATCACACCTTTCCAGGGTGATACTTTCAGTAAGACTTTGTCACCAACCTCAAACCTTAGAGGTTTTCGCCTCTTATCAGCATAACTTTTCTGCCTATCCCTGGTAGCTTTCAGGCGATCACGAATCTGGACAATCTTATCCGTCGTTTCAAGGACTATATCAGGTCATGATAGCTGAGCTTCTCCTACTTCCGCCCAACAAACAGGCGTTCTGCATTTCCTACCATATAATGCCTCAAAAGGCGCAGCCTGAATGCTTGTATGGTAGCTATTGTTATAGGAGAACTCGATCAAGGGTAGGTGGTCATCCCAACTACCACCTAAATCAATAACACATGCACGAAGCATGTCTTCCAAGGTTTGAATTGTATGCTCGCTTTGACCATCTGTCTGAGGATGGTATGCAGTACTAAAATTCAAACGAGTGCCCAAAGATTGTTGGAAACTTTTCCAAAAGTGAGAGGTGTATCTAGTATCCCTATCAGAGATAATAGACACCGGCACTCCGTGAAGGGATACAATCTTATCCACGTAAAGCTGAGCTAGCTTGTCAGAATTATGAGTCTCTTTAATGGGTAAGAAGTGTGCTGACTTAGTCAGTCTATCAACTATGACCCATATGGTGTCATTTCCATGCCTTGTTTTAGGTAACTTGGTTATGAAATCCATAGTTACCATTTCCCATTTCCATGTGGGAAGTTCTGGCTGCTGAAGCAGACCTGATGGCTTTTGATGTTCAGCTTTAATCTGAGCACAAGTCAAGCACTTAGCTACATGGGTGGCAATAGATTTCTTCAACCCTATCCACCAATAATTAGCTTTCAAATCCTGATACATCTTGTCACCTCCAGGGTGAACTGAATATTTGGAGTTGTGAGCTTCCTGGAGGATTACATCTCGAAGTCCTCCATGAATGGGAACCTAGATTCTTCCATTCAGTATGAGAATTCCATCATTTCCAGGTGTTAACTGTTCAGCAGTTACACCTAACTTTTCATCTGGAAGGTTATCTTCCAAAACAGTATCCTTCTGTGCAGCTAATAACCTTTCATTCAGGTTATTCTTCAGGTCAATGCTCTTGGCATTGATCCTGATGGGTTTGACTCTTTCCTTTCAGCTTAGAGCATCGGCGACCACATTCGCTTTACCAGGATGGTATCGAATTTTGCAATCATAATCATTTAAAGTTTACATCCAACGACGCTGTCTCATATTGAGCTCTTTTTTATTGAATAAGTGTTGGAGACTTTTGTGATCCGAATAGATCACGCTTTTAGTTCCATACAAATAATGTCTCCACAACTTCAGTGCGAATACAACAACACCCAATTCCAAATCGTGGGTGGTGTAATTCTTCTCATGCACCTTTAGTTGTCGTGATGCATAGGCAATTACCTTACCCTTCTGCATAAGCACACAACCCATACCGGTGTGGGACGCATCACAATAAACGACAAACTCTTCGATTCCTTCGGGTAATGTCAACACTGGAGCATTGCTCAATTTCTGCTTAAGAATCTCAAAGGATTCATGTTGTTTTGGACCCCAATCAAATTTTACATTCTTATGGGTCAAAGAAGTCAATGGTGCAGCCATTCTTGAGAAGTTCTCAATGAATCTTCTATAATATCCAGCTAGACCCAGAAAGCTGCGAATTTCTGTTGGCGTCTTCGGTGCTTCCCAATTCATAACGACTTCTATCTTGGCGGGATCTACTTGGATGCCATGTTCATTAACAACATGTCCAAGGAATTGGACTTCTCGAAGCCAAAATTCGCATTTGGAGAATTTTGCATACAACTTCTCCTGTCGAAGCAATCCTAAGATACATCGAAGGTGCTTCTCATGATCAACTTGATTATGAGAGTAGATAAATATGTCGTCTATAAAGACAATGACAAACTTATCTAGGTATGGTTTACAGACTCTATTCATGAGGTCCATGGAAGCTGCTGGCACATTAGTGAGCCCGAAAGGCATCACCAAGAATTCGTAATGTCCATACCTTGTTCTGAACGCCGTTTTAGGCACATCTTCATTCTTAACTTTGAGTTGATGATACCCAGATCTCAAATCAATCTTCGAGAAGAAGCTCGCTCCTTGGAGCTGATCAAATAAGTCATCGATCCTAGGTAAGGGATAACGATTCTTGATCGTTATCTTGTTTAGTTCACGGTAATCAATGCATAAGCGCATTGATCCATCCTTCTTTTTCACAAAAAATTGTAACACCCCGTGTTTCTGAAGTCAAAGTCAAAGTCAAGATTGAAGTCAAAAGGAAGACAAGATTGCTAATTGCGATCTGTCTCTCCTTGCTCAATTCCTGTTTTGACTTCTTTGACTTGTAGTTAGCTTATTGTATTTTAGCTTTAGTTGTATTATGTGGAGTATCTATTAATAATCGCATAGTAATCGCTGTTTATTGCGTGTTTAATCGCTGTATCGCTATCGCACTCGCAACTCGAAATACGCATATTGGTTATTGTTATACGTATGTGTGTGCCTTATGTGTTACTGGTGCATGTTTAAATTATGTTATGTGTGGTAATCAATCGAATCGCAATCGAAACTCAAACGCAATCGAACTAAATCGCAATCGAAGTGGTATGATAATTAGTGGAGAAGAGATAGTGCGAGATATGAGTAGTTGGGATTAAAAGTAATTTGACTAGGAAACTCTATCGCCTCAAATCGCTCGCAATCGCAATCGAAACAGCAAAAATCATCGCACCGAACACTCGAACCAAGTGCCATCCGGCCGGATTGCCATCCGACCGGGTTGCCATCCGAACGAGGTGACATCCGACCGGACTGTCATCCGGGCGAGATGCCATCCGACCGACCTGCCCCTTTCCACTTTGGGTATCCTATAAATACCCCTTGTCACTTTCATTCTTTCCACTTTTGGCAAGTGACGTCCGACCAGCTCGTTTTTCCTCGTTTTTCTCTGAATTCTCACAATCCCGGTAAGATCTCGTCCTAAATCTTGTACTTCCTTAATCTACACGCACTCCTACACCTTTCTATCTTTTAGATCTTAACTTTCAACCGTGAAATCATCAAGATTCAAGGTGTTCTAGGATGACGTCATCATGTGTTCTTGAAGAACTTCATGTTTTGGCATCAATCCACCAAGAACAACTTGGATCTAATCGATTTCCACATAAACGAACAAGGATCTTTCATAGATCTAAACATATTCAAAGTGAGAAGGATTGAGAGAAGGTTTTCCAACTTTTTTTCAACTCTTTTACACTCAATGCATTCAAAACCGGTAGAATCGGAGCTTGTGCCGACTCACTACTCAATCTTGTGGTTGTAGTGGTTCAAGATCCGTACTCCATCCACGAGATTATTGATTTCGGGTTAACTAAGAACTACCGTCTTAAATCGGTGGACTGACCGAATTTGGGTGATTCCTGTTCAGTCGGTGAACTACAGCTTAGGATGGAACTCTGTTGGTTAGCACGATATCAACACATCTCGATAACATGACAAACAATCAAAACAGCCAAGTGTAAGACGAACAGAACGGCCAGGATGGAGTGCCGTCCGATCGGATTACTGTCCGAACGGACAGCCATCCGAGCGACCGGTTGTCCGAACGACTTGCACCTTGGGTCCCACACTTAACTATTTTTCCGACGATTGAAGTATGGTTGTTGAACGAGTTGTTGTCCGACCGGACTACCATCCGAACGGACAGCCATCCGAAACATGAACACTTGGACTTTAACACTTAAACAATTTTCAACATGTTCAACAACAGGGTTGCCACCCGCTCGGATAGACATCCGACAGAGTGACCGCCCTGCTGTGGATTTGTTCTCACTAAGTAACCTCGCCACTCGAGTCCCCGTCCGACCGACCGACCTGAAAGGTAGAGATACTTCAATGTTTTCAAAATGTTACAACGAAAACTTCAAAGGTTAAGCCATCTTACACAAACACATCCTTCTCATAGGAAGAAACAATCCACTCGAATAGTCATCCGACCGGACTACCGTTCGACCGGATAACCATCCGAACGGATTATCATCCGCACGAACTGGCCGTCCGATCGGATTACCATCCGACCGAACTGCTGTTCGAGCCATTTACACTTTGCATCGTTTCGCGCGTCGCTTATCCCTATGATATCGTTCAGATCAGGCTAACCCTACTCTCTAGCGCTCCCTTCAATCCATCAATCGCTGTGAGTATACTCGATCCCTTTTTGCTTTACGCACTTTTGGGTGTTACATACGTTACATATACAAAATCACATCGAACACACTACGCAATACTTTAAACGCTAACCGTTACTGCATGTTATACGTGACTTAATGAATGCTTGTTTGTTATGTTTACACATGGAATGCTGTCTACCTGCCTTAGCAACGATAGTACTATAGTTTGGACTCAGCACCCGTTCACTCGGGGGTTGTTAAGGACAATTATTTGCATGGATTACAGTGGTGATCATGTATTACGAACTGCCTCGGGCAGTCAACCCGCAGTCATTGGTATCGATAGGTTCATGTCGATAACTAACATGCCTCATTTCACTCTGTGTACGTGCTGGTTATGCGTAACGCTTTCGAACTCTATATGCTATTATCAAACTTGTATGCTCACCTTTACACTATGTGTATTGACTTTATTTTAACGTATGTGACAGGTGCTTAGGATGCTTATTTGCTAGGAAATTGAGGCTAGAATAAGGTCTTAGAGGCCAACAAATAGTTGTCTGTACAAATGAAATCTGAGTTGTCGAAACAGAACTATTTGCCTAGATTTTGTCTGTAATAATTTGTTTATCTTTTAAGACATGGTATGGGACATGTTACTTTAAATTAATTGGTAATGATAATTGTTATGGAAACTTCTGGACAATCTGTTTCGCTCAGTGCCATACCCCGATGTTTCCGCCATCGGTTGGGGTGTGACAGATTGGTATCAGAGCTATAACTATAGGGAATTAGGCAAGACTCGACCTAGTCCGGGTCGATGTCTTAGAGACCTAGTCTATAGTTAGGAACCACAGACCGACTTGTGCATATCCAGTAATGATTATGTATGAGCGTACTGCTATTTCTCGCTATTCTCGCCTACGCTACACTATCACTGCACTCAAATTTTCAAACATGAATGAGCAATTAAGTTGAGAATAGGTGTGAAAACCGCAAACTCTCGATTAAATTGCTTGTTCAACCCACATTTTTATCTATAAACACGAGAATTTGCGTTGAACCAGGAGTGAAATCCATACTTTGACGCATAATTCTCTCTTATTTTATCAAAACAGGGACGAAGTTGTTAAGCCAGGGGTGAAACCCTTACCTTGACGACTTGTTCCACCCTTTTGGCAAAACTCTCACCAAAGTCTCGACGGACTCCAACGACCTGAAGTCACGATATGACTAACGGGATGCGTGACCAACGCCCAAGAATCGAGGCAAAGGCACTGTCCTGAAGGTCAAATGTGCACAACAAGTCCTTGTGAATAATTTAACCACTTTGGTTAGTCGAAGTCTAATATCCGTAGACGATCTATTCCTCGATTATTATGTGTTTTCGATTCTGAGCCCGCAACTGCTGACTCTGATGATTCGTTGATTTTATGTGTTTATATGTGTGTTTATTTGTTTATGTGTTTAATTTTGGAGACTTGTTCGATTTCTGCCTTTACTTCGATCGACACGCACAACTCGCACTGCATTGCTATCCCAAAACGCTGACAAATCGCTAAATATGGACGACCTTATGCTATGATACACTTATACTATACTACTCGATATACTAAACGCGATCGCTATATTCGAACACTCGCGAGCTTTGAATGATAGGTTTCTGTATTCTGACCTCCTCTGTGTGCATCTAGACAAGTTGCACGCCTATATGTTTCCAGGTGATGTGTCCTACGTGTTTATGTGCTTCTGTGATTCTGTGCCCTACGTGCTTATGTGCTTCTGTGTTTATGTGAAACTGTGACTATGTGCCTATGTGTTTATGTGATACATGTTTCGCTGTGTTCCTGAGCTTTAGTAAGTATTAGACGTGTGAGGTGAGATTCGATTATGACGTGTCTGAGACCCATGACGATGTCTGCTGCAGAAAATGTCAACTGGACCTTCATCAGGATCCCATCACCCATGACTCTCTCGTCAAGAACAGAGGGACAAACGCCTTGCTGCCATCCTCGCGAAACAAGTGGCCAAGGTTGTGCCTCAGATCGTGAGTGAGATTTATGAGAATGTTAGCAAATCGTCTGAGGAGTCGAGAACCGACGCCCCTAAAGTTGCTGCCAAGACTGCTTTCAGTTTCAAACTGTTCAAGGCATGCGATCCAAAGGATTTCACTGGAGAAGATGGCCCAACGACTATGTTTCAATGGTTCGATTCCATCGAAGTCACTCTGCGCTAAAGCGGCTGTCCTGAAAATCTATGTACCCTAAACGCTACCGGCGTCTTCCAGTCCCGCGCATTAGACTGGGGGACGGCCAAGAGAAACAAACGTGGGAATGATGCAGCTTACGAGCTGACATGGGAAGAGTTGAAGGCCATCATGTTGGACGAATTCTGCCCTCCCCGTGAACGCCAAAAGCTGGAGGACGAGTTTTGGAACATAAAGCAGAAGGATGGAGACAACGCTGCCCTGATTGCTCACTTTAAGCAGCTCAGCATCATCTGTCCCGATCAAGTGAAGACGCCTGAAATGGCCATCAAGAAGTACATTTGAGCTCTACCCGATTGTGTTGCGGATTTTGTGCATGCCGCAAAGACAGCAATGATCGAAGAAACTTACTTGCTTGCCGCCGAAATCAACGATAAGCGGGTAAAATCTGGTTTTTGGGATAAAGCTTCAAAGTGCCTTCACCAAGTCACCACCGCACCAACCGCTGAAACCGCCGCCGCTCAATCGTCCAACCGCTGAAACCGCCGCCGCAAGAAGAAGAAGAACAACAACAGCTCCAGCAACAAGAACTGTGCTGTCACTACCACTGCTGCTCCTCTTCAGGCCATACCGGCCCAGCAACAGTCCCATCACCATCCAGCACCAGTTGCTTATGCACCACCAGCAAAGCGTGCATACACAGGCCCCCACCCGGCTTGCCCCACATGTTCTTATCATCATCCGGTGGGTCTCGCCTGCCGTTTTTGCGCTCACTGCAACCTGTACGGCCACTTCACTGCCAACTGCTGCACTGGTCCCCGCCAAGCCCCAGCGCAAGCCACTGCTCATCAAGCTCTGCTCCCAGCCCCGCAAGGCCAACAAGTAGCTCAGGCACCCGCGATCAACGCCAGAGTCTGCTTCGCATGTGGTGATCCCAACCACTTTGCGAACATGTGTTCGAACAGGGCTGTGAAATAAGAGCCCCAGCAGCAGCAGCAACACCAGCAGCAACAGCATCAGCAACAGCAACAAGCCGCACGCGCCAGAACTTTCAACATCAATGTGCGCCAAGCCCAGGCTGACAACAACGTGGTCAATGGTACGTTCCTTGTGAATGGTATTTATGCTTCATGTTTGTTTGATACTGGAGCCGATAATTTCTTTGTGTCGTTCGAATTTGAGAAACTTCTTAGTCGTAAGCGCTCCTATCTCCCCTCGACATTCGATGTTGAAGTCGCCACTGGAAGAACTGTCACCGTTAATTCTGTTCTTCGTGATTGTACTCTCGAGTTCAACAATCACATCTTTCCAATCGAACTTATTCCGATGCAACTCGGAAGTTTTGACGTCAGAGTAGGCATGGACTTTCTTCGCGAAAACCATGCTGAAGTTGTGTGCTTCGATAAGATGATTCGATTCTCGCTCGCGAATGGTGACTTATTGTGTGTTTATGGCGAAACTGCTTCGAAAGGTCTCAAGCTATGTGTCCAAGCTAGCAAGTATCTCCGCAAGGAATACAGAGCTTTCTTAGCTAACATTGTAGTAGAGGAGAAGGAAAAGAAAGGAAGGACAGAAGTGAAAGACGTTCCTGTGGTTCGTGAATTTCCTAATGTGTTCCCTGACGATCTTCCAGGACTACCGCCAAGTCGTGATATCGACTTTCGTATCGACCTCATTCCTGGAGCCAACCCTATTGCCAAAGCTCCTTACCGACTCGCACCGTCCGAAATCCGTGAACTCTCAAACCAACTCCAGGAATTACTTGAGAAAGGCTTTATTCGCCCGAGCACCTCTCCTTAGGGCGCGCCAGTCCTTTTTGTCAAAAAGAAGGATGGGTCGTTCAGGATGTGCATCGACTATCGGGAATTGAATAAGTTAACTATCAAGAACCGCTATCCCCTACCTTGCATTGATGATTTGTTTGATCAGCTACAAGGTGCTACGTGCTTCTCAAAGATCGATCTACACTCTGTTATCACCAACTACGCATTCAAGAGGAGGATATACCCAAAACCGCTTTTCGCACTCGATATGGCCATTACGAATTCGTTGTTATGCCTTTTGATCTAACCAACGCACCCGCGGTTTCATGGATCTGATGAATCGCGTGTGTAAACCATATCTCGACCGTTTCGTCATCGTGTTCATTGACGATGTCTTGATCTATTCCAAATCGAAGACCGAACACGCGCAACATCTACGTTTGGTTCTCGAGCTACTCCAGGGGAATCGACTCTACGCCAAGTTCTCCAAGTGTGAATTTTGGCTAGAGGAAGTTCAGTTTCTGGGTCACATCGTAAATAGTCAAGGTATTCACGTCGATCCAACGAAGATTGAAGCCGTTAAGAGTTGGATTACACCTAAGAACCCGTCTGAAGTCCGTTCTTTTCTCGAACTAGCGGGCTATTACTGACGATTTATTGAAGGATTCTCAAAGATCGCTGTGCCACTTACCGCTCTCACGCATAAAGACAAGCCTTTTGTTTGGGGAACCGAACAAGAGTCTGCTTTCCAAACCCTCAAGCACATGCTTTGCAATGCTCCTCTTCTCACATTTCCCGACAGAAACGACGATTTCATTGTCTATTGTGATGCTTCCAACCTTGGTCTCGGTTGTGTTCTTATGCAGCGGGACAAGGTTATAGCTTACGCATCTCGTCAGCTCAAAATCCATGAGAAGAACTACACAACCCTTAATCTCGGGCTAGGCGCAGTTGTTTTTGCGTTAAAGATTTGGCGACACTACCTGTATGGTACAAAGTGTACGATCTTCACCGATCATAGGAGACTACAACATATCTTGTCACACCCCGATTTCCACGTGTCACCGGTGGGCCCGGTGGGGGGAGTATCGTGACGTGGTTGGCAACGTAATAGTCAAACAACACAATATTATTATGCACAGCGGAAGCAAATTTAAAATATGATACAACCGAATTTAATATTGTTTATCAATGTAACAATATCCGGAAGTTTATCCACAGAACGGATCGAAACAAAATAATATTAATGGTTCAACAGACTTCAGGCATCCTAAGCTGGCGAGACTTTTTATTGATGCTAAGGAGACAATCCAGCCAATTTCGTTTAGTACCTGCATTCAGTCTTTTTGGGAAAATACGTCAGTTTACACTGGTAAATACAATCAACTGACTCATTTTGGAAAATGATTGAAAATTGGTTTGGATGCACATGGCATAAACATTTTTATTTAACTTGGGAGAATTATTTAATATTATAATCTTGTGAACGAATTACATGTTACTTATGCGTTCAGTAGCCCGGATCTTGTCCGGGTTAAAGATCAATAGACACACCACATCATTGAGTTATACACGGACGGTGTACGCCTACACCCCGTGCTCAGGTCGCGGCCATCTCGTAAGATGATGCCAAGGATATCCGGGACATGGTCATTAACCCCCCCAAAGGCTGTAAAGTAAACAAGACTGTTTAAACGAGCCGATCAAATTATTCAACTACCCACTTAATGTGGAGATTTGATGCCCGATCAAGCGGTATGCTATATACCGTAACCCAAGCCCGTATAGGGAAAATAAGTTAAAAGTATTTACCTGAGTAAGTATTAATCACAACAAGCAAAATGCACGTAGCTTTTACTGGTTCTCCTAATCTGGAACGAAGGTTTATAATAACCTATTAGCATGCTAACGGGTCTTTTATTAAGCTTAAGCTTAGACCGGCTAGTTTCAAGATACGGTTCGTACGCACGATTAAGCGAAGACCGGATAGAATATGATTCAGACCCGACAAGTTTGAAGACTTGTTTAATATGGGTTTATTATTCACATTCTGGATTTTGAGATAAAACCGTTAAGGTTTGACCCGTTTCGGCTAATTTATGTAAACTTGTTACATAAACCGAACCGAACGCGAAATAAGCGTAACGGGCATCCGTAAGAGCCATATACAGGTTTCCTAGGTTAATATGCTTCAAATATGTTGTAACATCAGTAGGATGTCTTTCATTATGCCCGAAACGAATTTAAACACAAACTATGCCCCGTAGGGGTAGTTTGGTCATTTTAAAGGTTGTAAAAGGGTTTAGATGTTTAACTGAGTTACAGGTCTGGTGTAAACAGCAAACATACTCAATTTGATAAGTTATATCAGTAGGTTAAAGCATGTATGTGAAACTTATCATTTTTAACCAAACTAGGCCCCGTAGGGGTATTTCGGTAATTTCACATAAGCCGAAAAGCTCAAAACTGAAGTCTGAGTTTATCAACCTTTGCTTACTGTTAAAATATTATAATTTGCCTCTTATATCAGTAGGTATCAACCCGGTTATGTCCAATATGATTTTAAAACATACCATGCGTTAAAAACGCTAATTAAGGCGATTAAAGGCCATTTCCGGGTTCGATGCTTAATCTGATATTTTCATATTTCCAGAAGGCTTAAAATAATTTATTTATCATAACTAATCAGTGGCAAAAGGTTTGGGGTCGTTTAGATATGTAAAACTCATTTTATGGCCCGTAAGGGCAAAACCGACTATTACCGAATTAAGCCTACGACTATGAGTTATGCTCAGCCTAAAATTAATTAAAAATCTTTAAAAATCCCAAAATAATATATTACATCAGTGGGTAAAAGATTTGATACCAAAAAGTACGTTTAACTAGGCTATACGCTAATTACGCCATTTTATTAACATAAAGCATTAATTTTGCGATAACGAGCATAACTCTTAATCTACAAATCAAACTGATGTCAAACTTTGCATACAAGTCTATATTTCAGTAACTAAGGTTTCTCCACTCTTACATTTTCATAAATCACGTTTTAAGGTAATAAGGGCATAACGGTCAACATATGAGCAATTAACGGAAACATGCATATTAATTGGATAACTAATGAACCAAGGTGTATAGTCACAGAGGGTTGTTCTAACAAGTAACCTAATCCAATTAAAGCTCTGAGGCATTTCTAAAACATGCTTAAACGGGTCAGAACTGAAAGTCAAAGTGAAAGTCAAACTATGTGACTTTCGGTTCCGAACCGGGCCTAAACAGGAAATAGTCGGGTTGAATATGTTTGGACATGTTCTTACACTAATTACTAAGTTATAACAATGATCAAACAGGTTATATATGTTCTATATAGCTAATTATGCATAAATGACATTTTAAGCATCCTGTTGACTTTTTAATTAGAAGTTTGACCCGACATTTGACCTGGTTAGGATGGTGATCAGGGGAAACCCTCTTGAGGTTTTATTACCCACATAAATACCAACCTATAACTACTTTTAATTTGAGATATGACTGAGCCATTATTGACTAATCTCGAAGTCAAACCGTAATTACGACGGTTTGACTTTTAGCTAATTAACCAAGCTAAACTCAAACAAAGAAGAACTAGAAGACTTACAAGAGTCCTATGCACGACTTAAGATCAAATGAGAGAGTTCCTTAGCTCCAGAAATGCTCCAAATGATCAGATGGAAGTGTGATGAACCACATTGTACAAAGTGTCTTTATATAGTGAAATTCCCACCATAAGAAGTTGACAACTAGCTCTATGATCAACCACAACCATCCAACACATGTCCCTAGTGTTCTAGCACAGTTAGGGGTCGCCCACCATGTTGCAAATGCGATTAAAAGTCGAGTTTCCGCGAATACAGGGGCCTGTCCCCGTTTTCTGTATCTGGGGGCCGGAAGCGACCCGCTTCCCATTTACCCGAAACCAATGCGGGCCGCATGGGCCTGCAAAATCTGAATTTTGATTTTCTTTGTTTTCCAACTTGACCTTTGGTTAAATTGAAAGGGTAATTAGGTCTTAACTTGCAATTTGACCCCTTGTAATATACCCACAAGGACTTTAGGACTTATACCCACTTTGCCAAGTCCCTGAACACTTCCGGTTAACCCGAAAAGCCTTAACTTTCAACGTTAACACTTTAACACTTCGCACACGAATTTGGTCATAACTTTCTCATACGATAACGAAACGTTATGAAATTTTAATCGTGCATTCTAGTGAGCATAATTAGCATTTACAAAGCTTCGGGTTTGTCAAAAGGTCACTCAGAGGTATATCTTTAAACATGTTGACACATTTAACCCCTGTAGTTTGTAATTACTCACTTTTAGCTTCGTATGTTCCATGATTTATTCGTTTGAAGGTATGAGCATCGTGTTGGGTTAATGTACGTTATATTTATTCACAGTTGACACTTAGAATACATATATTCACATACTTTCCATGTTTGTCAACTTTAGTCCTTCCATAATATTTCTTTCACACGTTTAAACTTTATGACACGTGTCAACACATTATAGGACGTGAATTTTTGAGGTGTTACATATCTTTAATCAGAAGGAACTTAATATGCGTCAACGCCTATGGGTAGAACTTCTCAACGATTATGACTGTGAGATTCGTTATCACCCAGGCAAGGCAAATGTCGTTGCCGACGCTCTCAGCAGACGGAGTTATTTGCTCAGTATTCATAATATCCAAGCCTAATACGATCTTGAAGAAGGAACGAATCTATCATGATGGAGCTCATCTTATGAATAAGGCGAATGGGATATTCCACTATCTGGACCGAATTTGGATCCCTAAACGGACCGATTTGCGAAAGATTTTGATGGACGAAGCCACAAATCCCGGTATTCTATTCATCCCGGTGCCGACAAAATGTACCAGGACCTTCGCTACAAGTACTGGTGGCCGGGAATGAAAAGAGATATTGCTCTCTACGTTGGAAAATGCCTAACTTGTGCAAGTGTCAAGGCTGAACACCAAAGACCCTCTGGCTTACTCGAACAACCGCCGATCCCTATGTGGAAGTGGGAGAGTATAGCTATGGACTTCATAACAAAGCTTCCGCACACGTCATCAGGTCACGATAGCATTTGGGTTATTATTGACCGTTTGACCAAATCAGCTCACTTTTTGCCTATACGGGAAGACTACAAGGTAGAACGATTAGCCCGAATCTACACCAACGAGATTATTTGTCGACATGGGATGCCTCGCGACATCATCTCTAACCGTGATGCTCGGTTTACCTCGCGACTGTGGGAAACGTTTCAAACGGCGCTCGGTACATCGCTTAATCTAAGTACCGCTTTCCACCCTCAAACCGACGGCCAGACTGAAAGAACGATTCGTACTCTTGAAGACATGCTCCGTTCGTGTGTCATAGATTTCGGTGGTAATTGGGATACATACCTGCCTTTAGTCAAATTCTCATATAACAATAGTTATCATTCCAGCATTCAAATGGCACCATTCGAGGCTTTATACGGAAGAAGATGTCGATCGCCTATTGTATGGCACGAGATCGGTCACTCGCAATTAACTGGTCCCGAGCTATTGCAAGAAATGACTGACAGAGTCCCCCAAATTCGAGACAACTTGCTGAAAGCTCGAAGTCGACAGAAGAGTTACGCCGATAGACGACGCAAGCCCCTTGAATTTGACGTTGGCGACTACGTACTCCTAAAGGTATCACCTTGGAAGGGTGTGGTCAGATTCGGCAAGAAAGGGAAACTAGCGCCTCGATATGTTGGACCTTTTAAGATTCTGGAAAGGATTGGAAAAGTTGCCTACAGACTCGAACTACCGGAGGAACTTAGTAACGTCCACCCGACTTTCCATGTGTCAAACCTCCGAAAGTGCCTGGCTGAGCATGATTTAATTGTACCTCTCGATGACCTCCAAGTAAACGAAACACTACACTTCGTCGAGAAGCCTGTAGAAATCAAGGATTACGAACTGCCTCGGGCAGTCAACCTACAGTCATGGTAACGATAGGTTCATGTAGATAACTAACATGCCTCATTTCACTCTGTGTACGTGCTGGTTATGCGTAACGCTTTCGAACTCTATATGCTATTATCAAACTTGTATGCTCACCTTTACACTATGTGTATTGACTTTATTTTAACGTATGTGACAGGTGCTTAGGATGCTTATCTGCTAGGAAATCGAGGCTAGAATAAGGTCTTAGAGGCCAACAAATAGTTGTCTGTACAAATGAAATCTGAGTTGTCGGAACATAACTATTTGCCTAGATTTTGTCTGTAAGAATTTGTTTATCTTTTAAGACATGGTATGGGACATGTTACTTTAAATTAATTGGTAATGATAATTGTTATGGAAACTTCTGGACAATCTGTTTCACTCAGTGCCATACCCCGATGTTTCTGCCATCGGTTGGGGTGTGACAACAATATTGGAGCTCCCCAAGGCGAAGAACTAGGTTGTATGAAACCTTTCTCCAGTAGGTCATCCAATTGGGTCCTGAGCTCTTTCATTTCGGTAGGCTCTAGACGATAAGGAGCTCGTGAAATTGGTGCGGATCCTGGGAGAATATCTATCCTGAATTCAACTTGCCTCTCAGGAGGTAATCCAGGTAGGTCATCAGGATACTCAGAGATAATAGGAATATCTTCAATCTTAGGTTTCGGGTCATTCATTGACACTTGTGCCATATAGATGACACATCCACTCTTCAAACATTGCGATACTTTGAGAATGGACACATTATTGGGCAACCCATACTGTGTATCTCCTTGAATAGTGACAGACTCACCCGAAGGGGTTTTGATAATGACTAGCTTTTTATCACAGGAAATTTGGGCTTGGTTATGCGATAACCAATCCATGCCCAAAACTATATCAAACCCAGCCAATTTCATCGGCAAGAGGGATAGCGAGATAGAATGATTCTTGATGGATATAAAGCATCCATCAAGAAGAGTTGAAGCTGTTTCTAAGGTACCATCGGCAAGTTCTACCTCATATTTTATGTCTAGAGTCTTAATAGGCAAATTCAGTGACTTTTAAAACTTATGGTCTACAAAAGACTTATCAGCACCTGAATCAAATAAGACTCTAGCATAATTATTATTAATGAGGAAGGTACCTGTTATGATGTTCTCGTCGTTCACCGCTTCCCTAGCATTTATTTGGAAAACCCTTGCATTGGTTTTCTTTTCCTCCTCGGGCTTCTTAGCATTCTTGGGGCAATTGGTCTTGATGTGACGTTTTTCATTGCAACCGTAACAGGTTGCATCCTTAATGTTCCGGCACTCTACAGATTTGTGCCCTTTCTTTTTACAAATCCCACATGGTTTATCTTGTGGGTCTTGGTTGCACTTTCCAAAGTGCCTCTTATTGCAGGTTTTGCATCTGGGCTTATCACTTGACTGCCCCTTCTTGAAATTAAAGTTTCCCTTACTCTTTTTGTTTGACTGAGGAAACTTGTCTTCCTCCCTTTTCATCTTCCCATCATTGGTAGCTTTCTTTTCCCTACTTCTCACAACATCAAGAGTGAGGGACAAAGATAGATCCACAGCAGATCTATATGTGGCTGGCTTAGAATCCTTAACATTCCCTTTCACTTCAGGGGCCAAACCACCGATGAAACGCGCAATGCGTTTGGGTTCAGGGGTAACTAAGTGTGGTACAAGCCTCGACATCGAGTCGAAGCTAGTTACATAGGATCTACAATCCAGATCCTTCATTACCAGGGTAAGGAAATCAGTCTCTATCCTTTCAACCTCATGTTGAGGACAATAAGTGTCCTTCACCAAATCAACAAACTTGTTCCACGAAAGGTTATATAAATGAACCTTTCCAGTGGCTTGCACTAATGCTTTCCCCCAAGTGAGGGCATCGCCCTTGAAAGATTGAGACACAAACTTCACTATGTCTTCCTTAGCACATCCGCTGATGTCTATCATAGTCTCCATTTCGTCTAACCACTTCATACAATCTATCGCTCCCTTTTCTCCTGTGAAATCCCTCAGTTTACAGGAGACAAAGTATTTATAGGTACAACCCATGGTGTACCTGGGAGTCGGTCCGAGGACAACTTGCCTCTGTGGTTCACTTCTCTGATTAGACGAGTGTTGAGACTCACTCTTCTTCTGTGTATGCGAATGAGAATGAGACTTTGAATGAGTTTTGGACCGAACATTACTCGGATCCTTAAACTTATCATCCACAGCCTGAGCTACTGCTGTGGTTATCATTGCTTGCAATTCAGCAGTAGTGATATTGATCCTGGTATTGTTGTTGTCTCCCACGGGATGACTGTTTGCTTTGTCAGAGCCAGCCATAATTCGTGTACTATATCAAACAATAATGGTACATTTAAATTACATAATGAATCATCACATTGATGATTAGATGGCCATGGTATTATTAAACCATATAGACCATACAAAAAATCAAATAAATCATGATTTGCCTAGGTTACAACAGAACCATAGCAAGCATTTGATAGGATATAATCCTTTATATTTATTAGACAGAGGATATGAATCACAACTGTCAATGTCATGAAAGATATTTCTATATCACAAGGCTCGTCTTGAAGGACATATAGTTGGCACAAAAGCCTTGTCACAAGGAAAATTAAAACATGACCAATGATTTCTTGGATCATTGATCTTTTAAGGGTCGAACTTAGTTCATCGCCTTTTTGACAAGAAGTTTATAATTTTCTATGTGTTGGGGTTTTTAGAAAATTTCGCCAGAGTCTCCTTTGTAAATGGAGGCGACCATGCTAATAAGCATATCATTATCTTTTCCGAAAATCATTCAACAATCAACAACAATTTACCAAGAGCAAACTATTCCATTTACAAACCAACATGAACTTGATGTTTCATAAAAACGCGTAGTAACTTGGTGAGACGTTTAGTGGGTTTGGTTACCCTCCAAAGTGTGTTTACTTTTGTTAAAATCTCATTCTCGGGATTTCTAGATGTTCACAACTTGTGAACACATTTTACAAAAATATTTATTTACAACATTTTCATGTGTCACTAGTATCCGTATACTTACTTTATTTCCAAAAATAGTGTAAGGATCATGATCTTTCAAAACCGTCTTTTAGACTTGGTTTATTTAGGAAAATCATTCACAAGGTTTAGATCTACAAGATCACTAGATCACTTTGTTTGTGATTTTACAAGAAATCATTTTGTCACCAAGTTCATGTGTAAATATGGAGGTGATTCTTTTATGTAAACCCCTAATCACCTCCTACTTGTTAAATCATGTTTTTAATCATAAGTTAACAAGTTTCATATAATGATCAACATCATATTTCTAGTAATCAACAAGCAAGCATCAAGTAATCAACAACATATCAAAACAACTTTATTTCATCAATATTTCATTTTATTTCATCATCATGTTAGCTTTGTGTTCAAGACTTATGTTTATGATCTTTTAGTGTTCTTGAGATTTCATCTTAATATAACTATTAACCACCATAAACATGAAGTAAATAAGGAGCAAAGAGGCTTACTACTAGCTTTTAAGCTAGGGAAGATCAAGGTGAAAATGTTGAGGATAATAGCAAACGAGTGAGGTCCTTCAAGATCCGTGAACACCAAGCTTCGTTATTCACCTTGTTGTACACTTGGAATTGGATGAGTGAAATCGAAAATGGGTGGTGGTGTATAGGGTATGTTCGGCCGAAGCTTTGTTGAGGGAGAGAGGAGAGTTGGAGTGATGTTGAAGATGGTGAACTAGTGTACATATAATCAGGGTCCTAATACCCAATGGTTCTTATGCCCCCCAAAGTACAACCAAGATCTACCAAGTCCCAAGAGAAGATCTAAGAAGGATTAGGATGAGATTTGGGAAGATTTGAAATGATCTTGATGTGGGGCCCTTAATGTGAGCCGTAACATATATGGGGGGGGGGGGTTAAATGAAAATTATTTGGTAAGTAGGTGATTAGTTAGGGGTTAAGATGTAAAGTCTAATGTTTAGTGTGTTACATGTATCATGTAGTGTGTCATAGTGTTCGGGAGCCATAACTAGCTCAGAAAAAGTGAAACAATGTTTTTAACAATATTTTAGTGTTCCGGGTAATGTCCGGTTGTTCGGTTAGATACCGGTTCGTTAAAGTGCTAAGTTATTCCGTTTAGTGTCTTTTATGTATCTTTTTGTAACACTTTTAATTCCCAACACTTAGGAAAGCATACATGACCATTTAGTCAATTTTCTGCACAAGACTAGTATGTTAACAAACACATGTAAGTATGACGCAGTAATCAGAAAGCAGTTAAGTAATTCAGCACAATCATCAAGCACTTTAATTAACATTAATTAATCGTACGGATACATGTAATTTTGAGGGTTGTCACAGATAAACTCAAACTCGATGGCTTTGTACAAATCACCTACGCCTGTTGGAACAACCAACAGCCACCTGAACAGGTCAGTAGCTGCTAGATCTTCGGTAACCTCACCCGTCATCAACTTGAACCAGTCTCAGCGATTTGGTGGATTGGAGATCAATGAAAGAAACATGACGTCTCATCCTCCTGGATGGGCTGCCTTCTATTTGATCCTTCATTACTGTAGGTGCTCTGTCGAAATTTGTTATAATAATTGGTTTTTCGTTGTTGCATTTTGGAGTTATGATACATATCATTGATTTAGATTTGAACTTTTTAGGCAATTATCAAACGTCTCGAGCATACTAACATGGTTATTGGTCTAATTCACTTGTGGTTCCACCGCCTATTGCCTATTGCCGAATGAGAGAAATAGAGAAAGAGAGAGAGAGAGAAATGAGAGAAAGAGAGAAGACGGTGAAGGTGGTTACTTGTGGTGTAGGTGGGAGGTGGGTGGTGGTTAATGATGGGGGGAAACAGAGAGAAAGATGGGGGGTGGGTGGGGTTGTTTTGTTTTTATAGAGTGGAGAAGATGAAGGGTAAATTTGTCATTTAGCATCACTTAACGGAGAAAACTAACTGTCATCCACTCCAGGGACTATCGGAGTAACAAACTATCAAATCACAGGGAGCGCCGGTGTAATTTCCAAAAGTTGTGGACTATAGATATTATTTTGCAAAACCACAGGGACTATCCGTGCATTTTTCTCTAATTTTTATTTATTAAATGTTTATCCGATAAATATTATAATTTAGTCTAACATAATAACTTGCCTTATATTGTTGAATCCAAGTGGGAAAAAAACAAATAATAAACGTTCATGGAGGGGATAAGGATTCCGTTATTCTAAAGTTGTTTTGGTATTGGTTTCTTTTTAAATGATTACGATCAGTCGGATTTAAGAATTCTAAAGTTGATTTGGTATTGGTTTCTTTTTAAATGATTACGATCAATCGATTTTAAGAATAGGCGACTTTTTGACAACTTCACAATAATATTTTAAACCACATGTTGCAATATTTAATAATAGGAAACTTATAATAAACATAATGGTTACATAATATGCTAAGTGTAAGACATGGAATTAACTACAGATTTTTACACCTCACGTAACACTCATCTTTGATTTTCGGTTATATTATGATATAAATATATTTAATAAAAATTTAGGTTTTGTAAAATGTAAACAAATTATGTAAAAAAATCATAGCTTTATGTTCTTCAATATGATATAACACTTAGTATGTTACTTTCAGAACAAAATGACCTTTAAATGAGATTTGATGCACCAGTGAGTATAACAGTGTATTAACATACATTACAAAGTATATCAAAACATAACATTTTGATACACAAGTTTACAACAGTGCATCAAAATTGTATATCATACTTTGTATGCACTTTGTTATATAGTAATAGTTTATCGGTCGCAACATAGATCGAAACTAAAGGAGATTCTATGGAAGGAGTGGAAAAAATGTGTATTTTAATTGGGCTAAATTTTTGTTTGCTCTGGTGTAATTGTATCTGGTAGATTTGGTTTAACTTTATCCATATAGCTACTTGTTGTATGGTTGTGTTTTAATAAAAAGTCTCGTTTTATCGTCCATAAAAAAAGTAATAGTTTATATTTGTGTATTAAATAGAAGGTCTGAGTACGATGTGAGAGGTGTGTTTTAGAAAATTTCCTCTCTTTATTAACATGTTAATATTAATTTAGTTCATATTAATCATCATTGTAAATAAATGTTTGTATGAAATTAGATCGATACCTTTCTACTACAAAGTTGGTAAACTGATAATAGAGTATTTTGTCAAATATGTTGTGGGTCTAGTTGTTATTTGTCTATGTTGAGTTTTCTCTTTAATAAATGACTTCAAGTATTTAAAAATAAATTTCTAATATTTTATAAAGTCCTTGAATTAATATATAACAAGATAGTAATTCATATTATTGGTAGATTTCAAGTTTGCTGGAAATACAAGTTGGCAATTACAAATTTGGTAAACTGATAATAGAGTATTTTGCCACCTTAAAATATGTTATGGGTCTAGTTATTCTTTGTCTATGTTGAGTTTTCTCTTTAATAAATGACTTCAAGTATTAAAAAATAAAATTTTAATATATTATGAAGTCCTTGAATTAATATATAAAAAGACAGTAATTCGTATTATTGGTAGATTTCAAGTTTGATGGAAATACAAGTTGGCAATTTTTGTTAGATGGGAAAGGAAGAGTCAAATTTGGATACGACCGAGGTCGTTAGCATCATATTCCATCGTCAAAATATTAATTTAAACACAACATATTATTGTTAAAATAAGAAACTAGAAATACGTTTATTAGGATAAAATATATTTATATAATAGTTTACATGTACATAATAGTTACTTTTATATTAATAAAACACATGATAAACGAATTGAAATATAAAAGTTTGAGTAATTTAAAAAAATCACATTCTTGAAAATTACTCATAACATAAAAAGTATTGTATTATAGTGATTTTGAGTTAAAAATAAAAAAGATTAACGTTTTGAGCACCCAACTTTTCAATATGTAAGCACCTAAACCATAAAGTAAAATTTATTAACTTTGTTAAAATTATTTTATTAAGTCTTGTCAAATGACTAAAATACTCTCATTTAATAAAATAAAATAAACCCAAATCATCCACCGTCCATCTCCTCCTCTAAACCATAATCATCCTCTATCTAAAACGCTTCTACTAATTCCAAATTCTAATTATCTTATTTTCACACCCTTAAATGTATAAGGATCGTATAGGGTTATACAGCGTGTATACAAGAGTGTTGCACCGAAATAAATGCAATAGAATGTTTTTTTTTGTCTTGTTATGTGCGGGTCGTATACAAGTATATACGACTAATATAATGTTATATGCTCAAAGTGGAATTTTTTGATGGGTGTTTGATCAGTTTTTGAGGATTTTATACATGTATATGAGTCGTATAACCTTATACGACATGTACACATTTGAATATATATATATATATCTTTTTTGTAAATTTATAAAACCGCAAACATATAATGATTTTTGTTGATATACGAAATACGAGTATATTATCGATAAACGTATAAGTGTTGAATAATTTTCGAATTTATTATGGAAAACGATTATGTTACGATATCATTCGCCGTATTATTTAGACATGTCGGAAGATGTTACGTGTTTGTAACTTGTCGTCGATTATGTTCAGTGTGCGCTAGACCTTGGCCGTAGACATGAGTTGGTCCCATGTATTGGGCATTTTGTTGACAGCGGAGATGGTATGAACGAGGTCGGCACATCTGAGCCCTAGTATGAAACCGGCGCACATGAGGTCCTTGCTGACCCCACCGATCTTGAGAGCCTCTTTGTTAAATCTGGCGATGAAGTCTTCCAGGCTTTCAGTGTCATGGTGTGCGACGGGTAGAATGTCTGTTGGGTCTTTTCTATGGCGTCGTTATTGGCTTAAGTGTCGGAAAAACTTAGCCTGTAGCTATTCGAGAGAGTTGATCTACCTAGCGGGCATGGAATCGAACCACACAGGGGCGGTACATGTAAGAGTTTGCACAAACATGTGACACCAAACTAGATGAGTCCAGCTACCGATGCCACCCGTGGTGATGAAACCTTGTAAATGGTTATCTAGGTTAGTCAAACTAGTGCATTTCCTGATATGATGTGGGAGCTTGAATCTTGTGAGTAGCAGAGCTATGGCGATCAGTGCAAAAATTTGGATTTCTCTGCGAAAGCCGAAGACTTGTATGTCACACCCCAACCGATGGCGGAAACATTGGAGTGAGACGAAAATGAGATTGTAAGAGACTTCATAACGACTATTTTGTGACAAGTATTTAATAAGCAAAATTTCATTTCATTTCTAAATCGGGAATACAATGTATGGAAGCAAAGTACAACATCTTGTAACAAGGAAACAAAGTACAATACATAAACAAAATTTAAAGTGTGTTTCTAGTCGACCTACTCGATTTCTTTCAACGTAACATCATCAAGTTCCTGCAGTACATATTAAAGTACATGTCAACGCATAAAGCATTGGCGAGCGTACAAGTTTGAATTACTAGCATATGAATAAAACGGTTTAAACAAATCCACATGGCATCATCGTATATTAAGGCATATCATGACAATACTAGCATGCATCACGTAATTGTCAACCCAAGGATTCCACTAGCGTAATCTTGCCGTCGCAACGACAAGACCGTTTTTGTATAACTTAACATGACCACAAGAATACGGGCGGTGTTATACTCCTATAGCACTATACATGTTAAGGTAGGCTCGTACGAAAGTTAATGATAAGAATAGTGCAAAAATGGCTTCTAGCCTGTATGTATTTCTAAGCATCACGTATTAAGCATGTATAAAGGATTGTTTGTGTGACAACCCTCATAAATCCAGGTATCCGTACAATTAATTAATATTAATTAAGTGCTTAATGACTGTGCTGAATTACTTAACTGCTTTCTGATTACTGCATCATACTTACATGTGCATCACATATTACATAATGTCACATCATTATCACATACAAACTATATTGACATACATGATGCACAAATCGCGGTTAGCACAGTTAACGGTTAAAGTAGGAATATGCTGACGGGGTTCAGTACATAGACAGACAGTGTTTTGAGACCCAGTATGGGCCAGGGACAAGGTACTACACTAGTATGGTGTGTAGGGAAGTGAGGACCATAAAACTACGTCACTAGGTGATAGATAAAGTGTCGGAAAGTGCCTAAAACCCACTTATAGTGCAGAATTCTGCATTTTTCAGCAAAATTCAGCTTTTTAACAAGCTAGTTACATGCAAAAATTTGACTAAATGGTCCTGAATGCTTTCCTAAGTGTCGGGAATTAAAAGTGTCACAAAAAGTAACATAAAGATCATTAAACGGAATAGCTTGACACTTTAACGAACCGGTATCTAACCGAACAACTGGACATTACCCAGAACACCAATATATTGCTAGAAGCATTGTTTTATTATTTTTGAACTAGTTATGATCCCCGAACACCTAACACACTATATAATGCATCATACCTTAAAACACTAGAATTTTCACTTAACCTCCAACTATTATCTAATTTACCATTCAAAAATTACCTTTACCCCCCCCCCCCCTTGGAACTTACGGTCACAAGGACCCCACCAAGATCACCACCTTACCTCTAGATTTTATTCTTATTATATTTAGATATTGCTTGATATAGTGAACATAATATTGAGTAGGAAGATTATAAGTATGGTGTGAGATATCTAGAGATCATTACATTTCATTCATAACACCACACACTTCACTCCACTCTCTCACTCTCTTCCTCTCCCTCTCGGCCTAGATAGTGCCGCCACCACCACCACCTTACATCCCTCATCCAACTTCATTCATCCAATCTCAAGGTCATCTCAAGGTGTAACAAGGTGATTTATGAAGCTTGGTGCTTGTAGAACTTGAAGAACCCTCATCACTTGCTTTTATCATCCATCTTTGTCAACTTCATTCTCTTGTGTTCTTCCCTAGCTTAGAGCTAGTAGTAAGACTCTCACAACCCTTTGTTACTTCTAATTTTGATTTGTTAAAAGATGTATTATGTTGTAATCACAAGAACACTAAAAGACATGAACTTGAAGCTTACATATGATGAATTCTTGTTGAAATAATGTTGATTAAAGCATGCATGACACTTGATTGTTATTTACTTGAGATTATGATGTTGATCATCATAAGGAGCTTGCTAGATTGTGATTAAACACATGATCTAGCAAGTTAGAGGATGATTATGTGCTAACACAAGAAGATCATCCTCATGCATGAACATGAACTTGATAAATGAAATGGTTTCTTGAAAAATAACAAACAAAGTAAGCTAGTAAACTTATAGATTCAAGATTTATGAATGATTTTCCAAGAAAACCAAGTTCAAAATATGATTTTTGGAAGATCATGGTTTTTACTTATACTTACACTATTTTAAGTGGAAAAACAGGTGTAGAAATACTAGAGAAACAAGAAGATGTTATAAATAAACATTTTTGTAGAATATGTTTACAAGTTGTAAACACCTAGTTTCTTTAAGAACGAGATTTTTAAAGGAATAAACACACTTTAAAGGGTAACTAAACCTACTAAACACTTTACCAAGTTACTACAAGTTTTTAATAAAAGATCAAGTTCATGTTGTTATGTAAAGTGTATAGTTTTTTGCACTAGGTAAGAATAATATTGTTTAAGGTTGATTGTTGATTATTGTGTGTTGATTTTTGAAAAGAAAATGATATGCTTATATAGCATGGACACCTCCATTTTCATAGGAAACTATGACAAAATTTTCTAAAAATATAAACACTTAAAGAAATATTTTCTAACAAATATTTACTAGTGTACTTTAACTATGGTTTTCAATACGAACATTGCCATAATTTTTTGTAACAAAATACAAGTATTGGAGGTTAGTTTTTATGAATAAAAATAGATAAATATATATTTGGAATATATATTTACATTAAAGACGCATGTGTGATTGTTTGTATTTTTTTGTGAACTAGTTATATTATTTAAGGACGTAAAATAATATAACTTAACAAAGTACCGTAAAATTTACTATCCAAAACAATAACGTGACAAATATATTTTTGGTAAATATTATTGTTGATACAAACGGAATGAAAGTATGATTTTATTTATTACAAGTTATATCATACTTTGACAAAAGGAGAAATATATTATTTTTGAGAAATAAAAATATATTTTTCCTAGTATAGTTAGAAGATATATGATTTTTGGAAAAATATATATTTTCTGGACAATACATTATTTTTGGGACAAAATGAGTTTACAAATATATTTTCTAAAGTGAGACTTGGAAATATATTATTTCAGAATTTACAAATACAATAATACGAAAACACATGTATAAGAAACCCCATCCTTGGGAAAGAATTACGAAAATAAAATACTTGAGAAGTATTGTTACGAAATATTGCTTAAACAATTATTCCAAAACTAAATATAATTTAAGTTGAAATATTAATTATTTTGACAAATAATTATACAACTTGGAATAACATAAGAAACGTAACTCAAAATGCAAATACTAAAGCAAAGGCACGACCCGTTCGTCTAATAGACATTAGTACACTGTAGGTAGTCGTGGTTGCTGACAGAGTTTGAGTTACGAGCTGAGGACGCAATACTGTGAGTTCATGTCCCCCTTTTCTTTTAACTATTTTCAGTTTTATACTTCGGGGGTGAAATACATGTTACGGTTATTACAAACTTTTATACATGGTATGGTTAGCTAAGGAGGGTTACTACTAGATCATGTGAATGGTGGGTATAACACTTAAGGCCATTAATCCTCGTCGTAGGACCGAAGGACATGAGTGATAGATCTATTTGGGTGTAGCGAGCCCACACCCATGGGGACAAGGGTGGCCCATAGTTGTGACTATGTCTTCCAGCCGGAGGCCCGGTACAAATTTGCTAGGTTTGAGTTTTCCTGCACCATTTCACACATACCATTGGCTTTGCAACCCATTGATGATCTCTTTTTCCTTATTGCTACATACCAGGGACATACATACATACGTACAAGACATACTTTAAAGGTTTATTCATACACTCACACATGAACTCGCTCAACTTTTGTTGATTTTTCAAATTACATGTATTTCAGGAAACTAGTGGATCTGGCAGGGGTATGCATGTGTTCAAGCTGCGTTTAAATAAAAGATGTCATTCGTGGTCGTAGAGTTTAGGGGATGTATCCTACTCCTGGACGGGATACATGTTTCTAAGCTCGGGTTTGTTTAAGTTATTTTGTTGAGTCCTTGTGAACTCAGTTGAACATGTCATGGTTTGTAACTTAATTTGGCGTCGATGTTTTCAAGACAAGTATGTTGTGGTATTTTCTAAACTTAATTAATGGATGAACATCTCATGTTTTTATCATATAGCATTGTTATGATTGAATGCTATGGTATTAAGAAGTCACACCAATAACCACGCTTCCGCAAAAGTCAGGGTGTGACAGCTTGGTATCAGAGCTTCGATCGTAGCGAACTAGGATTCTTTCTCGAGTCTAGACTACGATCATTAGGACTCTCACGAAATGTTTTCATTGCATACACAAATTGTCCAGATCCAGGAAACAAATATTTTTACAGATAAAAGACACAAAGTACATTTCAAAGAATTCATTTATATTTCAGTCTGAGAGACTGGGGAGTCAGTCTGAGAGACTGGGGAGTTAGTCTGAGAGACTAGCCGGGTAATTCAGTCTGAGAGATTGGGGAGTTGGTCTGAGAGACTAACTGGGTAGTTCAGTCTGAGAGACTAGTTGGGGTAGTCTGAGAGACTGGGAGGTTTAGCCTGAGAGGCTGGGTAGTTCAGTCTGAGAGACTGGGAGGTTTAGCCTGAGAGTCTGGGTAGTTCAGTTTGGGAAACTGGGAGGTTTAGTCTGAGAGACTAAGTAGTTCAGTCTGAGAGGCTGGGTGGGATAGTCTTGGGAAGACTAGGATTGCATACATGTTTACATTGCTATTACTTACATGCTTATTTGACGATTGTTGATATATGTGCATACTTGTGATTGTCTTGTTACAGACACCATGTCCTCTTCTGATAACAGAGTATCAGATACCATAGACCCTATGGCTATAGTTTCAGATGACGAGATGGCCACAGATCCAGAGATGCTTTCAGATGATACTGACGATTTTCAGCCTTTCGCCTTGCCGGATTTTGGTGATGACATACCACTAGCTGATGGTCTTCCTGGCGAGGATCTACCTCTTGTTCAGATCCCTGCTCCTCTTCCTCTTGCTGCAGTTCCTCTTGAGGATCTGCCTCTAGATGCTGTGTTTGACGACGACATCGATCTTTTGATTGAGTGTCCCCCTGAGGATGCCCAGGATGGTGGGGCTCCAGTCGATGATGCCGTTGTCGTTCCACTTATCGAGGCTCCAGTCGATGATGCCGTTGTCGCTCCACTTATCGAGATCCCAGTTGGTGATGTCGATGTTGTTCCACATGAGGAAATTCCCGTTGTCGAGGCTCCTTCTGACCATTCAGGTCTTGATTCGTACGAGTCAGTGTCTTCCAGTACTTTACACGCATTGGGATTACAGCGGTATCCCACCGATTCTGATTTGGACACAGCTATGTCCGCCACACCTGTTGGTCCACACGACGATGATCATGATTTTGATTTTGATGATGAGATGGATCCTGTCTTTCCACACAATTTTGACCCTGATCTTGAGATTGAGTTTGTCCCCGATGAGCAGCCTTTTGAGGCACCTGTTGATCCTGATTTCGATCCTGAGCAGGAGATTGATTTTATTCCTGCTGAGCAGCCCATTGATGCCCCTGTCATTCCTGACGAGCAGCTCTTTGATATACCCGCTGATCATGAGCTTGCTCCAGCTGACCCTGAGCCTTTGATCGCACCAGAGCCCATACCTACTCACGATCCCTTACCTGAGCATGACCTTGCACCTACCGATGTACCAGTTGCTGCACCACCTCTACCTGACCCGATCCCTGTACTTGTTGATCGTTCTCCTTTTGCAGCCCTGATTGACCTCATATATGCATTCACCCACAATGGGTGGATCGAGGACGACGATAATTTACCTCCTTTTGTTAGACCGGTTACTCCCCCTCCTGCACCCATTGACTTTGCCCCGTTTCACCCACACGTATCTGACATTCACCGCGCAGATTTACCCATCACATTTCTTCAGAATATCCCTCCTCCCCATCCCGGGGAAGGACCATCGAGTTAGCAGCCCGATCATATACCTCCTGTGTCAGCAGCCGATCATTTCATGCCACATATTACACACACTGCTCCTTTTGTTTCTGCACCCATGGGCGAGCCACCGATTTGGTTTCCGCCCTACACGATGCCTGTTACTGATCCATACCATCCCTTCCACGTTGGATACACGAGGGATGATATACTTTTGTCGCTACAGCTCCAGCAGGATATGTTGAGTCGTCGAGTCACGGAGCTAGAGAGGATCCCGCGTCCTTCACCTGGTACTGGTCCATCATAGTTTGCTGCTCCACTATTTCCTTATCCGGATTTCGATATCCGTTTTCTTACCATGGAGCAGCAGATCAGCTGTTTGTTGCATCTCGTTCATACTCTCGAGGAGGAGCTAGCACGTATGCGCCGTTTGCTTTTTATTCCTCCACCTCCACCATCAGCTTAGAGGTTTTTGGTCTTATGCAGATAGACTACTTTTGATGAGAGTGCAGCTATTGAGCCAGATCGCATAGCCTTTTGAAGACCACACTTTGACTTTTGACTTTTGATTATTGTAGTTGGTAGACGTTTTGGACAGGGGTGATGTGACCCTATAGTCCCATTTTGATGTATGGTATATTGTGGAACATGTAAAACTGTACTTGTGGTCTTGATATATGAAAGCTTAATCGCAGCATTCTCATTACATACGTTGTTGGAATTACTTGGTTGTGTTATGACATGGGATGTTATGTGTGATTGATAAATGTTATTACATACGCGTACTACATACTTATATACATAAAGACCTGACCTATACATTCTTCTTATAGAAGATGCCTCCACGAAGAGAGACACGATTGCCCACTACTGAGGCCGAGTTACAAGAACGAATTTCATGAGCGATAGCAGAGCATGAGGCCTCACGCGCTGAAACTAGCGGGGGTACCTCGAGGAACAACCCACCCCATGGTAATGTTTAAGTCGCTTGAGACACATTACGTTACATTTGGATATTCCATGTACGTTCGCTAATGCTTTCTGTGAATGACGTTGCCTGTACAGGCTGTACCTTTAAGCAGTTCTTAGACTGTAAACCGTTGAATTTCGACGGCACCGGGGGTGCTGTGGGCTTTGTTAGATAGACGGAAAAGACCAATTCAGTGATAAGAATGAGCAAATGCGCACCAGATCAGCAAGTTACCTACATCTCCGGACTGTTCATAGATGGAGCGCTTTCATGGTGGAATCTCCAAGTCCAAACTCTGGGAGAGGCAGCATCATATGCTTTGACTTGGAACAAGATGAAGGAGCTCATGCGAAAGAAGTATTGCTCCAGGGCCGAAATTCAAAAATTGGAAACAGAATTTTGGAACCTCAAGATGGATGGCCCGAAGATCGCCGAATATGTGCAGAGATTTCACGATCTATCACACGTGGTACCATATATGGTTACTCCGGAATTCAAGCGCGTTGAGCGTTTCATTTGGGGGTTGGCGCCTCAGATTATGAGTATGGTAACAACGTCAAAGCCGCCGACAATTACTGAGGCTATCGATATGAGCGTGTCACTGACTGAAGAAGCTATCCGGTTAAACAAGTTTTCGATCTCTGACCAGAAGAAGAAGGAGACTCACATGGAGTCATCAGGTGAGAACAAGAAGAAGTTCTCAAACTTCAAAAAGGGCACCAGTAGTGTCAACAAGAAGAAAGAGTCGTACTTACCAGCTGAAGCCAAACCTGGGGTTGAAAACAAAGGAAATGGTTATATGGGCACCCTGCCCAAATGTGATGTATGCCAGTACCATCATTCCGGTCAGTGCAGACTCAAGAAGTGTGAGTCTTGTGGGAATGTTGGCCACTCGAAGGAAACATGTTGGGTTGGTACTGGGCGTGGTAACAATTGTCACGACCCCCGACCCCACCCTGGACGGAATCAGGAGCCGCGAGCAACCAAGTGGTACCGGTGGTTATTTAGAAAAGTAGTGTAGCGGAAATTTCATCAGGACCGAGAGTTAGGAAAAATATCAGAGTTTAGAAACACCGGATTTTATTTATTAAATAGATGGGATAAACCCATGTTTTACAAAGGTAGCTTAATAAGGGATAAACCCACTTACATAAAACAATATTTCTTAATTTGATTTAATTAATAAAATAAGCCACTTCTTGAAGCCCTTCAGTGCCGGATCCAACTCTTACTCCAATATACTGTAATTACCTGAAACGCGTTTTAAAAAGGTTTTGTCAGCAGGAAATACTGGTGAGTTCATTCATTTTTTGTATAAAAACACATTTGTTATAATTCACAGCATTAAGAGTTTTTACATTTGCTTCTTTAAGATTGGCAAAGACTTAATCACTGCAAAGTATAACTAGAAAACAGTGTTATAAGTTATAGTATTAAGAGCGATTACAATGTTTATACATATCAACCATCTACCCACGGTATTTATCACTCGACCACCTATTGGCTATCTCGTTGTCCAATGGTGTCTGTGATTATGGTCATATCACCCCTTGGCTAACCCGTTGTGTAACACCTCGAAAATTTACGCCCAATAATGTATTGACACGTGTCATAAGCTTTGAATATGTGAAAAAGTACTTTAGAAGGACTAAAGTTGACAAACAGAGAAACTATGTGAATATAAGGGTTCAAAGTGTCAACAATGGATAAATATGCCCTACAATAACCCTACATGATGTTTACAACCTTAAACGAATAAATCATGGATCATACGAAGCGGAAAATGAAAGAAAGTGAGGAATTACAAACTACAGGGGTTAAATGTGTCAACATGTTTAAAGTATACCTCTGAGTGACCTTTTGGCAAACCCGAAGCTTTGTAATGATAAAATATACTCACTAGAATATGTGGTAAAAATTTCATAAAATTTCGATAACGTATGAGAAAGTTATGATCAAAACCGTGCACGAAGGGTTAAATGCGTTAACGTTGAAATTCGTGACTTTTCGGGTAAGCACAAAGTTAACCAAGGACCTAACCAAGTTTGTAGATGTCCTAAGGCCCTTAAAAATCAGGTTTGAGGGTCTAATGAGCAAGAAAAATAAGTAAAACCACGTAACAAAGGACAAGGACTGAAATGTAAAACATGAAAACTTGTTTGGCTGGTTAACAGCTTGTACGCGGCCCGCGTAAGGGGCCTCGCGGCCCGCCTGTGACCTACAGCAACAGAACACAGCGAACAGCTGCCAGTTGCAGCCTCTAACCGACTTAAATGAGTTGTTTTCTGATACCTGGGGCTCTCCAATGGTTTTATATGCATAGAGGGGCACTTGGACAGATCTTATAACATTCCTAGACCCTTGTGGCATCATCTTGAATGATCAAAGTTGATATATAAAGATCATTCAAGTTACAACCATTTTCACATTCACTTGCAAGACCACTTCTGGAGCTTCTCTGATCAACCTCAGGCTTTCTAGTGATCTCTAAGCATAATTAGGACTCTTGTAAGTATTCCTAACCCTCTCTAATTCATTCTAGCTTAGTTAATTAATCAAAAGTCAAACCGTCGTAAATTAAGTTTGACTTCGTAATTAAATGAAATTGGCTCTGTCATTTCTCGAATTGAAAGTACCTACAAGTTGGTATTTATGTGGGTAACAAACCCTTAAAAGGGTATTTTCAGATTCCCACTCTAAGTATGTTAATTGTCGAGTCAAAGCTTATCTTAAAAAGTCAACAGAATGTGTATTTTCAAAATTAAGCATAATTAGCAATGTAGAGTACATGCAACCTGTTTGATCATTCAAATAACTTGGTAATTAATGTAAGAACATGTCTCAACATGGTCAACTCGACAATTTTCAGTTTAAACCCGGATCGGAACCGAAAGTCGCATAAATTGACTTGTTCTTTGACTTTCAGTTCTGACCCGTCTATTCATGTTTAAGATCTGCCTTAGAGCTTATTTTGGACCAGGTTTCATATAAGTATAACTCTCTGAGATTATACAACTTGGTTCAATACTTATCCGATTCATATGCATGTTTCCGATTAATGCTTAAAAGTTGGCTATTATGCCCTTTTACCCATAAAACGTGATTTTTGAAAATGTGAAAGAGTAGAAACATTAGTTACTAATTTATAAACTTGCACCTAAAATTTGATATCAGTTTGAGGTCTAGATTAAGAGTTATGCTCATTAGCGTAAATTGAAAGCTTTATGTTAAATAAACGGCGTAATTAGCGAATAGCCTATTTAGACCCACTTTTTGATATCAAACTTTTTACCCACTGATATAATATAATATTTTGGAATTTTGAAGATTTTTATTTAATTTTTGACTGAGCATAACATAGGTCTCTAAGTCTAATTCGGTAAATACCGATTTTGCCCTTTTAAGCCATAAAATGAGTTTTACAAATCCTTTTGACCCCAAACCTTTTTCTACTGATTTCATTTGTTAAATAAAATATTTTGAGCCTTCTGGAATTATAAAAATATCAGCTTTCTTTTAAAAACCCGGAAATGGCTCCAAATCGCCTTTTTTAGCGTTTTTAACACATAGAATGTACTATAACCATATTAAACATATAAGGTTGATACCTACTGATGTTTTTAGTATATTTTGAGATAATAACAGTAAGTAAAAGTTTTTGAACTCAGGTTTCCAGTTTTCACCTTTTTAGCCCTTGTGAAATTACCAAAATACCCTACTGTTATAGTTTGGTTTTAAATGATAAATTTCACATATAGGTTATACCCTACTGTTATAACTTATCAAATTAAGTATATTTACTGTATAAATCAGACCTGTAACTTAGATTACAAATTAAACTCTTTTATAATCTTTTAAATGACCAAAATGCCCTTATGAGGCATAAGTTGAGTTTAAATTCATTTGGGGCATAATAGAAAATATCTTACTGATATTATAACATATTTTAGCCATATTAAATCAGGGAACTTGCATATGACTCTTATGGTTACCCGTAACGCCCTTTCGCGTTCGGTTCGGTTTATGTAACTAGTTTGCATAAATTGACCAAAACGGGTCAAACATTATCATTTTATCTCAAAATCCAGAATGTATTTAGTATACCCATATTATACAAGTCTTCAAACTTGTCGGGTCTAAATCACATTCTATCCGGTCTTCGCTTAATCGTGCGTTTGAAACGTATCTTTCTGTAAGACTAACCGGTCTAAGCTTAGGCTTAAATTAAAGACCCGTTAGCATTCTAATTGGTTATTTATACCATCATTCCAGACTAGAGCCTTCCGGTAAATGGTACCTACGCTTACTTAAGTGAATACGGCCGAGTTATTAAATTCTTACTATTTAAGACAGGAGCTAGCTTAGGTAAATACTCTTAACTTATTTTCCCTATACGGGCTTGGGATACGGTATAATAATACCGCTTGGTCGGGTATTGAATATTTAATCTTATTATGGTTAACTTACTGAGGTAACCCGGTTTAATCTGTATTGTTTGAAATAAAGACCTTTAAGGGTTAATGACCATGTCCCGGATATCCTTGACATCATTGTGTTATAAAATGGCCACGCCTTATACACGGGGTGTAGGCATACACCTGACAGTTGTTTAAGGAAAAACGGTATCTCACTCTCTTGTGGGCCTATACTTGTGGCGTGTCTGTTAATCTGACTCGGTTTCTACATTGGGCCCTGAACGTATAACGAACATGTAAATCTGTATACAAGATTATAACTATAATTGTCCCAAGTTATAAAGAGTTTGTGCCTTGTGCATTCAAATCAATTTTATTAAACCTTTTTCAAATGAGTCGGTTGAGTGTATTTACCAGTGAAAACTGACGTATTTTCCAAAAAGGTTAAGTGACAGGTACTGAACGTAATTGGCTGGAAGCTCAGGGCGTTAATAAGGAATCTTGCAAGTTCTAGGCGTCTAAAGTCTGTTGATCAAAGTTTATGTTTTAAGATCCGCCTGTGGATCCTTTACTTTCCGTTGTAATACTGGATATTACTTTATATTCGGATTGTAATATATTTTATCTTTTGCTTCCGCTGTGCATTCATATATATTGTGTTGTTTGACTATGATGATATCAACTACGTCACGATACTCCCCCACCGGGCCCACCGGTGACACGTGGAAAATAGGGGTGTGACACGTTGTCCAATGGTGACGGTTATCAAGTATTGTATACAAAATCCCACATACCGGCTGTAATTTGGTGACTACAAAGACTTAATCCCTGTAATTATAACTTTGAAAGTAAACATGATTTTGAAATAAATTTTGATAAAAAGAGAATGACTCACATTATAAGCATGCAGATTTATACGGGCAGAGTTTAGCCTACTGGTTAGCCTTGATATTGCAGATTTATACAGGCAGAGCTTAACCTATTGATTAGTCTTGTAACCTAGTGCACACGAACTCGGTAAGTAACTAATACAGCATTTACGATAACTCACGAGATTAAAACCCTCACAACAAATGACAAAGTGCAATACTTAAACATCCATCGAATTAACGATGAATGACAAAGCATAACCCAAGTTTGAGCAGCACTTAAACATTCATCGGATAGTTTAAATCAATCGGACATTGAATCATAGCGGCGATTGAGTTAATACCCGGTATCGTAGCAGCGTTTCGTGATTGTGTGTGTTTTGTAGTAAACTGGTGATATCTCGATGTATAAAGAGAATTTTAACGTCGAACGAATGCCAGAAATCAAGTCCCACACCCCTCTATTTATATCTGGAAAACGGCGCGCCCGCATGGCGCGACGGGGTCGGTTTTAGCATAGGGTAGCCACGTCCCTAACTAGCTTAGCTGAGTTGACGGATCGTTAAAATTCGATTTCCACGTAAAACTGTGATGATAATATCAAATGGGATTTACCCCCTTGAGGTTTAGGGGCCCTGATCCTGATTCCAATTGTTCTAAAAATTTTAGGGTTTATGCAGGATCACTTAGGGGTTTTAATTAGGGTTTCTTATTGTACAAAATATAATAAGAAATAATAGTTTTGGTGAGAGTTGTTATGGTTTGGGACAAAAGGGAATAAAACGGTGAGAAATGAAAATGGACTCGCTTAGTAACTTTAGGGTTCATCTAGAAAATCTCCTGGTATAAATCTTGGGTATAACTTCTGAGCTAAATATATATATATATAGGGTTGAGTTCATTTCAGAACTCTAAATAACTACAGAACTTTCAGAACTCCTAGTAAACAATCATTTTATATATAAGTTTTTGTATTTAGGATCCTTTTATCATCTATTATATGTATTTCTTTGATTACATACATGTTAAAAGTAGTTTACTTATGTTTAATTGCCAAAATTATATATATGTGTCATAACTAATTACATATATGTAAAAACACTAGTTTACATATGTGTTATTATAAAATTATATATAAAAAATGATAAAATTACTCTTAACATTTATGTAATCGTAAAGATACACATAATAAATGATAAAATTATCCTAAACATAAAAATATATAAATAAAAAGATTGTTTATGAGGAGTTCTGCGAGTTCTGTAAATATTTATGGTTCTGAAATGATCCTGGCCCTATATATATATATATATATATATATATATATATATAATTGTAAATGTGTTAAGTATAGTACCCCGAATTCAACCTTGTCCCTATGTCACGAGACAGAACCCCAATGAACTTAGTCAGGCAGAGCCTTGACATGTGTTATGGGGCTCAGATCAATCGAAAATGGTAGCGGTGATCGGGAGTTAAAACACTTAAAACAGGGCAGAGCCTTATTATTATTATAGGTTTAATATTAAAAGACAAAGGATCTACAGACATGGCGAAAGAGTGTGAGGGAAAGAAAAGAACTTGAACAATTATAAATGGTGGAGGTTTAGTCTATTTATACTAAATTGTTGAAACTTTGAACTCATGCATACCATCCACGTATACATATGAATTAGAATTAAATTTCAAGTGTCTCTTGGACTTCCACGCATCACATCTTATGCATAGTCATGAAATATAGAATTTTCATATTATTTGATTATACTATACACATCCTAAATTCATACACGTAGCACCATATGAAACTTTAGTTAGTTTTATTATTATTTTATTATTTATATATATATATATATATATATATATATATATATATATATTATATTTAATTTAACTGTTTTACTTATTTGGCGTGTATAACTTCCAAAATATGACGTTTTATAAAATAATAAATATGTCATTAGAATGAGAATATTTATATCTACATTTTGGATCTGGACTTAAATGGTATGCAATAAAAAAAATGTTTTCGTGAGAGCCCTAGTGATCATAGTCTAGACTCGAGAAGGAATCCTAGTTCGCTATGATCAGAGCTCTGATACCAAGCTGTCACACCCTGGCTTTGCGGAAGCGTGGTTAATTTGGTGTGACTTCTTAATACCATAGCTTAACCATAACAAAGCTATATGAAATAAAACCATGCAAGATCATCCATTTAATTAAGTTTTAAAAACCAAATACAACAACATTGTCTCAACGGAAACACATCCTAACGACATTGCTCAACAAACACAAACATCAACATGACATAAACACAGTTTAAGGACTGTAACTTGTCCAGTAAAGAGTCACATTCCCCAAACCCGGATGACCTCGTAACTAGTGCAGCGGGAAAACGTGTCTTACCGCGCCAGATCCTTTAGTTCCCTGAAATACATGTAAGTTGAAAAATCAACAATAATGTTGAGCGAGTTCATGTGTAAGTGAGTAAATAAACCTTTGTATATATAAAAATCCTGGTATGTAGCAAATAAGGAAAAAGAGATCACCAATGGTTTGCAAGGCCATTGGTATGTGTGAAGTGCAAGTAGGAAGACTCAAACCTAGCAGATTTTGCGTTGGGCACAAAGTCACCCCGAGGTCCGTACTGTTGGACCTGGAGTTGGGCTCGCTACACCCAGATAGATCTACCGCTTACGTCCCTCGGTCCTACAATGAGGATTAATGGCCTCCAGTTCCCGCCTACCCACTCACATGATCTAAGTAGTAACCCTCCTTACGCTAACCATACCATGTATAAAGTACTCGTAATCATAGTAACATGTATTTCACCCCCGCAGTTTAGAAAACTGAAAACAATTAAGAGAAAAGGGGGACATGAACTCACTGTGGTGCGTCTCTACCAAGTATGTCTCCTGATCAAGCAGCTGTGTGACGACCTACACGTACTAATTCTATTAGACGGACGGCCGTGC
The DNA here is from genome assembly GCA_030545235.1 of Helianthus tuberosus. NCBI lineage: Eukaryota > Viridiplantae > Streptophyta > Magnoliopsida > Asterales > Asteraceae > Helianthus > Helianthus tuberosus. The sequence goes on along the minus strand of CM060429.1, from coordinate 11,793,920 downwards.
CTTAGCTTTATGGTTTAAGTTTTTGGGAAATAGTTAGACAACTATTTCGTGTTTACATTTAGTAAATACTTGGTAATCATTTTCCTTCCCAAGGATGGGGGATTTAATACATGTGTGTTCGAAATATATTATTAAGTCTCACTTAAAATATATTTTATTTCTAACTCCAAAATATAAATATTCTTCTCAAAAATATTATATTTTCTATTACATAAATTTTCCCAAAATAATACCTTGACAAAAATACGCGTTAAGTCATATTTTCTTAAAATGCGTAAGTTACGTTTTAATGATCGAGTGGTAATAATAATTACCGGTGTAACTTATATATTTATCGTAGAGACGTTCGTATTATTTTGGATCCATTAACATTCGATAGTATTATTTTTACCCTAAAAATAATACTAGTATTTTCACAAAATGATCATAAACACATATCAAGTGACTTTATGAAAAATATATACTAAATATATATTTACCAAGTTTTATTTTGTGAAATCCCACCTCCGATGTTTTGTAAATAAAGTCGTGGCGAAATCTATAATTTGAAAACAAGTCGAAAAGTATTTCTAACACTTATAGTGAAAATATTTCTAAGTGTTAGGTTTTTGGAAAAATTTCGCCAGAGTTTCCCCTGCAACTGGAGGTGGCCACACTTTTAAGCGTATCATTTTCTTTTATAAATCAAACCAACATTCTTTTCATTCAATCAAAACAATGTCCAAAACAACAAACTAGTAAATAAATATGTATATCGCATAAATTACATGAACTTGCGTTTTATCCAAGAATATAAAGTAAATTCCATTACTTTTAGTGGATCTTTATATAAATCAATCCGGTTTCGTAAAAACCCCGTTTTTAAAGAAATTCCATCTTTACAACTTCTTATCAATTTTTACAAAGATAGTTATTTTGTCGAAACTTAGTGCTACACAAGTGTTTACACACTTGTGTGTTCTAAAAATCATTCTTGCTCATGTAAAATCCATTTTTAGAAAAATATGGTTTCTTCGACACTCGGTCCTTTGAAAATACCGCTTGTAGATCCGTAGATCTACTAGTTTTAAACACTATTTCGGAAGTAAAATCATTTTTACACAAGTTCAAGTTTGATGTGTGGTAGAGTTTCATCACTTAACCCTTGTTACACTTAAACAAGCTTTATGTCATAATCCATGATCATGACCAATCCGGGTTAAACGATGATCCGAGCTACCACAACATAGATCGGGACTAAATAACCACACAAATCAAATACTACAAGATTTACACAACATTCAAGCTTTTGACCACCATTACTAGCATTTTTAGTAGACTTTTATGTATCAACTTGTATGTTTACGAGTTTTAGCCGTTACATAACATTTTAACCACTTCAAGATAGTTCGAGAGTGTGATTCAAGCAACTTACTACTAGCTCGAGGCTAGGGAAGAATCTAGACGCAAAATGAGTGGATAAAAGCAATAGAGTGAGGTCCTTCGCCTTCCGATTGCACCAAGCTTCCTTGTAGGTGATCCTTAACACTTGTATGAGCTTGGAATGGCTTGAACTAAACTCGAAAAATTGATGGATTGTGTAGGGGTGTTCGGCCGTAGCTTCTTTTGAGAGAGAGGGAGTGTTGTGTTGTGATGTGTTGAGATGGAAATGATTAGTGTGCTAAGTGTTGATCTTATAGACATTTCATATGATCTTTAACCAATGGTTTATGTGTCTATTAGATATTAGACACTAATGAATTAAATAATCACAAAAGTACAAGGGGTTCCCCCTTGGGGACCGAATTCGTTGGATGGGGGGGGGGGGGGTACTAGTTCGATTTCAGCCAAACATTAAGTATTAGTTAGTTAAGTGTGGAGGTTAACTCGGTTACTAGTGTGTAGTAAGTTGTGACGGGTGTTAGGGTATTCAGGGACCCTAACTGGCTCAGAAAAGAAAAACAGTGTTGATGACAATATTTTTATGTTCCGGGTAAAGTCCGGTTGTTCGGTTGGGTAGAGATCCATTAAAGTGCTTAACAAAGCTTTAAAGTGTCGTTATTATTATTTTTAGTGACACAACTTATTCCTCCAAAGTGTCGGGAATATTTTCCTCATGTTTTGGCACTTTATTAGTTAGCCAAATGCTAAATTTTGTACTTAGAGCACGTTTTAGGCACATCCGGTCACTGTAATTTATTCCTAGTGACGCAGTTCTACAACCCTTATATCCCTACACTCACCACTAGTGTAGCAAACTATCTCAGGCTCTTACAGGCCTTAGAGGCCGTACCTGCCTGGTGCTAGTTATGACAGCACATTTAATAGGTTATCCGTTCATTGTGCTACTGTGCTTTTGGTGCATCAAGGTTGTCACAAAGGTGCTATAAGCAAAACATGGAGTGACAGCAAGTAAAGTATGATGCAAGTAAGTACATGTATCAGTATTCAAGTAGCAGTTTATCCACAAGTTCAAGAAAGCACAGTAATTAAGTAGTAATTAATTATTAATTAAGTCGTACGGATACCTGGTTTAGTGAGGGTTGTCACATTCTCCCCCCGTTAGAAAAATTTCATCCCGAAATTTTAAGTTCTGCTTGTAGATGCAGGGTTCTTAGGAAATAAGTGGGGGTATTTCTCTTTCATCCGGTCCTCACGCTCCCAGGTGTATTTAGGACCATGTCTAGCATTCCAACGAACTTTGACGAGCTTGACACTGCTCCGGCGGGTCTTGTTTACTTTCCAATCCGTAACCTCAACCGGTTCTTCAACGAAATGGAGCGTGTCGTCAACGTGAGCCCGCATCGGCCAGGGTGATGGTGTTGGCAAGAGTTACACTTGGGATGTGCACCCATATATCCCTTTCCTTTCCTCTAGTACCAGTCATAGCTTGAACCGGTGCGCTTGGTTCTCCTTTCCTGCCATCACTGCTTGTGCCTTGTTTGAAATTCGAGAATTTCCTTTTGTTATCCCCGGACGACTCTACATGAGTCTCCTTCTTCCTTTGCTCAACATCAGAAAACTTGTTTAGGCGGATCGCCTCCTCAGTGAGAGCTACGCTTAGATCGATCGCCTCAGTGATTGTTGCCGGTTTTGAAGAGGTTACCATACTAATGATTTGAGGAGCTAAACCCCAAATAAAGCGTTCAATCCGCTTGAATTCTGGAGTGACCATATAGGGTACCACCTGTGACAGGTCGTGAAACCTTTGAACATATTCCGCAATTTTCGGACCTTCCATCTTCAAATGCCAGAACTCAGTTTCCAATCTTTGGATTTCCGCGCGAAAGCAGTACTTTTTGCGCATTAGTTCCTTCAGTTCGGTCCATGTTAGTGCGTAGGCAGCAGCTTCACCAAGTGTCTGCACTTGCAAATTCCACCAAGATAGGGCTCCATCCAAAAAATAGCCCAGAAATGTAGGTGACTTGCTGGTCTGGTGCACTTTTGCTCATGCGAAGAACCGATTCAGTTTTCTCAGCCCAACGAACAAAGGCGACAGCACCTCCGGTGCCATCAAAGTTGACAGGCTTGCAGTCCAGAAACTGCTTGTAGGTGCACCCTGCACATACGTTACAACATATGAATGGCATTAGCATCCTTGCTAGAGATATCCAATTAGATCATGGTATGTCTTAATGACTTAGTATTACCATGAGGTGGATTGTTGTTGCCATTGTTGTTTGAGCTGCTTCCGCTGGGTCCTCCTTGCGAGGCGGCGTATTGCGCGATGGCGGCAGCGATGACTTGTTGGAGTTCTGCCTCATTGGTAGGCGTCGGCGTTTGACGTCTCGGCGGCATCTTCTAAAAGATGTGTTTACGTCGGTCAGGCCATAGTAAAGATCCCATGTTATAATACGTACGCTTTATTATGATAGTAATAGTACATAACATCTCATGTTATAATCATATCAATCACACAACATCCCATGTTACAAACATCAATCTCACAACATCCCATGTCATAGAATATAAATAACCAAATCAAGCATCAAATATGATGAGAATACTGCGATTGCCATATATTGAGACCACATAGTAAGCGTACAAGTACATCACAGTGTCATACAACATCAGTCGACTAAGGGCTACATCACCCTAGTCCAAAAACTATATCAAATCAGTGTCAATACATCCCATATACATGATCAACAAAAGTCAGAATCAAAATGTAGTCTCCAAAAATGCTGTGCAGTCTAAAGCATTCGCCGTCTTCTCACCAACGTCTACCCATACGGTACTGAAGAGCCCTACACAGATGGCGGTGGAGGAGGGGGAAAGTGAGTGTAGAAAAAACGACGCAACTGGAGCCAGTCCTCCTCCATGGCTCTCTGGGTACGCAACCAAGAAGCAACCTGCTGCTCAAGTGCCAAAAGGCGTGCCGCATAGTCAGGTAACAATGGTCGAGAGTGCTGCGAAGAAACAGGGTGGGTCTGACCCTGACACTGGCACGGCGGTGGCTGAACTCTCTCGAGCTCCTGAATACGCCGTGTGAGCGCCTCCTGCTGGACAACAAACGACATCAGAACATCCTCAATAGAATACCCCATATGGAAAGGATGGTAGGGGTTGGTCGGTGGCATAACAGAAGGTGACGTCCAGAGAAACGGCTCGCTGGCTGGATCAAAAGGTGTCACATGAAATGGAGGAACAGGGGGTAAAACAGGTGAAAACTGTGGCATAACGGGAACAGACGTCGGCACATGCCCAAAGGGATGGGCCGAAGAACCCTCTCCAGGTCGAGCTGGAGGTGTAAACTGAGGGAAAGTAAAAGAGGTATCAACGTGACGGGTATCAGTGATCTGAGGGGGAATAGGTGGAACCTCATCATCAGCAGGAATCCACCCATGCTGGGCGTGCTCATCCCGTGGGTCAATCTGTGCCTCAAAAAGTGCTCGATCAAACTGTACAAGCATAGGGTCAAGGTGGGGTGCAAAAAGAGGGTCAGCAGGTACATCAGCGATAAGTGGGGGATCAACATGATCAGCAGCAATAACATGGTCACCCTCCAGTAGTGGTGCATCAGCAGGGTGATCATCAATGGGTGGGTCAGCAATCACAGGATCAATAGGCATGCCAGCATGAGCAGGGTCATGCTCAAGCACTGGGTCAGGAGCAGGGTCCAGTAGCTGCTCGGGATCAACGAACTCCATATCAAAATCTGCATGATCAGCGAATGCAGGGTCAACTAGGTCTACTGGGTCAACCATAGGCTGATCCAAGTGGATGAACTCTATCTCCTGGTCTGGGTCGTATCCAAGGGGAAAAACAGGGTCTGAGTCCTCCTCAACATCGTGGTTGAAAGCAAAGCTAGAAGCAGGGGCAACAGAGGATGCTCTATCTGGATCTGAACCGTGAGAAAAGTGCTGCGCACTCTAAGTGTGTGAAGGTGCGGAGGCCACAGACTCGAAAGAGTCTGGGACCGGAGAGTGAGCAGGTGACTCCTCAGCGGGAGCATCTGCGATCAACAAAAGATCTCCAGCAGCAAGAAGGGCCTCGCCCTGAACCTCATCCTCTAAGGGCTCGTCATCAAACAGATCGACGTCGGGAAGCAAATCGTAAGCAGGATATGAAGCAAGTGGTATGGGAGCAGGGATCTCTACAAGTGGTAGGTCCCCGGCCAAAGGGCCATCAGCGAGCTCATCAGCACCATCAGGTAACGCAAAGGGCTGAAAGTCATCCTCGTCTGTGCTAGTAACGTCGGATGTGTGAACCTCGCGCTCTGAAGACTCTAGGTCGTCTGATACTATAGGTCTAGGGCCTGTGGTGTCTGAATCACCAGTGCCGGTCGAGTCCATGTGTCTGTAACATAAACACAAATGTGCACAAATAATCAGTCATACAATCAGATAAGCACATTAGTCACCAAGTAAGCAATCAAATAATTCTCCTAGTCCCACTAGCCTCCCAGCCTCCCAGACTGCTCTTCCTAGTCCCACTAGCCAATTCTCCTAGTCCCACTAGCCAATTCTCCTAGTCCCACTAGCCAACTACCTCGGCCTCCCAGACCGAGCCTCAGCCTCCCAGACCGAGCCTCAGCCTCCCAGACTGAGCCTATAAAAACATTTGTTTGTAAAAAGTTTTGGATCTGGACTTAAATGGTATGCAATAAAAAAAATGTTTTCGTGAGAGCCCTAGTGATCATAGTCTAGACTCGAGAAGGAATCCTAGTTCGCTATGATCAGAGCTCTGATACCAAGCTGTCACACCCTGGCTTTGCGGAAGCGTGGTTAATTTGGTGTGACTTCTTAATACCATAGCTTAACCATAACAATGCTATATGAAATAAAACCATGCAAGATCATCCATTTAATTAAGTTTTAAAAACCAAATACAACAACATTGTCTCAACGGAAACACATCCTAATGACATTGCTCAACAAACACAAACATCAACATGACATAAACACAGTTTAAGGACTGTGACTTGTCCAGGAAAGAGTCACATTCCCCAAACCCGGATGACCTCGTAACTAGTGCAGCGGGAAAACGTGTCATACCGCGCCAGATCCTTTAGTTCCCTGAAATACATGTAAGTTGAAAAATCAACAATAATGTTGAGCGAGTTCATGTGTAAGTGAGTAAATAAACCTTTGTATATATAAAAATCCTGGTATGTAGCAAATAAGGAAAAAGAGATCACCAATGGTTTGCAAGGCCAGTGATATGTGTGAAGTGCAAGTAGGAAGACTCAAACCTAGCGGATTTTGCGTTGGGCACAAAGTCACCCCGAGGTCCGTACTGTTGGACCTGGAGTTGAGCTCGCTACACCCAGATAGATCTACCGCTTACGTCCCTCGGTCCTACAATGAGGATTAATGGCCTCCAGTTCCCGCCTACCCACTCACATGATCTAAGTAGTAACCGTCGTTACGCTAACCATACCATGTATAAAGTACTCGTAATCATAGTAACATGTATTTCACCCCCGCAGTTTAGAAAACTGAAAACAGTTAAGAGAAAAGGGGGACATGAACTCACTGTGGTGCGTCTCTACCAAGTATGTCTCCTGATCAAGCAGCTGTGTGACGACCTACACGTACTAATTCTATTAGACGGACGGCCGTGCCTTAGCTTTATGTTTTAAGTTTTTGGGAAATAGTTAGACAACTATTTCGTGTTTACATTTAGTAAATACTTGGTAATCATTTTCCTTCCCAAGGATGGGGGATTTAATACATGTGTGTTCGAAATATATTATTAAGTCTCACTTAAAATATATTTTATTTCTAACTCCAAAATATAAATATTCTTCTCAAAAATATTATATTTTCTATTACATAAATTTTCCCAAAATAATACCTTGACAAAAATACGCGTTAAGTCATATTTTCTTAAAATGCGTAAGTTACGTTTTAATGATCGAGTGGTAATAATAATTACCGGTGTAACTTATATATTTATCGTAGAGACGTTCGTATTATTTTGGATCCATTAACATTCGATAGTATTATTTTTACCCTAAAAATAATACTAGTATTTTCACAAAATGATCATAAACACATATCAAGTGACTTTATGAAAAATATATACTAAATATATATTTACCAAGTTTTATTTTGTGAAATCCCACCTCCGATGTTTTGTAAATAAAGTCGTGGCGAAATCTATAATTTGAAAACAAGTCGAAAAGTATTTCTAACAATTATAGTGAAAATATTTCTAAGTGTTAGGTTTTTGGAAAAATTTCGCCAGAGTTTCCCCTGCAACTGGAGGTGGCCACGCTTTTAAGCGTATCATTTTCTTTTATAAATCAAACCAACATTCTTTTCATTCAATCAAAACAATGTCCAAAACAACAAACTAGTAAATAAATATGTATATCGCATAAATTACATGAACTTGCGTTTTATCCAAGAATATAAAGTAAATTCCATTACTTTTAGTGGATCTTTATATAAATCAATCCGGTTTCGTAAAAACCCCGTTTTTAAAGAAATTCCATCTTTACAACTTCTTATCAATTTTTACAAAGATAGTTATTTTGTCGAAACTTAGTGCTACACAAGTGTTTACACACTTGTGTGTTCTAAAAATCATTCTTGCTCATGTAAAATCCATTTTTAGAAAAATATGGTTTCTTCGACACTCGGTCCTTTGAAAATACCGCTTGTAGATCCGTAGATCTACTAGTTTTAAACACTATTTCGTAAGTAAAATCATTTTTACACAAGTTCAAGTTTGATGTGTGGTAGAGTTTCATCACTTAACCCTTGTTACACTTAAACAAGCTTTATGTCATAATCCATGATCATGACCAATCCGGGTTAAATGATGATCCGAGCTACCACAACATAGATCGGGACTAAATAACCACACAAATCAAATACTACAAGATTTACACAACATTCAAGCTTTTGACCACCATTACTAGCATTTTTAGTAGACTTTTATGTATCAACTTGTATGTTTACGAGTTTTAGCCGTTACATAACATTTTAACCACTTCAAGATAGTTCGAGAGTGTGATTCAAGCAACTTACTACTAGCTCGAGGCTAGGGAAGAATCTAGACGCAAAATGAGTGGATAAAAGCAATAGAGTGAGGTCCTTCGCCTTCCGATTGCACCAAGCTTCCTTGTAGGTGATCCTTAACACTTGTATGAGCTTGGAATGACTTGAACTAAACTCGACAAATTGATGGATTGTGTAGGGGTGTTCGGCCGTAGCTTCTTTTGAGAGAGAGGGAGTGCTGTGTTGTGATGTGTTGAGATGGAAATGATTAGTGTGCTAAGTGTTGATCTTATAGACATTTCATATGATCTTTAACCAATGGTTTATGTGTCTATTAGATATTAGACACTAATGAATTAAATAATCACAAAAGTACAAGGGGTTCCCCCTTGGGGACCGAATTCGTTGGATGGGGGGGGGGGGTACTAGTTCGATTTCAACCAAACATTAAGTATTAGTTAGTTAAGTGTGGAGGTTAACTCGGTTACTAGTGTGTAGTAAGTTGTGATGGGTGTTAGGGTATTCAGGGACCCTAACTGGCTCAGAAAAGAAAAACAGTGTTGATGACAATATTTTTATGTTCCGGGTAAAGTCCGGTTGTTCGGTTGGGTAGAGATCCGTTAAAGTGCTTAACAAAGCTTTAAAGTTTCGTTATTATTATTTTTAGTGACACAACTTATTCCTCCAAAGTGTCGGGAATATTTTCCTCATGTTTTGGCACTTTATTAGTTAGCCAAATGCTGAATTTTGTACTTAGAGGACGTTTTAGGCACATCCGGTCACTGTAATTTATTCCTAGTGACGCAGTTCTACAACCCTTATATCCCTACACTCACCACTAGTGTAGCAAACTATCTCAGGCTCTTACAGGCCTTAGAGGCCGTACCTGCCTGGTGCTAGTTATGACAGCACATTTAATAGGTTATCCGTTCATTGTGCTACTGTGCTTTTGGTGCATCAAGGTTGTCACAAAGGTGCTGTAAGCAAAACATGGAGTGACAGCAAGTAAAGTATGATGCAAGTAAGTACATGTATCAGTATTCAAGTAGCAGTTTATCCACAAGTTCAAGCAAGCACAGTAATTAAGCAGTAATTAATTATTAATTAAGTCGTACGGATACCTGGTTTAGTGAGGGTTGTTACACCAGTCGAGTTGGGAATCTTCGACGTGGTAGTAGGGATGGATTGGTTGTCAAGCAACCGAGCCGAGATTGTATGTCTTGAGAAGATCATTCGCATTCCGATGGCGAATGGAGAAATAATTGTGGTACATGGAGAGAAGCGCGATACGCCCCTAAGAATTATTAGTTGTTTGAAGGCTCGAAGGTGTTTGCAGAAAGGATGTGTCGCCTTCTTGGCACATATTGTGGATAAAGAAGCCGCTGAGCCAAAGCTAGAAGACAATCCAGTCGTGAAGGAATATCCTGAAGTCTTTCCCGAAGACTTGCCAGGATTGCCACCGCAAAGGCAAGTCGAGTTTCACATTGACTTAGTTCCAGGTGCTGCGCTTGTGGCTAATGCACCTTACTGACTTGCGCCCTCCGAAATGCAAGAACTGTCAACACAACTTCAGGAGCTATTGGATAAGGGATTTATCAGACTATGCTTCTCGCCTTGGGGAGCTCCAGTACTGTTTGTCAAGAAGAAGGACGGTAGTTTTCGCATGTGTATCGACTACCGGGAGCGTAACAAGTTGGCTATCAAGAATAGATATCCTTTGCCAAGGATTGATGACTTGTTCGATCAACTACAAGGTTCGAGTTGTTACTCCAAGATCGATCTTCGATCAGGTTATCACCAGTTGAGAATTCTAGAGGAGAGCATACCAAAGACTACCTTTAGGACTCGATATGGACATTATGAGTTCCTGGTTATGCCGTTTGGTCTGACAAAGCAGTATTCATGGATTTGATGAATAGAGTTTGTAAGCCGTACCTCGATAAGTTTGTGATCGTGTTCATTGACGATTTTCTGATTTATTCAAAGACGAAGGAAGAGCATGAGCAACATCTAAGAACTATCTTAGAGCTGCTCAAGAAAGAGAAGTTGTACGCAAAGTTCTCGAAGTGCGAATTTTGGTTACGCGAGGTTCAGTTCCTTGGTCACGTGGTTAACGGAAATGGAATTCATGTGGATCCCACAAAGATCGAGGCAATCAAGAATTGGGAGTCCCCGAAAACGCCAACTGAAATTCGACAGTTCCTAGGTTTGGCAGGATATTACCGCAGATTCATTGAGGATTTCTCAAAAATCGCTCAACCTTTGACCTCCCTCACGCAGAAAGACAAGAAGTACGAATGGGGAGACAAGCAAGAAGTAGCATTTCAGTTGTTGAAAAACAAGCTTTGCGATGCACCGATCTTATCCCTACCCGAAGGCACTGACGACTTCGTGGTATATTACGACGCCTCGCGTCAAGGTTTAGGCTGCATGCTGATGCAACGACAGAAGGTTATAGCCTATGCTTCGCGCCAGCTGAAGGTTCATGAGAAAAACTACACCACGCATGACTTGGAGTTAGGTGCAGTGGTGTTTGCATTAAAAATCTGGTGACATTACTTGTATGGCATGCGATGCACAATCTTCACTTATCACAAGAGCCTGCAGCACATTTTTGATCAAAAAGAGCTTAACATGAGACAGAGACGATGGGTAGAGTTGTTGAACGATTATGATTGTGAGATTAAGTATCACCCAGGGAAGGCGAATGCGGTCGCCGATGCCTTGAGTCGGAAAGAAAGAATCAAGCCCATAAGGGTTAGAGCTTTGGAAATGATTGTTCAAACGGACCTCTCATTGCGCATTCGTGTCGCGCAGAGAGAAGCTCTTAAGGAAGAGAATCTTGAGAATGAATATCTCCGTGGGATGGAGAAGCAGTTAGTACCTAATGATGAAGGAACATTGTGCTTCATGAAACGAATTTGGGTTCCTCTCTTCGGTGGTCTAAGAGAAGTAATTTTCGATGAAGCTCACAAGTCACAGTACTCGATCCATCCAGGATCGGATAAAATGTACCAAGATTTAAAGGATCTCTATTGGTGGCCGAGATTAAAAGGTGATGTTGCAACGTATGTTGGCAAATGTTTGACTTGCGCTAAGGTAAAGGCCGAATACCAGAAGCCTTCAGGTCTTCTACAACAACCCTAAATACCCATGTGGAAATGGGAGCATATTTCAATGGACTTTATAACAAAATTGCCAAGAACACCCAAAGGTCACGATACGATTTGGGTAATCGTAGACCGTCTGACCAAATCTGCACACTTTTTGCCCATCAAGGAGAAAGACAACACTAGCAAGCTTCCTGAGCTATACCTGAGAAAGATTGTTGCACGACATGGAGTGCCTCTCTTGATTATCTCGGATAGAGACGGAAGGTTCGTATCAAGGATTTGGCAATCCTTCCAAGAAGCCTTTGGTTCTCAGTTGAATCTGAGTACTGCATTCCATCCGCAGACAGATGGCCAGAGCGAGCGAACGATTCAAACATTGGAAGATATGCTACGAGCTTGCGTGATGGATTTGGGTGGCAGTTGGGACACTCACTTACCCTTGGTAGAATTCTCATACAACAACAGCTACCATGCAAGTATCCAAGCTGCACAATTTGAAGCTCTCTATGGACGCAAGAGTTACACGAAATTAGTTCAAGAGACGACTAATAAGATTACACAGATCCGAGAGCGCATAAGGGCGGCTCGTGATCGACAAAAGAGTTACACGGACCGAAGAAGGAAACCTCTGGAGTTTGAGGTAGGAGATATAGTTTTGTTAAGGGTTTCACCCTAGAAGGGTGTAGCATGCTTTGGGAAGCGTGGGAAATTAAACCCGCGATACATTGGACCATTCAAAATCCTGGAGAGGATTGGTCTTGTAGCTTACAAGTTGGATCTACCCACAGAACTGAATGGCGTTCATGATACATTTCATGTATCTAACCTGAAAAAGAGTCCAACTCAAGAAACAGTTGTCATACCTGCCGACGAAGTCCACATTGACGACACACTCCACTTTACTGAAGAACTTGTTAAGGTTACTGATTGGAAGGTTAACAAGACGCGACGGAGTAGTGTTAAACTCGTCAAGGTTCGTTGGAACGTGCAACATGGCCCAGAGTTCACTTGGGAGCGTGAGGATCGTATGAAAGCGAAATACCCACATTTGTTCCCCAAGACCCCTGCAGCTAGTAGCAGAACTTAAATTTCGGGACGAAATTTTCTTAACAGGGGGAGAATGTGACAACCCTCATAAATCCAGGTATCCGTACAATTAATTAATATTAATTAAGTGCTTAATGACTGTGCTGAATTACTTAACTACTTTCTGATTACTGCATCATACTTACATGTGCATCACATATTACATAATGTCACATCATTATCACATACAAACTATATTGACATACATGATGCATAAAGCACGGTTAGCACAGTTAACGGTTAAAGCAGGAATATGCTGACGGGGTTCAGTACATAGACAGACAGTGTTTTGAGACCCAGTATGGGCCAGGGACAAGGTACTACACTAGTATGGTATGTAGGGAAGTGAGGACCATAAAACTGCATCACTAGGTGATAGATAAAGTGCCGGAAAGTGCCTAAAAGCCACTTATAGTGCAGAATTCTGCATTTTTCAGCAAAATTCAGCTTTTTAACAAGCTAGTTACATGCAAAAATTTGACTAAATGGTCCTGAATGCTTTCCTAAGTGTCGGGAATTAAAAGTGTCACAAAAAGTAACATAGAGATCATTAAACGGAATAGCTTGACACTTTAACGAACCGGTATCTAACCGAACAACCGGACATTACCCGGAACACCAAAATATTGCTAGAAGCATTGTTTTATTATTTTTGAACTAGTTATGATCCCCGAACACCCTAACACACTATATAATGCATCATACACTTAAAACACTAGACTTTTCACTTAACCTCCAACTATTATCTAATTTACCATTCAAAAATTACATTTACCCCCCCCCCCTGGAACTTACAGTCACAAGGACCCCACCAAGATCACCACCTTACCTCTAGATTTTATTCTTATTATATTTAGATCTTGTTTGATATAGTGAACATAATATTGAGTAGGAAGATTATAAGTATGGTGTGAGGTATCTAGAGATCATTACATTTCATTCATAACACCCCACACTTCACTCCACTCTCTCACTCTCTTCCTCTCCCTCTCGGCCTAGATAGTGCCGCCACCACCACTACCTTACATCCCTCATCCAACTTCATTCAACCAATCTCAAGGTCATCTCAAGGTGTAACAAGGTGATTTATGAAGCTTGGTGCTTGTAGAACTTGAAGAACCCTCATCACTTGCTTTTATCATCCATCTTTGTCACCTTCATTCTCTTGTATTCTTCCCAAACTTTCTAAATATGGAAAGTATAGAAAAACAGAGCGTTACATTGTAAGGCTTTGAAAGGTCATCCTCTGCATCATGATGATCCGCGGGCATTAGCGGTTTGCGGTATGCGTGACTACCTTGGTTCCTTGGATTTGATAGCTTTGTGTTTCCCCATCGAAATATGTGGGGTCATGCTCCTCAGTGTAGTATATCATGAACCTCGTTGTGATGGACGGTGTGGGCTTGGCTGTGACGGATGATGTAAGCTTGGTTGTGAATGTTATCGCAGAGACCCCCACAGCTAACATTATGGCTTTTCCCATGACCACACTGCATGTTATGTGTGCCACTGACACTTTGACGGGTTTCCTTCTCCCTATGTTCCTGCCTACCTCCTCCCGTGTGGCCGTCCATAAGCAATGGTTGGTGACGGGGCTAATGTCGGGAATCATAAAACAAGGTCCACACCGTTATCTTTTACGATGTGCCTCTACCCTCAGGATGTTGGTTTTGCAGTGTACGCGAGTCCGCGCTAAAGGCGAAAGACGAGTTTTGGTTTGTTTTAGGCATGTTGTTGGTGAACTTTGTGATGGTGCCAATGGCTTGTTCCTTGCTCATACTCCTCATCGTAGGGATTAGGGTCACCGACAATGGCTCTGAAGGACGCAGACTTTGAGCCTAAGGTGAAAGGTAAAGGAAGAAGATCGCTCATGATGATCAGGAAATGAAAAAAAAATCAAGAGAAAAGTTTGTTGTTCTAGCGAATGGGATGGCGCTAAACACTAGTCTAATCCGCAGGGGATAGACCGATATGTCTCGACCAAGGGGGTTATCTCTTCTAATCTTCGTTAGTTAGGATGTCTCGAGAGTCGATCTACAAAACTAGACAATACCTTTAGCTCGTTATGAGAAGGAGATGCAAAGGTTCTTCTCGCAACCACCCCGAGCATTAGAGAGAACAACTTTGTGTTAAGAGTGAGAGCAAGGCAATCGGAATCCTTATACTTTGGTGGAGTTTGGTTTATAGACGCAGGGTTGGAGAAGGAGATGTGCTAATTAGACAAGACGTCGCTGAAAAGGAATATCCGTTTGGTCCCCTTTGTCATGGCAGTTGGTACCCACAGAGGTGGGAGTACACTAGTGCGTCGTGATTGGCTACACGTTGCTTTCAAGATGTACTTCTTGTCTCATCTGTCATCAACTTTTAGTGGAGGCTAAGGAGAGTTGAAATGACGCACGCTGCTTGGTCACACATTGCTTTCGTTCTGTTTGTCCCCTACACGATTGCACATCATGGGGATCATCTCACATAGAGCTTGGCGTGTGCTGATTAGCTGGACGTCCCTTTCACCTTTGTATTTTCTGTAGCCTACGTGCTGGTGTGGTTCCACGCCCGCGAGAGTGGCCCATGATGGAAGTTGAAACTAGCTGAGTGTTTTTAGACCAAGTGTTAGTATAGTCCTGCGCACGTAGAGGCTTGATCACATCCCTCATGACAGTTGAGACCATACTCTTCATTTATCATATCTAATTGTTAAAGTTTATTTGAAGTACAACAATTACAACTAATTGTTAAAGTTTATTTGAAGTACAACAATTACAATAATGTGTTTTTCTAACTACTTTATAAACCCGTGTATTACACAGATTAAATATAAAAAAACTTAGATTGAATAATATTTTAATTTATAAATGTTACAAACCCGTGTATTAGATACGTAAAATAAAAAAATTTGTAAATCATACTTCTACAAAATCCTGATCACATAGTTAAAAAATGTAAAAATGGTATAATCTAATTATTGTGTTTTTCCGATTAGTATTAATATATGGATGGTTTAGTAAAAAAGATCTAATTATTGTATTTTTTATTTTACGATAATATTTAATAAAATACATTGTATTTATCTATAAAATTAATTAAATAATGCATCCTAATATGGTTATTAACATATTTAAATTAAATTTATTATATTAGTAAGGATAAGGATTAAAAAATATTTTTAAATAAAATATAAGTCTAAATTGTAAGTTTGAAGAAGAGAGTGACACGTGACAATAATTAGAATCTTATACTGAAAGTTAAATAGGATTTAATGTTTATTAAAAGTTAAATTAGAGTGACACGTGACATGTGGCATTAAGGGGGCTTTTTTATTAGTAGATTTGTTACTTTATCAGCTTTATCAATAATTAATATTTTAAATCACTTGGTTTAGAAATAGATGTGGTTAATCTTAATGAGGTGTTATATTATCAAATAAAGTAAATATAATAATGCATAAATAGTTAAATCAGAGATATTAATAATAGTAAATAATAATAATAGTTTTCTTATATATAATAATAAACTAACGATTAAAAGGCTTTTGAATTTAAATGATATTCATATTAAATACACACATATTAAAAAAAATATAATGACTCGTTATCGTATGTCATAGAGGTGAAGATAATCTTGATATTTAATATGTAAAATCGGCATATTCAAAAGATAAAGTAATTTTTATATTTTTATCTATATATCATATAGTATAATTTAGTAACTCAAAACATCATGGTATATCAATTTCTTTTGAGTGAGATGATGTATAGGTAGAATTATTTCTTAAGGTGGACAATAGTTGTTGGTGCAGTTGTATGTCGACTTCATCTTCGTTCGAGTCTTAGGCACGATATACGAGAAAACTCAAACGAAATTAGGTTTTAAAGTAATTCCGCTTGAAATGACAAAGTGTCATTTCAAACGAAATCAACTACTTAATTCCGCTTGAACATGTTATCTTGTTTGATAGGTAATTTCGCTTGAGGATGTAATTCCGCTTGAGCATGTTCAAGCGGAATCAGATCTCTATAAATAGGTTCCAAGCGAAATCATATGTAACATTCTTGTTTCCGACGCCGAGGTGCTGTCGAAGTGTCTCCAAGTCTGTAAACGTGTTTTGATCAATACAAGAGACAGTTAATAGTGATTCTAGTGTTATACAAGCTAAACAAAGACAGAATCAATGAATTCCGCCTCTGATTCTGTCTGAGCACTCTTCTGATCGACTCGTTAGATCGTTTCATGATCCTACATGTGGTATCAGAGCTCAGGAGGAAGAGTTCTTACTGTTTAGCTCGTTTTTGCTGGAAAATTCTGACTTCTACACCTTCTTTTCAAATTTAATCAAGTTTTAACGGACAAAAAGGACTGATTTTCTGATATTGTGTGTAAAACCTAGTTTTAATAAACCCTTGAAAGTATCAGACCTAAAATCGGCCTAGAACTTGATCAATTTTGCCAAAAACAGATCGAATTGATGATGTCAGCAACATTTCAAGCGAAATTAGCAGGTTAATTCCGCTTGAAATCGTTATTCCGCTTGAAAATATCATCTGATTCCGCTTTAAGTAGGTGATTCCGCTTCAAAGGTATAATTCCGTTTGAAAGTTTTTAAGCGAAATAACTGATTTCGTTTCAAGAAGTAATTCTGCTTGAAATAGCACTTTATTCCGCTTGAGAAGTGCTATTCCGTTTGAAAACTAATTCCGCTTGAAACATTTCAAGTGAAATTAGTTATTCAGTTTCAAATTGTAATCCCGCTTGAATTGGGATTTCGTTTGAAATTGTTGTGCTGGTATTTCTCTTGAATTGATATTCCGTTTGAAGGTGGTGTGCAGGTAACGCTTGAAGGATCTAATTTCATTTGACAGTGTTTGTTACCGAAACATGGAAACTGAAGAAGATATTGCATTGTATTACTATGTATCTCAACAAGAGAGTTATACTGTGATTAAAGAAGAACCAGTTTTCGAAGAATTAATTTCAAAAGAACCAGTTTCAGTAAAAATGGATTCAGAAACTGCTTTAGATAAGGTTGAAAATAATCTGGAAGTTGATTCAGAAAAAGCTGAGAATATTTCAGAAATTGTTTCAGAGAAAGTTCCAGTGTTTTATAACTCATCAGATGAAGAGAGTGATGATGACAATAAAGAAATTAGTCAACTTGAATTTTATAGAATTTTGATGTCACCTGATTTGTATAATATGCTTGTTGCAGCAAAATTGGAGTTACTAAAAAATAAACGAGCTGCAAAAATGAAGGATCAAAAGGCAGCAAATGTGGAAGAAAATGTTCAAGTGATGAAAGAACAGGTTGAAGAGATTCTAGCTTTAAAGATTGAGGATGAAGCTGATGATAAACAGATTCCTGGGATGTGCATAATTTGTGAAAAATCAAGAGCAGAAAATGTCAAACTCTTGAAGGATGTAGAGAGTTTGACATTGGAAAACAAAATTTTGAAAGAAAATGAAACAAAATTTCAAGAACAAATGAAAAATTTTGAAAAAGAAAAATCTGTTCTTGAAAGGAATAAAATTGAAAATGAAAAGGTAATCAAGTCTCATCTTGAGAAAATCTCTCAGCTTGAAAAAGAAGCTGAGAGTACAAGAAATAAAATTGATGAGCTTGAAAAGAAATTGAAAGGTTTTGTGAATTCATCAGTACCAGATTATATCTGTCCAAAACCTATCAATTCTGTTCCAATAAGTGAATACGTCACAAACTTTGACAAAGTCAAGGTTGAAGATTGTGATGAGAAAACTAATGATGAAGTTGAGAAAAGAAAAATATTTTTGAAATTAAATGAAATGTTTCAAGAATCTGTTTTACATTCTACTGAGAAAGGTGAATGCTCAACACAAAAACCTGTAAAGAAGAATGTGGAACAAAAACAAAAAGATAAAAAGCCGAAAAATTTTCAAAAAGAAAATAAAAGCTCATCAGTTCAATCATCCAATCGTGATAAAAAATCACAAAAATTGGAAAATCAAAACTCAAAAATTGTTGGTAATAAGTGGTGCAGGTTTGACCACAGTGCTTCAAAGACAAATCCAGCTTTCAAGAGGAGTGATGATTACCCCAAAGCCAAGCAATGCTATGACTTGAATGTTTGGGCTGAAGGTGGTGATTGGTACGATAACAGGGTGTGTTACACTTGTGGTGTGAGAGGACACATTGCTGTTAACTGCCAGAACTGGAATTATGAGACAAGAAGATGCTTTGAATGCAATATCAAAGGTCATATTGCCAGAGATTGCCCAATGAGATCAAAGGGAAGATCGAGGGCTGATTCTCAGAAATTGGCAAAGAAACCAGTTAATGTCAAGCCCAAAGAACCTAAAGTTCAAGAACAGAAAGTTTACGAACAGAAAGTGAAGCTTTCACAGGGGCAGAAAGACAGACTGAGAAAGAAGAGAAAGAAGGCGAGATAGTATCTCGAAAGGATTTTGTCCTCGGATTCAGCCGTCAAAGCAAATAACAGTTCTGATAAATCATCTTGCTCTCCAAAGAATGAAAAATCTAGCAAAACAGATTAATCAGATACAAATCTGAGGACGAAAGGGAAATCAAAGAAAGTGAAGAATTCACTTCCTGGTGATGAATTTGTTTCTTCGGAAACAAAGGAGCCAGTTGTTGGCGATGAATCTGATTCATCAAAGTTAGACAAGCCACTTTCTGGTGATGAATCTGGTGTGGTAAAGCCAGAAGACCTGTGTGTTGAGGTAAAAAGTAGTGATTCCGGTTTGACAATGAATGATGAAAATTTTCCATCATTGTCAAATGGAATTTCAAAAGCACCCAAGGACCGTCAGGCTTGGGTGAAACTGTTTAAATGAAAAACCTGACTTGTCGGAGCTCCCAGGTTGGTAAGAGTGGAGCAGGAATCGGCATCTTTCTTTAGAAATTCACGAAAGTGATTTCGACTTACAAGTGGTAAATCAGGGACATTAAGTTGTACTTGATTTTCTACAAAGTGATTGTTGTGAAAATTGGAAAATGTTTAAATGTTACAAGTGGTAGAAGAAAACAAGGTGATGAAAGATTCCCATGTTTGAGAAATGACTCACAAAACTTATTTTTCGGAAAACCCATTCTGATTAAAACAAACTTAAGTGTTTTGAAATCACTATGGGAAAATGTTTTGGTGTCAAGGGGAGTTCTGATTGTTTAAGCCAAGTGAATGGAGAATTGAAGTAATTCTCATCATGTTGTCACTTTACCTTGTACAGTTTGTTTTCAAATTTTCCCAGAAAATCAAAATTGAGACATATTTTGATTTTAGGGGGAGTAAAAATTTAAAAAAAAATTAGAAAATTTGAAAAATTCAAAAAACATTGAAAATGAAAAAAATGAGTTTTGTTGTGAAAAAGAGGAAATGATTGTAGATCAGTTAGACTGTCACATCATGCTAAAGAAATGGAAAGTTAAAATGTGATAAACGATCTCACTAAAGATGTGACGATAGGCTCAGCTAGACTCGTAGACTTGCGATAACGATACAAACATAAAGCAAAAGGCCTAGTTCTAGTGGAAAACATGATTGAAAGCATAGTACTTAGTTTTGTCTTTCTTGATTGTGTGCCTACTCAGTAATCGCTGATTGTCAAAAGACATAAAACTGGTTAAGTTTGTGAACTTTCACAACTTTGCCGAAAAGTCGTTGTGATTGTGCATTTCATTTTGCAAAGATTTAAACTTGTTTTATTTCTTTATTTTGTTTAAGCATTGGACATCCTCTGCGTATACGTGAGTATCGACCTGGATGTTATTGCCTAAACGTTCTGCTTTATTTTCTTTGGTGTTTCGTTTAAGCTTTGGACCTCCTCTGCGTATATGGAAGTATCGACCTGGTGATTAAAGCATGCATGACACTTGATTGTTATTTACTTGAGATTATGATGTTGATCATCATAAGGAGCTTGCTAGATTGTGATTAAACACATGATCTAGCAAGTTAGAGGATGATTATGTGCTAACACAAGAAGATCATCCTCATGCATGAGCATGAACTTGATAAACGAAATGGTTTCTTGAAAAATAACAAACAAAGTAAGCTAGTAAACTTATAGATTCAAGATTTATGAATGATTTTCCAAGAAAACCAAGTTAAAAATATGATTTTTGGAAGATCATGGTTTTTACTTATACTTACACTATTTTTAGTGGAAAAACAAGTGTAGAAATACTAGAGAAACAAGAAGATGTTATAAATAAACATTTTTTTTGTAGAATATGTTTACAAGTTGTAAACACCTAGTTTCTTTAAGAACGAGATTTTTAAAGGAATAAACACACTTTAAAGGGTAACTAAACCTACTAAACACTTTACCAAGTTACTACAAGTTTTTAATAAAAGATCAAGTTCATGTTGTTATGTAAAGTGTATAGTTTTTTGCACTAGGTAAGAATAATATTGTTTAAGGTTGATTGTTGATTATTGTGTGTTGATTTTTGAAAAGAAAATGATATGCTTATATAGCATGGACACCTCCATTTTCAAAGGAAACTATGGCAAAATTTTCTAAAAATATAAACACTTAAAGAAATATTTTCTAACAAATATTTACTAGTGTACTTTTAACTATGGTTTTCAATACGAACCTTGCCATAATTTTTTGTAACAAAATACAAGTATTGGAGATTGGTTTTTATGAATAAAAATAGATAAAAATATATTTGGAATATACATTTACATTAAAGACGCATGTGTGATTGTTTGTATTTTTTTGTGAACTAGTTATATTATTTAAGGATGTAAAATAATATAACTTAAAAAAGTACCGTAAAATTTACTATCCAAAACAATACCGTCACAAATATATTTTTGGTAAATATTATTGTGGATACAAACGGAATGAAAGTATGATTTTATTTATTACAAGTTATATCATACTTTGACAAAAGGAGAAATATATTATTTTTGGGAAATAAAAATATATTTTTCCTAGTATAGTTAGAAGATATATGATTTTTGGAAAAATATATATTTTCTGGACAATACATTATTTTTGGGACAAAATGAGTTTACAAATATATTTTCTAAAGTGAGACTTGGAAATATATTATTTCGGAATTTACAAATACAATAATACGAAAATACATGTATAAGATACCCCATCCTTGGGAAAGAATTACGAAAATAAAATACTTGAGAAGTATTGTTACGAAATATTGCTTAAACAAATATTCCAAAACTAAATATAATTTAAGTTGAAATATTAATTATTTTGACAAATAATTATACAACTTGGAATAACATAAGAAACGTAACTCAAAACGCAAATACTAAAGCAAAGGCACGGCCCGTTCGTCTAATAGACATTAGTACACTGTAGGTAGTCGTGGTTGCTGACAGAGTTTGAGTTACGAGCTGAGGACGCAATACTGTGAGTTCATGTCCCCCTTTTCTTTTAACTGTTTTAAGTTTTATACTTCGGGGGTGAAATACATGTTACGGTTATTACAAACTTTTATACATGGTATGGTTAGCTAAGGAGGGTTACTACTAGATCATGTGAAGGGTGGGTATAACACTTAAGGCCATTAATCCTCGTCGTAGGACTGAGGGACATGAGTGATAGATCTATTTGGGTGTAGCGAGCCCACACCTATGGGGACCAGGGTGGCCCATAGTGGTAACTATGTCTTCCTGCCGGAGGCCCGATACAAATTTGCTAGGTTTGAGTTTTCCTACACCATTTCACACATACCATTGGCTTTGCAACCCATTGGTGATCTCTTTTTCCTTATTGCTACATACCAGGGACATACATACATACATACGTACAAGACATACTTTAAAGGTTTATTCATACACTCACACATGAACTCGCTCAACTTTTGTTGATTTTTCAAATTACATGTATTTCAGGAAACTAGTGGATCTGGCAGGGGTATGCATGTCTTCAAGCTGCGTTTAAATAAAAGATGTCATCCGTGGTCGTAGAGTTTAGGGGATGTATCCTACTCCTGGACGGGATACATGTTTCTAAGCTCGGGTTTGTTTAAGTTCTTTTGTTGAGTCCTTGTGAACTCAGTTGAACATGTCATGGTTTGTAACTTAATTTGGCGTCGATGTTTTCAAGACAAGTATGTTGTGGTATTTTCTAAACTTAATTAATGGATGAACATCTCATGTTTTTATCATATAGCGTTGTTATGATTGAATGCTATGGTATTAAGAAGTCACACCAATAACCACGCTTCCGCAAAAGTCAGGGTGTGACAGTTTGTTGGTGTCAAGCATGTTTGTATGTGATCGTGCTAATTTAATAAGTTTATGTATTACACCCCAAAAAGTGTCTAAAATGAAAAAGGGGTCATGTATACTCACGGTTTGCTAAGCTTCCAAAGTAAACGTGAGTTGGCGAGTCGTAGAGGGTGGAGCACCAAAGTTACCCAACATTGGGAAAACGAAGGCGTATGAGTATATGGAGCTCGTAGAGAGTTTGGATTCGGAATTAATATGGAAATTATATGTGCAACGAAAATATATCTTGTCTAGATACTCGTTTGGACACTATGTTATCATGTGTTTTCATGAGTCCTAATTTGCCCATTAGAATCACAAACGAGGAGTCTAGAAACTAAGATAATCTAACCTAAGTTCTTGACATCTAACCATAATCTGGTTAGTATCAAGAGTTCGATTAATAGGTATATATATTATATAGTATATGTTATAATTTCGTACATCATGTATTATCATATAAGTCAAGCATGGAGGTAGGATGATTTCCATCCATTAAACCTCATTTTGTGATTTATCAAAGCACAAACTCATCAACTTAGTTGATGAGTTTGGTTGGTCATGAATATAAGATTAAATTTAACTAACTAACTAACTAAAACAACCAAGTGAACAAACTAGATGTGTGCATCTCGAGCATGTAAAGTGTTCGAGGACGTGATGTAGCCTTGTCACTTTATGGAAATTGTTTTTGTACCAAAACATACAAGTGAGGTAGTGGAACAAGTTTGGAGAGCCAAGACTTCCATAGTTCACACATTACTCATACACAAGTCTTCCAACATTGAAGGTTGAAAGCTTGGATGGTTTCAACACTTGGAACATTTTGGGGATAATTTTAAAGAGGTTTTGAGCCTTATTCCTTGGTGAAAATCAACCACACACAAACCAACTATAAGCTTAGTTGGGAGCATGGTAGGCACAATATTTCACCAAGTTTTAATCAAAATATACAAGAAATGAGAACATAAATCAAAGCATAATTTAAACACTACTTTGGACCTCAAATGTGGTGAGGTTCCACCTTAGTTTGCCATGGCAAACTTGTGAAAACATTCCTAGAGGTTATCCAAGTAGTTTGAGAGAAGAACAAAAGAAGAAGAATGAAGAAAAGTGAGTGAAAACTCACTTAGAACACCTAAGTGTTTTGTGCCTTGCTTGGAAGCCTTGAGAGAATTTAGGAGTTTGAAAGAAGATTTGGTGTGTGGAAAGTGTGTAGGAGGTGGTGGAGGCTTGTATTTATAAGTGGGGATTAGGGTTTGGGAGTTAATGAAGTTGGTTGGCAGTTAATAAAGGTGGATTTTCATTTTTTAGTCATTGCACTTGTATTGTTGGTTATTTTATGCTATAAAGTTGTATGCAAGCATGTTATAAGTATGAAACACGTATGAATGTGATTCCGAGAAAATATAATCTCGATGTATGTCTCGGTTTTAAATTAAAATATGTATTTCACGATTGATTACGTATTATGCATGTATGATTAAACAAGGTTGATATAAAAATACGATTTCCATTATGATCAAAGTCTCGATATTACAAGAATTGAAATGAAATAAGAATACAAGTTTCTAAAAATAGAAATGCAAAAAAAAAAAACTTTCTAAATATGGAAAGTATAGAAAAACAGAGCGTTACATTGTAAGGCTTTGAAAGGTCATCCTCTGCATCATGATGATCCGCGGGCATTAGCGGTTTGCGGTATGCGTGACTACCTTGGTTCCTTGGATTTGATAGCTTTGTGTTTCCCCATCGAAATATGTGGGGTCATGCTCCTCAGTGTAGTATATCATGAACCTCGTTGTGATGGACGGTGTGGGCTTGGCTGTGACGGATGATGTAAGCTTGGTTGTGAATGTTATCGCAGAGACCCCCACGGCTAACATTATGGCTTTTCCCATGACCACACTGCATGTTATGTGTGCCACTGACACTTTGACGGGTTTCCTTCTCCCTATGTTCCTGCCTACCTCCTCCCGTGTGGCCGTCCATAAGCAATGGTTGGTGACGGGGCTAATGTCGGGAATCATAACACAAGGTCCACACCGTTATCTTTTACGGTGTGCCTCTACCCTCAGGATGTTGGTTTTGCAGTGTACGCGGGTCCGCGCTAAAGGCGAAAGACGAGTTTTGGTTTGTTTTAGGCATGTTGTTGGTGAACTTTGTGATGGTGCCAATGGCTTGTTCCTTGCTCATACTCCTCGTCGTAGGGATTAGGGTCACCGACAATGGCTCTGAAGGACGCAGACTTTGAGCCTAAGGTGAAAGGTAAAGGAAGAAGATCGCTCATGATGATCAGGAAATGAAAAAAATCAAGAGAAAAGTTTGTTGTTCTAGCGAATGGGATGGCGCTAAACACTAGTCTAATCCGCAGGGGATAGACCGATATGTCTCGACCAAGGGGGTTATCTCTTCTAATCTTCGTTAGTTAGGATGTCTCGAGAGTCGATCTACAAAACTAGACAATACCTTTAGCTCGTTATGAGAAGGAGATGCAAAGGTTCTTCTCGCAACCACCCCGAGCATGAGAGAGAACAACTTTGTGTTAAGAGTGAGAGCAAGGCAATCGGAATCGTTATAACTTTGGTGGAGTTTGGTTTATAGACGCAGGGTTGGAGAAGGAGATGGGCTAATTGGACAAGACGTCGCTGAAAAGGAATATCCGTTTGGTCCCCTTTGTCATGGCAGTTGGTACCCACAGAGGTGGGAGTACACTAGCGCGTCGTGATTGGCTACACGTTGCTTTCAAGATGTACTTCTTGTCTCATCTGTCATCAACTTTTAGTGGAGGCTAAGGAGAGTTGAAATGACGCACGCTGCTTGGTCACACATTGCTTTCGTTCTGTTTGTCCCCTACACGACTGCACATCATGGGGATCATCTCACATAGAGCTTGGCGTGTGCTGATTAGCTGGACGTCCCTTTCACCTTTGTATTTTCTGTAGCCTACGTGCTGGTGTGGTTCCACGCCCGCGAGAGTGGCCCATGATGGAAGTTGAAACTAGCTGAGTGTTTTTAGACCAAGTGTTAGTATAGTCCTGCGCACGTAGAGGCTTGATCACATCCCTCATGACAGTTGAGACCATACTCTTCATTTATCATATCTAATTGTTAAAGTTTATTTGAAGTACAACAATTACAATAATGTGTTTTTCTAACTACTTTATAAACCCGTGTATTACACAGATTAAATATAAAAAAACTTAGATTGAATAATATTTTAATTTATAAATGTTACAAACCCGTGTATTAGATACGTAAAATAAAAAAATTTGTAAATCATACTTCTACAAAATCCTGATCACATAGTTAAAAAATGTAAAAATGGTATAATCTAATTATTGTGTTTTTCCGATTAGTATTAATATATGGATGGTTTAGTAAAAAAGATCTAATTATTGTATTTTTTATTTTACGATAATATTTAATAAAATACATTGTATTTATCTATAAAATTAATTAAATAATGCATCCTAATATGGTTATTAACATATTTAAATTAAATTTATTATATTAGTAAGGATAAGGATTAAAAAATATTTTTAAATAAAATATAAGTCTAAATTGTAAGTTTGAAGAAGAGAGTGACACGTGACAATAATTAGAATCTTATACTGAAAGTTAAATAGGATTTAATGTTTATTAAAAGTTAAATTAGAGTGACACGTGACATGTGGCATTAAGGGGGCTTTTTTATTAGTAGATTTGTTACTTTATCAGCTTTATCAATAATTAATATTTTAAATCACTTGGTTTAGAAATAGATGTGGTTAATCTTAATGAGGTGTTATATTATCAAATAAAGTAAATATAATAATGCATAAATAGTTAAATCAGAGATATTAATAATAGTAAATAATAATAATAGTTTTCTTATATATAATAATAAACTAACGATTAAAAGGCTTTTGAATTTAAATGATATTCATATTAAATACACACATATTAAAAAAAAAATATAATGACTCGTTATCGTATGTCATAGAGGTGAAGATAATCTTGATATTTAATATGTAAAATCGGCATATTCAAAAGATAAAGTAATTTTTATATTTTTATCTAGAGTAAATTACGTTTTTGGCCCCTGTGGTTATATCAGTTTTACTATATTGGCCCAAAATAAGAATTTTTAACAGATTTGCCCCTGTGGTCCCTATAACTAACCGTTTTGGCCCCCAAATCTAACCAAACCCTAACTCTGGTTAATTAATTGGCACATGACTTGCACATGATGGGCATATTAGTAATTTCCCCTCCCCCTCTTTAAAATTGATATAACCACAGGGACCAAAATGTAATTTACTCTAAATAAATAAACTAATTTAACACAAATTCATCCCTGTTCTCTCTCCTACTACGCTTTCTTCTCTTGAACAACACAAACACCACTACCCATCCTCTCTCCATTGTAGTAGACTAGTGGCATTTGAGGGTCTAGGATCACGACGAAGGTGGTGGTCGGTGAAGAACCGACGACTGAAACTCAGACCGGTGGCGATGGTATGGTTTAAGGGTTGGGTAGTGGTGGCTATGGCCAGAAATCGAACCACTACTCATCCCCCTCCATTGCAGTAGATCTATAAAGAAATGACGGTCAGAACTCGATTAGTCATCCCCCCTCCATTGTAGCAGATCTGAATGTGTTATATCAAAGATTTGGGATGTGATGTCAAGGTTTGGGTGGAGATTTGGGCGGAGATCTAGATCTAGTGACAGTTATGATGAACTGTGAAGGTTGTGGGTGTAGCAGTGATGGCGGAGGTGATGGCGACTGGGTAGTGGTCGTTGATGTTGGTGGGTGTTGATGGAGGGCTTGGGTGTTGATCACAAGCAGAGCTCGAATAGAGAAATGAGGGTTTGGGGCAGCCCATGATCTCCGATTTCTCCCCAATATTCAACCGCCCTTGCATTTGATGGAGGGTTTGTTTGTTTTGCCAAGTTAATTTAATTGCTTTTTTTTAATTTGCAGTGGGTACTTTATTAGGATCTTTAATAGGGGTTTTGATCGGTCAAGAAACAGAGAGTGGGTTTGTTAGGGATCTTTAAAAAATCTTATTTTTTATATACTTGAAGATTTGGGTTTGTAGTGTTCTATACTTGAAGATCTGGGTTTGAAGTGTTCTTGAAGATGATGATGTGTTTTGAAGAGTTGGGTTTGAAGTGTTCATGATGATGTGTTTTGAAATATGTTGATTTAATTATTGTTTTATTTTTTATATTGTCAGTAAAAGTAAAGAGGGAGGGAAATTACTAATATGCCCATCATGTGCAAGTCATGTGCCAATTAATTAACCAGAGTTAGGGTTTGGTTAGATTAAGGGGCCAAAACGGTTAGTTATAGGGACCACAGGGGCAAATCTGTTAAAAATTCTTATTTTGGGCCAATATAGTAAAACTGATATAACCACAGGGGCCAAAAACGTAATTTACTCTTTTATCTATATATCATATAGTATAATTTAGTAACTCAAAACATCATGGTATATCAATTTCTTTTGAGTGAGATGATGTATAGGTAGAATTATTTATTAAGGTGGACAATAGTTGTTGGTGCAGTTGTATGTCGACTTCATCTTCGTTCGAGTCTTAGGCACGATATACGAGAAAACTCAAACGAAATTAGGTTTTAAGGTAATTCCGCTTGAAATGACAAAGTGTCATTTCAAACGAAATCAACTACTTAATTCCGCTTGAACATGTTATCTTGTTTGATAGGTAATTTCGCTTGAGGATGTAATTCCGCTTGAGCATGTTCAAGCGGAATCAGATCTCTATAAATAGGTTCCAAGCGAAATCATATGTAACATTCTTGTTTCCGACGCCGAGGTGCTGTCGAAGTGTCTCCAAGTCTGTAAACGTGTTTTGATCAATACAAGAGACAGTTAATAGTGATTCTAGTGTTATACAAGCTAAACAAAGACAGAATCAATGAATTCCGCCTCTGATTCTGTCTGAGCACTCTTCTGATCGACTCGTTAGATCGTTTCATGATCCTACATGTGGTATCAGAGCTCAGGAGGAAGAGTTCTTACTGTTTAGCTCGTTTTTGCTGGAAAATTCTGACTTCTACACCTTCTTTTCAAATTTAATCAAGTTTTAACGGACAAAAAGGACTGATTTTCTGATATTATGTGTAAAACCTAGTTTTAATAAACCCTTGAAAGTATCGGACCTAAAATCGGCCTAGAACTTGATCAATTTTGCCAAAAACAGATCGAATTGATGATGTCAGCAACATTTCAAGCGAAATTAGCAGGTTAATTCCGCTTGAAATCGTTATTCCGCTTGAAAATATCATCTGATTCCGCTTTAAGTAGGTGATTCCGCTTCAAAGGTATAATTCCGTTTGAAAGTTTTTAAGCGAAATAACTGATTTCGTTTCAAGAAGTAATTCTGCTTGAAATAGCACTTTATTCCGCTTGAGAAGTGCTATTCCGTTTGAAAACTAATTCCGCTTGAAACATTTCAAGTGAAATTAGTTATTCAGTTTCAAATTGTAATCCCGCTTGAATTGGGATTTCGTTTGAAATTGTTGTGCTGGTATTTCGCTTGAATTGATATTCCGTTTGAAGGTGGTGTGCAGGTAACGCTTGAAGGATCTAATTTCATTTGACAGTGTTTGTTACCGAAACATGGAAACTGAAGAAGATATTGCATTGTATTACTATGTATCTCAACAAGAGAGTTATACTGTGATTAAAGAAGAACCAGTTTTCGAAGAATTAATTTCAAAAGAACCAGTTTCAGTAAAAATGGATTCAAAAACTGCTTTAGATAAGGTTGAAAATAATCTGGAAGTTGATTCAGAAAAAGATGAGAATATTTCAGAAATTGTTTCAGAGAAAGTTCCAGTGTTTGATAACTCATCAGATGAAGAGAGTGATGATGACAATAAAGAAATTAGTCAACTTGAATTTTATAGAATTTTGATGTCACCTGATTTGTATAATATGCTTGTTGCAGCAAAATTGGAGTTACTAAAAAATAAACGAGCTGCAAAAATGAAGGATCAAAAGGCAGCAAATGTGGAAGAAAATGTTCAAGTGATGAAAGAACAGGTTGAAGAGATTCTAGCTTTAAAGATTGAGGATGAAGCTGATGATAAACAGATTCCTGGGATGTGCATAATTTGTGAAAAATCAAGAGCAGAAAATGTCAAACTCTTGAAGGATGTAGAGAGTTTGACATTGGAAAACAAAATTTTGAAAGAAAATGAAACAAAATTTCAAGAACAAATGAAAAATTTTGAAAAAGAAAAATCTGTTCTTGAAAGGAATAAAATTGAAAATGAAAAGGTAATCAAGTCTCATCTTGAGAAAATCTCTCAGCTTGAAAAAGAAGCTGAGAGTACAAGAAATAAAATTGATGAGCTTGAAAAGAAATTGAAAGGTTTTGTGAATTCATCAGTACCAGATTATATCTGTCCAAAACCTATCAATTCTGTTCCAATAAGTGAATACGTCACAAACTTTGACAAAGTCAAGGTTGAAGATTGTGATGAGAAAACTAATGATGAAGTTGAGAAAAGAAAAATATTTTTGAAATTAAATGAAATGTTTCAAGAAACTGTTTTACATTCTACTGAGAAATGTGAATGCTCAACACAAAAACCTGTAAAGAAGAATGTGGAACAAAAACAAAAAGATAAAAAGCCGAAAAATTTTCAAAAAGAAAATAAAAGCTCATCAGTTCAATCATCCAATCGTGATAAAAAATCACAAAAATTGGAAAATCAAAACTCAAAAATTGTTGGTAATAAGTGGTGCAGGTTTGACCACAGTGCTTCAAAGACAAATCCAGCTTTCAAGAGGAGTGATGATTACCCCAAAGCCAAGCAATGCTATGACTTGAATGTTTGGGCTGAAGGTGGTGATTGGTACGATAACAGGGTGTGTTACACTTGTGGTGTGAGAGGACACATTGCTGTTAACTGCCAGAACTGGAATTATGAGACAAGAAGATGCTTTGAATGCAATATCAAAGGTCATATTGCCAGAGATTGCCCAATGAGATCAAAGGGAAGATCGAGGGCTGATTCTCAGAAATTGGCAAAGAAACCAGTTAATGTCAAGCCCAAAGAACCTAAAGTTCAAGAACAGAAAGTTTACGAACAGAAAGTGAAGCTTTCACAGGGGCAGAAAGACAGACTGAGAAAGAAGAGAAAGAAGGCGAGAGAGTATCTCGAAAGGATTTTGTCCTCGGATTCAGCCGTCAAAGCAAATAACAGTTCCGATAAATCATCTTGCTCTCCAAAGAATGAAAAATCTAGCAAAACAGATTCATCAGATACAAATCTGAGGACGAAAGGGAAATCAAAGAAAGTGAAGAATTCACTTCCTGGTGATGAATTTGTTTCTTCGGAAACAAAGGAGCCAGTTGTTGGCGATGAATCTGATTCATCAAAGTTAGACAAGCCACTTTCAGGTGATGAATCTGGTGTGGTAAAGCCAGAAGACTTGTGTGTTGAGGTAAAAAGTAGTGATTCCGGTTTGACAATGAATGATGAAAATTTTCCATCATTGTCAAATGGAATTTCAAAAGCACCCAAGGACCGTCAGGCTTGGGTGAAACTGTTTAAATGAAAAACTTGACTTGTCGGAGCTCCCAGGTTGGTAAGAGTGGAGCAGGAATCGGCATCTTTCTTTAGAAATTCACGAAAGTGATTTCGACTTACAAGTGGTAAATCAGGGACATTAAGTTGTACTTGATTTTCTACAAAGTGATTGTTGTGAAAATTGGAAAATGTTTAAATGTTACAAGTGGTAGAAGAAAACAAGGTGATGAAAGATTCCCATGTTTGAGAAATGACTCACAAAACTTATTTTCCGGAAAACCCATTCTGATTAAAACAAACTTAAGTGTTTTGAAATCACTATGGGAAAATGTTTTGGTGTCAAGGGGAGTTCTGATTGTTTAAGCCAAGTGAATGGAGAATTGAAGTAATTCTCATCATGTTGTCACTTTACCTTGTACAGTTTGTTTTCAAATTTTCCCAGAAAATCAAAATTGAGACATATTTTGATTTTAGGGGGAGTACAAATTTTTAAAAAAATTAGAAAATTTGAAAAATTCAAAAAACATTGAAAATGAAAAAAATGAGTTTTGTTGTGAAAAAGAGGAAATGATTGTAGATCAGTTAGACTGTCACATCATGCTAAAGAAATGGAAAGTTAAAATGTGATAAACGATCTCACTAAAGATGTGACGATAGGCTCAGCTAGACTAGTAGACTTGCGATAACGATACAAACATAAAGCAAAAGGCCTAGTTCTAGTGGAAAACATGATTGAAAGCATAGTACTTAGTTTTGTCTTTCTTGATTGTGTGCCTACTCAGTAATCGCTGATTGTCAAAAGACATAAAACTGGTTAAGTTTGTGAACTTTCACAACTTTGCCGAAAAGTCGTTGTGATTGTGCATTTCATTTTGCAAAGATTTAAACTTGTTTTATTTCTTTATTTTGTTTAAGCATTGGACATCCTCTGCGTATACGTGAGTATCGACCTGGATGTTATTGCCTAAACGTTCTGCTTTATTTTCTTTGGTGTTTCGTTTAAGCTTTGGACCTCCTCTGCGTATATGGAAGTATCGACCTGGTGGTTAAAGCCAAAACAACTTCAACTTATTTTTACTTTCTTATTTTGTTTAAGCATTGGACTTTCTCTGCGTATACGGAAGTATCGACCTGATTGTTAATGTTTAAACATTCTGCTTTGTTTTCGCACATATCACAGTTGATAATAGTTTAAAGGCATTACTTGAGTTAGTGTATTGCATGATGAGGGTATATGCTGAGATCGTGGGGTCCATAAGAACTTAGTGCAAAATTAATATACCTTAACGTATCAGTAAGCATTTCGAAAGTTTTTAGATTGAGTTTAAGTGGACAATAATATCATCAATCAATGTAAATCGTTTAGAACTGAAAATGTTTAAAGTTTAACGGTGCTTGTGATGTGTCACATAAACTGATATGATCCTCTTACACAAGCTCACAAAAAATAATGTTTGTAAATATTTCTTTACTGCATTTCATTAAAAAAATCCAAAAAGATTTTCAGTGTGTTTTAGCATAAATTTTGAAAAAAATCAAAAAGATTTTCGACAACTGGTGTTGGAGAACTGATATTCAAAATTCCAAGAGCTATACAGGATGAACTTTGGGTTGGAGAATATGTGCTTAAAATGAAGATATTTTGTTTTAAGAAAGAAAGTTAGATTAGTTAATCAGGGTCATTAATTTGAACTTGATGAAACTATTATCAGTAAGTTTTTCTTATTGATTTAAGTAAAAACTTATGTTTTGGTGAGAATTGTGTAGGTGATAAGCTGAACAGAGTTAAAGCCAGGATTTGATTTCAAAGGCGATAACTAATTCCAGACTGATAATCCCAGCTTGATGAAAGGGGGAGTCTGGCGAGGTTAGAGCTAGAGAAAAGATCCGGGTACATGATTCCGGGAGAAATTCCTGAAGAAGACAGATCAAGATTGCAGAGTCGTCATGTTGAAGACTCTCACTGAAGATTCCGTCAACATTCAAGGGGGAGTCTTTTGGTGCAGTTGTCTGTCAACTTCATCTTCGTTCGGGTCTTAGGCACGATATACGAGAAAACTCAAACGAAATTAGGTTTTAAGGTAATTCCGCTTGAAATGACAAAGTGTCATTTCAAACGAAATCAACTACTTAATTCCGCTTGAACATGTTATCTTGTTTGATAGGTAATTTCGCTTGAGGATGTAATTCTGCTTGAGCATGTTCAAGCGGAATCAGATCTCTATAAATAGGTTCCAAGCGAAATCATATGTAACATTCTTGTTTCCGACGCCGAGGTGCTGTCGAAGTGTCTCCAAGTCTGTAAACGTGTTTTGATCAATACAAGAGACAGTTAATAGTGATTCTAGTGTTATACAAGCTAAACAAAGACAGAATCAATGAATTCCGCCTCTGATTCTGTCTGAGCACTCTTCTGATCGACTCGTTAGATCGTTTCATGATCCTAAAATAGTCTTTATATTAATTTAGTTATTATTTATTATGGTTGATCTAGTATGATAAATTGTCACATGGCATTTTAATAAAATCATTTATTATGAGAGAATGTCATATGGCATTATAAGGACTTTTTTATTAGTATTAGATTTGCCGTTAGGACTATATTAAGAGATACTTATTTATAAACACATACTTATAGTCTCATAACCTTTGTTTTATTAGGTGGTGTACGATAAAAAAATTAAATCCTTAATTGAAGAAACACATAACTAATTTTAGGGTTAATTAGTTTGGTTTATGTTCCTTTCATAAGGGTTAATCTTCTTTAACTTTCCTGAGCTCCCATTTGATCCGCTTTTCCTGCAAAACAGAACACCGTTAGCTCGTTAAGAGGGGAATATGGGGGTTTCCTTCTTAACCAGACTCCGGCGTGAGAATAAGTATCTTCTTTGAGGAAATAATTGTGTGTTAAGAGTGAGAGTAGAGGGAATGGAATGTTTAACCTGTGCATGGAGGTCTCTATTTATAGCCGGAGAGGTGTAAGGGGAGATGGGCTGATGGGCCTTGGGCCGAAATGCGACAACCAGAGAATATGCTCTTTGTCTCACTGTATCGACCGTTAGTGTCTTCTAGAAGATCTCTGGTGTTGGCGCACCGTGATTGGAGCCACGTGTCACAGTTGTTAGCCTTGTTGTCCCTCTGCCATCAGCAGGTAAGTGGAGATCATGGGGCAGGTGTCACCGCCCCCTGATTGGTGCCACGTAGTCGTCCTTGTGTACTTTCTGTCTCCTGCACGTCAGACGATCATGGAGCACGATAGAGCATAGCCTGGAGGACGCTGATTGGCTTGTTCTTCTGCCACTTGTACCTTTGGTACTTTCTGAAGTGACCTTGCGCTTTGACTCCTGCGCGACCTTTGCTGAGCACGTCAGTAGCCCGCACAGGGTTGCAGGAGGTGAAGGCTCTTATTCCGGACGCTAAGTATAGAAATTGATGTTATCTCTTGTTTGGACCTCGCGCGAGATCAGGCTCTGCTAAATCATCCCGCACGGGTCTAAAGATTGATCACCAAAGTGATTAAGGAGTATGGTCCAACGCGCGACCTGAATGGTCTGCGCGACATTTTTGGGACCATACCGCTTCAAGTCCACCCAGTCCAGTGCTGCATCATGCGCGAAGTGAGTGATTGGAGCTCTGGACTTAGAAAAAAGGAAGTGCTGGGTTAGAAAAATGCCTGCTAGATCTTGGTTAGTCGCGCGCGTGTAACTATCTGTCAGTTACTACGGCGCGACTACCAGATTTGTCTGTTGGAAATTCTCTGCTTTTGAGTGCAAACGCGCAGATTCATTGTGACACGTGGGTCACTGCGACCATCAAACAAATGCCAAGCCAATGAAATATTGTATTTCATACTTGGGATCTGTATAAATATGTGTATCTTTTGCACATATCAATTCTTGTTCGATTTCAAGCTCTAAATCGCTTTCTGGAAGGTTATACGCGCACTGATGCGAAAATATAACCATTTTAATGCAACGAAAACTCCGGAATAGTGAAATAGGCTTAACATACCTTAAATAACCTTTACATAACTTAGAAATAAGTTTTGAAGGCTTTGGTATGTCAAAATCAAGTTAAATCGCTTACAGGGACTAAACTTGACAAACTGCGAAAGTATGCCAATTTGAACTGTAACAAACATAACGGAACATGACCATAAGTCAAACATACCCTAAAGATCCTTTACATAGCTTAGAAATATGCTTTGAGGGGTTCGGTGTGCTAAAATAAACTTTTGGGTCATTCAGGGACTAAAAGCGTCAAAAAGTGCACAAGTTTGCACTTTCGCGCATAACTTACGTTCTGAATGCATCCGGACATCCAAAAATTTATGTAAGCACTAAAACATTTTATTTTAGTGTTTGGCATAAGAAAAATCCATTCGTCACGTCATTTGGATCATTTTTCGCGCTTATGCGCATTCCGTCGTAATTAACCGAACATCGCAACCGTACGGCTAAACGAACCGACATCCAAGATATTTTTGAGCACATTTTAAGTTCCCTATACTTTAAATTCATTTTAGAGCTTTGAAATGGGGTTAACGAGCCTTAAACGCGTCGGAAATGACCTTATAACACAACAGGGACCAAAACTGTAATTCTGCCAAACTTGGTCCTTGCGCACCTCAACAATGTGAGTGTTGCGGAGCGCAAGCAGGGTCCAGATGCAGCAAAACGTTTTTCTCAGCTGTTAACTGCCCTTAAACACTCCCCAAAGGCCAAGTGCCACATGTTAATCACTTGTGGTGGCCAAAATCTGTTACCACAACATTCCGACAAGTGTACGGGCTAGATCATTCCCTCTTCTCCAAGAAACGATCCTAACGGTGAACCGAAAACTATAAATACCCACCTCCACCCTTCACTTTTCCTCACAAGAATCTGATCTAATGTGCTCTAGGTTGAAACCTTTGTTTCATACCTGAGCTATTTTGATCTAGATTAGCATTCGGGGACCCTTTGTAAGTGTTCCTTCGTTCTTTTATTGTTTTTCGAGTCCGAAAGTCAAACTTTGTTTGACTTTCTGCGTTGACCAGTTTATGGTCAATGCGAAGTTCGTTTGAACTTCGCAACGTGATTGTAATCACGATGGTTATAGTCCTTTGTGACTATGCCTACTGATTACCACGTTGTCTAGGGTCGTAAGGGTAAGCGATCTAATAAATCGCTTATACCTTCGAACCCGACCCGTTTGGTCAATCTTTAGGATCCGACCAAATACATTAGGTGACCATAGTATATAGGGAATAACCTTCCGAGGTTATACCTTATGGTCGCTTCGTTTAAGTAGTTATATGATAGGTAGTTTATATGCCTTAGGTAAATTACCAAAATACCATTTTCATGTATAATTGGTAATTAAGCATATGTAACATAACTTTTAACATCTAAACTGATTTGGCAACAATATTAGACATGTTAAGGCATATTAAACTTATCGTAGGACTAGTTGGGCGCTCCGAACGCGTTTTACGCGAACGACGCGTTAAAGTAGCACAAGCTACCTAAACGGGTCGTAACGGGTCATGAGCACTTAGGTTAGGTTTCATTTAGAATGTAGGCTTTGTTGAACCATACTACATGAGTTTTCATACTCA
Source organism: Helianthus tuberosus (assembly GCA_030545235.1). Classification (NCBI taxonomy): domain Eukaryota; kingdom Viridiplantae; phylum Streptophyta; class Magnoliopsida; order Asterales; family Asteraceae; genus Helianthus; species Helianthus tuberosus. Next base: position 11,756,904 of record CM060429.1, on the reverse strand, counting down.
TTTGGTTTACGAACCCTCATTATATCCGATCCTCCGATTTAGGTCTGGTTATTAACATAGTTACCTATACTAGGTGCCGTTTGATATCCGTGATCTCTAGCATTGCTTGGTGGTTATCTTAGGACTTCTGAGCAATCTCAAGTGAGTACATAGAACCCCCTCTTTTAAATGTTTTCAAGGTGTTTATGTGAGTACATAGACCCCTCTTTTACTGTTTTCCAAACGTTTTGGGGTGAAACACATGTGCCTACTTGTTACTTTCATGCTTTCCTGTTTTCACATCATATACTTGCTATGTTTATTAGTACATTTATAGTACATGATTTCAATACATTTTATGCTAGGTATGCCCATTGTGTGCATACTTAGTACATCACTTTACAATACATTTTATGCTATGTATGCCCATTGTGTGCATACTTAGTACATCACTTTACAATACATTTTATGCTATGTATGCCCATTGTGTGCATACTTAGCACATCACTTTACAATACATTTTATGCTATGTACGCCCATTGTGTGCATACTTAGTACATCACTTTACAATACATTTTATGCTATGTACGCCCATTGTGTGCATACTTAGTACATCACTTTACAATACATTTCATGCTATGTACGCCCATTGTGTGCATACTTAGTACTTTGTTTTACATTACACTTATGCTATGTATGTCCATTACATGCATACTTAGTACATTGTTTTACATTGCATTTCTGTTGCATATGCTCATCCAGCATATGAACACATTATACTCCATTTTGAACCGTTGTAACCATTTGACTATGTGAACCGTCGTAACCCTTTGATTATATGAACCGTTTGTAACTATTGAACCGTGTGAACCAGTTATATCTGTTGACATGATTTACATTTGACAATAGACATTTGACTATACTTAAACATTTCTACAATTGTTAAACATTTCATCTTGATGGTTTGGTTTGAGTAAGTGATTTAAGTTACGAGGCGTATGTAATATGATACAAGCACGGTGGATACACCGCTGGTACTTCCTATATATAAGTGTTTTGTATGGTATCACATATTGTAGCGTTATTTGAATCATTTCAATTCGAGATATATGACATTTTATACAAATAACATACTTTTCACAAGACATTGATTTGCAAACAACTTATCTTATACAAACTCATTTTACATGGTTATCCATTTAACCATACATTATTCTCTTATTTATACATATCATCTGATCTTATCGTTTTTCAAATGATTTACAAGACAAAGCAAATTACAAGGTTCATTACTAAACATTTTCTTAAACATAAGTCATGAATTCTGTTTTCACAAAACCTATGTATCTCACAGGCATTTTTATGCTGACGTACCTATTTTCACATGTGTTTTCAGGAGATGATGCATAGGACTTATCAAGACATACTTAGGCGGACCTGTGCCTTAGTGACTTAAAACGAGACAAGAACTAGTTAATTTTTGTTATGTACTCTTTGTTTCTTGTTTAAAACAATGTAACTCTATTGTTTGATTAATAAAACGAAACTTTAATTGCCATGGATTTGAAACAATTAATTCTGTTACAACACTCCTCGACGTTTCCGCCACGTTTGGTTGTTCCACGTGGTCGGGGTGCGACAGAAAAGTTGGTATCAGAGCCAATGGTTATAGGGAATTAGGTTATTAGTAATGCTTTGACCTAGTCTATAACCTTCCTAGGACCCTGACGCGAGTTTACTTGCGTTTAGTCATAAAACAATACCGTCACCTATCCTTAGGCGACGACCACAACAAGAACATAAATTTCAAAACCGCTTTGAAAACTAATCATCTGTTCTAGGATGATTGATTACTAGGTTTTGAACCCTTTGAGTTTTCAAAATCTCGTCAAAGTTTTGGGTCCTAAATAGTGTGAACACGTGCAAACTGGAAGAGTGAATGCCTGTACCCTGAGTTTTCTGTCTAAGGCTAGAGTGTTCGTACAAATCCACATAATCGGACCAGTCACTCTTACCTAGGAACTCTTGGGGTGAGTGTCCACTTATAGGCGAGCATGTCTTCGCGATACACTATGAGGATCTATTTGCTTTGATTCAGCCTTAGTGTTGTTTGTTTGCTTCGTGGTTCAAACAAATGACCATCAACCATGATTATGGTCGGTAATTGTAACATCCTATTCTTACCCAATGCCATTTCATTTGTTTTCTTTCTTGTTTCTCTTCTAGAATGCCTCCTCGACGCGAAAACCAGATAGCGACTGCCGAACTGGCAGAAATCATTGCGTAGCAAATGGCTGCTCAATTCCCAAACCTCTTTGCTCAATGGAACCAAGCCAACAACAACAACAATGGTCCATGCAATTTCAAGAGTTTTAACTCGGCTAAACCACTCAAGTTTAGTGGTTCTGAGGGAGCGACTGGGCTTCTTCAATGGTTCGAGAGCATTGAGAATACTTTCCGCCACGTGCAGTGTCCTGACAATCGCAAGGTCTAGTTTTCTTCGAGTGTGTTCCAGAAGAGGGCCCTTACGTGGTGGAACGGGGTTATAAGAGATCGTGGTGCAGAAGTTGCTCTAGCACAGACATGGGCTGAACTTAGGGCCCTTATGATGAAGAAATTCTGCCCTCGTCACGAGATCAGGGCCTTGGAAAGGGAATTTGACGATCTTACGCAAGATAGCGGTGAGCATCGAGCCTACACGGACCGTTATGAGGAGTTAAGTCTGTTATGCCCAAACATGGTCACGCCTTTGGATAAGGCAATCGAAAAGTACATTGATGGCCTCCCTGACTCAATACAAGACATTGTGACTGGTAGCAACCCTACTACAGTTAGACAGGCCATTGAGCTATCTGCAACCTTGACTGAATCAAAGATCAGGAAAGGTAAACTTTTCCGAAAAGGTGACAAGAAACCGGTCGAGGAATCGAAACTAATCGAGGAATCAAAGACCATGGATGAACAGACTGGATCTCCTAAGAAGTCAAAGAAGCGAAAGGCTTCTCAGAACTTCGCCATGGTTACTCACAACGATCAAGCCGTCCCCAACCAACCAGCTCAACCCCCTGCTAGGAAGCCATACAATGGAACTGCACCCTTGTGCAACCAATGTAGCCTCCATCATCATGCCAACGTAAAGTGCCGCAAATGCCAAACTTGTGGACTTATAGGCCATACAGCAAGAGTCTGCCCAGCTGCAGCTGCACCAAACCAAGTTGGCAACAATCCTGCTCAAGGTCGTTTTCTACCAGGTTCTTGCTTCAACTGTGGCGAGATGGGTCATTTCCGAAGAAATTGCCCAAAGCTTGCTAATGCAAATCCAGCACAGGGATGAGCATCTGACTGACTAGAAGACAACATCGTTTAGAAATAATCACGTCTTATGTATTATTTTCTTTTGCTGTCAAGGTCCAAGAAACAGTTGTTATCATTGTTTATAAATAAATCTTTTATTTACATTGCAATGTATTTATGTGGTTGCATGTATAAACAACATATCTCTTACAATACCGACAATCAAGGAATCATATCCCTTGTAAAGCAAACTACCCCCAAAATTTTTCCATCTTATGATCTCTTGCGTTTCCACGAAATTCCTAAGTACCCATTTATTCTAAGGAAATTAAGTACAAGGCGCAAGTTACAATACGAGACGAATACCCAAAGTACCACTATAAATCCTTAATAAGGGTACCTAAGGATATTTTCGTAAATCCTAAAATTTTTGTGTTCCTTAATTCGAATATTACGTTTCTTTGAAAACAAAATCGAATTTTGGGAGATCATCCTATCTTTTCAGATAGATCCCAGAGGACATTGAAGTCCAGCGACTGGTTTCCTGGTGTACTTTGAATATCCATATTCAATCACTAACAAGTTAATAACAAATTAATAACCAAGTTAAACAACTATGTGATTATGTGCTTATGTGTTCCCTTTTTGTTTTTGGTGAAATCCAAGTTTTTGTTATCTAAAATCCTTAATGGACTTCTACGTTGTAGTTAAGTCCTTTGGGTTATAATGTACTACTCCATAATTAGACCCCTTGAGTGGTCTAGTTAAACAGATTGATCCAAAAATCTGGTTAGGAACATCATGTGATGATATAGCTGAAAGGACTCCTTGGTGGCCTAATTAATAAGATCATCTGTCGATTTAATTAAAAGGACCCCTATGGTAGTCTAGTCACCCTCATCACAGGTTTGATTTTCCTCCCCTAAACATTAGAAGACAAACTGTGCGGACTGTGCAAGGAATTACGTAATTATGGATGCATACCTAATTATGGAATTTAGTGCACAGAAACCACAGCAAGCTTTGTCATGTGCCTAGAAGTTAACTCTATTCATTTCCGTTTCTGAGGAAGCACCCGTTGAAAATGACCCCGTTTGTTCATTTTCGTTTCTGAAGATTGTCCGTTGAGGAAATGAATATCCGTTTGATTATCCTTTTCATTTCCATTTCTGATGAAGCACCCGTTGAAAATGACCCCGTTTGTTCATTTTCGTTTCTGAAGATTGTCCGTTGAGGAAATGAATATCCGTTTGATTATCCTTTTCATTTCCATTTCTGATGAAGCACCCGTTGAAAATGACTCGGTTTGTTCATTTTCGTTTCTGAAGATTGTCCGTTGAGGAAATGAATATCCGTTTGATTATCCTTCTCATTTCCATTTCTGATGAAGCACCCGTTGAAAATGACTGTGTTTGTTCATTTTCGTTTCTGAAGATTGTCCGTTGAGGAAATGAATATCCGTTTGATTATCCTTTTTCATTTCCGTTTCTGAGGAAGCACCCGTTGAAAATGACTCCGTTTGTTCATTTTCGTTTCTGAAGATTTGTCCGTTGAGGAAATGAATATCCGTTTGACTATCCTTTTTCATTTCCGTTTCTGAGGAAGCACCCATTGAAAATGACTCCGTTTGTTCAATTTCGTTTCTGAAGATTTGTCCGTTGAGGAAATGAATATCCGTTTGACTATCCTTTTTCATTTCCGTTTCTGAGGAAGCACCCGTTGAAAATGACTCCGTTTGTTCATTTTCGTTTCTGAAGATTGTCCGTTGAGGAAATGAATCCCCGTTTGTTTATTCCTTCATTTCCGCTTCTGAAGAATACTCGTTGAGGAAAATGAATCCGTCTGTTCATTTTCATTTCTGAAGATTGTCCGTTAAGGAAATGACAGGATTATGCCTTGTATATCTGGTGGTTACTTGACACAAAGTCACAGATGGACTCCTACGAATAAATTTCGGGACGAAATTTCCTAAAGTAGGGGAGACTGTGACACCTGGGTCACTGCGACCATCAAACAAATTCCAAGCCAATGAAATATTGTATTTCATACTTGGGATCTGTATAAATATGTGTATCTTTTGCACATATCAATTCTTGTTCGATTTCAAGCTCTAAATCGCTTTCTGGAAGGTTATACGCGTACTGATGCGAAAATATAACCATTTTAATGCAACCAACACTCCGGAATAGTGAAATAGGCTTAACATACCTTAAATAACCTTTACATAACTTAGAAATAAGTTTTGAAGGCTTTGGTATGTCAAAATCAAGTTAAATCGCTTACAGGGACTAAACTTGACAAACTGCGAAAGTATGCCAATTTGAACTGTAACAAACATTCCGGAACATGACCATAAGTTAAACATACCCTAAAGATCCTTTACATAGCTTAGAAATAGGCTTTGAGGGGTTCGGTGTGCTAAAATAAACTTTTGGGTCATTCAGGGACTAAAAGCGTCAAAAAGTGCACAAGTTTGCACTTTCGCGCATAACTTACGTTCTGAATGCATCCGGACATCCAAAAATTTATGTAAGCACTAAAACATTTTATTTTAGTGTTTGGCATAAGAAAAATCCATTCGTCACGTCATTTGGATCGTTTTTCGCGCTTATGCGCATTCCGTCGTAATTAACCGAACATCGCAACCGTACGGCTAAACGAACCGACATCCGAGATATTTTTGAGCACATTTTAAGTTCCCTATAATTTAACTTCATTTTAGAGCTTTAAAATGGGGTTAACGGGCCTTAAACGCGTCGGAAATGACCTTATAACACAACAGGGACCAAAACTGTAATTCTGCCAAACTTGGTCCTTGCGCACCTCAACAATGTGAGTGTTGCGGTGCGCAAGCAGGGGCCAGATGCAGCAAAACGTTTTTCTCAGCTGTTAACTGCCCTTAAACACTCCCCAAAGGCCAAGTGCCACATGTTAATCCCTTGTGGTGGCCAAAATCTATTACCACAACATTTCGACAAGTGTACGGGCTAGATCATTCCCTCTTTTCCAAGAAACGATCCTAACGGTGAACCGAAAACTATAAATACCCTCCTCCACCCTTCACTTTTCCTCACAAGAATCTGATCTAATGTGCTCTAGGTTGAAACCTTTGTTTCATACCTGAGCTATTTTGATCTAGATTAGCATTCGGGGACCCTTTGTAAGTGTTCCTTCGTTCTTTTATTGTTTTTCGAGTCCGAAAGTCAAACTTTGTTTCACTTTCTGCGTTGACCAGTTTATGGTCAATGCGAAGTTCATTTGAACTTCGCAACGTGATTGTAATCACGATGGTTATAGTCCTTTGTGACTATGCCTACTGATTACCACGTTGTCTAGGGTCGTAAGGGTAAGCGATCTAATAAATCGCTTATACCTTCGAACCCGACCCGTTTGGTCGATCTTTAGGATCCGACCAAATACATTAGGTGACCATAGTATATAGGGAATAACCTTCCGAGGTTATACCTTATGGTCGCTGCGTTTAAGTAGTTATATGATAGGTAGTTTATATGCCTTAGGTAAATTACCAAAATACCCTTTTCATGTATAATTGGTAATTAAGCATATGTAACATAACTTTTAACATCGAAACTGATTTGGCAACAATATTAGACATGTTAAGGCATATTAAACTTATCGTAGGACTAGTTGGGCACTCCGAACGCGTTTTACGCGAACGACGCGTTAAAGTAGCACAAGCTACCTAAACGGGTCGTAACGGGTCATGAGCACTTAGGTTAGGTTTCATTTAGAATGTAGGCTTTGTTGAACCATACTACATGATTTTTCATACTCATTTGGTTTACGAACCCTCATTCTATCCGATCCTCCGATTTAGGTCCGGTTATTAACATAGTTACCTATACTAGGTGTCGTTTGATATCCGTGATCTCTAGCATTGCTTGGTGGTTATCTTAGGACTTCTGAGCAATCTCAAGTGAGTACATAGAACCCCCTCTTTTAAATGTTTTCAAGGTGTTTATGTGAGTACATAGACCTAACTTTTACTGTTTTCCAAATGTTTTGGGGTGAAACACATGTGCCTACTTGTTACTTTCATGCTTTCCTGTTTTCACATCATATACTTGCTATGTTTATTAGTACATTTATAGTACATGATTTCAATACATTTTATGCTAGGTATGCCCATTGTGTGCATACTTAGTACATCACTTTACAATACATTTTATGCTATGTATGCCCATTGTGTGCATACTTAGTACATCACTTTACAATACATTTTATGCTATGTATGCCCATTGTGTGCATACTTAGTACATCACTTTAAAATACATTTTATGCTATGTATGCCCATTGTGTGCATACTTAGTACATCACTTTACAATACATTTTATGCTATGTATGCCCATTGTGTGCATACTTAGTACATCACTTTACAATACATTTTATGCTATGTACGCCCATTGTGTGCATACTTAGTACATCACTTTACAATACATTTCATGCTATGTACGCCCATTGTGTGCATACTTAGTACATTGTTTTACATTACACTTATGCTATGTATGTCCATTACGTGCATACTTAGTACATTATTTTACATTGCATTTCTGTTGCATATGCTCATCCAGCATATGAACACATTATACTACATTTTGAACCGTTGTAACCATTTGACTATGTGAACCGTCGTTACCCTTTGATTATATGAACCGTTTGTAACTATTGAACCGTGTGAACCAGTTATATCTGTTGACATGATTTACATTTGACAATAGACATTTGACTATACTTAAACATTTCTACAATTGTTAAACATTTCATCTTAATGGTTTGGTTTGAGTAAGTGATTTAAGTAACGAGGCGTATGTAATATGATACAAGCACGGTGGATACGCCGCTGGTACTTCCTATATATAAGTGTTTTGTATGGTATCACATATTGTAGCGTTATTTGAATCATTTCAATTTGAGATATATGACATTTTATACAAATAACATACTTTTCACAAGACGTTGATTTACAAACAACTTATCTTATACAAACTCATTTTACATGGTTATTCATTTAACCATACATTATTCTCTTATTTATACATATCATCTGATCTTATCGTTTTTCAAATGATTTACAAGACAAAGCAAATTACAAGGTTCATTACTAAACATTTTCTCAAACATAAGTCATGAATTCTGTTTTCACAAAACCTATGTATCTCACAGGCATTTTTATGCTGACGTACCTATTTTCACATGTGTTTTCAGGAGATGATGCATAGGACTTATCAAGACATACTTAGGCGGACCTGTGCCTTAGTGACTTAAAACGAGACAAGAACTAGTTAATTTTTGTTATGTACTCTTTGTTTCTTGTTTAAAACAATGTAACTCTCTTGTTTGATTAATAAAACGAAACTTTAATTGCCATGGATTTGAAACAATTAATTCTGTTACAACACTCCCCGACGTTTCCGCCACGTTTGGTTGTTCCACGTGGTCGGGGTGTGACATTCATTGGAGAATTGTGAACGCTGCGCGGCCTGGGTAACTTCTGCATGAAGTTTGTAGTAGATTTGAGCGGGAAAAATCTCGATTTTTGAATTCTGAAAAGTTGGTCGGAAATGCCGTTGATGGCGACGTTTGAGATGACTGCTGACACGGCCTTCATCAAGTTGTCACTGACGGTTCGGCTTTCCGTCAGTCGAGTGAGGCACATGCGCGCGTGGTAACCGTCACTCCGGGAATTACGACGTACGTGGCAGCTGCTGATTGGATACGCGTGTGGTTTATCCGGCACGTCTACTCATCGCATTAAATGCGATGAGTATATATAACCGATGAGAGGTGAGAGAAGATCACAAACTTTTCTTCTGTTCCTCTCTTTGCTCTCTATTCTTCTTTGAATCTTCAAGTCTTCAAAGAACACTAGCAGGTGTGTTGCGAGAACTTGGCATTGATCCGGAGGAGAAGAAGAAGAAGCCGAGCAAGAAGAAGAAGAAGGTTATCACCATTGATCCTGAACCAACCAGCAAGAAGGGCGGTAGTAGCCGCGCGACTACTGGTGCCTCTGAAAAAGGTACTCTTCGATTTCGGCAGAGTAACTTAGAAGATTACGTAATTGCAAGTGACTCATTTGAAGGCTTGTCCCGTATAGGCGAGAAGAAATCCAGCGCCACTGGTTCAAGGAGCTCAGGGAGCGCGGGGTCAAAAAACCCTGATGCTGGAGCTACTCCCTCCTATATCGCTCTAGATGAGGAGGAAGAGGAAGAACAAGAGGAAGAGCCTGCTCTCAAGCTACTGAGCCGGAAGAAAAGCAGCAAGGAAGTTGCTGCTGAGCCTAAGGTGGCGCAGAAAGCTGGGGGAGCCCCAGTAATAGGCAAACAGAGCAGTCTGCGCTCCCTCTACAGATTTTCTCCAGGTTAGTTTTATGATTTCCTTCATGTTTTCTTTAATGAAATTTCTTTTTAACACTTGGTTTCTGTAGAGGCCAAGAAGAAAACCCCTGAAAAGAAGGGTGTTGAGTTTAAGGATCCAAAGGAGCCAGCCCCAAAGAATACCAAGTTCATTATCAAGAATCCCCAGACAACCGAGGGAAAGGTTGAGAAGGTTGTTGAGACGGAGAAAAAGAAAGAAAAGGAGAAAGAAAAAGAGAGGGAGAAGGAGAAGGTGGCTGAGAAGCCTGTTGGTGATAAGACAAAGGAGACCGAGACCGCTGCTATTACTGCACAGGAGAAGGCACAGGGTCCGGAGGTCGTTCACATTACGGGGCTTGACCAGCCCCTTCATGAGAAGAAAAAAGAAACTACTCGGGGGAAAGGACCCGAGGTTGTTAAGCCAACCAAGCATGCGCAGGTTGATGCCCCCACCCAAACTGTTCAAGTAACTTCTACTGCTGGGGGGTCGGCTGCTGCTGCGCATAAAGAGAGTACCACTACTGCAGGTGGTGCAGGCGCGGCTGGTGGTGCTGGAGGGTCCATGCCACAGACTCCTATCGGTCCTAAGGATACCTTAGGCGATATTTATTATAAAACCTACACCGAGGAGGCTCGCGGTGATGCTCCACACCAAGCTCCATGGGGTTTAAAGCAGAAGGATACCTTCCTGGAGTTCGCTCCTTGCCGTGATTGATTCTTTAATTCCTTCCCTCCTGGGGAAGTTAACCGGTAGAGGGCGCAATCTCATGATGCCTTGTACCATGCCTACGTTGTTGGAGAAGCCAACACCCGCGCCGCTAACCACCAAATCGTGCGCGAGTGGCGTACGATGGTTAAAGAGCGGGGTGATTGGGAAATATACCGTGAGTGAGTGCTAAGGAAGGTCAATGATTTTGAGAAGCTGAAGGCTACATTTGCTGAAGAGAAGGCCGCCTTCGATGCGGAGAAGAAATCAGAGGAATGGGGCCATGCGGGCCTAAGGAGCAAGCTTCGTGCTGCTGAGGAGCTCTTGTCGAAAGAGTGTGCTGAATGGAAGGAGATCTGTAAAAAGGATAATCAACGCATGTATGCAGCTCACACCAAGATTACCGACCTTGAGGTCCAAAATGCCACATTAACGAAAAAGGTTGAGGATGCTGAAGCTGACAAGGAGCGCGTTGAGGTCCAACAACCATAGCCTTTTCTTCTTCAAGTTTTTCACTTGTCAAAATTTTACTAAGTTATTTTCTTATCTCACGCAGGCTGAGTTAAAGGCGCAGGTGGCCAGCAAGGATAAGGACTTGCATGCCAAGGATGTGGTGATTGCAGAGTTGAAGCGTCGATTGTGTGAGCAAACTGACAAGAGTGAATCCTTAGAGATTGATCTGGAAGCTGAAAGGGTGAAGGCTGCTACCGCCGAGGAGGCCAAACAGAAGGCCAACGAGGCGCGAGATATTAGCACCTCTGCCCTGAACGTAGCTCAGAACAATTACGCTGAAGCTCAATCAATCGTAGATACGCTGGTCTTCGAATCTGAATGGCTACGCAGTAGAGGGGTAGTTTTGGTGAGGTTCCCCTCTCATAACTTAGACGTTATTTTTTGTTGTCTTGTTTCTTATCCGTTGTCTTTATTCTTGTTTTTTTAGGTGGCTAACTCCATTCTGAATGATTCTGAGCTGGATGCGGCTGTTGCCGCTCTCATAGATGCCTCATGCGCGGTTGGGCATCGTGGAGGTTATCTAGAGTGTTCACAACATGTTGAAGATGCACTCGGGCAGGAGTTTGATGTCAGTCATTGCTCAGTGACCGATCAGGCTGATGCTGCATTAGCCCGCGCTGAAGGGGTTTATGACCATTTATCCTTTCCTGTGATGGATTTAGTTGCAGAAGCGCTAAAGCATGATGACTGGTGTCAGCGGCTAAAGACTATTCTAGATCCTCCACAGACTGTGGAGTTATCTGATGAGGAAGAACTAGCTGGTGGTGATGGCGATGGAGATGGTGATGGTGATGGCGATGATGGTGATGGTTATGAGTAGATGACAGTGTTGATAGGCTTTGTGCCTTGTAACTTTCTTTTTAGATGTTAGATGCAACTTATCGCGCAGTCGCGCTTTTTTTACTGATGATGTTTTGCTACTTTATTATGTAATCATTGCGTTGTTGCGCTTTTTGGAATGTGACATTTACGCTTGTTTTCTTATGTCAAGTTACAATTATTGCATTGTTGTTAGAAACTTTGGTTAAGTTGGCGCGAATAAATGTAAGTGTGGCTCGCATATGAGTGTAACTGTATGCTCTCGCGCTATGATCGCGGAGGACCTTGGAGACATAACTCAAGAGCTCGTAATTTACTGAAGTGTTTTCGTGCTAATCAAAAGTTTAACATGCATTTGTAACGTAGAAGTTATGATGCTAAAAACAAAAGACATAGTCAATGCTTTCATTAAGTAGCTTTGAAACAGGCGTGATGTGCGATAAAGTGTTATATATATTAGGTGTGTATTTTAAGCCCTTTTTTTAACACTTATTTTAGCCAAGTTTTAAATTTATAAAACACGATATTTCACTAACACTAAACACACATATGGGCAAGTGCACCCATCGTTGGGTGTAGTATAGCGTTGGTAAGATACCGAGGTCGTCCAAGGACACAAGAGCTTTTAGTACCGGTTTATCCTCAACGTCTAACCAAAATAAAAGTTTAGAAAAATGTTTTAAACTAAGAAAAATAAAACTAACTAAAATGCTGAAAGTAAAAATAAAAGAAAAAAACAGATAGACAAGATGAATCACTTGGTTCCGACTCGTATCTAGTATAACATTTGATTATTTCCGCACTTTTGCACATAATTAAGAGATTATCTTAGTTATTGTAGTAGGCCCCTCTTTTGAAGGCGACGTTACCCTCACCCCAGTAGTTTGAGTCAGCAGGGATACAATCCTAAAAGGGTGGATTATTGGAAGATAATGAATTAAGTTATTAATGCAGTATTGTGGTAGGCCCCGCTTTTGGCGGTGACGTTACCCTCGGCTAAGTAGTCTGAGTCAGCAGGGATACAGTCCTAAATAGCCGGGTTATAGTATTAATAGTAGTTAACTCATGAGGGGATCAAAGAGTTTGGACCCCCGCCATCCAATACCGTGAAGTATTGAAGGAGGTCCTACTAAATTTGACCCAGGTCCATTGCAGGACCTCTAAACGCTGAACAATGGCAAGACCTTTACCAAACCGTTCCCTTAACCCCCTACCAGGTAGCCAACATATCTCCATATAGACCGTGGAGATATGAATGGTGAAAATCCTTTATTTTATATAGACAGTAAAATAATGCCAAGACACCACGGACAAACGATAAGGAAAGATCACCTTCAACATAAGTAACTAGTTATTAAAGTCATTAATACAAAACCAAATAAAAAGTGCAAAAGATTAGAGATAAAAAGTATTATACTAGACACTTTGTCTTCACCAAGTGATGTAAGAGACTTAGGCAAACATGGCCTTGATTGTCAAGAACTCTTACGATCAATCTTGGATCCCGAGACGACTCACACACTCTACGATGGACAATGGATGATGGTGTTGTGATGGTGGTGGGTGGTGGATGAAGTGTGAGAGAGGTGGTGTGCCAAGGGATGGTTTGAGCTTGAGCCAAGCACTCCTATTTATAGCCTGTACAGAAGCCTGGACACGGCCCCGTGTCCGCTGGACACGGCCCCGTGTCCACCCTTTTCTCTTTCTTCATTAATACAGTTTGTCTTTATTAGCTCCACACGCCCCCGTGTCCGCTGGGCACGCCCCCGTGTCCGTCTGACACTCTCTCTCTTCATTAATTGTAATTCGCAATTACAATTAATGCGTCTGCTGTACTTTCGCCACGCCCCCGTGTCCGCTGGGCACGGCCCCGTGGTGGGCAATAGAAGCTTCTAAAGGTTTGTCTTTTATGCCAGGGCTGACCATTCTGGACACGGCCCCGTGTTGAGCTGGGCACGCCCCGTGTCGAGCTGGGCACGCCCCGTGGCGGGCTGGGCACAGCCCCATGCTCAGCTGGGCACAGCCCCATGCTCAGCTTTCTTCTTGTTTTTGCTTTGGGAGTTGTTGTCGAGGGGTCGGGCATGCCACGTTTCTTCCTTTTCTTTGTATTTATGTTGGTTTTGGCTGTATTTTTGTTCCTTTTGTTCGTTTAAGCTCATTTGACCCTGTAAATTCAAAAGGAAGACAAAAACACACTTTTTCCAACATTAGTACTAAAAAAGGGTTAGTTTTATGCCTTATTTGATGTAATTTATATGTTGCATTTCACACACATCAAGGCGCAAGGCCAACATACATAATCAAAATAGAAAGGCGTAAAGCCAACTTAAGTAATTAAAAAGGCTCCTGGCCATCATAACTGGATAGGGGCGCATGGCCGAGAGTAGTCACATGTAACCTTTGCGCAATTGTTGCGCGTTCCACGTGTGCGGGATAATGTATCCATCCAGGGTGCGCAGCTTGTATGCCTCTTTTCTTAGCACCTCATGTATTAAGTATGGGACTTTCCACTTGGGTGCTAGCTTCCTGGGGCGTTCAGCATTGGAGGCTTCATTGTCTCTTGGAGTGAAGGTACAAATGCGCACTCTTGCATTGCAATACCTCTCCAACTGTGTCTTGTACTTGGCCTCTTTGATTCACTCTATTTCGCGCCTCTCTTCGAGTAGGTCCAAGTCTAGACGGAGCTCCACCTCGTTATAGATTTTGTTGACCGCTGTCAAGTGATGCGTGTGAAGTGTCGTATATTTTAGGTGTATATTTTAAGCCCTTTTTAACACTTATTTTAGCCAAGTTTTAAATTTATAAAACACGATATTTCACTAACACTAAACACACATATGGGCAAGTGCACCCATCGTTGAGTGTAGTATAGCGTTGGTAAGATACCGAGGTCGTCCAAGGACACAAGAGCTTTTAGTACCGGTTTATCCTCAACGTCTAACCAAAATAAAAGTTTAGAAAAATGTTTTAAACTAAGAAAAATAAAAACTAACTAAAATGCTGAAAATAAAAATAAAATAAAAACAGATAGACAAGATGAATCACTTGGTTCCGACTCGTATCTAGTATAACCTTTGATTATTTCCGCACTTTTGCACATAATTAAGAGATTATCTTAGTTATTGTAGTAGGCCCCTCTTTTGAAGGTGACGTTACCCTCACCCCAGTAGTTTGAGTCAGCAGGGATACAATCCTAAAGGGGTGGATTATTGGAAGATAATGAATTAAGTTATTAATGCAGTATTGTGGTAGGCCCCGCTTTTGGCGGTGACGTTACCCTCGACTAAGTAGTCTGAGTCAGCAGGGATACAGTCCTAAATAGCCGGGTTATAGTATTAATAGTAGTTAACTTATGAGGGGATCAAAGAGTTTGGACCCCCGCCATCCAATACCGTGAAGTATTGAAGGAGGTCCTACTAAATTTGACCCAGGTCCATTGCAGGACCTCTAAACGCTGAACAATGGCAAGACCTTTACCAAACCGTTCCCTTAACCCCCTACCAGGTAGCCAACATACCTCCATATAGACCGTAGAGATATGAATGGTGAAAATCCTTTATTTTATATAGACAGTAAAATAATGCCAAGACACCACGGACAAATGATAAGGAAAGATCACCTTCAACATAAGTAACTAGTTATTAAAGTCATTAATACAAAACCAAATAAAAAGTGCAAAAGATTAGAAATAAAAAGTATTATACTAGACACTTTGTCTTCACCAAGTGATGTAAGAGACTTAGGCAAACATGGCCTTGATTGTCAAGAACTCTTACGATCAATCTTGGATCCCGAGACGACTCACACACTCTATGATGGACAATGGATGATGGTGGTGGATAATGGTGTTGTGATGGTGGTGGGTGGTGGATGAAGTGTGAGAGAGGTGGTGTGCCAAGGGATGAGTTGCAATGAAACCAAGCACTC
This sequence comes from Helianthus tuberosus, assembly GCA_030545235.1. NCBI lineage: Eukaryota > Viridiplantae > Streptophyta > Magnoliopsida > Asterales > Asteraceae > Helianthus > Helianthus tuberosus. The sequence continues at coordinate 11,741,292 of CM060429.1, read as the reverse complement.
CTATTTATAGGCTGAACAGAAGCCTGGGCACGGCCCCGTGTTCGCTGGGCACGGCCCCGTGCCCGTCTGACACTCTCTCTCTTCATTAATTGTAATTCGCAATTACAATTAATGCGCCTGCAGTACTTTCGGCACGCCCCCGTGTCCGCTGAGCACGGCCCGTGGTGGGAAATAGAAGCTTCTATAGGTTTGTCTTTTCTGCTGCTTCTTGGGCACGGCCCCGTGCTGGCTGAGCACGGGGCGTGTTCAGCCTTCTGTTTTCTCTATTTTGCTTTGGAAGGTGCCGTTGAGGGTTCGGGCAATCCACTAATGTTCCTTTTCTTGTATTTATGTTGGATTTAGCTGTCTTTTTGCTTCTTTTGCGTTTTTGAGCTCATTTAATCCTGAAAATACAAAAGGAAGACAAAAACACTCTTTTTCCAATATTAGTACTAAAAACGGGTTAGTTTTATGCCTCATTTGATGTAATTTATATGTTGCATTTTACACACATCAAATACCCCCACACTTGAACTTTTGCTTGTCCTCAAGCAAAACTCTTTATTATTTGGCTTACACTCCCAAATGGAATAGGTAGAAGAGAAGGTTTTGGGCTTGTCATAGAGTGTCGGGATTTCCAAGATCTTTTTGGGGTTTTATTTTTATTTATTTACACTCCTATTCGTAATGATTTATTTAGAACTGTTCATAAAAGAAATTACTTAATTGGGCATAACATGCCTTTTTAAAATTCTATTTATATACAAGTTCACATACCTCGCGGGGAAATCACTCACACTCGGCCGAAAGTGTATTTTTAGTGAATCACTCGAGAGCGGCATGGAACTTATTCCTACCATATGCTTGCCAAGAAATCAATCCTCCTCCTTTTTAACTTTTATACCTTTGTAGATATCAAGAGGACTTTGTGGGTTAAGGGTTGGCTAGGGTTAAAGGTAGGTGGTTGGGTTAGTGGTTAGTAGAAAAAAGCAAAAAGCGTAACAAGCGTCGGTTTTCGTATATATAAATTTTTTTTTCTACTTTTTAATGAAGCTTTTATTCAAACAAAGTTATTTTTGATTACTTTGTTTGTTTATTTTCTTTTTGCTTCATTAAATTTTTTTTTTTTTTTTTTTTTACGAAGAACCGAACTTGTTACTAAAATAAAGGGTAAAAAAAAATGAAAAAGGTTTTGGTGGGTGAAAGGGTTTTTGTTTTGGGTGATGAAACGAAAAGGTTTAGGCTCAAAGGGGCTAACTAGGGGGATTTTTGGGTAGGTGGTAAAAGAAAAAGAAAAATAAATGGTGTAGAAAAAAATGTTAGTCCTAATGCCTCCATCATTTACTTACTCGGGTTTAAGTTGATAAGGACCGGGAATGTATTGTCATGGCAAGTTCTAGAGTCGTAAGAACCAAGCGGCTATTCACACAGGAAACGAAAAATGAGCATTTAGTCAAATGATATGAAATTGTGTGCTCAATAAAGGCTCAAAACTCACTTTTGTGGGAATGGGTTTTTATGTGATCAAGTATATATAATCAAATTTTAAATAAGTTTGTCATGCCTTTTCATAATTTTCTTATGTTGGTTCTTTTTATCACTACGCTATCGGTTGTAAATTTGTAAAAATATAACCTTTTTGAGAGCTTGAATTTCCCGAGTTAAACCTAGACAAGTAAAAAAAATTGAAATTTTTGAAAAAATTTGGGGTGATTAGCGGTTCCAATAGAGTTTTGTGTAAGGCTTGTATTTAGGACTTGCAAAATTCAAGGTTTTAGCATCCCCCCCACACTTAAATTACACATTGTCCTCAATGTGTCCCAAAAATAAATTTTTAGGTTGATTAGATGTGTAAAATAGTGTTTAAAAAGCAAAAATTTGTGTTACTGGGCACTGAACACGGCCCCGTGTAGAGTGGGCACGACCCCGTGTTCAGGTGCCAGTAACAAGAACTTACAGAAGGTGCACACGGCCCCGTGTCCACTGAACACGGCCACGTGTCTGACAAAATTCTGCCGAACAGAAGCCAAACAGCAGGTCAGGGAGGTGAGCACGGGGGCGTGTTGGCTGGACACGTCCCCGTGTGGACAGTCTGGAAGCCTGAAAAACAGGTTTCCTTCTCCGGTTTTTCCATTCTAGCCCTATGAGTGCTGAGGCTTAACACCCTAAGCCTTGGTTTGTACCTGCTTCAACACTTAATACCACACCAAGCAATACAAACATCCTACATTGCCAAAGTTAATTGTTCCACGCATAAAGTAAGAAAAATAAAATGCAGAAAATAGTTAGGAAAAGTAAATTGTCTAACACTTGGCACGCAGGCCATCAATTGTTCAAGATTGCAAAGGGTTAACCTGGGGAGCCACCAATCAACCGCTTCCTCCTATTCTCCTCCCGCCTACTCCATGTCATCATCATCATCATCATCATCGTCATCCCCTCCACGGCGTTCAATGTGGTCTCGTATGTATCCGACATCGTTTTGTATCTCGGATAGGTTTCTCTCGATAGCTCCGACCCGGTGGTAGGTGTTGCTCGCCATGTTATAGGTGTTCCGAGTACACATGAGGTTTTCCTGCAACAAATCATGCAAACTTTGAAAATTAGGAAAACCGCCTCCCGAGGAGGATGATTGGCCCGGATCACCGTGGGGTGGGTATTGGTACTGATGATGTTGCGGTGCTGGGAGGACAAGTGCTTCTTGCGGGTTCCATGCATGACCTTGCATCCTTTGAAAGGTTACCGTCCCGTCTTCTGCCTCATAAACCAGGTTCATCGAGCGGCATATGTGAATATCCACCGTACCCGACCATGGGCTCCTCTCAAATGCCCTCGGAATGTGGGCGAAGTGCCTGAAGAGACGGTGCACCCACCCCCCGAAGAAAATAGGAGTTGGTGCACTAGCAAGGCGGTTGTGATGCATGTTTCGGAGCATGAGGAACGGAACATCGAGCGGTCTGCGGTTGTGAATGCAATGGAGGACAAGCAAATCTCTTAACCCAACGACGCCACCACTGTCATGCCTTTGGCTAAGAGAGTAGCCGAGGAGCCTATGAATGTATCTGTAAAGCGGATCCCTCAGCTTGGTACTCTTAGTGCTGCTCGGATTGTAGAACCCTTCCCCAATCTGAGCCCACATGGCTTGGCGCTCGTTGTCTTCGATCTCTCTCAACCCCCCTGTATTCTCTTCGTTTCCCGCATCCTCCTCCGCATACAACCCGATAATCGACCCGAATTGTGCCATGGAGATCGAATATCTTGTTCCGCCACACCTGAATGACACCCCGTCTTCATCGAACGGGTCGCTCCTTGAAGTGAATGCAAAGGTGCTATAGAATTCCAAGGTGCATTCATGGACGGAACGGAGTCGGGTTGTTAGCGCGACTCTGAGCGGTCCCGTGACAATGTTGTTGAAACGGTCAATTTGATTCACCATGGTTAGTAGTTCTGTGCATGCCTGCCTCGGGTATTCCTCCGGTCTTATTTGAAGAAGCTCGTATCGAGCTCTTGCATCTAGCTCATTGGCGTTGAATCTAGTAAACTTCCTGGCCATCTGCAAGAATACACCAAAAGTTAGCATGAAACAGAAATATTTTCGGACAAAACTGCAAACAGTGGGCTGGACACGACCCCGTGTCCAGCGGACACGGCCCCGTGTCCAGGGGTCTGTTACTCAAAAATCCCATTTTTCGACCCGGTTTCGAAAACTTGAAAATTTTTGAACCAATAGGTGCGGTTTCCCGCGAAAATGAAACCCTAAGTGTCGTTTTTCCCAAAATAACTCGTTTACCCTATCAATTTTATCTTTTTCGGTTCAAGAACAAGGGTTTGGGTTTTTTGTAAGAAATCGGGTGAATCTATGAACAATACAAGTGTATTTACTTCCCTTAACACTAATCTAACTAAATGCAAACAGATTTAGGCAAAAATTTTAGGTTCGATCCGAATGAACATTAAGAACCCTAGATTTTTCCCCAAATTTGTGGTGTATTAACTACATGCAAGTGACTAATCTAACTACTACAAGTGACAGAATCATACCTTGACTTTGTTAGATTGGTAAGAGACGTTGGAATCTCGCGAAAAATCGCCTGGAACCAGAGCTTTTGTGGGAAAACGGGGCGTGTGGAATGAAGAAACTATTTTGAAAAAGGGGTTTTATCCCGTCTGCAGCGCGAACACGGCCCCGTGTCCAGCGGACACGGCCTCGTGCCGAGCTTTTTTTTTTTTTTTTTTTTTTTTTTTTTTTTTAGTGCGCGTGTGAGTGCCACCTTTCTCCTATAAGCTATGGTTTAGAAAACTTACCGCTTTATTTTGCCGCCTCAATCGTTCATAACTTACCAGGCATGATGTTTTTATTCTTCCACGGTTTGAAGCGAGATCTCTTCTTCCTCATCCTCAATAAATCCTTGATAGAGTTTCAGCCGTTGGCCATTGACTTTAAATGGTGACCCATTTCGAGGTTTAATTTCCACTGCACCGTGTGGAAAAATATGGGTGACGGAAAAAGGTCCTGACCACCTAGACTTTAATTTACTAGGAAACAATCGAAGTCGTGAATTAAACAAAAGAACTAAATCTCCTACCCGAAATTCATTAGGTTTAATATGTTTGTCATGCCAATCTTTCATTCTTTCCTTATAAATCTCAGAGTTTGAGTATGCATAATTCCTAAGTTCATCTAATTCATTTATTTGACAAAATCGATTTTTACCAGCAAATTCTAGATCTAAGTTTACATTTTTGATTGCCCAGTAGGCTTTGTGTGCAATTTCTACTGGCAAGTGGCAACTTTTTCCATAGACTAGCTTATATGGGGTTGTACCTATCGTTGTTTTATAAGCAGTTCGAAAAGCCCATAAAGCATCATCTAATTTATCAGCCCATTCCTTTCTATTTAACCCTACGGTTTTTTCAAGTATTCGTTTTAGCCCTCTATTGGTCACTTCGGCTTGTCCGTTTGTTCGAGGGTGATAAGCTGTCGAAACCCTGTGATAGACCCCATATCTTGTTAAAAATTTTTCAAGTTGATGATTACAAAAATGGGTACCTCTATCACTTATTAAAGCTTTGGGTGTGCCAAAACGAGAGAATAATTTTTTCAGAAATCTTACCACGACTCTTCCATCATTTGTTGGAAGTGCTTCGGCCTCGGCCCATTTAGACAGGTAATCTACTGCCACAAGTATGTATTTGTTTCCTTTCGATGGTGGAAAAGGTCCCATAAAGTCGAGTCCCCACACATCAAAAATTTCACAAACAAGAATGCCATTTTGTGGCATTTCGTTTTTGGAAGAAATATTACCTGTTCTTTGGCAAGCATCACATGTCTTTACAAGATTTTGGGCATCTTTGTAAATGGTTGGCCAATAAAATCCTGAATCAAATACCTTTCGTGCGGTACTGGCAGCACCATGATGTCCTCCGTATGGACCTTCGTGACAATGGCGAAGAATTCTTCGGGCTTCACCACCATGTACGCATCGTCTGACGAGTTGGTCGGCACACATTTTGAAAAGATATGGATCTTCCCAAAAATAGTGTTTCACATTGGCAAAGAATTTTTTTCTTTGATGATGTGGCCATCCTTTTGCGACTATTCCACTAGCTAAGTAGTTGGCAAAGTCGGCGTACCATGGTTCTTCCTTAAATTCCACCATTTCCAGGGATTCAGTTGGGAATTTTTCGTTGATTTGCTCGTCCCTGGTTGCCTCCAAAGCTGGGTCTTCTAAGCGCGAAAGATGATCTGTTGCGGTATTTTCTGCTCCTCTTTTGTCTTTGATTTCAATGTCGAATTCTTGGAGGAGTAGAATCCACCTAATCAAACGTGGTTTTGCGTCTTGCTTCTTAAAGAGATATCGAATGGTTGCATGGTCTGTGTAGACTATAGTTTTAGAAAGAACAAGATAAGAGCGAAATTTATCAAAAGCAAATACCACAGCTAGTAACTCTTTTTCAGTTGTTGTGTAATTTTCTTGTGCATCGTTAAGTGTTTTACTAGCATAATATATTGGGTGGAAATGCTTTTCTTTTCTCTGTCCCAAGACAGCTCCAACTGCAAAGTCACTAGCATCGCACATGATTTCGAAAGGAAATTTCCAATCAGGTGCTATCATGATAGGTGCATTGACTAACATTTCCTTTAGGGTTAGAAATGCTTGATTGCAATCCTTGTCAAAGATGAAAGGAGCATCTTTTTCAAGTAACTTTGTTAGAGGTCTTGAGATTTTTGAAAAGTCTTTGATAAACCTCCTATAAAATCCGGCATGCCCTAGGAAACTTCTAATAGCTCTTACGGAGGATGGAGGAGGTAACCTAGAAATGGTATCTATTTTGGCTCGATCCACCTCCATTCCTTCGCTTGAGATCTTGTGACCGAGTACTATTCCCTCCGTTACCATGAAATGGCATTTTTCCCAATTAAGGGCGAGGTTAGTTTCCTCACATCGGGATAGCATTCGTTCAAGGTTATCAAGGCATTGGTCGTATGAATCCCCAAAGATAGAAAAGTCGTCCATGAAGACTTCCATTGTCTTTTCTATCATGTCATGGAAAATGGCTACCATGCAACGTTGGAATGTTGCGGGGGCATTACATAGACCAAACGGCATGCGTCGATAGGCAAAAGTTCCATAGGGACATGTGAACGTTGTCTTTTCTTGGTCTTCGGATGCTATCGGGATTTGAAAGTAACCTGAAAAACCATCCAAGAAACAGTAAAATTTATGCCCGAATAATCTTTCTAACATCTGATCAATGAAGGGTAAAGGAAAATGATCCTTTCTTGTTGCTTCATTTAATCGTCTATAATCTATACATACTCTCCATCATGTTACGGTTCTTGTTGGTATTAATTCATTTTTTTCGTTAGTAATTACCGTTATACCTCCTTTCTTTGGAACTACTTGGACGGGACTTACCCAAGGACTATCGGAAATAGGATAGATAAGTCCTGCGTCAAGTAATTTGATGACTTCATTTTTAACCACTTCTTGAACATTTGGATTTACTCGACGTTGTGGTTGTATGACAGATTTGTAGTCATCATTCATCAAAATTTTGTGTGTGCACATAGAAGGACTAATTCCTTTTATGTCAACAAGTTTCCAAGCTATTGCATTTTTGTGTTTTTTCAAAAGACTAACTAGTTTTTCTTTTTCTAGGTTATCTAATTTAGACGAAATAATTAAAGGTAATTTACCATCTTTGTCTAGAAAAGCATATTCCAAACTTTTTGGAAGTTCTTTGAGCTCAAGTGGTGGGTCTTTAGGAGACTCCTTATTTGGTTGCTCGTTTCGATCAAGAACTTTAAAAGTTTGTTCTATGGCGACCTCTTCTTCAACAAAGTGGTCAGTCTCTTCACTTGTATCGGGTGGCTCATCTTCATCTTCAATTAGGGGGTCATTATTGCCGAATGGATATTTCATTGATCGTTCGAGATCGACACTTCTTTTAAATGCCCCTAATTGAAGAGGTAGATTATTGAACTTCCGGTTTTTCAAAGCTTCGTAAGTTTTTACAAATGGTCGTCCCAACACTAGAGGAGCGTCATCGAGGATGACAAAGTCGGTTGGAATTACCATTTGATTTGTTTGAACCAAGACATCTTCAACTATACCGATTGATTTTATTACTTTCCGATTGGATAGAAAAATGGGTATTTGAAGTGGAGAAAAATCACTAATACTTAATTTTTCGAAAAGGTAGTTAGGCATTATGTTAACACAAAGATCTTTATCGATTGTGACATTACTAATAAACGAATTTTGAAAGAAACATGGAACCGGTGTGATGTTAATTTCAAATGGGTCTTCTTTTATTAGTGAAGTTTGATCATTAGTTAACTTAACACTTACCGTTTCGTCAATTTTAGTGTTAGTGTTTAACTCTTTTAGAAACTTAGCATGAGTGGGTACTAAACAATGATTTTCGAAAGAAGGTGATAAGAGATGAATTTCTTCAAAATTAGACTCTTCTTGGATTTTAACGTTGTCGGACTCACCTTTTTCGTTGTTTAACTCATGTGTCGGTTTTTCACTTATTTGTTCTTCCATTTTTTCATTTTTAGTTATCTCTTCCTTTTTTAATTCTTCTCTTGCGCGGGACTCCTCTTCCCTTGCGCGAGCTTCTTTTATACACCGATCGATAACTCTAATGTGTTCTAATATCCTATCGGTCACTTCGGTTATAGAAAAAGAATCATTATTTTCTAAGCTTGAATCCGGTTGTTCGACCCTTTGTTCCTCATAATACCCATATGAAGTTGATGGTTCACACCATTGCCCTTCATTGTAAGCATATGATGGATAAGGTTCGTAATTTTGTTCTTCATAATACTCATATGAGGTGGGTTGTTCACGCCAAGGTTCCTCATAATAAGCATATGAAGGTGGTGGCTCATACCTTGGTTCCTCAAAGTATGAGTAAGAAGGCTCATACCTTGGTTCATCAAAATATGAGTATGAGGGAGGAGGTTCATACCTTTGGTCTTCATAGGATGTGTATGAAGTTGATGGTTCGTACCTGGGCCCCTCATAGTAAGTGTATGAATTGGATGGTTGGTACGAGTGATTATCTTGAATTGAACGTGTATTACGACAATTTGTGCAATAATTACCCCTATAATCATCCTCATCATAGGTGTAGTTGTAACCTCCTGAGTATTGATCCATAAGAATCACTCAGCAGACCACAACCGAGTCTCGAGATCAGAAAACAAAAATAAAAACGGAAACAAAGGCTGGACACGGCCCCGTGTTGAGTGGACACGGCCCCGTGTTCAGAATCTGTATCTGGGCGTTTTAATTAAATTGACTGATCTAGTTGAGCACGGGGCGTGTTCAGTGAGCACGGCCCGTGTTCAAGCTACTGTTACTGGGCGTTTATGAAAAATCTGCAGCACGGCCCCGTGTTCAGTGAGCACGGCCCCGTGTACAGGACACTGTAAATGCAAAACTAAACTAAATGCAGAAAAATGTGCGCGCGTTTAAAAAGGTTTTGAAAAAAAACTGATTAGGCCGTCGATTTTAAGCTTTCTTAAAATCCTTGTGTCCCCGGCAGCGGCGCCAAAAACTTGATGCGTGTGAAGTGTCGTATATTTTAGGTGTATATTTTAAGCCCTTTTTAACACTTATTTTAGCCAAGTTTTAAATTTATAAAACACGATATTTCACTAACACTAAACACACATATGGGCAAGTGCACCCATCGTTGAGTGTAGTATAGCGTTGGTAAGATACCGAGGTCGTCCAAGGACACAAGAGCTTTTAGTACCGGTTTATCCTCAACGTCTAACCAAAATAAAAGTTTAGAAAAATGTTTTAAACTAAGAAAAAATAAAAACTAACTAAAATGCTGAAAATAAAAATAAAATAAAAACAGATAGACAAGATGAATCACTTGGTTCCGACTCGTATCTAGTATAACCTTTGATTATTTCCACACTTTTGCACATAATTAAGAGATTATCTTAGTTATTGTAGTAGGCCCCTCTTTTGAAGGTGACGTTACCCTCACCCCAGTAGTTTGAGTCAGCAGGGATACAATCCTAAAGGGGTGGATTATTGGAAGATAATGAATTAAGTTATTAATGCAGTATTGTGGTAGGCCCCGCTTTTGGCGGTGACGTTACCCTCGACTAAGTAGTCTGAGTCAGCAGGGATACAGTCCTAAATAGTCGGGTTATAGTATTAATAGTAGTTAACTTATGAGGGGATCAAAGAGTTTGGACCCCCGCCATCCAATACCGTGAAGTATTGAAGGAGGTCCTACTAAATTTGACCCAGGTACATTGCAGGACCTCTAAACGCTGAACAATGGCAAGACCTTTACCAAACCGTTCCCTTAACCCCCTACCAGGTAGCCAACATACCTCCATATAGACCGTGGAGATATGAATGGTGAAAATCCTTTATTTTATATAGACAGTAAAATAATGCCAAGACACCACGGACAAACGATAAGGAAAGATCACCTTCAACATAAGTAACTAGTTATTAAAGTCATTAATACAAAACCAAATAAAAAGTGCAAAAGATTAGAAATAAAAAGTATTATACTAGACACTTTGTCTTCACCAAGTGATGTAAGAGACTTAGGCAAACATGGCCTTGATTGTCAAGAACTCTTACGATCAATCTTGGATCCCGAGACGACTCACACACTCTATGATGGACAATGGATGATGGTGGTGGATGATGGTGTTGTGATGGTGGTGGGTGGTGGATGAAGTGTGAGAGAGGTGGTGTGCCAAGGGATGAGTTGCAATGAAACCAAGCACTCCTATTTATAGGCTGAACAGAAGCCTGGGCACGGCCCCGTGTTCGCTGGGCACGGCCCCGTGCCCGTCTGACACTCTCTCTCTTCATTAATTGTAATTCGCAATTACAATTAATGCGCCTGCAGTACTTTCGGCACGCCCCCGTGTCCGCTGAGCACGGCCCGTGGTGGGAAATAGAAGCTTCTATAGGTTTGTCTTTTCTGCTGCTTCTTGGGCACGGCCCCGTGCTGGCTGAGCACGGGGCGTGTTCAGCCTTCTGTTTTCTCTATTTTGCTTTGGAAGGTGCCGTTGAGGGTTCGGGCAATCCACTAATGTTCCTTTTCTTGTATTTATGTTGGATTTAGCTGTCTTTTTGCTTCTTTTGCGTTTTTGAGCTCATTTAATCCTGAAAATACAAAAGGAAGACAAAAACACTCTTTTTCCAATATTAGTACTAAAAAAGGGTTAGTTTTATGCCTCATTTGATGTAATTTATATGTTGCATTTTACACACATCATCAAGCGCGACGAGGGGAGGCCAATTTCAGCTGGGATAACCGCCTCTGAGCCGTAGACCAGGCTAAAGGGGGTTTCGCCAGTGCTTGTTTTTGGAATGGTTCGATGAGCCCACAGGATGCTCGGGAGCTCATCTACCCAGCCTCTTCTCTTAGTGCCCAGGAAGGCCTTTATCCCTTCAACGATACTTTTGTTGACACTTTCTACTTGGCCGTTGCCCTAAGGGTGCGCAACGGAAGAGAAAGTGTGCTCGATATTCATCTCTTTCATCCATTCTTGAAGGTCTTCAGAAGCAAAATTGGTGCCATTATCGGTTATAATCTTGAGTGGGAGGGAAAATCTGCAAATGATGTGTTTCCATATGAACTTGCGCACCATCATTGCAGTAGTTGAGGCGAGAGCTTTGGCCTCCACCCACTTGGTGAAATAATCAACGGCGGCGATTATAAACTTCACAGCACCAGGAGCTTCAGGGAAAGGTCCCACCATATCAATCCCCCACTGCTGGAAGGGCCAGGCAGTGGACACAGGGATAAGATCGTTTTTTGGGCGCAGGGTTTTTGGGGCGTGCCTTTGACAGGAGTCCAATTTGCGCAATTCCTTTAGAGCATTAACGTGCATCCCTGGCCAATTGTAACCAGCGTTCATTATCTTCGCGACAACCATGCACGGGCCCGCAAGAATGCCACAGATGCCTTCATGAATCTCCCTGATCAGGTAATTTGCATCTTGGGGGTCCACACAGCGCAGAAGTGGCCCCAAGAAGGATCTTCGATACAAGATTCCACCATTCATCTCATAGAACAACGCTTTGTTCTGTATCTTTCTAGCTTCCGCTTTGTTCTCAGGGAGAATTCCTTCTTGAAAATACTGGATGATAGGGGTCATCCAAGATGGCTGCCCTATCTCGATCACATTCACTTGACGTAACAAAACCAACGGCTTTTTTTAAGACTTCGATTCTTACATCTTTGGCGAGATGTTGAAAAGCTGTTGAAGCGAGCTTGCTCAAAGCGTCTGCTGGTTTGTTCTCTGACCGATTGATATGAACTACCTTGTATGACTTGAATTGTTGAAGCAACTCTTTCGCTTGCTCTAAATACAAGGCCATAACTTCACCATTTGCATCATACAACCCGTTAATTTGACTCGCGATCAGGAGAGAGTCGACATGCGCTTGTAGGTTTTGAGATCCTATCTTGATGGCTAGGCGTAAGCCTGCCAAAAACGCTTCATATTCTGCCTCATTATTGGTATTTTTGAAATCCAACTTGATGGCATAGGTGAACTCATGCTGCTCTGGGCTAACAAGGCGCAATCCAGCTCTGCGCCGTCTTCGTTCGAGGCTCCGTCAGTGTATAACAACCATAACCCCTCTAATGTATCTTTGATGGGAGTATCAACAACTTCACAATCTTTGATCTTGTCTTCTGGCACTTCAGTGATGAAGTCTGCTAATACTTGGCCTTTAATTGCTAGGCGCGGGCTGTACAGAATGTTGTAGCCCCCCATCTCGATTGCCCACTTTGCTAAACGTCCCGACGTCTATGGTTTTTGAAGGATTGTGCCAATATGGAAGTAAGTGAGTACAGTGATTACATGCCCAGTAAAATACCTGCGCAGCCTCCGGGAAGCTTGTAGTAGCGCGAACACTAACTTTTCCATTGTTGAATATCGTGTTTCTGGATCCGTGAGCACCCTACTAACATAGTAGATTGGAGTCTGAACTCCGTCTCTTTCTACCAACAATACCGACCCAACTACCTTGTCCGACGAAGACAAGTACAGAATGAGTGGTTCCTTCTCGAATGGCGTGGTTAGTCTAGGGAGCTTGATCAAACACTCTTTCATTTGCTGGAAAGCAGCTTCTTCTTCTGGCGTCCATTTGAACTCTTGATTTTTCACGTAGTTGCGCAAAGTACTGATGAAATGGTACGATTTTGCAGCATGGTTTGATAGAAATCAATTAAGCGTGGCTAGGCGGCCGGCTAATCTCTGCATTTCTTTGATCGCGCGCGGTGACGGCATCTGCTCTATGGCTTGAACTTTTTTGGGGTTAACCTTGAAACCACCGTTTGTAACCACGAAGCCTAAAAACTTGCCTTCCTCCATACCAAAAGAACACTCTGCTGGATTCAGCTTCATGTTCACGCTTCTCAAAGAGTTAAACGTCTTCTCTATGTCCTTTAACATCTGGTCCTCCTCGGGACTTTTAATCACAAGATCGTCGATGTACACTTCGATATGTTTTCCGATGCCATCAGCAAATATCGTATCCATCAGACGCTGGTAGGTTGCGCCAGCATTCTTGAGCCCGAATGGCATCTTTGTGTAACAGAAGATCCTGATGTCGATACGAAAAGATGTATTGTCTTCATCTTCCAGCGCCATCTGGACTTGATGATACCCCTTATTACAGTCCAAGAAACATTTCCATCTGTATGGCGCGAGAGAGTATATCTTCTTGTCGATCTCAGGCAGCGAATAACAATCTTTGGGACATGCCTTATTGAGATCAGTATAATCAACACACAGGCGCCATCCTCCATTAGACTTCTCGACCATAACAGGGTTTGCAACCCAACTTTGATAGCGCACCTCCCTCAGAATCCACGCTTTTAGCAGCTCACAAACTTGCTCATACATAGCTTTAGTCTTATCCGCCCCTAGGTTGCGCCTTCTTTGCACTTTTGGCTCGACGGAGGGATAAGTGTTCAAACAATGTTCAGTGACGTCGTGCGGGACACCGGTCATGTCGGCCGGAGTCCAGGAGAAAATGTCCATGTTCCTGAACAAAAGTTGCTTGAGGTGTGTTCTGATGTTTGGTGAGATTGCGTGGCCTATCGTCACCGTCAGTTTTGGGTATTTGCGGTTCAAAACCCATTTTTCTGGCTCGGTCGTTGAAATTTTTGCTGCCTTTGCTGGGCGTGCATCTTCTGCTGACATCACTTCTTTCTTTGCATAAATAATCGCCACCCCCGTCTCGATTGGGAAACCGATGGCTGAGTGAGGTGTGGAGGTTACCATGTTTAGTTCTCCTTGGGTTTCTCTCCCAATTAAAACACCATGCCTTGATTTGACTGGCATCACCATGAAATTAACGTTTGTGGTTCTTGAATGCTTCCCGTCAGATAGCGTGATGGGGAAGCTGATTTGGCCTAGTGGAAAGACCATCTAATTGCAGAATCCCGATAGAGGATAGTCAACCGGCTCGAGTCTCGCTTTATATTCATCATCGAACTGATTGAAGCATTGCTCGTAGAAGAGATCAGCTGTACTTCCCGGATCAATGAATATGTATTCTGTTTCGTAATGACCAATAATTCCGGTAATAATGACGGGGCGCGTGGCGCGTGGTCCTCCGCGTACTACCGGAAAGATGACATGTTGCTCTTGCCATGCAGGTTCGAATGGGCGCTTACCTTTGTCTCTCGCGTTGTATCTTGGTCCATTGACCATGTGTGTTTCTAGGCGCCTGACCTTCTTCTGGGTTCCCTCATCAATGCGCTGAATCTGGCGCGTCTCCTTGCGCACATTCTTGACCAGATGGCTTAACTTTCCGCTTTTCAGTGCTCTATCGATTTCCTGTCTTAGACTGATACAGTCATCTGTCAGATGACCTGTATCCTTGTGAAAATCACATTACAGGTTCGGGTCTTGCCCCTTCTTGTTTGTCATAGGCTTTGGAGCCTTGAAATCATGATTCTCCGTCATGAGCACCTCTTTTGGTGTCTTAATAAGCGGAGTCCAGTGCTTTTCTCGATTCTCGTTCCTGACTGCCTTTCGATATCCGATTCTGTCAATCGTCTCTCGCGTGTCTTCTTTGTAGCGCGATATTTCCTCATAACCGCTGGATTGTCCAGTATTCCATTCATGACTTCTGTTCTTATTGCGCTTGCCATAGTCGCGCGAGCTTCTCTTGGAAAAACGGTCTTCGGTGTAGGAGTTTTTGGCTCAAGCTAGCGATTCTTCAGTTTGCGCTACTATCTTTGCGGCTTCCATGAGCTTTTCCCATTCCTTGGGCATACCGTCTTTTCCAGTGATAGTTCTGATGAGACTATCACATCGAATAGCTTTCTTGAAGTGAGCGCGCATTAGTTGTTCGCTTACACCACCGATTTCCAAACACTCCTTATTGAAGCGAGTGATGAAATCCTCTAAACCCTCGTTCTCTCTACGCCAGATATATGTTACTTCTGACGTATCGCGCTGATAACGTCTTTGCTGGCTGAAATGGTTTACAAATTGTGTTCTGAAGTCGACCCATGACGTGATTTTTCCAGGCGGAAGGCTTTCGAACCAGGCGCGAGCAGCCCCTGTGAAAGTCGGGATAAACAGATGACACCACATTGGCATGTTCCATCCTCCCATAACACCAACGCTTGTAAATATTCGAACATGATCGTCCGGGTCGGTGAGACCGTTGAAATTTCCCACTGTTGGGGGTAGCTTTTCTCTTGAGAGCGGGGCTAGAGCAATCTTTGGAATGAACTTTGAGTGTTCAGCAGCTTCGGCTAGCCTATAGGCGAGGTTGAAATCTCACTCCGCCTCTTCGCTATATGCGATGCGATGCGCTGCCTTGGCTTGTAAGACTCGTGGTTTTTCTGCAACCTGTTGAAAACGGAGGAACCTTCATCTTCTTGCCAAGTATAGTCGTCCGGGTCTGTGTCGTCCCATTCATAGTTCATGTTGCGCGGCCCCAGCCAGCTATGAACTGGACCCTTTTGCACGTTTGACGGATGGTCATAATAACTCCCTGTTTCCCCTCGTGTATCGCGAGTGTCATGCACGCTTGGCCTTCTCAGAGAGGGAGGTCTGTTGATTCTTCCTTGAAAGTTCTGCTGTGGGGGCGTCTGGCGCGCCCCGTGAGTTGGACCCGGAGGAGTAACCAAGGATGGTTCTGCTTGTAAGATTGCCTGTTGTGCGCTCAATGACTGATATGCAGTATTTATGGTGGCAATTTGTTTGGCGTACCAGGAAGCTAAAGTTTCGCCTTCTGGTAGCCCCAGTAGCGCCGAAATGTTCGGATTTAGAGCTGGGTTTGAAGGACCAGCGACATGACTTGCTGGGGTTCCCGTTTGGGTGATGCGAGTGAAGCTCGCGCAGGGTCTCCCAGTGTTCGTTACTTCAATTTCACATATCTCTTCGGCAGGTTGGACTTGGACATTCGGATTGTCCTCACCCAATCCTACGTTAGAGTTCGTGCCAAAACCGAAATCAGGAATGATTCCTTGACCAGCCATATGATCGAAGGAACAAAAACTTAGAAAAAAATCAGAAAAAGAAGATGGAAGTGATTGTAAAAATCGGTGGGCGCCAATGAAGAAACACGGAACTAATTTTAGGGTTAATTAGTTTGGTTTATGTTCCTTTCATAAGGGTTAATCTTCTTTAACTTTCCTGAGCTCCGATTTGATCCGCTTTTCCTGCAAAACAGAACACCGTTAGCTCGTTAAGAGGGGAATATGGGGGTTTCCCTCTTAACCAGATTCCGGCGTGAGAATAAGTATCTGCTTTGAGGAAATAATTGTGTGTTAAGAGTGAGAGGAGAGGGAATGAAATGTTTAACCTGTTCATGGAGGTCTCTATTTATAGCCGGAGAGGTGTAAGGGGAGATGGTCTGATGGGCGTTGGGCCGAAAGGCGACAACCAGAGAATATGTTTTTTGTCTCACTGGTATCGACCGTTAGTGTCTTCTAGAAGATCTCCGGTGCTGGCACACCGTGATTGGAGCCACGTGTCTCAGTTGTCGGCCTTGTTATCCCTCTGCCATCAGCAGGTAAATGGAGATCATGGGGCAGGTGTCGCCGCCCCCTGATTGGTGCCACGTAGGCGTCCTTGTGTACTTTCTGTCTCCTGCACGTCAGACGATCGTGGAGCACGATAGAGCACAGCCTGGAGGACGCTGATTGGCTTGTTCTCCTGCCACTTGTACCTTTGTACTTTCTGAAGTGACCTTGCGCTTTGACTCCTGGGCGACCTTTGCTGAGCACGTCAGTAGCCCGCGCAGGGTTGAATGAGGTGAAGGCTCTTATTCAGGACGCTAAATATAGAAATTGATGTTATCTCTTGTTTGGACCTCGTGCGAGATCAGGCCCTGCTGGATCATCCCGCACGGGTCTAAAGATTGATCACCAAAGTGATTAAGGAGTAAGGTCCAATGCGCGACCTGAATGGTCTGCGCGACATTTTTAGGACCATACCCCTTCGTTAATATAGAAAATGCCATTGTCGATATAATAAAACTATTAAAAATGTTACTACACTGACTCGGTTTGTCACCCATACCGTTATTATACATATATATATATATATTTTAGTAAGGGACAAATAGTGTTTTTTTGTGTCCTGCAATGACTTTATTATACTTGCACTTATTACACTTTTACCTCTAAACTTTAATAGAGTTATCATAAATTCATGTCTCTGAAGTTTAATAATTACATTATATCTTAAAACAAAACGTCGGTGACTGTCACATCACAGCCACCACTTTTGATTTTATATATAAACAATGTTTGAGCGTAAAAAACCAAAATTAAAATTTGCTCTGGTGGTTGCTATGCCTTAAGTAAAATAGTTGACCAGGAGTTCGACTCCTCAATCGGAGGATTTTTCTCAAATGCATATATTTTTTCCTCAGCTGCAGCTTTTTCTCAAATGGAAATATAATTTTTTGTAATCATACTTACATCTTACTTTTTAGTCTTGATTTTTTAAAATTAATTACTTACATATAGTTTAATATTTATTTATTAGATTATAGAAAATAAAAGTTGATCCTTACACTTTCTAAATTGACATCTACACCCCCTATTATTTAAGTTAGTAGGTTAAACATTCACTTCAAATTTTTGATAATTTGATTCGCCAACCTTTTCTACTTAATAACTTAACGTCTCATTTTTTTTAGGCAAATTGGATTTAAATAATCCCAATTCACTGTTATTGGCCAATAATAATTATAACTCATTTAATCACCAATAATAATCCGAACTATTCACTTTTGTTTGTAAAATACTCCCAGTTAAAAAAACACTAACTAGGTTAAAAAATTGCTGATGTGGCTTGCCACGTCACCTGCCACATCAGTTGCCACATAATTGAAAAATGCCACCTAGACTGCCACATCAGTTGCCACGTCATCGAAAAATGCCATGTAGACTGCCACATCAGCTGCCACGTCATCAAAAAATGCCACATCAACTGCCACGTCATATGACACATCAACTAAAAGGGCCACATCAGATGCCACATCAGCAATTTTTTAACCTAGTTAGTGTTTTTTTAACTGGGAGTATTTTACAAACAAAAGTGAATAGTTCGGATTATTATTAGTGATTAAATGAGTTGGGATTATTATTGGCCAATAACAGTGAGTTGAGATTATTTAAATCCAATTTGCCATTTTTTTAATTGGTTTTACGATTTTAGACCATAGTGTGTCATAAATTACTATACTTTTATATATCTATGCCAAACCATGTTAATGTCTAAATTACTTTTACGATTTTACACGGCTGTTGAAATTACTGTTACAACTTTACACCGCAACGACTGAGACATACTCTTTTTTATTTATTTCAAATGACGTTAATGTTACGAACATACCCTGTGAACAAAGTAAAAAACACGTAATGTCACGTGGGGATATTACACATTAATGTCGTCATCGTAAATTGTAAGCGTAATGCTTATATAGGTTACACCGAGTTAGATTGGATAAGTCAAATAACGTGTATTCATATGGCTAACACATCACATAACGTGCCGCCATAAATAAATAACTAAGGTGCCACATCCGTAACGCGTGGCGTTTGCCAGTTTTGACGTACACGTCGGTTTAAATTCACGTTTCAACGTAAACGACTCACATTTTGACGTAAACTTTTTCCTGAAACAAGTCTGATCAAATATAATATGTTTTTATACTTATTTTTTGTACGTTCGTAAACTGTGTTTGATAGCGAGTGGGTTAAATATAACATTTTTCATTCGACGGCGACCTAATTTTTCTCGAAAACAAGTCGGGTCAAATATACGGCATAAACTCAAGTTTTTTTAAACTTTCGACGCCGCCGCAACGCTCGACGGGTCGAAATCCTAGTTGTTTTTTAAAGTCAAATATGTTTCTATCCTTGAATTTTAATAGAGTTGTTATATGACCGCTCAAGTTTATTTTGTTTTCCGTTTATAACTTATAAGATATGATAAAATTCTAATGACGTTACGACGTGCTTATTTTTTTTAATGTCCAGCTATCACTTATACTTAAAATTGTGTTGTGAATTGCGCTTTAGTTCTTTTTATTTTGGTAAGGTGATGTCATTTACCTTTCCTCCAATATACCAGTGTTTATTTATCTACGATTCGATAAAAGTTTTATTCAAATTGGTCAAATACAATTGATTTTTTTTCGTAAGGAACTAAACAACTACCACCTAAACAACCTCAGTATCATTAAGATATTTGTTTTATGGTTGTCTTAGTGAGTGTTTGGGATTGCTTATTTTTGTGACTTATTAGCTTATTGACTTTTTGAAAAATTAAAAAGTGTTTGAGTGAAACTATTTTATGAGCGGAAAAGTAAATAAGTCGCTCCATTGTGACTTATTAAGCTATAGTCAATAAGTCACTCCATCGTGACTTATAATGTGGCGGTATGATATTTGCAACTGAGTATTTCTTTATACCATAAGCTATAGTGAGCGCCGATACGTTAACGAACCAAATCGATACAGGTATCGGTATTTGTTTTTATGGTTTTCGATCGATGTAAAACACGTGTCAATATCTTCTAAAGCATAACTTTTTTCGTTTACTATATCGAATGTCGGTACCGTACCGTACAGATCCAATACATACTGAAAGCCTACGCCAGAGCACGAGTATTCCAGCTAGTTTAACTAATTTACTTTGAAATATTATTTATTAACAAAAATCCCAATTACTGTTAAAACTGAAAATTGCAAAATAAACCAGGGGACATGGTCATATGAGATGCATGTAGTCTACAATCAATTAAAAGGAACATCCACATTACCTTCTTTTAATTGGCTCTTTTTTTTAACGTCTTTTTGTGTAAATATTTTTTTCTTTTACCTTTTAATTTTCAGCATTAACACTTATAACTTCGTAGTTTTTTATGACTTTGTAATCGAGTTTTACTTATTTATTTTTATTTATATGTCAATTCAGGTTAATTTACGTTTGACGTAATCTTTTTTTTAAGTCAGTATGGTCAAATATAATGCGTTTTCGTGCTTATTTTTATGTAAGTTTTTAGTTGGTCTATGTTTTGATATAAATTTTGTTAAAAACGAGTTGAGTCAAATATAATACGTTTTCATTAGAGGGTTGAAATTCGAGTTACTTTACGTTTAGATGCCGATATAACGTGCTGGACTATTTTATAACTTAAAAAACATATTTTTTTTACATTTCAACATCGCAGCAACGCGCGGAGAAATTTACTAGTTTAATATATAAGATATCTTAAATACGTAAATGTGAGAAATACATAACTATTTATCCATACTGCATAAAAATAATCACACTTATCGAGAGAAAAAAAGAATTAGTTTAGGCTAGTGGGTATGGTGATGGTCCATCCTTGGAGGATGATCCGTCACGTAGGCGTCACGTCATAGTCCTCCCAAGGATAATCCATCCTCCAAAACTAGAGGGTATGGGAGGATGGTCCTAGTCATAGTCCTCCAACACTTTTATGTTTTTTTTATTTTTTTTAATCTTCTACTTTTATTAACATTTAACAAATAAAGTAACAAAATATTTTCATTAACATTAAAAAACATTACATAAACTTAAAAAAAAATAAACTTAAAAAAAATAAACTTAAAAAAAATAAATTTAAAAAAAACATAAACTTAAAAAAACATAAACTTAAAAAAAACATAAACTTAAAAATATCCTAATATATTAAAATAAGCTACTAGTCTTCGTCTTCCATGTCGTGGTCATAATAGTATCCTCTTCCGAAGATGATGAATACCATGAAGACGAAGTTGATGAAGAGATGAAAGAAATTGAAGAAATGGAAGAAGGTGAAGCCATGATAATTTTTGAGAGAGAGATGGGGTGGTAGCGGGTAAAAAATGGTATAAAAATGATGAGTTTTTATAAAAAGGGAAGAGGGGTTATAAAATGTGAGAGAGATGGGGTGGTAGTGGGTGAAAAGTTGTGAAAAAAAAATGGTAAAAGAGGTGAGTATTTATAAAAATGGAAGTGAATTGAGTGAATTTTTGAATTATAGCCGTTATTTAATTAATATAAATTCTGAAATTTAATTTTTTTTAAACGGTCATATCCCATATGGTCCCCACTTGTTTTTTGTCATTTTCTGCGCGTCGAGAACGTCGAGTTAGTGCTGTTGAGGACGGGACGTGGGGGCGGCACGATGTAGCCACCGACGACGATCCAAGACGGTAGGGGGACGACCCCATACCGTGTATTCTTACAACCATTTACGTATCATTGTTAAAACAACACATAAAAATTTGTTAAATTCTTGTATTTCCTTATTTAAAATTATATTTGTATTAAGTAAATAAGAATCCAATTAATTACCACGTGCGGCTTAGTGGTAGGAGGCTCGAGTTCTTCAATAAAGAGCCAAGTTCAACCCCTACTTTGAGCTAGGTTTTGTATGGGATTGTCCGTTTGAATCTCGAGCTTATTCGGGTTTTCGTCCCATCGTGTTACGCCAGAGAGTTCTAATCTATTGGTGATACGACTGTCAAGTCAAACTTTGAAGCCAGCGATAGTCACACACAAAAAATCGTCGTTAAAAAAATTAAGAATCCTGTTGAACTTTGATTGGGTGAATAGTTATACTTCGTTAAAATGTCAAGTACAATGATCTCTAGATCAAGTGGTGGAGGGCTTGTATTTCTCTTGAGAGATGCAGGTTCGATTCTCACTTGGTGCAGAGTGAGGCACTGGTGGGCAATGATAGGAGACCCAGGGAAACCTAGGTTGGATCCTTGAGCCAAACGGGTTTTACCGGTAATTTCACCGTCGTGCCTACGGGCGGGTGGGTTACCGGGTTTTCCCTGGAATTGGTGGTGGACTCGGGTTACTTTCGGAGTACTCCGTTTGTCCAGTGGGTGCCCCGAGAGTGCTCGGGATTGAGTTTGTTACCGTTAAAAAAAACAATAAAATAAACAAATAAACTTGTTTTTATTCTATAGCTTTTAAACCATATTTAAAGACCATTAAATGTTTTGTTTTGTTCTAGAAAAACCTTAAACATATCTGTTTGAGCATATTTTATTATTTTTATTTTATGAACAACAAGAAGGCGGCTTGAGCCTTGACAGGAAGAAGGAAAGCATGTTCGAAAAAAGAATGAACACGCTGTAAAGCACTAACATTGCTGTCAATTGCCACGTGATGTCCACATAAGCAGGGACCCACCCACCGAAAATGCAAATGGAGCAGGTATATTCTTACGTCGTCGTTTTGTCTTTGTGGCGGCTAAATACTACCAACTCCCCTACATGGGTAGCCATTGTCGCCTTCGCTCGTGGGATCCACCCTTTCATATGATGTTGGTCGGTTTGACCCATTTCTAGGTTTTCTTAACAATAAAGTTAAATTATATATATTATATTAGAGTAAACTGCCATTTTGATCCCTGTGGTTTGGCCAGTTTTGCCACTTTAGTCTAAATCTCAAACTTATTACATCTGGGTCCCTGTGGTTTACATTTTGTTGCCATTTTAGTCCAAAATTCAAAAACCCCATTTTTTTGACTGTTACAACCTTCTATTTTGTCCTTTAGTGCAGGGGCATTTTGGTCCATGTTAATTTATTATAACATTTCAATAATTAATAACATCATCTTCAAGAACATCATCAAACATCATCATCAAAACCCAGAAAATTCAGAAAATCAAGAACATCATCTTCAAGAAAATCAAGAACCCAGAAAATCAAGAACATCATCAAAACCCAGACCTCGTTCATCTTCAAACATCATCATCAAAACCCAGAAAATCAAGAACATCATCTTCAAGAACCACCATCTCTCACGGCAGATCTGAACCACCATCAACATCATCTTCAAGAACATCATCAAAACCCAGACCTCGTTCATCTTCAAACATCATCATCAAAACCTAGAAAATCAAGAACACCATCTTTTCCCATATCAACTCTACAAACTCGTCATTCGGTCTGCATCACAACCGTAAACATCAATAAAAAAGTTAAACACTACTAAAAACATCAATCAAGAAACTTACATATATGAAACATCAGTTGATTTCTGTTGAGATGGTTCACTATTTCCACTGATAGATGATCTATACAACTCTGAAAGTGACATCTTTGAATCAAAATTTCACAAAAAATTCTCTCAAATTCACTCACACCCTTCAAGAACTCCAACCCACTTGAAGAAACCCCTGCAGAAACCATGACACCAGATAGTGAAATCTTTATATATATTTATACCTACTTTTCTGACATAAATAATTGTATACATTTATCAACATTTTTTTACGTGATCCCTCTACTGTGATGTCTTAATCTGACAAAATACAATCTGTAGCCACAATAAATATACAAAAAACTACAATAATTATTAGTCAAACATATTCCTTAATGGTGCCCTAAAAGATAAACAAACCAAAGCTGAAACTCAATCTAATTAACCTTCAAAAATGCATTCTTTAAGCAATTAACTAACTACCCACAACAGATTATTAATAAAGGTACAAACTTGATGAAAGAAAGTAGAAACCCACCTCTGTAACTGCAAAAAGAATCACAATCAAGAATACCCAAAAGAAGATCAGTTGATTTGAGCAGGCATGATTGATTTTATGAGGATATGAAGTGATAATCTTGAAGACCCAGATGATATCTTGATTGAAATGAGTGTAAATATGTTGAAAATGGTGAAAGTGATAATCTTGAAGACCCAGACCTTGTCCATCTCTCACGGCAGATCTGAACCACCATCCTGCACCAACAACCCCGCACCACCACCACACCGGCAGATCTGAACCACCATCTCTCCTCCATCCTTCTTTCTTTTCAGATCTGTAAAGATCGACGTTATTTCCGGCAGGTTATAGCAACGAGATGTTGATGATGACTGATGATGATGATGGACGTTGATTATGATTATGAGGGTGTGGCTCGGGTTTGGGTTTGGTGAAGGTGGTGACGGCGGCTATGATGAGGGTTTGTGGTTTGGGAGGGATGATGAAGATAATGATGATGGGTTTGTGGTTTGCAAGATGATGAAGATGATGTCTTTATGATGATGACGACTAATGATGAATTAAGGAGATATGTTTTAATAAATTTAAAAAATGACCAAAATGCCCCTGCACTAAAGGACAAAATAGGCAGCTTTCAACAGTAAAAAAATGGGGTTTTTGGATTTTGGACTAAAATGGCAACAAAATGCAAACCACAGGAACCTAGATGTAATAAGTTTGAGATTTGGACTAAAGTGGCAAAACTGGCCAAACCACAGGGACCAAAATGGCAGTTTACTCATTATATTATGTTATGTTATATTATAACCGATAAATAAGCAAGTTATATGTGCATAAAAGATTGTACCTTTAGCTTTGGGAGTTTTTCAAAAAAATGGATTTTTTCCTTTTTAACCCCAAGGTTTTAATGTTAGACAATTTAAGTTTAAACTTTTAATTTTTGTTTCCTTTTTAACCCTAAAGTTATAATCTTTGACAATTTACCCTAAAATTTTAATCTTAGACAATTTAAGTTTAAAATTTTTTATCTTTCTTTCCTTTTTAACCCTAAAGTTTTAATCTTTGACAATTTAAGTTTAAAGTTTTAATCTTTGGTAATTTAACCCACTTGATTAATTTGATTTTTTACTTCTAATTCAAAAGTTTCTATCTTTTGCGATTTAACCACTTTGATTTTTTTTTTTTTTACTTATGTGTTGTAATCTTAGCTTTGAGGGTTTTTCAAAGAAAAAATGGTTATGCATATGGTTGTTGTAACCTTGGCTTTGTGGGTTTTTCAAAAAAAGAATTGATTTTTTTACTTTTCACCCAAAAGTATTTCATAAATTACTTTTAACCCAAAACTATTTGTTTTTTTACTTTTAACACAAACTTTTTATCTTTTGCAATCTATCCTCACAACTTTTTTTACTTTCAACTTTGGTCCTTTGTAGTTTTCATTTTCCGCAAATTTTTCGCTTTATGCTTCGTTCTAAATTTTGAGACTTAACACATCGCAACGTGCGTCTTTGGTTTAGCGTTTTCACGTTTCGTTCTAAATTTTGCGAGTTAACACAACGTAACGTGCGTGTGTGGGTGAACGTTTTTACATCGTCTATTTTTTTCCCGTTTGACAGGTTCAACATAACGTGCGTGTCCTAAACTGACTTAGTTATAACTAAAGAATCCCCGCTGCATTGCGGCGGGTCGTAATTCTAGTTTATGTTTATGTTTAGAGTAAACTGCCATTTTGGTCCCTGTGGTTTGGCCAGTTTTGCCATTTTAGTCCAAATCTCAAACTTTTTACATCTGGGTCCCTATGGTTTGCATTTTGTTGCCATTTTAGTCCAAAATTTAAAAGCCCTAATTTCTTACTGTTGCAACCTCTGATTTTGTCTTTTAGTTCAGGGGCATTTTGGTCATTTTGTTTTTCATTTAACATTTTCTTAATTCAAAAATTAGTATATATATATATATTAAGATACACACATACATCTGCAGTTCATCGATGAAGAAATCTGCAGCTCTCTCTCTCTTATCTGAACTACCACTACACCACCACCCCACCACCGCATCATCCCCACCACCACCATCCCACTGCCGCCAACACCACCATCTCTTTCATCTCTCTCTCTCCAAACACCCATCTCTCTCGACCCAGATGCAGCACAGATTCAAGTAACCTTGCATAAATCATAGCACCACCAGATTCAAGTAACAAAAACCAATCCAAAACAGATTCAAGTAAACCTTGCATAAATCATAGCAGATGCAGATTCAAGTAACCTTGCAAAACAGATTCAAGTAACCACCAGATTCAAGTAACAAAAACCAATCCAAAAACACAAGATAAATTACCTAATGTAACTTGAATCCGATTCGATTTCTGAACAAAATCAACAAACGACACGTCATCACCATCTCGCCAAGCACCACCACCTGCCACCACCACTACCCCCTCTCGCCGCCAAGCACCACCACCTGCCACCACCCTCTCGCACCCCCTGCAACCACCGCCCCTCTCTCTCAAATCTTTAACCTCAGACTCAAATTCATCTTTTTCTTTCAACAATTTTGGTTAACAATCAAGATTTGAATCTTTTTTCCTACCTCAACACACTCTGCCACCATCACCACATGTTGCCACTGCCACAAGCTAGCCACCGCCACTTGCCAACCATAGATTGAAGCACAAAATCACATATCTAAGCAATATTGAAGCCCTAATCTTTCTTTATCTCTCTCTCTCTCTTGGCTCGATGGGGTTCTGGATATGGTTAGGAAATTGGGTTTAAGAAGGTGAAATGGGTGGATGGATTCAAGTGGTCTTAAAAATGTAGAGGTGGTGTTGGCGGTCGAGATTCAGGTTTAGATCTGCAATGATGTTAGGGTTTTGATGTAATTGGGATAGGGGGTATTTATATTATGTGGGTTTTGTAATAAATAAATTGCTTTAATAAAAATTAAAGAGTAAACTGCCATTTTGGTCCCTGTGGTTTGGGCAGTTTTGCCATTTTAGTCCAAATCTCAAACTTTTTAAATCTGGGTCTCTGTGGTTTGCATTTTGTTGCAATTTTAGTCCAAAACTCAAAATCTCTCATTTTTGACTGTTTTAAGGCCCCTTTTTTGTCTTTATCTGCAGGGATAATTTGGTCATTTAATTTTTATTAAAGCAATTTATTTATTACAAAACCCACATAATATAAATACCCCCTATCCCAATTACATCAAAACCCTAACATCATTGCAGATCTAAACCTGAATCTCGACCGCCAACACCACCTCTACATTTTTAAGACCACTTGAATCCATCCACCCATTTCACCTTCTTAAACCCAATTTCCCAACCATATCCAGAACCCCATCGAGCCAAGAGAGAGAGAGAGAGAGAGATAAAGAAAGATTAGGGCTTCAATATTGCTCAGATATGTGATTTTGTGCTTCAATCTATGGTTGGTAAGTGGCGGTGGCTAGCTTGTGGCAGTGGCAACATGTGGTGATGGTGGCAGAGTGTGTTGAGGTAGAAAAAAGATTCAAATCTTGATTGTTAACCAAAATTGTTGAAAGAAAAAGATGAATTTGAGTCTGAGGTTAAAGATTTGAGAGAGAGGGGCGGTGGTTGCAGGGGGTGCGAGAGGGTGGTGGCAGGTGGTGGTGCTTGGCGGCGAGAGGGGGTGGTGGTGGTGGCAGGTGGTGGTGCTTGGCGAGATGGTGATGACGTGTCGTTTGTTGATTTTGTTCAGAAATCGAATCGGATTCAAGTTACATTAGGTAATTTATCTTGTGTTTTTGGATTGGTTTTTGTTACTTGAATCTGGTGGTTACTTGAATCTGTTTTGCAAGGTTACTTGAATCTGCATCTGCTATGATTTATGCAAGGTTTACTTGAATCTGTTTTGGATTGGTTTTTGTTACTTGAATCTGGTGGTGCTATGATTTATGCAAGGTTACTTGAATCTGTGCTGCATCTGGGTCGAGAGAGATGGATGTTTGGAGAGAGAAAGAGAGAGTGTGTGTGTGCAGAGGAGAGAGAGAAGAGAGAGATGGTGGTGTTGGCGGCAGTGGGATGGTGGTGGTGGGGATGATGCGGTGGTGGGGGTGGTGGTGTGGTGGTAGTTCAGATAAGAGAGAGAGAGCTGCAGATTTCTTCATCGATGAACTGCAGATGTATGTGTGTATATTAATATATATATATTAGTTTTTGAATTAAGAAAATGTTAAATGAAAAACAAAATGATCAAAATGCCCCTGAACTAAAAGACAAAATCAGAGGTTGCAACAATCAGAAAATAGGGTTTTTAAATTTTGGACTAAAATGGCAACAAAATGCAAACCACAGGGACCCAGATGTAAAAAGTTTGAGATTTGGACTAAAATGGCAAAATTGGCCAAACCACAGGGACCAAAATGGCAGTTTACTCAAAATTAAATGACCAAATTACCCCTGCAGATAAAGACAAAAAAGGGGCCTTAAAACAGTAAAAAATGAGAGATTTTGAGTTTTGGACTAAAATGGCAACAAAATGCAAACCACAGGGACCCAGATTTAAAAAGTTTGAGATTTGGACTAAAATGGCAAAACTGCCCAAACCACACCACAGGGACCAAAATGGCAGTTTACTCTTATGTTTATGTTTATGTTTATGTTTATATTATATTATATTATATTATATTATATTATATTATATTATATTATATTATATTATATTATATTATATTATATTATATTATATTATATTATATTATATTATATTATATTATATTATCTATATGAATTTAAAGTGATGATGAACAGTGAATGATAATTTTTAGATTTTTGTTTTTTATGTTATTTTTTAGTTATATAATTTAAAGTGATAGTGAACACTGAATGATAATTTTGGTAAGTATGTTTATAGTAATAAATAGGCAACTATGGTTTTTTAAGTATTTGTTTTTTTTGTTTTTGTTTTTGTTATTAACAATATTTTGTTGTTATTCAATTTGTTTTTTAGTAATAATTTGGGTTCAATAACTTTACACAAAAATCTAAATTAACAATTATATTTATTTATTATTTTAACATTTCAAGTTATTTGCGAGTGCGTTGTGACGATACGTTACCGCGGACATTGGATCGACAATTTGATTTTTTAGTAATAATTTGTGTCCGTTAACTTTCTTAAAAAAAAATCTAAAGTCGCATCTATGTTTATTTCTTATATTAACATTTCAAGTTATTTGCTGGTGTGTTGTGAATGTATGTTACCGTAGACATTTGGTTTGTTACGATACTCATACGATACATGCACTCAATAGAAATTAACACGTGTTTTACATCGACAAAATGGACACCGGTACCGACACCGATGTTGTTCGAACAGTATCGGTCGGTTCAGATTGTCACGGTACTTGTACCGATATCCATTTATTGTTGCAGACAAAGTTGTATAAATGAAAAACTTTTGAAACCGGAAACGCTAAAAATGAATATAAGTACCGGTACCCATGTTGATCGGTATGATACAGTAGCAATACGTTGTCGGTTTATCAAAAGAAAAAACAATAAAAATAAGTACGGTATCGCAATTGATGTTGTTTATTTGGTTTGTTTCGGTTTGCAACGCTAGCAGCACAAAATCCGTTATCAAACAAGTAACCATAAAAATGAATACATACCGGTACCGATATTGTTCGGTTCATTACAATATAGTACTATATGATAAAAAAACAATAAAAATAAATACCGGTACCGACACATATATTGTTAAACCAGTTTCGATTCAATTTAGTACGATACGACACAATATCCGTTTTCAATACAATTTATATCGCAATGCTGAAAAAATAAACATAGAACGCAAACCAACTAAACCGATATCAACTGAACAACATTGATACCAGTATTGATATTCGTTTTATTGTTTCGATCGATGTAAACCATAGTGAGTGTTGGTATCGTAACGAACCGAACAAATACCAATCGAATTCCCATCGCAAAGCGCTGGGGAATCTCGCTAGTTATTTATAGTTTACGAAGGGCTATGAATAGTAATTTTAAATTTATAATAATATATAGTTTTTTCATATTTTATTATTTTAATATTATAATAGTTTATTATTAGATTTACTTTTAAGTTTTGATATATTTTATTGTTTTTTCCTTTAGTAAAACCATATTTCTTATATTATTTAATTTTTATTTTCAATAAATCGTTTTTTAAATCATATTTCCTTTATCAATTAATTTAATATTTCTTTAGTAACTTACGTTCGTTAATCTTTTTTTTCTAAAAACTTAAGTAAGTAGTTTTGCTTATTTTTTTCTCTCGACATTCAAGTATTAGTTTTGTTAAAAAGAAAGTTATATTCAAAATAAAGTATTTATTTGGTATCTTAAAACGGTACGATGATAAACTAAACCAATTCTAACGATTTGGCTTTCTAAACAACATGTTTTATTTATAAATAACATTTTTGTTTCGTTTCGCCGCAACGCGCAACCGTTAACAAACCTAGTATATATTGTCATTGAAGCTTGATGAATAGTAATTTTAATTTTATAATAATATATAGCTTTTTTATTATTATTTTTTTAATAAAATATTTTTAATTATTTTTCTTTTTCTAAAACCATATATTTCCTATACCCTTTTTTTAATAATTCTCTTTTCTTTTTTAGAACATATATTATCGATTAATTTGATACTTTAATATTACACGTTTATAACTTTTTCTTAAAACATAAGTACGTAGTTATGATTGATTTTTTCCCAGACATTCCGTTATAAGTTTTGTTAAAAACGAAATTGTACTTATAGTAAAGTATTTATTTGGTATCATAAAACAGTACGATGACAAACTAAACCGTTCTAATGGTTTAGCTTTCTAAACAACATGCTTTATTTTCAAATCATGTTTGTTTTACATTATCATTTGCTCGGTTTCGCCGCAACGTGCGACGACAAAAAACTAGTTATGATAACAAGAAAAGTTATGAAACTTATATATAAAATAAAGAGTTAAATGCCATTTTACTCCCTATGGTTTGGATTATTTTGTTAATTTGGTCTAAAGGTTTGAAACATTATTATTTTAGTGCAAATTGTTTCAAGCATTGCCCTTTTAATACACTGGGTTAACTACGTCCATTTTTTATGTTAGCTAGAAGGGTAATTCGAACCAACTGGGGTAGCTCAGTTGGCCACCGACACCCATATTCCAACACTTGGATCGTTGGGGTCTCGGGTTCGAGACGTGGCAACCCCACCTCTCTCGAACCCCAAGTGTTAGGAGGGTACTTGCCGCCAGGGATCCTTGTCGGGTGGTGAACTGGGAGGGGGGATCCCCTCCGCGGTCAGGGGTACCGTGCACCTACCCTTTTTTTAGAAGGGTAATTCGATCATTTTATATGGTCGAATTGTATTTCTAATTAACAGAATTACATTTAAAATGACCGAAATGCACTTCTAGTTAACAAAATAAAGGGATTGAGTTAACCTAGTGGACTAAAATGACAACGTTTAAAACAATTTGGACTAAAATGACAACGTTTTAAACCTTTGGACTAAACTGTCAAAATGGCCCATACCACAAGGACTAAAATAACATTTAACTATCCGCGCTCCGTAGCGGCTTTCACTTATTAGTTTGGTTCAATATGATAATAATACTCGATATAGCAAAAGGAAAAGATATGCCTAATAGGATATTGACACGTGTTATACATCGATCAAAATCGATAAAAACAAATATCGGTGCTGGTAATGATGTGCTTCGCCCGACATAGGTTCGGTTCATCGTGGAATTGGTACGTTACTGACACTCACTATTGTTTACAATAAAACAAAACTCAACCTTGAATACAATTCCGCTTTCTATGTTGTTTGTTAGAATCGGCACGGAGTTTATACCGATCACCATAAAAATAAATGTTGTTACCACTACTGAATTTGTTCAAAGGATAACGTTTTGTTTTGTCACGATAAACAACAAAAACAAAACAATTATATTTTACCTGTTTGATTTTGAATAAAACCTCTATTGAAACAATTAGCGAAATCAATTATATTTTACCTATTCGATTTTGAAAAAGAACAACTAAATGTGTGGTAACTTTGATAACACATACGTTTATGCTTCGATCACTTATACATAGACACTCACACTTTGGTTTCGAATTTTTTTTTTATCTCTAGACATAGATAAAAACAGCCACGTCGCATCAACATACTTGAAATTTTGTAAAATATTATATCTTAAACTTATAATAAAAAAACAACATACATATAAACTAAATATAATAATAAAAAAGTAAAATATTAATATATTATCTACCGTTCACCATCCTATGCTTTTATAGTAAAGATATAATGCATAACATATTGAAAATGTGTTATAGGATGAAAATACTTAATATAGTTATATATATTTTAGGCTTTGTAGTTTTTATAAAAGTGTTACAAATTTATAAAAGCATGTTTTTCAGTATGACCAAAATCCTCCTCTACTCTTGTAATATATTTTAGGTTTTTTAGTATTTTTAAAAGTGTTAGAAATTTATAAAAGCACGTTTTTCAGTATGACCAAAACCCTCATCTACTCTTATAGTTAGAGAATCATTACAATAATCAGATTGATACCACTTATTTGAGATACAACGACTCAATTAGTACTACTTGACAATATATTCCTACTACAAAAATTTAGTGCTAAGCTAAGTTACTACTGCACAATGGTAATTTACTATTGCTCGGTAGTAACTTACCACTAATAACCTACTTTCCACTAATGGTTAGTAATGTACTCTCATTTGTCACTACTTAACCAAGTTATCACATATCTTAGTTACCATTAATGATCACTACGAACTTACTACTCATAATTACCATGCAACTTTTTACCAGCTATGCGAAACCGAAGCAACATCCTATGATCATCGTGACCCATGTCCTAGGGGCTTTGTCTCTTACAACCCTGAAGTTTTCTTTGGGCTTTGTATCTTTTAACTTGTATAAGTGTTTATTATGATGTTTTCTTTGGTGTTTTAAGTAGATCTAATAATAGTATAATATTTTTGATGATGTTAAAATCACCAACGTAGATTTCACTTGTGCTAAGAAGAATATGTGTTTGATTGGATTAAGTGCATAGTTTCATAATATAAAGAGTGTGTTCTATTTCGCTATTTTTTCTCTATCAAGTGGATGGTCATGTGGTACATCAAATTTACTTTTCATATTATGTGATATCAGACGTGTTACATATTTTTCTTTAAAGTGGATTGATGCTAGCTTTTGAGCAAGTTTATTTTGTTTTTGTTTTTGTTTTGTTTTTATTTTTGTTTTTTTAATAAATAGTCATTGTACCCCTTGCCATAAAGAAGAAAGAAAAAAAAAATTAATTACCATTAATCTTCCACCAATTTCATGAAAATCCCTTATTTCGATCAAAACTAGGCTTTGCAGAATAAATTTTCTATATCGATCTAGAGATGAATTTTTGTGGTTTGATTTTTATGATGAATAACTTGATATTTTCAGTGAAATCATGTACGTGTAATGTAATATTTATTTCGTAATCAGTTATTCTACACATTCTTACCACATGTAAACATCTACCTTTACATAACTATTTATAACAACAAAATTTCATATTAATTTACAGAATTAATAATACTGATAAAAATCTATAAACATATACTAAAGAACCAGATTAAAAAAAAAAACAAACAAACTTAACCTGTGAAAATATTTACTTTGTAGTTGTTATAAGTTACTATTAAATTACTTGGCAATGAGGTAGTGGTAGAGTTGTTGGGGAAAAGCTTGATTTTCCTTGTGATCCAGGTTCGACTCTCACTCTCACCATTATTTTCTGCGGCATCCAGGTGAAGGGCGAATACGGGCGGCGCCGATTCGTCTTGGATGAGAGGCGGGGTTTTACTGATTATTCCACCGTCGTGCGTTCGGGCGGGTGGAGGTAGGGTTTCAGCGCATCTGTAAGAGCCAAGGGGCTGGCGGCGGTTGAGTAGTCGACCTTGACCACAGCGTCCGGTGTCACGATGGTTGGCACGTCATTCCTTGGCGTTAAAAAAAATTAAATTACTTAAACCAGTGATATCATTTGCTTAAACAAATATCTGTGATGAATAACTTTAAAATAAATTGTTAAATAAGAGTCTAATTTATTATTGATTTGTATAAAAATAACTTAGGCTAAACATAAAATAAGTTGGATAGTGAGTCGAAATATGGTTTTGGGCCTATTGGGCAGAGAACGTAAGGTTCATTATTTGTTATTGTGACTAGTGGAGCAAGCCTGCATGGCCCAAACCGATAAATCCGTTTGTTGTTTCTTTATCAAATCTTCTTCACATTAAATAGAGGTAGCCCAACCCAAAACCCACCCCAAAAACCAAAGATCGGTTTTCTCATTTCTGGTTATTAATACAATCACGATTCTGAGTTCATTTTGTTATGATTGGATATTATTATTATACTATTGTTCTGAGCGAGTTAGCCGTCACTTTTGGAGTAACTAAGAGAATTCACAATGGAACCCCTATATATTTGTGAGTGTGTGAGTTATATTATTAGGAATGATTGTTAGTGGGGAAAAAGAAAATTTTACTGTTTATTGTAAATATACGGGAAACATTATTCACCCCTGTAAATTCTTTGATATTTTTGAAAGTGGTTTTGAGTAGGGGAGAGAGAAAGTATAATGATAAAGGTATAAAATAATATTGTTTAATTGAAAATGAGAGGAAAAAATTAGTGATTTTTAGTATAATTATATGTATAAAGATAACAATTCCAAAGTGAATGCTCTAACTGTTCTTGGATGATCTAGTGCGTCGAAATCTGACGCTTACCAGAAACCTTGAATTATTGCAAACAACTTACCTTAAAAAATCTGGCATGGAAAAGTGGATAACCGTTGACTAAAATAGGTAACTTTGATCCATCCCAGTCATGACGTTGATTCTTCAGGCGACACCAGTCCGCTCCAGGGATTCTGATTTCCTTTACACTTACGACAACCATGACAAGTAGGGTGGTTGTTTCAACTGGTTCGAAGGTTAATCAAATGTGTGCGTTGTGTATCACACATACATGTCTATTTTATGAGTATTCCAAACATCATATCTAAATGCGGGTGTAAACTAGTTTTGGCTACTAGGTATTGTTAATTTATTTCATGATTACGTGGTTCTTTGATTTGGCCTTTGGTGTTATTTTTAAGGAATGCACTGTTGCTGCAATAGTGATATTGGGTTGTTGTTTCCACCACCATGTTAGTGCTTCTAGACATGTTCTGATTCTGTTTGGATTGTTGTTGTTCGATCATCATCATGGCATGTTTTTTTCTATTATTTTTCTCATAGTATCTAAACAACTTTCATGAGTGGTAAAATGGTGTTATTGAGCTTAGAAATCATGAATCTTGCAGTAAATGGTATAAGGATACCATCCTTATGTAGAGATATTGGTTTGCATTTTCATGGAGAATAATGTTCTTAAGAAATAAACAAAAGCATTTAAATTTATGGAAAATATAGTCTAATCTATGATGTCAAAGTGTTTAAATGACTTTGGTGTTATGAAGTGTTAATTGGTGCATTATGAGGTTTTGTTGTACTAGATTGTTAATTGGTTTTATTAGATTGTTAATTGGTAAATTGGTGCATTATGAGGTTTTGTTGTACTAGATTGTTAATTGGTAAATTGGTATAAAGAATGTATGAAATTTGCTTGGTAGAATCTTGAATGCACACAAGATTTTTGATGAAATGCTTTAATTTAGGAATTTTATAATTGTGGACGATTTTAAACAAAATTTTGGACTGCGACTCTATCCGGTTTCAGAATCCAACAAACCAAACCAGTTGAGCTGGGTGAGCAACAACAAAGAGAAGCTGGTTTTAGTGGCATGAACCAATTTTATATAAGTTCAAATTAACCGTTTAATTGCAAAGCCAAGCTATATTAATCTTAAAATGGCCCACTTCCTTTTGATTCAAACGGTTAGAAAAGTTTTTTCTCGGATAAAAGTTTTATGAGAGCATGCCATATGAAGGAACAAATTCCATGCGAGTCGACTGTGTTGCTAACGGGGGCTCACATGAGTTGTTTGATAAAGATGATGAGCTACATTTGGTCTAATGGATGAAATTAAGGAAAATGTGATGGTTGAAGCTAAAGAAGAAACAAGTCTCCTTGATGCAAAAACATAATCAGAACCGACATTCGTTGTCGAAGAAGAGAGGAATTTTACAATCTCTCAAGATAGTATTTTTAAATCAACTTTTCCATCTAACTTTGTTAAAAATTTTGCAGGATTTTTTCTAAAAGGATGCACCGTTGGGAGAAGTTAAGTTTGATGAGGATGAAAATACTAAAGAAATAGTGAGTTTATTAGAGATGTCTATAGAATCTGTCACACCACCAAAATCCACACGCGGAGTATCACCGCTTGGAGGCGTGACGTGACCAGGATCGAGCCACCAATCATATTGAACAACGTATTTTAGTAAATAAAACCAATCACAATACAATTGGTGACCAAAAGGAAGTTAACCAAGTTCAATTTAAACAGCGGAAGCATAAAAGTAAATCCAAAAGCATAAGTCCATAGTTTATAAGATAAAGTTCAAAACGCAAGTTTAATAAGTTCATAAGGATTTAAATAATAAGCACGGAACATAACAGTCCGTACACCACAACGACTCCTTCCTCGTGCAAGCTCCAAGCGTTTAGCGACCTGTAAGGCATGTAACAACGAGTCAACAACAAAGTTGAGTGAGTTCACGTTTGGTTGTTTAGTTTTAAGTTGTTTCTGAAAAAACGTGGTTTGACTTTCGTTGGCTTAATTGCCGTGGGGGTTACCCCGTAGTTGAAAGTATGTTTAACTAGTTCCTTTTTCATTACCCAAACCATAACCATAATCAGTGGGGGCTTTCCCCGTTTGAACTACTAGACGGTATGATATCGACTACTACGAACAATAGTTGTGCCCTACATCAGTGTCTATCATCACTGACAGTTTGCCATAGTCCAT
Source organism: Helianthus tuberosus (assembly GCA_030545235.1). NCBI lineage: Eukaryota > Viridiplantae > Streptophyta > Magnoliopsida > Asterales > Asteraceae > Helianthus > Helianthus tuberosus. Next base: position 11,704,767 of record CM060429.1, on the reverse strand, counting down.
TAGTACACGCCCGTCCGACCGGCACGGTGTGAGGTTTGTTAAACCTAATAGCGCTATTAACTAATGACCCGCTCGCCATTGGCCTCGGCGATTAAGTCGATATAATGAAGAGGGACTTATTGATAGAGTTTTGTCTAGCTAGTTTTTAAGGTTGTTGTCCAGCCCGAAGGAGGACGAACGTACGTATTCTGCACCAGGAGAATTCGTAGGATTAACAATGGCATCCTATTTATGTAGGATGGCCGTACATATCTTCCCAAAGGGATATGTAGATTTAGTTTTAAATTCTTTAACCCATTCCCAAACCACCAGGAATCCCATGCCTTGTAGAAAGTGTGAACTCACCTCGATTTGCTCGGTTAGGTTCTCAAATATAGCTAACAGTCAAGGTCGGTCAATCACGTCCTAATATGATTACCAGTTAGTCATTTAGTGACTTTCAAATAGCGCACAAAGTTCCTACACGTATCTATCACATAGCATGCATTACTTTAACTGTTTATGCCCATATATACTTCCCATCCATTCCCCACTCATAAACAAACATACGACAATGCACATATCACATATAACATGTTAGATCATTCACTGATAGCATACTCGACATTTAGACACGCAAATTACAACTTATGTCGTTTCAGCTTAAATATTCAAAACCGGGCTGTTTTCGGACATTTTAATAAAATAGTAAATTTATTCCAAAAATTCCCAAATTTTTACAGAATGTCTTAAACGTTCCATATTTTATTGTGTAAAAATATCGGGGTCCATTTTATTACTAATATTTTATAAAAATTCATTTTCCGGATTGAACTCAGATTTATCTTTTTCTGACCACAGTCCACGGAACAATTTATTAAAAATTCATCGTAAGTCCGATTTACGAAATTCCAGTTGGGTAATTACAAATGCATCGGTGGTCATCTACAGTACAAGTTTCATGATCTAACTCTACACAGAACTCAACTTATGACAGAAAACAAAACGCATATTTTCAGCAGAAAAATGCAGCTCTAGCTGCTGTTACGAAATGACGCTTTAAAAATAGTAAATGAAGTCAAAAAATTATGATTCCGGTGCCATTAGAAACGTATTTCATAGTAACATGTTTTAGACTCAAAATATCAGTTTTTCGTTGAGTTTATAACCTGTTTACAGCCAACTGAAGTTGGCTGTAAAACTTGGACATATTCTGTTTTCATTCTTTAACTTTATAACTTGTGTTCGATTGATTCCGTTAACATGTTTAGTGACCACAACAACATCAAACATCAATATTAACCAGCAAAACATCAGATAATCAACCAAGAATCATAACAACACAAGATTCACATGATTTACACATACATCTACTCTTTATCCAACATATTCATCTTACTTTCAAGTCTTTAAGTTATGACCTTGTGTGTTCTTGGTTTTTAGCTATTAAATCACTTATTAACCACTTTAAACAGGATCAAGAGGGTGTTTAGAATCACTTACAACTAGCTCAAGGCTAGGGAATAATCGAAGCGAAAACAAGGTGGTTAATAGCGATGTAGAGAGGTCCTTGTGATTCCGTAAGCACCGGGTCTCCTCGTATGAACTCTAACACACTTGTAAGTAGGTAAAATGGCTTGATCAAAATTTGAAAGTGGTGAGGTGATGCTAGGGAGGTTCGGCCAAGAGTATTGGGAGGGAGAGAGAGATGAGATTTTGAGAAATGTTTTGAATGAATGATAAAGTGACTTGAAGTTATATTTAAAAACCATGCATCCTCATTAACCAAAAGATCATGTGATCTCTAGATACAAGACACAAGAGAATAAAATATTCAAATGTGTAAGGGTGTGTCCCCTAAGGGGACCGATCGGTTAAGGGGGGGGGGGGGGGTGGGGCATTTGGTTGGATTTTAACCAATTAGGTGATCTAGTTAAGTTAGTTTAGTTAAGTGATTAATTAGTGTATTATGTGTGTTGTAATTTATAACGGGTGTTAGGGTATTCGGGGACCCTAACTGGCTCAGAAAAGGAAAAACAATGTTATTGGCAATATTTTTATGTTCCGGGTAAAGTCCGGTTGTTCGGTTGGATATTAATCCGTTAAAGTGCTAAATTAATCCGAAAAGTGTCATATATATATATATATATATATATATATTTTGCAACGTTTTTAATTTTTAACACTCAGGAAGTCATAACGGGCAATTTAATGACTTTTCTGTACACTACTAGTATGTTAACATGCACATGTAAGTATAACACAGATGTCAGAAAGCAGTTAAGTAATTCCATACAGTCGTCAAGCACTTTACTTATCATTAATGAATTGTACGGAATACATGTAAATTTGAGGGTTGTCACATTCTCCCCCTGTTAAGAGAATTTCGTCCCGAAATTTAGCACCTGGTCACTAAGGAGGCTAGTTAAGTTGCGTTGTTTTCCTGATTTTCCTGGGGTGTCACATCATCCCCCCGTTGATTTGGAATTTCGTCCCGAAATTCTGCAGTAGCTTCAGCCTCAGTAGTGGTTGCGTTTTTCTTAAACAGTTGGGGATACTTGAGTTTCATTTGGTCTTCTCGTTCCCAGGTATACCCTGGGCCACGACGAGCATTCCAACGAACTCGGACCAGATGTATCCTGGTACGCTTGAGGATCTTAACATCTCGATCCGTAATGTCTACTGGTTCCTCGACGAATCGCAGCTGGTCGTCGATTGTGAGTTCCTTGAGAGGAACTATGAGGGTCTCATATGACAGACACTTCTTCAGATTTGACACATGGAAAACATTGTGAACTCCGCTGAGTTCTTCAGGTAGATTCAACCTGTAGGCGACTTTGCCAATTTTTTCGGTGACTTCGAATGGTCCGACATAACGCGGATTGAGCTTGCCTCGTTTGCCAAAACGGACTACACCTTTCCAAGGTGAGACTTTGAGTAACACTCGATCCCCAACCTGGAACTCGAGTGGTTTTCTTCCCTTATCAACATAGCTTTTCTGACGGTCACGAGCTGCCGCCATTCGCTGTCGTATCTGAGCAATTCTCTCGGTGGTATCCACCACATGTTCTGGGCCAGTGATTTGGCTGTCACCAACTTCTGCCCAACAGAGAGGTGATCGGCATTTGCATCCGTACAATGCCTCAAACGGAGCGGCTTGGATGCTGGTGTGGTAGCTGTTGTTATACGAAAACTCCACTAGCGGGAGGTGCTTTTCCCAGCCATTACCAAAATCGATTACACATGCCCTAAGCATGTCTTCAAGGGTTTGGATGGTGCGTTCAGATTGCCCATCCGTCTGTGAGTGATAAGCGGTGCTCATATCTAATCGTGAGCCAAAAGACTTGTGCATTGCTTGCCACAGTTCAGAAGTAAAACGCGCGTCATGATCAGAAATGATAGAGGTTGGCACTCCGTGCCTTGACACTACTTCCTTTAGATAAATATCTGCAAGAGTAGAAAACTTATCCGTTTCTTTGATAGCCAGAAAATGTGCAGACTTGGTCAGTCGATCTACGATCACCCAAATGGTATCATTTCCGCGTTGAGATCTAGGTAGGCCGGTAACGAAATCCAAGGAAATTTGCTCCCATTTCCATTTCGGGATCTCTGGTTGTTGTAGTAGGCCTGATGGTTTCTGATATTCAGTCTTGACTCTCGCACAAGTCAAGCACTTACTGACGTAGGTTGCTATGTGGGCTTTCATGCCAGGCCACCAATACGTAGTCTTGAGGTCGTGGTACATTTTATCCGAACCAGGATGTACCGAATAACGAGACTTGTGCGCTTCGTCCATCACAAGCTCGCGTAAGTTTCCATAAAGTGGGACCCAGATGCGTCCTGTTACATAGTAAGCGCCGTCTTCCTTTTGTTCTAGTCGCTGCCTCAATCCTCGTAGGGACTCAGCCCTAATGTTTTCTACTTTCAATGCTTCAACCTGAGCATCGCGAATCTGAGCGGGAAGGTTAGATTGGATGGTAAGCTGTAGAGCACGTACACGCCTAGGTATGGTATCCTTTCGACTGAGGGCGTCGGCCACAACATTGGCCTTGCCCGGATGATATTTGATAGCGCATTCGTAATCATTCAAGAGTTCGACCCATCGGCGTTGTCGCATGTTTAACTCCTTTTGCTTGAAGATATGCTCGAGACTCCTGTGATCGGTGTAAATGGTGCACTTGGTACCGTACAGGTAATGTCTCCATATCTTAAGCGCGAAAACAACTGTTCCCAGTTCCAAGTCGTGTGTAGTGTAGTTCCTTTCGTGAACTTTAAGTTGGCGTGATGCGTAGGCAATGACCTTGTCACGTTGCATCAACACGCAACCAAGTCCTTGGATGGAAGCATCGCAGTAAACCACAAAATCTTCTGTGCCTTCAGGCAATGAGAGGATAGGTGCGCTACAAAGTCTATCTTTCAAGTGTTGAAATGCGGACTCCTGTGCATCACCCCAACGATAGGTGACACCCTTCTGAGTCAGTGAAGTGAGAGGTTGCGCAATCTTGGAGAAATCTTTGATAAACCTTCTGTAGTATCCTGCCAAACCCAAGAATTGGCGGATCTCTGTTGGTGTTCGGGGTGCAGGCCAGTTCTTGATCGATTCAACCTTAGATGGATCGACATGAATTCCATCCTTGTTTACCACATGGCCTAGAAAGTGGACCTCGCGAAGCCAGAAGTCACATTTCAAAAACTTGGCATACAACTGCTCTTTTCGAAGAAGTTCCAGCATAAGTCGTAGATGCTGCTCGTGTTCCTCCTGACTCTTAGAATAGATCAGGATATCGTCGATGAACACAATAACGAACTTATCTAGGTAAGGTTTGCATACTCGGTTCATGAGATCCATGAAGACCGCTGGTGCATTCGTCAGCCCGAATGGCATAACCAGAAACTCGTAATGGCCGTAACGAGTTCTGAACGCTGTTTTGGAGATGTCCTCCTCTCGGACTCTCAGCTGATGGTATCCCGATCTTAAATCAATCTTAGAGTAATAGCTTAACCCTTGCAGCTGGTCGAACAAGTCGTCAATACGTTGAAGAGGATAACGATTCTTCACAGTTACCTTGTTGAGTTCGCGGTAGTCGATACACATTCTGAAAGTACCATCTTTCTTCTTCACAAACAAGACTGGAGCTCCCCAGGGCGAAGAGCTAGGACGTATGAAACCCCTTTTCCAAGAGTTCTTGTAGTTGCGTGGACAGTTCTTCAAGTTCTGATGGAGCTAGACGATAAGGTGCTCGAGCTATGGGCGCTGCTCCAGGAGCTAGCTCGATTTGAAATTCAACTTGACGGTGAGGCGGAAGACCAGGTAATTCCTCAGGAAATACCTCGAGAAAATCGCGCACAATAGGAATGTCCTCAATTCTCTTCTCTTCCATTGATGTGTCCGTAACGAGTGCTAGAATTGCAGTGTGGCCCTTTCGCAAACACTTCTGGGCCTTAAGGAAAGAGATGATGCCTTCGACAGCACCACTCTTGTCACCACGAATCACGAGAGGTTCTTCACCAGAATGAGGAATGCGGACGATTTTCTCCTTGCAAGCAATCTCCGCTTGATGGTGAGATAACCAATCCATCCCAATAACAACGTCGAAACTACCTAGAACGATAGGGATAAGATCGATAGAGAAAGTCTGACCAGCTAAGACGAGGCTACAACCTTTAACTATGTGTGTGGCTTCAAGACTTTTACCGTTGGCTAGTTCTACCATGTGTTTGGTGTTCAAAAGTGTTGGAGTTCGCTTAAGCATTTGACGAACTTTTAATGACACGTAACTAGTATCGGCACCCGAATCGAATAAAACAGTAACAAAGAAATCATCCAGAAGAAACTTACCCATCACAACGTTGGGATCGTTCCTTGCATCACCTTGACCAATCACGAAGGCACGACCTCGGGCGCCATTGCCATTATTGTTACCCCCGTTGTTGCCTCCATTGTTGCCTCCATTGTTGTTCCCATTGTGGTTCCCGTTTCCTTGGTTGTTGTTGTTGTTCTGTTTCCGGTTCAACTGGGGACAGTTTCTCTTAAAGTGGCCTTCAGCACCACACTGATAGCATTCCTTGTTACCCTGCTGTTGCTGTTGGTTCCGTGGGGCTTGTGGCTGTTGTTGCAGATTCTGATTCGCAGGACGTGAGCTCCTGCAATCTCTGGCTTTATGTCCAAGCTTGTTACATCTCTGACAACGATCCTTGTTGCACGGCCAGCTGTGGTGCAAACTACATCGTTTTCACTTAGGGTGATTTCCCCTGTATCCACCCTGACCTTGTTTTCCAGAAAACTACTGCCTGGGGCTCCGGTGTTCGTCTGTCTTTCGCCGCTGGGGCTGGGACTGAACTGGAGTGGAACCCCTGCCCGAATTTCCATCCCACTTGCGCTTGTCACTGCTGGGAGCACCAGTAGCAGTAGTGCTAACACGCTTGGGCAGCTTGCCCTCTTCCACCGCCTGATCGGTGAGTCGGTGCGCCAAACGAATGACTTGCTAGATTGTGGAAAGGTTGGCCTCCATTACAGACCCTTGGATTTCCGGAACTAAGCCTCTGAGGTATAGCTTGATCAGTCTAGATATGGGTCGTGACAAGTTAGGACATAAGTCAGCCAAGTTGTTGGACCTCTTTGTGTACGCCTCAATTTCTGATCCTTCCATCTTCAAACCATAATACTCTGTTTCAAGTTCTAGGATGTCATCCAGGTGGCATAATTCTTCCTTAATCAAATCCTTGAAGTCGCTCCAAAGGTTGGCATTCGCGTCTGCCAATCCGAGCATCTGGACTTGTGTGTTCCACCAAGAATACGCTTTCCCTTGCAACATGCTGGTAGCGTACTCTACTCGTTTGCTGGCAGGGCTTTCACTCTCTTCAAATGCATATTCGATTCTTCAGATCCAGTGCAGAAGGCCGATTGCCCCTTCAGTGCCGTCGAAAGTGGGAGGTTTGCATTCCAGGAACGCCCTGAAGGTGCCCATGCATGTTGGATAGTGCATAGGTTGACTCCTTGATTGGGTTGCTAAGGCTTCAGCAATCCGTTCGTTAATCAAGGTCGTCAGCTGACCCTGGGTTATGTCGAGACGTCCACTCATGATCTTCACGTCGAAGGAACTCACGTAAGAAAGGTGTCGCAAAGTGCGTATGTGTGGAGTGACAGAAGAGAGTAAGCACACAAGGTTCAAATAGCAATTATCACATTAACTAATGCATGTCATGAACAATGTACCATGTAACTAACAAGTAGGTAACATAAATCGTATAACCTAGAATGTTGAGTCTTGCACGTGGAGCGAAGCGTCGTTGTGGATCGTTGAGCACTGTACAGGTTATAGTCTGGTTTTATCAAAAAGCTTTTCCCCTTTTTAAAACCAAGTTCACTATAACCAATGGCTCTGATACCAATCTGTCACACCCCCAAAATCCACACGCGGAGTATCACCGCTTGGAGGCGTGACGTGACCAGGATCGAGCCACCAATCATATTGAACAACGTATTTTAGTAAATAAAACCAATCACAATACAATTGGTGACCAAAAGGAAGTTAACCAAGTTCAATTTAAACAGCGGAAGCATAAAAGTAAATCCAAAAGCATAAGTCCATAGTTTATAAGATAAAGTTCAAAACGCAAGTTTAATAAGTTCATAAGGATTTAAATAATAAGCACGGAACATAACAGTCCGTACACCACAACGACTCCTTCCTCGTGCAAGCTCCAAGCGTTTAGCGACCTGTAAGGCATGTAACAACGAGTCAACAACAAAGTTGAGTGAGTTCACGTTTGGTTGTTTAGTTTTAAGTTGTTTCTGAAAAAACGTGGTTTGACTTTCGTTGGCTTAATTGCCGCGGGGGTTACCCCGTAGTTGAAAGTATGTTTAACCAGTTCCTTTTTCATTACCCAAACCATAACCATAATCAGTGGGGGCTTTCCCCGTTTGAACTACTAGACGGTATGATATCGACTACTACGAACAATAGTTGTGCCCTACATCAGTGTCTATCATCACTGACAGTTTGCCATAGTCCATTAGTACACGCCCGTCTGACCGGCACGGTGTGAGGTTTGTTAAACCTAATAGCGCTATTAACTAATGAACCGCTCGCCATTGGCCTCGGCGATTAAGTCGATATAATGAAGAGGGACTTATTGATAGAGTTTTGTCTAGCTAGTTTTTAAGGTTGTTGTCCAGCCCGAAGGAGGACGAACGTACGTATTCTGCACCAGGAGAATTCGTAGGATTAACAATGGCATCCTATTTATGTAGGATGGCCGTACCTATCTTCCCAAAGGGATATGTAGATTTAGTTTTAAATTCTTTAACCCATTCCCAAACCACCGGGAATCCCATGCCTTGTAGAAAGTGTGAACTCACCTCGGTTTGCTCGGTTAGGTTCTCAAATATAGCTAACAGTCAAGGTCGGTCAATCACGTCCTAATATGATTACCAGTTAGTCATTTAGTGACTTTCAAATAGCGCACAAAGTTCCTACACGTATCTATCACATAGCATGCATTACTTTAACTGTTTATGCCCATATATACTTCCCATCCATTCCCCACTCATAAAAAAACATATGACAATGCACATATCACATATAACATGTTAGATCATTCACTGATAGCATACTCGACATTTAGACACGCAAATTACAACTTATGTCGTTTCAGCTTAAATATTCAAAACCGGGCTATTTTCGGACATTTTAATAAAATAGTAAATTTATTCCAAAAATTCCCAAATTTTTACAGAATGTCTTAAACGTTCCATATTTTATTGTGTAAAAATATCGGGGTCCAGTTTATTACTAATATTTTATAAAAATTCATTTTCCGGATTGAACTCAGATTTATCTTTTTCTGACCACAGTCCACGGAACAATTTATTAAAAATTCATCGTAAGTCCGATTTAAGAAATTCCAGTGGGTAATTAGAAATACATCGGTGGTCATCTACAGTACAAGTTTCATGATCTAACTCTACACAGAACTCAACTTATGACAGAAAACAAAACGCATATTTTCAGCAGAAAAATGCAGCTCTAGCTGCTGTTACGAAATGACGCTTTAAAAATAGTAAACGAAGTCCAAAAATTATGATTCCGGTGCCATTAGAACCGTATTTCATAGTAACATGTTTTAGACTCAAAATATCAGTTTTTCGTTGAGTTTATGACCTGTTTACAGCCAACTGAAGTTGGCTGTAAAACTTGGACAGATTCTGTTTTCATTCTTTAACTTTATAACTTGTGTTCGATTGATTCCGTTAACATGTTTAGTGACCACAACAACATCAAACATCAATATTAAGCAGCAAAACATCAGATAATCAACCAAGAATCATAACAACACAAGATTCACATGATTTACACATACATCTACTCTTTATCCAACATATTCATCTTACTTTCAAGTCTTTAAGTTATGACCTTGTGTGTTCTTGGTTTTTAGCTAATAAATCACTTATTAAACACTTTAAACAAGATCAAGAGGGTGTTTAGAATCACTTACAACTAGCTTAAGGCCAGGGAAGAATCGAAGCGAGAACAAGGTGGTTAATAGCGATGTAGAGAGGTCCTTGTGATTCCGTAAGCACCGGGTCTCCTCGTATGAACTCTAACACACTTGTAAGTAGGTAAAATGGCTTGATCAAAATTTGAAAGTGGTGAGGTGATGCTAGGGAGGCTCGGCCGAGAGTATTGGGAGGGAGAGAGAGATGAGATATTGAGAAATGTTTTGAATGAATGATAAAGTGACTTGAAGTTATATTTAAAACCATGCATCCTCATTAACCAAAAGATCATGTGATCTCTAGATACAAGACACAAGAGAATAAAATATTCAAATGTGTAAGGGTGTGTCCCCTAAGGGGACCGATCGGTCAAGGGGGGGTGGGGCATTTGGTTGGATTTTAACCAATTAGGTGATCTAGTTAAGTTAGTTTAGTTAAGTGATTAATTAGTGTATTATGTGTGTTGTATTTTATAACGGGTGTTAGGGTATTCGGGGACCCTAACTGGCTCAGAAAAGGAAAAACAATATTATTGGCAATATTTTTATGTTCCGGGTAAAGTCCGGTTGTTCGGTTGGATATTAATCCGTTAAAGTGCTAAATTAATCCGAAAAGTGTCATATATATATATATATATATTTTTGCAACGTTTTTAATTTTTAACACTCAGGAAGTCATAACGGGCTATTTAATGACTTTTCTGTACACTACTAGTATCTTAACATGCACATGTAAGTATAACACATATGTCAGAAAGCAGTTAAGTAATTCCACACAGTTGTCAAGCACTTTACTTATCATTAATGAATTGTACGGAATACATGTAAATTTGAGGGTTGTCACAGAATCATTGGAAGAGATGGCTCAATTAAAAGAGGTAACTACCAAATCTGAGTCTGAAAACGAGTCTAAATTGAAACTCACAAAATGTCATCCTTGTGAGAAATGCATTGAAAAGGATGCAAATTACAAAAGGTTGAAAGAGCATACACAAAATATGCTAACCGATCTGCAATCTCTTCAAATAGCTTATAATAAATAGCAATATGCTAAAAAATGGTTCATTGAAGAAATGAGAAAAGGTCAAAAGACAAATGAACTTTTACAAGCAACTGTTTTAGAAAATCAAGAAGCAATTGAAGAAATTAAAATTGAATCTAAAAGAGTTGATAGAAAATTGAAAAGTTATGTGACGACGTCACATATTTTGATCATATCATCCCCAAACCAATTAAAAAAGATGAAAAAACTAGGGAAGACATATATGGTCAAGGAAATCGAGATATCAGGTACAATAGATGTCCACTTCCAATTAATAACAATTATAAAAAAAATCTCTGAAGGTTGTTGTTAAAACACCATTGGTAGCTGACCCAAAAGATATTTTACCCGAAACCATCGATATTCCTTTTGAGAAGTCGGAAAACAATTCCAATAGTTGTGATGAGAACGCATGTCCGTGGTTGAAAAAGTTTTTGAACAAGAAATATTTGAGAGTTCAGATTGTGAAAAGAAAAAGGTTAAAACAAGCACATTTCATCAAAGAATCGTAAATATGTGCATGAAAACCATACACTGAAATATTTGTGACAACTTGTACGCGTGCTAATTGCTAGTTACGTGTAGGACTTACGTGAAATGCACAAACAACCTCTAATATTCTTGGCAACCATAATAGGACGTGGTTGACCATTCTAGCTCGTATACTCTTAATCTGCTGATCTAATCTAAGGTGAGTTCACACATTACTAAAAGCATGCATTCCCGGGTATTGGGAACCACACTATCCCTGGATTGCCTTATATTCCTAGATTGGAATACTACTAATTAAATACCGCTGTTTACATTTCATGTCTTTAGCGTACTAAACGAACATCTTCTGTAAGTCCTCACACATCATACCAATTAGTTGCCGGGTTTGGCAAGCAGGGTATAGTTGATAGCGCTATTAGGTTCGACAAACCTCACACTGTGTTGGGAGCCGGGCGTGAACTATTGACCTTGACACTTTTATCAATAATGATAGACATTGATACGAGGCACAACAACATACAACAGTCAAGTTTTCGGTACTACACAGTTTAGTAGCTTAACAGTGGGTTAGCTACACATGACATGTTTTAATAAACTAAAGTATTTGAATGAACTTGTTTTTGCAATCAAACGGAATAATGTGAACTCGCCAATTTTATGTTGATACACTATTGCATGCTTTGCAGGTCGTTAGGTACAACTCTGGGCGGGCATTGCAATCGGCTGGAGTGTGTGGTTCGTTAAAGCCTTATGTTTCGATCATTTATTAAACTTGTGGTTTTAAGTTTTTGATGGGTTTTACATTATTTTTCCGCTGCAACATAAACTGGGTTTTGGACATTTAAACTTTATCGCTAGTCATGTTTTTAGTGGAGTTTTTATAATTTAAATGGTTGGTTCAACATGATTAGTGGCTAGATCCTGGTCAGTCGCACGGCTCACGGTAAAACCCCGCATGTGCATTTTGAGGGTGTGATAGTTTGTATATATGTACCATTTGAAAATAAAAAGGAATGAGAAAAAATGTTGCAAAATATCTAGTTTCTTCATCTATGTTCTTTAGAGCCAAACCCACTCAACGGGTCTATCACTTGTGAGATTGACCATCTTGAATCGGTCTACTCACATTGGTGCTTTCATTCACGAACTCACCCATGGAGTTCCATCTCCAACTAAGCCTAAGTGTTACTCCCCTGTTCGTTTAATGAACCGAATAACAAAACCCATCCACCAGAAAAACCACTCATGTGCCTTGGGTGACGTCATCCTTGGAGCCATCATATGCATTAATTTAGGAACCCATGTTCACGTTTGTTTTTCCTATATATATGTACCTCTTGGGAATAAAAAGGAACGAGAAAAAATGTTGCAAAATATCTAGTTTCTTCATCTATGTTCTTTGGAGTATAACCCACCCAACATGTCTATTACTTGGGAGATTGACCATCTCGAATTGGTCTACTAATAATCTAGGTAATCTTCTGAATTGCAGGAAGATAACCTGATATACATTGTTAATGTGACGGTTAGCGAAGTTAAGAATTTGGCGGAACAACCGTCATTGCCGATAATTTTTTATTAAAAATATAATACATGGTTTACAATCATAATAAACATAATAACGAGTCAATTAACCTAATATACGAATAATGTACATAGCATACATACTAGATTAAGTTTACAGTTCAATATATACACGTTGTTGCCATTCTCATCATACACGCTTTCTTGAATTCCATTAAAGTTACTAACTGCTTGATCAAACGACATGGTTTCAACATTTTCTATCTGCCCAATAGAAGCTAAGATTGGCATAAATCTTATCGGCAGGAATTAAATATCATCCTAACCAGTACTTTGGTTTCAAGTGATTTTTTGTGGTTAGTGTTGGGCACTACTTAGAGACATTTTGATGATCACTCAGGTATCGCGACTTTAATGGGATTAATTCACTGTCCTCGTTAGACCATGACTTTGTGTCATGACTTCTTCAACCTCCGGTCAGCTCAGAAGTTGGAGTTTCAAATTCTATTCAAACCAATTTGTGGTCTCCGGCTCCGGGTCGATCGGTTATGAACCCCAATCTCTTTGCCACATTATGTTGGAAACAATTGTTATAAAGCATAAACACTAACACAAAGATTTTAGTTGGTGGACAATCTTATACCGCTTTTCTGATTTTTCTAAACTCAAAAAGCTATCAATTTCAATGGCCAAACATCTATATTCTATACAAACTGACATTTTTGAATAACCCCATCCATCTTTATTCCATGAGTCGGGTGTCACTCTCAGCACTCGTTTTCTTTTCTGAATTCTCTCCTTTTTTATTTTCTGCATAAGGACATTCAACTAGACATTTAGCTTCTCCATTCACACAAATATTACCTTTTCCCATGTTGATAAATTCCATTGTACTTTTTGTGCTCAAAAGTATATAATCTTGAATCATTTCTTCTGTAATTTTCTTGTCTTCTTCAATAGGCAGCGGCATATGGTTATTCTGTTGAACAAAATAGGAACAATCCATGAATTTCTAAGGATACCATTATGGTGAAGCCAAAAATTTGTATCTAACATTTGCAACACATCTAACCGTGTCAAACCATTAATACACGCATGCCTTTTCAATAATATTAAGAAAGGTCCCTACAAAACACCATCCAAATAGGAAGTTTAATAGGCCTCCGTACTAAAATAATTAAGAAATGTATATATAATCCGGAAGCTTAACTCATATTATGTGTCCACAAATTATTGTTTTTGGTGGGTGCAATTGGGTTATGTTCAAGCGAAATTTTGATAAAAATGGCTTTGTGTTAATGATAATATTTTGTCCACATCGTTATCCCATTAAACAAGAAATGCACAGAGAAACATAGTTGTTAATGGCAATAGTGACAAATAGCGATTAGGTAACTATTTCCTACATTGCAAATAGTGATAAATAAGCGGCGGCTATTTTATAAATAACCATACGAAAGAAAACAATTTATTTTTTATATGTATATCATATAAAATACCTTAATATATATGCTATTTTACTTGCATTTTTTTTAACAAAAACCCTAGTAATGAGCTTAATTTAAAATGGGTTTTAGTGTTTAATGAGGTTTAAATAAATAAAATGTTAACGGGTTTAAGCGTTTAACAATGGATATAGATTTTTTTTAAAAGACTGTATATATAAAAGTATTCGGTCCTGGGGAATTCCTGCCATGGGTCGTCGTCCAGCCCACCCCACCCACATTCCACTCGGCTCTGCGCAGTTTCAATTAACACTTTTTTTTTCTTTGGATATGCTTATGAAGAACATAGAGCAGATCTAAGAGGTAGTTCAATAAAATCTCATAGTTGTAAAGTTTAACATTACCATGTGCAATTGAATGGCATGGATCCTTGCTATGAACTGTCAACATGTTATGAATGATTAACACATGCGTTCTAATTCAATTCCCTCCATGATGAAACCTGTAACAAGTAAGTGTGCTATATTCATAACAACATTCAAAGCTTACCATAAAATCAAAACCGAGTTCTCATCACACCAAAAAACACAAAATAAAGAAGAAAATTGAATTAAGGAATCAAGAATTAAAGAGTGCTTACCTTGAGATGGCGTTGCTTTTTTTCCCTTGCAGTGAGATCCAAACGTTTCCGATTATGGTTGTCGACAGAGACAGACGTAGTAGCCGCGGCCGAAGACCAGTCTAATGAGATAACATAAGGATAATTAGGTTTATGATTGTGCGTGTAGTAGGGTTCGATATTTTTTATTTATATTATTGGACTACGTAAGAAAAAAATCTTTGTTTTGGGCCTATGGCCCGTTCAATTCTAAAATAGTAAAAGAAATGAAAAAACTAGAAAGTTTGGTGATTGAGATTTGAACTCAAATCTCCAAAGCAATATATGTAATAATCTTTATATTACATATATATTTTGCTTAAATGGGGCCTAAAAGATTTGATGATCCAAGCCTAAGCCTGAGAAGTACCCCTCGAATAAATTATAAAACCCAAACTTAACAAAGAAAAAAAGTAAAATGCCAAAATGGGCCTAAGTTTAATCCATTTTTGTCACTTTAGTCCAAAAAAATGCAACTTTTTTGTATCTGGTCCATAAGGTTTATTTTTGTTGACATTTTCATCCGATTGGCAAATTGGGTTAGAATTTCCTGTTAACTTCTCCCGTTTTATGTCGTTTCCTTGTTTAATTAAAATATATTATGGCATAAAATGGTGATTATATCCTTAGTTTAAATGAGTAACCCGATAAAAAAAGAGAAATTAACAGAAAATTCTAACCCAGTTTATAAATTGGATGAAAGTAAAAACAAAAATGAAACCTCAGGACCAGATACTAAAAGTTTCATTTTTGAACTGAAGTGAAGTAACCAAAATTAGGGACCATTTTGGCATTTTACTCCAAAGAAAAATCTAAACACAACACCCTAACTAAAAAGATTACTAATTACACAAATATTTAAGATCTCCTTAAGCAGGCGCTAATAAATGCCATAATTTTGCCTCTTAAACGACTATGTGATTTAGTATTTGCTAGTACTCAAACTACAATGTCAATATCTTCTTGTATGCAACTTTAATGATAGTAATTAGTTATCAAAACAATTAAGATACAAATTAAATTGCAACTCTTTTCTATCCATGCAATTCAAAGTAAGCATTTTTGCTAACCTTTTTATGTGTTGCAAGGTCGTTTTCCAACTTTTTCACTATTCACATCTAGGGTTAGGATATAATAGGAAGTTTATTTCACTAGGAAGGATAGGAAGCAATCATGATCTTCCAATTGCACAATTAACGGTAGAGATTAAAATCAAATAAAAAACTGTCATTTAAACACGTTCTCCGGGCATTCAAGGGTATTATCTTCAAATTCCAAATATAACCGCTGTTCAATATACACAGAAACGCTTCGAAAAAAAGTTCATTACGTTTTACACTTCCATTGAACGAACACACACATATAGAAATTTGAGAAAATCAAACTCATTGAAGTTCATGGCGTCATCGAGAGATAATTTGAAGGTTTACCTTCGAGCATCTGAAAAGAAATCTGTATATCGAAAACCCTAAATCATCGAAGAAGCCAAAAACATCAACAGTTGAAGAAAACATTGATCAACATGGAAATATTAGCCGAAAATCAACATTGAAACAACAAACTAATAGAAAACGCAAAGAGATTTCTGATAATGGTATATTTTTGTTAGTGCACTACGTCTATTGACTTCGTCTTGTATCATGTAATAGTATAGGATAGGATTTTCGGTGTCCGAGGTGCAAGAAACAAAGTTTAGTGGGTTTACATGAGGTTCCCTTTGAAAGTGACATGTGACATGTTCAAAGGAAACCAGATCAGACAGGTTTCGTTTGAACTTGTCATGGTCAGTTTCAGTAGAAACCTCCACCACTATATATAGGGCACTTGTCATTTCATTTGGAAACACTTCAGGATTTGTAACGAAGTGCTGCCGAAATCTGTTCAGGTTGTAATTAGTGTTATAATTAGAGGGGGCAATCTTGACCCAAAGCCTTCCAAGTGGGTCAATTTGGGTTGCTTTTAAAATTATATGGGTTGGTTTGGGTAAGATATTTTAACTAAATGGGTCATAATGGGTCAGTTGAAATTCCATCTTGTTATTTTCGGGTCAAAGCGGGTCGACAACATTAAAGAAATGGGTCGATATGGGTTAGTGTCTTAAAGAAACGGGGCGGGTTTCGGATCGGAATGGGTTTCGAGCCGGCACAAGTATCTGCACGAGACGGGTTACAACACGAAACGGGTTTTGGATCGGAACAGGTTCAGTTCAAATTGAGTTTCGGGCCGAGTCGGGTTTCGGCACGACGCAGGTTTTGGATCGGAACGGGGTCGGGTTTCTGGCCGGCACGAGTTTCCGAATGAGACGAGTTTCGGTTCGGGACGAGTTTCGTACCGTTTCGACCAGTACCGTTTCGACCAGTACCGTTTCGACCCGAACCGTTTCGACGCGCACCGTTTCGACGCGCACCGTTTCGACGCGCACCGTTTCGACGAGCACAGTTTCGACGCCCACCGTTTCGACGCCCACCGTTTCGACGCGCACCGTTTCGACGCGCACCGTTTCGACGCGCACCGTTTCGACGCGCACCGTTTCGACGCGCACCGTTTTGGCGCGAACCGTTTCGGCGCGCACCGTTTCGGCGCGCACCGTTTCGGCGCGCACCGTTTCGACGCGCACCGTTTCGACCAGTACCGTTTCGACGCGTACCGTTTCGACCAATACCGTTTCGACACGTACCGTTTCGACCAGTACCGTTTCGACACGTACCGTTTCGAATCGAACCGTTTCGACCTGTACCGTTTCGACAGGAACCGTTTCGACGCGTACCGTTTCGGCCCGCACCGTTTCGAAGCTAGGAGTTTGATATGAAGAGACTTTTATACGAAGCCAGTTTGATACGAAGTAACATTGGTATGAATCCAGCTGATTGTT
Source organism: Helianthus tuberosus (assembly GCA_030545235.1). Classification (NCBI taxonomy): domain Eukaryota; kingdom Viridiplantae; phylum Streptophyta; class Magnoliopsida; order Asterales; family Asteraceae; genus Helianthus; species Helianthus tuberosus. The sequence continues at coordinate 11,687,257 of CM060429.1, read as the reverse complement.
TGGTACTCAGTCATTATACGAACCCCGAAATTAGACTTCGTACAAAGCAGGGATACACAATCTGCAGTTCAATATACACAGAAGTTCGAATTGGATATTCAGTGTATCTGTGAATCAGTCACTGCAGTGTTTGTCCGCTGATCCTAACCCAACAGTATTTTACGAACTTGAAGTAACAATTCAGTTTGATACGAATCCAGAACGATTACGAATCTGTTACTGAGAACCTGGATTCCATTTGTTACGATTTAAGTTCATCACGAATTTGCAGTTGTTATTTGCTGAAATTTGCAGCTGTTATTCGCTGAAATTTGGACAGATTTTAGTTCGGTTGCAGAATTAAAGGTTGATTTGTTGCAGTTCACTGCATAATTTGACGCAAAAACACGTTCACAAAACCACGATCACGAAACCACGATTTAAATACTGGTGCATAATTTGTTGCAGTTGATTTGTTATATTCGGAAAATAGTGGGGACAGTCACAATCACGAAACCACAGTCTAAATAGGTTTTATAGATCTGCACGTGTTTAATAAAATTCATCCGCAGAATTTTTCGCTCAGAATTTTGTCGTTTAGTCGCTGCAGATTAGACATTCGCTGCAGATTGGTTATATACACATCTGATTGGTTATACGAATCAGGAGAGTACAAGTTATACGAATCGAGATTTTGCACATCCGGTACAAAGTTATTCGCAGAAATTATAAGCCGAAAAAAAAACTGAAATACTGACCCAAAAAAAAAAAAAACTGACCCGATCCGACCCGAAACCCGTTCTGACCCGGACCCGACCTGACCCGAAACCCATTCTGACCCGGACCCGTTTCGACCCGAACCAAAACAACCCTTTTTATAATTGACCCGTTTTGACCCGACCCGTTTTGACCCGAACCCGTTTTGACCCATGACCCGACCCGACCCGATCCGACCCGTTTGCTAGGTCTAGTTATAATCAATCAAAGTGACAGATTTAAGAGTATCAAGCTGTTTTCACGTCCGTTTCACTGATTCCGCCTTTGAATCGGATTTAAAGCTCTTCTGATTGACTCGTTTGGGTTCAACAACGATCCTACAAGTGGTATCAGAGCTCAGGAAGAAGAGTTTAGCTTGATATCATCTATTTTCTGACTTCTACACCTTCTTTCTTCAATTGAACGAGATTTCACGGTCCAAATTGGTTCAAATTTTCACAGTGCACTCGGAATTGGACATAGACAAACCCTTGAAAGTTTCATGTTAAAATACGGACTAAAAATGGACAAAATTGGACAAAAACTAGGTTTCTATTGAACGAACACTACAGGTTTCATTTGAAACTGACAGGTTTCGTTTGAAATTATCAGGTTTCTATTGAAGGTTAATCAGGTTTCTTTTGAACATCAGATTTCTCTTGAAAATTCCATCAGGTTTCTTTTGAACATCAGGTTTCTTTTGAAAATTCCATCAGGTTTCTTTTGAACATCAGGTTTCTCTTGAAAATTCCATCAGGTTTCTTTTGAACATCAGGTTTAGCTTGAATCAGGTTTAGTTTGAATCAGGTTTAGTTTGAATCAGGTTTAGCTTGAATCAGGTTTAGCTTGAGTCAGTGCTTTAGCTTGAATCAGGATTGGAGTGTTTTTGCTTAAAATCTCAGTTTGCTTGAAAGTGAAAATTCTGAGTCGAGATCATTTCACGACAACCAAGTGTCAGTGTATTTCAGATTATTGGATATAGTTTAAACTGATTGAGTTTGTTTGATTGTTCAGGTGATTGAAGATGTCAAACAGTGAGGTTGATCCTGATAGATTTTGGAAAGCAGATTACGCAAGATGGGAAATCGGAAAACTCAGTGAACCATTCAAAGAAGCTCAGAGAGCTAAAAGATGGAATGAAGAGTTGGAATGTTACATGGATCCACGGGGTAATCCAGTTGTTGACCCATCAAAAGTGGATTTCGAAGCTGTAACAAATTTGGTTCCAAGGCAGGCTACTTTCAACACACGAAGGTTATCTGATAAAACATATTTGCCTGATTTGGAGAAGAAGATTAGAGAAGTTTGTGAAGCAAGTCTACCGAAGGTGGTAGAGATGAAGAAGAGAAAAGAAGAAGAATTGAAGAAGATGATTGAAGAAGTAAAGGCTGTTGCGAAGACTGCTGCTGAAGAGGAACAGAAAGCTGAAGAAGAACAGAAGAATGAAGAAGCTCAGAAAGAAGAAAAAGAGGAAGTTCAGAAAGCTGAAACAGAAGAATCAGTGCTGAATGAGACTGAGGTTAGAAAATCTTCTGAATTACCGAATGTTGAATTGGTTGATGAAAATGAAAACAAGTGCAGGAATTGCATAGAAATGTGCAAAGCCTGTACTAAAAAAGATGACATTATAAAAGTAAAAGAAATTGAATCAACCAAATTTGAAAATGTTTTCAAAATAAAATGTAAAGAAATGGTTGAAACAGAAGAAATGTTGAAATTAAAAGTCGAAAAGCTAACACAGAAGTGTCAAGATCTTGAAAAAGATAATGATGTTTATAGACAAATGTGTTCAGCAAAATGTGTCGATTGTGTTGAAAAAGAATCTAAATTTCAAGATTTACAAAAACAGTATGATTCTTTAAAGTGGTCGAATCAGAGAGTACAAGAAGCTTATGATACTTTGAAAAGCCAAGTCAAAAGTTTTGATCAAAGACTGTCAGAAACTTTAGTCACTAAAGAAATGTATGAAAGAAAGTTTAAAGAAAAGCAAATTGAATTAAACAAATGTGTTGATGAAATTGCTAATCTTAAACAAGTCTTGGCTGAAAAAGAAAAGGTTGTTACAAAACTTCAAAGTTATCATAACTCTTCGTACATTCTTGAACGCACTTTCAACATCACACCAGATGACAAAGATACTGAAAATTGCAAAAAGGGTATTGGTTCAGAATTTCATCAGGTACCACCACCATTGAGAAACAATTATACTTTTTATGATGAGGAAAAGGTGGCAAAGGGTTTGAACATAGCTGACCAGTTACCTGAAAGTATCGATGTGACTTACTCCAAATCTGATGATGCTAATGATTCAGAGGTGGTAAGTAAGGTTGTTGAAAGTGTTTTGAAAGATGAGTATACAAAAGGTAAGTCTGAATCACAGGATGAAGATGAAGGAAATCTTTATGATGGTTATCTGAAAAACACAAAATCCGAGAAAAATTTGAATGATGATTCAAAAGGATTGGTTTATACCATGATTGGATCGGACAAATTATTCTTAGATGTTGTATTCCCGATTCAGAATGTGATTTTAGAAAAGGTTGATAAAGTTTTCAAAATGGTTGAGATTGAGAAGTCTGAGATTCCAAAGTTTGCTGGTAAAGGTCATAAATCTTTTTATAACAAACCTAGTTTTAAGAAGAAAAACATGAAGGATGGTTTGGGTTATAAAAAGAAACGGAATTGGAATCAAAGTAAAAAACCAAATTTGCAACAAAAGATGAGTTTTGTTCAAGGGAAAAGCTTGAAAGAAGAGGAAAAACTCAAAATTGGACAACAGTCTAATGAGGAGTTTGATGTTATGAAAAAGAAACAACAACAGGCCAAGGATGTTTCAAAGAAAGTGTGTTTTAAATGTGATCAAATTGGACATGTTGCACGAAAGTGTCCAAATCCAAAGCCTGTTGATGTTGAAGAACAGAAATCTGAGGATGTGAAACCAAGGTCAACCAGATTTGATTCGAAACAAACTTGGAGGTACAATACAAACAAGTTTGTTTCAAATCAAAATTGGAAATCAAACCCGAACAGGTTCGATTCAAGACAGACCTGGAATTCTCACACACCCAGATTGAGAACAACACAAAGTTGGAGAACATCTGTTGATATGACAAAACCTCAAGAGTTTTGGATACCTAAAAATGTTGTTCAAAATCAAAAGGTTCAAAAAGAGACAAATTTTTACACAAGAGGTACTCCGAAAGGTCAAATGTGGAGTGCTAAGAAACAAGTAACGATGGTAAAAGATGAAAAAGTTGAAGTCAAAATTGAAAACATTTTAAATGACAAAGAGTTTCCGAAATTAAATGAACATTATAGTGTTGAAATGCCTAAGGTCCAACAGACCTGGGCTAAATTGTTCAAATGATTGATAAAGTTTGAATGTGCAGGTGCTCAACGAAGCTGAAGACTGTGAGAATGGTAGTTGGAGCAACCTGGCACAGGAAGAGGTTGCAGGACCCTGGTTTGGTTGAACAGGGAGTTTAGTTTGAGTGATGTTTTGTACATAAATAAACAATATTTTCAAAATCCTAAAAAAATTGAAAAATTTAAAACCAAAAATATGTTTTTAGTTTGTTAAAATTTGAAAAACCAAAAATATGTTGTCTTTAATTTTGTTGAATAAATGTTGATTGAATACGCCGAAACCCTCACGGCTGAACAAACATGATTACTTTCATCAGATTGAAAAACGGTTTTCAAACTGTAAAAATCAATGTGTTGTAAATCATGGGGGTATGTCTATTTTTTGCAAATCAGAGCACTTTAAGCAGAAAATGGATGGCGAGACAAAGCTATCAGTATTGGTTGTCAAATTTTCTTTAAATGGTTTTGCATTTTAGGGGGAGAAAAATTGTCATTAGAAAATCCAAAAACATTAGAAAATTTAAAAAAGCCAAAAACATGATAAAATTCAAAAATTTGAGTTTTGCGTAAAAAGAGGAAATGATAGTACATCAGTAGACAGTTACAGTATGCTAAAGAATTGTAATGATTAAATAGTGTTAAATAGTCTCACTGATGATGTGCCGGTAGATTTTTATACATTTAGTAAACTTTTTCGGGATATAAACCTAAATTCAAACTTGCTTATTTCGTGGGGAACACTACTTGGATATATAGGTAACCCCTGAAATCTCGTTTGAAAGGTTCCTTTTTCTGATATACTAGGTCTTTATACTCAGTGATATCTGGGGTATTATTCCAGGACTTCTGCTGAACGGTAGTTCTGACCTAGTCCTCGAATAATACTTTCTGCAAATGCTTGAAACACAGCATCACCCTCAGCATCAATGATAAGACAATAAAATTGCTTAGCAATGCTGTTGTAAAAAGGATCCTCTAAAGGGGACACACCCAAAAGTTGAATCATGATCTCTCTGCTGAACGGTAGTTCTGACCTGAGCTCTCATGATTCTTCATAAATTATTAACCCCTTACAGATATCATTTGTGTTATAATTGCCTGTAAGACTGAATATTGGGATCTGGATACGGGAGTATATTCCAGAGGTGGGACACATAAATGAGTTCAAGTTCTTAATTCATCTAATCCGTATCCTGAATCAGTTGAAATTTGTATAAAAATTTAAGTGGACCAGTATATCGACAATCTAAGTGAATTGTTTAATACTTACTGTGTAACTAAGCTCAACGGTACTTGTGACTTGTTATAAACTGATATGATCCTCTGACGCATACTCAAACAAAAATATTGTCTGTAAATATGTTTGTACATATTTCTTTATTGCTTTATATTTTCAGAAAAATACAAAAAGATTTTGATTTTTGCTTTATTTTCGACAACCTATGTCTGAGTGTTGAGTTTCAAAATCTAAGTATGCTGATTGTGTTTCTGAAAATAAACAAGTTCATTAATTTGAAACTTGAATTAAAATCAAAATTAAAAAAAAAAACAGTTTGTGATATCTCCAAGGTCATTAATTTGGACTTGGATGATTAACTGTGAGGGAGTTGGATTCTTTATTGCTGCTAAATCATTTAGTTTGTTGATAGGGGAAGTAGTGTGTAGGTCCGGCTAGGGGAGGATCTAGTCGCCTAATCCTTGTGTACAAACCAACCCGGTTGTGCGGAATCCAACCGAGATAGCAAACCGAGATAGAACACGTAAATAAACAACACACAAGACTCAACGATTAACACCACTTGTATTAAACGTATGAAAGGTCCGGTTACAGCTCAATGTTTACAAATCAGTCCTGTAAACTCTCTAAGTGTGTGTGTGTTCTCTGCTAACTGTCATCCATGAAATGAACACAATACACGGGTATTTATACCCAAACACAGCAGGTCCGGTCGAAGGATCATGCAGACCGGTCGAAAGATCATCTTTCGACCAGGAACAGCTCGAATGATCAACATGTACCACGAAAGATGGGATCTTTCGTGGTCCATCTATCGAAAGCTATCTATCGAGCTCATCATCGAAGGATATAAGTGATCCTTCGATGACACATCCTTCGAACCAAACAAATTACAAACATAATGTTGACTGTTTGGCCAAGTCAAACCGGAGGATGGTTGACTTGGTCAAACTTACAGACTAACAAAGACATCGTTCAGTAACAAGACAAAATACAGACAAAGTACAGACACAAGTGCACCAACAAACTCCCCCTTGGCTGTAGCTTTGTCTCGATCTTCGAGATAGTTTTGTCTTGATCTTCATTCTTGTAGGTCCTTCGTGTCTTCAAGTCTTTGACGTCTCTTCACGTCGTCAATGTCGGAGGATCTTTAAAGTCTTCACGTCTTGAGAGCAGAAAGTGTACCAACAAACTCCCCGTTTTATGTAGGAAGTGAGTTGACAAACTCTCCCTTAACATAAGCTCCCCCTTGAGTTATGCTCGTGAAAGTCTTTATCTTTATGAAGTGAGATCCTTGTGGTGTTGATGATGGTCAGCGGCAACTCGATCATCTTCATCATTTGAGTGCCTTCACGTCGTGTCTTCATTCCGAAGCTTGTCATCGACCATGTTCTCCTTGCCTTTAGAATCTGCACATGCAAGAAATCTAAACGCGTAATGAGAACAACTGCCTGGAATATCATAAGCAAACGACACACATGTGACCATTGTTTAAGCAAACATCGTCCGACAGTTTGAAAGTTTAACAAAGTTTATCAATTTCAATTTTAACTTTCAACGCTTGCAAATTTCGACCGTTTATGAAGATTTAGTCGTTTTCGGTTTTCGTTCAGGTTTCAGGTAACGAAGACTCGAGCTCCAACATCGTACGATCGAAAATAAAATAGAAATAAAATCTTTTTGGCTTTTATAAGGTTTATATTAAAACACACATAAAATCTTTTTGGAATTTTTGAATATTTCAAATGTAAAGACTGAAAGCAGTAAATAAATATTTACAGACATTCTTTTTGTGAGTTTCGAGGGTAAAAGAATCATATCAGTGTACGGTCATGTCAAAACACTCTCTTTGTTCAATTAGTTAACATTAAGATAAGCATCCTATAACAATTATCGGTATTGTTGTCCACTTAAGCTCAACTTATCAGATGTAATCATGGCGAGGGGATACGTTAAGGTATAATTTATACTTACCGACCGGTGTTCATCCACATCACGACACATTCCCGTATCAAGGTATGCACGAGGGTTCATCTTACCGGTGAGTATACCGATTATCATCTGTTTGACCGTATATGATGTGAGAAACTCACTTATTTTGATTGAAAACAAGCCCTATGTGATATAATCACTTATTGATGAGGAACTTGATTTTCATATGCATGAAGGGCACAAGAGCAAGTCCGTGAACAGGTCAGTACTTTCGTACAGCAGAGAGACGAACTTGACTCCCGGATAAATGTAATATATTTTATCACTTATTTTGAGGGACATGTGATTGTTGATCACTTATTGAGGTCGAATGCAGTATGTACACGTATGTATAGTATCATGGAAGATCTAGACTTGCGTCCCCGTTATTTTTCGGTAAAAGATACAACCATGATACCCAGATGATAAGCAGCATAAAGACCGAGTACCTCAGAACCTCGGCAATCTCTCAAACGAAATTTCGGTACCAAGACCATATGCCAATGAATGGTTCCCACCCAGTCTTCAGTCGATTTAAGTTTATATCACCCTGCACACTTTAAACTGATTGTGAGCCTACCGATACATCTTATATAGAGCTGCTTATCGTTTTTCAGTTTAAGTTTAAAGAGGTTTAGACAGACCACTGATGTACTATCATTTTCTCTTTTGCTCGCCAGGAAACTCATTTTTGATTTTCTATTGTTTTTGTGTTTTTGAAATTTTTCGATGTTTTTGGATTTTTCAAATTTGGATTTACTCCCCCTAAAATCAACAAACTAAGATAAATTTAAAACACAAAGGTATTTACAAAAATGATTTTCCGATGTTGGTTTTACTCTTGCTTGACCTTAATGCCATTTACCAATAATAAATAGTCAAATCTTGATTTGTCAAATGCTTTGGTAAAAAGGTCGGCACGTTGGTCATCGGTGTGGACGTAAGCAACATCGATTAGCCTTTTCTCAAAGCAATCACGTATGAAGTGATACTTAATGTCGATGTGCTTAGTCTTTGAATGCTGCACAGGATTTTTAGTGATCTGTAATGCAGCAGAATTATCAACGTAAATAGGAGTAGTTAGGAATTCAAAACCGTAGTCACGCATTTGCTGTTGTATCCACAGGACTTGGGAGCAACAACTTGAGGCAGCAATGTATTCAGCTTCGCATGTTGATGTAGCGACGCACGTCTGCTTCTTGCACTGCCATGTGACTAGGCGATTTCCCAAAAACTGACATCCAGCCGTTGTGGATTTGCCGTCGATTTTGCATCCGCCAAAATCAGAATCACTGAATGCGATCAAGTCAAAGTTATTATCCCTAGGGTACCATAGACCGGTGTCAGGGTAACCCTTCAAATAACGAAAAATCCTTTTTACAGCTGCAAGATGTGAGGCCTTCGGGTTCACTTGATATCTGGCAAGCAGGCACGTTGGGTACATTATATCTGGTCTTGATGCTGTGAGGTACATAAGAGATCCTATCATCGCGCGGTAGTATGAGGGGCTAACATCTTGACCCTTCAAGTCTGGAGTAATTCCGTGATTTTGTGGCAATGGGGTACCAATGGGCGTTGCATCAGACATCTGGAACCGGCTCAAGATGTCACCAACATATTTAGTCTGATGGATGAATATCCCAGACTCTGTTTGTTGTACTTGTAGGCCCAAAAAGAAGGTCATTTCCCCCATAGCACTCATCTCGAATTTATCCTGCATAACACGCTCGAAATCCCTACACAAAACATCATTAGTAGAACCAAAAATAATATCATCAACGTATACCTGTACCAGTAGAAGATCTCCATCTTGTTCTTTGATGAAAAGAGTGCAGTCGATAAGACCTCTGCGAAAACCGTTCTCCAGCAGATAATTAGATAAGGTTGCGTACCAAGCTCGCGGTGCTTGATGTAGACCATATAGAGCTTTGTTGAGCAACCAAACCCGATCGGGATGGATAGGATCTTCAAAACCTGGAGGCTGTTCGACGTACACCTCTTCTTCTACCACACCATGTAAGAATGCACTTTTCACGTCCATCTGGTATACCTTGAAACCTTTGAATGAGGCATAAGCTAGAAAAATCCGAATTGCTTCTAGACGTGCAACAGGTGCATATACTTCGTTGTAGTCGATCCCTTCTATCTGACGAAAACCTTGAACGACTAGCCTTGCTTTGTTTCGGATAACAATTCCACGGTCATCCCTTTTGCATTTAAACACCCAACGGGTACCAATCTTCTTGTATCCAGCAGGTTTCTCTACGAGTTTCCAGACACCAAGCTTCTGGAATTGTTGCAGTTCTTCCTGCATTGCTTCAACCCATGAGCTATCTTTCAAAGCTTCTTTCCAAGTTCTTGGCTCTTCCTGTGAGACATAACACGCGAAAGACCAATCATTTTGTTGACCAGATTCTCGGATAGTTGCATACAAGCCTGCATTGTTGTTGTTTCGCAACATGTTTCTTGTTTGAACGCCACTCTTTACATTTCCTATGATGTTTTGTTGAGGATGGGTATTATGAATCCTTGTTTCTAGATTATCTTGAACTGGAATATTTGTACCCAGATTGTTGAGATTCAGATCAACAATCAATTCAAGGCCAGGAATTGACGAAGAGGATGATGCAGAAGTTTCAGCTGTTCTAGGGACATCCACTGGAGGTGTACCCTCTGAAATACCATGAACTGCTGTTGGAGCTTCTTGATCTGCATCTAGAAATTCATCATCCTCTGAAGATTCGTTCAATTCGGTAGCATCTTGAAAATCCTCATTGTCGAGAGCATTATTGTTCACTGAAGATGGTTCTTGATTGAAAATAATGGGACGAACCAACGGTGAATCTGTTGCGTTGTCACTCTCGAAAAACATCCTTGCCGCAGCACTTTCTTCAACGGCTTCGACATTTATCGAATTGAAAAAGTCATCGTACTCAAACATCCAAGGCTGACCAGGATTTCTAACCGGTAAAGTGTGCCTTTGTACTCTGACTTCAGACCATTCCTCGACCCTTTTAGTCTCTAAATTCCAGACTCTTAAGTTAGGGGTGGAATACCCAAGAAAGTATCCCTCAATAGCTCTTGCCCCAAACTTTCCATTAGGATCGATTATTGTGCAAGGAGCTCCAAACGGTTCAAGATATGACAAATCTGGTTTCCGTTTGTTAATAAGCTCAAAGCAGGCCTTGTTGTGCCGTTTGACTGTAAGGACTCGGTTCAACGTATAGCATGCAGAAGACACAGCTTCAGTCCAGAATGGAATGGGTAGCTGCGACTCTACCAACATAGTCCTAGCAGTCTCGATCAATGTGCGGTTCTTACGTTCAGCGACACCATTCTGTTGAGGAGTATAAGCTGCACTAAATTCGTGAAGAATACCTTTTGAAGTGCAAAACTCCGCCATGGCATGATTTTTGAATTCAGTACCATTGTCGCTACGTATCCGTCTAACCTTCAAGTTGTAAAGATTCTCAATCTGAATGATCAAGTTTTTGATAATACCGAAGGTTTCACTCTTGTGTGCCATGAACGCCACCCAAGAAAATCTTGAATAATCATCAGTAATCACGAGGCAATATTGATCATTCCTAATGCTTTTGTGCTTGACAGGACCGAACAAATCCATGTGCAAACGTTCAAGAGGAACAGCCACCGTGTTGACTTTCTTTGTAGGGTGTCGCTTCTTCGTTTGTTTTCCTTTCTGGCACGAGACACAGACGTCTTGAAGATGGAAATTTTTAAGAGGAACACCATTCACCAATTCATTTGATACCAAATGATTCATTTTGCGTAAGTGAATGTGACCCATTCGTCTGTGCCAAGAGATTGTGTCTTTTTCTGTGGCTTTGGAAACGAAACATGTTGCTTGTGCAGACGTTGTGATAGCTTGGCTCATATCAAGGACATACAAATCATTTATCCTTGGAGCCGACAAGAGAATCCATTCTTTTGGAATTTTGAAGCCGGGTTTCAGCACATAACATCCATTTGCATCAAAGTGTACTGAGAACTGCTTGTCACAAATTTGAGAAACACTAAGAAGATTGTGGTCAAGTTGTTGTACAAAGTTGATCTTGTCAAAGCTAACAACCCCGTTGGAAATCATTCCTTCACCCGTTATATATCCGCCCTTATCTCCAGCAAAAGCAACATAACCTCCTCTAATAGATTTGACGTCGTAGAGAAGCTTCATGTCGCCTGTCATGTGCCTGGATGCCCCACTATCAACAATCCAATGACTACTGATAGTTCCTCCTGGAACACCCTGCACATAAACTCAATCGATTAGTTGGAGATGGGGACCCAAGCCATTGTGGTCTTGGGTCTTCCATTTTTATCAACAACAATAACTTCCACCTTTTGATGATTCGGAAATTGTGATGGTCCCCCTGATTCAGTAACCGTTTTTGGTTTCCAAGTCTGTTTTGTTATACCAGTGTTATTCTTTAAAAACTTAACTTCATGATTGTCTGAAGTTTTTAAATTGTTTGGTTTGACAGAAACAGATTGTTTTTGAGTCACATCGGTTTTAATTGCTTTTTCAATTTTCTTGACCTGTTGGCGTTTCTGTTTCTTTTCCCTTTCTTTTACAAGTCGGGGATCTTGTTTTACAGAAACAGATCGCTTGCGGTCAGTTGGGCCACGGGGATCATCAACTATGCCTTTTTGTTTATGAAGATACGGGCAATTTCGAACAATATGCCCGATTGTTCCACATTCAAAACATGATCTTCGTTCAACAAACCCCGAAGTATCATGTGGTCGTCTTGCCGATGATGAACTTTGTGATCCCGAGGTACTAGGTTTTGAACAACTTGGTTCATTCCTTTTCATCACAGTTGCTTTTTGGACAAAATCTAAATTAGATTGATTTTCAAACTTTGCAATTTTGTCCGTTCCCTTAGATTTCACAAAGTTCACATTCTTCTTCTTCTTCTGATTCGGCTTCTTTTGATCTTGAGCCGGTGTCTTACCTTTGGGTTTGGTATGATTTTGCTGTTTTTCCACTGTTGGTAATTTCTTATTCCCAAATTGTTTTCTAACTTCAGCCTTTGGGATAGGAGGACACTGTGTGACTGTAACATGTGGTCCTGTCTTTCCCAAAAACTTACTTGTAGAATTTTCAAAGACTTTACTGATTAAAGATTGATTAACATTTTTAATAGGAAAATCTTTGTCTGAATAGATTTTATCATCACCAACAAGAGTGTACAGCAAATCCACACTCTCCGACTCTTTTGCAGATGTGGACTCGGTTGGAACAGTCTTAGCAGGTTTTGTGGGAGGATCACATAGGATATGATTCTCAAGAGGTATGTCCTCTTCTTTGATTACTGCATCAGACTTTTCCGAATCAGTATCATCAGACTCATCATCAGAAGAATCAACATCCTCAACCACCACTGGAGGATCCTGATTCTGTTCAGCAGTTACAAATGTATCTGCTGACACATCTGAATCTGACGATACTTCTTTCTTGTATCCGAGCCCTGCTGCAAATTCCTCAACGTCCAAAGGAACAGATGGCTCAAAGTGAGTCCTATACTCCTCATCAGGCAAAGCATCAAAATTGTTTCTCACGGGTGGTGGACATTTCTTGTAACCTATGCATGTGACATCCTTTTTCTCTTTCTGAACATCAATGATGTGATCCAACACATAGCTAGAACTTAAATAACTGTCTAACTTGAGTCGGATCGCCTCACTTTCTGTTTTAACACAAGCCATTTCTTTTTGCATCACCTCAAGACGAGTGATATACAAATTAATGTCAGTTTGTTTTCTGGAAACCATTTTTGTCAGTTCTGTTTTATCTTTCTTTAATGTTTCAATCATCCTTTTAAATTCCTTTTCATGGTTTTCATAAAACATGTTGGCTTCAGTGCACTTTGAAAGATCCACTGTTAATTTCTGATTGTGAATGAATGTCACATCATATTTCTCTTGCAAAGCCTCGTGTTTGCTTTGCAATTCACACCACCTATCATTCACAGAAACATGTTTGTCTTGCAGTTCAAACAAACTAGCTTGTAAAGCATCGTGTTTTCCTTGCAACTCAGACATGTTTACTTCCATCTCAGCACATCTAACATGCAAACTATCACAGTTATTACAGCTAACAGAAGAGGGTTCGTCGACACATACCTGACTTGATGAACTGTCGACATCCGCCATAAAGGCTGAATGGAGAGAAGACGAAGAATAAGCAGCTTGATCAACCAAAATAGATCTTCTTTGAATTCCTGCTGCAACTTCCTCCAAAAGTTCATCAATGTCTGCATTAACTGATGCAGTTGATGTGTCATCTTCCTGATCATTGCCTGAAGCAGAGGACTCTTCATCTGAACTTCCACTGTACCCGGAGCTGTCTTCATCTTCAGAAGATTCAACACCATTGGTGGAAGATTCTCCACCACTGGCGTGTTTAAGATCATTAACCACTTCAGCAAAACAAGCTGTTCCATCAGGTGCATCATTTCCCAACTGGATTGACCAATCACAACCTTCATCTACCTGAACCACAAGTGCCTGGTTGGCATTAGATGGTCCTGCTTGACTCTGGTTATTGACAGGCACCAGTGTTCGTTCGTTGTTCCTTCCTTGGTTCTGATTTGCCCTGTTGCCTTGACCTCGGAAAGGATTCTGGTTCCCATGCTGAGATGGCCTTGTACATTCACGCTTGAAATGACCACGTTCACCACAGTTGAAGCATTTAACAGCCTGTTTATCAAACCCATACTTGGTGTCTTTCTTGCTTTCCAAGCTGGTTCGGCCTGTTCTTTCCATGAAATCCTTTGCTCGCCTAACAGCACTGGCAAAGGCCCACTTAATGTCCATCATCTCCATCTCCTCTTTATCAATCTGCTAATAGTCTTCTTGTGTCAGATTAATATTACCAATCTGACCTTCCACTAATCCACAGTATGCGCTCACCACAGTGTTTAGCAGCTCCATGTGTTCCTTTGCTACTTCCACACTGACTTTAGAAAAGCTTGAGGTGTCGAGCCGTACTGTATCTGGCTTTGATTGCTGACCAGCAGATGATGTGCTTCCATAACAAGCTTGCTGTTGAGAAGGAAGCGGATTCCCATACATATCTGTTGTTGGTAAAGGATTTCCGAACATATCAGTTGGTCTGAAAGGTCGTTGCTGTTGTGGTGCTGATTGAGGGACTTGTTCCAGCAGATTTCCATACATGTCTGTCTTTGGAGGCACAGGAACTTGGATAGTATTGCCATACATATCTGTGCTAGTCACAAAAGCTGTTTGAATTGGAGCATGCGAAGAAGGTTTTGTAGAGGTGCTAGAGGTTCCAAAATACATTTCAGGATGTTGAGGCACGGGAATTCTTTTTGCCTTCAGAGTTTCTTCCTGATTCTTGTTTTCTAGAATTTGAACAAAGTCGTTGAAGCTCGTTGTAGCTAAAGTACCATTGTACTTCATGATTTCCAAGAATGTATTCCACTGAGGTGGCAATGCATCTGCAAACCTTTTCACAATCTCTACAGGAGTTGTAACAACCCCGAAATTTGTCAATTCAGTCAGCAAGTGATTAAATCGACTTGTCAAATCACCCAACGGCTCATTCTCCATACAAGTAAAACCATCAAACTCTTTCTTTAGCAGTTCTTTCCTCAGTTGACGTGTCGCTTCATTTCCCACGCCCCTTGTCTTCAACGCGTCCCACAACCTTTTTGTAGTCTTATAACTGACGAACTGATGATAGATATCATTACTTAAAGCCTGAGTGAGAATGGCGTATGCCTTCTTTTCTAGATCATAGACTTTCTTCTGATCTTCTGTGAGATCTGCAAACGTAGCGGCAGATGATGCGGCAACCTCTATTGTTTGATCGAAATCTGTGATGAACCGCAACCACAATTCTGTATTTTGACCAAGAACGTATGTATGAAATCTATCAATCCATCCTGGATATTCATATAAATGCATCAACTTTGGAGGTCTATTCAAACTTCCAGTTTCGCTTTCGCTTAAAAGAATGCTTTGAACACTTGGAACTTGATTTGATACAAATGCCCATTGACCGGTAGAAATTGCATTAGCTTGTGAAGATACCGGTGCGGAAGATGACGGAGTACCAAAATACATATCTGTATTTACCAAAGTATTCCACCTTGGATTCATTTTTAATCAGCCGAAGGATACCTGTCGAAAGACTTGAAAAACACAAACTGTTAAACACAAACAGACTAATGATCGAAAGATCAACACCTGTTCGAAGGATCAACAGGGTTCGAAAGATCTCTGTTGAATTTCGAACAATGTTTTTCGAAAGATTCTCCAACCGAAGGATCCTTATCTTTCGAAAAAGTACTGTACACCGAAAGATGACTTCGAAAGACTCCCCAATCGAAGGATCCTAGTCTTTCGAAAATGAGCAGACGACCGAAAGATGTATGTTTCGAAAATATTCCTTGGAACGAAAGATAAGTTTCACACTTCGAAGGATGCTCGAAGGATGACTATCTGTCGAACCTCCTTTGATCGAAAGATGATCTTTCGACTTCGAAGGATATCTTTCGAACTTGCTCTGACACAGTTGACAATGGTGACAGGTAGGTGAAAAGTTGACGGGTTGGTGAAAACTTTCGGCAGAAAGTATGTTCAGACCATATCTTCTGAACATGCAGGTTTCACCAAACAGGTAATGTCCAATATTTTAATCAGATTACACTTTTCAATGCACAAACAAGTTGAATATTCAAATTTTAAGATCAAAAGTGTAGTTTTATGAAGAACACTATGAATATAGCAAGAACACTACCCAGAAAAACAAGAATTTCGGTGAACCGAAACTTTTCAAACACACAATTTTGCTAAAATGTTTAACAAAAACCAACAACTAACATGTAAGCATGAAGAATTACAAGGTTTTTTAACAAAACATCAAGCAAAAACAACAAGATTTTCAGAAAATAGTGAACTTTTTAAACCCGAAAAACAGTCCGAAAACTCTCGGTTTTAACAAGGAGAAGAGCCAAGGCTCTGATACCACTTGTAGGTCCGGCTAGGGTAGGATCTAGTCGCCTAATCCTTGTGTACAAACCAACCCGGTTGTGCGGAATCCAACCGAGATAGCAAACCGAGATAGAACACGCAAATAAACAACACACAAGACTCAACGATTAACACCACTTGTATTAAACGTATGAAAGGTCCGGTTACAGCTCAATGTTTACAAATCAGTCCTGTAAACTCTCTAAGTGTGTGTGTGTTCTCTGCTAACTGTCATCCATGAAATGAACACAATACACGGGTATTTATACCCAAACACAGCAGGTCCGGTCGAAGGATCATGCAGACCGGTCGAAAGATCATCTTTCGACCAGGAACAGCTCGAATGATCAACATGTACCACGAAAGATGGGATCTTTCGTGGTCCATCTATCGAAAGCTATCTATCGAGCTCATCATCGAAGGATATAAGTGATCCTTCGATGACACATCCTTCGAACCAAACAAATTACAAACATAATGTTGACTGTTTGGCCAAGTCAAACCGGAGGATGGTTGACTTGGTCAAACCTACAGACTAACAAAGACATCGTTCAGTAACAAGACAAAATACAGACAAAGTACAGACACAAGTGCACCAACATAGTGAAAGAGTTTAAAATTGCCAGGTTACGATTCCTGGATGTTCTAAATATTGTTACTTATAGATATTTGAGTGTTTGCAGATAGTCCAGATTATGATCCCAAGAGCAGAGTCTAAGGGGGAGTCTGAAGACAAGCTTGAAGCAAGAGAGAGCTTGTAGATGGAAAGCTAGGTGTAGATCCCAAAGCACAGAAGCTTGACGAAAGGGGGAGCCTGAAGCTGATAGGAGAGAAAGATTGTTGGATGCTTATAATGTTACAATTTGGATAAGAAGGCAGAATGATCAAGACCGAAGATGTGTCATACTGAAGACTAGACACTGAAGACTTCGTCAATATCCGAGGGGGAGTCTGTTAGTGCACTACGTCTATTGACTTCGTCTTGTATCATGTAATAGTATAGGATAGGATTTTCGGTGTCCGAGGTGCAAGAAACAAAGTTTAGTGGGTTTACATGAGGTTCCCTTTGAAAGTGACATGTGACATGTTCAAAGGAAACCAGATCAGACAGGTTTCGTTTGAACTTGTCATGGTCAGTTTCAATAGAAACCTCCACCACTATATATAGGGCACTTGTCATTTCATTTGGAAACACTTCAGGATTTGTAACGAAGTGCTGCCGAAATCTGTTCAGGTTGTAATTAGTGTTATAATCAATCAAAGTGACAGATTTAAGAGTATCAAGCTGTTTTCACGTCCGTTTCACTGATTCCGCCTTTGAATCGGATTTAAAGCTCTTCTGATTGACTCGTTTGGGTTCAACAACGATCCTACAATTTTTGCATTTTAACTTTATTCAACTTACGTTTTATAAAGCGCAATAGACCTAAAATACCTTATC
This sequence comes from Helianthus tuberosus, assembly GCA_030545235.1. Lineage (NCBI taxonomy): Eukaryota > Viridiplantae > Streptophyta > Magnoliopsida > Asterales > Asteraceae > Helianthus > Helianthus tuberosus. Next base: position 11,669,489 of record CM060429.1, on the reverse strand, counting down.
CCTTCCCAAAAATTGTTAATGAGTGATATCTTACATTGAAAGTGCTTAATTAGGTTTGTTATTACAGACTGCGTTGCGTTTTATGTTAAAACTATGACCTAAGGTGCTAATGCTTTTTATGGGATTTATATATTGTGAACTAATGCGTTTTATCTTAAAAAATTAGCAGAAATAAAGAGATTATTATTATGATAATTGTAATCGAATATTAAAACATTGCGTTTTATCTTATCTTTGTATTTGCTGAGATACATGTGTTGTTAACTATTGCGTTATATCTTAATACTGTATCAAATGCATTTTTATTTCTTGACTACTGCGTTTTATTTTAAAATATTATAAAAAACAAAATGAGATTATGTAATGTTAATTTGCTGAATTAATTTAATATAATGCAAAGTATTGCGTTTTATCTTAAAACTGTGAACTACTGCTTTTTATCTTTATAGTGTTAGCTAATGCGTTTTATCTTAAATTTGTTAATTGAAATTGTTTCATTATTCTGTTTAAATATAAAAAACAAGAGGAAAAATAAAAAAGGAGAAGAAAGAAAGTGGTGATAGAATCTTCAGAAGATACAGATTATGTTTCAACAGATGAAAATACTAGTCGAGCTATAGTTCTGCATACTTCTAAACAACAACAAGTAAATTCAGGTAACATAAAACGCATTAAACATAATTTCATGAAAAAATATGTGTTTCTAAAACACTTGAATGTATCAGATGATGATTTTGTTGATCCACCACCAAGAGTGAAACAGACAAAATATCAAAAGAAGGAAAAGGCAGAATCAAAACCAAAGAGATCATTGTGGAAAGATAAAACAGAAGAACAGCCAGAAGAACAACCATATTATGATTACGATGGAAAAAAAATCAACATAAGATGTGCAGTCAATAATCTCACAGATTATATTGAAAATTTGTCAAAAGAGCAAAAGAAAGTTGTTAGAGAAATAGGGTTTGGCAGCATACTATCATTCAAGTTGCATTCAGTTCCACGCAAATTCGGATATTGGCTGGTAAAAAACTTTGATGCTGAAAATGGCGAGATAAATACTGGAGATGAAAAGATTAAGATCACAGCTGAATTGATCCAAAAGATATTTCAAATACCAAATGGAAAAACAAAGATTGAGGAAAAATTGAGACCAAAAGAAACTGATCTTATAATTAAATTCTGGCGCGGTCAATTCAGCAAAGATATTCTGAAGAGAATGTATGCTGCCAACTTGATTAAATATTTAAAATCAAGAAATGAGCTTGGAAGACTGTTCAAACTAAACTTCTTGGTTATATTTTTTACGGTCATGGCAGAGGCAATGCAAAGTAGTAATGTTAACCAAAGATTCTTGCCATCGAACAAAAATGACAAAAAAACCAAGATTTTAATTGGTGTGAATATATTCTGAATGTTTTAAGGCGTACAAGAAGACAATGCCCAGAAATGACAAGCTCTTCAATGGACCTATTGGATTGTTAGCGGTATGAAATCTGATCTTGCATTATTGCTACATATTTTGCTGAATGCTTGTTTAGGCTGCTTGTTTATATTCTTTGTTTAAAATACGTTTGATTAAAACGCAATGTATATAAAGTTACAAAACACAATGACTTGTTTATATTATTTGTTGGTTTGTTTAAAACTTAACGTTTATAAAAGTACAAAACGCAATGACATGTTTATCTGCTTTGTTCAAAATATGCTTGATTAAAACACAATGCTTGTTTAAAAGCAATATATATAAAGTTACAAAAAATTAGTTGTGTAAGTTGTTTACAATGATTTATATTATAAAACGCAACAAAATAAGTATTGAGTATTGTTTTAAAACGCAATATTTCATACAACATTACAAGAATTTGAAGATGCTGAACACACTGAAGAGTTCTCTCTAGATAAAATTGACTCTACAACATTACAAGAATTTGAAGATGAATTGGAAATTGTTGCGCTAAATGAGGGGAGAGATCTTGTAAAGGATAAAAAGAAAAAAGAGAAAAATGTCAGAAAGAATAAACAAAAAAAGAAAGATGAGGAGGATGAATTTTATGTTTATCCATCTGAATCCGACAATGAAAATGAAGAAATTTGTCAAGATGAATCTGAAGAAAAAGATGAAGACGATGTTGAAGAACAACCAGACATCCAAATCAACTCAGAAGAGATAAAAGATGGAAACACCTTATTTAAAGCTGCAATAAACTGGATTGAACAAGAGGATGCTCAAAACAGCCAACTTAAAACAAATGAAACTGAAAAAACACAAACAGAAAGTGGAGGATCATGGGGGCAATTTTTCATAAAACCATCAAAAGGAAATAAAGATAAATTGTGGGTAGACAGTCAATGCCGATTGCGTAATTTGATGCCATCACAAAATCAAAGTGAAGGTCTTTCTGACATTCATTCAACAAAAAGTGGCGATGAAAATATGAAGAACATTAAAGGTAAAAAATCCAATGAAGAATATGTTGTGACTGCCTTAGATTATCATTTTAAAGGATTTGAAGAAGTTTTCGAAAGCATCCAATCACGCATAGATGAGATCATTGAAGAATATTCAAATAGTGAAATTGTTCATAACAAAGTAAACGAATGGGCTTCATTGATTGAAAAAATTCAACGATCAAGCTAAAAAGCACAAGAAAGTTAGTATTGATTCAACTCTAATCGAAACACCATCAAGATTTCTAAATTTGAGCCAAAATGAATGTGACACCTGGTTCACTGCGACCTTCAAACAAATACCAAGCCAATGAAATATTGTATTTCATACTTGGGATCTGTATAAATATGTGTATCTTTTGCACATATCAACTCTTGTTCGATTTCAAGCTCTAAATCGCTTTCTAGAAGGTTATACGCGCGCTGATGCCTAAATATAACCAGTTTAATGCAACGAACACTCCAGAATAGTGAAATAGGCTTAACATACCTTAAATAACCTCTACATAACTTAGAAATAAGTTTTGAAGGCTTTGGTATGGCAAAATCAAGTTAAATCGCTTATAGGGACTAAACTTGACAAACTGCGAAAGTATGCCAATTTGAACTGTAACGAACATTCCGGAACATGACCATAAGTTAAACACACCCTAAATATCCTTTACATAGCTTAGACATAGGCTTTGAGGGGTTCGGTATGCTAAAATAAACTTCTGGGTCATTCAGGGACTAAAAGCGTCAAAAAGTGCATAAGTTTGCTCTTTCGCGCATAACTTACGTTCTGAATACATCCGGACATCCAAAAATTTATGTAAACACTAAAATATTTTATTTTAGTGTTTGGCATGAGAAAAATCCATTCGTCACGCCATTTGGATCGTTTTTCACGCTTATGCGCATTCCGTCGTAATTAATTGAACAACGCAATTGTACGGCCAAACGAACCGACATACGAGACATTTTTGAGCACATTTTAAGTTCCCTATACTTTAAATTCATTTTAGAGCTTTGAAATGGGGTTAACGGGGCTTAAACGTGTCAAAAATGCATCAAATAGCAAGTTTGGAGCTTCAGGGGCCTGTTCTGCCATTTTTCAAACTTTCTGGTCTGCAGGTCCTTGCGCACCTCAACACTCTGAGTGTTACGGTGTGCAAGCAGGGGTCAGATGCAGAAACTTGTTTTTAACAGCCTATTTCCAGCCTTTAAACCCTCCAAAGGCCAATGCCACTTGTCAATAACTGGTGGAGGGGGCAAAATGAGCTACCATAACATTCCGACAAGTGTACGGGTGAGATCAAGGCACGTTATTCGAGGAACGATCCTAACGGTGGTCCATTTACTATAAATACCCATCCATCCCCATTGCAAAACCCACTTGAAATCTGAGTTTTTCTCTAAGTGGTTGTGTTTATACACTTCCGACCTGAGATTACTTGGAAATCAATCTTGCGGGGACCCTTTGTAAGTGTTCCTTCGTTCTTTTATTGCTTTTCGAGTTCGAAAGTCAAACTTTGTTTGACTTTCTGCATTGACCAGTTTATGGTCGATGCGAAGTTCGTTTGAACTTCATAACGTGAGCGTGATCACGATGGTTATAGTCCTTAGTGACTATACCTACTGATTACCACGTTATCTAGGCTCAGTGACGAGTCGTAGTTTCGGCCAAAATGCGCATTCTTGCGTATTTTGTAACCAAACTACTCATAGGTATCAAAACCGTTTGTTTTGATATCAAACCTGTTTTCTAAACTTAGTTAAGCATGTTCTAACATGCTTAGCTCGTCACTTTTAGTTTAGTGCTTATATAGGGTCGTAAGGTAAGCGATCTAAACAATCGCTTATACTTTCGAACCCGACCCGTTTGGTCGATCATTAGGATCCGACCAAGCACATTAGGTGACCATAGTATATAGGGAATAACCTTCCGAGGTTATACCTTATGGTCACATCGTTTGAGTAGTTGTATGATAGGTAGTATATATGCCTTAGGTAAATTACCAAAATGCCCTTTTAACGCCAAAATTTATTTTAAGCATATGTAACATAACTTTTGGTATCTAAACTGATTTAGTAACAATATTAGACATGTTAAGGCATATTTTACTTGTCATAGGACTAGTTAGGCGTTCCGAACGCGTTTCACGCGAACGGCGCGTTAAAGTAGCATAAGCTACCTAAACGGGTCGTAATGGGTCGTAAGCACTTAGGTTAGGTTTCATTTAAGTATGCGGGCTATGTTAAACCATATTACATTAGTTCCCATACTCATTTGGTTTACGAGCCCTCATTCTATCCGATCTTCCGATTTAGGTCCGGTTTATTAATGTAGTTACCTATATTAGGTGCCGTTTGATATCCGTGATCTCTAGCATTGTTTGGTTGTCACTCAAGGACTACTAAGCAATCTCAAGTGAGTACATAGACCCCTCTTTTACTGTTTTCCAAACTGTTTTGGGGTGAAACACATGTGCCTACTTGTTACTTTCATGCTTTCCTGTTTTCACATCATATACTTGCTATGTTTATTAGTACAATTATAGTACATGATTTCAATACATTTTATGCTATGTATGCCCATTGTGTGCATACTTAGTACATCACTTTACAATACATTTTATGCTATGTATGCCCATTGTGTGCATACTTAGTACATCACTTTACAATACATTTCATGCTATGTACGCCCATTGTGTGCATACTTAGTACATTGTTTTAAATTACACTTATGCTATGTATGTCCATTACGTGCATACTTAGTACATTGTTTTACATTACACTTATGCTATGTATGTCCATTACGTGCATACTTAGTACATTGTTTTACATTGCATTTCTGTTGCATATGCTCATCCAGCATATGAACACATTATACTACATTTTAAACCGTTGTAACCATTTGACTATGTGAACCGTCGTAACCCTTTGATTATATGAACCTTTTGTAACTATTGAACCGTGTGAACCGGTTGTATCTGTTGACATGATTTACATTTGACAATAGACATTTGACTATACATAAACATTTCTACAATTGTTAAACATTTCATCTTGAGGTTTGGTTTGAGTAAGTGATTTAAGTAACGAGGCGTATGTAATATGATACAAGCACGGTGGATACGCCGCTGGTACTTCCTATATATATGTGTTTGTATGGTATCACATATTGTAGCGTTATTTGAATCATTTCAATTTGAGACATATAACATTTTATACAAATAACATACTTTTCACAAGACATTGATTTACAAACAACTTATCTTATACAAACTCATTTTACATGGTTATTCATTTAACCATACATTATTCTCTTATTTATATATATCATATGATCTTATCGTTTTTCAAATGATTTACAAGACAAAGCAAATTACAAGGTTCATGACTAAACATTTTCTCAAACATAAGTCATGAATTCTGTTTTCACAAAACCTATGTATCTCACAAGCATTTTTATGCTGACGTACCTATTTTCACATGTGTTTTCAGGAGATGATGCATATGACTTATCAAGACATACTTAGGCAGACCTGTGCCTTAGTGACTTAAAACGAGACAAGAACTAGTTAATTTATGTTATTTACTCTTTGGTTCTTGTTTAAAACAATGTAAACCTTCATGTTTGATTAATAAAACGAAACTTCAATTGCCATGGATTTGAAACAATTAATTCTGTTACAACACTCCCCGACGTTTCCGCCATGTTTTGTATGTTCTACGTGGTCGGGGTGTGACAATGAAGACACAGAAAATCAACTCATTTCATCTCCATTGACTGAAAAATGCAATGATGATACTACAAAACGCAATGAAGATAACACAGTTGTAGTCCAATCCTCAAATCCAGAAAAAATCATTGAGAAAGAACCTACATCAAGTCTGCAAACACACATTGAAAACCCTTTATTGGTACAATCATCTTTTAGCGAAGAAACTCCATCATTAATGTTGGAGATAATTGAAAAGACAGATGAAGCAGAAAAAAAATCAAATAAAAAAAATTCAAAATGATGAGGTACCATCCTTTGATTTGAAAATTTCTCAGTTGTCTTCAAATGTGGATGAAAATGAAGAGAATGATGATACTACTCGCCATGCTACACTATCCGAAAATCAAATGGAATCTGAAAATAAAACAAGCGAAAAAGAAGTTGAAACTTCTATTCAAATTACTGGGATACAAACAATGTTAGCTAGAATTGAAGAACAGAATACTAAAAAAGAAATCAGTGATCTGATTCAAAACACATCATTCCTGAACCCGCAAGAAGATCCGTATAAAACACCTGCGAAACCTGTTCAGGAAGAATAACCAACAAGTGATATCAACAAAACAGAACAAATAATCATGAAGATAGTACGACCAGATCGACAGAAAAATGTAGCAGAAGTATTATGTTCACCATACTATCAAATACAAATAGCAATGAACGAAGCAAGAACAGCACACGAAAACAACATATCAGGATATGCTTTCCATGCAGAAGGAGAAATAACGTACGGAATCATTTATACACACTAACACAAAACAAAAAATCAAAATATTATAATTTAATTATTTTTTTTGCAGGGAAACTCTCTTTAAAATTAAAGATCATGTATTTCTGTCGAGATATGCTGCAGAAACAATGAGGCCAGGATTGGAAATAATAGGAGAAGTAATCAATTGTTGGGAATATATTTTGAATGAAGAAGAAAAAAGAAGATCAAAAGACAACAAAACTCCAAGATTTTTCTGTACTATTCGAATGCTGGTAAGATCTATAAAACGCAATTTGTCTGTTTTATACAAATAATATTTGTTTAATGAAGTTTTTTGAAGTTTGATTGAATAAAGTTATAACAAACGTAATTGTCAGTTTTTTTTTCTTTCATAAAACGCAATGTGTAATTTGTTTGAATGAGGTTTTATAAAATGCAACTGTATGTTTTATTACCTTCATAAAACGCAATTAATAATTTAATTTGTTTATTGTTATGCAGGCTTTATCATTGAATGAAAAGAAAGAAAAAATGATAGAAGAGTTCACAGAGAACATAGAAAAAAATTCTTCAAGGTGGAAAGTTAAAAATCATAAACGATTTTAAAATTATCCTTGTCCCAATTCTCCATGTAGAGCATTTCTATGTGATCTCATTCAATCTTGAAGATAAACAAATATTCATCATTGACAATAGTGCGAAAGCGGTCACAAATAAACAAAAATATGGTGATGTGCCTTTAAAGACAGTAAGTTTTCCGACTTATGCTTTTAAAACACAATATAAACCACCTAATCTTTTTGTTTTTTTTTGTAGAGGAATGCTTTAGTAGGTTACCTCAAATCTGTTGGCATGAAAATGCAGATGATATAAAGGCCATAAAACCTGTTAGAATGGAGATGAAATGGAGGACAAAAGATAACGGCATTGACTGTGGTATATGTAGGTCCGTTTTTCGGATCGTCGGACAACAATGATTTCTTGTTTCAGATGCCAGAACAGGTGCGGAATCCCTGTTACGACACAAACCAAGTGAGAGATGAACACACGACACAAAGATTCAACGTTTAACGGTTGTATATTGAATATCAACGAGTTTTGATACAAGATAATATGATAAGAAGTACAATAAAACTCTCTGATATAGACTTTGTTCTCCCTCTGTGTGTTCACGTCTGTCTTCAGTCCACTGCTGTTATATATAAGCACAGCAGCAGACGAAACCTTCAGCAGGTCGACGAAACTTCATGGGGAGCCGGCGAAACTTCAAGGTCAAGGACCATGATGACGAAACTTCCAAGAGTTTCGTCAAACCAGGAGTTTCGCCATGGACAGCATGAGTTTCGTCAATGCAGGAGGACTTGGAAGTTTCGTCATTTGTCTTCAAGGAGTTTCGTCATCATGGGATTGCATGACTTTCGTCGACAGCATGTCTTGACTTTCGTCATGCAGGCTTGGATTAGAGTTTCGTCATGCAGAAGTTATAAACCAACAGCAGCATCTGATTCGATCAAATTAATGAAATTCTCGTTGAATGAAAGCATGCATTTGAATGAAAAGTCTTCACTTGACATCATCATGACATCATCATGGTGATGTCATGATGATGTGTCAGCGGGAAACTGCTCACGGCTCTTCGTGCTTTGCGTGTCGAACTATGGGGCGCACGACGGAGGAATGTCGCGACGTCGGGCTTGAGCCGAACCTAACCGAGTCGAACCGAACCAAGTTGAACCGAACCGAGTCGAACCGAACCAAGTTGAACCGAACCGAGTCGCGTCCACATAAAATGTATCAACAAACTCCCCTTTGGACGGTACTCGTGATGGTTCGTTTTTCACATTGTCGGATTTTCAAAGGTCTTCACGTGTCACAATCTGGGAGTGTATCAACAAACTCTCCCTTGAATGATGCTCGTGAATCTTTTGAACTTCAATACTTTTGATCCTTTTGGTGTTGATGAGTGATCAGTTGCAACTCGATCATCTTGATCTTCTGATTGCATCAATGGCGTGTCTTCACTTTACGGCTTGTCATCTGACACGTTCTCTTCGCTTTTAGCTGGTTCGAATGTAACATCTGCACATGCAACAAAGCTAAACACGTAATGAGAACAACCGCTTGGAATATAGATAAATTAAACAAAACGACACATATGAGATCAAATCTCAATCAAACACCAACCAACAATAGTTTGAAAGTTTAAAAATTGATCAATTTTAATCCTTTAACTTTCAAAACTTGTTAACTTCGACCGTTTATGAAGATGCAATTATTTTCCGGCTTACAATCAGGATTTTGGGTAGGATAGACTCGAGTTCCAACATCAGTCAATCAAAAATAGATTAGAAGCAAAATCTTTTTGGCTTTTATAAAATTTAGATTAAAACACACCTAAAATCTTTTTGGTATTTTTCATTTTTCAAAAGTAAGGACGGAAAGCAATAGATAAATATATACAGAGATGTAGAAACGAAATATAGTAAATAAATATTTACAGACAATCTTTTTGCGAGCTTCGAGGGTAAGAGAATCATATCAGTGTACGGTCACGCCAAAACGCTCTTGTTGTTCATTTAGTTAGCATTTAGATAAGCATCCTATAACGATTATCGGTATTGTTGTCCACATAAGCTCAACTTATCAGATGTAATCATGGCGAGGGGATACGATTAGATATGATTTATACTTACCGACTGGTGTTCATCCACACACGACACGTTCCCGTTTCAAGGTATGCACGAGAGTTCATCTTACCGGTGAGTATACCGTTTATCATTTGTTTGACCATATAAAAGATGGGAGAAACTCACTTATTTTTGATTGAAAACAAGCCCTATGTGATAGAATCACTTATTGATGAGGAATTGGATTTTCATATGCATGAGGGCACATGAGCAAGTCCGTGAACAGGTCAGTACATCGTACAGCAAAGAGACGAACTTGACTCCCGGATAAATGTGATATTTTATCACTTATTTGTTTGGACATGTGATTGTTGATCACTTATTGAGGTCGAATGCAATATGTACACGTATGTATAGTATCATGGAAGATCTAGACTTCGTCTCCGTTATTTTTCGGTAACAGATACAACCATGATACCCAGATGATAAGCAGCATAAAGACCGAATATCTCAGAACCTCGGCAATCTCTCAAACAAAATTTCGGTACCAAGACCATATGCCAATTAATGGTTCCCACACAGTCTTCAGTCGATTAAGGTTTATATCGCCCTGCACACTTTGAAATGATTGTGAGCCTACCGATACATCTTATATAGAGCTGCTTATCGCTTTTCCATTTAAGTTTAGTAAAGGTTTCAACAGACCACTGATGTACTATAATTTTCTCTTTTTCTCGCAAGGAAACTCATTTTTGTTTTTCTATTGTTTTTGTGTTTTTGACATTTTCCGATGTTCTTGAATTTTCAAATTTTGGATTTACTCCCCCTAAAATCAACAAACTATGATAAATTTTAAAAACACAAAGGTATTTACAAAAATGATTTCCCGATGTCAGTTAACTCATGTTTTACCTCAATGCCGTTTACCAAAATTAAGTTAATCAGAAACGATTTATCAAATTCTGGAAAAAAATGAGTTGGCACGTCGGTAAGCTGTGCGGACCATGGCAACATTGACGAGTTTCATATTGAAACAATCACGTGTGAGGTGATATTCGAGATCAACGTGTTTGGTCAAAGAGTGCTGTACGAGATGACAATAATTCATAAAGCAGCTTAAGTATCGACAAGTATAGGAGAGATTAGAAATTCAAAACCGTATCCTGCAAGTGCTTCATGCATTGCCAGGGATCTGAGTGCTCTCCCAAACTGGATATCCACCCGGTGTGGATTTCAAGGTCGATTTTGCTGCTACTTCAATTGATCCGAGAAAACTCTTCACAACAACAAGATCAAAAACCTCTGGGTCTGGCTGGTCTTCCACATTGCACTAGCGAAGGTCTTTGACTTTCTCTTTCTCTTTGAGAAGTTGTGTGCGGTTGTTCAATCCATGCCAAGGCATCCGCACACCCGGTTGGTTTGTTCAACAAACACATTTTCTTCAATCACACCGCGAAGAAATGTACACTGCACATTCATCTTGTTGAGTTTGAACTTCAGACATGCTGCTGGTGTGTACATTTTGATTGAATCTATCCCGGGGACCCGATTATAGCCTTTAACAATCAAACTTTGGAATGATTTTCATTTTCTCGAAGCTTTCAATCTCTTTTATCGGACATTCTTCTTTTCCTTTTCTTTTTCTTCTCTCCACCAAAGGCAACAACTACTAGATGTAACAATGTTTCGGAGCCTTATGTCGCCAATCTTGTGCATGGACGCTCCACTATCAACAATCTTAAGACGATCGATTGTTCCTCCTGGAACATCCTGCACACTCACTCAGAGATTAGTTGGAGAGGGGGACCCAAGCCTTCATAGACTTGGGTCGTCCGTCATCATCGAGGATTGTGACTTCGATTTCCTGATGATTCGGAATTGATTGAACTCCCCCTGAAACATTTGCCGTTTTTTGTTTCCAAATTTGTTTCTGTTTTTCATGTTTAACATCCGATTTAACAGATTTTGTTTGGACAACCTCCGGTTTTAACGCCTTTTCAACTTCTTTTCGTTGTTTCTTTTTCGGTTTCACTTCTCATTGTTTAACAAGACGAGGGTCCTGTTTTGGTGAAACAGATCTTTTATAGTAACTGTTACTACGGGGGGCATTAACTTTTGCCTTTCCCTTAGTGAGATATGGACAGTTCTTGATAATGTATCCATACTCACAACATTCAAAGCATGATCTCCGCTCAACAAACCTCGGAGTATCATAACTGTAAGAGCTTGATGATGAACTTCGTGATCTTGAGGTAATTGGTCCTACATCACAACCGTTTGTGTGTTGTGTGTAATTGTTTTGACTGTTTCTTTTCAAAATTTTAACTTGTTTAACAAAATCCGTGTTGGATTTGTTTTCGAAAGTTTCAATTTTATCAGTCCCTCTTGATTTCAAGAAGTTGATCTTCTGAACCTTTTTCTTGTAATGAGCTCCCTTTGTTTCCACCCTCGGTTGTGAAGCTTTGGGCTTTTGAGCTCGTTGTTCCTTTTGTTTACCTTTAAAAGAGATAGGTTGTTGCTTTGTTGGTAATCTTTGATTTCCAAATTGTCTTCTAACTTCAGCTTTTGGAATAGGATCACACTGAGTTACAGAAACTCTTAGGATCGCTTTTCTCAAAAACTTACTGGTAGTATCTTCAAAAACTTTATCAATCAAGGATGGATTGACATTTTTAATTGGAAAATCTTTGTCCGAATAAATTTTAGCATCACCGACCAAAGTATACAACACATTATTACTCTTAACGGCAGACACAGATTCCTTCACTTCCTTGACAGGATCTATCACTTGTTTGGCAACAGATTGCACAGCAGGAGTAGAAGGATCACAAAGAATATGATTCTCAATTGGAATTTCTACTCCTTTCATCTTGTTAAGTGATTCATCCAGGTCACTCACATCTGATTCATCATCAGACGAATCATAGTCCTCAATAATTGGAGCACTTTGATTCATAGACGTTGAAGTTTCTGTTTCTTCAGATGAGGTACTCGAGGAACTGTCCGATTTGAACCCTAATCCTGTAGTAACTTCCTCATAATCTAGAGGCACACTTGGTTCAAAATGAGGCATTTCCTCTTCATCAGGCATTTTGGTATAGTTGTGTCTCAAAGGGGGCGGACATGACTTATACCCAACGCCTTTCATATTCCCTTTCAGCTTTTGAACGTCTATGATGTGATCAAGCACATATCGGGAGTTAGAATAACTCTCCAATTTGAGCTTGATTGCATCATACTCGCATTTTGCCACATCTAGCTCTTTCTTTGTTTCCTTAATGATATTAATGTAGTTATTAATACCAATTTGTTTATTAAAAACAATTTTTGTTAATTCGGAAATGCTTTTCTTGAGTGTTTCAATTACCGATTTAAAATCCTTTTCATTGCGAGCTAAGGCCATGTTTGCCACTTTGCATTTTGATAGTTCAATAACTAAACTTTGATTGTGACTATGAATTGTTTCAGATTCATGTTTTAATTTAGCACATTCATGTTTCATATCAGCACAAACACTACATATGATAGGAGTTTCAGATTTTACATGACTTATAGAAGCTGCGACATTATCCATACTGTCATTCTGGCAAGAGAAAGATCCATCTTCAGATAAGAACTTCTCCATGTCATTCGATGCAGCAGCAGCTTTCTTGATCAAGTCAGATTTTTGACATTTCATCTCCTTGGCATCATTCGACAAATTATCAGCTTCAGAGTCCATTCCCTCCTTCACGCCCGATTCTGAACTGTAATCACTCACACCTGAGCCATCTTCATCAGTACTGCCACTATATCCTGAACTGTCATCATTTCCTGAAGATTCATCATCGTTGTCATTCTTGACAATTTCAGCATAAAATGCAGTTCCTCCTTGATCTCCACCTCCACATTGTACAAACCAGTCACACCTTTCATCAGTTTGATTTGATTTGGACGTGGATGTACTTGTTTGATTTCTGAAAGGATTTTGGTTGCCTTTTTGATGTTGGGCTTGAGGTGTAACAAATAGAGGTTGAAGTGGAGTGTAAGTAATCGATGGTGTCATACCGAAGAGGTACTTGGATCGAATTTAGGTTTGAAAGGGCGTGAGCTTGAGCAATAACATGCAGTGGTGGAAGATAGGCACTTGGATCGAATGGTCTTCCATAAGGATCTGTGGGAGGAGCAGGAGGTTGTGTCGGTTTGGGTGGTGGTAGATATGCACTTAGATCGAAAAGATTTGAATTCGACACTGGATTGTTGTTTACGAATAATAAAAACAGGCCCAAATGAATTCCATGAGAGATTGAGATATTTTGTGAAATTTAAAAGATTGTTAGAAACCAAACCCACTAAAAATAGTAGGAACCCAAGCCCAATTACTCACCACGGAAAAATGAACCAATGTTTTATCCTAATACTTTTGTGAGGCCCAAAAACAACGAATGAATGTTGGGCCAGTTGAAAGTTCACAGAGAATATAATGTGTTTTGTGAAAGGTATTGGTCCACAAAAGAAATGCCTTTAACAAATCAAAAATCACTAAAGATATTAAATGGAATGGGACTTTCGTGGATAGTCCTGTTTAAATTGTTGACTTTAATTGAGTGGATAAGATTTTCTTTTTCAATCAACCTTATCTTGTGAATGTCAAATGTCAGAGATTTACAACCATACTTCCAAAACCAATTCTTCAAGCAAACATCATGTGAAAGATATCCCCCCCTTTTTTTTCTAAAGGATATTATAACATTCAATAATGCAACAGACTAACTCCGGTGACCTTTCCTGTAACACTTTCCGGCCAAAGAAGTTCACCGGAAACAATGATGGTTAATAATATTCTCGTTAAAATTCAAACCAACTTTAACTCTTGATTGTTTCCAAAGATTTTAAGCAAATTTAAAACAAAACAATCACCAAATAACATCAGATTTCGAGTTTTAAAATAGAAATTTCAAGAACACAACTGGGTTTTTGACTTTTAACCATGAAAGAGACTCAAAACCCACTTGAAAATACCACCGGTAACTCGGTTTTCAACAAGAAATCGAGCCTTACACTCTGATACCAATTGTAGGTTTTAGGATCCGAGTTTGGTTTTGATTGTGTTTTACGTTTGAATTAAGATGAGAAATGAATGAGTAGTGCAGCGGAATATAAATGGAAACAAACTTTTCACAATCAAACAGGAGAATTGCTTTCAACACACATTTCAACAATGAACCGAATGATTGAATTTATTTCATCAACGATTACAATTGCATGTATGCAACAAACTCCCCCTCAGCCTGAGCTCACAGTGATTTGTTCGTACAAGAAGAAAGATGGTGAAGAGCTAACAGAACAGTACAGAGTACTGTTCTATTTATAGGCACGGACAAACCACTGTGGCATCTTTGTTGATGTCACCATGAAAGTGACATCTAACCTCCTAACAAAATCTAACATCTGATCTATACAAGTACTGCTATGCTAACAACTGTTATTACAATACATTACATAAAGACAAACTAACTACTGCTGAATCCTTCCACTGATGTGAACCCAGCAGCACTTGATATAACCAGCAGTGCTTGACCCATAGCAGTAGATTATACAGCAGGGCTTTAGTCTTCATTAGTCATAGACTTGATCAACACTTGTAGGTCAGCAGTCGTATCGATCAGTGGATTGGAGGTCATCAGATGTTAAAATCACTTTCAAGGGGAGAGACTTGATTACATAACATCTGCTTATTCTGGATCCACTGCTTTGATCCAGTTTTGGCTTTAATTATCTGTTCCTCTGATAGGGTTCAATCCCAACAATCCCCCTGGAATAGATAATGCCAAAACTCTTCATTATTGGTAGATCTTTATTGCCTCATCAACAGTTTCCTTATTTTCCCTTTGAGTTGTAACTTAAAGGCTAAGGCATCCGTGTCATCATCATCCCTGCACAGTAGAAGATCAAGGAGATCGTGCAAATCTTCAAGACTTAGGCCAAGTGCTTGTTCCCTTGTTATTTTCTTCACTTCTCCACTAGACTTGATCACTGTCAGTACATGGGTCTGTTTGTCAGTTTTCCACTTTAGTACTTTTGAGTCTGGTGGGTTTCTTGGGAGATTTTTATTAGATGAGGATTTTGGTGATGCTGGCCTTGTGATGACTGACTGAGCAGTGCTTGCAGGTTGATTTAGGCCAAGAGTTTCAGCTATCATTATCTTAATGCCCTATTTTACAAGGTCATCTCCTGCCATTAATTCTACCACTGTTTCAGTATCCAACTGTTGTTGTCTTCTTTTATAGATGGCAGCACTAGCTGGAGCAGTGGATATCCTGATTTGCAGCTTTGGTGGTCTTGTTGAAACCTCTGCTTCAGGGTAGTCAGGTTTTTGTGGAACTTTAGGATCTTTCTTCCTTAATTCCTCCAACCTTTTGTAGGTGGTCCTGACTTTGTCTTCTCTCCATCTCATCACTTGATTTTTGGACCCATAATCAGCAGCAACTAATTCCTCTTTCATTCTCTTCAGCTCTAGTGTCTTTTCAGGCAGATTCTTTTTGTACTTTGACCAATCTGGAGGAGTGTGTTTGACCTTATTCTTAATCATTTCTTGAATCCTGGCTGCTTCACTTTCAAGCTCAGGAATGGTCCACTCTTTGTACATATATTTTTCACCCTTATACTTCTTAAAAGCCATGATATTTTCAATGTAGTCTTTTCTCAGGGTTTCATCTGCTCTTTCTGACACTTGCTTACAAACATTCATTGCAAACTACTCCAAAGATCTGACTTGTGTGAGCAGAAATTGATAATGCCTTTGAATTTTGTTTATTAGTTTTTCCTTGAGAGTTTCTTTTGGAGATATCCTCTGCCTGTAAAGCATTAATTTTCAAGTATTCTTCAATGTTGTTAGGCCTAGGATATCCTTCAACTGATGGCAACTTCCTTTTAGCAGGATCATCCTCATAGTAGAAGGATTTGATCTCTTCTCTGATAGCAATGAGTTCAAGAGGATATTAGAAACCTGCAGGAGTAATGGCAGTGATTGATTGTTGAACTTGGGCTGAAGAGAGAGGAACAGGGTTTGGGATATGAACAAGTGAAAGAGATTGTGAGGATGTTGGTGGTGGTGATGGAGAATCATCATCAGGTATAAAAATTCTTCTCCTTTTTATTGTAGGAGAGGCTGATGATGTTTTGGGTTGATCAGTGGTGGTGTTTTGAGTGGTGGAAGGTGGCTGACTAACAGTTGTTGAAACAACTGGTGTTTCAACCACTGTTGTCATTACAACAGATGTTGTAACATCTGATGTCTTCTGCTTTTTAGCGGTAGGTGATGGTGGTGAGGTTGTTTTTGGTGGTGAAGTGAATTTTGGTGGTGGTGGTGGTAAGGCAGTGGTTGTGGTGTGTGTTGAAGTAGTGTGTGTTGAAGAGATGGCAAGTGTTTGGCTGGCAGTAGTTTGAGGTTTGGAGCCTTTAGTAGGTGGTTTGGAGGCATGCTTTGTAGGTCTGGATGGTGTGTGTTTGGGTTGCCTCACTTGTCTAGTGGGCTTCTTCTTTTCATCCTTACAAGTACCCTGTGCATTCAGCTCCATGAAAGCTTTCTTCTCCTGTTCCCACCTGGCTTTATCCTTAGCCTCTCTATCCCTTTTTACACTTGCTTCTACTTCAGCAAGTGCATTTGTGGTGACATCCATCTTCTTACTACCATCTGGCAAAGGGATATTTTTAGTCATATTTTCCTTTTCTGGTGCAATATAGTGCCCATCTTCAATTCCCTTCTTCTTCTACTGCTTGATTTTCTCCCCCTTTTTGGCATTATCTGGAGGGGGGTTATCAATGAAGAGAACAGTGGGAGGAGCAGTGCCAGTGGTGTTCAGTATGTGGGCCTTTATAGCCTTTATGTCAGCTTTGGTATCTTTGAACCTTGACTCCATCATGTTTCTCATCATTTGAACATGTATTGCATGCTGCTGGTCAGCCATTTGTCTTTGTTGTTGGAGCAGGGGTTGAAATAGATTCCATAACTCATTTGCAGCAGGTGCTTGTGGTGGAGCAGATGCTTGAGCTGGAACATCAGTGGGTTGCACCTGTTGAACTTTCAACAACTGTTGCAGCATTTCTTTGATTTCTGCAACAGAGGTGTCCAGTTTGTCAATTCTCTCCGTCAATTCTAGGTACTTTAAACCATCACCCAACTTAATGGGATCATCTAATTTCCCACTAACAGTGGTTGTAACAGTGGTTGACTCAGGGAATGTATTCCAATAGTCATCCACTGATGCCCCTTTTTCTTGGTTCTGGGGACTTCCTCCCTCAACACTTGATAACCTTTTGATGGTACCAGTGGTCAAAACAAACTCACTAGTGGTTATCAGAGGTGCTATAGAAGGAATTTCCTCCAAGGAAGTCTTATTAATGTAACCACTGTCCAAATGCAAACCAGTGGGTTCAGCACTTGTAGTGGCTGCTTCACTTGGACTACCACCAAGAGTTACTTGTAACTCAAGGGGTGTAACCTCCTCAGGTCTTGTTGGTGGGTTAGCAATGATTGATACATCAGACCTAGTCACTTGTTGGAGTATGTTCTCATTGACAGGTGAGTGAGAAGGACTAGTTTGTGCCTGGTTCAAATCAATAGCATCCAACAATAATTTTGTAGGTGGGGGAATTGTGGAGGTGAGGTTGGGTGTAGAAAGAGAATTGGCCCCGGGCATTGGGCTGTGGATGATGGAAGCAAGTGATTCCAGAGAATCATATTGTGGTGTCCCTATTTGTACAACCTGTTCTTTTTGAGAAGAAGCAGGAGGAGTTTCAGGCATGGGTTGAGATATTTCTACCAACTGCTGTGAGGAAGTAGCAGCAGTGGTTTCTTGTGACTTTTGTGCTGTCACTGGCAGTTGCTCTGGTATCTCATCCTCCAGAGTTGCCTTTTTGGTAGGTTTGGGGGGCTTTTGAGTTTTCTTTTGTGTTGGCCTTTTGGTGATTTTAGGTGTGGGTTTTAAAGCAGTTGTTTTGCTGCTATGATCACCTTGAGCAGTGGGCTCAGCAGTAGATACCTGAGGAGCAGTGGTAGCTGCTAAAGTCTGCTCAGGCACCTCTGCTTGTGTTTTGCAAGGTGTTGACATTCTTGTAAAAGTTTCAGCAGTTAAGCTGTTTATTTGAAAAGATCCACCTTGTTTTATTGCAGAAGCATCATCCTTAACAAATTTCTTTTCAAAATAATAGCTTAGAATTCTTGGAAAAAGTAAGAATGGCTTTTTATGAACATTTTTAACCAAATCATTAAAGATTTCCTGGGAGTAATTTAAATTTTCATCTTGAAGAATAGCATATCTCAGGTTTTGAATCTTTAAAGGTATCTCATTAAAAGAAGTAGTTTTGTTTGAAACACACATAAGCAGAGTATGGAACAAAAATCTTGTTGCAGATGGAAAATTAGCTTTTTGTAAGGTATCCTTTTTTATTTGCTCTGTATAACCCCTTTCAAGGAAATCAGTTTTTAGCTCATTTTTGGGAAAAGAAGTTTTACCTTGCTGATCATTGAGTTCAAAGACTTCCGAGATGGATTGTGGTGTGATTTTGACAGCTTTACCCATTAGAGAAGAGTTAATGGCTATGACATCTTCTCCTTGTTTTTCAAGGGTAGTATTTTTCCAAAACTCTCTCTAGGTTTGCAGATAAATTGGAGCATCTGCTGTTAACAAAGTTTTGTACTTTGATACAGACATGGTGTCAATGATGGAGTCGAATGTATCGGTGGTGTCTGGTTTTGTCAAAAGACCCAGATAATTGTGAGGTGCTTTGTATGGGATTTCGATGGGTGTAGCCTTTTGAACGGCCTTTTTACGAGAAGATTTTGAAGTGGATTTTGCGGATGACTTTGATTTTGTCATTTTGGAGAAGAAGATTGATGAATGTTTTGAAGGATTTGAGAGAGGGAAATGGAAACTGTTTTGAGAAAGGAATTTTTGTGGATTCGATTCGACAGTAAAACCCTGTTTGGGGTTTTGAAAAGGGTTTTATAAGAGAAAAAGTGAATGCTGACGTGGCAGCGGTTACAAAAGATCTGACCGCTATGTACTGTCCACGTGCCAATTCCTGATGAGATGAAGGACAAATTGTTTTTTTTATGAAGACCACTGATGGAACAAGACCAGTGGTTGTAATGGTAAAAATGAAAGTAGTGGGTGATTTTTACTATCAGTGGATAGCAAATCAGTGGATAAAATACTGATTTTGAACATCAGTGCTTATTAAGAAAATGAGAGAATAGGGGTTGACTTTCAGCAGTGGACAGAGTTTTTAGTAGAAAAGACTTTTGAATAAAGCAGTGGTTATGGCAGACTTTTAAGGATTTAATGAATGAAAGCAGCGGGTGTTTTTTACTATCAGTGGATAGCACATCAGTGGATAAAACACTGATTTTGAACATCAGTGCTTATCAAGAAAATGAGAGAACAGGGGTTGACTTTCAGCAGTGGACAGAGTTTTTAGTAGAACAGACTTTTAAACAAAGTAGTGGTTATGGCAGACTTTTAAGGATTTAATGAAAAATTCATTTTTAGCTATTTTTAAGGATAGATTTTTGATTTTCTGAAAACATTTTAATGCTTTTATTCATAGAAAAACAGGATTTTGCCTGTTATTCCATGTTTAGCATGCCAATCCTAGAGATCAAGCTTTCAAAGGTGGATGTGTCTAATGCTTTGGTTAGCACATCTGCCAGCTGATCCTTAGTTGGAACATGGTGCAGAGAAATCAAACCTTTTTCATAGCAATCCCTCACAAAGTGATGTTTGATGTCAATGTGCTTGGTGGTTAAGTGGGAAACTGGATTTTTGATGATATTTTCTACTGCCTGACTATCCAACATGAGTGGTGTTTTTAAGGCAATGATACCAAAATCCAACAACTGATTTTGAAGCCAAAGCAGTTGGGCTGTACAGCTTGCAGCAGCTATATACTCTGCCTCAGCAGTGGATGTTGAAACAGCTGCTTACTTTTTGCTTTGCCAAGACACTAAACAACTGCCTAGGAATTAGCACCCTCCTGAAGTGGACTTCCTTGTCTTGTCACATCCAGCAAAGTCACTGTCTGAGAAACCTGAAAGCTTAATTTTACCATCAGCTGGATACCAAATACCAAGTGTGGGAGCACCTTTTAGGTATTTGAATATCCTTTTTACAACAATAAGGTTTGACTTTCTAGGGGTTGATTGGGATCTTGCATAAACACATGTTGCAAACATAATGTCTGGCCTAGATGCAGTTAGGTACAATAAAGACCCAATCATGCTTCTATATAAAGTTTGATCAACCAAATCATCCTTCTCATCAGACATGACTACTTTATTGGTTGCAGTGGGTGTACTACATGGCTTACAATCATCCATCTCAAATTTCTTTAAAAGTTCTTTCGCATATTTGCCTTGATGGATAAAAGTGGCATTTTGGAGTTGCCTTACTTGGAGACCAAGAAAGCACTAGAGTTCACCCATTGCACTCATTTCAAACTCAACTGTCATGAGTTGTCTAAACTCTTCACACATTTTATTACATGTGCTTCCAAAGATGATGTCATCTACATAAATCTGAACAATCATCAAATCCTTTCCTCTCCATTTTAGAAACAATGTTTTGTCTATCTTACCTCTTGTGAACCCAATGGAATTTAGAAAGGTGGAAAGAGTTTCATACCAGGCCCTTGGTGCTTGTTTCAGGCCATACAAAGCTTTATTCAGCTTGTAGACATGATTTGGATTAAATGGATTCTCAAAGCCTGGAGGTTGACAAACATAAACCTCCTCTTGAATTTTACCATAGAGGAATGCACATTTGATATCCATTTGGTACACCTTGATGTTGTGGTTGACAGCAAAGGCCAGAAATAGTCTGATTGTTTCAAGTCTTGCTACAGGGGCAAATGTTTCATCATAATCAATGCCCTCTTCTTGTCTGAAGCCTTGAACCACAAGCCTGGCTTTATTCTTGACAATAATACCCCTTTCATCAGTTTTATTTTTGAAGACCCATTTTGTGCCAATAGGACTTACACCCTCTGGCAATGGTACAAGCTCCCAAACTTGTTGTCTTCTAAATTGTTGGAGCTCCTCTTGCATGGCTTCTACCCAGCTGTTGTCTTTTAGTGCCTCTTGGTACTTGACTGGCTGATGGAGAGATAGAAAACCAGCAAAAAGACAAATGTTTTGGGATTGACTTCTTGTGAGCACCCCTTCATTGATGTTGCCAATGATTTGGTCTGGTGGATGAGATTTCAAGAAGATAAGATCTCCTTGGTATGGAACAATGGCATTTAATGGTGAAGGCTGCAGATGTGAATCATCTGAGCTAACCACTGCTGGTGACTTTGATGATCCAGCAGTGGCTTCAAAAGGTGGTGGAATAAGAGGTAATGGTGTGGACACATGCTGACTTTGATCCACTGTTTGAAGACTTTTGTCAACAGTGTTTGATGATGTGGAAGCAGGGGTTAATGGGCTACTTTGATCAACAACTGTTGAGGTAGCAGTGGTTGAGCTTTGACAGCTGTTTTGAACATCTGCTGCTCTTCCCATTGTGATAGACTTTTGTTGAGGAATGATGATCTCATACCCATAGTCTAGTGATGAATCCTCTGATGGACCTGCACTGTTAGTCTTGACAGCAGTATTTTCAAAAGTGAATTTATCAAGATCAAACAAATCTGCAGGGTTTGCTGGGATTTTCATTGATGAAAGTTCATTAAACTTTACATTCAAAGTCTCTTCCACTGTTCGGGTCCTTGTGTTAAACACTTTGTAGGCCTTAGCAGTGGTTGAGTATCCCAGATGATAACCACAATCAATTTTGGCTGCAAACTTTGAGATGGAATCTTTTAAGTTTAAAACGAAGCATGGGCAGCCAAAAACTTTGAAATATGAAATTAATGGCTTTATTTTATACAGCAGTTCATAGGCAGTCTTTTGATGCCTGGGGTTGATTAAAACTCTGTTTTGGACAAAGCAAGCAGTGTTTACTGCCTCTGACCAAAAAGTTAATGGCAAACCTGAATCAGCAAGCATGGTTCTGGTAGCCTCAATCAAAGTTCTGTTCTTTCTTTCAACAACCCCATTTTGTTCTGGTGTTCTTGGAATGTTGTATTGTCTCACAATTCCTTTTGACACACAGAAATCATCTAACTCCTTGTTCCTGAACTTTGTGCCATTGTCACTTCTGAAGATTTTTACTAGAAGGTCAACTGCTTTTCAACCTGTTTCACAAAGTCTTGCAGAATGCCTGCAGTCTCATCTTTTAAGTGTAAAAAGTAAGTACATGTAAACCTAGAAAAGTCATCAACAATAACCAAACAATACCTCTTTTTCTTAAGACTCATGAATTTAACTGGGCCAAACAAATCCATATGAAGCATTTGCAAACATTTGGTTGTTTTGGACTCATCAATGGATTTGTAGGAGCTTTTATGTTGTTTTCCTTTTAGGCAGGAAACACAATGCCTAGGACAGGTTAACAGTTTTTGAGGTAAACCTCTTACTAACCCCTATTTTGAAATGGCAGTGATTGTCTTGAGATTTGTGTGCTCCAATCTCCTGTTCCATAATTCTGTCTCTTTATTTGATGCAGCTGAGAACAGACAGGCATCAGTTCTGGGGCTCTCTTTTGACATATATACCACATAAACATTGCCACTTCTTTGAGCAACAAGTTTGGTTTTCCAGTTTTTACCTTTTCAACCATTTCTGGTCCAACAATCCTACAACACTCCTTTGTGAAGAATGATCCATACCCCTTATCACTCATTTGTGAAACACCCAGAAGGTTGAATTTTAGATTGTCTATCAGATTGACATTTTCAAATTTTACATTACCAGACTGTACTGTACCAGACCCCAGAACTTTCCCTTTACTATTATTACCAAAGGATATATCACCCCCTCCATGGATTTTGAAATCTTTGAGAAGGGCTTTACATCCTGTCATGTGCCTGGAGCCTCCACTATCTACATACCAAAGGCTATCTAAGCATGCAGAAGCTCCCTGCACATGAAGTAAAAGGATTAGTTCATTAGGGTCTCCAAGGTCAATAAGGCTTTGGATGGGGTCTCAACAGTGTCTGGGATGAGTTCAGATGGATGGGCAGTGGTTAGATCAGGGGTTTGGACAGTTTTAGGACTGTTTTTCTCTAACCACTATTGGGGTTCTTGACCCATCACCTGCTAATAACCAAAAGGATGCCTGTTCACTCTTAGTTTAGTGGGCCTTTTGTAGGTCTCATAAACATGTGGGATCCTTTGGTATGGTTGTTGTCCCTTGCCTCTTCTGTATTGGTTGGCAGGGGGTGCATCAGTCACTTGAACATCTCTTTGGACAGATGTTTGATTCAGCTGTTTGGACTGGCACAAACAATGGTTGATTCTTGGTTAATTTGACAGATGATGTTGATGGACTTAAGGATGTTTTAGCAGTGTACTCATTCTTTTTCACATCAAAGTTCTTGAGATACACACATTCTTGAGTTTTGTGGTTATTTTTACCACAGACGGTGCAGCTTTCAGCAGGTACAATGATACTTGTTTTGTTTAGATCATATGCTTTTAGATGAAAACAGTCTTTTGTTAGATGATTCCTCTTTTCACAAAAATCACAAAACAGGTTTTTGATCTTTTCTCTTTTCTTCCTTTTCTCAGACTCCTTAGCAACATAGTTTTGAACCATTGTTGCGATGTCTTTGATAGGAATGACCTTTTCTTTTGGAGCTGTGACACCATCAGTGGGGTTTGAAATTTTCAAGAATGTCACACTCATCAGACCATGTGGGTTGAAATTGGTATTTCTCAATTTCCTCAAAAGTTGAGGACCCCACAGATGATCTTTCCAGAGTGATTTTGTTACCAAGTTTGTCAGTAATCTTTACTTCTTGGCCATTCTTGTTGGTTGGTTTTATTTCAATTAAACCAGCTTGTTTGACAGCAGTGTTTTCAAGATCATCATATTTTCTATATCCTATACCAAACTTGACATTGCTTTCATGTTGTTTCTCAAGCATAACCTCATAACCTTTGCAAGATTCCACCCATCTTTCACAAGTGATCTGGGTGGATTCCAATTCCTTTTTGCAAACTTGGTATTTTTCTACCATAGTTTGGAGTTGGTTCTTGGTTATGCTTTGCTCTTCTTTGAGACTGCTGATTTCTTTGTCTTTTTCAGCCAATTTGTTTTTAAGTTCTTTCAATGACTTTTCAAATTTGACTTCATCAGTTAAGACTTTATCCCTAAGGTTTTCATTTACCTCTTTAATGCTAGCAAATGCAATAATGCATTTGTCTGAACATAGTTTTTCAAGAACTTGAGGTGATACCTTAGCAGCAGCCATCATGGCACAATCACATTGATGATCACCTTCTTCATCAGCTCTAACTTCTTTCTCACCTGCTTTCTTCTCTTCCTCTTCTTCTTTGTCTTCTTTGGACCGGGGGTCAGATAGTGGTTCAATCAGGGTTTCTGAATTTTCTCCCAGCAGTAGTTCACCAGCAACTGCAGTAACCACTGCTTCAGCCACTTCATCCACCGTTTTAGCACTTAGCTGTTCACCTTCAGTTTCTACCCCTTCTGGTATTGACTCTAATGCTATCAAACAAAATTCATCATTAAAAGTATCATTAGAAGCATAGAGTGCAAAATTTTCATCACCAAGCTCATCAGGCATACTGCTCCAGTCAACAAAGCCTTGGGTGAAAAAGCTTTGCTGATCTGGTTGAACCACTGTTGGAGCAGCTTGTTGAGGTGCAACAGGTTGCACTTGTGCCTGAGGGACAGGGGCTTGAACATACTGAAGTTTTGGAACAATGGTTTGAACATAATGCACAGGCACAGGGGTTGCAGCATAGTGAGCAGTGTTAACATGTGCTGTAGGGGTATATTGGGTATAGTGCACAGTGCTTTGATGTTGTGGTCTAGGGTTTGAGCTCGGATGAGTTATTATTGGACCAGTGGTTTGACTCCTGCATTCCCTAGCAAAATGACCTAGCCTATTTCACTTGTAACACTTCAGTTTTGATTTATCCAACCCCACTCTTAAATTCCCATGTAACCCTGGGAATTTTCTCCCTGTTCTTTTATAGAATTTGCTTGTTCTTACACTAAGCAAAGCCAATTGAAGCAAAATGTCCATTTCCTCTAAGTCAGTGGGATCAAAGTGTTGCAAATCATTTAGTTCAAACCACAGGTTATCTGACATCTGGTTTTCATAATTTGCAGTAAAAGCATAATTTGCAGAGTGAGAATGAGAGTTGTTAAAATTTCCACCAGCAGTTATATCAGTGAAATGATCATAACTCTGATCCTTATTACTGCTACCAGATTTTTCCTGACCAAAAAGAGCTGTGCTACCAAATGCATAGTCATCAGCAACTTTGCCAGACTCTTGCAACTTCTTTTTCTGGTTTAACTCCCTTTCATAGGTCAGGAGTCTACCATGAAGTTGGGTCAGGGTCAGATCTTTGAACTCAGCTGAATTTCTAGTTACAAAAGCAATTGTATCCCATTTTTCTGGTAGTGATCTAAGAAACCTGCTATTTTGTGTTGAATTAGGAAATGTAACTTTAACAAGTCTTAATTCACTAATGAGACAGCTAAATCGCTCAAACTGTTGGGTCAATGATTCACCCTTGATGTGACAAAAGGTTTCATACTGCTGATTCAAAATTTCCCTATTATTTTCAATAACTTCTTCCGTTCCCCCAAACTGTTCATTCAGTGCATCCCATAGCTCTTTGGCACTGTTACAATGTAACAGCCCAACATAGATTTCATTGGGTAATGTAGATGCAATGATGCTAAATGCTTTGGCATCGAGCTCGAACTTTTGGAAATCAGTTTCAGTATAATTTTCAAGTTTTTTAGGTTCGAACTTCTTGTATCCTCAGCACTTGGCACCATGGGAACGTGTGGTCCAAAAACAACAGATCTCCAACATCCAGTATTCTGTTGAGCAAGGATGTGACCCATCATTCTCTCCCAGATGTTGTATTCATTAAGTTTAAGCATGGGTGGTTTGAAAAGAGAGCCGATGTTATTCTTATCATCTTGTGATTGTGACGTCATCCTGGTTGTTTTACAGGCACTGATTAATCAACTTTGATGGTGATTAAACCTTACACTGTTTTTCAACAAAACAAACAAACTATCAGTATCAACGATTGTGAGCTGAACTATTTATGTCAAAATGATTGTTAAATCAAATTTGACTGTCCGAGCTCTGATACCAATTTTTAGGATCTGAGTTTGGTTTTGATTGTGTTTTACGTTTGAATTAAGATGAGTAATGAATGAGTAGTGCAGCGGAATATAAATGGAAACAAACTTTTCACAATCAAACAGGAGAATTGCTTTCAACAATGAACCGAATTATTGAATTTATTTCATCAACGATTACAATTGAATGTATGCAACAAACTCCCCCTCAGCCTGAGCTCACAGTGATTTGTTTTTTACAGGAAGAAAGATGGTGAAGAGCTAACAGAACAGTACAGAGTACTGTTCTATTTATAGGCATGGACAAACCACTGTGGCATCTTTGCTGACGTCACCATGAAAGTGACATCTAACCTCCTAACAAACTCTAACATCTGATCTATACAAGTACTGCTATGCTAACAACTGTTATTACAATACATTACATAAAGACAAACTAACTACTGCTGAATCCTTCCACTGATGTGAACCCAGCAGTGCTTGACCCATAGCAGTAGATTGAACAGCAGGGCTTTAGTCTTCATTAGTCATAGACTTGATCGACAGTTGTAGGTCAGCAGTTATATCGATCAGTGGATTGGAGGTCATCAGATGTTGAAATCACTTTCAAGGGGAGAGACTTGATTACATAACATCTACTTATTCTGGATCCACTGCTCTGATCTAGTTTTGGCTTTAATTATCCGTTCCTCTGGTAGGGTTCAATCCCAACTGTAGGTCCAGTTTTTGGATCGTCGGACAATGATGATTTCTTGTTTCAGATGCCGGAACAGGTGCGGAATCCCTGTTACGACACAAACCAAGTGAGAGATGAACACACGGCACAAAGATTCAACGTTTAACGGTTGTATATTGAATATCAACGAGTTTCGATACAAGATAATATGATAAGAAGTACAATAAAACTCTCTGATATACACTCTGTTCTCCCTTTGTGTATTCACGTCTGTCTTCAGTCCACTGCTGTTATATATAAGCACAGCAGCAGACGAAACCTTCAGCAGGTTGACGAAACTTCATGGGGAGCCGGCGAAACTTCAAGGTCAAGGACTGTGACACCCCAGGAAAACCAGTAAACTACACAACGCAACTAGCTTCCTTAGTAACCACGTGCTAAATTTCGGGACAAAATTTCTTTCAAGTTGGGGATAATGTGACAACTCGAGTTTCCAAGATTCCATCTTCGCATTAATTGCACGTTAATTGTTTATGTTGTTTGTTTACACGACTTGTTTGTTTCGCAACTGTGCACATTTGTAAAACGTTAAATCGTATTGTGATTGATATTTTATAATTGGGGTGCATTATATTTGAGTGTATGATAATAGTGTAATTTGTGTTAATTGGTGTTGTATAGTTTAATATGGATCATTGGCCCAACACCCCTGCTCATACGAAAACACCCCCTCCTGTGAAATCACCTACTCACGAAAACACCTTGTGTGTTTTCGTCCACCTTGTGACCAACGAAATCAAAATGGGCTTTAGGCCCAGTAGTGAGTCACTTATATGTATATTCTAATCACAACTTTTACGAGAAGTTTTATTCGGCAAAACCTAGACACCTATCACTCCCTCTCTCGTTTTTCTGTGAAACCGATGGCTGCCTTTCTCTCGTTCGAAGTTGATTCCCTGATTTGATCATTCGTGTTTCGGTTAGTGTCTTCCATATTTGAGGTAATTAATCTGATATACTGAGTTAGATGTTCATGATGTTATGAGTTCGAATACATGAGTTGATTAGTATATATTTGTATGCGAAACATGATTAGATTGTTTGACATTATGTGTTGAATCTAGGTGGTTTGTTAGAATGTGTCACGTGAATAAAGCTTCAGCCCACTACATATATTAGGTCAAATAAGAGCATGTAAACATTAGCAATTGTCGGTCAAGGATGTTGAATTTGATAAATGTAATGATGCTAAGAGTCAGTGGGTAATGATTGATTTCATGTGAGACCTTGACTTTTGTGGAATAATATAGTTAATCAATTCTTTGATTTAGGCGGCATAACATAAATCGAGGAATCAAACTGTGCATGTCGTAATGATTGTTCAGGTCTCGAGGCATGTTCACTGTTATGTTTGATGATCATATAGATCTGATGTTGAATGATTATGTATTACCGTCGTGTATATGTGGGTGATCGTTTGACAATATGGCTTAGCGTTTGTTTGTTGTAGTCGGCGTTATTATTAGATGATCATTAGGGTTTTGATACGCAACTGTTGTGTTGATGAAAAACCTTACCCGACGAAAACACATGGAACCAGACGAAAACACCTTAGTGTTTTCGCCATTCAACAACTCGACGAAAACCCTTTGGATTTTGTCCCCTAGGGTTTTCGTCCAAAAGTGATTTCGCCATATATGTTTTCGTCGAATGCTGTGTCATATCTAAACCTGTTAAGTTTACTTACACTGTTATGAATATCAGTTTATGTGTGTATGTTAAGTCCGGTATGTAGGATAACTCTGTTAAACTTACTAACTCTGCTAAGAAATGTATGTAACTTTGTTTAGTTGTAGACTCTGTTTAGTATGATGATGCTGTTAAGTTTGTTAACCATGTTAATTATGTAAATGGATAACGAGAAACCGATTATGTGAAGCATGAATCGCATGAATCTGAGTAACTGCTTATGTGTTATATGATGCTAGTTGTCTAGCATACTTAACAAAGTTAGATTTACACGCAAAACCTTATAAACATAAACTGATTTGGTATACGTGCATTTAATAGGTCGTGACTGATTATTTGCGAACACATAGTTTAGCATACCGAGCAAACCAAGGTGAGTTCACACTCTTACCAAGGCATGGGATTCCCGGGGCTGGGAATGGATTTTGAATAATGGGATTGAACAATTACTCGTACTTACACTGCTACTAGACTATCTACCATCGTCCTCAGGTTAGGCAGGACACTTACGTAAAACCTACGTAAACTTGTACTTACCACTGTCCTCAGGTTACGAAGGGCACTTACGTAAACCTACGTAAACTCATACATACTACTGTCTTCGGGTTAAGAAGGACACTTACGTAAAGCCTACGTAAACCTCGTGCGTACTACTGTTCTCGGGTCAAGA
Source organism: Helianthus tuberosus (assembly GCA_030545235.1). Classification (NCBI taxonomy): domain Eukaryota; kingdom Viridiplantae; phylum Streptophyta; class Magnoliopsida; order Asterales; family Asteraceae; genus Helianthus; species Helianthus tuberosus. Next base: position 11,639,621 of record CM060429.1, on the reverse strand, counting down.
AGAACACTTATGGTACAACTAGTCTAGTAAATACAAACATGGGAAGCCCCCACTAATAGTAAATACAAACATGGGAAGCCCCCACTAATAGTACATACAACATGGGAAGCCCCCACCAATTGAACCTACACAACGGCTTAGTTAATAACGCATAGCTATGCAACGAACTTACTTACTGTGAACTCGCTCAACTAGTTGTTGACTTCCTGTTACATACCTTGCAGGACCATAGGTACTCTTGGAGCTTGCACGGGAGGCGCGGTCGTTGTGGGCACGGATTGTGGATGTTTTGATGAAAACTTTATGACTCTTTAAACTAAACACTTGTGTTGGATTTTCATACTATGCTTCCGCTACCTATACTATGTTTTTGATTGAACACCAATTGTATTGTAATGGATTACATTTACTTTTACTTATTACTTATATGTTCAATATGATTGGTGGCTTGATCCTGGTCAGTCACGCCTCCAAGCGGTGATACTCCGCGTGTGTATTCTGGGGGTGTGACAGATTGGTATCAGAGCCATTGGTTATAGAGAACTCAGTTTTAATAAGGGGAAAACGTTTTTATTAAAACCAGACTATAACCTGTACAGTGCTCAACGATCCACAACGACGTCTCGCTCCACGTGCAAGACACAACATTCTAGGTAATATGGTATATGTTTTATTGCCTACTTGGTAGAATTACATAGAACTTTGCTCATGGTATTCTTAGATACACATAACCCCTATTGCTTGAGAATACTTGTGTGCTCACTCTCTTCTGTTATCGCACTTTCGCGAACCTTTCTCACTCATATTCCCTTCGATGTGAAGATCATGAGTGTACGTGTGAACCTAACTCAAGCCCAGTTGACGGCTTTTATCAACGAACAAGTTACGGTAGCACTCGCAGCTGCTCAGGCAGGAGGTATAACCTGCTATTCTGAACTTATCCTAGGATGTTAGATCCTACTCTCATGACCCAACTCTCGCCCTTAACCCAGTCTTTTCTTCCTCGCGCAACAAGGTAAGAACTCTTAGCCACCTGTATGCGTATTCAAGACGTTCATGGACTGTCGTCCTAGTACTTTCAGTGGCACTGAAGGAGCCGTTGGACTCCTCCACTGGTTCGAGAAGCTCGAATCGGTCTTCGAAATGTGTGAATGCCCCGAAGCTCGTAGGGTGAAATATGTCACTGGTACTCTCGAAGGCACTGCGCTAAATTGGTGGAACGCGCAAGTTCAGATGCTGGGGCTGGCGCCTGCTAATGCCACCCCATGGAAAGATTTTAAGGAACTGATCAAACATGAATTCTGTAGTCGTGATGACATCCACAAGCTGGAAGTGGACTTCTTTAACTTGAAGATGACCGGGTCAGAGATAGAAGCGTACGCAAACCGATCCAATGAACTGGCAGTGTTATATCCAACTATGGTGGGTCATCCCATCAAGCGCATTGAGCTGTACCTCAAAGGCTTAGTACCAGAGATTCCAAAGTCATGTGACTTCTGCTAACCTTGCTACTATTCAAGATGTTACTCGTCTTGCTCATCGTCTCACAGACCAGGCAGTGGAACAGAACAAGCTGCCTAAACGCATTGGTGCTACTACTACTACTTCTGCTATTCCCAGTGACAACAAGAAAAAGTGGGATGGAACCTCCAGCGAGGGTTCAACTTCAGTTCAGTCCCAGGCACAGCAGCGAATGATTGATGACTATCAGAGCCCTGGTCAGCAATCTTCTGGTAGTCAAGGGTTGTAACCTCGTCTTAGCCGGTCAGACTTTCTCTATCGATCTCATTCCCATAACTCTGGGTAGTTTTGACATCGTCATTGGTATGGATTGGTTATCCCAACAGCAAGCAGAGATCCTATGCAAAGAGAAGATCATTCGCATTCCACGTTCTGGCAAAGAACCTGTCGAAGTTCAAGGCGACAAGAGCGGTGTCGTGAGTGGCATCATCTCCTTCTTGAAGGCACAAAAGTGTTTGCGAAAGGGCCACACTGCTATATTAGCACTCGTTACAGATACATCGACGAAAGAGAAGAAGTTAGAGGATATTCCAGTTGTACGCGACTTTCCTCAAGTGTTTCTTGAAGAGTTACCTGGGCTACCGCCTCATCGCCAGGTCGAATTTCAGATCGAGCAAGCTCCAGGAGCAGCACCCATAGCTCGAGCACCTTATCGCTTAGCTCCAACTGAACTGGAAGAACTGTATAAGCAATTGCAAGAACTCTTGGAAAAGGGTTTCATACGTCCTAGCTCTTCGCCCTGGGGAGCTCCAATATTATTTGTGAAGAAGAAAGACGGTACCTTCCGCATGTGCATAGATTACCGCGAACTGAACAAAGTAACCGTGAAGAATCGCTATCCTCTTCCGCGCATTGATGACCTATTTGACCAACTGCAAGGTCGAGCTACTATTCAAAGATAGATTTGAGGTCAGGCTACCATCAACTGAGAGTCCGGGATGAGGACGTCTCCAAAACAGCATTCAGAACACGCTACGGCCATTATGAGTTTCTGGTCATGCCATTCGGGCTAACAAACGCGCCTGCAGTCTTCATGGATCTTATGAACAGGGTGTGCAAGCCCTATTTGGATAAGTTCGTTAATGTATTTATCGACGACATTTTGATTTATTCCAAGAGTCAGGAGGAACACGAGCATCATTTACGACTCATTTTGGAACTCCTTCGAGCAAAACAGCTGTACGCCAAATTTTCGAAATGCGACTTCTGGCTTCGTGAAGTCCACTTTCTAGGCCACGTGGTAAACAAGGATGGGATTCATGTCGATCCATCCAAGGTAGATTCGATCAAGAACTGGCCTGCACCTCGCACAGCAACTGAAATACGCCAATTCTTGGGTTTGGCGGGTTATTACAGACGGTTCATCAAAGACTTCTCAAAGATTGCGTAGCCGCTTACACTACTGACACAGAAAGGTGTTGCTTACCGTTGGGGTAATACACAGGAAACAACATTTCAGCACTTAAAGGATAGACTTTGTAGCGCACCTATCCTCTCATTGCCTGAAGGCACGGACGATTTTGTAGTCTACTGCGACGCATCCATCCAAGGTCTTGGATGTGTGTTGATGCAATGGGATAAAGTCATTGCTTATGCTTCGCGCCAACTTAAGATTCACGAACGGAATTACACTACACATGATTTAGAGTTGGGAGCTGTTGTTTTTGCGCTCAAGATATGGCGACATTACCTGTACGGTACCAAGTGCACCATCTACACCGATCACAGGAGTCTCGAGCATATTTTCAAGAATAAAGAGTTGAACATGCGTCAGCGTCTATGGGTCGAGCTACTGAACGATTACGAATGTGCTATAAAGTACCATCCGGGCAAAGCCAATGTGGTGGCCGACGCCCTCAGTCGAAAGGATACTACACCTAGACGTGTACGAGCGTTGCAACTCACTATTCAGTCTAGTCTTCCTTCTCAGATACGAGATGCTCAGGGAGAAGCATTGAAACCAGAAAACTTCAGGGCTGAAGCTCTACGCGGCTCAAGGCAACGGTTAGAACAAAAGGCAGACGACGCCTACTATGTAACGGGACGCATCTGGGTCCCACTCTATGGCAACTTACGCGAGCTTGTAATGGATGAAGCTCATAAGTCTCGCTACTCAGTACATCCTGGTTCGGATAAGATGTACCACGACTTGAGAACTACATATTGGTGGCCTAGCATGAAAGCTCATATAGGAACTTACGTTAGCAAGTGTTTGACTGGTGCGAGAGTCAAATCGGAATATCAGAAACCATCGGGCCTACTCCAACAACCAGAGATACCATAATGGAAATGAGAGCAAATTTCCATGGATTTCGTTACTGGCCTGCCTAGATCTCAACGTGGTAATGATACTATCTGGGTGATCGTGGACCGACTCACAAAATCTGCACACTTCTTGGCTATCAAGGAAACAGACAAGTTCTCTACTTTAGCAGACGTTTACTTGAAAGAAGTGGTTTCGAGGCACGGGGTGCCCACCTCGATTATCTCTGATCGTGATGCATGTTTCACTTCAGAACTTTGGCAAGCGATGCACAAATCCTTTGGCTCACGATTAGACATGAGCACAGCTTATCACCCGCAAACGGATGGGCAGTCTGAACGCACCATCCAGACTCTTGAAGACATGCTTAGGGCATGTGTGATTGACTTTGGCAACGGATGGGAAAAGCATCTGCCACTTGTAGAATTTTCGTACAATAACAACTACCACACCAGCATTAAAGCTGCTCCATTTGAGGCATTGTACGGGCGTAAATGCCGGTCACCTCTTTGTTGGGCAGAGGTGGGGGATAGTCAGATCACTGGTCCAGAGCTTGTGGTAGACACAACAGAACAAATTGCTCAAATACGACAACGAATGGCGGCAACTCGTGACCGTCAGAAAAGCTACGCCGATAAGGGCAGGAAACCACTCGAGCTCCAGGTTGGAGAGCGAGTGCTACTCAAAGTTTCACCCTGGAAGGATGTGGTTCGTTTTGGTAAACAAGGTAAACTTAACCCACGATACATTGGACCATTCGAAATCATCGAGAAAATAGGCAGGGTGGCCTACAAACTAAACCTATCAGCAGAACTCAGTGCAGTTCACAACGTTTTTCACGTGTCGAATCTGAAGAAGTGTCTGTCAGATGAGACCCTCATAGTTCCTTTGAAGGAGCTCACTATCGACGATCAGTTGCGATTCGTCGAGGAACCAGTTGAAATCACGGACCGGGATGTTAAGGTCCTCAAGCACACCAGAATACCTCTTGTTCGAGTTCGTTGGAACACCCGTCGTGGCCCAGAGTTCACCTGGGAACGAGAAGATCAAATGAAACTCAAGTATCCCCAGTTATTTGGAAACAGTGCAATCACTACTGAGGCTGAAGCTACTACAGAATTTCGGGATGAAATTCCAAATCAACGGGGGGATGATGTGACACCCCAGGAAAACCAGTAAACTACACAACACAACTAGCTTCCTTAGTAAGCACGTGCTAAATTTCGGGACGAAATTTCTTTCAAGTTGGGGATAATGTGACAACTCGAGTTTCCAAGATTCCATCTTCGCATTAATTGCACGTTAATTGTTTATGTTGTTTGTTTACACGACTTGTTTATTTCGCAACTGTGCACATTTGTAAAACGTTAAATCGTATTGCGATTGATATTTTATAATTGGGGTGCATTATATTTGAGTGTATGATAATAGTGTAATTTGTGTTAATTGGTGTTGTATAGTTTAATATGGATCATTGGCCCAACACCCCTCCTCATACGAAAACACCCCCCCCCCCTGTGAAATCACCTACTCACGAAAACACCTTGTGTGTTTTCGTCCACCTTGTGACCAACGAAATCAAAATGGGCTTTAGGCCCAGTAGTGAGTCACTTATATGTATATTCTAATCACAACGTTTACGAGAAGTTTTATTTGGCAAACCCTAGACACCTATCACTCCCTCTCTCGTTTTTCTAGTGAAACCGACGGCTGCCTTTCTCTCGTTCGAAGTTGATTCCCTGATTTGATCATTCGTGTTCTGGTTAGTGTCTGTAACACCTGTGCCTCCACGGCCATCAAACAAATACCGAACCAATGAAATATTATATTTCATACTTGGGATTTGTAAAAATATGTGTATCATTTGCACATATCAATTTTTGTTCAATTCCAAACTCTAAATCGCTTTCTTGAAGGTTATACGCGCACCAATGCATAAATATAACCAGTTTAATGCAACAAACACTCCGAAATAGTGACATAGGCTTAACATACCTTAAATAACCTTTACATAACTTAGAAATAAGTTTTGAAGGCTTTGGTATGGCAAAAACAAGTTAATTCGCTTACAGGGACTAAACTTGACAAACTGCGAAAGTATGCCAATTTGAACTGTAACAGACATTCCGGAACATGACCATAAGTTAAAAATTCCATAAATATCCTTTACATAGCTGAGAAATAGGCTTTGAGGGGTTCGGTATGCTAAAATAAACTTTTGGGGTCATTCAGGGACAAAAAGCGTCAAAAGTGCACAAGTTTGCATTTTCGCGCATAACTTACGTTCTGAATACATCCGGACATCCAAACATTTATGTAAGCACTAAAATATTTTATTTTAGTGTTTGGCATAAGAAAAATCCATTCGTCACGCCATTTGGATCATTTTTCGCGCTTATGCGCATTCCGTCGTAATTAACCGAACAACGTAACCGTACGGCTAAACGAACCGACACCCGAGATATTTTTGAACACATTTTAAGTTCCCTATACTTTAACTTCATTTTAGAGCTTTGAAATGGGGTTAACGGGGCTTAAACGTGTCAAAAAAAAAAAACGCATCGAAAACCAAGTTTTGAGGTTGTAGGGACTGAAATTGTAAATCTGCCAAACTAGGTCCGTAAACAGGGGCCAGATGCAGCAAAACGTTTTTTTCAGCTTTTAACAGCCCTTAACACTATCCAAAGGCCAAGTGCCAAGTGTCAAACTCTTATGGTGGTTGGCAAATGAGTTACCACAACTTTCCAACAAGTGTACGGCTTAGATCGTGCCCCCTTTTCCAAGAAATGATCCTAACGGTTGTCCATTTACTATAAATACCCACATACCCCAACTTCATTTCTCACTAGAATCTGATCATTTGTGCTCTAAGTTGAAACCTTTGTTTGACTTTCTGCATTGACCAGTTTATGGTCGATGCTGTGACAACTCGAGTTTCCGACTTTCACTTTCGTATTTAATGCACGTTGACTTTGACTGTTTAGTTGTTTGACTTGTTTGTCTTATAACTGTTACGTTGGATTATAAAGTGGGATGTTGTTTGTATGCTATCTGTTTAACGTGACTTGATTTCTTGATGTTACCTGATGAAACACTTAGATTAATTCACTATGCACACTCGACGAAACAAGAAATGTTTCACCAGTTAAGCCACTCGACGAAATAGGATTTGTTTCGCCGGCCCAGTTTCGCCGAGGCCCAGTTAGGGCCCAATACGTTACGTAGTCTTATATGTATATATCGAGCATTCTGTTTTCACCGTCGCACACTTTAGCAATCAGAAACCCTAGAACACTTTTCTAATTGTGACGGCAACTACAATCCCACGGAGTCTCCTTTTCCGATCAATCTATTAGTTTTCTACCTGGGTTAGTGTTCGAACTATACGTGATTTATTGTCTTATATCATTGTTAAATGTGAACCATGATCCTGTGATATTATAATGCCTGATTTCATGATTTGGTTGAAGAGTTAATCATTAGAGATTCTAGGTATTCGATTATGGTTCTGTATATTAAACGTGATAGATCGATGTCATGTTACTGGATGGATAGGGTGTATGTTTCTGTCATGAATCGTGTGGACTAGTTATGATGTTGTTGCAAATATTGATTTAATGATTAATTGATAATATCTATTAGTGTTGGATGTGATTGTTGTCAGCCTATCTCAATTTTCGGTCCAATTATATTTGATAATTGTGAATTGTGTATTGAAATTTACATGTGTAAATAAATAATGTTGCAGCCCACTTCATATGTTGGTCCAATAACATCATGAGACCATTAACAAATGTCGGCCATGTGTGTTAAATAATAAGATTTTCATGTATTGCCATGTTATGTTGGGATTGGATCTGATGTGTGATGTTATAGATATTGTCGGCTAGTTACATGTGATCACCTCATCATATTTGACAAATGGTTCTTGTTAGCATGCGATTGTCAGTGGGACATGGGGGAAGCTTGTACGTGTGCCACTAATTGTAATTGGATAATATCATATAGGTGTGCCGCAATGTAATGACTCGCATGAATATGAATATTTAGGATTCTGTAATATTTGTTGTAACTGATACTTGTGACGAAACAGACAACGACAAAACGGCTACGACGAAACAAAACTTTGTTTCGTCAAGGCCAGTCACGACGAAACAGAATGTGTTTCGCCAATATGTGTTTCGCCAAATGTGTGTTTCGCCAAATGTGTAATCAGCATAGTAACCTACTTTAATTCTGTTAAAAGTTAATCTGGTTAGTTAACTGCTGTTAAGTGTAACCATCTTGTGTATGATCTCAAATACGTGCTACGTGCTACTTGCTTATCAACTGTGTGTTATATGTGAACACAAACTGATTATGTATACGTGCGTACTTTAGGACGTGATTGATTAACTGTGAGCACATACTTAGCATACCGAGCAAACCAAGGTGAGTTCACACTCTTACCAAGGCATGGGATTCCCGGGGTTGGGAATGGGTTGAATGATTCTTATACTTACATGATTAATGGAATTATTCCTCGGGAGGGGAAGGTTATTGGTAGATACGGCTAGACTAGTGATACATATACTCTCTCTTCGCAAACACGCCGGGATTGGCCGCGATAATAGAACAACCTTCGCAAACATGCCTAGAATGGCCGTGAACTATACTTTAATCTTCGCAAACATGCCGGGTGGGCCGCGATACGAATATACCTAGTCTAGAAAACATGGGAAACCCCCACTAAACTTCGCAAACATGCCTGGAGGGCCGCGATACCATTTCATACATTACATGATTACTAAACGAGCTTACGAATTACAATACGAACACTATAACTGAATAACCAACTGTGAACTCGCTCAACTAGTTGTTGACTCTCTGTTACATGCCTTGCAGGACCTTAGGTACATTTGGAGCTTGCACGGGAGGCGCGGTCGTTGTGGGCACGGATTGTGGATCTTATGTTGAAACATTAAACATTGGAACTTATTACTTACGTTGGGTTTACATTTTATGCTTCCGCTATACACTTAACATGTTTTGTTGGAAACCTATCATATCTTTTGGTTTAAATTACTCTATCACTTATTATGTTTAATATGATTGATGGCTTGATCCTGGTCAGTCACGCCTCCAAGCGGTGGTACTCCGCGTGTGGATTTTGGGGGTGTGACAGATTGGTATCAGAGCCATTGGTTATAGAGAACTCGGTTTTAATAAGGGGAAAACGATTTTGTTAAAACCAGACTATAACCAGAACAGTGCTCTCAACGATCCACAACGACGCTTCGCTCCATGTGCAAGGTTCAACATCATAGGTACTACTATTCATGTTACTTTACCTACTTGCTAGAATTACATAGAAGTTTGCTCGTGGTATGCTCAGATTACAGAACCTACTATATGTTATTGCTTGAGAATACTTGTGTGCTCACTCTCTTCGCACTATTCGCGAACCTCTTACCCACATGTTCTCCTTGATGTCAAGATCATGAGTGGACGCGTTAACCTAACTCAAGCCCAGTTGGCGGCTTCGATCACTGAACAAGTTACTGCAGCACTCGCAGCTGCCCAGGCAGGAGGTGTAACCTGCCATCACCACTTACTCTAGGATCTTTAGATCCTACTCTCGTAACTCAACACTTGTGCTTAATTTTGATTACTCTAACGCACACGACAAGTCAACCCGCTCAGCCACCTGTATGCACATACAAGACTTTTATGGACTGTCGTCCTACTACTTTCAGCGACACTGAAGGAGCTGTTGGACTCCTCCATTAGTTCGAGGAACTCGAATTGGTCTTCGAGTGTGTGAATGACCCGAGGCTCGTAAGGTGAAATATGCCACTGATACTCTCGAAGGCACTGCGTTAACTTGGTGGAACGCGCAAGTTCAGATGCTGGGGCTGGCGGCTGCTAATGCCACCCCATGGAATGATTTTTAGGAACTGATCAAACGTGAATACAGCAGTTATGATGCCATCCACAAGCTGGAAGTGGAGTCCTTTAACATGAAGATGACGTGGTCAGAGATAGAAGCGTACACGAAACGATCCAACAAACTGGCAATTTTGTGTCCAACTATGGTGGATCCTCCCATCAAGAGCATTGAGCTGTACCTCAAAGGATTTGTACCAGAAATTCAAAGCCATGTGATGACTGCTAATCTTGCTACTATTCAAGATGTTACTCATCTTGCTCATCGTCTCACAGACCAGGCAGTGGAACAGAACAAGCTGCCTAGACGTATTGGTGCTACTACTACTACTTCTGCTATTCCCAGTGATGACAAATGAATGTGGGATGGAACCTCTAGCAAGGGTTCGACTACGATTCCGTCCCAGACACAGCAGTGAAAGATCGATGACAACCAAAGTCCGGTCAGCAACCTTTTAGTAGTCAAGGGCAGGGTGGATACAGGGGAAACCACCCTAAGTGCAACGAGGTAACTTGCAGCACAGCGGGCAGTGCAACCGAAATCATTGTCAATGATGCAACCAGCTTGGTCATGGAGCCAAAGATTGTAGAAGCTCATGTCCTGCAAACCAGAACCAACAACAGCAACCACAAGCTCCACAGAATCAGCAGCAACAGCAGGGTAACAAGGGATGTCATCAGTGTGGTGCTGAAGGTTAATTCAAGAGACACGGCCCACAGTTGAACCAGAACCAGAATCAGAACCACAACCAAAGAAACAGGAACAATAATGGAGGCAACAATGGGGGTAATAACGATGGCAATGGTGCCAGGGGTCGAGTGTCCGTGATTGGTCAGGGTGATACTAGGAATGACCCCAACATTGTGATGGTTTCGACATCGATATTGGGATGGATTGGCTACCTCAACATCGAGCAGAGACTCTTTGCGAGGAGAAGATCATTCGTATTCCCCGTACTGGCAAGAGCCTCTCGAAGTGCGAGGCGACAAGAGTGGTGTCGTGAGTAGCATCATACCCTTCTTGAAGGCCCAGAAGTGTTTGCGAAAGGGCCACACAGCTGTTTTAGCACTCGTTACTGATACATCGAAGAAAGAGAAAAAGATTGGGGATATTCCAGTGGTCGAATTTCAGATCGAGCTAGCCCCAGGAGCAGCACCCATAACTCGAGCACCTTATCGCTTAGCTCCAACGGAACTGGAAGAACTGTCTAAGCAGCTGCAAGAACTCTTGGAAAAGGGTTTCATACGTCCTAGCTCTTCGCCCTGGGGAGCTCCGGTATTATTTGTAAAGAAGAAGGACGGTACCTTCCGCATGTGTATAGACTACCGCGAATTGAACAAGGTGACTGTGAAGAATCGCTATCCTCTTCCACGCATCGACGACTTATTCGACCAGTTGCAAGGGTCGAGCTTTTACTCGAAGATTGATCTAAGGTCAGGGTATCATCAACTGAGAGTCCGGGATGAGGACGTCTCCAAAACAGCGTTCAGAACACGCTACGGCCACTACGAGTTTCTGGTCACGCCTTTCGGGTTAACGAACGCGTCTGCGGTTTTCATGGATCTTATGAACAGGGTGTGCAAACCTTATCTTGACAAGTTCGTCATTGTTTTCATCGACGACATCCTGATCTATTCGAAGAGTCAGGAGGAAAACGAGCAGCACTTACGGCTTATTTTGGAACTTCTTCGAACAGAACAGCTATACGCTAAGTTTTCAAAATGTGACTTCTGGCTTCGTGAAGTCCACTTTCTAGGCCACGTGGTAAATAAGGATGGGATTCATGTTGATCCATCCAAGGTGGATTCGATCAAGAACTGACCTGCACCTCGCACACCGACAGAAATACGCCAATTCTTGGGTTTGGCAGGTTATTACAGACGGTTCATTAAAGACTTCTCGAAGATTGCTCAGCCGCTTACACTACTGACACAAAAAGGTGTTGTTTATAGTTGGGGTAATACACAGGAAACAGCGTTTCAACACTTAAAGGATAGACTTTGTAGTGCACCTATCCTCTCATTGCCTGAAGGCACGGACGATTTTGTAGTCTACTGCGATGCATCTATCCAGGGTCTTGGATGTGTGTTGATGCAACAGGATAAAGTTATTGCTTATGCTTCACGCCAACTTAAGATTCACGAACGGAATTACACTACACATGATTTAGAGCTGGGAGCTGTTGTCTTTGCGCTCAATATATGGCGGCATTACCTGTATGGCACTAAATGCACCATCTACACCGACCACAGGAGTCTTGAGCACATATTCAAGCAGAAAGAAGTGAACATGCGACAACGTAGATGGGTCGAACTACTGAACGATTACGAGTGTGCCATAAAGTACCATCCGGGCAAAGCCAATGTGGTGGCTGACGCCCTCAGTCGCAAGGATACTACGCCTAGGCGTGTACGAGCATTGCAACTTACTATCCAGTCTAGCCTTCCTTCTCAGATACGAGATGCTCAGGTAGAAGCATTGAAACCAGACAACGTCAGGGCTGAAGCCCTACGTGGCTCAAGGCAACGCTTAGAACAGAAGGAAGATGGTGCTTATTACGTAACATGACGCATCTGGGTCCCACTCTATGGTAACTTACGCGAGCTTGTAATGGAAGAAGCTCATAAGTCTCGCCACTCAGTACATCCTGGTTCAGATAAGATGTACCACGACCTCAGAACTACATATTGGTGGCCTAGCATGAAAGCTCACATAGCCACTTACGTTAGCAAGTGTTTGACTTGTGCGAGAGTCAAAGCGGAATATCAGAAACCATCAGGCCCACTCCAACAACTTGAGATACCACAATGTGTTGGTGCACTACATCTGTCGACTTCATCTTGTATCGAGTCTTAGACTAGTTAGAATAGATCAGGGCACGTAGAACGAGAAAATGAGAGAGAGTTAACAAGATTTCGCTTGAAGGAATGTGTATGTAAAGGATTTCGCTTGAAGCAGCTCAAGCGAAATCAACATGTTAAGATTTCGCTTGAGTTATGCTGAAGCGAAATCTCACTCTCTATATATAGGAGGTCAAGGTCAAGCGAAATCAAGAGTAACATTTGTGTAATTTCCATACCGAGGTGCTGCCGGTGTGAGAACTGATTGTAATTGTGTTCATATCAATACAAATCAGTGTTAAAGTGAAGATTCAGCTGTTTTAAAGTCAAATACTTGTTTTCCGCACCTGTATTTGATGGAGTTCCTCTGATTCGACTCGTTTAGGTCGCGAACACGGTCCTTACAATTGGTATCAGAGCTCAGGAGGAGGAGTTCTGCAAAATTCAGCCGAAATTCATCACATTTTCTTATTTCTACACTTTCTTTTCTCAGTTCAGAAAGATTTTACGGTCAAAACCTGTCCAATTTCTCACAGATTGTGTAAAAGTACAAGATAACAAACCCTTGAAAGTTTCACTGCAAAATTCGACGTAAAACTATCAGAAACAAATCTCCGAATGGATTTCGCTTGAAATTCCAAGCGACATCTAGATTTCGCTTCAAATAGCATTCTATTTCGCTTCAGGGCTGTCGCTTCAACGATTTCGCTTCAGAAATTGTTACTTGACAATTTCGCTTGAAAGTTTCGCTTCAAGACTTTCGCTTCAGAGTAGTTGTTTCAGAACGTTTTCGCTTGAACGATTTCGCTTCAAAGATTTGTTAGCTTCGCTTCAAACAGTTTGACTATTTCGCTTCAAAGACTGTTCACTAGATCAGTTCGCTTGAAAGAAACAAATTGACTATTTCGCTTGAAAGAATCTGTTATTGAGAAAAGTGCTATTGAAACATGGATAACGATTTTCACAATGCGTTTTCAACATCGTCTAGTTCATCTTCCATTGCTCAGAACATGAATTCAGAAAATGAAACGGGGACTACTCAGAAACCCCCGAAGCTAATGTGCATTGAGGAATACTATGGATGGAAAGATCGTTTCGAAAACTGGGTGCAAGCAAATCATCTAAGATCATGGGAATGTATTCTAAAAAAGTATATGCTACCACGTACTGAAATGGAGACAGTAAAACAAATTTCAGAGTTTGGTAATGAAGAACGAGAAATGTATCGAGCTGAAAAAATGATGATCAGTTTGCTACAACAAGCTATCAAAGAAGACATCTTTATACTACTTCAACATGACAAAACATCAAAGTCAATCTGGGATGCTTTGAAAGTCAAAGTTGAAGGTAGTGCAAACATGATTAAAAGCAAAAAGGCGTTGCTTAAAAAGGAGTTTGACTTGTTCACAAGTTTTCCTGGAGAAGATACAAAGAAACTCATTGAACGATATTGTCACTTAGTTCGAACAATGTCAATGATGAACATCAACAAAGAAGATGAGGAATGGGTGGATAAGCTAGCTGATGCTTTACCTCAGAAAGAGTGGGGAACTTATTTGATGATACTGAAGAATACCGGAGTTTATGAAGGGTTGTCAATCTCTCAGTTCATTGAAAAGATTGAAAGTCAGGATTTGGAACAACAGAAGATCGCAAGGATGAATAATCCAAGTGGTCAACAAGATGTAAAGATGTATTACAAGGGTAGTGTTCCGACTTCAGAAGCTGAGAGAAGTCCGAAAATTCAGACTGCTTATAGTGTTGGAGATTCTACAGAAAAGACTGATCAAAACTCAAACAAAAGCAACAGTGGTTTCTCATTGTATCCGAGTGTTAATCCGAAAAGCTCATCAGAAAGCTTTCAGTCTCAAAGCACAAAGATGGGAAATGGTTGTGTGATTCAATGCAATATAGCTCTAAATCTTCCAGAAGGTCAAAGTTTTTCTGAAGACATTGCAAAAGATCATATGGCATTACTTGGTTCCGTGCTTATCTCATATGAAGGTTTAGTTGCTGGTCGAATTGGAAATCCTATGCTTACCAAAGAGGATTACGACCAAATAGATGCCGAAGAGATGGAACTAATGGATATCAAATGGTGTCTTGCAAGTGTTCTTAGACGTGCTGAAAAGTTCAAGACAATTACCGGGAGAAATGACTTTCTTGATGCTTGTGTTTCTACTTTAGGTTTTGATAAATCTAAAGTTACTTGTTTCAGGTGCAGGGAAAAAGGTCATTTCAAGCGGGAGTGCAAGAACAGGGAAGCTAGTGGTGCTCAGAATCCATTCGGAAAAGACGATTACTACCGGAAAGCCATTTATCAGCAGGTTGGTCAATCACAAGATTCACAGACGGCTCATGGTAGGAAGATTGAGGATTCAAAAAGAGGATGTTTGGTAGATTTCAACTGGAGCAACTATATTTCTTCTAACAGCACAGCATGTTTAGTGGACCAAAATGATGAACAACTACCTGAAGGATTCAGCTGGGATATGTTTGTTGATGAAAAGGGGGATTTCAAAGCTTTCATTGCAAAGATTGTTAGAGAACCAAATTTGTTTGCTACTTGGATGAGATCAATTGGTGAAACAGTGAAAGATCAATCGATTACATCTGAAGAAAGTTCAGAAAGTGCTGATTCTGAGTCATTAACTACAGATGAGAGTGTACAAAATGATGATACTTCAGAAAAAGAAGTTGTTTTTGATCAAACACCATCTGATTCTGGTATTTCAGATGATTATTCTGAAAAATCTGTAGAGTTTGATCAAACACCGATTGAAAGTAGCAGTGATGATGAGAAAGAGAAACATATTAATATTGCTAAAAATCATCTTTCTTCTGAAAGTTTTCATTTTTATTTTGCAGATCACATGGAGAAACTGAAGGAGAAACAAGCTGCAAAAGAAAAACAACAAGATGTGAAGGTTGAAACTGTTGTTCAAACTGAAGAAGTTAAAAGTGTGGATGAAGAAAAGATGACTGAAACTGAGAAGGTAATTAGTGAAGAAAAAGTAATTGAAGTGGTAAAAACAATCGAGGTTGAGAAGATTGTTGAAGTTGAAAAGCCTTGCAAGAAATGTTTGGAAATTTGCAAAAGTTGTGAAGAAAAAGATGTTACACTGTTTGATCGAGAAAGACTGATAGAAAAGTTACTATCTGACATCAGCTATGTGAAAGAATCGTATAGCGTGTTGAACAGAACAGTGACAGGTCTTCAAACAACGAACTCTGAAAGAGAAAAGGCTTTAACGATGACGAATGCTACATTGATGACAAAGCAAAAGGCAATTAATCATTACATCGAAGAAAATGCTAATCTAAAGCAAGAGTTGGAGAAAGAAAAGATCGAGAATGAAAGGATCAGAAGGTTATTACTGAGTTATTCTTGTTCTGATTATGTTATTGATCGAGTTTATCCTACTGTTGCAGGTTTTGAAGCATTTCAGGATGAGAAGCAAAAGAATGAGACTGGTAAGAAATCGACTGTTAAATACAACAAGTGTCCGCCTCCTATCTGGGAAGGATATTCTCCTAGAAAACCAAATGAGGAGCAAGTCGAAAAAGCAGTCAATATAAAGTTAAAATCCGAGACAACTGACGTTTTACCAGATAACATTGATATCACGTTTACCTCGTCTGATACTGATCATGAGTCTGAGTTAATCAAAAAGGTGGTCGATCAGGTGTTGGTTACTGAGGAGGTGTCTGAGTCAAAGTTTGAGTCTGGGGGTTCAAGTTCGTCAGTCAACAGTTCAAAGTTGTCGGAAAAATGGTCTTACAGTAAAGAATTTTTGCTATCAAAGACAAATTTGAATGATGAAACATTTGAAGTTGCATACACTTTAAATGATTCGGACAAATTATACTCTGACAAAGAGTTTCCAATAAGAAGTGTTCGTTTTGACATGATAAAAAAGGTTTTCAAAATGACAGAAATTAATATTTCTGAAATAAAAGATTTAAATCTTACTGAAAAACCTAAAAAGTACACTTCAAGAGTTCAACAACGTCTAAACAAGAAAAAGGGTTACAATTTTGGTTCTGGTTTTCAAAAGAAATCTAACCAAAATCGTAGCTACAAAAAGAAAGGATTAGGATTTATTCCACCAGAAAATCATAAAAATTTGAAAAATTCTAAAACAAAAACAGAATTTGTATCAGGTGGATTTGCAGAAGAAGAACAGAAGAAACCATTCTGGAGACAGTCAAATCAAGAATTTCTTGCTGAAAAGAAGAAGAATGGAACTGAATTGTTTTATCAAAGAGAGACTCGTACCTGTTACAAGTGCAATGAAACTGGTCACATTGCATGGAACTGTCAGAAAAATGCCAAAACAAAACAGGGAGTTTATCAGAAATTGAAAGAGAAAGTTGTTGATGTTGAACCACCAATTGAAAATTTTAAAATTTTTGAAAACTCAACTTATGAGGTTGGTGAATGTTCTAAAAAGAATTTTTACAAAAAGAATGCAAAAGACAACCAAGTGTGGGTTGTTAAGAAAGATGATGAGAAAGTCGGTGATGAATCTGGTTCCACAAAGCCAGAAGAGCCACAGGTTGAGGTGAAAATTTCAGTGAATGATGATGAGTTTCCATCACTGAAGTTTGAAGAGGTTAAACAACAAGTGGGTAAGGTTGAAATCTCAAATCAATGGTTTGCTGATCAGAAGAAATTTGATGTTGAGAAAACATTTAATGGAAGTGTTAAGAAAATTTTTGGAAAAATGTTGAATGGGAAAGTTAAGGGGGTTAAAGATTTTTATGCAACTAAAAAGGCAACTTACAACCCTACTGCACAAGAACTGAAAGCCATCAAGTCTGAAAAGACTTGGATGGAAGTCTGTTTCCCGTAAAGTCTTAGGACTATGCCGGAGATCCCAAGTTTATATCGTGGATCAGGAATCGTCATTTTTCTAATGTTTGAAGTTTTTGATTGAAAGTTTTTGATAATGTTTGGATGTTTACAGGTTGTATGACTACGCCGGAGCTTCCAGATTGGTAAATGCGAAGCAGGAATCGGCATTCTGATTGGTAAAATGGTGATGTAGACGTCACATTCCTACAAGTGGTATTGTGTTCTACATGTGGTAATTTTTACAATTGGTATAGAAGGTACATACATGCAAGTGGTAAATCAGGGACATTAATTTGTACTTGATCTGCTACAAGTGGTTAAGAATAGACAATGTGATGAACCACACCCCGAATCTACAAATGATTATATCATCAAAACTTATTTTCCGGAAAAATCATTTTGATTAAAACAAACTTAAGTGTTTTGAAATCTAAATGAGAAAATAGTTTTGTGATAGAGGGAGTTCTGATTGTTTATGCCAAGTGAATGGCGATTTGATGCGATTCGATATCAGTTGTCACTTTATTGTACAGTTTATTTTCAAATTTCCTAAAATGTGTTTGCATTTTAGGGGGAGTAGAAATTTCTGAAAATCCAAAAACATTAGAAAATTTGAAAAAGGGCAAAAAAAAAATGATAAAATCAAAAATGAGTTTTAGTGTCATAAAACAGGAAATGATAGTACATCAGTGGACTGTCACAACATGCTAAAGAATTGTTTAGATAAAATGTGATAAACAATCTTACTGTGGATGTGTCAGTAGGTTTTTACACATTTAGTAAATTGTGATGAGATACAAACATAAATTTCAAACTTACTTGTTCTGTGGGTTAACATAAACTTGGATATATAGGTAACCCCTGAAATCTTGTTTGAAAGGTCCCTTATTCTGAGATACTAGGTCTTTATGCTCAGTGATATCTGGGGTATTATCCTGGGACTTCTGATTTTGCGGAAGCAATGGCCTAGTCCCCGGAGAATACTTTACATTTGCTTGAAATATAGCTCACCCTCAGGTAAAAAATGATGAAACATTGAAAAATGCTAATCATGGCTGTTGAAACAAAAGATCCTCTAAAGGGGACACACCAAAAGTCGAAGCCGTCATTTCTCTGCGTATATGGGAGTATCGACCTGAGCTCTCACGGCCCTCGTACTATAATTTATTCCCCAGACAGATATCATCTGTGGTATATTCACCTGTAAGACTGAATATTGGGATCTGGATACGGGAGTATATTCAAGTAGTGGGACACATGAATAAGTTTAAGTTGTTTAAAACATTAACATCGTATCTCGGATCAATTGAACTTTGTGTGAAAATTTAAGTGGATCAATATACTGACAATCTAGGTAAATTGTTTAGAACTTAATATGAAATGAAGCTTAACGGTGTTGGTGATTGGTCTCAAAACCTGATATGATCCTCTTGCACGAACTCACAAAAATATTGTTTGTAAATATTTCTTCATTTCATTTTATTCAAAATTCCAAAAAGATTTTCGGTGTGTTTTAGCATAAATTTTGAAAAATCAAAAAGATTTTCGACAACTGATATTGAAAAGCTGATTGTCAAAATTTCAAGTGCTAAACATGATGACTTGGTTGTGAGGGGGAGTGAATCTTAAAATGTCAAAAAGGTTTGTTAAAATCCTACAATTGGTATTTTTTTTAAAACCTACATTTGGTTCATCATTGGTTTGCGATATGAGAGAGAGTTATCTGATTATATCAGATTGTTGGTGCATTTAAATTGTTAAATTTAGAAAATTTATTTCTGGGTTAAGATTGTTACAGGTGAGCCAGTTTAATTCATTCAAAGCTTATGAAAGTCAGAATCTAATCATGAATCTAAAGTTCGCTAGCTACTGATGCTGATGAACTTAAGGAATCAAGAGATCTGATCAAGAGAATTAGATGAAATCCAGGCAATGATCTTGTAAACAACATTTGAGTCAGGCATTGATCCTAAAGCAGATATTGCTGAAGAACAAATGAATGCCAGCAAATCGTGAGGGGGAGTCTGATAGAGCCAGGTGATTCTGGAGAAGAAGATAGAGAGAGAAAAGCCCAGAGACTGATCAAGAATGAAGATGTGAAGATACAGTGTTGTTGTGACTCGATAATCGACTCGTCAACATCTGAGGGGGAGTCTGTTGGTGCACTACATCTGTCGACTTCGTCTTGTATCGAGTCTTAGACTAGTTAGAATAGATCAGGGCACGTAGAACGAGAAAATGAGAGAGAGTTAACAAGATTTCGCTTGAAGGAATGTGTATGTAAAGGATTTCGCTTGAAGCAGCTCAAGCGAAATCAACATGTTAAGATTTCGCTTGAGTTATGCTGAAGCGAAATCTCACTCTCTATATATAGGAGGTCAAGGTCAAGCGAAATCAAGAGTAACATTTGTGTAATTTCCATACCTAGGTGCTGCCGGTGTGAGAACTGATTGTAATTGTGTTCATATCAATACAAATCAGTGTTAAAGTGAAGATTCAGCTGTTTTAAAGTCAAATACTTGTTTTCCGCACCTGTATTTGATGGAGTTCCTCTGATTCGACTCGTTTAGGTCGCGAACACGGTCCTTACACAATGGAAATGGGAACAAACTTCCATGGATTTTGTTACTGGCTTACCTAGATCTCAGCACGGAAATGATACTATTTGGGTGATCGTGGATCGACTCACAAAGTCTGCTCACTTCTTGGCTATCAAGGAAACGGATAAGTTCTCCACTTTAGCAGACGTATACCTTAGGGAAGTTGTCTCGAGGCACGGGGTGTCCAACTCTATTATCTCTGATCGTTACGCACGTTTTACTTCAGAACTATGGCGAGCAATGCACAAATCTTTTGGCTCTCGGTTAGACATGAGCACAGCCTATCATCCTCAGACGGATGGGCAGTCTGAGCGCACTATTCAAACTCTAGAAGACATGCTTCGAGCGTGCGTAATCGACTTTGGCAATGGTTGGGAAAAGCATCTGCCACTTGTGGAATTTTCATACAATAACAGCTACCACACCAGCATTAAAGCTGCTCCATTCGAGGCATTGTACGGGTGTAAAGGCCGGTCACCTCTTTGTTGGGCAGAGGTGGGTGACAGTCAGATCACAGGTCCAGAAATGGTAGTTGATACTACTGAAAAGATTGCTCAAATACGACAACGCATGGCGGCAGCTCGTGACCGTCAGAAAGCATACGCCGATAAAGACAGGAAACTACTCGAATTCCAGGTTGGGGATCGAGCGCTACTCAAAGTTTCACCCTGGAAGGGTGTGGTTCGTTTTGGCAAACGCGGCAAACTTAATCCACGATACATCGGACCATTCGAAATCATTGAGAAGATAGGCAGGGTGGCCTACAGATTGAACCTACCAGCTGAACTCAGTGCAGTTCACAACGTCTTTCACGTGTCGAATCTGAAGAAGTGTCTGTCAGATGAGACCCACATAGTTCCTCTGAAAGAGCTCACTATTGATGAACAGTTACGATTCGTCGAGGAACCTGTTGAAATCACGGACCAGGATGTTAAGGTCCTCAAGAACACTAGAATACCTCTTGTACGAGTTCGTTGGAACTCCCGCCGTGGCCCAGAGTTCACATGGGAACGAGAAGATCAAATGAAACTCAAGTATCCCCAGTTATTCAGAAACAGTGCAACCACTACTGAGGCTGAAGCTACTACAGAATTTCGGGACGAAATTCCAAATCAACGGGGGGATGATGTGACACCCCAGGAAAACCAGTAATCTTCGCAAACCTGCTCGGGGAGCCGCGATACGAAACAGGTAAACAACGTCACACCACTAGCTTCCTCAGTAACCGCATGCTAAATTTCGGGACGAAATTTCTTTCAAGTTGGGGATAATGTGACAACTCGAGTTTCCGACTTTCACTTTCGTATTTAATGCACGTTGACTTTGACTGTTTAGTTGTTTGACTTGTTTGTCTTATAACTGTTACGTTGGATTATAAAGTGGGATGTTGTTTGTATGCTATCTGTTTAACGTGACTTGATTTCTTGATGTTACCTGATGAAACACTTAGATTAATTCACTATGCACACTCGACGAAACAAGAAATGTTTCACCAGTTAAGCCACTCGACGAAACAGGATTTGTTTCGCCGGCCCAGTTTCGCCGAGGCCCAGTTAGGGCCCAATACGTTACATAGTCTTATATGTATATATCGAGCATTCTGTTTTCACCGTCGCACACTTTAGCAATCAGAAACCCTAGAACACTTTTCTAATTGTGACGGCAACTACAATCCCACGGAGTCTCCTTTTCCGATCAATCTATTAGTTTTCTACCTGGGTTAGTGTTCGAACTATACGTGATTTATTTTCTTATATCATTGTTAAATGTGAACCATGATCCTGTGATATTATAATGCCTGATTTCATGATTTGGTTGAAGAGTTACTCATTAGAGATTCTAGGTATTCGATTATGGTTCTGTATATTAAACGTGATAGATCGATGTCATGTTACTGGATGGATAGGGTGTATGTTTCTGTCATGAATCGTGTGGACTAGTTATGATGTTGTTGCAAATATTGATTTAATGATTAATTGATAATATGTATTAGTGTTGGATGTGATTGTTGTCAGCCTATCTCAATTTTCGGTCCAATTATATTTGATAATTATGAATTGTGTATTGAAATTTACATGTGTAAATAAATAATGTTGCAGCCCACTTCATATGTTGGTCCAATAACATCATGAGACCATTAACAAATGTCGGCCATGTGTGTTAAATAATAAGATTTTCATGTATTGCCATGTTATGTTGGGATTGGATCTGATGTGTGATGTTATAGATATTGTCGTCTAGTTACATGTGATCACCTCATCATATTTGACAAATGGTTCTTGTTAGCATGCGATTGTCAGTGGGACATGGGGGAAGCTTGTACGTGTGCCACTAATTGTAATTGGATAATATCATATAGGTGTGCCGCAATGTAATGACTCGCATGAATATGAATATTTAGGATTCTGTAATATTTGCTGTAACTGATACTTGTGACGAAACAGACAACGAAAAAACGGCTACGACGAAACAAAACTTTGTTTCGTCAAGGCCAGTCACGACGAAACAGGATGTGTTTCGCCAATATGTGTTTCGCCAAATGTGTGTTTCGCCAAATGTGTAATCAGCACAGTAACCTACTTTAATTCTGTTAAAAGTTAACCTGGTTAGTTAACTGCTGTTAAGTGTAAACATCTTGTGTATGATCTCAAATACGTGCTACGTGCTACTTGCTTATCAACTGTGTGTTATATGTGAACACAAACTGATTATGTATACGTGCGTACTTTAGGACGTGATTGATTAACTGTGAGCACATACTTAGCATACCGAGCAAACCAAGGTGAGTTCACACTCTTACCAAGGCATGGGATTCCCGGGGTTGGGAATGGGTTGAATGATTCTTATACTTACATGATTAATGGAATTATTCCTCGGGAGGGGAAGGTTATTGGTAGATACGGCTAGACTAGTGATACATTTACTCTCTCTTCGCAAACACGCCGGGATTGGCCGCGATAATAGAACAACCTTCGCAAACATGCCTAGAATGGCCGCGAACTATACTTTAATCTTCGCAAACATGCCGGGTGGGCCGCGATACGAATATACCTAGTCTAGAAAACATGGGAAACCCCCACTAAACTTCGCAAACATGCCTGGAGGGCCGCGATCCCATTTCATACATTACATGATTACTAAACGAGCTTACGAATTACAATACGAACACTATAACTGAATAACCAACTGTGAACTCGCTCAACTAGTTGTTGACTCTCTGTTACATGCCTTGCAGGACCTTAGGTACATTTGGAGCTTGCACGGGAGGCGCGGTCGTTGTGGGCACGGATTGTGGATCTTATGTTGAAACATTAAACATTGGAACTTATTACTTACGTTGGGTTTACATTTTATGCTTCCGCTATACACTTAACATGTTTTGTTGGACACCTATCATATCTTTTGGTTTAAATTACTCTATCACTTATTATGTTTAATATGATTGATGGCTTGATCCTGGTCAGTCACGCCTCCAAGCGGTGGTACTCCGCGTGTGGATTTTGGGGGTGTGACAGATGCGAAGTTCGTTTGAACTTCATAACGTGAGCGTGATCACGATGGTTATAGTCCCTAGTGACTATACCTACTGATTACCACGTTATCTAGGCTCAGTGACGAGCCGTAGTTTCGGTCAGAATACGTATTCTTGCGTATTTTGTAACCAAACTACTTGTGGGTATCAAGACCATTTGTTTTGATACCAAACCTGTTTTCTAAACTTAGTTAAGCATGTTTTAACATGCTTAGCTCGTCACTTTTAGTTTAGTGCTTATTTAGGGTCGTAAGGTAAGCGATCTAAACAATCGCTTATACTTTCGAACCCGACCCGTTTGGTCGATCATTAGGATCCGACCAAGCACTTTAGGTGACCATAGTTTATAGGGAATAACCTTACGAGGTTATACCTTATGGTCGCTTCGTTTAAGTAGTTGTATGATAGGTAGTTTATATGCCTTAGGTAAATTACCAAAATACCCCTTTGATGCCAAAATTCATTTTAAACATATGTAACATAACTTTTGACATCTAAACTGATTTGACAACAATATTAGACATGTTAAGGCATATGTTACTTGTCATAGGACTAGTTAGGCGGTCCGAACGCGTTTCACGTGAGCGACGCGTTAAAGTAGCATAAGCTACCTAAACGGGTCGTAATGGGTCATAAGCACTTATGTTAGGATTCATTTATTATGTAGGTGTTGTTAAACCATATTACACGAGTTCCCATACTCATTTGGTTTACGAACCCTCATTCTATCCGATCTTCCGATTTAGGTCCGGTTTATTAATGTAGTTACCTATATTAGGTGCCGTTTGATATCCGTGATCTCTAGCATTGCTTGGTGGTTATCTTAGGACTTCTGAGCAATCTCAAGTGAGTACATAGACCCCTCTTTTACCGTTTTCAAACTATTTTGGGGTGAAACACATGTGCCTACTTGTTACTTTCATGCTTTCACATCATATACATGCTATGTTCATTAGTACATTTATAGTACATGATTTCATTACATTTCATGCTATGTATGTCCATTTAGTTCATACTTAGCACATCGTTTCACATCACATCACATGCTATGTATGTTCATCTATTGCATACTTAGTACATTTGTTTTCATCACATGCTTACATTTTGATATGATATTTGGTTTGTATAAATGGAACAATACATTCATTAACACCGATCACGCCGTTCGTTAGTAGGTAGTGGTACCATAGGAATTGACAACTCCCGTTCCGGACATCCCGGGTAGGTGGGGATGAAAGGAATGACCGAATTCGATATACAGTTACAACAAGATAAACCTTTAATTTATTTAAGGGTTTATCACCACAGTCTCAAGGCTTGGATGTATGCATTCTCACAATACCGCATAGATATTTGTATCAGTATAGCATGCATTTCCACAAAACATAGCTTTGATTTAAACCGTGTTTTACTTCAATACTTTGTTTTTGTGCATATGGTTTAGTTGATATATTTCACTAGCCATACATATCATTTTGGTTACACATTACATGATTTACATTTGACACATAAACATTATTGACATTGGTTACACATTACATGATTTACATATTGACATAGACATTTTGACATATTATTCAATACGTTTGGCAATTGGTTTAAACATAGACATCTTACATTGGTGGTATGTTTGGGTAAGTGATTCGAGTAACGAGGCGTGTGTAATATGATACAAGCATGGTGGATATGCCGCTGGTACTTCCTATATATAAGTGATTGTATGGTATTACATATCGTAGCGTTATATGAACCATTTCAAATTGAGACATATAACATTTTATACAAATAACCTATTTTTCACAATACATTGTTTTACAAACAACTTAAATTATACAAACTCATATTTATATGGTTATTCATTTAACCATACATTATTCTCTTATTTATACATATCATCTGATCTTATCATTTTTCAAATGATTTACAAGACAAATCAAATTACAAGGTTCATGACTAAACATTTTCTTAAACAATAAGTCATGAATCCTATTTTCATAAACCTATGTATCTCACAGGCATTTTTATGCTGATGTACCTATTTTCACATGTGTTTCAGGATATGATGCATAGGATTTATCAAGATACACTTAGGCGGACTTGGGCCTTAGCGACAATAAAAGATGCAAGACTAGTTATTTATGTTATGTTTCTTTGATTGTCATGACATTGTAACTACTTTAATCAATAAAACAATATTTCAATTTCCATGTGTTATGAAACAATGATTCTGTTACAACACTCCCCGATGTTTTCCGCCACGTATTGTTGTTCTACGTGGTCGGGGTGTGACAGAAAAGTTGGTATCAGAGCTCATGGTTATAGGGAATTAGGTTATTAGTAATACTTTGACCTAGTCTATAACCTTCCTAGGACCCTAACGCGAGTTTACTTGCGTTTAGTCATAAAACAATACTGTCACATATCCTTAGGCGACAACCACAACAAGAACATAAATTTCAAAACCGCTTTGAAAACTAATCATCTGTTCTAGGATGATTGATTACTAGGTTTTGAACCCTCTATTGTAAGGTTTTGAACCCCTTTGAGTTTTCAAAACCTCGTCAAGGTTTTGGGTTTTAAATAATGTGAACACGTGCAAACTGGAAGGGTGAATGCCTGTATTCTGGGTTTTCTGTCTAGGCAAGCACTTCGTATACATCTCATCAGACGCGAGACCAGTTGTGCTTACCTGGGAATTCTTGGGATGAGTGTTCACTTATAGGCGAGCATGTCTTCGCGATACATTATTTTTGACCCATTTACTTTGATTTGTCACTGTCTCATTTGTTTACCTTAGATAACAAACAAATGATCGCAAATTCTTATGCATTACCATTCTACATTATTTACCCGATGACGTTTCACTTGTTTCTTCCTATGTCTTTCATTTTCTTCTAGAATGTCTCTTCCTCTCAGCACCGGTCAAATGTCCGAGCAAACAGCCAAATTTGCCCAACAAATAGGCGAAGTGATACTGAAGTCTGTGGATCTAGGCATTGCCATGTCTCGTCTCAAAAATGGAGCCACTTAGGAGCCACCAAAGGAAGCAGAAGCCAAGCCTTCACCTAAACCAAAGAAACGTAAGGCTTCAAGGAAACCTGCGGCAGTGGCACCAAAACAGGCAAGACCTAGCCAAATGACAGCACCACCAGCCAAGAAACCAATCAAGGAATCAAAGACCATGGATGAACAGGCTGGATCCCCTAAGAAGTCAAAGAAGCGAAAGGCTTCTCAGGACTTCGCCGTGGTCGCTCACAATGGTCGAGCCATCCCCAACCAACCAGCTCAACCCCCTGCTAGGAAGCCATACAACGGAATTGCACCCTTGTGCAACCAATGTAACCTTCATCATCAGGCTAGTGTGAAGTGCCGCAATTGCCAAACTTGTTGACTTATAGGTCATACGGCAAGGGTTTGTCCAACTGCAGCAGTACCAAATCAAGCAGGACCCATCCGGGTGACAACACAACCTGTTAAGAAGCAATACAAGGGAACAGCCCCAATATGCGACAAATGTAATGCACACCACTTAGCTCACCTACAGTGTCGTCTGTGTGCATCATGTGGGCGACTCGGTCACCTGGCAAATGCTTGTCGATTTACCCCAAACCAAAGTGGTCCAAATCAACCCCAAGTCAACCCTACTCAAGCTCGCTTTCCTCCTGGATCGTGCTACAACTGTGGCGATACGAGCCATTTCAGGAACAAATGCCCAATGCTTGCTAATGCAAATCCAACCCACGGATGAGCAGTTGGCTGATTAGAAGATGTTGTTGTCTTATGCTTTTGTTTCTTCTATTTCTTGTAATGTGAAACAATCTGTTTGATTATAAATATATTGTTGTTCACAGTTCTGATATACGAGTGTAGTTACATGTGTGTATGACTTTTCCTATGATACATACATCAAGGAACTATGTTCCTTACAAACTACTCTTGTGATTCTCCCTCTCAAATGATCACTCATGATTCCCCCAAAAATTTTAAGTACTCGTTTCATTCTAAGAAACGAAGTACATGAAATAAAGTGAAATTATGAGTAATCGTGCTTTTTACACATCTGTGCCATTAAATCCTTGGTTAGATAACTAAGGGTAGTTTCAAATCTCATACCCATTACATTTTGATTTTCTCAACATACACAGTACAAGTATTTCAAAAACAATCTTCATGATCTCAAAACATTTCATATAGTTTGAAAACAATTTTTTTCAAATGCATTGTCTATGTTATTTCAAAAACATTGGTTAGGTTTTAAAAAAAAAACAATTTTCATAATTTCAGAATATTTCATATAGTCTGAAAACAATATTAACACAGTATATTTTCTTATCAAGTGCATGATTTCAAAAGCATCATTCATGTTTTCCAAAAACCTTATACATAATTTCAAAAATTCATTTCGCATGATTTTAAAACATTTTTATAAATATACTTATCTAAAAACCTACTTTATGATTTCAAAAGTATTATATATAAGGTTTCAAAAACATTTTTAGAACCCCATGCATAGTTTTCCAAATATATATTCCTCATACATTTACTTAACCTTCAAATTCTGCTTCATATGTTGCCTTGGCATATCTAGCATCTCAACTTCGTAAGCATTTTTACTTCATGTTTTGACATAAGCACGTCCAGTGCAAGGTTTCAAAACATCTTCAACTTCTAAAATCCATATGGGATCTTTTTATCTTCACATTTAGACCCTTGTGGATGATCATCATTCAAATCAGGGTCCTTAATTGGATTCCTTATGTACCTGAATTCGGACATTTCGGTTCCTTATAATCGAAATCGAATTTCTCTTTTAAAAATCTTTCTATCTTTATAGATAGATTCTTGTAAATGTTTAAAGTGCCAAATGAAATCCACGAGATGGATTCCTATTGTACTTTAAATACATGTGCTCTGTCAACAAAACAGATTAACAAATAAACAATCTTTGTGGTTATACGACTATGTGTTTATTCATCTTATGTTTTCTTTTATGCATTTTTGTGTTTGGATACTCTGGATATTCGTTATCCAAATCCTTGTAGAATCTTTCATATCTTCATATGAGGGATTCGTGGTAGGATATTCAAAAAGGTACTACCTTAAATCCTTAATGGGCTTCTATGTAATAGTTAAGACCCTTGGATTATATAGTACCACTCCTTGATTCATAAGAGACCCTTTAGTGGTCTAGTCAAAAAGATTGATTCACAATTTGGTTAAAGGACGACATCTAGTGATGTAGCTGAATAGACTCCTTGATAGTCTATTTAGATCATTTATTGATTTAATTAAAAGGACTCTATGGCGGTCTAGTCACACTCATCACAGGATTGTTCATTTGGTTTTACCCTACACATTATAAAATAGACTGTGTGAACTGTGCAAGGAAATGTCTAATTATGGACGCGTACATAATTATGAAATTTAGTGCACAGAAACCCAGTAAGATTTATTATATGTAAGAACCGATAGCGACAACAATAACAAAATGAGAACGGTGTAATGGAGGTACGGTGGACGCACCAATGACGCTTCATATACTTGTATATAAGTGTCCCTCTTACATTGCAAGCATAATGTTATTAAGGTTACTAGAAGTTCAGAACCCTAACCAATATTGTTCGATCTTTTCAACTTCATGTTTTAAACTCTCACAAGTTTCCTCTAAATAAATTTCGGGACGAAATTTCCTAAAGTAGGGGAGACTGTAACACCTGTGCCTCCACGGCCATCAAAAAAATACCGAACCAATGAAATATTATATTTCATACTTGGGATTTGTAAAAATATGTGTATCATTTGCACATATCAATTTTTGTTCAATTCCAAACTCTAAATCGCTTTCTGGAAGGTTATACGCGCACCAATGCATAAATATAACCAGTTTAATGCAACAAACACTCCGGAATAGTGACATAGGCTTAACATACCTTAAATAACCTTTACACAACTTAGAAATAAGTTTTCAAGGCTTTGGTATGGCAAAAACAAGTTAATTCGCTTACAGGGACTAAACTTGACAAACTGTGAAAGTATGCCAATTTGAACTGTAACAGACATTCCGGAACATGACCATAAGTTAAACATACCATAAATATCCTTTACATAGCTTAGACATAGGCTTTGAGGGGTTCGGTATGCTAAAATAAACTTTTGGGGTCATTCAGGGACAAAAAGCGTCAAAAGTGCACAAGTTTGCATTTTCGCGCATAACTTACGTTCTGAATACATCCGGACATCCAAAAATTTATGTAAGCACTAAAATATTTTATTTTAGTGTTTGGCATAAGAAAAATCCATTCGTCACGCCATTTGGATCATTTTTCGCGCTTATGCGCATTCCGTCGTAATTAACCGAACAACGTAACCATACGGCTAAACGAACCGACACCCGAGATATTTTTGAACACATTTTAAGTTCCCTATACTTTAACTTCATTTTAGAGCTTTGAAATGGGGTTAACGGGGCTTAAACGTGTAAAAAAAAAACGCATCGAAAACCAAGTTTTGAGGTTGCAGGGACTGAAATTGTAAATCTGCCAAACTAGGTCCGTAAACAGGGGCCAGATGCAGCAAAACATTTTTTTTCAGCTTTTAACAGCCCTTAACACTCTCCAAAGGCCAAGTGCCAAGTGTCAAACTCTTATGGTGGATGGCAAATGAGTTACCACAACTTTCCAACAAGTGTACGGCTTAGATCGTGCCCTCTTTTCCAAGAAATGATCCTAACGGTTGTCCATTTACTATAAATACCCACATACCCCAACTTCATTTCTCACTAGAATCTGATCATTTGTGCTCTAAGTTGAAACCTTTGTTTCATACCTGAGCTATTTTGATCTAGATTAGCATTCGGGGACCCTTCGTAAGTGTTCCTTCGTTCTTTTATTGCTTTTCGAGTCCGAAAGTCGAACTTTGTTTGACTTTCTGCATTGACCAGTTTATGGTCGATGCGAAGTTCGTTCGAACTTCATAACGTGAGCGTGATCACGATGGTTATAGTCCCTAGTGACTATACCTACTGATTACCACGTTATCTAGGCTCAGTGACGAGCCGTAGTTTCGGTCAGAATACGTATTCTTGCGTATTTTGTAACCAAACTACTTGTGGGTATCAAGACCATTTGTTTTGATACCAAACCTGTTTTCTAAAATTAGTTAAGCATGTTTTAACATGCTTAGCTCGTCACTTTTAGTTTAGTGCTTATTTAGGGTCGTAAGGTAAGCGATCTAAACAATCGCTTATACTTTCGAACCCGACCCGTTTGGTCGATCATTAGAATCCGACCTAGCACTTTAGGTGACCATAGTTTATAGGGAATAACCTTATGAGGTTATACCTTATGGTCGCTTCGTTTAAGTAGTTGTATGATAGGTAGTTTATATGCCTTAGGTAAATTACCAAAATACCCCTTTGATGCCAAAATTCATTTTAAACATATGTAACATAACTTTTGACATCTAAACTGATTTGACAACAATATTAGACATGTTAAGGCATATGTTACTTGTCATAGGACTAGTTAGGCGGTCCGAACGCGTTTCACGTGAGCGACGCGTTAAAGTAGCATAAGCTACCTAAACGGGTCGTAATGGGTCATAAGCACTTATGTTAGGATTCATTTAGTATGTAGGCGTTGTTAAACCATATTACACGAGTTCCCATACTCATTTGGTTTACGAACCCTCATTCTATCCGATCTTCCGATTTAGGTCCGGTTTATTAATGTAGTTACCTATATTAGGTGCCGTTTGATATCCGTGATCTCTAGCATTGCTTGGTGGTTATCTTAGGACTTCTGAGCAATCTCAAGTGAGTACATAGACCCCTCTTTTACCGTTTTCAAACTGTTTTGGGGTGAAACACATGTGCCTACTTGTTACTTTCATGCTTTCACATCATATACATGCTATGTTCATTAGTACATTTATAGTACATGATTTCATTACATTTCATGCTATGTATGTCCATTTAGTTCATACTTAGCACATCGTTTCACATCACATCACATGCTATGTATGTTCATCTATTGCATACTTAGTACATTTGTTTTCATCACATGCTTACATTTTGATATGATATTTGGTTTGTATAAATGGAACAATACATTCATTAACACCGATCACGCCGTTCGTTAGTAGGTAGTGGTACCATAGGAATTGACAACTCCCGTTCCGGACATCCCGGGTAGGTGGGGATGAAAGGAATGACCGAATTCGATATACAGTTACAACAAGATAAACCTTTAATTTATTTATGGGTTTATCGCCACAGTCTCAAGGCTTGGATGTATGCATTCTCACAATACCGCATAGATATTTGTATCAGTATAGCATGCATTTCCACAAAACATAGCTTTGATTTAAACCGTGTTTTACTTCAATACTTTGTTTTTGTGCATATGGTTTAGTTGATATATTTCACTAGCCATACATATCATTTTGGTTACACATTACATGATTTACATTTGACACATAAACATTATTGACATTGGTTACACATTACATGATTTACATATTGACATAGACATTTTGACATATTATTCAATACGTTTGGCAATTGGTTTAAACATAGACATCTTACATTGGTGATTTGTTTGGGTAAGTGATTCGAGTAACGAGGCGTGTGTAATATGATACAAGCATGGTGGATACGCCGCTGGTACTTCCTATATATAAGTGATTGTATGGTATTACATATCGTAGCGTTATATGAACCATTTCAAATTGAGACATATAACATTTTATACAAATAACCTATTTTTCACAATACATTGTTTTACAAACAACTTAAATTATACAAACTCATTTTTATATGGTTATTCATTTAACCATACATTATTCTCTTATTTATACATATCATCTGATCTTATCATTTTTCAAATGATTTACAAGACAAATCAAATTACAAGGTTCATGACTAAACATTTTCTTAAACAATAAGTCATGAATCCTATTTTCATAAACCTATGTATCTCACAGGCATTTTTATGCTGACGTACCTATTTTCACATGTGTTTCAGGATATGAAGCATAGGATTTATCAAGATACACTTAGGCGGACTTGGGCCTTAGCGACAATAAAAGATGCAAGACTAGTTATTTATGTTATGTTTCTTTGATTGTCATGACATTGTAACTACTTTAATCAATAAAACAATATTACAATTTCCATGTGTTATGAAACAATGATTCTGTTACAACATTCCCCGACGTTTTCCGCCACGTATTGTTGTTCTACGTGGTCGGGGTGTGACAGTGTCTTCCACATTTGAGGTAACTAATCTGATATTCTGAGTTAGATGTTCATGATGTTATGAGTTCGAATACATGAGTTGATCAGTATATATTTGTATGCGAAACATGATTAGATTGTTTGACATTATGTGTTGAATCTAGGTGGTTTTTTAGAATGTGTCATGTGAATAAAGCTTCAGCCCACTACATATATTAGGTCAAATAAGAGCATGTAAACATTAGCAATTGTCGGTCAAGGATGTTGAATTTGATAAATGTAATGATGCTAAGAGTCAGTGGGTAATGATTGATTTCATGTGAGACCTTGACTTTTGTGGAATAATATAGTTAATCAATTCTTTGATTTAGGCGGCATAACATAAATCGAGGAATCAAACTGTGCATGTCGTAATGATTGTTCAGGTCTCGAGGCATGTTCACTATTATGTTTGATGATCATATAAATCTGATGTTGAATGACTATGTATTACCGTCGTGTATATGTGGGTGATCGTTTGACGATATGGCTTAGCGTTTGTTTGTTGTAGTCGGCGTTATTATTAGATGATCATTAGGGTTTTGATACGTAACTGTTGTGTTGATGAAAAACCTTACCCGACGAAAACACATGGAACCAGACGAAAACACCTTAGTGTTTTCGCCATTCAACAACTCGACGAAAACCCTTTGGATTTTGTCGCCTAGGGTTTTCGTCCAAAAGTGATTTCGCCATATATGTTTTCGTCGAATGCTGTGTCACATCTAAACCTGTTAAGTTTACTTACACTGTTAAGAATATCAGTTTATGTGTGTATGTTAAGTCCGGTATGTAGGATAACTCTGTTAAACTTACTAACTCTGCTAAGAAATGTATGTAACTATGTTTAGTTGTAGACTCTGTTTAGTACGATGATGCTGTTAAGTTTGTTAACCATGTTAATTATGTAAATGGATAACGAGAAACCGATTATGTGAAGCATGAATCGCATGAATCGCATGAATCTGAGTAACTGCTTATGTGTTATATGATGCTAGCTGTCTAGCATACTTAACAAAGATAGATTTACACGCAAAACCTTATAAACATAAACAGATTTGGTATACGTGCATTCAATAGGTCGTGACTGATTATTTGCGAACACATAGTTTAGCATACCGAGCAAACCAAGGTGAGTTCACACTCTTACCAAGGCATGTGATTCCCGGGGCTGGGAATGGATTTTGAATAATGGGATTGAACAATTACTCGTACTTACACTGCTACTAGACTATCTACCATCGTCCTCAGGTTAGACAGGACACTTACGTAAAACCTACGTAAACTTGTACTTACCACTGTCCTCAGGTTACGAAGGGCACTTACGTAAAACCTACGTAAACTCATACATACTACTGTCTTCGGGTTAAGAAGGACACTTACGTAAAACCTACGTAAACCCCCGCGTACCACTGTCCTCGGGTTGAGAAGGGCACTTACGTAAAGCCTACGTAAACCTCGTGCATACTACTGTTCTCGGGTCAAGAAGAACACTTATGGTACAACTAGTCTAGTAAATACAAACATGGGAAGCCCCCACTAATAGTAAATACAAACATGGGAAGCCCCCACTAATAGTAAATACAAACATGGGAAGCCCCCACTAATAGTACATACAACTTGGGAAGCCCCCACCAATTGAACCTACACAACGGCTTAGTTAATAACGCATAGTTATGCAACGAACTTACTTACTGTGAACTCGCTCAACTAGTTGTTGACTTCCTGTTACATGCCTTGCAGGACCATAGGTACTCTTGGAGCTTGCACGGGAGGCGCGGTCGTTGTGGGCACGGATTGTGGATGTTTTGATGAAAACTTTATGACTCTTTAAACTAAACACTTGTGTTGGATTTTCATACTATGCTTCCGCTACCTATACTATGTTTTTGATTGAACACCAATTGTATTGTGATGGATTACATTTACATTTACTTTTACTTATTACTTATATATTCAATATGATTGGTGGCTTGATCCTGGTTAGTCACGCCTCCAAGCGGTGATACTCCGCGTGTGGATTCTGGGGGTGTGACAAGGACCATGATGACGAAACTTCCAAGAGTTTCGTCAAACCAGGAGTTTTGCCATGGACAACATGAGTTTCGTTAATGCAGGAGGACTTGGAAGTTTCGTCATGTGTCTTCAAGGAGGTTCGTCATCATGGGATTGCATGACTTTCGTCGACAGCATGTCTTGAGTTTCGTCATGTAGGCTTGGATCAGAGTTTCGTCATGCAGAAGTTATAAACCAACAACAACATCTGCTTGGATCAAATTAATGAAACTCTCGTTGAATGAAAGCATGCATTTGAATGAAAAGTCTTCACATGACATCATCATGACATCACCATGGTGATGTCATGATGATGTGTCAGCGGGAAACTGCTCACGGCTCTTCGTGCTTCGCGTGTCGAACTCTGGGGCGCACGACGGAGGAATGTCGCGACGTCGGGCTTGATTCGAACCTAACCGAGTCGAACCGAATCAAGTTGAACCGAACCGAGTCGAACCAAACCAAGTTGAACCGAACCGAGTCGCGTCCACATAAAATGTATCAACAGTATATTCTGTAGGCGTCATATGGAATGTTATAACGGTGAAGAAGTCGAAAAATGGGATTGTGGGTTTCATGAGGAATATGAAGAACCTGCAATTATCGACAAGGGTAAAACACATATGACCAAGCAGAACGCACAACTTGAAGATTTAAGAAGAAAGTTTATCACAAAGATATTATTGCATGATATCAACGAAGGCAAAGATTTTGTTATTGAGGATTCAAAGAAGTTTCGCAACCTCAGTGCAAAACTTAAAAAACATTCTTATGACACTAGTTTAGAGAGGATTAAAGAGAGGCTTGCTCTTGCTGGTTTACTTTGATTTAGAAATGCTACTTATTATAAAACGCAATATTTTGTCTTTTATTCTAATTTATCATATAACGCAATATTTTGTTGGTATATTTTGTTTAAAACATATAATTAGAGTTACAAATGCTACTTATTGTTTGTTATTTTAAAATGCAATGCAATGTCTTTATTTTTCATGTATTGTCATATAACGCAATGCTTCAAGATTCGATTGATATTTTAAAAATTTGTACAATTTATCAATAAAAATTTTAAATAATATGTTTAAAAGAAAGGGTATATATATATATTGAAATGCTATTATGCTAAAAGGCAATATTTTATTTTATACACTTGTTTTTCTTTTTGTCATATTATAAAACGCAACATTTTAATAATATGCTATAAGTCAACATTCTCTCTTTATTTGTTGTTTGACTTAAGTTATTTATTATAAAACGCAATACAAACTGTTTCCTAATTATTCATGTCCTAAACATATAGCGCAATACATCTTTATAACGCAATAAATGTTTTTTTACTGTTTTTATAACGCAAAAAAATAAAAAAATAAAGGCTTAATGACAATAATGAAAATAAAAAAACTATTATTTTATACTCTTTCTAAAACGCAATGTTATAAAATAAAATAATAATAAATGAGGAAATGATAAGACAAAAAAAAAAAAAAACTGACAGCTTAATGAGAAAAGAAATTGATAAGACAAAAAGCCTTAAAAAGCCTTTTGGATTCCTGATAAAATACTGTATGATTGAACAATC
Source organism: Helianthus tuberosus (assembly GCA_030545235.1). NCBI lineage: Eukaryota > Viridiplantae > Streptophyta > Magnoliopsida > Asterales > Asteraceae > Helianthus > Helianthus tuberosus. The sequence continues at coordinate 11,603,173 of CM060429.1, read as the reverse complement.
AATTCAAAGAAAAACTAAAAATATAATCATTTTTATTATTACGACACTTGATGATCCATTATATAAGAACAAAAACCCTAAATTAAATTCACATTCCTCATACACCAAAATACCCAACCACAAACACACACAAAAAACCCTAAATGGCTAATCAACAACTCTCAGTTTGGTGGGTTCAAAGAGAACATATCGTTCTTCAATTTCTAGATGGCAAAAAAATAAGATACCATTCCATTGCGTCTGTTCTTCAAAACTGCAATGAGAATGTGTTGAGAAGGATGAATGAAATAGGAATACCACCTGCTTGTTACACAAGTCAGACAGCAGCACTATTCAGAATTCTACACAAAAGATATGGAAATCCGAATCAAACTGCAGTTGAAGAAAGCAAAGTTACATCTTGGGAGTTCAATGAGGAAACTTTCAAAATTTCAGTGACTTGGGACGATGGTGATGTGGAGATATACGACCCAAAGGACATATCTTCCAGTGAGGATATAACCTTTTTGAAGCAGTTATCTGAAATACCAATCATCAACAACTCTGCAAGCAAATTTGCAAAGAAGCTTCAAAAGGCAGTAGTCTCACAGGTTGAACTTTGGACGGAATCTGAAAGTGCTGAGGAAATCCCTAATGGAAGCTTAGGGTACTCATCTGAAGAAGAAACAAACTTTGATCCATGATACTGATCTTGCTTGTAATTTTTATTTAACTTTGTGGTTTGTAAACATCATCTTTGTTTTGAACTATCATCATCGATAAAACGCAATATTTAAGATATCCACTTGCTGTTCATTTTTAATTTGATATGTGTTATCATAAAATGCAATAATCAAAAAATTCCATTTGCATTATAATGTTGTATGTATAAAACGCAATAACAATAGATTGTTGTTATCGTAAAACACAATTAACCAAAAATAGCTGATATTTATGTAGGATATCACAAAACGCAATAATAAAAACAGTTGAAACCTATACATCATAAAATGCAATAATTTTTTTTCTTTTTTATTCTTATCAGAATTTTTATACACACTTACATTGTATTGCTAGAACCTATAGCATTAGAAGAAACGTTCTCTTTACATGTGCGACTGTTATGTCCTTTTCCACCACATACACGACACGATTTCTAGATCTTTGATGATTTTTGAATTGCAATCTCACGATTAGACTTAATCCTTTTTTGTACACCGCATCCTTTTGTCCTTATTTTTATCGGGACATGAATCATAGAATCAAACTTTTCTAAGTTCCATCCAATATCACCAAACCTATCTTTGCGACTAGGAGGCGGCGCAGCAACCATAATCTCATCCGCTTTATCAATATAACCTTTAATATGATCTCTGTAACGACACAGCTCATCTAAATCCCCAACCAACCTATTAACCACATATTCATTTGCTACAACGATTTCTCTAAAAACTTTATCAATTTCACTATTCCTACCAATTTCATCAAACCGAATATTGCAATGAATTGAGCCATTCAAAACAACATCTCTCATCCATCTTCTAAGAACATGTCTTCTAGGAAACTCAGTTATATCATCATACCGTAGAACATAAAATATATGCCGGCACAATATACCAAATTGTTCAAACCGTTTGCAAGAACAACTTATACTTAAACCATCTTCTTGTTTACTGTATTGAACCTGTAAATAAAATTAAAAAAATATATAAAATTAGTGAAATGTAATATAAAACGCAATGAATAATAAAAATAATAAAGAAATTAAGTATATGATCATATAATGTTAAAACACAATAAACTTAATGATAAAACGCAACAAATGGTGGAAAAAATAAAACGCAATAGATGTTTAAAACAATATTAATTTAAAAAATTACCTTGAATAAAGATATGCATGGCTGTTTGAAATCCTTTATTTCATAATATTGAACATCACCCATAGTATCATGAGACTTTGACATACACTTTGTAATGGCAACATCAATTTCAATCTGAATATCTTTAAAAATTGTTTTGGTATATATTTCTGATGCTTGTTTCTCGAATACAAAGTCACTCCAGGTCTTAGACTGAATATACCTTGTATCATGATCATTCCTCCTATGCTCATGCCTTTGAAAATCCATTGCAGTCTCAAAATGAGTGAAAAATTCAACAAGTGTACATCTTGGATTACAAAACTGACCAAAGAAGTAATTCTCTCTTTCACATCTAGACGTAGTACGCATAAGACCAGCCAAATTCTCTCCATGGTAATAAGAGGGTATCAAATTAAATCGAAGATCGTACATATCTTTTAACCATTCATGATTTTCCAATCCAAAAGTAGATATTATTAAATGCCACTCAGTTTCAAAATCTTCTGGAATAATAGTATCATTCCAAACAACACGAGTCATTCTTGTATTAAACTCAATGTTGGATGACAAAACAGGACCAACCTGTATAAAAAGCAATAAAATTATTAAACATAAAACGCAATAATTTAAACTATATAAAAAGTTGCAGTTTATAATATCATAACATGTTTTCATTTATTCTTCTAATAAAACGCAATATGATGAAAATGATAAAACTAATACATTATTGATAAAACGCAATTGTATTGTTATATTAAAACACAATTATATTGATAAAAATGTTTGGGGATCTTATTGTATAATACATAAAACCCAACAAAAAAACCAATATAAAAATAGCAGTTTAATAGATCATAAAACACAGTTTAATACCATTGTCTTCAATTTCTCCCATATATGCCACATACTTAACCTATGTCTACTTCTTGAAAGAACATCCTTAATAGCTCTTTTCATTGCAGCATCTTGATCAGTAACAACAACTTTAGGCTCATTTCCAAAAGCATTAACAATGCACCTTAAAAGCCATCAATAAGAATCTGCAGTCTCAGAACCAAGTAATGCACCACCAAATGTGACATTCCTAAAATGATTATCAATCCCAGTAAATGGTACAAAAACCAAATCATCTCTACATAAAACAAATTAATAAAGCATTAGAAAAAAAGAAACTACAAATATATAACGCAATAAATGAAAAAAACTTACTTGTTTGATTTATAAGTAGCATCAAAACCTACTATGTCACCAAATACTGTATAATTTGTTTTTGATTGCTCATCAGCCCAGAAAAGTCCTTTCAATCTTCTATCATCACCATTAACATAATCATATGTGAAACCAGGAGAACACTCTTTCTTCCTAATAAGACGCCTAACTACCATTTCTGCATCATACTCTCCTATGTAAAAATTCAAATCCTTTCTATAGTTTTTACAATCAACTTTACTAGCATCAACTTCACCAAAACCACCATACATTGTTTTCATAATATTGAATGCTTTAACAGGTCCAATATTGATTGCAGACAATCCAGATATAAAACTTTCTTTAACATAATCAATACTTCTTGCAGCAGGCAAGAAATGAATATCTTCATCTTCAACAAAGATATGATTATGTTCTTATTCAAAGTAGTAGATTTTATACATATCATTGTTCTCTAATATTAATTTCACATGAGCATTGCATCCAACTCTTTTTGAACCTCTATTACATCTAACAATCTTTTTACTATTTCTTTGCTAACATGAAATCCTTCTTTTGAGCAGACAATATATCTTATTTTCACTAAACCACCACCATTTTTCCAAGAGGTATTTTTTCTTGTAGAAAAACCTGCAGCAAGTGAGTATCTCTGATAAAATGCAAAAGCCTCATCAAATGATTTAAAAACATTCCAACAGAAGGTCTAATGGATCCACTGACTTTAGGTTTGTAAAACTTTCTTCCACTGTTTAAGCATACACGTTCCTCCCATTTGGAAATGTGATCTGAAACAATTAACAAAAAATTATAAAACTCAATACCTCTTATATAATCATGTTTTTAATGTTAAATCTCAAAATATGTTATTCAAAATTGAAAAAAATACAACCTTTAAAGTTTGTATATCATCTAATGTGGTTAAAAGCATAAAACGCAATAAGTTCAGTAAAACGCAACAAATGATAAACAAACAAAACAATGTATAAAACAATAAAAAACTGTTAAATTGTACATCAATGACAGTTATGTGCTTTATATTAGAACAATTACGAATTTAAAGTCTATATGCATATAATGAGAATAAAATCATAAAACACAACAAGTTCATTAAAACGCAATAACTGATGAACAAACAAAACTAACAAATTAAGTTAAATTATACAACAATAGAAATAACACATATGAAAAATCAAATATAAATAACAGAAAGACGAATTATAAAACGTAATAGATTGGATTTCGGCAAAATAACAAAAAGTTACTCAAAATTGAAGCTAAACTTACCGACAGAGTCTGCAGAAGACATTGACGTTATCGAATTGACGAACGAAACAAGATTATTGCTTGAAAGAAAGGTGAATTTGCGATTGATTGCGATTTAGGGTTAAGGAATCTCAATTCTGTTATGAAATTGATGAACTAAGAGAAGAGGTAACAAAATCTAGTATAGTATTAGAAAGAAGATATGATAATGTAAAATGACGAAAAAGCCCACGAGTCCAACATTTTAAAAATAACAAATGAACGGCTAATTGCTTCCTACACTTCCTAGCGAATATAAACTTCCTATTTGATCCCCACCCTTCACATCTATTGTGCCTTATCTCTTTTGAATATTCATTGTTTCTTTGTTTACTTAACGCTTTTTCACATCAAAAATACTTTAAATATATCCACAATTTATCGCTAAAATGCACATGTCGGATAAACATCTACCATTGAGTGAAAGTCTTGCCAGAAAACTTTTGCGGTGAAGGGATATCACATATATGTTATTTCCGAAGGATCAATCCTAGTATTAATCCAGTTCGTTAATCAAGTGGGTTAGATATAAATGTTGGTTTGGAATATATCGAGCCGAGCCAAGCAAGCTCGGCTCAACCTGATTATTAACCGAGCTAACTCGGCTCGACTCAAATTTGAAACTGTATACGGATTGTCAGACTACGATGATTTTTTTGTTTCGGATGCCGTAACGAGTGTGGAATCTATGTTACGACATAAACCGAGCGAGAGAATGAACAATACGCAAAGATGTCAATGATAACTCATTCGGATGCCGTCACCCACCCCCGCTCCCTTCCCAACCCATTCTCAGCAGTTTCAACTAATACCTTCTTTTTCTATGGATATGCTAATGAATAAAATAGAGCAGATCAAAGAGGTAATTTAATTAAAATTTCATAACTGTAAAGTTTAACATTACCATGTGCAGTATGTCACGGATCCCTGTTATGCTATGAAATGTCAAACTTGTTATGAACAATTAACATATAAGTTCTAATTCAGTTCCCTTCATGATGAAACATGTCACAAGTAAGTGTGCTATGGTCGTAACAGAACCCAAAGCTACCATAAATCAAAACTGAGGTGTCGATCACAATAAAAGCTCAAAATTTTGAAGAAAAGAGAAGTAACCAAACAAGAATTAAAGAATGCCTAAACCATGGGTAGTGGAAGACCCAAATAATGCCCCAACCCTTGGGCGTTTTGCGCCATGTGGCATTATGGGCTGTTTTTCTAAAATGGGTGTAGTGGGGATGTGGACATTGTGAGACATTATGTTAAAAATTAAATTAAAAAAAAATCCAAAAAATGTTATTGGGAAAACAAAAACAAGAATAGCTATCATTGGCCAACGAATTGAACGTAGCGTAATTTTGTATTATTTTTTTATGTTGATGAATTCACGACGTGTGACATTATACACTGTATGTAACCAAGAAAACCAATCCAAACAGTTAAACTAAACAATCACAGATACAAATAAACTGAAACTACAAATTTAATTACATAATAAGTTTGTATATATACATGACATCGTTCAAATTACATAAACTCTCAAAATACAAGAAAAGTACAACGATCCAAAACCGGTGAGAATTAATTATGAAGTGAATTTCAACCGAAAATACTAGAAAAGATAATGATTTAAAGTGTATGGGAGGGGTGTAGTAATACACTAGAACCCGGGAAGTACACTAAACATAAACGATTAAGGCAAAGTTGTATACTTAGCCAAGTGATGAGTATAAATTCGCATATAAAGACGTGGGAATGATTAAACCAATTATTTATCAAATTACTTTTGAAATTTCAGTTAAGAGATGTCGGGAGGGACCGGTGATAATACCGTATCCGTCATGACTGAGGACATACAAGAAAAGATTTCTGAGGAAGTCGGAAAGGCTCTTGACGCTAGCTTACGGGATTTATGGAAAGGTTACAAAACACAATACTCTCGACCGTTGAGGAGAGGAAAAATGAACTGAAGGAGGACCTTATCCATGAAAGAGGTAAGGTCAAGGAAAAGAAAGGTTGTCCCTATAACAAATTCATGGCATGTAAACCCCTAATTTATAATGGAGAGGTAGATCCAATTGCTTGTCAAAGATGGATAAGCGACATCGAAGGTGTCTTTGAACGAACACATTGTGATGTGAGCGATTTTGTGGCCTACAAAACCTGCCAACTAAGAGGTCAAGCCAAAGATTGGTGGGACAATCTCAGAAACGAAAAAGGGGATGAAGCTACGCGAGCTATGACATGGGAGGATTTCAAAACACCTTTCCTCAAATAGCATAGCCCCAAAGCGGTAATCAACAAGATAAAAGAAGAATTTATGCAACTAAGGCAAAAGGGGGAGACTGTAGACAAGATCACGGGGACTTTCCTCAATAAACTGAAATTCTATGACGAATTGGTTAAGACCGAGGAGCAAAAGATATACTACTATCACACTATGCTCAGGGCTGAATATAGGGAGTTCATGACTCCCTCAAATTATGAAAACCTCACTGATATAATTAATGCTGCGCGGGAGCGCGAGATTGAACTGAAAAAGCAAATCGAAAGAGGAGAAAGGAGGGCGTTGGCTGCAAACCCAAGCCCCACAAAGAAGCCGAAGGTAACTGAACCTTCAAGGAAAGGAAATGTGAAAGAAGGATCTCCGAGCTGTAAAATATGTGGACACGCCTAACGGGGCAAATGTTTTTATAAAGACAAACCATGTGTCGCATGTGGGAAAATTGGGCATGGGGTTTCAAATTGCCTCGGCAAGGTGACGGTGTGTTATAAGTGCTATCAACCGGGTCATAGGAAATCAGAGTGCCTGGAATTAATGGGAAAGAAAGAGGGCGTTGGCTCAAAGATTGAAACCCCAAAGCTAAAAGCAAGATCTTTCCACATCACTGCCGCTGAAGCAAAGATGGAACCCGATGTGGTTACAGGTATATTTACTTTAAATTCTATTCCCGCACATGTTTTATTTGATACGGGTGAAAATAAATCTTTTGTTTCACATAGATTTATTCAACACTCTTCATTTACATTAACAAAATTACCTACGCCTATGGAAGTAGAAGTAGGTAATAATAAAAGTTTTATTGTTCGGGAAATGTGTCGGGAATGCAAATTAAATATTGATGGTGAGGATTACCTGGTCGATTTGATACCCATGTTAATGGGGGAATTTCAAGTGGTCGTTGGAATGGACTTGTTGTCTCGCTACCACGCCAAGGTGATATGCTTACGTAAGGAAATACAATTAATATCTCCTAGCGGAAGGCATGTCAATATTTATGGGGAGAAGAGTTGTAACCCCATAGTATGCTCAATGATGGAAGCCCGTAAGCTTATACAACACGGATGTACGACATTTTTGACCTACATACGTGATTCGGAAAAAAGAGTCGCCAAAGATGGAAGACGTATCCGTTGTACGAGAATTTGAAGACGTATTCCCGGAAGAACTATCGGGGATGCCACCTGAGCGTGAAGTGGAGTTTGGAATTGAACTAATTCCCGGTGCGAAACCAGTTGCTAGAGCACCGTATAGACTGGCACCATTGGAACTACAAGAATTGATGTCTCAGTTGCAAGACTTGCTCGACAAAGGGTTTATCCGACCTAGTGTCTCTCCTTGGGGAGCGCCAGTATTATTTGTAAAGAAGAAAGATAGAAGCATGCGAATGTGTATCGATTACCGGGAGTTAAACAAACTTACGGTAAAGAATCATACCCACTTCCAAGGAACGATGATCTATTCGATCAGTTACAAGGCACAAGCTGGTTTTCGAAGATTGACTTAAGGTCGGGTTATCACCAGTTGAAGGTGAAAGAAGAAGACATACCAAAAACGGCATTTCATACGCGTCATAGACATTACGAATTTCTTGTAATGTCCTCCGGGCTAACAAATGCACCCGCGACCTTCATAGACCTCATGAACCGGGTTTGCAAACCCATGCTTGAAAAGTCGGTGATTGTTTTTATCGACGACATCCTTATTCACTCGAAAACTGAGGCAAATCACACTTGCCATTGCGAGAAGTATTAATGATATTAAGACGGGAAAAGCTGCGCTGTTTCTGCTGTTTATGCGAAGGTCCAATAGTTGCGACAAATTGTCGCCCCTATTGACCTAAAATGTCGCCGTTATTAAGTTGGATAAACCCCATCCGTTGGATGAGGATAAGAAACGTGTGGCTAGGGTTTCTGTTGGGACACCGGGTTCGGATAAGGCAATAGCTGCGACATATTGGATGTTGCCACTATTACTCGTTATTCTTGTAGTATATTCAGTGAGATGCTAGATCCTGTTATGTGACATTTAGTTTCTTAATAGCAAAAGGAAAAAAAAACAAGGATACCTTGACCCAATTCGACAATATGTTGTTTATTTTTGATGTCACGGCTTCTTCATCACACAAAGGCCTATTATTATTCTTGAGCAACAAAATACAAAAGAACCATTAAATTCTATGAACTTGCCTCCCAAGAAAATCAGATATCCAAAGTCTTTTATTTGATCATACATACCTGATTTCTTTCTTGTGAGTCTCCAAGTGTAATAGAATTCTTTTTAACTCTTAACTTCCACCATAGAGCGGAAAGTCTTGCTGGAATAGTTATGGTGTAAAACTGCAAAGGGATATCATATATACCTTATTTTCTTTCTGTAATGATTAACTTTCAGGGGGTTAACTGATCATGCAAAACTCTGTACATCGGCCGAACCTTATCAATTGTGCCAGTGTCCGCTCTTCTCATTTTTCCTCGGTCTAACCGTCTAGCAGTTTGGACATTGAGAGATATTCCCCTCCTTTTGTACACAACTGTTGCACTTACAAAGTATAAAGTATAGGAACTAGATGTTGGTTTTAGGCCCCTCACTTCATACACACAACTCACCTCTCGTGTATATGTATGAGTAGTGAAGAAGAAATATAATACCAAGGAAAAGTGAAAAACACTTTTGTTCTTTGCACATGAAAATGAGGTATATTTAATGAACTACGCAACTAACTATTTATAATAAACAAGCATAAGAAACACAAGCTAAATTGTTAAAACAACCCACGTAACTTCATGCACCATGATTCTCCAATTTACTCGGTCAAACGTTGACCAATTCACAAACAAAACTTGCAGCAAAAACCTCAACAATTTCACGTAACAAAATCTGACCCTTTTACCCGTAAACTGTATTTGACCTGTAATCAAGATTAAACCCAACCTTCACCCCCTTAATCTTGATTCGGTTCTTTCTACTATCTCGATTCTTGCTTGCATTCGTTTTTTCCTTCCATGCTAAAACCGGAATCGGTTTTCTTGCTTGATTCGAATCACTCTTGCATGCTTTATTTGAATCTGTTCTTGCCGGCTTTCTATTCAAAGACAACGTCCGATCTTGCTACGAACCACACGGGTCCGGTCTTGCTAACTTTCGGTTTTCTTTCTTTCTCCGGTTGTTGAGTTTTCTTTCTTCTTTCTCATCGACACCCGTTCTTCCTTGTCACCAGCGAGTTCTTCGGTCTTTCTTTCAAGTTTCTTTCTTTCTTGCGATAGACTGAAATCACAATTTCTTTCTGCTTCTTTCTTTCACAGTCATTCTTTCTCCTTTCCGATTGGCGACGACTCTTTCTTTCTCACATCGGTCCGTCGCGACTTTCTTCTTTCTTCGCTGATTTCAATCAGCCGTTCTTCTTTCTTTCTTTCTTTATTGTGAGGCCTTTATTTCTCGCTAAGCGACGCCGGCCTCTTTCTTCTTTCTTGTGGTGCCTCTTCTTTCTTTCATAAGGATTCAAAGATTTGAATCTGACTTTCTTTCTTGCTGATCTCGATCAGCATTCTTTCTTCTTTCTCGCGATCTCCTGACATGAAAACTCCCCTGCTTCTTCTTTGACTTTAGCCCTACAGCCAAGGGCTCTGATACCAAATGTTGGTTTCAGGCCCCTCACTTCACACACACAACTCACCTCTCGTATATATGTATGAGTAGTGAAGAAGAAATATAATACGAAGGGAAAGTGAATAACACTTCTGTTCTATTCATATGAAAATGAGGTACATTTAATGAACTACCCAACTAACTATTTGTTATAAACAAACAAAAGAAACACATGCTAAATTGTTAAAACAACCCACATAATTTCATGCACCATGATTCTCCAATTTACTCGGGTAACATCATGACCAATTCACAAACAAAACTTGCAGCAAAAACCTCAACAATTTCACGTAACAAAATCTGACCCTTTAACCCGTAAACCGTACTAGACCCGTAGTATTAGCTAGTTCAAACTGCCTTCTAGTGTTTTATTTATCTAAAAGTTATTCTGATTCCAACAAAAAGATGCGGGTGCAGTAAAAACTTGATGGAATCAGAATAACTTTTAGATAAATAAAACACTAGAAGGCAGTTTGAACTAGCTAATACCTTTTCTTAAGAACAAGGCTGAAAATACTGACATCTTAGTCACTAGCTAGCATTGGATGAATATCATTCTAGTAATTACGGAAGGTTTTTTTCAATTTAAATGGCAAAATCGATGTACTTCTAATTTGGAAACATCAAGCTGTAGCAAAATGGAAACTAGAAAAAAGAGCACAGTCTATTCAACTACCTATTTTTAATAAAATTATGAAATTTATATAGAAAGAATCCTTTAAACAGTTTACTGCTACCTAAGCAAGGCACGGAAGACTCTCCAGGGTTTAATGTATGCATGGGTGTATCTAGACTTTGAAATGGCTAGACCAACTATACTAAGTTAGGATAAACTATTGTAAATCTGGACTAATTTGTTTTGTTGTGTACTGTTATATTAAAATTGTAGCAAAATTTCCATAAATACGGCTTTAGATTTGTTCAAAACAATAAATTCTGAATGTGGAACAATGTTTTCCATCAAATAGTAGTTATGCACCTATTGTAAACCTGAACCATTGGTTTAGTGCAAGTCCATACTAGAAGTGGTTCAAGTAATGGTGAAATTGGGTAATGGGAGGTTATATTTACAAAATCAGTGTTACTAAAAAGTTCAAGATTAATCACCGCATCAATGGCCTCAATTTCGGTATTTTCGGGTTCAGAAAGGCTGATTTTGCTGCTTGAAGTACCTATTACCACAGATTTCTGTAACGTTCTCCTTTTTCGACAATGAGTTTGAAAAATTACTATTAGTCTTACACTTTCTCAAATCACTTCAAGGAGAATAATGTGAGTGGGACTAATCCCTTAAGATAGCATTGCCACATTGAAAACCAGCCAAGACAACAAGTTTATAGGCTTACCCTCTGCATGGATGGTGTGCTATATGAGATTGGGTTAGCATCAATAGCGTATTAGTCATCACTTGCTAGAACCGTTTCATTTACGTCGCCCTGCGTGTCGAATGATTTGAAAACGCACTATGTGAATCGTAAATAATGCACATAATGAAAAGGGTTGAAGAAAATTAATAACAGCATAAATAAATAAAATAACAATAATAATAAAAGTTATTGGGTCATAGCTATATGTTTACATCCTATACTTACATTAGATTGAGAAACTCTGGGTGCGGAATATGACTGCTTCTCCTCATTTATGTTTGTTGACTCGTGATTGGGATTATGGGATTTTTTTCCATTGTAGTTCATGGTTTCCAAAGTGTTTAAAGATGCCATATCTTATGCCAGCTGAGAACAACACAGATCAGTGCATGCAGGCGGAGGGGGAGGAGCATGTGGCTGTGCAGGCGGCTGGTCGGCCCGAGGAGGGTGAAATGTGAATGTCGATAAAAACTCGACCAGCAGCTCCCTATAGCTCGGCGTGTCCGCTAACTCAAAAAGACGATGCCACGGTGAATCAACATGAATGAAATAACAGAGTCTAGGCATCTCACCAATAGCCTCCAGTGCATCTCAGTCGACCGCGACATGCGTTCCAATGTGTATCCTCCTAAGCTTCCGGAAAAAACGGGCTGCAGGGGTGCCGTCAGTAAATTCCAGGTATGGGCGACCGTGCAGCGGATCAACCGGTGGTGGCGGAGCTCGCCGCAAACCCTGCAGATGCGGTGACTCCTGGATCTGAATCTCATCCTCGTGCATAATCAATCTGCAAATAAATGTCGTATACATATAATAATAGTGAAATAATAATATTTATTATTATAAAAGTTATTATAATAAAAATAATAATACAAATTTTAATTATAATAACAGTTAATAATAATAAAAATACTGATAATAACAATTAATAATAATAATAACAATAATAATAACAATAATAATAACAATTTTAACAACAATAACAATTAATAACAATAACATTAATAATAACAATTTTAATAATAATAACAATAATACAAAAAATTTAAAAAAATAACTGCCCCATCTATGCCTCGTCTAGAGGTAGACGGGGCGTCCTGTTCTACCCTAAATTCATCTTCAACATTCAAAACCCACCCCAAACTCTCAAAATTCAAAAATTCAATTATTCCTACGGTCCTAATGTATAAATGATTGAAGAATACAAAAAATATACGTTGAAATACATACCAGGGAAGCTTCTAATCGAAAAAATACGGTCCAGATACGCTTGTCCGTATGTGTGTGTGTGTGGTACTTTGGGGGCATACGCAGTGGTTGTCTAGGTTGTCCCCTGATATACAAGGCATAGACGCCTCGTCTAGATCTAGACGACCAGTCTACAGAACCAGATGAATTACCATTTTACCCCTGAAATGCCCCGAGTATAGGCCTCATTCATGGGTAAAAGGGTAATTAACCATTTCTGCAGAATCTTTTCGAAATGGTTAATTACTATTTCACCCCTGCATTAGGCCTATATTGGGGGCATTTCAGGGGTAAAATGGTAATTGAGCAAGACGACCAGTCTAGCTCTAAACGACCAGTCTTGACGAACTACCATTTTACCCCTGACAGTATAGGCCTAATTCAAGGGTGAAATGGTAATTAACCATTTCAAAAAGATTCTGCTGAATTGGTTAATGACCATTTTACCCATGAATGAAACCAATACTAGGGCATTTCAGGGGTAAATGGCAATTCTTCAAGTCCTTTTTAAATATTCAAAATTTAATCAAATCAAATTTTCCGCTCAATATATATGTCCAGTCTAGGCCTAGACGAGGCGTCTGGTTTTGGTAAAATTACTTTTATACACTTGAATTAGAACGAGACTGGGGGAATTTCACGGGTAAAATGGTCTATTGGATTCTCATAGACGTCCAGTCAAGAAATGTACGAGGCATATGTGTTTATTTTATGTAATTAACTTGTTTTATGCAATTGTAATTGTAAAAAAATATAGAAATTAATACAAAAAAACTTATTAATTACAATAATAATAATATTTAGGGGTATTGGATTTTAATAATCCCAAGTTTCACTAATTGGCCGGTAATAATCCCAACTTCAAAAATTGCCTACAACAGTCACAACTTGTAAGATTTTGGCCACCAATGATCCTTGACTAACTGGGTTATAACCTTGTTGGGTTGGTGACCTGCAACTTATTCCGGCGACCCGTTTTACCCCTGAAACCACCAAACGAGACCACCACCAATCATCTCCGACCTCCTATAATCTTCCCCGCTTCTCAAAAGTTTAAAATTTCCACAATCTACGCAACTCCGGTGACCTGCAACTTATTCTGACGACCTTCTTTACCCCTGAAACCACCAAAGGAGACCACCACTTGTCATCTCCAACCTCTAGTGACCTTCTCCGCCGCTCAAAACTTCAAAAAACTAACTGGGTTATAACCCAGTTAGACAAGGATCATTGGTGGCCAAAATCTTACAAGTTGGGACTGTTGTAGGCAATTTTTGAAGTTGGAATTATTACCGGCCAATTAGTGAAACTTGGGATTATTAAAATCCAATACCCCTAATATTTATAATGTGAATGCATATGTCTATCACTTCCGTCAATCACGTGCTTCAATGTCAAGTATATTGAAACGTAGCTAATCAAATAGGACAAGACGGGATTTAAACTGAAGAACACACATGAGTCAAAGCTGGTTCGCATGAGAACTCGTATAATTAGGGTTTAGAGTCGGTTCGTGTGACAACTCGTATTTCAGAACCTATCTATGTGTTTAATGTAACGTAGATGGACCTTATGTGATTATGTGAACTTTGATGATTAATGAAATGTTATGTTGTGCTTGTATGTATGTATTAGAGTCACACGAATTGAACCGATCGCACAACAACAACCCGAACGCACAAGCCTTTGGGCTGTGGTTCCTTAACACTCTCGGCCCACACTCTTTTGTATTTGAACCGAATGGGCAGCCCATGCAAAGGGTTCGGCCCACTCCCTTTAAGCGAATACAAGCACCCATGTGTGGGGTTGCTTCTCATTACTTACAAAATACATAATACACACAAACCCTATTCTCTCCTTCTCTTCCTCTCGAACCCGACGACAACAACATCTCCACCTCTCGAAGCTTTCTAGTTCGGATTCCTCTTCATTCTACCTTCTAACCGGTTAGTGTTTTTATTGTTAATTGCATGTTGAATGATGTTATGATTTATATGATTCTATACATTGATTTGTGAATGATACATGATAATTTATGAATGATGAGGTTTGGTGTTCATGTAATCGGTTCATATGTGTTGCATGACTTGATTAATTTATGGTTGGTAATTATGTAATGTTGATGTTGAGTTAGAACCGAGGAGATGAAATCGGCTGTGAGGGGTTTAGATGTTCAATTGATTCATAGGTCTTGTCATGGATTATGGATCTTGATGTTAATCATACTATGTGATTCGATGAGATGATGTTGAGTTGTTACATGGTTGTTAACGTTCATATAAATTAATTGATAAAAACTTTGTGTTGATCGATATATGCTTGGATTAGAAATTGTTGATTGTGTTGATTGATTGTATGCAAATGTGGAAACTGTATATTGGTCAAACGAATTGATTGAAATTAGTAACTGACTTGCATGATTTAAGGAATTAGTTAACTGATCGCACAAGCCCTTTCGGTCGCACAAGATCAGGTCACACGAGACATGATCTGATCGCACAAGGTGCATCGCACAAGCCGGGTACAATCACATTAAGCATCGTGTACAATTTGTATATGCATGATCGCACAAGACCTTGTGGATCGCACAAGACAGTGCCGATCGCACAAGGCTTGGGCCACACATGAACATTTGGACAATTGGGCCCCAAAGCCCAATCCCAGTCGCACAAGGACTGGTCAGTCGCCCAAGTCCATTCGAATCGCACAAAGCCAATGGTTGCTGTTTATTTGTTGGGCCGTATACATGTCGAACCGCTTATGTTATATTGGGCCGGGTATCTTTGGGCTTCAATGGGTGAATCGCACAAGGCTGTTAGACTTGTGCGAGCCCAATCTTTTGAATCTTACAAGTATGAGTATGTTTTGTACTTGACTGTTAATGTGTTGCCATGATCAATACGTGTTCGTAATATGTTAACTTATGTGTAAACATATGTGCACTACTTGAACCTAGACCTGACTTGTATGGTAACCATGTTAGGACGTGGTTGACCACATATAGCTCAAGTAACCTTTCTGTGTATTTGCCGAGCAAACCAAGGTGAGTTCACACTCTTTCCAAGGCATGGGATTCCCAAGGGTTGGGAATGGGTTAATGATTTAAACAGTAACTACAACCATCCTCCGTGGTGTAGGATGCCAAGATTACACACTGGACCAAACCTCTATCATGAAGTCCCTCATTTATATCAACTTAATCGCCGAGGCCTATGGCGAGCGGGTCATTAGTTAATAGCGCTATTAGGTTTAACAAACCTCACACCGTGCCAGTCGGACGGGCGTGTACTAATGGACTATGGGCAAAGGGTCAATGCTGATAGACATTGACTTAGGGCACCTCTTATATTTTCGTAGTAGTCGATACGCACGGTCTGGTAACACCTGGGAAGCCCCCACTAATCTTCGCAAACATGTCTGGGAGACCGTGATACTAATTAATACGATACATGGTTTACAAAACGAACATATAATTTACGAAACGAATGCTATAACTAAACCACCAACTGTGAACTCACTCAACTTTGTTCTTGACTCGTTGTTACATGCCTTGCAGGTCGTTAGGTACTCATGGAGCTTGCACAGGGAGGCATGGTCGTTGTGGGACATGGCAGTGTGTGCCATGCTAAAAACATTACTTTATTTCGTACTTGATACTTACATTGGGTTTTACAATTATGCTTCCGCTAAACACTTAACTACGTTTTGATTTGAAACACCTTTCATATTGTGTGGTTGAATTTTATTTATTACTTGTTATGTTCAATATGATTGGTGGCTTGATCCTGGTCATGTCACGCCTCCAAGCGGTGATACTCCGCGTGTGGATTTTGGGGGTGTGACAGATTGGTATCAGAACCATTGGTTATAGTCAACTTGGTTTTAATAAGGGAAAAAAAAGTTTTGTTAAAACCAGACTATAACCTGAACAGTGCTCAACGATCGACAACGACGCTACACTCCACCTGCAAGACTCGACATTCTAGGTGATATGGTTTATGTTTTATTGCCTACTTGTTAGTTACATAGAACTTTGCTCATGGTATGCTTAGATAAAAGTAGCAACTGTTAATTGAAAACACATGTGTGCTTACTCTTTTCTGTCATCGCACTTTCGCGAACCCCTCTCACTCATGATTCCCTTGATATGAAGATCATGGCTGGACGCGTTAACATGACTCAAGCCCAGTTGGCAGCTTTGATCACTGAACAAGTTACTGCAGCACTCGCAGCTGCCCAGGCAGGAGGTATATCCTGCAGTCGCAACTCACTCTAGGATCTTTAGATCCTACACTCCTAAACCAACTCTTGTGAATTAACCTTGTCCTGTTCTTATACACGTAATAGGTCAGAATGCTCAACCACCTGTGTGCACATTCAAGACGTTCATGGACTGTCGTCCTAATACCTTCAGTGGCACTGAAGGAGCCGTTGGACTCCTCCACTGGTTCGAGAAGCTCGAATCGGTCTTCGAAATGTGTGAATGCCCTGAGGCTCATAGGGTGAAGTACGCCACTGGTACTCTCGAAGGCACGACGCTAACTTGGTGGATCCTCCCATTAAGCGCATTGAGCTGTACCTCAAAGGCTTAGTACCAGAGATTCAAAGCCATGTGACTGCTGCTAACCTTGCTACTATCCAGATACTGGGGCTGGCGGCTGCTAATGCTACCCCATGGAATGATTTTAAGGAACTGATCAAACGTGAATACTGTAGTGTGATGACATCCACAAGCTGGAAGTGAAGTTCTTTAACCTGAAGATGACGGGGTCAGAGATAGAAGCGTACACGAAACGATCCAATGAACTAACAGTGTTGTGTCCAACTATGGTGGATCCTCCCATTAAGCGCATTGAGCTGTACCTCAAAGGCTTAGTACCAGAGATTCAAAGCCATGTGACTGCTGCTAACCTTGCTACTATCCAGGATGTTACTCGTCTTGCTCATCGTCTTACAGACCAGGCAGTAGAACAGAACAAGCTGCCTAAGCGTATTGGTGCTACTACAATTACTACTTCTGCTACTCCCAGTGACAACAAACGAAAGTGGGATGGAACCTCTAGCAAGAGTTCGACTACGATTCAGTCCCAGGCACAGCAGCGAAAGATCGATGACTACCAGAGTCCTGGTCAGCAATCTTCTGGTAGTCAAGGGCCAGGTGGATATCGAGGAAACCTCCCAAAGTGCAACAAATGCAACAGACACCACAATGGTCAGTGCAACAAGGTTCATTGTCAGCGGTGTCTCAAGATGGGTCATGAAGCTAAGGATTGTAGGAGCTCACGACCTGCGAATCAGAACCATCAACAACAACCACCCGCCCCACAAAACCAGCAGCAGCAACAACGAGGAAACATGGGGTGCTTTCAGTGTGGTGCTGAAGGCCACTTCAAGCGGGACTGCCCCTAGTTAAATCAAAATCCGAACAACAACAACAATAATCAGGGCAATGGGAACAACAACGGGGGAAACAATGATGGAAACAATGGTGCCAGGGGTCAAGTGTTCGTGCTGGGTCAGGGTGATGCAAGGAATGATCCTAACGTAGTGATGGTTAAGTTCCTTCTTGACGACTTTTATGTTACTATTTTATTTGATTCGGGTGCCGATACCAGTTATGTGTCTCAAAAAGTTAGTCAAATGCTTAAACACACCCCAACTCCCTTAAACACCAAACATGTCGTAGAGTTAGCGAATGGTAAAAGTCTAGAGTCCACACACATAGTTCAGGGTTGTAATCTCGTCTTAGCTGGTCAGACTTTCTCTATCGATCTCATTCCTATAGTTCTGGGTAGTTTAGACATCGTCATTGGGATGGATTGGTTATCCCAACAGCAAGCAGAGATCCTATGCAAAGAGAAGATTGTTCGTATTCCTCGTTCTGGTGAAGAACCTCTTATGATTCAAGGCGACAAGAGTGGTGCTGTAGTGGGCATCATTTCCTTCCTCATGGCCCAGAAGTGTTTGCGAAAGGGCCACACTGCTATTTTAGCATTCGTTACGGACGCATCAACGAAAGAGAAGAAGATAGAGGATATTCCAGTTGTACGCGACTTTTCTCAAGTGTTTCCTGAGGAATTACCTGGTCTACCGCCTCATCGCCAGGTCGAATTCCAAATCGAGCTAGCTCCTGGAGCAGCGCCCATAGCTCGAGCACCTTATCACTTAGCTCCAACCGAACTGGAAGAGCTGTCCAAGCAATTACAAGAACTCTTGGAGAAGGGTTTCATTCGTCCTAGCTCTTCACCCTGGGGAGCTCCAATTCTGTTTGTGAAGAAGAAAGATGGTACCTTCAGGATGTGCATTGACTACCGTGAGCTTAACAAGGTGACCGTGAAGAATCGCTATCCTCTTCCCCGCATTGACGACTTATTCGACCAGCTGCAAGGGTCGAGCTACTACTCCAAGATTGATCTGAGATCGGGTTACCCTCAACTGAGAGTCCGAGACGAGGACATCTCCAAGACAGCATTCAGACCTCGTTACGGCCATTACGAGTTTCTGGTTATGCCATTCGGGTTAACAAACGCACCTGCAGTTTTCATGGATCTTATGAACAGAGTGTGCAAGCCTTACTTGGATAGGTTCGTGATTGTATTCATCGACGACATTCTGATTTATTCTAAGAGTCAGGAGGAACACGAGCAGCATCTGCGGATTCTTTTGGAACTGCTTCGAACATAGCAACTTTATGCTAAGTTTTCGAAATGCGACTTCTGGCTTCGCGAAGTCCATTTCCTAGGCCACGTGGTAAATAAGGATGGGATTCATGTTGATCCATCCAAGGTAGATTCGATCAGAAACTGGCCTGCACCCAGTACACCAACAGAAATCCGCCAATTCTTGGGTTTGGCGGGCTACTATAGAAGGTTCATCAAGGACTTCTCCAAGATTGCACAGCCCCTCACCTCACTAACTCAGAAAGGCGTTATCTATCATTGGGGTAATGCACAGGAGTCAGCATTTCAGCACTTAAAGGATAGACTTTGTAGCGCACCTACTCTTTCATTGCCAGAGGGCACAGAGGATTTTGTGGTCTATTGCGACGCATCCATTCAGGGTCTTGGATGTGTGTTGATGCAACGTGACAAGGTCATAGCCTACGCATCACGTCAACTCAAAATTCATGAAAAGAATTACACCACACACGATTTGGAGCTGGGAGCTGTTGTTTTCGCGCTTAAGATATGGAGACATTACCTGTACGGTACCAAGTGCACCATCTACACCGATCACAGGAGTCTCGAGCATATCTTCAAGCAAAAGGAATTGAACATGCGACAACGTCGATGGGTTGAACTACTGAATGATTACGAATGTGCCATCAAGTACCATCCGGGCAAGGCAAATGTTGTGGCTGACGCCCTCAGTCGAAAAGATACCACACCTAAGCGCGTGCGAGCATTACAACTTACCATCCAGTCTAGTCTTCCTGCATAGATACGAGATGCTCAGGTAGAAGCATTGAAACCAGAAAACGTCAGGGCTGAAGCTCTACGCGGCTCAAGGCAACGATTAGAACAAAAGGAAGACGACACCTACTACGTAACAGGATGCATCTGGGTTCCACTCTATGGCGACTTACGAGAACTTGTGATGGATGAATCACATAAGTCTCGCTACTCAGTACATCCTGGTTCGGATAAGATGTACCACGATATCAGAACTACGTATTGGTGGCCTAGCATGAAAGCTCACATAGCAACTTATGTTAGCAAATGTTTGAGTTGTGCGAGAGTCAAGACCGAATATCAGAAACCATCGGGCCTACTCCAGCAACCAAAGATACCACAATGGAAATGGGATGAAATTTACATGGATTTTTTTACTGGCCTTCCTATATCTCAACGTGGGAATGATACTATTTGGGTAATCGTGGATCGACTCACAAAGTCTGCACACTTTTTGGCTATCAAGGAAACGGATAAGTTCTCCACTCTAGCAGACGTTTACTTAAAGGAAGTTGTCTCGAGGCATGGGGTGCCAACCTCTATTATCTCTGATCGTGATGCGCGTTTTACTTCAGAACTATGGCAAGCAATGCATAAATCTTTTGGCTCTCGATTAGACATGAGCACAGCTTATAACCCGCAAACGGATGGGCAGTCTGAACGCACCATCCAAACTCTAGAAGACATGCTTCGTGCATGTGTAATCGATTTCGGCAACGGCTGGGAAAAACATCTCCCTCTAGTGGAGTTTTCGTATAACAACAGTTACCACACCAGCATTCAAGCCGCTCCATTCAAGGCACTGTACGGGCGTAAGTGCCGATCACCTCTTTGTTGGGCAGAAGTTGGCGACAACCAAATCACTGGCCCAGAACTCGTAGTTGATACTACAGAAAGGATTGCTCAGATACGACAACGCATGGCGGCAGCTCGCGACCGTCAGAAAGCCTACGCGGACAAGCGAAGGAAACCACTCGAATTCCAAGTTGGGGATCGAGTGCTACTCAAAGTTTCACCCTGGAAGGGTGTGGTTCGCTTTGGAAAAAGGGGCAAACTTAATCCGCGATATGTCGGACCGTTCGAAATCATTGAGAAAATAGGCAAAGTGGCCTACAAACTAAACCTACCAGCAGAACTCAGTGGAGTTCACAACGTCTTTCACGTGTCAAATCTGAAGAAATGTCTGTCAGATGAGACCCTTATAGTTCCTTTGAAGGAGCTCACTATCGACGATCAGCTGCGATTCGTCGAGGAAACAGTAGAGATTACTGACCGAGATGTTAAGATTCTCAAGCGCACCAGAATACCTCTCGTTCGAGTTCGTTGGAACTCCCGTCGTGGCCCAGAGTTCAACTAGGAACGCGAAGATCAAATGAAACAAAAGTATCCCCAATTGTTCGAGAACAGTACAACCACTACTGAGGCTGAAGCTACTGCGGAATTTCGGGACGAAATTCCAAACCAACGGGGGAAAGATGTTACACCCCAGGAAAACCAGGAAAACAACGCAACACAACTAGCTTCCTCAGTAACCACGTGCTAAATTTCGGGACGAAATTTCTTTCAACTTGGGGATAATGTGACAACTCGTATTTCAAAACCTATCTATGTGTTTAATGTAACGTAGATGGACCTTATGTGATTATGTGAACTTTGATGATTAATGAAATGTTATGTTGTGCTTGTATGTATGTATTAGAGTCACACGAATTGAACCGATCGCACAACAACAACCCGAACACACAAGCCATTGGGCTGTTGTTCCTTAACACTCTCAGCCCACACTCTTTTGTATTTGAACCGAATGGGTAGCCCATGCAAAGGGTTCAGCCCACTCCCTTTATGCGAATACAAGCACCCATGTGTGGGGTTGCTTCTCATTACTTGCAAAATACATAACACACACAAACCCTATTCTCTCATTCTCTTCCTCTCGAACCCGACAGCAACAACATCTCCACCTCTCGAAGCTTTCTAGTTTGGATTCCTTTTCATTCTACCTTCTAACAGGTTAGTGTTTTTATTGTTGATTGCATGTTGAATGATGTTATGATTTATATGATTCTATACATTGATTTGTGAATGATACATGATAAGTTATGAATGATGAGGTTTGGTGTTCATGTAATCGTTTCATATGTGTTGCATGACTTGGTTAATTTATGGTTGGTAATTATGTAATGTTGATGTTGAGTTAGAATCGAGGAGATGAAATCGGCTGTGAGGGGTTTAGATGTTCAATTGATTCATAGGTCTTGTCATGGATTATGGATCTTGATGTTAATCATACTATGTGATTCGATGAGATGATGTTGAGTTGTTACATGGTTATTAAGGTTCATATAAATTAATTGATAAAAACTTTGTGTTGATCCATATATGCTTGGATTAGAAATTGTTGATTGTGTTGATTGATAGTATGCAAATATGGAAACTGTATATTGGTCAAACTATTTGATTGAAATTAGTAACTGACTTGCATGATTTAAGGAATTAGTTAACTGATCGCACAAGCCCTTTCGGTCGCACAGGATCAGGTCACACGAGACATGATCTGATCGTACAAGGTGCATCGCACAAGCCGGGTACAATCAAATTAAGCACCGTGTACAATCTGTATATGCATGATCGCACAAGACCTTGTGGATCGCACAAGACAGTGCCGATCGCACAAGGCCACACACGAACATTTGGACAATTGGGCCCCAAACCCAATCCCAGTCGCACAAGGACTGGTCAGTCGCACAAGTCCATTCGAATCGCACAAAGCCAATGGTTGCTGTTTATTTGTTGGGCCGTATACATGTCGAACTGCTTATGTTATATTGGGCCGGGTATCTTTGGCCTTCAATGGGTGAATCGCACAAGGCTGTTAGACTTGTGTGAGCCCAATCTTTTGAATCGTACAAGTATGAGTATGTTTTGTACTTGACTGTTAATGTGTTGCCATGATCACATATGTGTTAACTTATGTGTAAACATATGTGCATTACTTGAACCTAGACATGACTTGTATGGTAACCATGTTAGGACGTGGTTGACCACATATAACTCAAGTAACCTTTCTGTGTATCTGCCGAGCAAACCAAGGTGAGTTCACACTCTTTCCAAGGCATGGGATTCCCAAGGGTTGGGAATGGGTTAATGATTTAAACGGTAACTACAACCATCCTCCGTGGGTAGGATGCCAAAATTACACACTGGACCAAACCTCTATCATGAAGTCCCTCATTTATATCGACTTAATCGTCGAGGCCTATGGCGAGCGGGTCATTAGTTAATAGCGCTATTAGGTTTAACAAACCTCACACCATGCCAGTCGGATGGGCGTGTACTAATTGTCACACCCCCAAAATCCACACACGGAGTATCACCGCATGGAGGCGTGACATGACCAGGATCAAGCCACCAATCATATTGAACATATCATAATAGTAATTGTAACACCCAACCTCAATATAACTGGTGTTCAAATCAAAACATAGTTTAAGTAGTAAGCGGAAGCATAATGTTTAAAACCCAAGTATAAGTTCAAAAGTATGATAAATGTTTAACATGGCATCCACGAACCATGTCCACAACGACCGCGCCTCCCAGTGCAAGCTCCATGTGTACCTATTGACCTGCAAGGCATGTAACAACGAGTCAACAACAAAGTTGAGCGAGTTCACAGTTGGTTGTTTAGTTATAGTGTTTGTTTCGTAAACCGTATGTTTGTTTAGTAAACTATGTATCGTATTTATTTGTATCGCGGCCTTCCAGGCATGTTTGCGAAGATTTGTGGGGGGTTTCCCATGTATTCTAGACTAGTTGTATTTGTATCGCGGCCCTCCAGGCATGTTTGCGAAGTTTAGTATTCGTATCGCGGCCATTCCAGGCATGTGTGCGAATATTAGTATTCGTATCGTGGCCATTCCAGGCATGTTTGCGAAGATTAGTATTCTTATCGCGGCCATTCCAGGCATGTGTGCGAAGATTAGTGTTCGTATCGCGACCATTCCAGGCATGTGTGCGAAGATTAGTGTTCGTATCGCGGCCATTCCCGGCATGTTTGCGAAGATTAGTGGGGGCTTCCCATGTGTTACTAGTCTAGCTGTATCTATAAGTGACCTTCTCCTAACGAGGTCAGTGGTACGTATTCCAGTAACGATGAAAGTACAAGTAATCATTTAACCCCATTCCCAACCCCGAGAATCCCATGCCTTGGTAAGAGTGTGAACTCACCATCGGTTGCTCGGTTTGACTCTTAAAAAAATAGCTAGCAGTCAAGGTCGGTCAATCACGTCCTAATATGATTACCAGTTAGTCATTTAGTGGTCTCAAATAGAGCACAAAGTTCCTACACGTATCTAACACGTATTTGTCGAATAATGTTCAAGTATCAACTATTGTATAACACCACATCCATAAGCAATCCATGTATAAAACAGTTTACATCAATTTATCTTATCCTAATTCTTTATCGGCAATTCATATTACATGGTCATAGCATGCATATAAGATTTCCAATTCACATAAGTTTACTAACATGCATAGTTTGTAACCAACACCTATTATTTCACAAAACAAAATGTAATATATACCCAACAAAAGATGCACACTACAATATAATCACAGCATCACTTCCAACATACAATGCAGCCAAATATAATATAACCTGTATCCATCCATTAACACTAGCATCATAAAAATTCACATGATACTAGACACTATCATCGGCAACATCGATGGAATCACATGGGCAGCCAGTCAAGGTTATCAATTCAATAACCCACTTCCCTTCAATTATATTAGACCCCTTATTTATTTACATTATTAGTTTCACTACCTTAATCATCACATCCTCGTTAGTCCCAACCAAATCAGATCCATCATAATTTGCGGCCCACTATGCACATGTGAGGTCCACTACTAATTCGTATGATAACCTCCAAGATTTATAATTCACTGTCATGTTTCATGAATTTAGTAAGTTGTTTGATCATGGGTGATGATCATTATACATTGGCCCAATTACCTATACAACTGAAACTTTGTCAAATACTCATTCCCTATTTCCATAGCCAATTAATTACAAGAATTCAAGCCTTATAAAGGTTCCCCATCAATGACTAGAACAAGACCCCCTAATTAACATACATACTTCAAATCGCATACTATTTCCTTATCATGATCATAATCAGAGGCACAACCCATATCATAAAACACAAGTATGATCATATAACACTATCATTAACATATAACATATCAACCGCATTGATTCCTTACTAGGATTATAATTCATGCAACTATGACAACCCTCACTAAACCAGGTATCCGTACAACTTAATTAATAATTAATTACTGCTTAATTACTGTGCTTGCTTGAACTTGTGAATAAACGGCTACTTGATTACTGATACATGTACTTACTTGCATCATACTTTACTTACCGTCACTACATTATTTACATGCTGAACCTTAGTGACAAACATGATGCACAAAAAGCACAGTAGCACTATAACGGATAACCTATTGAACATGCTGATAAAGCCAGCATCAGGCAAACACTGCCTCTAAGGCCTGTATGAGCCAGAAATGTTTTACTACACTAGTGGTGAGTGTAGGGATATAAGGGTTGTAGAACTGCGTCTCTAGGAATAAGTTACAATGACTGGATGTGCCTAAAACGTACTCTAAGTACAAAACTCAGCACTTTACACAATAATTCAGCTTTTAGCTAACTAATAAAGTGCCAAAACATGAGAAAAATATTACTAGACACTTTCCAAAGTGTCAGGAATAAGTTGTGTCACTAAAAAGGGTATTAACGACACTTAAAGCTTTGTTAAGCACTTTAACGGATTACTATCCAACCGAACAACCGGACTATACCCGGAACATGAAAATATTGTTATTTTCATTATTTATCTTTTTCTGAGCCAGTTAGGGTCCCTGATTACCCTAACACCCTTTGTAACGCGTGACACACAACTAACCGGGTTAAGCACTTAACTACCTTACTTAACCAAACTATTAACCTAACTACTAGTTAGAATCGAACCAAGGACCCCCCCCCCCCCTCTCTAATCGGCCCCAACTAGAGGAGACATACCTTGTACCCTTGTGATTATTTTAATCCCATATGTTTAATATCTTGCATACATATGGACCTTTGGTTAATTGAACATGACATTGTCTATAAGATCACCACTAAACACACTTGATCTTTCACTTTGCACAACTCACCACTCAAGCTCTCTCTCCCTCTCTTCTAAGCTTTCGGCCGAACACACCCCACCCCCATCCATCATTTTCGAGTTTGTTACATGCCATTCCAATCATCTACAAGTGATAAGGGTCGCATATAAGGAGCCTTGGAGCAAACGGAAGGCGAAGGACCTCTTTATCTTGCTTTTATCCACGTGTTTTTCGCATAGATTCTTCCCTAGCCTCGAGCTAGTGGTATGTTGCTTTAATCACCTTCTTGAACTATTCTAAAGTGGTTAATAAGATTTGTAACGGTTAAAACTCGATAACTTACAAGATGAAGCATAAAAGTCTACTTAAAACACTAAAAATGATGGTTAAAAGCTCACTAGTTGTGTAAATGTTGTAGTAATTGAAATTTGTGATTATTTAGACCCGATCTATGTTGTGGTAGCTCGGATCATCATTTAACCCGGTTTGGTCATGATCACGAATCATGACATAGGGTTGTTTTGAATAGAACAAGGGTTAAAGGGTGAAATCTACCACACACGAATCATGAACTTGTGTAAAAATGTTTTACTTGTGGAATAGTGTTTAAAACTAGCAGATCTATGTATCTGCAAGTGGTATTTTCAAAGGACCAAGAGTTAAAGAAATCATGCTTTCTAAAAATGGATCTTACACTAACAAGAATGGTTTTTAGAACACACAAGTCAAGTGTGTAAACACTTGTGTGACACAAAGTTTCGACAAAATAACTATTTTTGGAAAAGATGACGAGAAGTTGTAAAGATGGAATTTCTTTAAAAACGAGGTTTTTACAAAATCGGATTGTTTTATATAAAGATCCACCAAAAGTAATGAGATTTACTTCACAGTTTGGATAAATCACAAGTTCATGAAATTTATGCGATTTATATACATATTTTGACTAGTTTGTGATTTGAACATTGTTTTGGTTGATTGAGAAAATGGTTGGTTTGATTTATAAAAGAAAATGATACGCTTGAAAGCGTGGCCACCTCCAGTTACAGAGGAAACTCTGGCGAAATTTTTCGAAAACCTAACACTTAGAAATATTTTCACTATAAGTGTTAGAAATACATTTTGACTTGTTTTCAAAATATAAGTTTCGCCACGACTATATTTACAAAACATCGGAGGTGGGATTTTCACAAAATAAAACGTGATACATATATATATATATATTTAGTATATATTTTTCACAACATCACTTGTATAAGTGTTTATGATTATTTTGTGAACTACGTAAATATTATTTTTAGAGTAAAAATAATATTACTAAGTATTATTTTGGGAAAATCACATGTATTAAAATATAATATTTTGGGAAGAATATTTATATTTTGGAGTTAGGAAATAAAATATATTAAGTGAGACTTAATAGTGAAATCTGAATGTTACGAACACACATGTATTAAATCCCCCATCCTTGGGAAGGAGAATAACTACCAAGTATACAGAACGTAAACACGAAATAGTTGCCTAACTATCTCCCAAAAACTTAAACCATAAAGCTAAGGCACGGCCGTCCGTCTAATAGAGTTAGCACGTGTAGGTCGTCATACAGCTGATCGATTTGGAGGCATACTTGGTAGAGACGCACCACTGTGAGTTCATGTCCCCCTTTTCTCTAACTGTTTTCAGTTTTCTTAACTGCGGGGGTGAAATACATGTTACTTTGATTACAAGTACTTTATACATGGTATGGTTAGCGTAAGGAGGTTTATTACTTAGATCATGTGAGTGGGCAGGCAGAAACTGGAGGCCATTAATCCTCATTGTAGGACCGAGGGACGTAAGCGGTAGATCTATCTGGGTGTAGCGAGCCCAACTCTAGGCCCAACAGAACGGACCTCTGGGAGGCCCAACAGAACGGACCTTGGAGTGACTTTGTACCCAACGCTAAATCTGCTAGGTTTGAGTCTTCCTACTTGCACTTCACATATATCGGTGGCCTTGCAAACCATTGATGATCTCAATTCCCTTATTTGCTACATACCAAGACTATTTTTATACTCACAAAGGTTTACTTACCCACTTACACATGAACTCGCTCAACATTATTGTTGATTTTTCAACTTACATGTATTTCAGGAAATTAAAGATCTGGCGCGGTATGTTATGTTTTCCCGCTGCATAAGGGTTCCAAGGTCATCCCAGTTTAGGAAATGTGACTCTTTCCTGGACAAGTCACAAATCTTAAACTGCGTTTATTTCATGTCGGTGTTTATGTTTTTCAAGACAATGTTTTATGTTACGAGGTTGTAAGTCTCTAAGACAATGTTATGTTACTCTGGTTTTAAAACTAAATCAAATGGATGATCTTGCATGATTTTATTTCATATAGCTTTGTTATGGTTAAGCTATGGTATTAAGAAGTCACACCAAAATAACCACGCTTCCGCAAAGCCAGGGTGTGACAGCTTGGTATCAGAGCTCTGATCATAGCGAACTAGGATTCCTTCTCGAGTCTAGACTATCATCACTAGGGCTCTCACGAAAACATTTTTACTGCATACCACTTAAGTCCAGATCCAACACTTTTTACAAACAAATGTTGAGCACATTTTATTCATTATTTTTAGGCTCAGTCCGGAAAGGCTGAGGCTCGGTATTGGAGGCCGAGGCTCGGTCTGAGAGATCGAGGTAGTTGGCTAGTTGGACTAGGAAGAGTAGGCTCAGTCTTGGAGGCTGAGGCTCGGTCTTAGAGACCGAGGCTCGATCTAAGAAATCGAGGTAGATGATAGAGCAGTCTTAGAGACTGGGAAGAATTTGGCTAGTGGGACTAGGAGAATTATTTGATTGACTAACATGTTTAGATGATTATATGATTGATTATTATACGCATATGAGTTTGTGTTACAAACGTCATGCTTTCATCATGTACTAGAAAGATGGACACTACGAATCCCATGGCCATAGTATCAGACGACATAGTTTCATCGAAGCACGAGGTGTACATTTCCGATACTACCGGCACAGACAATGACGACTTTCAGCCCTTTTTGCGCTGCCTGAAGTTGTAGCAGAGCCTACTGATGGCCATCTTGTTGGGAGTTTGCCACTCGCGGTGATCCCTGCTCCTGTGCCCCCTTGCCGCTTATCCTGTTGATGATATGCCCCCTGACGTGGCCTCTGACGACGATAACGATCTACTAGAGGAGGACCCATTCGAGGGCAGGGCCCTAATGCTGCTGGTATTAGCCTACTGCATGCGGACGCTCCTGCAGGGGAAACTCATGCCCATTCCCCTGTCCCAGACTCATTTGAGTTTCTGACATCCGCATTTTCGCATATACAAGGAGTGCAACACCATTCACACGACGCCGACCCTGATACGGCATCATCAGCTGCACCGGTTCCTGCACCCAGCTTTGAGTTTGATCACAGTATTGAGGGTGATCTTGTTCTTCCACCTGGTTTTGATCCAGACCATGACCTTGAGTTCATACACTTAGACCAGCCCTTGGAGGATCCTGTAACCCCCTGTGTTTGTTGATCCAGCTGATCTTGAGATGGAGTTTTTGATCCGAAGCCAGCCGTGGCCCCTGAGCCAGGCGTTGCTCCTGACCCCGCATTGGAGCATGACCCTGTTCATGCCGATGCACCTGCTGTTGCTCCTTGATTGATCATCTGCTTGGACGAGAGAAAATTTGGGGTAACTGTGCAAGACAATTTATTTTTACGGGGGCCCACGTAATAACGACTTGTAGTGCACAGAAATCCTGGTGGACTCTGCGGGTCAAGCTAATGAAAACCTATGTAGCAGGAAATATCTAAAACACGAATGACCAAGGCGAGGCGATGTAGCCTCGAGTTCATTCTATTACAAGCAACAAGCCAAATTGGCAAGCCTATGTGAAGGCTCAGAAATTTACTTCCCCACTCATACATTGAGTATATTTGCGTGTGAAATTGGGTGATTACATGATGGCTTATGTTGCTATATATACCTCATAGACAATTGAAACGTTGTCTAACCCGCTTCACACCACTTCGACAAAAGGGAATGTCACCCAGACGTGACCCAAACACCAGTACGTTGCCAAGGACAGAAGCCGAGCTGCAAGAACGCATCTCACAGATAAATGCACGACATAAAGCCCTCCGCCCTAAGTACAACGATGGCATTACTGGAGATAACCCTCCAACTGGCTGCACCTATAAACAGTTCCTGAACTGCAAGCCTTTGAACTTTGACGGAACAGGAGGCGCCGTTGCATTTGTTCGTTGGTCCAAAAAGATTGACTCCATTCCAAGAATGAGTGACTGTTCATCCCAACGAAGTGTTACCTATATCTCAGGGTTATTTCTAGATGACACACTCTCATGGTGGAACCTCCAGGTTCAGACCCTTGGTACAGATGTTGCTTATGCACTGAGCCGGGACGAGCTCAAGGAAATGATTGAGAAGAAATGTTGTTTTAGGACTGAAATTTAGAAGCTTGAGGTGGAGTTCTGGAATTTGAAGATGGACAAACCAAGGATTCCTGAATATGTCCAGCGATCTCACGGCTTGTCTAGGGTCGTCCCCTACTAAGTCATTGATGTTGTATGATACAGTTGTGTACTGGTAAGCTTTACATTTTGGTCTCGATTTATGGCAATGCAATCATAGTATTCTCATCACTTGTGATGTTTGATCTACTGTTTATGTTCTATGACATGAGATGTCATGTGGGTGATTTATTTATAGCATGAGATGTTATGTGTTGATATTGTTGAATACATACATACATTTTACTTGCTATGACCTAACCTACGTGAAACATCTTTTAGAAGATGCCACCAAGACGCGAAATGCGCATGCCCACCTCAGAGGCGGAACTTCAAGAGATAATTGCTGCAGCTATAGCACAGCACGAGGCCCTACGCTCTGAACCTAGCAGAGGTACCTCCGAAAATAACGGTTGTTCCTACTGGCACTTCCTCAACTACAAGCCTCCGAAGTTCGACGGCACTGGAGGTGCCATAGCTTTTGTGAAATGGATTGAGAGTATGGATTCCATCCTTTGGATGAGTGGTTGTACGCCAGAACAACAAGTCCCATACGTTTCCGAGTTGTTTCAAGATGGAGCTCGATTATGGTGGAATCTTCAGGTTCGAATTATGGGCCTAACTACAGCATACGCGTTAACTTGGGACGAGTTGAAAGGAATAATGCGTAAGAGGTATTTCACCCAAACAGAAACCCAGAGGTTGGAAGGTGAATTCCAGAGCCTGAAGATGGAAGGTCCAAAAATGTTGGATTACATGCAAAGACTTCATGATTTGGCACGACTTGTTCCATACTTAGCAGAACCAGAAATGAGGAAATTGGGACAGTTCATTTGGGAACTGGCACCTCAAGTCCTGAGCTTAATAACAGCATCTACGCCACCAACAACTATGGCTGCAAGTAAGATGGGCTTGGCACTCGTTACGGAAGCAATTAGACTAGAAAAACTTGCAAACCCTGACAAGGAGACTCAGGTAGAGTCGTCCGGAAGGAACAAAAGGAAGCTCACCGAAGATACCTGAACAAATAATGATGAACAAAGATCTATTCGAGGTTGTTTCGACTGCGGGGACAAAGGGCATTTCAAGAAAGACTGCCCTAACAACAAACAGGCCAATGATAAGATTTACTTAGAAACTGAACCAAGACGTGCTGAGTGCAAGTGTCACCACAATTATAGATGTCGGAAGCCTAGGTACGGAAGGAAAGGACACAACAAGGATGGTTGTGGGATGAAGGGTCCCAGACAAGGAGAAAACAGTAACAACGCTCAAGGTGGAAATGGGAGGTATCCAGGATGCTTCCATTGTGGGGATGTTGGACATCTTAAGAGGGAATGCCCGAAGTTGAAACAAGACCGTGAAAGGACATCCAACATCGGAGCTTGTGAAGTATGCCAGGATCCAGGCGTGACTACTGGTACATTCTCTATCAACCAAAACTTTTGCATCTATTTTGTTTGATACTGGTGCCAATTATAGCTTCGTATCGTTAGAATTTAAGAATATGCTTGGTTTAGCCGCTAATAAGTTAGATATTCCGTACTCAATCAAATTGGCTAATGGGAAGTTAGTAGAAGCCAATGAAGTGATCAGGGGTTGTGTGATCGAGTTGGGAGAGCGTGAGTTTACTTTGGATCTACTACCAATCCAGTTGGGAAGCTTCGACGTGGTGGTAGGAGTGGTTTGGTTATCAGGCAACAAGGCTGAGATAGTTTGTCACGAAAAGGTCGTTCGTATCCCAACCGAAGATGGCAAAACAATTGTGGTTCACGGAGAGAAGCGTGATACGCCGTTAAGAATTATCAGCTGCCTGAAAGCGCGAAAGTGTTTGCAAAAGGGATGTGTTGCCTTCCTGGCGCATATTGTGGACAAGAAGGCTGCTGAGCCGAGAATCGAAGACATCCCTGTCGTGAGGGAATACCCAGAAGTCTTTCCAGAAGACTTACCTGGACTGCCACCTCAGAGACAAGTAGAGTTTCGCATTGACTTAGTTCCAGGCGCCACGCCTGTGGCTAAGGCACCTTATAGACTTGCTCCGTCTGAGATGCAAGAATTGTCGACACAACTTCAAGAGTTGTTAGACAAGGGGTTTATCCGACCAAGCTTCTCGCCTTGGGGAGCTCCAGTTTTGTTTGTCAAGAAGAAGGACGGTAGTTTTCGTATGTGTATCGACTACCGGGAGCTGAACAAGCTGACGATCAAGAATAGATATCCTCTGCCAAGAATTGATGATCTATTTGACCAACTGCAAGGTTCAAGTTTTTTATTCAAAGATCGATCTTCGATCTGGATACCATCAGTTAAGGATACAAGAGGAAAGTATCCCGAAGACAGCCTTCAGAACTCGTTATGGACACTACTAGTTCCTTGTTATGCCGTTTGGTTTGACAAACGTGCCTGCAGTCTTTATGGACTTGATGAATAGAGTTTGCAAGCCGTACTTGGTCAAGTTCGTGATTGTGTTTATCGACGACATCTTGATCTATTCAAGAACAAAGGCCGAGCACGAACAGCATCTAAGAGCTATTTTGGAGCTGCTGAAGAAAGAACAGTTGTATGCCAAGTTCTCTAAGTGCGAGTTTTGGCTACGTGAAGTCCAATTTCTTGGACATGTGGTGAATGGAGATGGAATCCATGTGGATCCAACCAAGATCGAAGCGATTAAGAATTGGGAAACGCCAAAGACGCCAACCGAGATTCGACAATTCTTGGGTTTGGCTGGCTATTATCGAAGGTTCATTGAGGATTTTTCGAAGATCGCTCAACCATTGACGCTCCTCACGCAGAAAGATAAGAAGTTTGATTGGGGAATCAAACAGGAAGAAGCATTCCAGATATTGAAGGATAAGCTCTGCAATGCGCCAATCTTAGCACTACCGGAAGGTACAGATGATTTTGTGGTATACTGTGACGCCTCACGTCAAGGATTGGGTTGTGTGTTGATGCAACGCCAAAAGGTTATTGCTTACGCATCGCGTCAACTGAAAGTGAACGAGAAGAACTATACCACACATGATTTGGAACTTGGCGCAGTGGTTTTTGCATTAAAAATCTGGAGACACTACCTTTATGGTACAAAGTGTACAATCTTTACAGATCACAAGAGCCTACAGCACATATTCAACCAGAAGGAGCTGAATATGAGGCAAAGACGATGGGTTGAGTTGCTGAACGATTACGACTGTGAGATAAAGTATCATCCAGGGAAGGCGAATGTGGTCGCCGATGCCCTAAGTCGAAAAGAGAGGATCAAGCCCATAAGGGTTAGAGCATTAGAAATGATTATCCGAACCGATCTTTCCTTGCGCATTCGTGCCGCGCAGAAAGAAGCTCTCAAGGAAGGAAACCTTGAGGAAGAATACCTCCGTGGGATGGAGAAACTGCTGGTACCAAACGAGGAAGGAACGTTATGTTTTGAGAAAAGGATTTAGGTTCCTTTGTTTGGAGGTTTAAGAAAGGTTATTTTCGATGAAGCTCACAAGTCGCGGTACTCTATCCATCCAGGAGCGGATAAGATGTACCAAGATCTCAAAGATTATTATTGGTGGCCTAGGATGAAGGGAGATGTTGCTGTTTATGTGAGCAAATGTTTAACATGCGCCAAGGTTAAAGCCGAATACCAGAAGCCTTCAGGACTTCTGCAACAACCCGAGATCCCCAAGTGGAAATGGGAACAAATCTCCATGGATTTTATTACAAAGCTGCCAAGAACGCCGAGAGGCCATGACACTATTTGGGTAATAGTGGATCGATTAACAAAGTCAGCACACTTCTTACCTATCAGAGAGAAGGATAATACGAGCAAATTGGCTGAAATTTATATGAGAGAGATCGTCACACGCCATGGAGTACCTCTCCCAATCATCTCTGATAGAGACGGAAGATTTATGTCAAGGATATGGCAATCCTTCCAAGAAGCCTTTGGCTCACAATTGAACCTGAGCACTGCGTTTCATCCGCAAACTGACGGTCAGAGCGAGCGAACGATACAGACTTTGGAAGACATGCTGAGAGCGTGTGTTATGGATTTGGGCGGTAGCTGGGATAAGCATTTGCCTTTGGTCGAATTTTCATACAACAACAACTACCACACCAGTATTGGTGTCGCGCCATTTGAAGCCCTTTACGGACGCAAGTGCCGATCACCCCTATGCTGGGCTGACGCAGGTGATAGGCAGCTTGCTGGTCCCGAAATCGTCCAAGAGACGACAGACAAAATTGCGCAGATTCTAAAACGTATCGAAGCAGCTCGCCACAGACAGAAGGCCTATGCGGATCCAAACCGGAAACATGTGGAATTCCAAGTTGGAGAAATGGTGTTATTGAAAGTTTCACCCTGGAAGGGTGTGGCACGCTTCGGAAAGCGTGGGAAGCTAAATCCGCGCTACATTGGTCCTTTCAGAGTTTTGGAAAGAATAGGACTAGTAGTATACAAGTTGGACCTACCTACTGAACTTCATTCTGTTCACGATACATTTCATGTATCCAACCTGAAGAAAAGTCCAACTCAAGATGACATTGCCATTCCCATCGACGAGATTCGTGTTGACGACACGCTCCATTTCGTTGAAGAACCAGTTGAGGTTACGGATTGGAAGGTAAACAAGACCCGCCGGAGCAGTGTCAAACTCGTCAAAGTTCGTTGGAATGCCAGACACGGTCCTGAATACACCTGGGAACATGAGGACCAGATGAAAGAGAAATACCCCCACTTATTTCCTAAGAACCCTGCATCTACAAGCAGAACTTAAAATTTCGGGACGAAATTTTTCTAACGGGGGGAGAATGTGACAACCCTCACTAAACCAGGTATCCGTACAACTTAATTAATAATTAATTACTGCTTAATTACTGTGCTTGCTTGAACTTGTGAATAAACTGCTACTTAATTACTGATACATGTACTTACTTGCATCATACTTTACTTACCGTCACTACATTATTTACATGCTGAACCTTAGTGACAAACATGATGCACAAAAAGCACAGTAGCACTATAACGGATAACCTATTGAACATGCTGATAAAGCCAGCATCAGGCAAACACTGCCTCTAAGGCCTGTATGAGCCAGAAATGTTTTGCTACACTAGTGGTGAGTGTAGGGATATAAGGGTTGTAGAACTGCGTCTCTAGGAATAAGTTACAATGACTGGATGTGCCTAAAACGTACTCTAAGTACAAAACTCAGCACTTTACACAATAATTCAGCTTTTAGCTAACTAATAAAGTGCCAAAACATGAGAAAAATATTACTAGACACTTTCCAAAGTGTCAGGAATAAGTTGTGTCACTAAAAAGGGTATTAACGACACTTAAAGCTTTGTTAAGCACTTTAACGGATTACTATCCAACCGAACAATCGGACTATACCCGGAACATGAAAATATTGTTATTTTCATTATTTATCTTTTTCTGAGCCAGTTAGGGTCCCTGATTACCCTAACACCCTTTGTAACGCGTGACACACAACTAACCGGGTTAAGCACTTAACTACCTTACTTAACCAAACTATTAACCTAACTACTAGTTAGAATCGAACCAAGGACCCCCCCCCCCCTCTCTAACCGGCCCCAACTAGAGGAGACATACCTTGTACCCTTGTGATTATTTTAATCCCATATGTTTAATATCTTGCATACATATGGACCTTTGGTTAATTGAACATGACATTGTCTATAAGATCACCACTAAACACACTTGATCTTTCACTTTGCACAACTCACCACTCAAGCTCTCTCTCCCTCTATTCTAAGCTTTCGGCCGAACACACCCCACCCCCATCCATCATTTTCGAGTTTGTTACATGCCATTCCAATCATCTACAAGTGATAAGGGTCGCATATAAGGAGCCTTGGAGCAAACGGAAGGCGAAGGACCTCTTTATCTTGCTTTTATCCACGTGTTTTTCGCATAGATTCTTCCCTAGCCTCGAGCTAGTGGTATGTTGCTTTAATCACCTTCTTGAACTATTCTAAAGTGGTTAATAATATTTGTAACGGTTAAAACTCGATAACTTACAAGATGAAGCATAAAAGTCTACTTAAAACACTAAAAATGATGGTTAAAAGCTCACTAGTTGTGTAAATGTTGTAGTAATTGAAATTTGTGATTATTTAGACCCGATCTATGTTGTGGTAGCTCGGATCATCATTTAACCCGGTTTGGTCATGATCACGAATCATGACATAAGGTTGTTTTGAATAGAACAAGGGTTAAAGGGTGAAACTCTACCACACACGAATCATGAACTTGTGTAAAAATGTTTTACTTGTGGAATAGTGTTTAAAACTAGCAGATCTACGTATCTGCAAGTGGTATTTTCAAAGGACCAAGAGTTAAAGAAATCGTGCTTTCTGAAAATGGATCTTACACTAACAAGAATGGTTTTTAGAACACACAAGTCAAGTGTGTAAACACTTGTGTGACACAAAGTTTCGACAAAATAACTATTTTTGGAAAAGATGACGAGAAGTTGTAAAGATGGAATTTCTTTAAAAACGAGGTTTTTACAAAATCGGATTGTTTTATATAAAGATCCACCAAAAGTAATGAGATTTACTTCACAGTTTGGATAAAATCGGATTGTTTTGGTTGATTGAGAAAATTGTTGGTTTGATTTATAAAAGAAAATGATACGCTTGAAAGCGTGGCCACCTCCAATTACAGAGGAAACTCTGGCGAAATTTTTCTAAAACCTAACACTTAGAAATATTTTCACTATAAGTGTTAGAAATACATTTTGACTTGTTTTCAAAATATGAGTTTCGCCACGACTATATTTACAAAACATCGGAGGTGGGATTTTCACAAAATAAAACGTGATACATATATATATATATTTAGTATATATTTTTCACAACATCACTTGTATAAGTGTTTATGATTATTTTGTGAACTACGTAAATATTATTTTTAGAGTAAAAATAATATTACTAAGTATTATTTTGGGAAAATCACATGTATTAAAATATAATATTTTGGGAAGAATATTTATATTTTGGAGTTAGGAAATAAAATATATTAAGTGAGACTTAATAGTGAAATCTGAATGTTACGAACACACATGTATTAAATCCCCCATCCTTGGGAAGGAGAATAACTACCAAGTATACAGAACGTAAACACGAAATAGTTGCCTAACTATCTCCCAAAAACTTAAACCATAAAGCTAAGGCACGGCCGTCCGTCTAATAGAGTTAGCACGTGTAGGTCGTCATACAGCTGATCGATTTGGAGGCATACTTGGTAGAGACGCACCACTGTGAGTTCATGTCCCCCTTTTCTCTAACTGTTTTCAGTTTTCTTAACTGCGGGGGTGAAATACATGTTACTTTGATTACAAGTACTTTATACATGGTATGGTTAGCGTAAGGAGGTTTATTACTTAGATCATGTGAGTGGGTAGGCAGAAACTGGAGGCCATTAATCCTCATTGTAGGACCGAGGGACGTAAGCGGTAGATCTATCTGGGTGTAGCGAGCCCAACTCTAGGCCCAACAGAACGGACCTCTGGGAGGCCCAACAGAACGGATCTTGGAGTGACTTTGTACCCAACGCTAAATCTGCTAGGTTTGAGTCTTCCTACTTGCACTTCACATATATCGGTGGCCTTGCAAACCATTGATGATCTCAATTCCCTTATTTGCTACATACCAAGACTATTTTTATACTCACAAAGGTTTACTTACCCACTTACACATGAACTCGCTCAACATTATTGTTGATTTTTCAACTTACATGTATTTCAGGAAATTAAAGATCTGGCGCGGTATGTTATGTTTTCCCACTGCATAAGGGTTCCAAGGTCATCCCAGTTTAGGAAATGTGACTCTTTCCTGGACAAGTCACAAATCTTAAACTGCGTTTATTTCATGTCGGTGTTTATGTTTTTCAAGACAATGTTTTATGTTACGAGGTTGTAAGTCTCTAAGACAATGTTATGTTACTCTGGTTTTAAAACTAAATCAAATGGATGATCTTGCATGATTTTATTTCATATATCTTTGTTATGGTTAAGCTATGGTATTAAGAAGTCACACCAAAATAACCACGCTTCCGCAAAGCCAGGGTGTGACAGCAACCTACCAATCTAGTCCTTTTAAATCCACAGATTCCATTCGCATAACTCTTTTATATTCAGGGATGTTATTATATCCAAACAAAGTGTACATACAACAACACCAATATTCAATCACAACATACGCATAAAGAAGGAACCGAGAAGTTATTTACTAACCAAGCGATGAATAGAATCAAGCACACGAGATGATCCTTAAGTGGATAGGTTTCGTCGAAGTGAGGGGGGGTGTCTGCCGCACGTACATAGGGGATAGTAGGGTTTGTTAGATTGAAATTGTGAATTATGATCGGAGATTACGTATATTAAGTTGTAGTGCCAAAATTAAAACAAGTGGGCCAAGATCAAAAATCTTTACAAGATATACCAGTTGGACCGAGATCAAGCTAAAACAGGTGGGCCGAAATACAAGTTCCCTTATTTAATCGTTACTGGGCCGAAGCCCACTCTTGTTTTCGTTGGCCCTCTAGTGGACGAAAACACTAGAGTGTTTTCGTGGGATGTGTTTTCGTGGGGTGTGGGTGTTCGGCTAGGGGTGTTAGGCAAAGGACTTTATTAACCCACATCACATTATTAATACAATACACATACATATATTTTGCTCATACACCCATATATTAACAACATACAAACATATATCAACAATACACTTATGTTGCACATCGAATATAACATATCAATCACAACACGATTTAACGTATTGTAAACGTGTACAGTTGTGAAACAAACAAGTCGTGTAAACAAACAACTTAAACAATTAACGCGCAATAAATGCGAAGATGGAAATCTTGGAAACTCGAGTTGTCACATTATCCCCAACTTGAAAGAAATTTCGTCTCGAAATTTTGCACGTGGTTACTGAGAAAGCTAGTTGTGTTGCGTTGTTTCCTGGGTTTCCTGGGGTGTCACATCATCGCCCCGTTGATTTGGAATTTCATCCCGAAATTCTGTAGTAGCTTCAGCCTCAGTAGTGGTTGCACTGTTTCCGAACAACTGGGGATATTTGAGTTTCATTTGATCTTCTCGTTCCCAGGTGAACTCTGGGCCACGACGGGAGTTCCAACGAACTCGAACAAGAGGTATTCTAGTGTGCTTGAGGACCTTAACGTCTCGGTCTGTGATTTCAACTGGTTCCTCGACAAATCGCAACTGATCGTCGATAGTGAGCTCCTTCAAAGGAACTATGAGGGTCTCATCTGCAAGACACTTCTTCATATTCGACACGTGGAAAATGTTGTGAACTGCACTGAGTTCCGCTGGTAGGTTTAGTTTGTAGGCCACCCTGCCTATTTTCTCAATGATTTCGAACGGTCCGACATATCGCGGATTGAGCTTGCCCCGTTTGCCAAAACGAGCCACACCCTTCTAGGGTGAGACTTTGAGTAGAACCCGGTCCCCGACCTGGAATTCTAGAGGTTTCCTACGCTTATCAGCGTAGGCTTTCTGACGCTCGCGAGCTGCCGCCATGCGTTGTCGTATCTGTGCAATCCTTTCCGTTGCGTCTACTACCAGTTCTGGTCCTGTGATCTGACTATCACCCACATCTGCCCAACAAAGAGGTGATCGGCATTTACGCCCGTATAATGCCTCAAATGGAGCGGCTTGTATGCTGGTGTGATAACTGTTGTTATACGAAAACTCCACTAACGGGAGATGTTTTTTTCCCAGCCGTTGCCGAAATCGATTACCCATGCCCGAAGCATGTCTTCTAGAGTTTGAATAGTGCGCTCAGACTGTCCATCCGTCCGAGGGTGATAAGTTGTGCTCATGTCTAATCGAGAGCCAAAAGATTTGTGCATTGCCTGCCACAGTTCTGAAATAAATCGTGCATCACGATCGGAAATAATAGAGGTTGTCACCCCGTGCCTCGAAACCACTTCCTTAAGATTGACGTCTGCTAGAGTGGAGAACTTATCCGTTTCCGTAATAGCCAAGAAGTGTGCAGACTTAGTGAGTTGATCCACGATCACCCAAATAGTATCATTCCCACGTTGAGATCTAGGCAGGCCAGTAACAAAATCCATGGAAATCTGCTCCCATTTCCATTGTGGTATCTCTGGTTGTTGGAGTAGGCCCGATGGTTTCTGATATTCAGTCTTGACTCTCGCACAAGTCAAACACTTGCTAACGTAAGTTGCTATATGAGCTTTCATGCTAGGCCACCAATATGTAGTTTTCAAATCGTGGTACATCTTATCCGAACCTGGATGTACCGAGTAGCGAGACTTATGTGCTTCATCCATTACGAGCTCGCGTAAGTTGCCATACAGTGGGACCCAAATGCATCCGGTTACGTAGTAGGCGCCGTCTTCCTTTTGTTCTAACCGTTGCCTTGAGCCACGTAGGGCTTCAGCCCTGACATTTTCTGGTTTCAATGCTTCTACCTGAGCATCTCGTATCTGTGCCGGAAGACTAGACTGGATGGTAAGTTGTAGTGCTCGCACACGCCTAGGTGTGGTATCTTTTCGACTGAGGGCATCGGCCACCACATTGGCTTTTCCCGGATGGTACTTGATGGCACATTCGTAATCGTTCAGTAGCTTGACCCATCGACGTTGACGCATGTTTAATTCCGTCTGTTTGAAGATATGCTCGAGACTCCTGTGATTGGTGTAGATGGTGCACTTGGTACCGTACAGGTAATGTCTCCATATCTTGAGTGCGAAAACAACAGCTCCCAGCTCTAAATCGTGCGTAGTATAGTTCTTTTCGTGAAACTTAAGTTGGCTCGAGGAGTAAGGAATGACTTTATCCCGTTGCATCAATACACAACCAAGACCCTGAATTGATGCGTCGCAGTAGACCACAAAATCATTTGTGCCCTCTAGCAATGAGAGAATAGGTGCGCTGCAGAGTCTATCCTTTAAGTGCTGAAAAGCTGTTTCCTGTGTATTACCCCAACGATAAGTAACACCTTTCTGTGTCAGTAGTGTAAGCGGCTGTGCAATCTTTGAGAAGTCTTGGATGAACCTTCTGTAGTAACCTGCCAAACCCAAGAATTGGCGAATTTCTGTTGGTGTGCGAGGTGCAGGCCAGTTCTTGATCGAATCTACCTTGGATGGATCAACATGAATCCCATCCTTGTTTACCACGTGGCCTAGAAAGTGGACTTCACGAAGCCAGAAGTCACATTTCGAAAACTTGGCGTACAACTGTTCTGTTCGAAGGAGTTCCAAAATAAGTCATAAATGCTGTTCGTGTTCCTCCTGACTCTTAGAGTAGATCAGAATGTCGTCGATGAATACAATCACAAACTTATCCAGGTAGGGCTTGCACACTCTGTTCATAAGATCCATGAAGACTGCAGGTGCGTTTGTTAACCCGAATGGCATGACTAGGAACTCGTAGTGGCCGTAGCGAGTTTTGAATGCTGTTTTGGAGACGTCCTCGTCCCGGACTCTCAGCTGATGGTAGCCTGACCTCAGATCAATCTTTGAATAGTAGCTTGACCCTTGCAGCTGGTCGAACAAGTCGTCAATGCGTGGAAGAGGAGAGCGATTCTTTACGGTCACCTTGTTTAGTTCGCGGTAGTCGATGCACATACGGAAGGTACCGTCCTTCTTCTTTACAAATAATACTGGAGCTCCCCAGGGCGAAGAGCTAGGACGAATGAAACCCTTATTCAAGAGTTCTTGCAATTGTTTGGACAGTTCTTCCAGTTCGGTTGGAGCTAAGCGATAAGGTGCTCGAGCTATGGGTGCTGCTCCATGAGCTAGCTCGATTTGGAATTCGACATGGCGATGAGGCGGTAGCCCAGGTAAATCTTCAGGAAACACTCGAGGAAAGTCGCGTACCACTGGAATATCCTCAATCTTCTTCTCTTTCACTGATGCGTCAGTAATAAGTGCTAAGATAGCGGTGTGGCCCTTTCGCAAACACTTCTGGGCCTTAAGGAAGGAGATGATGCCCACAACAGCACCACTCTTGTCGCCTTGAATTACGAGAGGTTCTATCCCATTTTCGCTTGTTGTCACTGGGAGTAGCAGAAGTGGTAGTAGTGGCGGTAGCACCGATACGCTTAGGCAACCTGTTCTGTTCCACTGCCTGATCAGTGAGACGATGAGCAAGACGAGTAACATCCTGAATGGTAGCAAGGTTAGCAGCAGTCACAAGGCTTTGAATCTCTGGTACTAAGCCTTTGAGGAACAGCACAATGCGCTTGATGAGAGGATCAACCATAGTTGGACACAACACTGCCAGTTTGTTGGATCGTTCGTGTACGCTTCTATCTCTGACCCCGTAATCTTCAGGTTAAAGAACTTCACTTCCAGTTTGTGGATGTCATCACGACTACATTATTCACGTTCGGTCAGTTCCTTAAAATCATTCCATGGGGTGGCATTAGCAGCCGCCAGCCCCAGCATCTGAACTTGCGCGTTCCACCAAGTTAGCGCACTGCCTTCGAGAGTACCAGCGGCGTACTTCACCCTACGAGCCTCAGGGCATTCACACATCTCGAAGACCGATTCAAGCTTTTCGAACCAATGGAGGAGTCCAACGACTCCTTCAGTGCCACTGAAAGTAGTAGGACGACAGTCCATAAAAGTCTTGAAAGTACACACAGGAGGCTGAGCGTGTTGACTTGTCGTGTGCGTAAGAGTAAACAGAATTAAGCACAAGTGTTGGTTTACGATGGTAGGATCTAAGGATCCTATAGTAAGTTGTGATGGCAGGCTATACCTCCTGCCTGGGCAGTTGCGAGTGCTGCAGTAACTTGTTCAGTGATCAAAGCCGCCAACTGGGCTTGAGTTAAGTTAACGCGTCCACTCATGATCTTCATACCAAAGGAAACATGAGTGAGAAAGGTTCGCGAAAGTGCGATGACAGAAGAGAG
The DNA here is from genome assembly GCA_030545235.1 of Helianthus tuberosus. NCBI lineage: Eukaryota > Viridiplantae > Streptophyta > Magnoliopsida > Asterales > Asteraceae > Helianthus > Helianthus tuberosus. The sequence goes on along the minus strand of CM060429.1, from coordinate 11,559,201 downwards.
TAAGCACACAAGTGTTCTCAAGCAATAGTTGTTACGTTTATCTAAGCATACCATGAGCAAAGTTCTATATAATCTAGCAAGTAGGCAATGTAAAGATAAATCATATCACCTAGAATGTCGAGTCTTGCACGTGGAGCGAGGCGTCGTTGTGGATCGTTGAGCACTGTACAGGTTATAGTCTGGTTTTAACAAAACTTTTTCCCTTATTAAAACCAAGTTCACTATAACCAATGGCTCTGATACCAATCTGTCACACCCCCAAAATCCACACGCGGAGTATCACCGCATGGAGGCGTGACATGACCAGGATCAAGCCACCAATCATATTAAACATATCATAATAGTAATTGTAACACCCAACCTCAATATAACTGGTGTTCAAATCAAAACATAGTTTAAGTAGTAAGCGGAAGCATAATGTTTAAAACCCAAGTATAAGTTCAAAAGTATGATAAATGTTTAACATGGCATCCACGATCCATGTCCACAACGACCGCGCCTCCCAGTGCAAGCTCCATGTGTACTTATTAACCTGCAAGGCATGTAACAACGAGTCAACAACAAAGTTGAGCGAGTTCACAGTTGGTTGTTTAGTTATAGTGTTCGTTTCGTAAACCGTATGTTTGTTTAGTAAACTATGTATCGTATTTATTTGTATCGCGGCCTTCCAGGCATGTTTGCGAAGATTTGTGGGGGGTTTCCCATGTATTCTAGACTAGTTGTATTTGTATCGCGGCCCTCCAGGCATGTTTGCGAAGTTTAGTATTCGTATCGCGGCCATTCCAGGCATGTGTGCGAAGATTAGTATTCGTATCGCGGCCATTCCAGTCAAGGTCGGGCAATCACGTCCTAATATGATTACCAGTTAGGCATTTAGTGGTCTCAAATAGAGCCCAAAGTTCCTACACGTATCTAACACGTATTTGTCGAGTAATGTTCAAGTATCAATTATTGTATAACACCACATCCATAAGCAATCGATGTATAAAACAGTTTACATCAATTTATCTTATCCTAATTCATTATCGGCAATTCATATTACATGGTCATATCATGCATATAAGATTTCCAATTCACATAAGTTTACTAACATGCATAGTTTGTAACCAACACCTATTATTTCACAAAACAAAATGTAATATATACCCAACAAAAGATGCACACTACAATATAATCACAGCATCACTTCCAACATACAATGCAGCCAAATATAATATAACCTGTATCCATCCATTAACACTAGCATCATAAAAATTCACATGATACTAGACACTATCATCGGCAACATCGATGGAATCACATGGGCCGCCACTCAAGGTTATCAATTCAATAACCCACTTCCCTTCAATAATATTGGACCCCTTATTTAATTACATTATTAGTTTCACTACCTTAATCATCACATCCTCGTTAGTCCCAACCAAATCAGATCCATCATAATTTGCGGCCCACTATGCACATGTGAGGTCCACTACTAATTCGTATGATAACCTCCAAGATTTATAATTCACTGACATGTTTCATGAATTTAGTAAGTTGTTTGATCATGGGTGATGATCATTATCACATTGGCCCAATTACCTATACAACTGAAACTTTGTCAAATACTCATTCCCTATTTCCATAGCCAATTAATTACAAGAATTCAAGCCTTATAAAGGTTCCCCATCAATGACTAGAACAAGACCCCCTAATTAACATACATACTTCAAATCGCATACTATTTCCTTAGCATGATCATAATCAGAGGCACAACCCATATCATAAAACACAAGTATGATCATATAACACTATCATTAACATATAACATACCAACCTCATCGATTCCTTACTAGGATTATAATTCATGCAACCTACCAATCTAGTCCTTTTAAATCCACAGATTCCATTCGCATAACTCTTTTATATTCAGGGATGTTATTATATCCAAAGAAAAGTGTACAAACAACAACACCAATATTCAATAACAACATACGCATAAAGAAGGAACCGAGAAGTTATTTACTAACCAAGCGATGAATAGAATCAAGCACACGAGATGATCCTTAAGTGGATAGGTTTCGCCGAAGTGAGGGGGTGTCTGCCGCACGTACATAGGGGATAGTAGGGTTTGTTAGATTGAAATTGTGAATTATGAACGGAGATTACGTATATTAAGTTGTAGTGCCAAAATTAAAACAAGTGGGCCAAGATCAAAAATCTTTACAAGATATACCAGTTGGGCCGAGATCAAGCTAAAACATGTGGGCCGAAATACAAGTTCCCTTATTTAATCGTTACTGGGCCGAAGCCCACTCTTGTTTTCGTTGGCCCTCTAGTGGACGAAAACACTAGAATGTTTTCGTGGGATGTGTTTTCGTGGGGTGTGGGTGTTCGGCTAGGGGTGTTAGGCAAAGGACTTTATTAACCCACATCACATTATTAATACAATACACATACATATATTTTGCTCATACACCCATATATTAACAACATACAAACATATATCAACAATACACTTATGTTGCATATCGAATATTACATATCAATCACAACACGATTTAACGTATTGTAAACGTGTACAGTTGTGAAACAAACAAGTCGTGTAAACACACAACTTAAACAATTAACGCGCAATAAATGCGAAGATGGAAATCTTGGAAACTCGAGTTGTCACACTAATGGACTATGGGCAAAGGGTCAATGCTGATAGACATTGACTTAGGGCACCTCTTATATTTTCGTAGTAGTCGATACGCACGGTCTGGTAACACCTGGGAAGCCCCCACTAATCTTCGCAAACATGTCTGGGAGACCGCGATACTAATTAATACGATACATGGTTTACAAAACGAACATATGATTTACGAAACGAATGCTATAACTAAACCACCAACTGTGAACTCGCATAACTTTGTTGTTGACTCGTTGTTACATGCCTTGCAGGTCGTTAGGTACTCATGGAGTTGCACAGGGAGGCGTGGTCGTTGTGGGACATGGCAGTGTGTGCCATGCTAAAAACATTACTTTATTTCGTACTTGATACATACATTGGGTTTTACAATTATGCTTCCGCTAAACACTTAACTACGTTTTGATTTGAAACACCTTTCATATTGTGTGGTTGAATTTTACTTATTACTTGTTATGTTCAATATGATTGGTGGCTTGATCCTGGTCATGTCACGCCTCCAAGCGGTGATACTCCGCGTGTGGATTTTGGGGGTGTGACAGTTCGCACAAATGCGCGCCATGTTGATTCGTGCGGATGCGCAAAGTCCATCCGCATATGCATGTTCATCCATAGTTATGTTGGTGCGAACCTGGAAACACTATATATAGATGTGTGGTGTCTTGTTCATGATGCATGCTTGTGGACTTGAGAGCCGTTACTCTGTCCAAGTGATTTCGTGGTTTTGTATTGTTAATTAATCAATAGAAATCATATTATAATTACTTATTCTTGTTCAATCCACTTTCGTACTTGGATTCCACACAAGACACGAGATCTACGCAATCAACAAAACATCGAAATCGGTCCAAACACGTTCTCACAAGTGGTATCAGAGCGGGAGATTGATTGCAAGGACTGAAGATACAAGATTCAAGCAATATACAAGCAAAAGAGAGTTGAATTTCATCATCTTCTACTCATTCTTCTTCTACACTTCTTTTTCAAGTTTAAAATTCAAATTCACGTCGAATTTATGGTTGAAATTGGCTGATTTTCAACTATATTGTGCGAAATCAGTGTTTAAACAACCCTTGAAAGTTTCAGATCTAAATTCAAGCTAAAATGTTGTTTTTTTTTTGAAAAACTATCAAAAGTTGACAACATGTGTTCGCTGAAATATACGCACGGATCTGGGTTGTGTTGAGTTGATTCGCACGGATCAATTCTTAGGTTGTTCATATGGATCTAATGATTGGGAATACACACAGATCAGGTTTTAAGTTGGTTCGCACGGACCAATATTGTGTCAGTTCACGCGTATCAAGAAGTGTAGTTGTGCAGATTTGTGTTGTCAATTCGTGCGGATCAAAGTCTTCCCATCCGCACGGATCAACCTTTGTCTAGCTCACACGAATATAGGGTTTTGTGACATTAGTCATTTGCACAGATCCAGTTGTTCATTCATACGGATCAGATTAGTGACAATCCACACGAATCAACCACTTCTTCATTTGTGCGAATCCAGTTTCAAAAACCGTTTGATTTTTAAGATTGTTGATTCTTAAAGATATTCTTTAAAATTGAAATCATGGTGTGGAATCGAGAAAATCGTATTGCATGTGATAGAACTGAATGAAAGGATTACAATTTTTAGAGAAACACAAAAGGCCAAGAGATAGGATGATGAGAGGAAATGTTTCTTAGATTCTCAAGGAAATCCTCTTATATATCCTAAGACAATAGACTTTGACGTTCTAGTTGCAACGATACCTACTGCTGGAAAGTTTTATTCAAAGGAGAAAGGAGATATGGAATATGTTAAAATATTGGAGGAATGTATGGAAAAAGTGTTGAATGGAAGTCTAAAAAGTCTAGAAGAAGTGATAGAAAGTTTGAAAAAGACACATGATACAGAGGAGACAACAGCAAAACAATCAATTGGGAAAGAAACTCTAACTGAATCTTCCAAATCATTAAATCAGGTTAAAGAAATGGATAAAAATGATGGAAGTGATGAAAAATATGGTAATACAGATGAAACGCAGTACAAGAAAAAAATTATATCATGCAGTGCCTGTACTTAAAAGGACGAAACATTAATTCAAGAAAAACTGAATTTTCTGAAAAATGAAAAGATTTTGAAAGAAAAAACAGAAGAGTTGTCACTAAAATGAAATGTTCATGAAAAAGAAAATGAATTTTTGAAACAAAAGTGTTCAGCAGATTGTGAAAAATGTTTTCAAAAAGAAAATGTTGTTCAAGAAATGAAAAAAGAACATGATGTGATGAAATACTCACATCATAGAGTAAAAGAAGCATATGAAACTTTGAAAAGTCAAGTTGAACATCTACATGAAAGAGTTTCAAAATATTATGAAAAGTCAAGCTGAACTTAAACATGAATTGGCTGAAAAGGAAAAGAAAGTTAATAAATTGCAAAATTTATCATGCTTCTTCATACATTCTCGAATGCATTTTCAACATCACCCCAAATGATAATGATTCTGACAAGAATAAAAAGGGGATTGGATCTGAATATCATCAAGTTCCACCACCATTTGAGAAAAATTATACTTTCAATTATGATGAAAAGGTGGCAAAGGCAATAAACATGGTTGATCAATTGCCTGAGAACATTGATGTAACAGATACTAAATCTGATCTTGGTGAATTAGAGGTGGTAAATAAGGTTTTTAAAAGCGTTCTAAAAGATGAAAATGATTCCACCAAAACTGAAATTTCCAAATCACAAAATGAAGATGTAGAAAGTTTTCATAAAATTATTTGAAGAATTCAAAATCTGAATCTGATACAAAAACGGATGATGATCCAATATTCTTGGCATATCTCATGGTTGGATCTAACAAATTGTTTTCAGACGATGAATTTCCGTTTCATAATGTGATTGCGGAAAAGATTGAAAAAGTGTTCAAATTAGTGGAAATCGAAAAATCAGAAATTGAAAAACTTGCTAGAAAAACAGTAAAGTTGAGAGGCAATAAAACTTTTTATAACAAACCAGGTTACAAAAAAGAAAAACACAAAGGATGGTTTAGGTTATAAAAAGAAACAAAATCAAAAGAAAAGGTTTGAAAAGTTAAATTTTCAGATGAAAATGAACTTTGTTTACGGAACAAGTTCAGAAGTAGAGAAAGAACTCCGATTTAGTCGACAGACTAATGAAGAGTTTTATGCTCAGAAAAAGAAACAACAACTTGCCAAAGATGTTTCGAAGAAAACATGTTTTAAATGTCAACAAATTGAACATGTTGGTCGCAGATATCCAAATCCGAAGCCTGTTGATGTTGAGAAAGAGAAAAAACAATCTGAGGTTGCAAAATAGAAGTCACCCAAATTTGAGCCAAAACAGATTTGGAAAGCAAAGGTTGATATATCAAAGCCAAAACAAATTTGGAAACCAAAGACATGCAAGTTTGAACCAAAACCAATTTGGAAACCAAAAATTGATTTGTCAAAACGAAACGTTCATAATGATTCAAGATTTTATGAAAGGAATGTTTCAAAAGGACAAATTTTTGTGGTCAAGGAACAAAATACTTCTGTTGAAGAGAAAAGGAAAACCGAGTCAACTAATGTCACACCCCGACCACGTAAAACAACAAAACGTGGCGGAATCGTCGGGGAGTGTTGTAACAGAATCATTGTTTCATAACACATGGAAAAATTGAAATATTGTTTTATTAATTAAATGAGTTACAATGTCTTAACAAACAAAGAAGTATAACAAAATTAACTACTCTTCCATCTTTTATTGTCACTAAGGCCCAAGTCCGCCTAAGTGTATCTTGATAAATCCTATGCATCATTTCCTGAAACACATGTGAAAATAGGTACGTCAGCATAAAAATGCCGGCGAGTACATAGATTTTGTGAAAAATAGGATTCATGACTTAATGTTTAGAAAAGAGGTTGTTTAACAAAAGTCATTCATGATCCTTGTAAAATGTTTTGTTTTATATATCATTGAGAACGATGATATGTAATTGATATGTAAAAGAATACTGTAAGATCAAATGAATAACCAAGTAAAATAAGTTTGTATAAGATAAGTTGTTTGAAAAACAATGTCTTGTGAAAAATATATTATTTGTATAAAAATGTTATATGTTTATACTGAAATGATTTAAATAACGCTACGATATGTAATATCATACAAGCACTTATATATAGGAAGTACCAGCGGCGTATCCACCATGCTTGTATCATATTACACACGCCTCGTTACTTAAACCACTTACCCAACACAACCATCGATGTAAAAATGTTTATGTATAGTCAAATGTTAAATGTTCATGTAGAAACCATCAATATGAAATGTTTAAACCAATCGTCAAACGTTTATGAGAAAACCAAGTCTATTAACAATATAAACCATGTAATGTATAAACAAAATTTATGTATGGTACGTAAAATGAAACTACTTAAACCACAAGCAAAAATGTACAAAATAAAGTATTTGAATAAATCAAAAGTTATGCTTTGTAGAATAATGCATGCTTTACTGAATACAAACATTTATGCGGTATTGTGAAAATGCATACATCCAAGCCTTGAGCTTGTGGTGATAAACCCTTAAACAAATTAAAGATTTATCTGAGTTAATGTATTCAAATTCGGTCATTCCTTTCATCCAAACATACCTAGGATGTCAGGAACGGGAGTTGTCAATTCCTATGGTACCATTACCTACTAACGAGCGGCGTAGCTAATGTTAATGAATGTATATGGTTCCATTTAAACAAACCAAATGTCATATCAAAATGTAAGCATGTGATGAAAATAATGTACCTAGTATGCTAGGTAAACATACAAGGTAGAGATGTAAAACAATGTGTCCATATGTTACTGGAACATATGCAACAGAGATGCAATGTAAAGCAAATGTACTAAGTATGATGAACATACATAGCATGAAAAGGTAATGTAAAATAAGGTACTAAGTACACACACAATGGGCATACATAGCATAAAATATAATGTAAAATAATGTACTAAGTACACACACAATGGGCATACATAGCATAAAATGTAATGTAAAATAATGTACTAAGTACACACACAATGGGCATACATAGCATAAAATGTAATGTAAAATAATGTACTAGGTACGCACACAATGGGCATACATAGCATAAAAAGGTAATGTAAAGCAATGCACTAGGTATGCACACAATGGGCACACATAGTGTGAAATGTAATGAAAACAATGTACTAAGTACGCACACAATGGGCACACATAGCATGAAACACAATGAAATCATGTACTATAAATGTACTAATGAACATAGCAAGTATATGATGTGAAAGCAGGAAGGCATGAAAGTAACAAGTAGGCACATGTGTTTCACCCCAAAACAGTTTGAAAACAGTAAAAGAGGGGTCTATGTACTCACTTGAGATTGCTCAATAGAACTTAGATATCCACCAAGCAAAGCTAGAAGATCACGGAATCAAACGACACCTAATATAGGTAACTACATTAATAACCGGACCTATTCGGAGGATCGGGTAGCATGAGGGTTTGTAAACCAAATGAGTGTAGGAACTCATGTAATATGGTTTAACAAAGCCTACATACTAAAACGAAACTTATCCTATGTGCTTTTGACCCGTTACGACCCGTTTAGGTAGCTTATGCTACTTTAACGCGTCGTTCGCGTAAAACGCGTTCGGACCGCCTAACTAGCCCTATGATAAGTAAGATATGCCTTAACATGGTTAATATTGTTATTAAATCAGTTTAGATTACAAAAGTTATGTTACATAGGCTTAAAATGAATTTTGGCGCAAAAAGGGCATTTTGGTAATTTACCTAAGGCATAAGAACTACTTATCATACAACAACTTAAACAACGTGACCATAAGGTATAACCTCGGAAGCTTATTCCCTAAACTACTATGGTCACCTAAAGTGTTTGGTCGGATCCTAATGATCGACCAAATGGGTCGGGTTCGAAAGCATAAGCGATTGATAAAATCGCTTACCCTTACGACCCTAAACAAGCACAAATCTAAAAGTGACGAGCTAAACATGCTAGGACATGTTTATTTAAGTTAGAGAACATGTTTGGTATCAAAACAAACGGTTTTGATACCCTAGAGTAGTTTGGTTACAAAATACGTGAGAACACGCATTTTGCCCGAAACTACGACTCGTCACTGAGCCTAGGTAACGTGGTAATCAGTAGGTATAGTCACTAGGGACTATAACCATCGTGATTACGCTCACGTTGTCACACCCCTTTCTACGGCGGAAGCACGAGGTGTGATCATGAAAGGTTCTCATTGCATACGAAGAGTAAACATGCTACATGCTCGTAAAATAACATTCAAATACCATAATTTGAAAACAAACGTTAGCGTTTACATCGCTAAGTCGCATAAAACATTGTCTTAAAAGTTTACAACTTTATTCAAAGTTAAACACAAGCGACATCCACGAGCATAAGCTAGACCACGCGCACATCCATCCTAGTTACCTGAAATACATGTGAGTTTTTGGAAAAACGTCAACATAAAGTTGGTGTGAATTCATGCAGTTTTGTATTTCATGTTTGTATACTTTGTATGAAAACATAGTTTGTGAGTAAATCAAGTTTTCATAAATTCAGTTTCATGTGTACTCCACGTACACATGTATAATTCAATTTCTTCTTGAGTACCCCACGTACTCAAGTATAATTCTCATTCTCTTGAGTACCCCACGTACTTCAAGTATCATTCAATCTTCTTGAGTACCCCACGTACTTCAAGTTATTTATCACTTTTTGTATGGTATGAATTTTATGTAAATACAGTATTTCTGTGCTTATCAGATTGTTAATGGGTTGCAAAGCCATTAACCTGTGACACGTCATAGGAAGTCACCAAACCTAAGGCATTTAATTGGTATATTCTGAGACACAAAAGCACCACTCGATTCTCGCCCCGACCGAGTGTGAGGCTGCCAGGCACCTGTTAGATCTAACCTTTTGTTCTGCGGTCTAGGTATATTGTTGATTAATGGTGCTTCTGTACCCTATTCGTGACACTATTTCTCATAACGCCTCCTACTTGGTTCTCGTTCTCACCAAGCGCGTTTCTTGTTATCATTTCTCATAGCGCCTTATACTTGGTTCTCGTCTCACCAAATGCGCTTCTCATATTCATATATTTCGTCACACTTGGTTCTCGTTCTCACCAAGTGTACTTCTTGTATTTATATCATACCATTTATAAATATTGTACTTTTGTACATGTATTTCACCCCCGAAGTTATAAAAACTGAAAACAGTTAAAGAGAAAAGGGGGAGCATGAACTCACAACTTTGCGTTCCTAGCGTCGTAAACTCCACCGGATTTGCTTACTTAACGTCGTAACCTATACGCGTTTTCTTATCGTTAGTCACTAGACTTGCGTCGCACAAGTACAGTCACTCTCTTTTGTGTATATTTCTTGTGTTAAAAATATTCTATATTTTTAACTACGTATCTTACTTATATTATTTTCTCCAAAAATAAATATAAGTCTTTTGTGTTTTGCACTTTGCACCCGAATTATGTTTCTTGTATGTTGTATGTGTATTTTTATATTTCTACTCCTCATGAGTATTTAGTGTATTTTTAAGTCTTAATACACTAGCACGTATAACACATACTATATACACTTAACACACAAGTTGGTGATCAAATAATATATATTTTTCTCTCAAAAATATATATACATAATATCCATTTTTATTCTTCAAGAAATCACCATTTCTTATCATCAAAAAAAAATTAGGGAAACCTTGTTAATGTTTTGAGGTATATTTTTAGGGGATAAGTTTCTCAAAAACTTACATTTTTCTAAGTGTCAAAATTTATAAAAATTTTGACAGAGTTTCCCCTAAAAATGGAGGTTTCCCACGTTTTTAAAACGTGTGTTTATTTTCTTTTAAATCATCATCAATCATCAATAATCATCAACAACAATTATCAACAATAATCATCAACAACAATCACTAATTCCTCTATTTCATGAACTTGAATATTTACAAAAATGTGTAGTAACTTACTAGCACATTTAGTAAGTCTTGTTATCTTTAAAAATAAGTTTAGTTTCTTAAAAACTTTATTTTTAAAGAGTATGTATTTTTCACATCTTCCAGTCTCATTTTCCAAAAACAATTCTTCTTGTATTTTTCTTGTTACACATGTGAATCTTTACCTTATTAATCACCAAAATAAGGTTTATTTGTTTAAGAACCAATATTTAGCAAAACTTGTATTTTTAACTTGGTTCTTTTGAAAAACCACTTGTAGATCCGTAGATCTACTAGTTTAGAACTCCATTTCATAAGAAAAATCGTTTTTACACAAGTTCATGTTTGTGAGTGAAAGGGTTCGTCATCTAGTTATTTTTACACTAAACATAGTGCTAGTTCATGTTCCATGAACGTGACCTAGCGTGGTTAGATGACGATCCGTTTCCCCTACTAGCATCCAACAATAATAAATAATCATAACAAGACAAGTTCCATAAGTTTTACACTAGCATTCCTTCATTAACCATCAAGTTTATTATTATTATTTTTTTTTTTGTAGACTTTTAGTTTTGGTCTCTAGTGTTCATAATTTTTATCCGACAAATCTCTTATTAACCACTTTAGACAAGATCAATAGGGTGTTTAGAGTCACTTACTACTAGCTCGTGGCTAGGGAAGAAACTAGACGAAAAATGGGTGGTTAAAAGCGACGTAGAGAGGTCCTCGCGATTCCGTAAGCACCGAGCCTCCTTATGTGTGACCCTTCTCCTTTGTATGTGAATAATATGGCAAGAATGGAATTTGAAAGTGGTGAGATGGTTGTGTGTGGGTTCGGCCGTGACCAAGCAAGAGGAGAAAGAGATAGTGGAATTTTGTTATGAGATTTGTGAAGTGAATGAAAGTTGCCATCTCTAAGTCCCATATATAATTCAATTCCTAATACCCTATGTGTAATATGTCACCATGATATTAAACATTAAAATAAAATAATCAACTAGGTAAGAGTGGTGTCCCCCATGGGGAAACCAAACGGTGGTGGGGGTTTACAAATGGGATTGGATTTGAACTAAGTAGTTAAGCTAGTTGGTAAATTAGGGGATTAAATTAGAGTGTAATATGTGTAGTAATTTATAACGGGTGTTAGAGTATTCGGGTACCCTAACTAGCTTAGAAAAATAAAAACAATGTCATAGACAATATATATATATTTTTTTTGCTCCGGGTAAAGTCCGGTTGTTCGGTTAGACACTGGTTCGTTAAAGTGCTAAATTACACCTTTTAGTGTCTAATAAGTACCTTTCTTGTACTCTTTCAATTCCCAACACTTGGGGAAATATTCTGACTGAAAAATTATATTTTCTGCATAATATTCGCGTGCCAAAAGCTGAATTATACAAAATTCTGCACTTAAAGTGCGTTTCGGGTGCTTTTTAGTGCTTATTTTTGCTTTCGCAATGTCTATAAATTAAACCCTTATATGTACTCTTGGGTTTTAATGTACTTTTGTCGTCGGACCTACACCTAGGCCTCAATTCTAATGTCTGACTGCTTTCTGCAGTTCAGTTGACACAGTGTGTCTTACCGGTGAGTTTACTATTATTCTGACGCAACGCTCTCGTTTATGCATAAAGCAATATTTTGTAGTATTCAACATGCATGAATTCACTTGTTTAATCATATGTTCAGACATTGCTGACAATTAAACTCATAATTGCAGTCATTAAGCAATAATTATAGTGTGCGGGAATTACCGGTTTGTGCCAGTTGTCACAGTCTCCCCCCGTTAAAAGAATTTCGTCCCGAAATTCAGACTGAACTAACTCTCGCTGGAGTCTTCTTGAATAGGTGGGGATACTTTTTCTTGAACTGGTCTTCACGTTCCCATGTGTACTCGGGTCCGTGCTTAGAGCTCCAACGTACTTTGACAAGTTTCACACTGCTCCTCCTGGTCTTGTTGACTTTCCAGTCAGTAACCTCAACGGGTTGTTCTGTAAATCGGAGGGCTTCATCAATATGCACTTCATCCAACGGGATGGTCACGTTTTCTTGCGTTGGACTCTTCTTCAGGTTGGATACATGAAACGTATCATGTACTCCATTAAGTTCTGCCGGTAACTCCAACTTGTATGCCACGGTACCAATTCTTCTCAATATTCTGAATGGTCCGATGTATCGTGGATTCAACTTTCCACGCTTTCCAAATCTGACTACGCCCTTCCATGGTGAGACTTTTAACAACACCTTGTCTCCCACCTTGAAATCTACCGATTTTCTATTTGGATCCGCGTAGCTCTTTTGTCGCTCTCGAGCCGCCCTAATGCGCTCTCGGATCTGCGCAATCTTGTCGGTTGTCTCTTGTACAAGTTCAGGACCAACCATACGTTTATCTCCGGCATCTGCCCAACATAAGGGCGATCGGCATTTGCGGCCATACAGAGCTTCGAACGGCGCGGCTTTTATGCTCGTATGATAACTGTTATTGTAGGAAAACTCAACTAAAGGTAGATGAGTATCCCAGCTGCCGCCTAGATCCATGACACATGCGCGAAGCATATCTTCTAACGTTTGTATAGTCCGTTCGCTCTGGCCGTCTGTTTGTGGATGGAATGCCGTGCTCAGGTCTAACTGAGATCCAAAGGCTTCCTGAAATGATTGCCAGATTCTTGAGACAAAGCGTCCATCTCTGTCTGAAATGATTGAGATAGGCACTCCATGACGTGCCACAATTTCCCTTAAGTATATTTCAGCAAGCTTTCCAGTGCTGTCTTTTTCTCGGATCGGTAGGAAGTGCGCAGACTTCGTTAATCGATCAACTATTACCCATATCATATCGTGCCCTCTCGGGGTCCTGGGTAATTTCGTTATGAAGTCCATCGAGATTTGTTCCCACTTCCACACGGGAATCTCTGGTTGTTGTAATAGGCCGGACGGTTTCTGATATTCGGCCTTAACCTTCGCACAGGTTAGGCATTTTCCAACATAAACAGCAACGTCGCTTTTGAGTCTCGGCCACCAATAGTACTCTTTCAAGTCTTGATACATCTTGTCCGATCCTGGATGGATCGAATATCTCGATTTGTGGGCTTCATTAAGGATGACCTCACGTATGCCACCGCAGAGTGGAACCCAGATACGCTTCTTGAAGTATAAGGCTCCCTCTTCATTTGGCACCATGTATTTCAATGCACCCTGGAGGTATTCAGCTTTACGGTTCTCTTCTTTAAGAGCTTCTTGTTGTGCATCCCGAATGCGTGCAGTGAGGTTCGTTCGAATCGTCATTTCCAATGCTCGAACCCTTAGGGTCTTAACCCTTTCTTTTCGGCTCAACGCGTCTGCTACAACGTTTGCCTTTCCAGGATGGTACTTAATCTCACAGTCATAATCATTCAGCAGCTCGACCCAACGTCGCTGGCGCATATTCAATTCCTTCTGATCAAATATGTGTTGTAAGCTTTTGTGATCTGTGAAGATTGTACATCGAGTACCATATAAATAATGTCGCCAAATCTTCAAGGCGAATACCACTGCACCCAGCTCCAGGTCGTGAGTGGTATAATTTCTCTCGTGAACCTTCAGTTGTCTTGAAGCATAAGCGATGACTTTTTGGCGTTGCATGAGCACGCAACCCAAGCCTTGTCGTGAGGCGTCGCAGTATACCACGAAGTCTTCAGTGCCTTCGGGTAACGATAGTATCGGTGCATCGCATAGCTTGCTCTTAAGTAACTGGAAGGCTTCTTCTTATTTGTGACCCCAGTCGTACTTCTTGTCTTTCTGAGTAAGGGTCGTTAGCGGTTGAGCTATCTTCGAGAAATTCTCAATGAATCGCCGGTAGTAGCCCGCTAAGCCCAAATATTGTCGAACTTCAGTTGGGGTCTTGGGAGCTTCCCAATTCTTTATTGCTTCAATCTTGGACGGGTCTACATGAATGCCTTTCTCATTCACCACGTGACCCAGAAATTGTACTTCGCGAATCCAGAATTCGCATTTCGAGAATTTTGCATAAAGCTTCTCTTTCTTCAGTAGTTCCAGAATAGTCCGGAGATGTTGCTCATGTTCTTCTTTCGTTCGCGAGTAAATCAGGATATCATCGATAAATACAATCACGAATTTATCGAGATATGGTTTGCATACGCGGTTCATTAGGTCCATAAAGACCGCTGGTGCATTCGTCAGCCCAAACGGCATCACCAGAAATTCGTAGTGCCCATATCGCGTTCTGAATGCAGTCTTTGGCACGCTTTCATCTTGGATTCTCAGCTGATGGTATCCAGATCGAAGGTCGATCTTGGAATAGTAGCTTGATCCTTGCAATTGATCAAATAAATCATCAATCCTTGGTAGCGGATACCGATTCTTGATTGTGAGCTTGTTCAGTTCCCTGTAATCGATACACATCCGCAGTGTTCCATCCTTCTTCTTCACGAATAATACTGGAGCTCCCCAGGGTGAGAAGCTTGGCCTTATGAATCCTTTATCCAACAACTCCTGGAGTTGTGTAGATAATTCTTGCATTTCGGATGGAGCAAGTCGATAGGGTGCCTTGGCTACAGGAGCAGCTCCTGGAACCAAGTCTATACGGAATTCGACTTGTCGTTGCGGAGGTAATCCTGGCAGATCTTCGGGAAAAACATCAGGAAATTCATTCACCACAGGAATGTCTTCGAGTTTTGGCTCCACAGCCTTCTTGTCTATAACGTGTGCTAGGAAAGCGACACATCCTTTCCTCAAGCACTTCTGTGCCTTCATACAGCTGATGATTCGAAGAGGCGCGTCTCGTTTTTCCCCATGTACAATGAGAGTTTCATCATTCGCTAGAGGGATGCGAATGATTTTCTCATGACAGATAACTTCAGCTCTGTTCTTGGACAACCAGTCCATTCCGACCACTACATCGAAGCTACCCAATTGAATAGGTAAGAGATCGATGCTAAAATTCCGTTCGCCAAGTTCTAGTGTGCAGCCTCTAACAACTTCGCCCGATTCAACAAGTTTACCATTGGCTAGTTCTATGGAATAAGGAATTTCTAATCTACTAGATTCTATTCCGAGTATGCGTTTAAATTCCACAGACATGAAGCTATAATCGGCACCAGTGTCGAATAATATGGATGCAAAGTGATTGTTAATGAGAAACGTACCGGTGACCACGTTAGGGTCCTCGCATGCGTCTCTTGCTCCAATCACAAATGCTCGAGCCGGAGCGTTGTTTCTCTCTGGGCAGTTCTTCATGAAATGATCATTGCTTCCACACTTGAAGCATCCTTGGTTCTGCCCTTTCCCGTTACCATTCTTGTTAACAGCACCGTTCCCGTTTCGGTTCTTTCCTTTTCCCCAACAATCTTCTGTTCGATGACCCAATTTACCACATTTGTCGCACCTTGAAATGCGACAAGCTCCTTCATGATGATACTTACATTTTTGGCATCTAGGCATGGAGCCTTGGTATGCTTTGGTTGCATGGGTTTTCGTATCCTGAGGCGGATTAGTGTCGCGCTTCTTGTTGAAACCCTTGTTGTTGCGAGTAGCTTGGTTCAAACTTGTATGCTTTCTCTTTTTGTCACCGGACGACTCAGCATGTGTCTCGGTCTTTTCTGTTGGGTTTAGTGATAACTTCTTCATACGAACACAATCTTCAGTCAGGCTGACAGCCAGAGTTACAGCCTCGGTGATTGTTTGTGGTTTGGCCGACGTCACCATGCCACGAAACTCTGAGGCCAGTCCCCAAATGTAGCGTTCAACACACTTGAATTCGGGAGTTACCATGTAGGGAAGCACTCTGGACAGATCGTGAAACCTTCGAGTGTAACCATTGATGTCAGCACCTTCCATAGTTAAGTGCCAGAACTCTGTTTCCAGTCTTTGGAGTTCTGCACGAGAGCAGTACTTCTCTCTCATCCTTTCCTTCAGTTCTTCCCAAGTTAGGCCATAAGCAGCATCGTCACCCAAGGTTTGGGCTTGCAGGTTCCACCAAGTCAGAGCTTCATCGACGAATAACCCAGTAGCAAAAGTGACTTGTTGATCCGCGGTACACTTGCTCATGCGGAAAGTAGCTTCAGTCTTCTCCGTCCAGCGCACAAATGCTACTGCACCTCCTGTGCCGTCATAGTTTATCGGCTTGCAGTCGAGGAACTGCTTGAAAGTGCAGCCTGGAATTGATTCAACCAATTCACATGTGAGCAATCGAAGAAATAATGAAACATAGACCGTTCATAAATTTCCTCATGCTTAGTACAGTGTCTCAAGGTTACCTTGAGCTGCATTGCCTCCAGACGAATCTCCATTCCCATTACGCCTAGCGTTGCTTGGTCCTCCACTGTCTTGGGTTCGGTTCGCCTCGTACTGGGCGATAGCAGCGGAGATCCTTTCTTCTAGCAAAGAGTTCAGCTCTTCAGCAGTTCTTGGCAGTGGGGGAGGAGGAGGTTGTTCGTCATTGCGAGCATTCACAGCTTTCCTGGGTGCCATGTTCTGACAGAACATAACACAGCAGGGTTAGGCATTTGTTTGATATCGTCACACTAGACTGTAGTATCATATATATTCACAGGTATATATACCACATAAGTGACATCAAACAATTATTACTCTAGCAGAGTACTTAGTAGGCTTGCACTGAGGGAATCTATACGTGACAAGACTTGCTGTGGTTTCTGTGCACTGAATTCCATAATTATGTATGCATCCATAATTACGTAACTCCTTGCACAGTCTGCACAGTTCGTTTCATCCTCGTATTTCTTCCTTCAGATAGGCCATCGCTTTCAGGTAAAGTCACATATACTTGTGACACTCTACTACTAGTATGCTAATTATCACACATAATTGCAAGTAGTTTCTAGTCAACGACAAGTGCTACTCAAGTGCACTCTAAGTCTCGTAGTGTCTTTTCTAGACTCATGTAGACAGTTTCAGGCAGTGGATGTCGCGGGACGTTTTATGCAATGAAAACTCTTTGAAAATTGTTTTCGTGAATGGATCCTAAAGATTGTAGACTAGACTCGAGAAGGAATCCTGGTTCACTACAATCGCAGCTCTGATACCAATCTGTCACACCCCTTTCTACGGCGGAAGCACGAGGTGTGATCATGAAAGGTTCTCATTGCATACGAAGAGTAAACATGCTACATGCTCGTAAAATAACATTCAAATACCATAATTTGAAAACAAACGTTAGCGTTTACATCGCTAAGTCGCATAAAACATTGTCTTAAAAGTTTACAACTTTATTCAAAGTTAAACACAAGCGACATCCACGAGCATAAGCTAGACCACGCGCACATCCATCCTAGTTACCTGAAATACATGTGAGTTTTTGGAAAAACGTCAACATAAAGTTGGTGTGAATTCATGCAGTTTTGTATTTCATGTTTGTATACTTTGTATGAAAACATAGTTTGTGAGTAAATCAAGTTTTCATAAATTCAGTTTCATGTGTACTCCACGTACACATGTATAATTCAATTTCTTCTTGAGTACCCCACGTACTCAAGTATAATTCTCATTCTCTTGAGTACCCCACGTACTTCAAGTATCATTCAATCTTCTTGAGTACCCCACGTACTTCAAGTTATTTATCACTTTTTGTATGGTATGAATTTTATGTAAATACAGTATTTCTGTGCTTATCAGATTGTTAATGGGTTGCAAAGCCATTAACCTGTGACACGTCATAGGAAGTCACCAAACCTAAGGCATTTAATTGGTATATTCTGAGACACAAAAGCACCACTCGATTCTCGCCCCGACCGAGTGTGAGGCTGCCAGGCACCTGTTAGATCTAACCTTTTGTTCTGCGGTCTAGGTATATTGTTGATTAATGGTGCTTCTGTACCCTATTCGTGACACTATTTCTCATAACGCCTCCTACTTGGTTCTCGTTCTCACCAAGCGCGTTTCTTGTTATCATTTCTCATAGCGCCTTATACTTGGTTCTCGTCTCACCAAATGCGCTTCTCATATTCATATATTTCGTCACACTTGGTTCTCGTTCTCACCAAGTGTACTTCTTGTATTTATATCATACCATTTATAAATATTGTACTTTTGTACATGTATTTCACCCCCGAAGTTATAAAAACTGAAAACAGTTAAAGAGAAAAGGGGGAGCATGAACTCACAACTTTGCGTTCCTAGCGTCGTAAACTCCACCGGATTTGCTTACTTAACGTCGTAACCTATACGCGTTTTCTTATCGTTAGTCACTAGACTTGCGTCGCACAAGTACAGTCACTCTCTTTTGTGTATATTTCTTGTGTTAAAAATATTCTATATTTTTAACTACGTATCTTACTTATATTATTTTCTCCAAAAATAAATATAAGTCTTTTGTGTTTTGCACTTTGCACCCGAATTATGTTTCTTGTATGTTGTATGTGTATTTTTATATTTCTACTCCTCATGAGTATTTAGTGTATTTTTAAGTCTTAATACACTAGCACGTATAACACATACTATATACACTTAACACACAAGTTGGTGATCAAATAATATATATTTTTCTCTCAAAAATATATATACATAATATCCATTTTTATTCTTCAAGAAATCACCATTTCTTATCATCAAAAAAAAATTAGGGAAACCTTGTTAATGTTTTGAGGTATATTTTTAGGGGATAAGTTTCTCAAAAACTTACATTTTTCTAAGTGTCAAAATTTATAAAAATTTTGACAGAGTTTCCCCTAAAAATGGAGGTTTCCCACGTTTTTAAAACGTGTGTTTATTTTCTTTTAAATCATCATCAATCATCAATAATCATCAACAACAATTATCAACAATAATCATCAACAACAATCACTAATTCCTCTATTTCATGAACTTGAATATTTACAAAAATGTGTAGTAACTTACTAGCACATTTAGTAAGTCTTGTTATCTTTAAAAATAAGTTTAGTTTCTTAAAAACTTTATTTTTAAAGAGTATGTATTTTTCACATCTTCCAGTCTCATTTTCCAAAAACAATTCTTCTTGTATTTTTCTTGTTACACATGTGAATCTTTACCTTATTAATCACCAAAATAAGGTTTATTTGTTTAAGAACCAATATTTAGCAAAACTTGTATTTTTAACTTGGTTCTTTTGAAAAACCACTTGTAGATCCGTAGATCTACTAGTTTAGAACTCCATTTCATAAGAAAAATCGTTTTTACACAAGTTCATGTTTGTGAGTGAAAGGGTTCGTCATTTAGTTATTTTTACACTAAACATAGTGCTAGTTCATGTTCCATGAACGTGACCTAGCGTGGTTAGATGACGATCCGTTTCCCCTACTAGCATCCAACAATAATAAATAATCATAACAAGACAAGTTCCATAAGTTTTACACTAGCATTCCTTCATTAACCATCAAGTTTATTATTATTATTTTTTTTTTGTAGACTTTTAGTTTTGGTCTCTAGTGTTCATAATTTTTATCCGACAAATCTCTTATTAACCACTTTAGACAAGATCAATAGGGTGTTTAGAGTCACTTACTACTAGCTCGTGGCTAGGGAAGAAACTAGACGAAAAATGGGTGGTTAAAAGCGACGTAGAGAGGTCCTCGCGATTCCGTAAGCACCGAGCCTCCTTATGTGTGACCCTTCTCCTTTGTATGTGAATAATATGGCAAGAATGGAATTTGAAAGTGGTGAGATGGTTGTGTGTGGGTTCGGCCGTGACCAAGCAAGAGGAGAAAGAGATAGTGGAATTTTGTTATGAGATTTGTGAAGTGAATGAAAGTTGCCATCTCTAAGTCCCATATATAATTCAATTCCTAATACCCTATGTGTAATATGTCACCATGATATTAAACATTAAAATAAAATAATCAACTAGGTAAGAGTGGTGTCCCCCATGGGGAAACCAAACGGTGGTGGGGGTTTACAAATGGGATTGGATTTGAACTAAGTAGTTAAGCTAGTTGGTAAATTAGGGGATTAAATTAGAGTGTAATATGTGTAGTAATTTATAACGGGTGTTAGAGTATTCGGGTACCCTAACTAGCTTAGAAAAATAAAAACAATGTCATAGACAATATATATATTTTTTTTTTGCTCCGGGTAAAGTCCGGTTGTTCGGTTAGACACTGGTTCGTTAAAGTGCTAAATTACACCTTTTAGTGTCTAATAAGTACCTTTCTTGTACTCTTTCAATTCCCAACACTTGGGGAAATATTCTGACTGAAAAATTATATTTTCTGCATAATATTCGCGTGCCAAAAGCTGAATTATACAAAATTCTGCACTTAAAGTGCGTTTCGGGTGCTTTTTAGTGCTTATTTTTGCTTTCGCAATGTCTATAAATTAAACCCTTATATGTACTCTTGGGTTTTAATGTACTTTTGTCGTCGGACCTACACCTAGGCCTCAATTCTAATGTCTGACTGCTTTCTGCAGTTCAGTTGACACAGTGTGTCTTACCGGTGAGTTTACTATTATTCTGACGCAACGCTCTCGTTTATGCATAAAGCAATATTTTGTAGTATTCAACATGCATGAATTCACTTGTTTAATCATATGTTCAGACATTGCTGACAATTAAACTCATAATTGCAGTCATTAAGCAATAATTATAGTGTGCGGGAATTACCGGTTTGTGCCAGTTGTCACACACGTTATGAAGTTCAAACGAACTTCGCATTGACCATAAACTGGTCAATGCAGAAAGTCATGTTTGACTTTCATGCTAAAACGCATAAAAGAATGAAAGAGGACTTACAAAGGGTCCAAGAAGGAAGAATGATCAAGTATGCTCAGGTAGGTGGCCTCCACTATGGTGGTTGCCTCCACTTAGAGCAGATTTTATCAAGGTGTGAAGGAAATGAGCAAGACATGGAGGGCTATTTATAGGAAATGTAGAACCGTTAGGATCGTTTCTTGATTTCCGAGCTTTTAATCTCAGCCCTACAACACACACCCACTGAATTACAAACCTATGGGTGCCCCTAGGATTGTTAAAGATCAGGTGCAAGTGGTTTTGAAGTGTTAAACAGCTGCAAACAGCTGTTTACAGCAATTCTGCACATCTGGCCCCAGGCTAGCGCACCGTTACATTGAGAGTGTAGCGGTGCGCTAGGCCCTAGTTTGGCAGATTTACAAGTTTGGTCCCTGTCATGTATTCAGCCCATTTTCGACACGTTTAAGGCCCGTTAACCCAATTTCAAAGCTCTAAAATGAAGTTAAAGTATTGGGAACTTAAAACATGTTCAAAGATATCTCGGATATCGGTTCGTTTAGCCGTACGGTTGCGATGTTCGCTTAATTACGACGGAATGCGCATAAGCGCGAAAAACGATCCAAATTGCGCGACGAATGGAATTTTCTCATGCCAAACACTAAAATAAAATATTTTAGTGCTTACATAAATTTTTGGATGTCTGGATGTATTCAGAACGTGAGTTATGCGCGAAAGTGCAAACTTGTGCACTTTTTGACACTTTTAGTCCCTGAATGACCCAAAAGTTTATTTTAGCACACCGAACACATCAAAGCCTATTTCTAAGCTATGTAAGGGATATTTATGGTATGTTTAACTTATGGCCATGTTCCGGAATGTCCGTTACAGTTCAAATCGGCATACTTTCACAGTTTGTCAATTTCAGTCCCTGTAAGCGAATTAACTTGATTTTGCCATACCAAAGCCTTCAAAACTTATTTCTAAGTTATGTAAAGGTTATTTAAGGTATGTTAAGTATATGTTGATGTTCCGGAGTATTTGTCGCATTAAACTGATTACGTTTACGCACCAGCTTGCGTATAACTCTCCAAAAAGCGATATAGAGTTTGAAATCGAACAAGAAATGATATGTGCAAAAGATACACATATTTATACAGATCCCAGGTATGAAATACAATATTTCATTAGTTTGGTATTTGTTTGATGGTCGCAGTGACCCAGGTGTCACAGTCTCCCCTACTTTAGGAAATTTCGTCCCGAAATTTATTTAGAGGAAGCTTGTGAGAGTTAAAAACATGAAGTTGAAAAGATCAAACAACACTGGTTAGAGTCCTGAACTTCTAGTAACTTTAAATAACATCATGCTTGCAATGTGAGAGGGACACCTATATACAAGTATATAAAGTGTTATTGGTGCGTCCACCGTACCTCTATTACATTGTTCACATTTTGTTATGGTTGTCACTATCGGTTCTTACACATAATAAGTCTTACCGCGGTTTTCGTGCACTGAACTTCGTAATTATGTATGCATCCATAATTACGTAATTCCTTGCATAGTCACGTAGTGCATCTTATAATGTGTAGGGGAAAAAAATGAACGAACCTGTGATGATTGTGACTAGACCACCATAGGGTCCTTTAATTAAATCAATAAATGATTTAAATAGACTACCAAGGAGTCTGTTCAGCTATATCACCACATGTCATTCTTAACCAGATTCTGATTCAATCTTTTTTTTTACTAGACCACTAAAAGGGTCTCTTAATGAATCATGGAGTGGTACTATATAATCCAAGGGTCTTAACCATCATGTGGAAGCCCAATAAGGATTTAAGGTAGTACCTTTTTGAATATCCTTCTATGAATTCCTCATATGAAGATATGAAAGATTCTACGAGGATTTGGATAATGAATATCTAGAGTATACAAAAACACAAAATGCATAAAAGAAAACACAAGATGCATAAACACATAGTCACATAACCACAAAATTGTTTACTTAGATCATTAATTTGTTAATATGTTTTGTTAACTGCGTACATGCATTTAAAGCACACTAAGAATCCATTCCGTGGATTTCATTTGGTACTTTAAACATTAGCAAGAATCTAACTATGAAGATAGAAAGATTCTTTAAGAGAAAATTCGATTTCGATTAAAAGAAACCAAAATGTTCGAATTAAGGTACACAAGGAATCCAATTAAGGACTCTGATTTGAATGATAATTATCCATAAGGGTCAAATTATGGAGATAAAAAGATCCCATATGGATTTTTAGAAGTTGAAGGTGTTTTGAAACCTTGCACTGGATGTGCTTATGTCAAAACATGAAGTAAAGATGCTTATGAAGTTGAGTTGCTGGATATGTCAAGGCGACATATGAAGCGGAATTTGAAGGTTAAGTCAGTGTATGAGGAGAATATTTTTGAAAACTATGCATAGGGTTTCCTTTAAAAATGTGTTTAATGTTTTTTTGAAACCTTATATATAATACTTTTGAAATCATAAGGTAGGTGTATTAGGTAAAAATGTTTTAAATTCATGCAAGATGAATTTCGAATTTAGGTATAAGGTTTTTGAAAATATGAATAATGCTTTTGAAACCAAGCACTTGATATAAGTAATTATACTGTATTATTAACATTTTGAAATCATGAGGGTTGCTTTTGAAAACATAGACAATGCATTTGAAATCATGGAGGTTGTTTTTGAAAACATAGACAATGCATTTGAAATCATGGAGGTTGTTTTTGAAGACATAGACAAAATTGTTTTCAGATTATATGAAATGTTTTGAAATCATGAAGGTTGTTTTTGAAATACTCATACGATGTATATTGAACATGAAAACATAATGGGTATGAGATTTGAAAATACCCTTAGTTATCTAACCAAGGATTTAAAGGCACAGATGTGCAAAGGCACGATTACTCATAATGTCACTTCATTTCTTGTACTTCGTCTCCTAGAATGAAACGAGTACTTAAAATGTTTCGAGGAAATCATGAACGATCACTTGAAAGGGAGAATCACAAGAGTAGTTTGTAAGGGACATAGTTCCTTAATGTAGGTAATATAGGGAAATGCCATACACATATGTAACTACACTTGTATATTAGAATTTGAACAACAATTTATTTATAAACAAAATTGATTGTTCCACATAACAAGAAAACAGAGGAAACAAAAGCATAAGATTAGAACAGCAACATCTTATACTCAGCCATATGCTTATCCATGCGTCAGACTTGCATTGACAATCCCTGATTACTTGTTCCTGAAATAGCTCGTCTCACCGTAGTTGACCCAAGTACCAGATGGTAAACGAGCTGGAGCAGGGTTGACTTCGGGTTGGTTTGGACCACCTTGGATTGGGTTGAAAAGACAAGCATTTTCCAGATGACTGAGACGTCCACATGATGCACACAGACGAGATTGTAGGTAAGTTTGGTGAGGTGCATTACACTTGTTGCACATCAGTGCAGTACAGTCATAAGGTTTCTTGGCAGGAGGTTGAGCAGCAGCAAAGTTTGTAGAAGCTTTGTTTTGGATAGCCAAGCGGCATACATTAACCAAATGTCCCCATCGTCCACAATAGGTACATTTGAAGCAGGGTAAGAGGTTTGAATGATGATGGTTGCATTGATTGCATAAGGGAGCAGTTCCCTTGTACCGCTTCTTGGCTGGTGGCGCTACCATCTGGCTAGGTCCTGCTTGATTAGGTGTAACTGCTGCGGGTTTCCTTGAAGCCTTACGCTTCCTTGATTTTGGTGCAGGCTTGACTTCTGCTTCCTTCGGTGACTCTTGAGTGGCTTCTTCCTTGAGATGATACATGGCAGTAGCTAATTCAACAGTCTTTAGGACTACTTCGCCTATTCGCTGGGCAAATTTGGCTGTTTGCTCGGACATTTGACCGTTGCTGAGCGGAAGAGACATTCTAGAAGAAAATGAAAGACATAGGAAGAAACAGGTGAAATGTTATCGAAAAATCAAAACAAATGGCAACGCATAAAATTGCGATCATTCGTTTGTTACCAAAGGCAAACAAATGAGACGGTGACTAATCAAAGTAAATGGGTAAAAAATAATGTATCGCGAAGACATGCTCGCCTATAAGTGAACACTCATCCCAAGAATTCCCAGGTAAGCACAACTGGTCTCGCGTCTACGAAGTGCTTGCCTAGACAGAAAACCCAGAATACAGGCATTCACCCTTCCAGTTTACACGTGTTCACATTATTTAAAACCCAAAACCTTGACGAGGTTTTGAAAACTCAAAGGGGTTCAAAACCATATAATAGAGAGTTCAAAACCTTACAATAGAAGGTTCAAAACCTAGTAATCAATCATCCTAGAACAGATGATTAGTTTTCAAAGCGGTTTTGGAATTTATGTTCTTGTTGTGGTTGTCGCCTAAGGATAGGTGACAGTATTGTTTTATGACTAAACGCAAGTAAACTCGCGTTAGGGTCCTAGAAAGGTTATAGACTAGGTCAAAGTATTACTAATAACCTAATTCCCTATAACCATGAGCTCTGATACCAACTTTTCTGTCACACCCCGACCACGTAAAACAACAAAACGTGGCGGAATCGTCGGGGAGTGTTGTAACAGAATCATTGTTTCATAACACATGGAAAAATTGAAATATTGTTTTATTAATTAAATGAGTTACAACGTCTTAACAAACAAAGAAGTATAACAAAATTAACTAGTCTTCCATCTTTTATTGTCACTAAGGCCCAAGTCCGCTTAAGTGTATCTTGATCAATCCTATGCATCATTTCCTGAAACACATGTGAAAATAGGTACGTCAGCATAAAAATGCCGGCGAGTACATAGATTTTGTGAAAAATAGGATTCATGACTTAATGTTTAGAAAAGAGGTTGTTTAACAAAAGTCAGTCATGATCCTTGTAAAATGTTTTGTTTTATATATCATTGAGAACGATGATATGTAATTGATATGTAAAAGAATACTGTAAGATCAAATGAATAACCAAGTAAAATAAGTTTGTATAAGATAAGTTGTTTGAAAAACAATGTCTTGTGAAAAATATATTATTTGTATAAAAATGTTATATGTTTATACTGAAATGATTTAAATAACGCTACGATATGTAATATCATACAAGCACTTATATATAGGAAGTACCAGCGGCGTATCCACCATGCTTGTATCATATTACACACGCCTCGTTACTTAAACCACTTACCCAACACAACCATCGATGTAAAAATGTTTATGTATAGTCAAATGTTAAATGTTCATGTAGAAACCATCAATATGAAATGTTTAAACCAATCGTCAAACGTTTATGAGAAAACCAAGTCTATTAACAATATAAACCATGTAATGTATAAACAAAATTTATGTATGGTACGTAAAATGAAACTACTTAAACCACAAGCAAAAATGTACAAAACAAAGTATTTGAATAAATCAAAAGTTATGCTTTGTAGAATAATGCATGCTTTACTGAATACAAACATTTATGCGGTATTGTGAAAATGCATACATCCAAGCATTGAGACTGTGCTGATAAACCCTTAAACAAATTAAAGATTTATCTGAGTTAATGTATTCGAATTCGGTCATTCCTTTCATCCAAACATACCTAGGATGTCAGGAACGGGAGTTGTCAATTCCTATGGTACCATTACCTACTAACGAGCGGCGTAGCTAATGTTAATGAATGTATATGGTTCCATTTAAACAAACCAAATGTCATATCAAAATGTAAGCATGTGATGAAAATAATGTACCTAGTATGCTAGGTAAACATACAAGGTAGAGATGTAAAACAATGTGTCCATATGTTACTGGAACATATGCAACAGAGATGCAATGTAAAGCAAATGTACTAAGTATGATGAACATACATAGCATGAAAAGGTAATGTAAAATAAGGTACTAAGTACACACACAATGGGCATACATAGCATAAAATATAATGTAAAATAATGTACTAAGTACACACACAATGGGCATACATAGCATAAAATGTAATGTAAAATAATGTACTAGGTACGCACACAATGGGCATACATAGCATAAAAAGGTAATGTAAAGCAATGCACTACGTATGCACACAATGGGCACACATAGCGTGAAATGTAATGAAAACAATGTACTAAGTACGCACACAATGGGCACACATAGCATGAAACACAATGAAATCATGTACTATAAATGTACTAATGAACATAGCAAGTATATGATGTGAAAGCAGGAAGGCATGAAAGTAACAAGTAGGCACATGTGTTTCACCCCAAAACAGTTTGAAAACAGTAAAAGAGGGGTCTATGTACTCACTTGAGATTGCTCAATAGACCTTAGATATCCACCAAGCAAAGCTAGAAGATCACGGAATCAAACGACACCTAATATAGGTAACTACATTAATAACCGGACCTATTCGGAGGATCGGGTAGCATGAGGGTTTGTAAACCAAATGAGTGTAGGAACTCATGTAATATGGTTTAACAAAGCCTACATACTAAAACGAAACTTATCCTATGTGCTTTTGACCCGTTACGACCCGTTTAGGTAGCTTATGCTACTTTAACGCGTCGTTCGCGTAAAACGCGTTCGGACCGCCTAACTAGCCCTATGATAAGTAAGATATGCCTTAACATGGTTGATATTGTTATTAAATCAGTTTAGATTACAAAAGTTATGTTACATAGGCTTAAAATGTATTTTGGCGCAAAAAGGGCATTTTGGTAATTTACCTAAGGCATAAGAACTACTTATCATACAACAACTTAAACAACGTGACCATAAGGTATAACCTCGGAAGCTTATTCCCTAAACTACTATGGTCACCTAAAGTGTTTGGTCGGATCCTAATGATCGACCAAATGGGTCGGGTTCGAAAGCATAAGCGATTGATAAAATCGCTTACCCTTACGACCCTAAACAAGCACAAATCTAAAAGTGACGAGCTAAACATGCTAGGACATGTTTATTTAAGTTAGAGAACATGTTTGGTATCAAAACAAACGGTTTTGATAGCCTAGAGTAGTTTGGTTACAAAATACGTGAGAACACGCATTTTGCCCGAAACTACGACTCGTCACTGAGCCTAGGTAACGTGGTAATCAGTAGGTATAGTCACTAGGGACTATAACCATCGTGATTACGCTCACGTTATGAAGTTCAAACGAACTTCGCATTGACCATAAACTGGTCAATGCAGAAAGTCATGTTTGACTTTCATGCTAAAACGCATAAAAGAATGAAAGAGGACTTACAAAGGGTCCAAGAAGGAAGAATGATCAAGTATGCTCAGGTAGGTGGCCTCCACTATGGTGGTTGCCTCCACTTAGAGCAGATTTTATCAAGGTGTGAAGGAAATGAGCAAGACATGGAGGGCTATTTATAGGAAATGTAGAACCGTTAGGATCGTTTCTTGATTTCCGAGCTTTTAATCTCAGCCCTACAACACACACCCACTGAATTACAAACCTATGGGTGCCCCTAGGATTGTTAAAGATCAGGTGCAAGTGGTTTTGAAGTGTTAAACAGCTGCAAACAGCTGTTTACAGCAATTCTGCACATCTGGCCCCAGGCTAGCGCACCGTTACATTGAGAGTGTAGCGGTGCGCTAGGCCCTAGTTTGGCAGATTTACAAGTTTGGTCCCTGTCATGTATTCAGCCCATTTTCGACACGTTTAAGGCCCGTTAACCCAATTTCAAAGCTCTAAAATGAAGTTAAAGTATTGGGAACTTAAAACATGTTCAAAGATATCTCGGATATCGGTTCGTTTAGCCGTACGGTTGCGATGTTCGCTTAATTACGACGGAATGCGCATAAGCGCGAAAAACGATCCAAATTGCGCGACGAATGGAATTTTCTCATGCCAAACACTAAAATAAAATATTTTAGTGCTTACATAAATTTTTGGATGTCTGGATGTATTCAGAACGTGAGTTATGCGCGAAAGTGCAAACTTGTGCACTTTTTGACACTTTTAGTCCCTGAATGACCCAAAAGTTTATTTTAGCACACCGAACACATCAAAGCCTATTTCTAAGCTATGTAAGGGATATTTATGGTATGTTTAACTTATGGCCATGTTCCGGAATGTCCGTTACAGTTCAAATCGGCATACTTTCACAGTTTGTCAATTTCAGTCCCTGTAAGCGAATTAACTTGATTTTGCCATACCAAAGCCTTCAAAACTTATTTCTAAGTTATGTAAAGGTTATTTAAGGTATGTTAAGTATATGTTGATGTTCCGGAGTATTTGTCGCATTAAACTGATTACGTTTACGCACCAGCTTGCGTATAACTCTCCAGAAAGCGATATAGAGTTTGAAATCGAACAAGAAATGATATGTGCAAAAGATACACATATTTATACAGATCCCAGGTATGAAATACAATATTTCATTAGTTTGGTATTTGTTTGATGGTCGCAGTGACCCAGGTGTCACAGTCTCCCCTACTTTAGGAAATTTCGTCCCGAAATTTATTTAGAGGAAGCTTGTGAGAGTTAAAAACATGAAGTTGAAAAGATCAAACAACACTGGTTAGAGTCCTGAACTTCTAGTAACTTTAAATAACATCATGCTTGCAATGTGAGAGGGACACCTATATACAAGTATATAAAGTGTTATTGGTGCATCCACCGTACCTCTATTACATTGTTCACATTTTGTTATGGTTGTCACTATCGGTTCTTACACATAATAAGTCTTACCGCGGTTTTCGTGCACTGAACTTCGTAATTATGTATGCATCCATAATTACGTAATTCCTTGCATAGTCACGTAGCGCATCTTATAATGTGTAGGGGAAAAAAATGAACGAACCTGTGATGATTGTGACTAGACCACCATAGGGTCCTTTAATTAAATCAATAAATGATTTAAATAGACTACCAAGGAGTCTGTTCAGCTATATCACCACATGTCATTCTTAACCAGATTCTGATTCAATCTTTTTTTTTTACTAGACCACTAAAAGGGTCTCTTAATGAATCATGGAGTGGTACTATATAATCCAAGGGTCTTAACCATCATGTGGAAGCCCAATAAGGATTTAAGGTAGTACCTTTTTGAATATCCTTCTATGAATTCCTCATATGAAGATATGAAAGATTCTACGAGGATTTGGATAATGAATATCTAGAGTATACAAAAACACAAAATGCATAAAAGAAAACACAAGATGCATAAACACATAGTCACATAACCACAAAATTGTTTACTTAGATCATTAATTTGTTAATATGTTTTGTTAACTGCGTACATGCATTTAAAGCACACGAAGAATCCATTCCGTGGATTTCATTTGGTACTTTAAACATTAGCAAGAATCTAACTATGAAGATAGAAAGATTCTTTAAGAGAAAATTCGATTTCGATTAAAAGAAACCAAAATGTTCGAATTAAGGTACACAAGGAATCCAATTAAGGACTCTGATTTGAATGATAATTATCCATAAGGGTCAAATTATGGAGATAAAAAGATCCCATATGGATTTTTAGAAGTTGAAGGTGTTTTGAAACCTTGCACTGGATGTGCTTATGTCAAAACATGAAGTAAAGATGCTTATGAAGTTGAGGTGCTGGATATGTCAAGGCGACATATGAAGCGGAATTTGAAGGTTAAGTCAGTGTATGAGGAGAATATTTTTGAAAACTATGCATGGGGTTTCCTTTAAAAATGTGTTTAATGTTTTTTTTGAAACCTTATATATAATACTTTTGAAATCATAAAGTAGGTGTATTAGGTAAAAATGTTTTAAATTCATGCGAGATGAATTTCGAATTTAGGTATAAGGTTTTTGAAAATATGAATAATGCTTTTGAAACCAAGCACTTGATATAAGTAATTATACTGTATTATTAACATTTTGAAATCATGAGGGTTGCTTTTGAAAACATAGACAATGCATTTGAAATCATGGAGGTTGTTTTTGAAAACATAGACAATGCATTTGAAATCATGGAGGTTGTTTTTGAAGACATAGACAAAATTGTTTTCAGATTATATGAAATGTTTTGAAATCATGAAGGTTGTTTTTGAAATACTCATACGATGTATGTTGAACATGAAAACATAATGGGTATGAGATTTGAAAATACCCTTAGTTATCTAACCAAGGATTTAAAGGCACAGATGTGCAAAGGCACGATTACTCATAATGTCACTTCAT
Source organism: Helianthus tuberosus (assembly GCA_030545235.1). NCBI lineage: Eukaryota > Viridiplantae > Streptophyta > Magnoliopsida > Asterales > Asteraceae > Helianthus > Helianthus tuberosus. The sequence goes on along the minus strand of CM060429.1, from coordinate 11,527,692 downwards.
TTCTTGTACTTCGTCTCCTAGAATGAAACGAGTACTTAAAATGTTTCGAGGAAATCATGAACGATCACTTGAAAGGGAGAATCACAAGAGTAGTTTGTAAGGGACATAGTTCCTTAATGTAGGTAATATAGGGAAATGCCATACACATATGTAACTACACTTGTATATTAGAATTTGAACAACAATTTATTTATAAACAAAATTGATTGTTCCACATAACAAGAAAACAGAGGAAACAAAAGCATAAGATTAGAACAGCAACATCTTATACTCAGCCATATGCTTATCCATGCGTCAGACTTGCATTGACAATCCCTGATTACTTGTTCCTGAAATAGCTCGTCTCACCGTAGTTGACCCAAGTACCAGATGGTAAACGAGCTGGAGCAGGGTTGACTTCGGGTTGGTTTGGACCACCTTGGATTGGGTTGAAAAGACAAGCATTTTCCAGATGACTGAGACGTCCACATGATGCACACAGACGAGATTGTAGGTAAGTTTGGTGAGGTGCATTACACTTGTTGCACATCAGTGCAGTACAGTCATAAGGTTTCTTGGCAGGAGGTTGAGCAGCAGCAAAGTTTGTAGAAGCTTTGTTTTGGATAGCAAAGCGGCATACATTAACCAAATGTCCCCATCGTCCATAATAGGTACATTTGAAGCAGGGTAAGAGGTTTGAATGATGATGGTTGCATTGATTGCATAAGGGAGCAGTTCCCTTATACCGCTTCTTGGCTGGTGGCGCTACCATCTGGCTAGGTCCTGCTTGATTAGGTGTAACTGCTGCGGGTTTCCTTGAAGCCTTACGCTTCCTTGATTTTGGTGCAGGCTTGACTTCTGCTTCCTTCGGTGACTCTTGAGTGGCTTCTTCCTGGAGATGATACATGGCAGTAGCTAATTCAACAGTCTTTAGGACTACTTCGCCTATTCGCTGGGCAAATTTGGCTGTTTGCTCGGACATTTGACCGTTGCTGAGCGGAAGAGACATTCTAGAAGAAAATGAAAGACATAGGAAGAAACAGGTGAAATGTTATCGAAAAATCAAAACAAATGGCAACGCATAAAATTGCGATCATTCGTTTGTTACCAAAGGCAAACAAATGAGACGGTGACTAATCAAAGTAAATGGGTCAAAAATAATGTATCGCGAAGACATGCTCGCCTATAAGTGAACACTCATCCCAAGAATTCCCAGGTAAGCACAACTGGTCTCGCGTCTACGAAGTGCTTGCCTAGACAGAAAACCCAGAATACAGGCATTCACCCTTCCAGTTTACACGTGTTCACATTATTTAAAACCCAAAACCTTGACGAGGTTTTGAAAACTCAAAGGGGTTCAAAACCATATAATAGAGAGTTCAAAACCTTACAATAGAAGGTTCAAAACCTAGTAATCAATCATCCTAGAACAGATGATTAGTTTTCAAAGCGGTTTTGGAATTTATGTTCTTGTTGTGGTTGTCGCCTAAGGATAGGTGACAGTATTGTTTTATGACTAAACGCAAGTAAACTCGCGTTAGGGTCCTAGAAAGGTTATAGACTAGGTCAAAGTATTACTAATAACCTAATTCCCTATAACCATGAGCTCTGATACCAACTTTTCTGTCACACCCCGACCACGTAAAACAACAAAACGTGGCGGAATCGTCGGGGAGTGTTGTAACAGAATCATTGTTTCATAACACATGGAAAAATTGAAATATTGTTTTATTAATTAAATGAGTTACAACGTCTTAACAAACAAAGAAGTATAACAAAATTAACTAGTCTTCCATCTTTTATTGTCACTAAGGCCCAAGTCCGCCTAAGTGTATCTTGATCAATCCTATGCATCATTTCCTGAAACACATGTGAAAATAGGTACGTCAGCATAAAAATGCCGGCGAGTACATAGATTTTGTGAAAAATAGGATTCATGACTTAATGTTTAGAAAAGAGGTTGTTTAACAAAAGTCAGTCATGATCCTTGTAAAATGTTTTGTTTTATATATCATTGAGAACGATGATATGTAATTGATATGTAAAAGAATACTGTAAGATCAAATGAATAACCAAGTAAAATAAGTTTGTATAAGATAAGTTGTTTGAAAAACAATGTCTTGTGAAAAATATATTATTTGTATAAAAATGTTATATGTTTATACTGAAATGATTTAAATAACGCTACGATATGTAATATCATACAAGCACTTATATATAGGAAGTACCAGCGGCGTATCCACCATGCTTGTATCATATTACACACGCCTCGTTACTTAAACCACTTACCCAACACAACCATCGATGTAAAAATGTTTATGTATAGTCAAATGTTAAATGTTCATGTAGAAACCATCAATATGAAATGTTTAAACCAATCGTCAAACGTTTATGAGAAAACCAAGTCTATTAACAATATAAACCATGTAATATATAAACAAAATTTATGTATGGTACGTAAAATGAAACTACTTAAACCACAAGCAAAAATGTACAAAACAAAGTATTTGAATAAATCAAAAGTTATGCTTTGTAGAATAATGCATGCTTTACTGAATACAAACATTTATGCGGTATTGTGAAAATGCATACATCCAAGCCTTGAGACTGTGGTGATAAACCCTTAAACAAATTAAAGATTTATCTGAGTTAATGTATTCGAATTCGGTCATTCCTTTCATCCAAACATACCTATGATGTCAGGAACGGGAGTTGTCAATTCCTATGGTACCATTACCTACTAACGAGCGGCGTAGCTAATGTTAATGAATGTATATGGTTCCATTTAAACAAACCAAATGTCATATCAAAATGTAAGCATGTGATGAAAATAATGTACCTAGTATGCTAGGTAAACATACAAGGTAGAGATGTAAAACAATGTGTCCATATGTTACTGGAACATATGCAACAGAGATGCAATGTAAAGCAAATGTACTAAGTATGATGAACATACATAGCATGAAAAGGTAATGTAAAATAAGGTACTAAGTACACACACAATGGGCATACATAGCATAAAATATAATGTAAAATAATGTACTAAGTACACACACAATGGGCATACATAGCATAAAATGTAATGTAAAATAATGTACTAAGTACACACACAATGGGCATACATAGCATAAAATGTAATGTAAAATAATGTACTAGGTACGCACACAATGGACATACATAGCATAAAAAGGTAATGTAAAGCAATGCACTAGGTATGCACACAATGGGCACACATAGCGTGAAATGTAATGAAAACAATGTACTAAGTACGCACACAATGGGCACACATAGCATGAAACACAATGAAATCATGTACTATAAATGTACTAATGAACATAGCAAGTATATGATGTGAAAGCAGGAAGGCATGAAAGTAACAAGTAGGCACATGTGTTTCACCCCAAAACAGTTTGAAAACAGTAAAATAGGGGTCTATGTACTCACTTGAGATTGCTCAATAGACCTTAGATATCCACCAAGCATAGCTAGAAGATCACGGAATCAAACGACACCTAATATAGGTAACTACATTAATAACCGGTCCTATTCGGAGGATCGGGTAGCATGAGGGTTTGTAAACCAAATGAGTGTAGGAACTCATGTAATATGGTTTAACAAAGCCTACATACTAAAACGAAACTTATCCTATGTGCTTTTGACCCGTTACGACCCGTTTAGGTAGCTTATGCTACTTTAACGCGTCGTTCGCGTAAAACGCGTTCGGACCGCCTAACTAGCCCTATGATAAGTAAGATATGCCTTAACATGGTTGATATTGTTATTAAATCAGTTTAGATTACAAAAGTTATGTTACATAGGCTTAAAATGAATTTTGGCGCAAAAAGGGCATTTTGGTAATTTACCTAAGGCATAAGAACTACTTATCATACAACAACTTAAACAACGTGACCATAAGGTATAACCTCGGAAGCTTATTCCCTAAACTACTATGGTCACCTAAAGTGTTTGGTCGGATCCTAATGATCGACCAAATGGGTCGGGTTCGAAAGCATAAGCGATTGATAAAATCGCTTACCCTTACGACCCTAAACAAGCACAAATCTAAAAGTGACGAGCTAAACATGCTAGGACATGTTTAGTTAAGTTAGAAAACATGTTTGGTATCAAAACAAACGGTTTTGATACCCTAGAGTAGTTTGGTTACAAAATACGTGAGAACACGCATTTTGCCCGAAACTACGACTCGTCACTGAGCCTAGGTAACGTGGTAATCAGTAGGTATAGTCACTAGGGACTATAACCATCGTGATTACGCTCACGTTATGAAGTTCAAACGAACTTCGCATTGACCATAAACTGGTCAATGCAGAAAGTCAAACATAGTTTGACTTTCATGCTAAAACGCATAAAAGAATGAAAGAGGACTTACAAAGGGTCCAAGAAGGAAGAATGATCAAGTATGCTCAGGTAGGTGGCCTCCACTATGGTGGTTGCCTCCACTTAGAGCAGATTTTATCAAGGTGTGAAGAAAATGAGCAAGACATGGAGGGCTATTTATAGGAAATGTAGAACCGTTAGGATCGTTTCTTGATTTCCGAGCTTTTAATCTCAGCCCTACAACACACACCCACTGAATTACAAACCTATGGGTGCCCCTAGGATTGTTAAAAATCAGTTGCAAGTGGTTTTGAAGTGTTAAACAGCTGCAAACAGCTGTTTACAGCAATTCTGCACATCTGGCCCCAGGCTAGCGCACCGTTACATTGAGAGTGTAGCGGTGCGCTAGGCCCTAGTTTGGCAGATTTACAAGTTTGGTCCCTGTCATGTATTCAGCCCATTTTTGACACGTTTAAGGCCCGTTAACCCCATTTCAAAGATCTAAAATGAAGTTAAAGTATTGGGAAGTTAAAACATGTTCAAAAATATCTCGGATATCGGTTCGTTTAGCCGTACGGTTGCGATGTTCGCTTAATTACGACGGAATGCGCATAAGCGCGAAAAACGATCCAAATTGCGCGACGAATGGAATTTTCTCATGCCAAACACTAAAATAAAATATTTTAGTGCTTACATAAATTTTTGGATGTCTGGATGTATTCAGAACGTGAGTTATGCGCAAAAGTGCAAACTTGTGCACTTTTTGACACTTTTAGTCCCTGAATGACCCAAAAGTTTATTTTAGCACACCGAACACATCAAAGCCTATTTCTAAGCTATGCAAGGGATATTTATGGTATGTTTAACTTATGGCCATGTTCCGGAATGTCCGTTACAGTTCAAATCGGCATACTTTCACAGTTTGTCAATTTTAGTCCCTGTAAGCGAATTAACTTGATTTTGCCATACCAAAGCCTTCAAAACTTATTTCTAAGTTATGTAAAGGTTATTTAAGGTATGTTAAGTATATGTTGATGTTCCGGAGTATTTGTCGCATTAAACTGATTACGTTTACGCACCAGCTTGCGTATAACTCTCTAGAAAGCGATATAGAGTTTGAAATCGAACAAGAAATGATATGTGCAAAAGATACACATATTTATACAGATCCCAGGTATGAAATACAATATTTCATTAGTTTGGTATTTGTTTGATGGTCGCAGAGACCCAGGTGTCAGAACTAAGAAAGTTGATATCAAGAATGAAAAAGTTTTTGTGAAAAACGAAAAAGATTTTCCGAAACTGAAGGAATCATAGTGTGTCAATATACCCAAGATCAAGCAAACTTGGGTGAACTGTTCAAGTAATTCAGTCTGTGGTTGTGTAGGTGTTTTGGAGGACAATCAAAGTTCAACATACTCAACAGAACAGTTGGCACTCAAGAAGAAATCCTGTGTTTACGATTAAGTAGGATAATTGTTGATTTAAATTGTCAAAGTTTTTGAAAAAAATGTTGAAGGAATACGTCGAAACCCTCATGGCTGAACAAACAAAAATGGTTTCAAAATGTTAAAATCAATGGTTTGTTAATCATGGGTGTGTGTGTGTGTGCTAAACAGAGAATGTGAAGCAGAAACAGATGGCGAGATGAAGCTGTCTGCATCGGATTGTCAAAATTTTCTTTAAAATGTTTTGGATTTTAGGGGGAGTAAAAATTTTAGAAATACAAAAACATTTTAAAATTTGAAAAAGGACAATAACATGAAAAAATCAAAAGAGTTTTGTGTAAAAAGAGGAAATGATAGTTCATTAGTAGACAATCACATCATGCTAAAGAAATGGAAAGTTAAAAAGTGATAAACGGTTTCACTTATGATATGCCAGTAGGTTTTTACACATTTAGTAAATTGATTTCGAGATATAAACCTAAATCAATAACTTTCTTATCTCATGGGGAACATCTCTCATATATATGGACTTAGTACTCCGAAATTTCGTTTGAGGATTGCCTGATTCTGAGATACTAGGTTTTTATACTTATTGATATCTGGGGCATTATACCTGGTCTTCTGATTTTTCGTCAATAATGACCTAGACCTCGTATAATGCTTTTGCGCTTAAAACATTCCCTCTGCATAAAAATTGAAAAAATATCGAAAGATATATATCAAGTGCAATTGTAAAGAAGATTCCTAAGTGGAACACACCTTAAGTCGAAACTTCATATCTTTAACTGAACGGAAGTTCTAACCTGAGCTCTCAAGGCTTCGCACTAACCCAGAGACATATATCATTTAGGTATATTCACCTGTAAGACTGAATCTAGGGAATCTTGATACGGGAGTATATTCTGAGGTGGGACACGTGATTAAGATAAGTTTCTTAAAACACTAATCTCGTATCTTGAATCAATTGAAGTTTGTGTGAAAATTTAAATGGATAGGTATACTGACAATCTAAGTGAATCGTTTGGAACTTAAAGTTTATATAGATCAACGATGCTTGTGAAGTGTCATAAACTGATATGATCCTCTGATGCAAACTCAACAAAAATATGTTTGTAAATAGTTCATTATTGCATTTAATTACAGTCAAATCACAAAAAGAATTTAGGTGTGTTTTAGCGTAAACTTTGTAAAATACAAAAAGATTTTGATTCACTTTATGTTTCGACGACCTGTGTTGGAAAGTTGAGTTTCAAAATCTAAGGATGTTGAACATGTCTCGGAAAAATAACAAGTTCATTAAGTTGAAACTTGAGTTTTTTTAATAAAAGATCAAAAACAGTTTGTAGTTATCACCAAGGTTATAAATTTGGACTTGGTAGATAATCAGATAAATCAAGGTCATTAAATTGTATTTGATCATCTGTGAGAATTTGTGAAGATTGGATGCTTTAACGTCAAATATAAAGTTATTTGATAGGGGGAGTTGAGTCAGGTTTTAATCCTGAATTCACAAGTAATTCTAATAGTTTTAACTGTCAAAATATCCGTATTTAGAGCCAAGCTATCAATCCTGGGAAGATCTCAAATACTTTTAATTGTCAAATAAAGTCTAGAGAGAACCAGGTTATTTATTATGAAAATGGCAAAATATTCTTACAAGTGCTTTGAATTGTCAAATGATTAGATAATCAAAAAGACAGGTAAAGATCCAGAAGCTCAAACCAAGGGGGAGCTTGAAGATAGAGAGTTTAATGAAAAGGGGAAGTAATGAATCAAGATGAAAAGGGGAGTCTGTGGTTCTGAAGTGTTAATGACTTTTGAAGACTCAGAGTTGATAAAGATTGACTGTTGCATTATCCAAGGGGGAGTCTGTGAATGCATATGTCTATTGCTTCCGTCAATCATGTGCTTCAATGTCAAGTACATTGAAACGTAGCTAATCAAATAGGACAAGACAGGGTTTAAACTGAAGAACACACATGAGTTAAAGCTGGTTTACACGAGAGCTCACATAATCAGGGTTTGGATTCGGTTCGCATGAATGCGCCATGTTGATTCGTGCGGATGCGCAAAGTCTATTCGCATATGCATGTTCATCCGTAGTTATAGTTGGTGCGACCTTGGAAACACTATATATAGATGTGTGGTGTCTTGTTCATGATGCATGCTTGTGGACTTGAGAGTTGTTACTCTGTCCAAGTGATTTCAGGTTTTGTTTTGTTAATCAATCAATAGAAATCATATTATAATTACTTGTTCTTGTTCAATCAACTCTGGTACTTGGATTCCACACAAGATAGGAGATCTACGCAATCAACGGAGCATTAGAATCGGTCCAAACACGTTCTCACATTTAATCATAGAAATTAATACAAAAAATCTTATTAATTACAAAAATCATTCTTCTAATTCACTGTTGATGAAATTAATACTCGGGTTTGGGTTTGGTGGCGGATTCATTATCGACATGTACCATTCTATGCGGGGCATGTACATATATTGCCATTGTTCTGCAGCGGGTCTTCAGTGCGTCAACCATAGCCCGTTTATTATCGGCATTGGATAGTGGCCTTCCAGCTTAACATGTATGTAGTGGTTATCGTTAACATGTGTAAGCGTTATCAATCGTGGTTGTCGATCGTCAGATGATTCAATATTGAGAAGAAAGTGGAACTCCCATCGATGCTTAACAGGTGCACCACGATACCGTAACTTTGTGCAATAAGAAGCCCTACGTGGGAGTCGTCCATCCAGTGACTCGGGGGACAACTTTCCACTGAGTCCCAAATTAGGCCCTCACGATGCGTGTTAGAATATCCTTCCTCCCATGCTTCAAATATTGGCAACTAGGTCGATTCGTTCTGATCCATCTCTTGCACAAGGTCTCTTCGAATGTGCCCCAATAAACGTTCTCCCATACCTAATCCCACAGCCACAGACTGAAACCCACAATGACCGTCCGGCCTCACATCTTGTATGCACGAGATGTGCGGGTGAACACTAACGGAAGGGCAGACTTAAACTGTTTGATGATTGACACGTTCTCGTACCCAGCTATTAACAAAAAACTGTTATCATCAAGTATCTCTTTCTTTTTAGAACTCGTTGAACGGCTTCGGTTCGCTTTGGGTTTTGAGACCTTATAACCTATTGTTGAGAGGCATGTGACGGAATGTACAGGCTGTGACGGGGGGAATCTATTTACTTTGTCGGGTACCTTCAAAGCACTGTATGCATCACCGAAGGAGCTTCTCCTCAATTCTTCGTCTATATGAGCGGCCTCGTCCAACCTTTGTTGTACTTGCTTTGTTGTTGGTCAGCCACGAGTATTTTGTTGGACAACCGGTGGTTTCTTGGTAGATTTGGTTGGAGTCAACACCACTTTAATCTTTGACAACAAGCTTTTTTTCTAAGCATGGGGGGTGCGACTGTAATTGTTTCCTAACAATATTGAGCTCTTCGACCACGTCAACGTTATCATCTATCAATTTACATGCTTGAAAGTTAAGCTTCCGCTAGAAGACGTCTGTGTCTTTGAGTTGAATCAGATGGCTACACAGTTAAAACAATGCACTGTTTAAGTCACATGATTAACAGACATATATCATACAAGTGTTGTATGTTTAACAATTATTACCTACACGTAGGCACATTTCTAGCCTATAGGCACACGACAACCCACAACTATACCACATCTGGCAACTACATGATGAATGAAAGCACTTCAAGACGTCTAGCTTCCTAAGTAGCTCTCCACTCAACAAGTCAAGGGCTGTATGGGAAACTTTTCCACGTAGGTGGCCAAACAACGGGTTTCTGTGGTGGTTCATTCTTTTTTTGATGCTTTCTTGAAAACTCCTCCTTATTTCAGCGTACTGTGCTTCAACTATATCCTAGACCCAGCCAACTATAAAGTCCAGCGTGCTCCTATCTTGGACGTATCTCTTTAATTTGGCATGTTGGCTCTTAACTCTGTTTGTGGTACGCTGACCAAAGTTGCGACTCTGATCAGTCTACGCAATGACGAACATTTCCTTATAATCTTTCAGCCAGTTATCATACACGTACTTGAAGACCCCTAAAAAGTAAAAATAATTTATTAAATGTACATAGGTGAGTCATATGTTATTAAAAAAAACTTACATGAACGTTTGCACTCCACTTGTCGCTTTTGCAGGTTGCGCAAGTAGTAGTCGTATATGGGTACTGATGGAGACTCACACAATGACCCCCAGAATGACATAATCTTTTTCCAATCTTCTTCTGTGAAGGCACTCTTGCAGTGCTTACAAATATTCTGTTGTATGTGAAATCTACAGAGGTACCTGGAGGCATTTGGAAATACTTTAGCACACGTGCTCATTAGGAAATGTCTCTATCTGTTACAATCACATGTGGCTCCATACGTTCATCCAACATTGACTTGATCCTTTCAAGCACCCATACAAAGTTATCACTCCGTTCTTTATAGATAACGACATGCGTGATACAAAACGAATGGTTGGTAGGTGTGACACCTGGGTCACTGCGACCATCAAACAAATACCAAACCAATGAAATATTGTATTTCATACTTGGGATTTGTAAAAATATGTGTATCATTTGCACATATCAATTTTTGTTCAGTTTCAAACTCTAAATCGCTTTCTGGAAGGTTATACGCGCACCAATGCGTAAATATAACCAGTTTAATGCAACAAACACTCCGGAATAGTGACATTGGCTTAACATACCTTAAATAACCCTTACATAACTTAGAAATAAGTTTTGAAGGCTTTGGTATGGCAAAAACAAGTTAATTCGTCTACAGGGACTAAATTTGACAAACTGCGAAAGTATGCCAATCTGAACTGTAACAGACATTCCGGAACATGACCATAAGTTAAACATACCATAAATATCCTTCACATAGCTTAGAAATAGGCTTCGAGGGGTTCGGTGTGCTAAAATACACTTTATGCTCATTCAGGGACTAAAAGTGTAAAAAAAGTGCACAAGTTTGCACTTTCGCGCATATCTTACGTTCTGAATACATCCGGACATCCAAAAATTTATGTAAGCACTAAAATATTTTATTTTAGTTTTTGGCATAAGACAAATCCATTCGTTGCGTCATTTGGATCGTTTTTCGCGCTTGTGCGCATTCCGTCGTAATTTAGCGAACATCGTGTTCGTACGACCAAACGAACCAACATCCGCAATATTTTTGAGCATGTTTCATGTCCAAAATATTTAGGCATCATTTTAGGGCCTTAAAGTTGGCTTTACGGGCCTTAGAAGTGTCGGAAATGGCCTTAAAACACACCAGGGACCAAAACTGTCATTTCTGAAACTTATTCTGATCAGACAAGGCCATGCGGCCCGCCTGAGTTTTTGTGTATCCTGAAGCGGGCCGCGTCAGCCTCTGCAGACCAGATTCAATGTTTAACAGCCTGTTTGCAGCTGTTTTGCACCCCCAATCCCAATCCCAATTCCAAGTGTCAATTCCTTATGGTGGGTGGCAAATTTACCTACCATAACATTCCAACAAGTGTACGCATGAGATTCGAGCACGGTTTCCATGAAACGATCTTAACGGTTACCCAAATACTATAAATACCCCACCCCACTTCTTGCAAAAACCACTAGAATCTTGATTTGAGAAGCTCTAAGTTGAAACCATTGTTTCATACCTGAGCTACTTGGATCGAGGTTAGCATTCGGGGACCCTTCGTAAGTATTCCTTCGTTCTTTTATTGCTTTTCGAGTCTGAAAGTCAAACTTTATTTGACTTTTTGCATTGACCAGTTTATGGTCAATGCGAAGTTCGTTTGAACTTCGCAACGTGAGTGTAATCACGTTGGTTATAGTCCCTTGGGACTATGCCTACTGATTACCACGTTGTCTAGGGTCGTAGGGTAAGCGATCTAATAAATCGCTTATATCTTCGAACCCGACCCATTTGGTCGATCATTAGGATCCGACAAAATACATTAGGTGACCATAGTATATATGGAATAACCTTCCGAGGTTATACCTTATGGTCGCTGCGTTTAAGTAGTTGTATGATAGGTAGTATATATGCCTTAGGTAAATTACCAAAATACCCTTTTCATGTATAATTGGTAATTTAGCTTATGTAACCTAAACTTTTATACATAACTGGTTATACAACATGATAAAACATGTATAGGCATATAATACTTGTCATAGGACTAATTAGACGTCTCGAACGCGCTTTGCGCGCACGACGCGTTAAAGTAGCATAAGCTACCTTAATGGGTCGCGATGGGTCAAAAGCACTTAGGTTTGGTTTCATAGTAGTATGTAGGCTTTGTTAAACCATATTACATGAGTTCCCATACTCATTTGGTCTACAAGCCCTCATTCTATCCGATCTTCCGACTCAGGCCCGGTTTATTTATATGGTTTTAGATTGCCGATTGATTCCGTGCTCCCTCTAGCTTTGCTTGGTTGTTGTTCAAGACCTCTAAGCATTCTCAGGCGAGTACATTATTCCCCTATTTTACTGCTTTCAATTGTTTTGGGGTGACTCATATGTGCTAAATGTTTTCAAGGTTTTAACGATGGTATCAAAATGATTTTCGATGTTATAACGATGGTTTCAAAAAAGATTAAGACGATTTATACAAAACTAATAACGATTTCGATAATGTGAACGAACTTGTTGGTTGGGTTACATAACAAATGACATTCATTAGCAATGATCAAGCCGACTAGTATTAGGTTATGGTACCATAGGATCTGACAAATCCCGTTATCATACTGCACCCGTGGTTATGTGTGGGGGTGGTGGGTAGCGACTGAATCTGTAATTGTTAATTTACCCTTTGGTAAGGGTTTGTTAATGCGAAAACGAGAAGCGAAGAGGGACGAGTCACGAAGGTTTGAATGTTATTAGCGAGACGACCATATAAGTAGTTTCACGACCTAAAACGATTATACGATTTGGGTAAACGATTGGTTTTCACGCGATGTATTAACGAGTTAAACGATTTGGACGATGTAAACGATTTGTAAACAATTTGGACGATGTAAAAACGATTTGTAAACGATTTGGACGATACGATGTTAAACGATTTGGGTAAACGAATTGATTTTTTAGTTAGTGGTTAGATAACGAGACGGGTGTAATGTGATGAAAGCATGGTGGATACGCCGCTGGTACTTCCTATATATAAGTGGTTTCATCATAGTACATACCGTGGCGTTAGTTAGTTCACTTGGGTAAACGATGTCACACAAACGAGGTTTTCGATATGATATAAACTATACGAGTTTTTAACGAGATTTATTAACGAGTTTTATTAACGATTTATTTCGAGATGTTTCACAATTTTCTTTACTAAAACAAATGTTTTTGGGTTAAGAGTCATGGCTACGAGGTTTTACAAACTATAACCCGCTTGATTTGAGTTGGTTAATTAAGTTGCAATATTATACTCTTTTCAAAACAAGGTTTTTAATAAAGTATTGCAACATCTAAACTAGCCATGATTTCGACACTCCTACAAAACCAATGTATTCGCCAGCATTTCTTTGCTGACCTCGTTTTCACATATGTTTCAGGTATTGTTGAATGATATCGATTGATAGGATGCATGCTCACATAGGACTGGACGAGGCTTTAGTGACTCAATAACAATGATAGACTATGTTTGAATTGTGTATTTAGATTTCCAGACAATGTAAATATTCAATGTTTAATAAAACGAAACACTTTTTGTATCCATGGTTATGAAACGATAATTCTGTTACAACACGCCCCGATGTTTCCGCCGCGATTTGTTGTTTTACGCGGTCGGGGTGTGACAGAAAAGTTGGTATCAGAGCCAATGGTTATAGGGAATTAGGTTATTAGTAATGCTTTGACCTAGTCTATAACCTTTTTAGGACCCTAACGCGAAGAAATTTGCGTTTAGATTTCTAAAACAAAACTGTCACCTATCCTTAGGTGATAACCACAACAAGAACACAATTTTCGAATCTGCTTTGAAAACTAATCATCTGTTCTAGGATGATTTATTACTAGGTTTTGAACCCTCTGTTATAAGGTTTTGAACCCCTTTGAGTTTTCAAAATCTCGTCAAAGTTTTGGGTTTTAAATAATGTGAACACGTGCAAACTGGAAGGGTGAATGCCTGTATTCTGGGTTTTCTGTCTAGGCAAGCACTTCGTATATATCTCATCAGACGCAAGACCAGTTGTGCTTACCTGGGAATTCTTGGGATGAGTGTTCACTTATAGGCGAGCATGTCTTCGCGATACATTATTTTTGATCTATTTACTTTGATTAGTCACTGCATGTCGTTTGTTTATTCGAGGTAACAAACAAATGATCTCCTTCCTTGTGTTTTGTCGATACCTCACTCGACTCCCTTGTTTCCTTGTTAAACAATGCCTCCTCGACGCGATGCTCGAACCGATGCTCGAACTTTTACTATTGAAGAAATCGCAGCCCTGGTTTCTCAGCAAGTGGCTGCTGTACTTCCCGGTGTTGTAACCCAAGTCCACGAGATATTTAACAACAACAACAACAACAATAATAACAACAACAATAACGCACAATGTAATTTCAAGAACTTCAATTCTGCGAAGCCACTTAAGTTTTCTGGGTCGCAAGGAGCAACTGCGCTCTTGCAGTGGTTTGAGAGTATCGAGAACACATTCAGACATGTGCAGTGTCAGGATGCGCGTAAGGTGGAATTTGCTTCGAGTGTGTTTGAAAAGCGAGCGCTTACTTGGTGGAATGGTGTTATGCGCGATAGGGGTGCCGAAGTGGCTCTGGCACAAACATGGGCGGAGCTTCGGGCTCTCATGATGAAGGAGTTTTGTCCCCGTCACGAGATTCGAGTTTTGGAACGAGAGTTTGACGACTTAAAGCAAGATGGGGCTGAACACCGTGCGTACACGGATCGTTTTGAAGAACTCAGTCTATTGTGTCCCACCATGGTTACCCCTCTGGAGAAAGCGATCGAGAGATACATCGATGGTTTACCCGATTCCATTCTAGAGATTTTGATCGGTGTTAATCCTCCTACCCTTCGCCAAGCAATAGAGTTGTCTGCTACCCTGACTGAGACCCAAGTCAGGAAGGGTAAACTCACCCGCAAGGTTGATAAAAAGAAGGTGACTGATTCTGGAAAGGACAAGAAAAAGGGTGAAGAAGGTGAGTCATCGAAGAAATCAAGAAAGCGAAAAGGTGCCCAAAACTTTGCTGTTACAGCAAAGACTGCTCAGAACCTGCAGAACCCACCGGCTCAGCCACCTGCAAAGAAGGCATACGCTGGTACCGCACCTCACTGTGCTCGTTGCAACGGTCATCACGTTGCACAACAAGCATGCAGGCAATGCACGACGTGTGGTAGACTTGGGCATATGGCCAATGTTTGTCGTTTTGGACAAAATCAGGTTGCTCAGTGTTGGTGCACTTATGTCTGTACTTTGTCTGTATTCGGTCTGTATGTAAACGATGTCCTTGGTAGTCTGTAAGTTGACCAAGTCAACCATCCTCCGGATTGACTTGGCCAACAGTTAACACATGTTTGATATGTTTGTCTGCATCGAAGGATAGCCTCGAAGGATATTGTTGATCCTTCGAGGTGCTCGAAAGATAGGCTTCGAATGATAGACCTCGAAAGGTGATCTTTCGAGGTCAATGCTGATCCTTCGATTACCTTGTCCTCGATAGATGATCCTTCGGATCATCCATCGGATCCTTCGACCAGACATCAAGGGCTGGGTATATATATACCCATGCAGTGTTGAGTTTCGGCAGAGAGAGAGAGAGAGAGAAAGAGAGTGAGAGGAGGTTTGAGACCTCACCCAGGGAGAGATCACCACTTGATCTCTCCCGGAATGTATACTCCTTTGGTATTAGTTCGGTTATCATGTAATCGGGCCGATTTGTAACGTTTTACTACCGGATTAATACAAAGTTGTTTGTTTATCATTGCTAATCTCTTCCGTCTTTGAACATAATCACAAGAATCACGGTTTCGGTGCCCAAACCCGGTCCTACAATTGGTATCAGAGCCATGGTGCCCGATTTAGTAAATCTAACCGTTTACTAAGTCACATGTGCTCTAGATCTGTGATTTTTGTGCTTTTTGTTCAAGATGTAAAAATGGTGAAAATCAAGAAAAACTCAGATCTGGACCCGAATATTCAGATCTGTGCTGAAGCGAGTGTTGGGTTTTATGTTTTTCACCTAAATAAACAAGTTATCATCATCAAAAATCGTATACAAAGTGTTTTCGTCAAATCTGCGAAATTGAACAGTGGTTGTGTTCTTGATGATTCTTGGCAGCATTCATATTTCGAAAGATCTTCATATTTCGAAAGATGATCATTTTCAAACAACCAGCATATATCACTTCGAAAGATGATCAGATTCGAAAGATTCTTGAATCCGAAAGATGCTTGAATCCGAAAGATGCTTGAATCCGAAAGATGCTTGAATCCGAAAGATGCTTTACTTCGAAAGATGATCAGATTCGAAAGCTGATCAGTTCGAAAGATCAGTTCTCATCAGTTCCAGAACAACTTCGAAAGATGATCCTTCGATCCTTCGAAGAACATGGAGCTGTGTATCGATGAATGATGTCGGCTGTTTGAACTTGATGTTGTTTGAATCTTCGAGGATTATGTTGCTGCTGCTGATGAATGTTGATTGTTGCTGGATTGTTCGTTTGAACAAGAAGAAGGAGACGGCTGTTATTTTTTTTGGGGGGGTTCAGCAGCTTCATCGCAGAAAGAGGGAAAGAAAAGGTTTGGGAAAGTTGAAAGGTAGATGTCGGCTGATAAAATTTTAGGGATGTTGACTTCTTGGCTCCTTGTTTTAGTTATATGTGGAGGGTGTTTGAAAATTTGGGCCAAGTAATTAAAGTTCATTTCAAGAAAAATCTTTGGGCCAAACTCAAAGTGTAGAATTTTTCTTATACACTCAATGTGGGCTAGTGGCTGATGGAGTGATGGATTAATTATTTGCACTAATTTCACTTTGGGGCAAGGATTTCAAGTGAGTTACAAAGTGGGGGTCGGGTTTTCGCGAAGTGGATTTGAACCGCGCTTCTAAATGTCAACGTCAAATTAGTACGGGTTCGGGAGCGCGTGCGGGATGATGCAGTACGTTATAAAAAAAAAAAAAAAAAAAAAAAAAAAAAAAAAAAAAAAGGATGATGAGAACTTGATTATTTTTTGAAAAATGTGGGGTAGTCACGGTTACCGATGCAAATGTCAAAAATGGTGACGCGACTATTATGGGCCAAAAACGAGAACGGTATGTTCACTTCCGCACGTCGATTGTTTATGAGTGTTATCGGTTATTCGAAAATGTTCGAAAGCACTTTGTTATTTGTCATATTCTCGCATTTGAAGACGAACGTATGAACCTTGAACGCCAACACCGGTCCTAACGAGTTCACAAAGTCTTTGGAGGGATACAAGTCGGATCCGATGGGGTACTAGGCGATATTGCTTTATCAACTAGAATATGCAACGAAGAAATCCTTTTTGTTTATTGTCATATTCTCGCATTTGGTAACGAATGAATGAACCTAGAATGTCAACACCGGTCCTAACGAGTTCACAAAGTCTTTGGAGGGATACAAGTCGGATCCTACGGGGTACTAGGGGACGGTCTTATTCAACTAGCATATGCAAAGAAGAAATTCGTTTTCGTGATTTTTCGAAAAACCAAGAACATTCAACGGAGATTGATGACAGTTCCGCTTAGTGGAGGGAATTGGTGAACATTTGACGACAGTTTCTTTGAAGTGGAAAGAATCTGTTAAGGTTTAGAGATTTTACCAAAGAAATGGGGGGATAAAAATTGAATTTCTTCGGTAAATTTCTAAACGCAATCACAGGTGGTAGAGTTTGTGATTTTCTGGTGATACAAACGGTTCGGCGTGGAATGTTTTGCACATACACATATTTGAGGATTTTAATTAATTCTCCAGCCAGCGTGAAGGGTTTTGCACGGAAACATACAGGTATCTAAAGTCTACAGTAGTTACAAAAGCGCTGTTCACTGAAGACCTGGGGAATCTTTATGGAAGCTGATAGTTCAAGGCTGAAGACCTGCAGGATTCGGTTTTGGGTTTGATGTTTCTTTAGGATTTTACAGGGATCTGGGGGTAACTCAATTCGTTGAGTTTGCAAACGATGTACTTGGTCAAGCTGACTTCCTGAGTACTGATGCTGAAGATCCGTAGTGCATTACGTGGTCAACTTCACAAAGGCGAGACAATGAGATCTGGATGTAGTTCAACTAAGCATGCTGGTTGAGCTTGCAAGGGATACACTTGGTCTAGCTGACTTTCCTGAGTGTTGATGCTGAAGATTAAAGTGCATTACTTGGTCGATTCCACAAAGACGGTTTACAGAAGACAGTTCACCAGAAATCTCTATCAATGTAGTATGCTTGTATGAAACAGAGTTCTTATGACAAGATCAAGACTTGATGCAGTTCTTAAAGATTGGAACCCTTATCAAATGCCGGTTGGAGTATTGGAAGATCAGCGGAAGATCGGTCAATTGAGGAAATTGCACAACACTCAACACGGATACGCGTACTTTAAGGGGGAAATATTATACAAGGAGCATCAAGATACTACTTACCTGGATCATCGGTCAAGGGGGAATTTGTTAACACAGAGAAGATGAATACTTGACTGAAGATCGATTGCAGTTGCATTTTCAGCATTCGACAGCAACGGACAAGGGGGAATTTGTTGATGCAGATTTTGTGTCCGATGCTTGTCGAATAGATTAGTTTTATTTTACGCTGAATTTGTAATAGTTAGTGAAACGGTCTATCGAACGTGTATAGACCCGCTCGTTTGAAGTGGTCAAACGAGAGGGTTATTCGGTTGACCGTGTGGGTTTTGCTAGACAAACAGTTAGATTATGGTTGTATAATGTTTTGTGTCGAAGGATAAGGCATCGAAGGATTGTGTATATCCTTCGATGAGCTCGAAAGATATCATTCGATGGATGGACTTCGAAGGATAAGTCATCCTTCGAAGTATATGGATCCTTCGATGGCTTTGTGATCGACAGATCATCTTTCGGGCAGTCCACATGATCCTTCGACCATACAACCTGTGTTGGGTATAAATACCAACACTTTGTCATTTGCAAGACCAAGAGAGTGAGAGGAGGTTTGAGACCTCACCCAGGGAGAGATCACCACTTGATCTCTCCCGGAATGTATACTCCTTTGGTATTAGTTCGGTTATCATGTAATCGGGCCGATTTGTAACGTTTTACTACCGGATTAATACAAAGTTGTTTGTTTATCATTGCTAATCTCTTCCGTCTTTGAACATAATCACAAGAATCACGGTTTCGGTCCCCAAACCCGGTCCTACAATTGGTATCAGAGCCTGGCTCTTTACCTTGTTTAAAACCGGAGGATGGTTGACTTGGTCAACTTACAGACTACCAAGGACATCGTTTACATACAGACCGAATACAGACAAAGTACAGACAGAAAGAGAGTAGAGAGCTTCTGTCCGAAACTCACACACACACTTGAGAGTTTGCAAACTGATTGTAAACATTGTGCTTGTAACCGGAACCTTCATACGTATTAATACAGTGGTGTTAATCGGTGAAATCTTGTGTGTTTGTTTCTCTACTTGCTTCATCTCGGTTTGCCTACTAGCTTGGATTCCGCACTTGCTAGTGGGTTAGTATAACAAGGTTTAGGTTCATAATCCTCCGCGATAAGGGACCTACAAGTGGTATCAGAGCCTGGCTCTTTACCTTGTTTAAAACCGGGTTGTTCGAGTTCTTGGTGTGTTTGGACACTTGGTTTAGCACCCGTCTTTGGTGGTTTTCTTGCTTGTTTAAACTGAAAAACGGTTACTAAACCTTCGGGAGTGTTCAAGGTTGGGTTGGGTAACTTGAAAACTTGTTTTTAAGTGACTTTGATTTTTCCGGCCATATATCCGGTGTGTTTCCGGTGACCATATCTTGTTGATAAGGTTGCCAATTTGGGTAAATTTTTTTTTGAAAATCAAAAAGCTGGTGAAAAAGTTGTTGGCAGAACCATCCTTTCTGCCGAAAGTTGGTACACCAACCTGTCACTTTTCTCACCAACCCATCAGTACTTTTGACAGTGTGTCAGACGTTGAAAGATAACTTTCGAGCTCGAAGGATCATCCTTCGATCAAGGAGATTCGAAAGATAACCATCCTTCGAACATCCTTCGAAGTCAGTGTGTTATCCTTCAAGTCAAGGAATCTTTTCGATAGATACATCCTTCGAGTTACTGTTCATTACGAAAGATAAGGATCCTTCGTGTTAGGTGAATCTTTCAAGGCTATCTTTCGAGGTTATAGTTCGAGCCATCAACAGTGATCCTTCGAACACTGTTGATTCTTCGGACAAGTGTCATCTTTCGAGACCAGTGTTCGAAACATAAGGAGAATCTTTCGAAATCATCATTCGAAAGATAAGGATCCTTCGTGTGATCAACCTTTCGAAATCAATCCTTCGAAGTCTTGGTTCGAAACTCAACAGGGATCTCTCGAACCTTGTTGATCATTCGAACAAGCATTGATCTTTCGAACAAGTCAGTATCTTTCGATTCATATTTGTTTCTGCACTTAACAGTTTGTGGTGTGTAGGTTTGGTACTTATATTTGATACTTATATTTGATCAAAATGAGCTGTACAAGTCCATGGGATTGGAGTTTGGACTCACGAAACAATCAAGAGTTAGTGACTGCTGCAGATTGGGCAAAGAGTATGATTCCACAGCCATCAATCAGTCCAAGTCAATGGGCTTTGGTATCCAATCAAAGTCAAAGTCTTCAGAACATTCTGATTAGTGAAAGTGAAACTGGCAGCAACAACCGTCCACCTAAGTTGAACCATATGAACGATTTTCCATCTTGGAAAAACCGGTTTCACACATATGTTCAAGGGCAAAGCACTGATCTTTGGACGTGTTTCATCAATGCGTTCAATACTAATCTTGAAACTGCTGCGTCAACTTCAGAGGGTTATGCAAATATGCTTGAAAATGACAAGAAGGCTTATGAATTGGAGAAAAAGGCCTTTGCCACACTTACTCAAGCACTCAACAAAGACATCTACCATCAGTTCTCATATTGCAAGACCACGAAAACATTGTGGGATGCCTTAGTTGCTAGAGGAGAAGGCAATGCAGCTGCTCGAAAATCTCGGCATGATTTGTTGAAGAAAGAGTTTGAATCCTTTCAGTTTTTGGAGAACGAGACTCTGAATGATATGATCACACGTTTCTATCATTTGATTAGTGAGATGTGTGCTTATGGAGTTGTCGCAACTCAACAAGAAATGGTGAGTAGGTTTGCTGACGCCTTACCTCCAAAGTGGAGCTCGTTCATTGAACTGTTGAAGCATACTGGAACTCTAAATCAAGTCAACATCTATGAGTTCATTCAAAAGCTGGAACATAAGAATGATGAAGAGATTAGGAAAGCAAGGCGTGCTCCAGCTCCTCAGAATACGGAAATGTATCTTCCAGGATTCGATGTTTTGGCAAGATCTGCTGCAGCTCAGCAACAGCAACCTAAGCTGCAGACTGCATTTGTGTCCAATACAAGTTCAAGTTCCTTTCCGTTTCCTCAGTCAACATCTGCTCCACCACAACCTCAATTCGATCCGAGGTCTTACATTCCTGTTCCAACACAGCCACAACCACAACCTCAACAACAACAACAGCAAGCTCACTATACAAGCAATCCTCAACCTCAACCCCAAAGTCATCACACCATCCGAGTCGACAACTCAAATCTTTCACACCTTAGTATTGAAGTTGCTAAGGAACATATGGAGATTATCAACACCATGGTCAGTGCATACTGTGGTTTGGTAGCAGGTCAGCTTGGAAACATCAACATGACCAATGAAGATTATGATCAGATCGACAAGGAAGAAATGGAGTTGATGGATATTAAATGGGCTTTTGCTAGTGCGGTTAGAAGGGCAAAAGATTTCATGGCACGAACTGGAAGAACTTCGTTGGAAGGAAAGAAAAACACGAAGTATGGGTTTGATATTAATGCCGTCACGTGCTTTAACTGTGGCGAGAAAGGGCACTTTAAACGTGAGTGCACTCGACCAACAAAACACGGCAATCACAACCCTTTCAGAAACCAGACGAATGTGAATGCCCAACAAGAAAACCGTGAACGGAGGATGGTGGCAGTGAATAACAATCAGGGACAGCCTGGAACTACCAATCACAATCGGGCTTTGGCTGTTCAAGCTGATGAAGGATGTGACTGGTCAGTACAGTTTGGTGAAGGAGATCAGGGAAGTGGAACTGCCCTGTATGCTAAGGTCATCGAGCATGTTCATAAAGAAGAATCGTCTGGAAGCGATGACAGTTCTGGTTATTCTGGCAGTTCGGATGAAGAAGGCTCTGTTTCTGGGGATAATCACTCAGAGCCTGATGAGGAGGAAGGAGGTGAAGATATTCAGGATCTTCTGAATGAAGCTGACGAGCTTAAATGTCAGAAATCAATTCTGATTAGGAAGGCTGCTGCTACATCAACGGAAATGGAAAAGCTATTTTCTGAAGATGGAGCTTTTTCTTTTCAAACTGCCTTTATGGCAAACGGCTCAGCCTCTACTAGTCAGGTAACTTCTGAACCACCTGCTCCTAGTAGTTGTAAATCATGTGCAGAGATGAAGCTTGAATCAGAAAAGCTTCATAGTCATAACCAGAATTTGGTTGTTGAACTGTCGAAATGCAAAGAGGCAAACATGGCTTTAACCCGGAATGAAAAAGAATTTAAATCTGTAATAGAGACTTTAAAGAAAAATGTGTCCGAGGTTAACAAAGTAGTTTACCACAAACAAGTGAGTATAAATGAGTATATTAATATTGTGGAAGAAACTAAAAAGCAATTAGCCATTGCCCAATGCGAACATGATGCGATCAAACAGAAATTGGATAGTTATTCTAACTCCCGATTTGTGCTTGATCACATCATTGATGTTCAACAACTAAAGGGAAATCAGAAGGGCATAGGGTATAACAAATGTCCACCCCCGTTGATGAACAACTATACCAAGATGCCTGATGAGGAAGAAATGCCTCGGTATGAACCCAGTGTGCCTCTTGATGTTGAGGAGTTTACTACTGGCCTTGGGTTCAAACCGGACAATTCTTCAAACACAGCCTCTGAAGGACAGGAAACTTCATCATCCATGAAGCAAAGTCCTCCAATTATCGAGGACTATGAGACATCGGATGATGAATCAGATGTGGCTGTAAGTGATCAGGATAAATCACTTAGCAAGATGAAAGGAGTAGATATTCCACGAGAGAATCACATCCTTTGTGATCCTGATGCTCCTGAGGTTCCATCTGTCAAAAAGCAAGTGATTGATCCTGTCAAAGTCGATAAGAAAGATGTATCTACGGTTAAAAGCAGTAATGTGTTGTACACTTTGGTTGGAGATAATAAAATCTACTCAGATCATGTTTTTCCAATTAAAAATGTAAATAAATCCTTGATTGATAAAGTCTTTGAAGACAATACAAACAAATTTTTGGGAAAAACACTTCCGGGAATTGTGGTAACACAATGTGATCCAATTCCTAAGGCTGAGATTAGGAAACAATCTGGTAATCAAAAATCTCCAACCACTCGACAACCTACTGCTTCTAAGGGTAAACAACCACAACGAGCTCCAAAGCCAAAGGCTAAAGTTGAATCAAAAGGAGCTCGTTACATGAAGAAAGGAAAAGATGTTAAATTTGTAGCATCAAAAGGTACGGATAAAATTGAGACTTTTGAAAACAAATCAAACACTGATTTTGTACAAGAAGTCAAGATTTTAAAACGTAACAGTGATAACAATTACACCCAACACACAAACGGGTGTGATGAAAGAGCAAGTACCTCAGGCTCTACAAGTTCAACATCTGGTAGTCGATCAAGTTCTCCTAAGTCTGTTGAAAGGAGAACTTGTTTCAAATGTGGAGAAATTGGGCACATTATCAGAAATTGCCCAAATGCTCCAAAGAAGAAATTTGTTGAGAAAACTCCACCTGAAACAGTTCACCCTCAACGTCGGTCAGTTTCACCTAAACAAGACAAACAAACTGTAAAAGAACAAGAAACTAAACAACGGCGTAAGAACATAAAAACTGTTGAAAAAGCTTTAAAATCTGAAGTTAAAACAGTGCAAAAGGAACCAAGTGTGTCACAACCTGTAAAACCAGAATCTTCAAAAACTGGTAGGCACAGACAAACTTGGTTACCTAAGTCGGGTGACAATTCAGGGGGAGCAGTTGTTCTTGAAAACTATCAAGAGATAGAGCTTACGTATCGTGATGCCAAGGGACGACCCAAGACCACTAAGGCTTGGGTCCCCATTCTCAACTGATGTGTTTAATTGACATGTGCAGGATGTTCTAGGAGGAACTATTAATAGTCATTGGATTGTTGATAGTGGAGCATCCAGGCACATGACTGGCGACTTACGGCTCCTGTATGACGTGAGAAATATCAGAGGAGGGTATGTTGCTTTTGCGGGTGATAAAGGCGGGTACATCACTGGAGAAGGAAGTATCTCAAATGGTATCGTGTGCTTTGACAAGATCAATTATGTGAAGCAGATTGATCACAATCTTCTGAGTGTGTCGCAAATCTGCGATAAAAAGTTCTCAGTGATTTTTGATGACGCTGGCTGCTATGTGCTGAAACCTGGATTCAAAATTCCACAAGAATGGATTCTCTTATCGGCTCCGAGAGTTAATGATCTTTATATTCTCGACATGAGCCAGGCGATTACAACATCTGCACAAGTTACTTGTTTTGTCTCAAAAGCCACAGAAAAGGAGTCTATATCTTGGCACAGAAGAATGAGACACATTCACTTGAGAAAGATGAACCATTTGGTGAAAAATAATCTTGTGAATGGTGTGCCTGTAAGAAGTTTTCATCTACAAGATATCTGTGTCTCGTGCCAAAAGGGGAAGCAAACAAAGAAGTCTCACCCTTTGAAGAAAATCAACACTGTCAGCATGCCTCTCGAACGTCTTCATATGGACCTTTTTGGACCTATGAAGCACAAGACAACGTTTGGTGATGCTTACTGTTTAGTAGTTACTGATGACTACTCTAGATTTTCTTGGGTATCTTTTATGGCACACAAGAGTGAAACTCCTGGCATCCTCAAGGATCTTCTTACAATGTTGGAGAATCTCTATACGTTGAAAGTGAAAAGGATCCGAAGCGACAATGGAACCGAATTCAAGAATCAAGTTATGGATGAGTTTTGTACTTCTAAAGGCATTCTTCATGAGTACAGTTCTCGTTATACTCCACAACAAAATGGTGTCGCTGAGAGGAAGAATCGAACTATTATTGAAACTGCAAGAACAATGTTAGTAGAGTCGGAACTCCCTATTCAATTCTGGGGGGAGGCTGTATCGGCTGCTTGCTACACGTTGAACAGAGTTCTTACAGTTAAGAGACATGGCAAGACTTGCTTCGAACTCCTTCAGAGAAGGAAACCGGATCTTTCTTACCTTGAACCGTTTGGTGCTCCTTGTACTATGATTGAGCCGGATGGAAAGTTTGGTGCAAAAGCTATCGAGGGTTTCTTCCTTGGATATGCTACTCCGAATTTTCGTGTTTGGAATCTAGCTACCAAAAAGATTGAGCTATGGAGCGAAGTTAGGGTTCAAAGGTACACGAGTCCTGTTAGGGCTCCGGGTGATCCGTGGATGTTCGATTATGATGGGCTATTTGACTCCTTCAATCTGCCAACCTTTGACGAAGAATCAGCAGCGGCTCGAATGTTGTTGGAAAGTGACAACGCTGCTGTCTCGCCATTGGTTAGACCTATTGTTGTTGACCCTCAAGCTTCTACGTCTGTCAACAATATGGTTCAAAATGAGGTTTATGAAGATGCTGCTGATTATAATGACTCTTCTGAAGATGATGAATATCATGATGCAGCAGAAGGATCTTCAGCTCCAGCTGCTCCTGTTCAAGGTGCCTCTGGTGATACACCTCATATGCAGAATATAGATACTGCTGAAGGGAATGCATCCACTTCTACCCACATTCCAGGTGTGGAGCTGGTTGTTGATCTTAATCTGAATAATTTGGGTATCAATGCTCGTGTGCCAGATAATCCTGAAATGAGGATTCACGATACCCATCCCCAGCAGAATATCATAGGAGATGTCCATCGCGGTGTGCAGACGCGTAATCAGCTGAGAAACAACCGGAATGCTGGTTTGTACTCAGCTATAAGAGAATCTGGCCAACAAAATGACTGGTCCTTCGCGTGTTACGTGTCACAAGAAGAACCAAAGTCGTGGAAGGAAGCTTTGAAAGACAGTGCTTGGGTTGAAGCCATGCAGGAAGAATTACAGCAATTTCACAAGCTTGGTGTATGGAAGCTTGTTGAAAAGCCTGAGAACTACAAGAAGATTGGCACTCGATGGGTCTTCAAATGCAAGAAAGACGACCGTGGAGTGGTTATTCGTAACAAAGCTCGTTTAGTCGTTCAAGGTTTTCGTCAGATAGAAGGGATCGACTACAACGAAGTCTATGCACCAGTTGCACGTCTGGAAGCTATTCGGATCTTTCTGGCTTATGCCTCATTCAAAGGGTTCAAGGTTTACCAGATGGACGTCAAAAGTGCATTTCTACATGGTGTGGTTGAAGAAGAGGTATATGTCGAACAGCCTCCAGGTTTTGAAGATCCTGTTCATCCCGATCGGGTTTGGTTGCTCAACAAAGCTCTTTATGGTCTTCACCAAGCGCCACGAGCTTGGTATGCAACCTTATCTACATATCTGCTGGAGAACGGTTTTCGAAGAGGTCTTATCGATTGTACTCTCTTCATCAAAGAACAAGATGGAGATCTTCTTCTGGTTCAGGTATATGTTGATGATATTATTTTTGGTTCTACTAATGATGTTTTGTGTAGGAATTTCGAGCGCATCATGCAGGATAAGTTCGAGATGAGTGCTATGGGGGAAATGAATTTCTTTTTAGGCCTACAAGTGCAACAAACAGAGTCTGGGATATTCATCCATCAGACTAAATATGTTGGAGACATCTTGAGCCGGTTCCAGATGTCCGATGCAACGCCCATTGGTACCCCATTGCCAACTAATCACAGTATTACTCCTGACTTGAAGGGTGAACCTGTTAGCCCTTCATACTATCGCGCGATGGTCGGATCCCTTATGTACCTCACAGCATCAAGGCCAGATATAATGTACCCAACGTGCCTGCTTGCCAGATATCAAGTTAACCCGAAGGCCTCACATCTTGCAGCTGTCAAAAGGATTTTTCGTTATTTGAAGGCTTACCCCGACACCGGTCTGTGGTATCCTAGGGATAATAACTTTGATTTGGTCGCATTCAGTGATTCTGATTTTGGCGGATGTAAAATCGACGGCAAATCCACAACGGCTGGATGTCAGTTTTTAGGAAATCGCCTAGTCACATGGCAGTGCAAGAAGCAGACGTGTGTAGCTACATCAACATGCGAAGCTGAATACATTGCTGCCTCAAGTTGTTGCTCCCAAGTTCTTTGGATCCAACAACAATTGCGGGACTACGGTTTTGAATTCCTAACTACTCCTATATACGTTGATAATTCTGCTGCTTTAGATATCACTAAAAATCCTGTGCAGCATTCAAAGACCAAACACATCGAAATCAAATATCACTTCATACGTGATTGCTTTGAGAAAAGGTTAATCGATGTTGTTAAGGTCCACACCGATGACCAACGTGCCGACTTATTTACCAAAGCTTTTGACAAATCAAGATTTGACTTCTTATTATTGGTAAATGGCATTAAGGTCAAGCCAGAGTAAAACCAACATCGGAAAATCATTTTTGTAAATACCTTTGTGTGTTTTAAATTTATCTTAGTTTATTGATTTTAGGGGGAGTAAATCCAAAATTTGAAAATCCAAAAACATTGAAAAATTTCAAAAACACAAAAACAATAGAAAAACAAAAATGAGTTTCCTGGCGAGCAAAAGAGAAAATGATAGTACATCAGTGGTCTATCCAACCTCTTTAAACCCTAAATGAAAAACGATAAGCAGCTCTATATAAGATGTATCGGTAGGCTCACAATCATTTTAAAGTGTGCAGGGTGATATAAACTTAAATCGACTGAAGACTGGGTGGGAACCATTCATTGGCATATGGTCTTGGTACCGAAATTTCGTTTGAGAGATTGCCGAGGTTCTGAGATATTCGGTCTTTATGCTGCTTATCATCTGGGTATCATGGTTGCTTCTATAAATAGACTAAGTCTAAGATCTTCCATGATACTATACATACGTGTACATAATACATACTGCA
Source organism: Helianthus tuberosus (assembly GCA_030545235.1). Taxonomy (NCBI): domain Eukaryota; kingdom Viridiplantae; phylum Streptophyta; class Magnoliopsida; order Asterales; family Asteraceae; genus Helianthus; species Helianthus tuberosus. Next base: position 11,499,566 of record CM060429.1, on the reverse strand, counting down.
TTCGACCTCAATAAGTGATCAACAATCACATGTCCAAATCAAATAAGTGATAAAAATATCACATTTATCCGGGTGTCAAGTTCGTCTCTCTGCTGTACGGAAGTACTGACCTGTTCACGGACTTGCACCTGTGCCCTCATGCATATGAAAATCAAGTTCCTCACCAATAAGTGATTATATCACAAAGGGCTTGTTTTCAATTCAAAATAAGTGAGTATCTCACATTTTATACGGTCAAACAGATGATAATCGGTATACTCACCGGTAAGATGAACTCTCGTGCATACCTTGATACGGGAATGTGTCGTGATGTGGATGAACACCGGTCGGTAAGTATAAATCATACCTTAACGTATCCCCTCGCCATGATTACATCTGATAAGTTGAGCTTAAGTGGACAACAATACCGATAATTGTTATAGGATGCTTATCTTAATGTTAACTAACTGAACAACAAGAGTGTTTTGGCATGACCGTACACTGATATGATTCTCTTACCCTCGAAACTCGCAAAAAGAATGTTTGTATATATTTATTTACTGTTTAACTTTTATTGTTTTTCTTTTAAACAGTTTCGTCGTTTGGTGCATATCAGCACGACATTAGCGGTGATGTCGTTTGATAACACTCAAAGGATTTTAAATTGTTGTCTTTTACTTTCAAAAATACCAAAAAGATTTTAGGTGTGTTTTAATATAAACTTTATAAAAGCCAAAAGGATTTTCTTTCTACTTTATTTTAGATCGTACGATGTTGGAGCTCGAGTCTTCGTTACCTGAAACCTGAACGAAAACCGAATTGACTAAATCTTCATAAACAGTCGAAATTTGCAAGTTTTGAAAGTTAAAGGCTAAAATTTGACAAATTTATTTAAACTTTCAAACTGTCGGACGGTGTTTGATTGTGACATGGTCATTCGTGTGTCATTTGTGTATACTATATTCCAAGCAGTTGTTCTCATTACGCGTTTAGATTTCTTGCATGTGCAGATTCTAAAGGCTAGGAGAACATGGTCGATGACAAGCTTTGGAATGAAGACACGATGAGAAGGCGCTCAACTGATGAAGATGATCGAGTTGCCGCTGGCCATCATCAACACCACAAAGATCTCACTTCATAAAGTTAAAGTATTTCACGAGCATAGCCCAAGGGGGAGCTTATGTCAAGGGGGAGTTTGTCAACACACTTCCTACATGATACGGGTAGTTTGTTGATACACTCTTTGCTTTCAAGACGTGAAAACTTTGAAGATCCTCCGACTGTGAAGACGTGAAAGGACATCAGAGTTTTGGTAACTCGAAGACCAAAGACCGTCGAAGCACAAGACGAGTCTGCAACTATAGAAGATAAAGACAAAGCTACAGCCAAGGGGGAGTTTGTTGGTGCACTTATGTCTGTACTTTGTCTGTATTCGGTCTGTATGTAAACGATGTCCTTGGTAGTCTGTAAGTTGACCAAGTCAACCATCCTCCGGATTGACTTGGCCAACAGTTAACACATGTTTGATATGTTTGTCTGCATCGAAGGATAGCCTCGAAGGATATTGTTGATCCTTCGAGGTGCTCGAAAGATAGGCTTCGAATGATAGACCTCGAAAGGTGATCTTTCGAGGTCAATGCTGATCCTTCGATTACCTTGTCCTCGATAGATGATCCTTCGGATCATCCATCGGATCCTTCGACCAGACATCAAGGGCTGGGTATATATATACCCATGCAGTGTTGAGTTTCGGCAGAGAGAGAGAGAGAGAGAAAGAGAGTGAGAGGAGGTTTGAGACCTCACCCAGGGAGAGATCACCACTTGATCTCTCTCGGAATGTATACTCCTTTGGTATTAGTTCGGTTATCATGTAATCGGGCCGATTTGTAACGTTTTACTACCGGATTAATACAAAGTTGTTTGTTTATCATTGCTAATCTCTTCCGTCTTTGAACATAATCACAAGAATCACGGTTTCGGTCCCCAAACCCGGTCCTACACTCAGGTTCCAGCTCAGGGTCAAGGGAATGCTGCGAGATTCCCACCGGGTTCATGTTTCAACTGCGGAGAGATTGGTCACTTCCGCCACAACTGTCCGAGACTGGTGAATGCAAATGCTAACGCAAACCCAAATGGGAACGACAACGTCAATGTGAATCCAGCACGTGGACGAGTGTATAACATCAATGAGGCAATCAACGATGCAGCGATAAACGATTAGTATTTTATATTTCCTCTGGTTGTTATCTTGAAACATTTAAAGACAATGCGGTTGTTATATAAATAAAAATTTGTGGTTTTTATTTTCTTTAACTAATGCAATTGTATGAATGTTTGATCCAACCTTATGATGTCAACACAAAGACAAACTACTCGTGTGGTTCTGTCATTTTTATGATCACTTGTGACCTCCCCAAGAACCTTAAACGATTGTTTCTTTTAAATCAAAAGCCCAAAGTTATTTACGAAAAGGATATGTTGCTTTTCTAGCACATGTCAGCAAGGAGAAAGGCAAGAGCAAGAGTATTCAGGATATTCCGATTGTTTGGGATTATCCAGAGGTGTTTCCTGATGAACTGCCTGGTTTGCCTCCAGTTCGTCAAGTCGAGCTTCATTTTTGACCTTGTACCCAATGCCAACCCAATTGCGAAAGCACCTTATCATCTTGCACCGTTCGAGATGCAGGAATTATCAAAACGGCTTTCTGCACGAAGTATGGCCATTACGAGTTTATAGTCATGCCTTTTGGGTTGACAAATGCTCCAGCCATCTACATGGACTTAATAAATAGAGTCTGCAAGCCTTATTTGGATCAGTTCGTCATTGTTGTTATTGATGACATCTTGATCTATTCATGTCCCGAGCCGATAACGATCAACACTTTCATTGACACTGGAACCCTTAAAGAAGGAACAAACTTTTCGCTAAATCCTCCAAGAGGAAATTTTGGCTTAAAGAAGTTCAGTTTTTGGGTCATGTAGTCAACAAGCAGGGTATTCATATGGATCCATCCAAATTGCTGCAATTAAGGATTTGATTCCTTGTATGCTTTAAATACCCGTGTCCAAAGATAACAAATTTAAAGGTCAATTTAAACAATAATGCGAGTGTGCGATTATGCGATTATGCGATTATGTGATATGTGTTTATGTGTTCTCCTCTATGTTTTTGTGTGATCCGATTTTCAAATCCTCATAGAATCTTTCATATCTTCATATGAGGGATTCATAGTAGGATATTTAAAGGGTACTACCTTAATCCTTATGGGCTTCTACGTGGTAGTTAAGACCCTTGGGTTATATAGTACCATTCCATGATTCGATGAGAGACCCTTGAGTGGTCTAGTTAAAGATTGATTCAAGATCTGGTTAAGAATGGCATGTGATGATACAGCTGAAAGGACCCTATGGTGGTCCAGTCACACTCATCACAGGTTTGTTCATTTGGTTTTACCCTACACATTATAAAATAGACTGTGTGAACTGTGCAAGGAATTGTCTAATTATGGACGCGTACATAATTATGAAATTTAGTGCATAGAAACCCAGTAGGATTTATTTTGTGTAAGAACCGATAGTGACAACAATAACAAAATGAGAACGATGTAATGGAGGTACGGTGGACGCACCAATGACGCTTCATATACTTGTATATAAGTGTCCCTCTTGCATTGAAAGCATAATGTTATTTAAAGTTACTAGAAGTTCAGAACCCTAACCAGTGTTGTTTTGTCTTTTCAACTTCATGTTTTCAAGCTCTCACAAGTTTCCTCTGATTAAATTTCGGGACGGAATTTCCTAAAGTAGGGGAGACTGTGACACCTGGGTCACTGCGACCATCAAACAAATACCAAACCAATGAAATATTGTATTTCATACATGGGATTTGTAAAAATACGTGTATCATTTGCACATATCAATTTTTGTTCAATTTCAAACTCTAAATCGCTTTCTTGAAGGTTATACGCGCACCAATGCGTAAATATAACCAGTTTAATGCAACAAACACTCCGGAATAGTGACATTGGCTTAACATACCTTAAATAACCCTTACATAACTTAGAAATAAGTTTTGAAGGCTTTGGTATGGCAAAAACAAGTTAATTCGTCTATAGGGACTAAATTTGACAAACTGCGAAAGTATGCCAATCTGAACTGTTACAGACATTCCGGAACATGACCATAAGTTAAACATACCATAAATATCCTTCACATAGCTTAGAAATAGGCTTCGAGGGGTTCGGTGTGCTAAAATAAACTTTATGCTCATTCAGGGACTAAAAGTGTAAAAAAGTGCACAAGTTTGCACTTTCGCGCATATCTTACGTTCTGAATACATCCGGACATCTAAAAATTTATGTAAGCACTAAAATATTTTATTTTAGTGTTTGGCATAAGAAAAATCCATTCGTTGCATCATTTGGATCGTTTTTCGCGCTTGTGCGCTTTCCGTCGTAATTAAGCGAACATCGTGTTCGTACGACCAAACGAACCAACATCCGTAATATTTTTGAGCATGTTTCATGTCCATAATGTTTAGGCATCATTTTAGGGCCTTAAAGTTGGCTTTACGGGCCTTAGAAGAGTCAGAAATGGCCTTAAAACACAACAGGGACCAAAACTGTCATTTCTGAAACTTATTCTGATCAGACAAGGCCATGCGGCCCGCCTGAGTTTTTGTGTATCCTGAAGCGGGCCGCGTCAGCCTCTGCAGACCAGATTCAATGTTTAACAGCCTGTTTGCAGCTGTTTTGCACCCCCAATCCCAATTCCAAGTGTCAATTCCTTATGGTGGGTGGCAAATTTACCTACCATAACATTCCAACAAGTGTACGCATGAGATTCGAGCACGGTTTCCATGAAACAATCTTAACGGTTACCCGAATACTATAAATACCCCACCCCACTTCTTGCAAAAACCACTAGAATCTTGATTTGAGAAGCTCTAAGTTGAAACCATTGTTTCATACCTAAGCTACTTGGATGGAGGTTAGCATTCGGGGACCCTTCGTAAGTATTCCTTTGTTCTTTTATTGCTTTTCGAGTCTTTTCGAGTCTGAAAGTCAAACTTTGTTTGACTTTCTGCATTGACCAGTTTATGGTCAATGCGAAGTTCGTTTGAACTTCGCAACGTGAGTGTAATCACGTTGGTTATAGTCCCTTGGGACTATGCCTACTGATTACCACGTTGTCTAGGGTCGTAGGGTAAGCGATCTAATAAATCGCTTATATCTTCGAACCCGACCCATTTGGTCGATCATTAGGATCCGACCAATTACATTTGGTGACCATAGTATATAGGGAATAACCTTCCGAGGTTATACCTTATGGTCGCTGCGTTTAAGTAGTTGTATGATAGGTAGTATATATGCCTTAGGTAAATTACCAAAATACCCTTTTCATGTATAATTGGTAATTTAGCTTATGTAACCTAAACTTTTATACATAACTGATTATACAACATGATAAAACATGTATAGGCATATAATACTTGTCATAGGACTAGTTAGACGTCTCGAACGCGCTTTGCGCGCACGACGCGTTAAAGTAGCATAAGCTACCTTAATGGGTCGCGATGGGTCAAAAGAACTTAGGTTTGGTTTCATAGTAGTATGTAGGCTTTGTTAAACCATATTACATGAGTTCCCATACTCATTTGGTCTACAAGCCCTCATTCTATCCGATCTTCCGACTCAGGCCCGGTTTATTTATATGGTTTTAGACTACCGATTGATTCCGTGCTCCCTCTAGCTTTGCTTGGTTGTTGTTCAAGACCTCTAAGCATTCTCAGGCGAGTACATTATTCCCCTATTTTACTGCTTTCAATTGTTTTGGGGTGACTCATATGTGCTAAATGTTTTCAAGGTTTTAACGATGGTATCAAAACGATTTTCGATGTTATAACGATGGTTTCAAAAACGATTAAGACGATTTATACAAAACTAATAACGATTTCGATAATGTGAACGAACTTGTTGGTTGGGTTACATAACAAATGACATTCATTAGCAATGATCAAGCCGACCAGTATTAGGTTATGGTACCATAGGATCTGACAAATCCCGTTATCATACTGCACCCGTGGTTATGTGTGGGGGTGGTTGGTAGCGACTGAATCTGTAATTGTTAATTTACCCTTTGGTAAGGGTTTGTTAATGCGAAAACGAGAAGCGACGAGGGACGAGTCACGAAGGTTTGAATGTTATTAGCGAGACGACCATATAAGTAGTTTCACGACCTAAAACGAATTATACGATTTGGGTAAACGATTGGTTTTCACGCGATGTATTAACGAGTTAAACGATTTGGACGATGTAAACGATTTGTAAACGATTTGGACGATGTAAACGATTTGTAAACGATTTGGACGATGTAAAAACGATTTGTAAACGATTTGGACGATACGATGTTAAACGATTTGGGTAAACGAATTGATTTTTTAGTTAGTGGTTAGATAATGAGACGGGTGTAATGTGATGAAAGCATGGTGGATATGCCGCTGGTACTTCCTTTATATAAGTGGTTTCATCATATTACATACCGTGGCGTTAGTTAGTTCACTTGGGTAAACGATTTTTAAACGATGTCACACAAACGAGGTTTTCGATATGATATAAACTATACGAGTTTTTAACGAGATTTATTAACGAGTTTTATTAACGATTTATTTCGAGATGTTTCACAATTTTCTTTACTAAAACAAATGTTTTTGGGTTAAGAGTCATGGCTACGAGGTTTTACAAACTATAACCCGCTTGATTTGAGTTGGTTAATTAAGTTGCAATATTATACTCTTTTCAAAACAAGGTTTTTAATAAAGTATTGCAACATCTAAACTAGCCATGATTTCGACACTCCTACAAAACCAATGTATTCGCCAGCATTTCTTTGCTGACCTCGTTTTCACATATGTTTCAGGTATTGTTGAATGATATCGATTGATAGGATGCATGCTCACATAGGACTGGACGAGGCTTTAGTGACTCAATAACAATGATAGACTATGTTTGAATTGTGTATTTAGATTTCCAGACAATGTAAATATTCAATGTTTAATAAAACGAAACACTTTTTGTATCAATGGTTATGAAACGATAATTCTGTTACAACACGCCCCGATGTTTCCGCCGCGATTTGTTGTTTTACGCGGTCGGGGTGTGACAGTAGGCGTCATACCAACAATTTGGACAAATGGCATATTTTATATGTTTGCCTTGTACGTCGAATTGATCAGCAAGACATGTGGGAATGAACTCCACATAACACTCGAGTAGGGATGAACAACAAAGATCTCTATTATGACCTCTATTCCGGGTTCCTCCCGTGTCTCGTATATAAATTTGTTTCTTATCAGGATGTTTTCTAGTGACCGCATGGGAGTCAATTCATCTCTTTGTTCGGAACTAATCTTCTTTACAATGTTTTGAACGTCTTTCTGAACATGAAACCTGTTAGGGTCCTGCTTCCTTAGCGTTTGAAAATTTTTGCGCGGATCCATGTTTTGAGCTGTCAGCTGCTCGATCCGTCTGTATTCGTTTGGAATAAACGCGTGGGCTGACAGGTCCTCACAAAGTTTGTGGTTATGTTCAATGTTTCCCTCTTTTATCTCCCAGATTTCATACGGATGGTCTCGCACCGCCAGCAGGTAAAACGGGCAACCAGTTTTTTTTACTTCTTGCTTTTCTAACCGTTGCTGTAGTATGGTGCTCACCACCATGGTCACATTCAAGCCATACGCTCCTAGTCCTTCCCCCTATTTTCTTTGATGGATGGGTCACAATAACAAAACCATCCGACTTTGCCATTTCTTGTGCCCATTCCTTTAGGTCCTATAAAGAGTTGAAAACCTATAACATCGACTGGGTTAGGTTAGATTTTATACTTATTAATCTGTCTAACGTAACTAAATAAATTTGATACCATCTTTGTGAAGTACGGATTGCCCGGGATAGGGGGTACCTCACCACCTTATCCACCATATCCTCCAACGTTCGGATAGTTTTGTTGAACATAAGGATTGCTCAGGGAAATGAATTGTTGATGACCACTGTCTCCTCCGTATCTATCAGGATAGTGTTATTGCACGTAAGAATAGTCACACCCGTATCCCTAATCCGGATACCCTTGTTGCGCTGGATAACATGGTTCATCAGCATACCCATGGTATGAGTCATCTACAGGGGATGTTTCATCAATAGGGGGATGCGCGTTCAAATCTAGAAACGGTCTGCTTTGTTTTCCTTGTACACTAGACACAACCTCCTCTTATTCGTTAGAATTGGGAACGCTAGTCTCCTCCAAAAAACGTTATCATCATTAGTAAATAATTAATTAAAACAACAAGTAATTAAAACAGTTAAGCTAATAACTGTTACCAGAACGTTTTCGGGCACCCATGACTCGCCAGAATACGACCCAAAGACATAGTTTCCATCCCAGTATGATGACATTTCAGCACCTTACAAGTGATTAAAAGAAGAAAGTAAAGAAGAAGCACATAAGTTGAGGGGTGTAAGGGAGAACGATGGATGAAGAATGCAATGCATGTCACTATTTATTTCCAATATGTATGCCTCGTATAGCCCTAGACGCCCCATATTACTTTAAGTCACATGCCTAGAAGATAGTAAAATCAGTCCTCAAGGCACCCCGTCTAGGCCTAGACGAGGCGTCTTCCTCTATCGTATTGGTCCTTCCTCTAGACCTGGACGCCCCGTCTGATGTGATTGATTTGACCTTGTACGAGGTGCAGTGTCTGGTCGGAGATAAAATCCTAGACTCCCCGTCTAGGCCTAGACGAGGCATCTTAAAGACCCTAGACGACCCATCTAGGCCTATACGAGGCGTCTTAAAGGGTGTGGAAATAAGGATTAAGGTATGTGAATATGCACACCCTATACAAAATATTTTATCAATTTAGGACAGCATTATACTTTGCTTTATCAGTTGGAACAAATTTTTTATTTTAAATAGATTAAAACTAAGTTTAATGTTTTATATGAATTTTAATAAATAAGGGTTTAACAACTTCCATTTGTTCACTAAAACGGTTTTCAGTCTTCGTGTTTTTTGTTTTGCAAAAATATATTTTGATAAATGTGTTTTTTTTCTATTTTACAATATGCCAAAAACAGTTCAGACATTTTTGTTGTGTTTTGGCATAAACTTTCGAAAATCTAAAAAGATTATATCTTTTAGTTTGTTTTTGATGTTCTTTCACACTGAACTGAAATGATAAACTTACGTTTTTACAAAAGCATGAAGCATTTTCAGATAAACACTAGTTTGTCTTGTATTGTGAACGACTAAGGAAACTTTTGAGATAACTATTTGTGATAGTGAATAGATAAGTTGCTGCAAAACGCTTGAGGTGTAAAATTCGGGATAGTCACCTAAGTAAACAAACCATGAAGATCACCAGATACTTCAATGCCTCACAACAAATGCAGACGTACAAACATAAAACTAATCCGCTACTAAAAAAGCACTCGAGTTAAAAGATTGAAAATTCAGTTTAGGGGGGTCTGTTGATACATCCTTGAAGCTCACGTTCCAAAATGAAGAGGCGAGATCCAGACAAATCAAGACCAAAGATAAAACATCTCTGGCTATTGCCAAGGGGAGCCTTTGGATGTGTAATTGGGCTTCACATCTTGATGCGGGAATATCAAGTGTCGACTCAATTATGTAACGAAATAAATCCACATTTAGTGTTCATTAAGTTTTGTTTTAATTTATGTCCATTGAGTTGATCATAAAAACTCTATATAAGTTCTCATGTAATTTGTATTGGGGGATTTTTTGGAGTTTTATAAAATAATTGTTTGACCTTTTTTTAAATTCTTGTCTTTTGGGGACGAATTAGGGGGGTTTGGGAAAAGATCTACACGGGTATTCGTAGAATCATCGTGTTTGTTCTTTGTTATCGCTTCACGCACTACATCAGTTGGTATCAGAGCTAAATTCCTGGCTCAAAATGGCTTGTGAGAGGGATTATCGCTTGTACCACACTCTACCATGTTTTGATGAATACGAGGATGAGCAATGGTATTCTTGGGCATGCGACGATGATTCGGGTGGTACCGGTAGTGTGCTCACCATTAGACATGACCACAAAAAAGAGTCAACGATCATGGGAGCCGGTGATGACGAATCAAGTTTTAAAAGTCATAGCGCTAAGGGTGATGGTCCTACTATGGTAACGGGTGGTCCAGCGGCTACATTTGGAATTCAACCTGTTAGCATGGGGGACTTGCAAAGAAATTTCATGAGCAAAGCAATGAAGTCCAAGGCATTAAGAAACACAATAGATTTTGGTGCTTCTCAAATTTACTTTTGTACAATTTTAAAAGGTAATTTTCCAACAAATAGTTTTGAGGAAATTATTTTGGATGATGAAAACCACGGTATACAAAATTCTCATGCTGTAAAAATATGGTACGAGGTACTATTTGAAAATTTTGTTGATGGCCAGATTGTGGAGGTTGGAGAAGCTATGTCGTCAAAAGATGCCCCTCATATTGATCAAAACGAAGAAAAGGTTGTTAAACTTGATGGGTATTTTGTAAAAAAATGCAATGAGGTCCATGGTTTACGACTATATGGTTATTTAGTTGGAACTATATTAGTTGAGAGGGTCAAGACAATAGTGAACAAGAAATGATCCTATGCTCCGTTCGACCCAGGTGGTACAGGTTCAGAGTCAAACGAGATGACCCGTGAAGTAGAACTACTTGGGCGGGCCTTGATAATAATCGAAAAGAATCAGATTGATGTTCCTTTCGATCCAGGTGGCTTTAGCCTGGGACAAAACTTGAGGACGAGTTTTTCCAAAGGTGGGGAGAATGATGCGGGAATATCAAGTGTCGACTCAATTATGTAACAAAATAAATCCTCATTTAGTGTTCATTAAGTTTTGTTTTAATTTATGTCCATTGAGTTGATCATAAAAACTCTATATAAGTTCTCATGTAATTTGTATTGGGGGAGTTTTTGGAGTTTTATAAAATAATTGTTTGACCTTTTTTTAAATTCTTGTCTTTTGGGGACGAATTTGGGGGTTTGGGAAAAGATCTACACGGGTATTCGTAGAATCAACGTGTTTGTTCTTTGTTATCGCTTCACGCACTACATCACATCTTTATAAGATTTACGCGTTTTAGTCTTGTTTAATGGGAATCTACTATATAAGGGGAATAAGTTGCTAATTGTCATAACATTCTAGAATACATTTATCTCACAATTCACACACACTGCATAGATTATCTCTCTAGAAACCCCAAACTCTATATTTCCAATCCCTTTGTAATCAAACGTGTTCGTGTTAGTGTTAATCGAAAACAAATCAGTTTTAATTAGACCGTTGTGCTTGCATTTGATAGATCGATTAGTGGATTCCACACACTAATGGATTGGTACAGGTTGAATTTATGGCGCTCTTGGTGTTTGTTAAGAACAAGATCCAAATATGATCCTACAAATTGGTCTTGTGTTCCTGTATTGATTGCCTCGAGCGCCTAACGTATACAAACAGTTGCTATGTCTTGTTCTTTGATTGCACAATTCGCTAAATAGTATCCACAACAATGAAAATGGTAACATTGTCTCTGGCTCAGTCGACTTCACATCGATTTTCTTGGTCGTTCATCATTGCAGTGATGGTAGGGAAGCATTATGAATACTGAGAGTTTTTTTATTTCTTGGATGGTGTTTAGCCTTAGCGTGGAGTTTATGAATACTCTAATACCAGTGTATTTGGAATCAAGGACAGGACACGTACACTAGAACTAAAATTGATATCCAATAGGATAGGGATATTGAATTGAAATGCAATATCTTTGATACCTCCCAAGACCCATGAGGAAGGCCATTTCAACACATTAGTCTCTCAAGCCACGTAGTTCATGCATGCATAAGTTTAGATGAGTAGTTTAGTCCGTGTTTTTTCATTTTCCTTCCATGTTCTCCATCATATGCATTGATTTAGGAACCCATGTTCATGTTTATTTTTCCTATATATATGTACCATTTGACGTTAAAAAGGAATGAGAAAAAATGTTTTAAAAAATCTAGTTTCTTCATCTATGTTCTTTAGAGCCTAACCTACTCAACGGGTCTATCACTTGTGAGATTGACCATCTTGAATCGGTCGACTAACATTGGTGCTTTCATTCATGAACTCACTCATGGAGTTGCATCTCCAACTGCCTAAGTGTTACTCTCCTGTTCGTTTAATGAACCCAATAACAAAACCCATTCCCAAATCCCAAACCTCATCCACCAAAAATACCACTCATGTGCCTTGTGTGACTTCATCCTTGGAGCCATCATATGCATTAATTTAGGAACCCATGTTCACGTTTGTTTTTCCTATATATATGTACCTTTTGGAATTAAAAAAGGAATGAGAAAAAATGTTGCAAAATATCTAGTTTCTTCATCTATGTTCTTTGGAGCATAACTCACTCAACATGTCTATTACTTGGGAGATTGACCATCTCAAATCGGTCTAACAATCTAGGTAATCTTCTGAGTTGCAGGAAGATAACCTGATACATTGTTAATGTGACGGTTAGGGCAGCTAAGAATTTGGGAGGAACAACCGTCACTGCCGATACTTTTTTATTACAAATATAATACATGGTTTACAATCCTAATAAACATAATAACGAGTCAATTAACCTAATATACGAATTATGTACATACAATACATACTAGATTAAGTGTATAGTTCAATATATACATGGTGTTGCCACTCTCATCCTACACTCTTTCTTCAACCTCCAATCAGCTCGGAAGTTGGAGTTTTCAAGTTCTGTTCAAACCAATTTGTCGTCTCCGGCTCCAGTTTGTTCAGTTATGAACCCCAGTCTCTCTGCCACAGTACGTTGGAAACAATTGCTATAAAGCATAAACACTAACAAAAAGATTTTAGTTGGTGGACAATCTTACACCGCTTTTTCTGTTTTTCTAAACTCAAAAAGCTATCATTCAATGGCCAAACATCTATATTCTATTCAAACTGATATTTTTAAATAACCTCATCCATGGTTATTCCAAGAGTCGGGCAACACTCTCAGCACTCGCTTTCTTTTCTGAATTCTTTCCTCTTTTATTTTCTGAAAGTCCCATGGACCCCCTGGATCGATGACGAACATCGACATTGCACTTGATTCAAGACGTGAAACATCAAAGTATGAACAAGATAGAAATATGTAGAAGATGAAACCCTTTATTATTGAATCAGTCATCACAGATTACACAAACCGAAAGAGTATACATCATCTACAAGATGGTTTAGATCACAAAGATCTAAACCTAGCTTTCTGTCACTAACACATAGTATCCCTCTCTCTCTAGAATGCCAACACTGATGAAGGATGGCTGGGAGTTATGAGAGGTGCACAAAGCTATCTAAAGGGTTACCCTAATCTACCCTATACAACACATATATATAGACTAGGGACAAACCCGAGCAAAACATATTGTCTGGGATACATAACAAATAATTCGGACAACAATAATAATCAACATATTCCGAGTTTAACATCATAAACTCGGAACTGATAAAGCTTCCGAATTCTTGACATGGCTTGGACATTGTTGACCATAGACCAGAAGTAATTAAGCATAGTTACCCCGCAGGAACTGCACTTATAGACTCCCCCTTAACTGTTGCTATCAGTTCTGTCTGACACTAAGTCACCGGATACTGCACTTACATTTTCTGCATAAGGACATTCAACTAGACATTTAGCTTCTCCAGTCACACAAATAGAAGGCAAAAGATATGGTTACCTTCTCCCATGTTGATAAATTCCATTGTACTTTTTGTGCCCAAAAGTAAATAATCTTGAATCATTTCTTCTGTAATTTTCTTGTCTTCTTCAATAGGCAGCGGCATATGGTTATTCTGTTGAACAAAATAGGAACAATCCATGAATTTCTAAGGATACCATTATGGTGAAGCCAAAAATTTGTATCTCACATTTGCAAAACATCTAACCGTGTCAAACCATTAATACACATATGCCTTTTCAATAATATTTAGAAAGGTCCCTACATAACACCATCCCAATAGCAAGTTTAATAGGCCTCAGTACTAAAATGATTAAGAAATGTATATATATAATCCCGAAGCTTAACTTGTATTATGTGTCCACAATTATTGTTTTTGGTGGGTGCAATTGGGTTATGTTCAAGCAAAATTTCAATAAAAATGGCTTTGTGTTAATGATAATATTTGTCCACATCGTTATCCCATTAAACATTAAATGCACAGAGAAACATAGTTGTTAATCGCAATAGCGACAAATAGCGATAGGTAACTATTTCCTACATTGCGAATAGTGATAAATAAGTGGCGGCTATTTTGCAAATAACCATACACTAGGAAACAATTTATATTTTTATATGTATAATTGTATATCATATAAAATACCCTAGTATATATGCTATTTTACTTGCATTTTTTAACAAAAACCTAAAATTCAGTTATTTATAACTATATTTAATTGCTATTTATATAAACAAAAATAACTGTCACTATTATTGCTATCTATAACTACAACCCTTATAGCGAGCCTAGATCTATACACGTATTGACAGCTATGCAAAGAGGTGTTACTGAGAAAGAGCGACAAACACCTCATCCATGTCTTGAAAGTCGGCATATTCCTGTTGATACAAATGTAATTTTAAGTTAGAATTGAACACTAGAGCTTTTACTTATGTTTATAATACAAACGTGCTGCCATAAGTTTGAAAGAAAACCACAGGTATTACTAGACACCTATGTATTGTAATAAAAGTATAGAAGATGAAAAATGGGCGTTGGCCTCTCATGCTTTATGTTGATACATATTATGTGGATATGGCTCAGATCGGTTCGACTCGGCTACGAAGTGAAGGCCGTAGTCAAGACAACCTCCAGTCTTGACTCGGTTTGTTATTTACTTTGTATTGTTCGATGTACATGTAACTGCGTGTGTGCAGTATACATGTTAGAATATGTTTAATGTGTTTTCTGTTTGTTCAAAAGTCCAATCCATGATGAAGCCCAAGTCAAATCCCATACATGACGAAGTCCCCTTGGAGCCCAAGCCCAAACAACATGTGACGAAATCCCTTGTGGTGAAATCCCTTTTGGCGAAATCCCCTTGTGGTGAAATCCCTTTTGGCGAAATCCCCATGTGATGAAATCCCATGTTGGCGAAATCCCCATATATGACGAAATCACTGGATTTCATCATAATGATGTATGTTCATCAAGGGTGTTCGTCGAGGACTGGATTTTGTCATTTATGTTACTATATAAACACAGACAACAGACAGAAACACTGAGATACGAGTCTGCATAGACTTTGAGAGCGAACACACTGTAAACACACACACACTGAGAGTTAATGAGAGCATCTTGTAAACATTGCTTTGTAACCGTTTTATAGATTAATACATTGGAGTGTTAATCGGTGAATCTTGTGTCTTACTTGTTTGTAACTTGGTTTAACTTACCCGTTTGGATTCCGCACTTACGGGTTTGTCGGAAAACAGGGAATAGAGGTTTAACTCGATCCTCTGGGTGGACCTACAATTGGTATCAGAGCATTGGCTTGATTCCTCGTTAAAACCAAGTAGATTTTCATGTGTTTCCAGATTTGTTCTTGATTTTTGAAACATAAAGTTTATATTTTCAGAAAAATTAGGTTTAAATCTTTGAAAATCTTGTGTTTTTGCTGTTTGTTCTTATAAAAATCTTCTTAGTTTTCATTTATACATGTTAAGAAAGGATTTTTATTGAACAGTTGCGCAAAATTTGATTTCGGAAAACTTTCTGTCACCGGAAAACTCATCAAGTTCATCACATCTTTAAGTGTTCGTGATAATACCTGTGTTTTGATCTTGATTTCTTGAGTTATCGATTTGTTGTTGATTATAATAGTGTTTGTTTGAATTTTTAGTACAAGTCATGATGTGTGTTGAAAAAGAAGTCTGATAAGTAAGGTGTGTTTGAAAAGGAAGTCCTTGTGTCAGAGGATAAGGTTTTGAAAATATCTAAACTTGTCTGGTTGCATTTGTCAACGAAATCATCTTAGACGAAATCACCCTTGATGAAAACACCTGATTTCATCAACACATTCTTGGACGAAAACACCTGATTTCATCAACACATTCTTGATGAAAACACCTGATTTCATCAACACATTCTTGGACAAAAACACCTGATTTCATCAACACATTCTTGATGAAAACACCTGATTTTATCAACACATTCTTGGACGAAAACACCTGATTTCATCAACACATTCTTGGAAGAAAACACCTGATTTCATCAACACATTCTTGGACGAAAACACCTGATTTCATCAACACATTCTTGGACGAAATCACCTATTTTCGTCAAACAGCTCAGCGACGAAAATTCAATGATTTCGTCAAACATATCAGCGACGAAAACCACTATTTTCGTCACATACTTGTGTTATTTTTAAACCGAAGACTTGTAACTCATATTTAACTGTTTGATTTGAATGTTTTGAGCTGGTTTTTCATCATTATACATCCACAATGAATCCGAGTTGGTGGGGTACTCTGTCAACTGCAGAGAGCAAGTATATAAACACGCGTTTATCTCCATCATGGGCCGAATCTCCCGCACCCACATCTAATACGAAAAGTAAGTATACAAATGCGCGTTTGTCACCATCATGGGCCGAATCTCCCACACCACCTCGAATTACGGCAGAACAATGGGCATCGGTTACTAATCAAAAGCAAAGTGAACCGAAAATGACAACAGACATATATGGAAATCCAATACAATCAGTTCCCAAACCAGAAAGAACAACAGACTTGTATGGAAATCCATTACCACCAGTTGCTTCACAGCGCCATCGTTCAACTGTAGCACCATCATCTCTTGATCCAAGGAACTGTAGTCAAACAAAAACGGCGTTTTATGCTAAAATTGTCAAAGATGCCAGCAATGGTGAATCATCGCGAAACGATGACAGTTCTGTACATGACAGTAGTTCAGTTGAAGACGTTTCAACTTCAGTTGAGGATGTTACAACTTCAAGTTCAAGTTCAAGTTCAAGTTCAAGCGAGGATGGATCTGAATGTGAATCATCAAGGGAGGTTGTTGATTCTGATGCAAATGAGTCAACATTTGAGAGTGATTCCAGTCAGGTACGTGTCGATGAATCAAAATCTGATAGTTGTGATAAATGTGATATGTGTGTTGGATTAAATATTAAATTGTCTGATTTGCAAAGTAAATATGACGATTTGCAAAGCAAATATGATGTGACATTTATCCACAATCAGCATTTGATCGTGGATCTTTCAAAATGCACAGAGGCCAACATGTTTCGTGAAAATTATGAAAATGAATTTAAAAAGATAATTGAAACATTAAAAAAGGATAAGACCGAGCTAACGAAAATGGTTTCAAGAAAACAAACTGAAATAAACCTTTACATCAATAGGCTCGAGTTAATGCAAAAAGAAATGGCTTGTGTTAAATCTGAAAGTGAGGCAATCCGACTCAAGTTAGACAGCTATTTAAGCTCTAGCTATGTGCTGGATCACATCATTGATGTTCATAAAAAGAAAACTGATGTCACATGCATAGGTTATAAGAAGTGTCCACCACCTGTTAAACACGATTATTCTTCGATGCCAGATGAGGAAAATAAACCTCATTTTGAGCCCTCAGTTTCATTGAGCCTTGAGGAATTCACGTTTGGGCTAGGTTACAAAAAGGAAGTATCCTCAGATTCGGATGAATCAGCAGATGCGATAGTGTCAATAGCTGAATGAAATCAGGATCCTCCAGTCATTGTTGAGGATGCTGATTCATCAGATGATGAATCCGAGGACACTAACTCTGAACAGTCAGAAACGATAACAAAAGAGGAAAACATACCTCTCGAAAATTACATTCTTTGTGATCCACCTACAAAACCGTTTGGGACTGCTACAGCCAAGTTTATTGAATCCTCATCTGGAAGCTGTGAAAGCGTGAGCTTTCTTTACACGTTGATTGGATCTGATAAAATATACTCAGACAATGATTTTCCAATCAAGAATGTCAATCAATCTTTGATTGATAAAGTTTTCGAAGATTCTACCAGTAAGTTTTTGGGAAAGTCGAGCCCAGGAGTTGTAGTAACTCAGTGTGCTCCTATCCCAGAATCCGAAGTTAGAAAGAGATATGAGAATAAAAAATTGCAAAAACAAAACAATCAACCAAAGCAAAATCACGCTGCCCAAGGAAATGGAAAAGGCAAACAGAGCCAAAACAAGAAGAAGGTTCGGAAGATAAACTTCGTGAAATCCAAAGGGACAGATAAAATTGAAACTTTCGAAAACAAATCCAACACGGACTTTGTTAAACCAGTTAAAATTTTGAAAAGAAACAGTAAAAAAAACTACACACAACACACAAACGGTTGTGATGTAGGACCAAGTACCTCAAGATCACGAAGTTCATCATCAAGTTCTTACAGTTATGTTACTCTGAGGTTTGTTGAGCGGAGATCATGCTTTCAATGCGGTGAGTATGGGCACATTGCCAGAAACTGTCCATATCACACGAAAGGAAAGGCAAAGGTTGATGCCCCCCATGGTAACAATCGCCATAAAAGATCTGTTTCACCAAGACAGGACCCTAGTCTTGTTAAACAAAAAGAAGTGAAACAGATAAAGAAACAATGGAAAAATGTTGAAAAGGTTTTAAAACCGGAGGTTGTCCAAACAAAATCTGTTAAATATGATGTTAAAAATGAAAAACAAAAACAAATTTGGAAACCAAAATCGGAAACTGTTTCAGGGGGAACTACATCAATTCCGAATCATTGGGAAATGGATGTCACAATTCTCGATGATGACGGACGACCCAAGTCTGTGAAGGCTTGGGTCCCCCTCTCCAACTAATCTCTAAATGAGTGTGCAGGATGTTCCAGGAGGAACTATTGATAGTCTTATGATTGTTGATAGTGGAGCGTCCATGCACAAGATCGGCGACATAAGGCTCCGAAACATTGTTGTATCCAAGGAGAATTTTGTTGCCTTTGATGGAGAGAGGAGAAAAGAAGACAAAAATGTCTGATGAAAGAATGTGGTTGAATGAAGTTGAAAAATTCGACAAGATGAAATATGTTCCAAAATTTGGTTGTTATGGTTTTTTTGATCGGGTCAACATGATAGATTCAAATGAAAATACGTGCCTGTAGCACGTCTGAAGATTTTTGAAGATTCATGGATTTTTCTTTCACAAGAAGTTCAAAGTCCACAAGATGAACGCCTAGGGTACTTTTCTCTACGGTGTGATTGAAGAAAATCTGTTTTGTTGATCAAACCAACCGGGTGTGCGGACGCCTTGGCGTGGATTGAACCACCGCACACTACTTCTCAAAAAGAAAGACAAAGACCTTCGCTGGTGCAATGTGGAAGACCAGCCAGACCCAGAGGTCTATGATCTTGTTGCTGTGAAGAGATTTCTCAGTAGCTACAAAATCGACTTTGAAGTCCACAACGGGTGGATATCCAGTTTGGGAGAGCACTCAGATTCCTTGCAATGCATGAAGCAGTTGCAGGATACGGTTTTGAATTTCTAATCTTTTCTATACTTCTCGATATTTAAGCTGCTTTATAAATTATTATCATCTCGTACAGCACTCTTTGACCTGACACGTTGAACTCGAATATCACCTCACACTTGATTGTTTCACTATGAAACTCGTCAATGTTGTCATGGTCCACACCGATTACCGATGTGCCAACTGATTTTTCCAAAATTCGATAAATCAATTCTGAATAAAATTAATTTTGGTAAACGACATTGAGGTAAAACATGAGTTAACCGACATCGGGAAAATCGTTTTTGTAAATATCTTTGTGTTTTTAAATTTATTGTAAGTTTGTTGATTATAGGGGGAGTAAATCCAAATTTGAAAATTCAAAAACATCGAAAAATTTCAAAACTCAAAAACAATAAAAAAACAAAAATGGTTTTCCTGGCGAGCAAAAGAGAAAATGATAGTACATCAGTGGTCTGTTGAAACCTTTTTAAACTGAAATGCAAAATGAAAAATGTTAAGCAGCTCTATATAAGATGTATCGGTAGGCTCACATTCATCTTAAAGTGTGCAGGGTGATATAAACTTAAATCGACTGAAGACCAGGTGGGAACCATTCATTGGCATATGGTCTTAGTTCCGAAATTTCGTTTGATAGATTGCCGAGGTTCTGAGATATGTGGTCTTTATGCTGTTTATCATCTGGGTATCATGGTTGTTTCTTTTACCGAAAATCAACGGAGACGAAGTCTAGATCTTCCATGATATCATACATACGTGTACATACTGTATACGACCTCAATAAGTGATTAACAATCACATGTCCATAAAATAAGTGATAATATATCACATTTATCCGGGAGTCAAGTTCGTCTCTCTGCTGTATGAAAGTACTGACGTGTTCACGGACTTGCTCCTGTGCCCTCATGGATCTGAAAATCAAGTTCCTCATCAATAAGTGATTCTATCACATAGGGCTTGTTTTCAATCTAAATAAGTGAGTTTCTCACATTTTCATATACGTCAAAACAGATGATAAATGGTATACTCACCAGTAAGATGAACTCTCGTGCATACCTTGATACGGGAATGTGTCGTGATGTGGATGAACACCGGTTGGTAAGTATAAATCATACACTAATCGTATCCCGTCGCCTTGATTACATCTGATAAGTTGAGCTTATGTGGATAACAATACCGATAATTGTTTTAGGATGTTTAACTAATTGTTAACAAAATGAACAACAAGAGCGTATTGGCATGACCGTACACTGATATGATTCTCTTACCCTCGAAACTCGCAAAAAGAATGTTTGTATATATTTACTTTTCTTAGTTTCTGCAACTCTGTATATATTTATTTACTGCTTTCAGTCTTTAAGTTTCAAATATTCAAAATGCCAAAAAGATTTTAGGTGTGTTTTAATATAAACTTTATAAAAGTCAAAAAGATTTTATTTCTGCTTTAGTTTTGATTAACCGATGTTGGAACTCAAGTCTTCGTTGCCTGAAATCTGATAGAAAACCAAAACGACTGAATCTTCATAGACAGTCAGAGTTTGCAAGTTTTGAAAGTTAATAATCAAAATTGAAAAATCTGTTAACTTTTCAAACTAACTGTCGGATGATAGTTGAATGACAATTGGTCTCATATGTGTCATTTGTTTAAATGTTAACTATATTCCAAGCAGTTGTTCTCATTACGTGTTTAGCTTTCTTGCATGTGCAGATGCTAAAGGCGAAGAGAACGTGTTCGATGACAAGCTTCGGAATGAAGACACGACGTGAAGGCACCCAAATTATAAAGATGATCGAGTTGCCGCTGATCAATCATCAACACCACAAGGATCTCAAGTTTTGAAAATCAAAAGATTCACGAGCATAATCAAAGGAGGAGTTTATTGATTCACTTCCTAGATAAAAGCGGGAGTTTGTTGATACACTTTCTACTTACAACACGTGAAGTCTTTGAAGATCCTTTCCGAGAATGAAAGAGGCATCAAGAGATGGAGAACGAGATTACGAACCTCACGAGCAGCATCCAAGGGGGAGTTTGTTGATACATATTATGTGGATACGTCTCAGATCGGTTCGACTTGGCTACGAAGTGAAGGCCGTAGTCAAGACAACCTCCTGTCTTGACTCGGTTTGTTATTTACTTTGTATTGTTCCATGTACACGTAACTGCGTGTGTGCAGTATACATGTTAGAATATGTTTAATGTGTTTTCTGTTTGTTCAAAAGTCCAATCCATGATGAAGCCCAAGTCAAAGCCCATACATGACGAAGTCCCCTTGGAGCCCAAGCCCAAACAACATGTGACGAAATCCCTTGTGGTGAAATCCCTTTTGGCGAAGTCCCCTTGTGGTGAAATCCCTTTTGGCGAAATCCCCTTGTGGTGAAATCCCTTTTGGCGAAATCCCCATGTGATGAAATCCCATGTTGGCGAAATCCCCATATGTGAGGAAATCACTGCATTTTGTCATAATGATGTATGTTCGTCAAGGGTGTTCATCGAGGACTGGATTTCGTCATTTATGTTACTATATAAACACAGACAACAGACAGAAACACTGAGATACGAGTCTGCATAGACTTTGAGAGCGAACACACTATAAACACACACACACACTGAGAGTTTATGAGAGCATCTTGTAAACATTGCTTTGTAACCGTTTTCTAGATTAATACATTGGAGTGTTAATCGGTGAATCTTGTGTCTTACGTGTTTGTAACTTGGTTTAACTTACCCGTTTGGATTCCGTACTCACGGGTTTGTCGGAAAACAGGGAATAGAGGTTTAACTCGATCCTCCGGGTGGACCTACACTTTAGATAGAATTTCCACCAAGGGCATGATGCTAAATTCCACCTAGAAAAATTTAATGGTAGAATCCATTTATAAATTTTAGCATGCATGATACATAAGAAAGATGGAAAATTAATTCAGATGCACTAGTGTTGTTTATCATGTAGAATGACGCTAAAGAAAACTTTTTGACGTCACAAAGCTTACTTGGTTTTTGTTGGTGCACTTGTGTCTGTACTTTGTCTGTATTTTGTCATGATACAAAACGATGTCTTGTGTTAGTCTGAGTTACGTCTTAGGTTTGTTAATATGTGTGTTCGATGTAAGTTTGACCAAGTCAACCATCCTCCTGGTTTGACTTGGCCAAACAGTTAGCACATTGTTTGTAAGATGTTTGTGTCGAAGGATGAGTCATCGAAGGATTGTTTATATCCTTCGATGAGCTCGAAGGATAATCCTTCGATGGATATAGATGGACCTCGAAGGATATCATCCTTCGAGGTATATGTGGATCCTTCGATAGGTTTCAGATCGATAGATGATCCTTCGATCAGGCTATCTGATCCTTCGTCCAGACGAGCTGTGATGGGTATATATACTCATGTAATGTGTTCACTTCATAAGTGTGTGAGAAGTGAGTGAACTTAGTCTTGTAGAGAGCGTATTTTCAGCTTGGTCAAGGGCTGTAACCGTGTCCACTGAAATACAAGAGAAAACTTTGATATCTCGGGTGTCTACCTTTCTCTTTGTAGCTTGTGTTCTCATATAAACTACCGGTTTGCATTCTAGCTTGGATTCCGCACTTGCTAGTGTGTTAAACATAACAAGGATAAGGTTTAACCTCATCCTCCGAGGGACCTACAAGTGGTATCAGAGCCGTGGCTCTTTTCCTTGTTAAAAACCGAGTTTATACAAGTCTTTGGAGTGTTTGGACAAAAACTCACATGGTTTAGCACCCGTTTTTAGTGTTTTTCTCGCAATTCTAGACGTAAAAACGTGTTCTAAACTAACCGGGTGTGTTAAAGGACAGGTTGGGTAACTTAAAAAACTTGTTTTTAAGAAGTTTGGTAATTTCCGGCCAAATTCCGGCTTACTCCGGTGACCGGTTTTCTGGATAAGAACCTTCTTTTTAAGTAATATTTTATTGGTCAAATCTTGGTTTAGTAGAAAGTATGGTCTGAGCATACCTTCTGCCGAAAGCTTTCTACCAACCAATCACCTTTTTCACCAACCTGTCACTTTTGTCAACTGTGTCAGTACAGATCGAAGGATATCCTTCGAAGTCGAAAGATCATCTTTCGATCAAAGGAAGTTCGATAGATAATCATCCTTCGCACATCCTTCGAAGTCAGTGACTTATCCTTCGATCCAAGGAATCCTTTCGAAGGATACATCTTTCGATTTACAGTTCTTGTTCGAAAGATAAGGATCTTTCGATTGGCGAATCCTTCAAAATCATTGTTCGAAATTCAACAGTGATCTTTCGAACACTGTTGATCCTTCGAACAAGTATTTATCCTTCGATCCTAGTCTGTTTAAGTTTAACAAGTTTGTGTTTTTCTCGTCTTTCGATCAGGGATCCTTCGGCTGGTTGGTTGTTAACAAGGAGAACCCGAGAGAACTAGTGTAACAATTTTTCTTGATCAAAAATGAATTCGATGTGGGGTACTCCGATAAATACAGAAATGTATTATGGTACTCCGGCTCCGGATTCGGGAAAGTATAGAAATACCAGTTTATCTCCTGCATGGGCCGAATCTCCCGTACCTGTATCTTCGCAAGCTAATGCTATATCTACCAGTCAATGGGCATTCGTATCAAATCAAACTCCAAGTATTCAAAGCATTTTGTTAAGCGAGAGTGAAACGGGAAGTTTGAATAGGCCTCCAAAGTTGATGCACTTATGTGAATATCCGGGATGGTTTGATAGATTTCATACATACGTCCTTGGTCAAAATACAGAATTGTGGTTGCGTTTCATCACAGATTTTGATCAAACAATAGAGGTTGCCGCTTCATCTGCTGCTACGTTTGCCGATCTTACGGAAGATCAGAAGAAGGTCTATGACTTAGAGAAGAAAGCGTATGCCATTCTTACTCAGGCGTTAAGCAAAGATATTTATCATCAATTTGTCAGTTTCAAGACAACGAAGAAGTTGTGGGACGCATTGAAGATAAGGGGCGTAGGAAATGAAGCGACACGTCAATTGAGAAAAGACCTGCTAAAGAAAGAGTTTGATGGTTTTACTTGTATGGAGAATGAATCTTTAGGAGATTTGACAAGTCGATTTAATCATTTGCTGACTGAATTGGCAAATATTGGGGTTGTAACAACTTCAGCAGAGGTAGTGAAAAAGTTTGCAGATGCACTGCCACCTCAATGGAATACTTTCTTGGAAATCATGAAGTACAATGGCACTTTAGCTACAACAAACTTCAATGACTTTGTTCAACTCCTGGAAAACAAGAATCAGGAAGAAACTCTCAAGGCGAAAAGAGTTCCAGTGCCACAAAATCCTGAAATGTATTATGGAACTTCTAGCACTTCTACAAAACCTTCTTCACACGCTCCAATTCAAACAGCGTTTGTGTCTAGCACTGACATGTATGGCAATCCTATCCAAGTTCCGGTGAAGCCTCCTCCAACAACAGACATGTATGGAAATCCGCTTGAACCAGTCCCTCAACCAGTACCACAACAGCAAAGCCAACGACCTATCAGAGCAACTGATATGTTCGGAAATCCATTACCTGTTCGATCTACCAGACCAACAGATTTATACGGGAATCCACTTCCTCCTCAACAGCAAGCATGTTATGGAAGCACATCATCTGCTAGTCAGCAATCAAAGCCAAATACAGTACGGCTCGACACCTCAAGTTTCTCTAAAGTCAGTGTTGAAGTAGCAAAAGAACATATGGAGCTTCTAAACACTTTGGTGAGCGCATACTGTGGATTAGTGGAAGGTCAGATTGGCAACATTAATCTGACTCAAGAAGACTATCAGCAGATCGATAAAGAGGAGATGGAGATGATGGACATCAAGTGGGCCTTTGCCAGTGCTGTTAGGAGAGCAAAGGATTTCATGGAAAGAACTGGCAGAACCAGCTTGGAAAGCAAGAAAGACACCAAGTATGGATTTGATAAGCAGGCTGTTAAGTGCTTCAATTG
Source organism: Helianthus tuberosus (assembly GCA_030545235.1). Lineage (NCBI taxonomy): Eukaryota > Viridiplantae > Streptophyta > Magnoliopsida > Asterales > Asteraceae > Helianthus > Helianthus tuberosus. The sequence goes on along the minus strand of CM060429.1, from coordinate 11,474,028 downwards.
TGGTGAACGTGGTCATTTCAAACGTGAATGTACGAGGCCATCTCAACATGGAAACCAAAATCCTTTCAGAGGTCAAGGCAACAGGGCAAATCAGAACCAAGTAAGGAACAATGAGCGCACATTGGTGCCTGTCAACAACCAGAGTCAAGCAGGACCATCTAATGCCAACCAGGCACTTGTGGTTCAAGTAGATGAAGGTTGTGATTGGTCAATTCAGCTGAGTGGTGATGCTCCAGACGGAACAGCATGTTTTGCTGAAGTGGTTAAGGATTTAAATCACGCCAGTGGTGGAGAATCTTCCACCAATGGTGATGAATCTTCTGAAGATGAAGACAGCTCCGGTTATAGTGGAAGCTCAGATGAAGAATCCTCCACTTCAGGTAATGATCATGTGGATGAGACATCAAGTGCGTCAGTCGATGCAGATATTGATGAGCTTTTGGAAGAAGCTATAGCAGGAATTGAAAGAAGATCTATTTTGGTGGATCAAGCTGCTTATTCTTCGTCTTCTCTCCATTCAGCCTTTATGGCTAATGTCGACAGTTCATCAAGTCAGGTATGTGTCGATGAACCCATTGCTGTTAGTTGTGATAACTGTGATAGTTTAAATGTTAATTGTGCTGATTTAGAGGCAATCATGTCTGAGTTGCAAGGCAAACATTATGCTTTACAAGCTAGTTTGTTTGACTTGCAAGACAAACATGTTTCATTGAATGATAAGTGGTGTGAATTGCAAAGCAAACACGAGGCTTTGCAAGAAAAATATGATGTGACATTCATCCACAATCAGAAATTGACCGTGGATCTCTCGAAGTGCACTGAAGCCAACATGTTTTATGAAAACCATGAAAAGGAGTTTAAATCAGTAATTGAGAAATTAAAGAAAGATAAAACCGAGCTAACAAAAATGGTTTCCAGAAAACAAACTGACATTAATTTGTATATAACTCGGCTTGAGGTAATGCAAAAGGAAATGGCTTGTGTCAAAACTGAAAGTGAGGCGATCCAACTTAAGCTAGACAGTTATTTGAGCTCTAGCTATGTGTTGGATCACATCATTGACGTACAGAAAGAGAAACGGGATGTCACATGCATTGGATACAAGAAATGTCCACCACCTGTGAGACACAATTATGATGCCATGCCTGACGAGGAGGATAGAACTTTCTTTGAACCATCTGTTCCTCTAGATGTTAATGAATTTGCAACAGGACTCGGATACAAGAAAGAAGTATCATCAGATTCGGATGTGTCAGCAGATACTTGTGTGTCTTCTGCTGAACAGAATCAGGATCCTCCAGTTGTTGTTGAGGATGCTGATTCTTCTGATGATGAATCTGATGATACTGATTCAGCAAAGTCTGATGCGGTGATAAAGGAAGAGGACATACCTCTTGAGAATCATATTCTGTGTGATCCTCCTGCAAAACCCGCTAAGACTGTTGCAATCGAGTCCTTGTCTGCACAAGAGTCGGAGAGTGTGGATTTGCTGTATACTCTTGTTGGTGATAATAAAATTTATTCTGACAAAGATTTTCCGATTAAGAATGTAAATCAATCCCTAATCAGTAAAGTTTTTGAAAATTCGACAAGTAAATTTCTGGGTAAGAAAGGATCACACGTTGTGGTAACACAGTGCCCTCCTATCCCAAAGGCTGAAGTTAGAAAACAATTTGGTAATCAGAAATTACCAACAGAGAAAAGGCAGCAAAATCATAACAAACAAAAAGGAAAATTGCCGGCTCAAAGTCAAAAGAAGCCAAATCAAAAGAAGAACAAGAATGTGAACTTTGTGAAATCTAAGGGAACGGACAAAATTGAAACGTTTGAAGACCAATCTAACTTAGATTTTGTCAAGAAAGCAACTGTGATGAAAAGAAATGAACCAAATAGTTCAAAACCTAGTACCTCAGGATCACAAAGTTCATCATCAGCAAGACGATCACATGATACTTCGGGGTTTGTTGAACGAAGATCATGTTTTGAATGTGGTGAAATTGGGCATATCATTCGAAATTGCCCGTATCTTCATAAGTTGAAAGCAAAGGATGATGATCCCCGTGAACGCAATCACCAAAAGCGATCTGTTTCTGTAAAACAAGATCCCCGACTTGTAAGAGAAAGGGAAAAGAAACAGAAACGCCAACAAGTCAAGGTGATTGAAAAGGCACTTAAAACTGATGTGGTTCGAAAACAATCTGGTTCAATTAAGCCAGAAAACTCAAAATTTTCAAAAATTTCAAACAATCAAACTGGTAAAACTCAACAGACATGGAAACCTAAATTGACCACAAGTTCAGAGGGACCATCACAATTTATGAATCATCAAAGAAAAGAAGTTATTGTTGTTGATGAAAATGGAAGACCCAAGACCACAATGGCTTGGGTCCCCATCTCCAACTAATCATGTGAGTTCATGTGCAGGGTGTTCCAGGAGGAACTATCAGTAGTCATTGGATTGTTGATAGTGGGGCATCCAGGCACATGACAGGCGACATGAAGCTTCTCTACGACGTTAAATTTATTAGAGGAGGTTATGTTGCTTTTGCTGGAGATAAAGGCGGATATATTACGGGTGAAGGAATGATTTCCAACGGGGTTGTTAGCTTTGATAAGATCAACTTCGTACAACAACTTGATCACAATCTTCTTAGTGTTTCTCAATTTTGTGATAAGCAGTTCTCAGTACACTTTGATGCAAATGGATGTTATGTGCTGAAACCCCGCTTCAAAATTCCGAAAGAATGGATTCTCTTATCTTCTCCAAGGATAAATGACTTGTACGTCCTTGATATGAGCCAAGCTATCACAACGTCTGCACAAGCAACCTGTTTCGTTTCCAAAGCCACAGAAAAGGACTCAATCTCTTGGCACAGACGAATGGGTCACATTCACTTACGCAAAATGAATCATCTGGTGTCAAATGAATTAGTGAATGGTGTTCCTCTTAAAAACTTCCATCTTCAAGACGTCTGTGTTTCGTGCCAGAAAGGAAAACAAACGAAGAAGCGACACCCTACAAAGAAAATCAACACGGTGGCTGTTCCTCTTGAACGTTTGCACATGGATTTGTTCGGTCCTGTCAAGCACAAAAGTATTAGGAATGATCAATACTGCCTCGTGATAACTGATGATTATTCAAGATTTTCTTGGGTGGCGTTCATGGCACATAAGAGTGAAACCTTCGGTATTATCAAAAACTTGATCATTCAGATTGAGAACCTATATAAGTTGAAGGTTAGGCGGATACGTAGCGAAAATGGTACTGAATTTAAAAATCATGCCATGGCGGAGTTTTGCACTTCAAAAGGTATTCTTCACGAATTTAGTGCGTCTTATACTCCTCAACAAAATGGCGTCGCTGAACGTAAGAACCGCACATTGATCGAGACTGCTAGGACTATGTTGGTAGAATCGCAGTTGCCCATTCCATTCTGGACTGAAGCTGTGTCCTCTGCATGTTACACGTTGAACCGAGTCCTTACAGTCAAAAGGCACAACAAGACCTGCTTTGAGCTTCTTAACAAACGGAAACCAGATTTGTCATATCTTGAACCGTTTGGAGCTCCGTGCACACTAATCGATCCTAATGGAAAGTTTGGGGCAAGAGCCATTGAAGGATACTTTCTTGGGTATTCCACCCCGAACTTAAGAGACTGGAATCTAGAAACTAAAAGGGTCGAGGAATGGTCTGAAGTCAGAGTACAAAGGCACACTTTGCCAGTTAGAAATCCTGGTCAGCCTTGGATGTTTGAGTACGATGACTTTTTCAATTCGATCAATGTTGAAGCAGTTGAAGAAAACGCTACGGCAAGGATGTTTTTCGAGAGTGACAATGCAACAGATTCACCGTTGGTTCGTCCCATTATTGTCAATCAAGAACCATCTTCAGTGAATAATAATGCTCTCGATAATGAGGATTTTCACGATGCTACCGAATTGAACGAATCTTCAGAGGATGATGAATTTCTAGATGCAGATCAAGAAGCTCCAACAACAGCAGTTCATGGTACTTCAGAGGGTACTCCTCCAGTGGACGCCCCTAGAACAGCTGAAGCTACTGCATCATCCTCTTCGTCAATTCCAGGTATTGAATTAGTTGTTGATCTCAATCTCAACAATCTGGGTACAAACATTCCAGTTCAAGATAATCCAGAAACAAGGATTCACAATACCCATCCTCAACAAAACATCATCGGAAATGTACAAAGTGGCGTTCAAACAAGAAACATGTTGCGAAACAACAACAATGCAGGCTTGTATGCAGCTATCCGAGAATCTGGTCAACAAAATGATTGGTCTTTCGCGTGTTATGTCTCACAGGAAGAGCCAAGAACTTGGAAAGAAGCTTTGAAAGATAACTCTTGGGTTGAAGCAATGCAGGAAGAACTGCAACAATTCCAGAAGCTTGGTGTTTGGAAACTCGTAGAGAAACCTGCTGGTTACAAGAAGATTGGTACCCGTTGGGTGTTCAAATGCAAAAAGGATGACCGTGGAGTCGTTATTCGAAACAAAGCAAGGCTAGTCGTTCAAGGTTTTCGTCAGATAGAAGGGATCGACTACAACGAAGTGTATGCACCTGTTGCACGTCTAGAAGCAATTCGGATCTTTCTGGCTTATGCCTCATTCAAAGGTTTCAAGGTATACCAGATGGACGTGAAAAGTGCATTCTTACATGGTGTGGTGGAAGAAGAGGTGTACGTCGAACAGCCTCCAGGTTTTGAAGATCCTATCCATCCCGATCGGGTTTGGTTGCTCAACAAAGCTCTATATGGTCTACATCAAGCACCGCGAGCTTGGTATGCAACCTTATCTAATTATCTGCTGGAGAATGGATTTCGCAGAGGTCTTATCGATTGTACTCTTTTCATCAAAGAACAAGATGGAGATCTTCTACTGGTTCAGGTATACGTTGATGATATTATTTTTGGTTCTACTAATGATGTTTTGTGTAGGAATTTCGAGCGCATTATGCAGGATAAATTCGAGATGAGTGCTATGGGGGAAATGACCTTCTTTTTGGGCCTACAAGTACAACAAACCGAGTCTGGGATTTTCATCCATCAGACTAAATATGTTGGTGACATCTTGAGCCGGTTCCAGATGTCTGATGCAACGCCCATCGGTACCCCATTGCCGCAAAATCACGGATTTACTCCAGACTTGAAGGGTGAAGCTGTTAGCCCCTCATACTACCGCGCGATGATCGGATCTCTTATGTACCTCACAGCATCAAGACCAGATATAATGTACCCAACGTGCCTGCTTGCCAGATATCAAGTCAACCCGAAGGCCTCACATCTTGCAGCTGTAAAAAGGATTTTTCGTTATTTGAAGGGTTGCCCTGACACCGGTCTATGGTACCCTAGGGATAATAACTTTGACTTGATCGCATTCAGTGATTCTGATTTTGGCGGATGCAAAATCGACGGCAAATCCACAACGGCTGGATGTCAGTTTTTGGGAAATCGCCTAGTCACATGGCAGTGCAAGAAGCAGACCTGTGTAGCTACATCAACATGCGAAGCTGAATACATTGCTGCCTCAAGTTGTTGCTCCCAAGTCCTATGGATCCAACAACAATTGCGAGACTACGGTTTTGAATTCCTAACTACTCCTATTTACGTTGATAATTCTGCTGCCTTACAGATCACTAGAAATCCTGTGCAGCATTCAAAGACCAAACACATCGAAATCAAATATCACTTCATACGTGATTGCTTTGAGAAAAGGCTAATCGATGTTGTTAAGGTCCACACCGATGACCAACGTGCCGACCTTTTTACCAAAGCATTTGACAAATCAAGATTTGACTTTTTATTATTGGTAAACGGCATTAAGGTCAAGCAAGAGTAAAACCAACATCGGAAAATTATTTTTGTAAATACCTTTGTGTTTTAAATTTGTCTTAGTTTATTGATTTTAGGGGGAGTAAATCCAAAATTTGAAAATCCAAAAACATCGAAAAATTTCAAAAACACAAAAACAATAGAAAAACAAAAATGAGTTTCCTGGCGAGCAAAAGAGAAAATGATAGTACATCAGTGGTCTATCCAAACCTCTTTAAACCTAAAATGAAAAACGATAAGCAGCTCTATATAAGATGTATCGGTAGGCTCACAATCATTTTAAAGTGTGCAGGGTGATATAAACTTAATCGACTGAAGACCAGGTAGGAACCACTCATTGGCATATGGTCTTAGTACCGAAATTTCATTTGAGAGATTGCCGAGGTTCTGAGATATTCGGTCTTTATGCTGCTTATCATGGTTGTATCTTTTACCGAAAAATAACGGGGACGTAAGTCTAGATCTTCCATGATACCATACATACGTGTACATACTGCATTCGACCTCAATAAGTGATCAACAATCACAAGTCCAAACAAATAAGTGATAAAATATCACATCTATCCGGGAGTCAAGTTCGTCTCTCTGCTGTACGAAAGTACTGACCTGTTCACGGACTTGCTCCTGTGCCCTCATGCATCGAAAATCAAGTTCCTCATCAATAAGTGATTCTATCACATAGGGCTTGTTTTCAATCAAATAAGTGAGTTTCTCACATTTTCATATACGGTCAAACAGATGATAATCGGTATACTCACCGGTAAGATGAACCCTCGTGCATACCTTGATACGGGAATGTGTCGTGATGTGGATGAACACCGGTCGGTAAGTATAAATCATACCTTAACGTATCCCCGCGCCATGATTACATCTGATAAGTTGAGCTTAAGTGGACAACAATACCGATAATCGTTATAGGATGCTTATCTTAATGTTAACTAATTGAACAACAAGAGCGTTTTGGCATGACCGTACACTGATATGATTCTCTTACCCTCGAAACTCACAAAAAGAATGTCTGTAAATATTTATTTAATGCTTTCAGTTTCTGCATCTTTGTATATATTTATTTACTGCTTTCAGTCTTTACATTTGAAATATTCAAAAATTCCAAAAAGATTTTAGGTGTGTTTTAATATAAACTTTATAAAAGCCAAAAAGATTTTATTTCTGTCTTATTTTCGATTGTACGATGTTGGATCTCGAGTCTTCGTTACCTGAAACCTGATTGAAAACCGAAACGACTGATTCTTCATAAACGGTCGAAATTTGCAAGTTTTGAGAGTTAGTAACTGAAATTGATAAATTTTATTGAACTTTCAAACTGTCGGACGGTGTTTGATTATGACATGGTCATACGTGTGTTATTTGTTTATGCTAACTATATTCCAAGCAGTTGTTCTCATTACGCGTTTAGATTTCTTGCATGTGCAGATTCTAAAGGCAAGGAGAACATGGTCGATGACAAGCTTCGGAATGAAGACACAGCATGAAGGCACTCAAAAGATAAAGATGATCGAGTTGCCGCTGACCATCATCAACACCACAAGGATCTCAAGTTATAAAGATCAAGACTTTCACGAGCATAACTCAAGGGGGAGCTTGTGTTAAGGGGGAGTTTGTCAACACACTTCCTACATGAAACGGGGAGTTTGTTGGTACACTTTCTGTTTTCAAGACGTGAAGACTTTAAAGATCCTCCGACATTGAAGACTTGAAAGGACGTCAAAGACTTGAAGACACGAAGATCGAGACAAAGCTACAGCCAAGGGGGAGTTTGTTGGTGCACTTGTGTCTGTACTTTGTCTGTATTTTGTCATGATACAAAACGATGTCTTGTGTTAGTCTGAGTTACGTCTTAGGTTTGTTAATATGTGTGTTCGATGTAAGTTTGACCAAGTCAACCATCCTCCTGGTTTGACTTGGCCAAACAGTTAGCACATTGTTTGTAAGATGTTTGTGTCGAAGGATGAGTCATCGAAGGATTGTTTATATCCTTCGATGAGCTCGAAGGATAATCCTTCGATGGATATAGATGGACCACAAAGGATATCATCCTTCGAGGTATATGTGGATCCTTCGATAGGTTTCAGATCGATAGATGATCCTTCGATCAGGCTATCTGATCCTTCGTCCAGACGAGCTGTGATGGGTATATATACTCATGTAATGTGTTCACTTCATAAGTGTGTGAGAAGTGAGTGAACTTAGTCTTGTAGAGAGCGTATTTTCAGCTTGGTCAAGGGCTGTAACCGTGTCCACTGAAATACAAGAGAAAACTTTGATATCTCGGGTGTCTACCTTTCTCTTTGTAGCTTGTGTTCTCATATAAACTACCGGTTTGCATAGCTTGGATTCCGCACTTGCTAGTGTGTTAAACATAACAAGGATAAGGTTTAACCTCATCCTCCGAGGGACCTACAGTTTTCTATAACAAGATGCATTTGCATTTCTCTTTTGAGCCTTTCCCGTAAGTGAATCTTTATGATTTTGTAGCTACAGCTGATATTCATATGATTTATCTTTCATTATATAGTAAGTCAGCTATTAAGAAATTCTATTCAGTGATATGCTAGATCCTGTTATCTGACATTTAGTTTCTTAATAGCGAAAGGAAAAAAAACAAGGATACCTTGTCCCAATTCGATAATATGTTGTTTATTTTTGATGTCACGTCTTCTTCATAATGCAAAGGCCTATTTTTATTGTGAGCAACAAAATACAAAAGAACCATTGAATTGTATGAACTTGCCTCCCAAGAAAATCATATATCCAAAGTCTTTTATTTGATCATACATACCTGATTTCTTTCTTGTGAGTCTCCAAGTGCAATAGAATTCTTTTTATGTGGATCGCTGTGATGCTTAATATAACTTTTAACTTCCACCATAGAGCGGAAAGTCTTGCTGGCACGGTTATGGTGGTAAAACTGCAAAGGGATATCATATATACCTTATTTTCTTTGTGTGATGTTTTAGAGAGTTTTTAGGAGGTTAACTGAACATGCAAAACTCTGTACATTGGCCGAACCTTATCAATTGTGCCAGTGTCCACTCTTCTCCTTTTCTCCTCGGTCCAACCGTCAAGCAGTTTGGACATTGGGAGATATTCCCCTCCTTCTGTACACCATTGCTGCACTTACAAAGTATAAAAATATAGGAACTAGAGAGAAAGATGCGGGTGCAGTAAAAACTTGATGGAATCAGAATAACTTTTATATAAATAAAACACTAGAACGCAGTTTGAACTCCCTAATACCTTTACTTGAGAACAAGGCTGAAAATACTGACATCTTAGTCACTAGCTAGCATTGGATGAATATCATTCAAGTAATTACGGAAGGTTGTTTTCAATTTAAATGGCAAAATCGATGTACTTCTAATTTGGAAACAAAGCTGTAGCAAAATGGAAACTAGAAAAAAGAGCACAGTCTATTTAACTACCTATTTTTAATAAAATTAAGAAATTTATATAGATCGAATCCTTTAAACGGTTTACTGCTACCTAAGCAAGGCACGGAAGACTCTCCAGTGTTTAATGTATGCATGGGTGTATCTAGACTTTGAAATGGTTAGACCAACCATAGTAATATACTAAGTTAGGATAAACTATTGTAAATCTTGACCAATTTGTTTTGTTGTGTACTGTTATATTGAAATTGTAGCAAAATTCCAATAAATAAGGCTTTAGTTTTGTTCAAAACAATAAAGTCTAAATGTGGAACAATGTTTTCCATGAAATAGTAGTTATGCACCTGTTGTAAACCTGAAGCATTGGTTTAGTGCAAGTCCATACTAGAAGTGGTTCAAGTAATGGTGAAATTGGGTAATGGGAGGTTATATTTACACAATCAAGTTTTACTAAAAAGTTCAAGATTAATCACCGCATCCATGGCTTCAATTTCGGTACTTTGGGGTTCTGAAAGGCTGATTTTGATGCTTGAAGTACCTATTACCATAGATTTCTGTAACGTTCTCCTTTTTCGACCCTGAGTTTAAAAAATTACTATTAGTCTTAAACTTTCTCAAATCACTTCAAGAAGAATAATGTAAGTGGGACTAATCCCTTAAGATAGCATTGCCAAATAGAAAACAAGCCAAGACAACCAGTTTATAGGCTTACCCTTTGCATGGATGGTGTGCTATATGAGATTGGGTTAGCATCAATAGCGTATTCGTCATCACTTGCTAGAACCGTTTCATTTAAGTCGCCCTGCGTGTCGAAAGATTTGAAAACGAACTATGTGAACCGTAATAATGCACATAATAAAAAGGATTGAAGAAAATTATATTGATAATAACATAAATAAATAAATAAAATAATAATAATAATAATAATAATAATAATAATAATAATAATAATAATAATAATAATAATAAAAGTTTTTGTGATCGTAGCTATATGTTTACATCCTATACTTACATTAGATTGAGAAACTTTGGGCGCGGAATATGACTCCTTCTTCTCATTTATGTTTGTTGACTCGTGATTGGGATTATGGGATTCTTTTCCATTGCAGTTCATGGTTTCCAAAGTGTTTAAAGATGCCATATAGCTGAGAACAATACAGATGAGTTAAATATAAATTCTAAAATGGGTAACACAATATAAGCACAACACATTCAAGAATTAGATAGATAACTAACACCCAAACACTTAGATCCACATTTTGTTCCCAACAGTAGGGCTTACATTACATATTTGATGTATGAATGAGAATACCTAGTCACAAACTTGAAATGAAACTGTTAAATAACTTTTACAAAGCTTCTGTTAAAAATTTCACAAGTGACAACCACGAAGAACTAGGTTCTTCGCGAAAGACCAGGTTAGACGAAGAATGATTTTTCGTAAAAAACAATCACTACGAAGAACAGGTTCTTCGTCAACAACACCGTTACGAAAAACTGGGTTTTTCGTCCAAGATAGTTTGACGAAAGACCTGGTTGTTCGTCGCTGGGTTCTTCGTTGGCAATCAGACACAGAAAGTTGTTGAGATATTTTCAAAAAGGAAATCTTATCCTTGTCCTGACACAGACACCCTTTTTCAACCTAACAACATGCCCTGACTTACCAACCCATCATGTGTACCAATTTTCAACAATTATATTTTAGTTAAATTCAAGAACACCTTTGAAGATATGAAGAACCCTTTTGAAGATATGAAGTTTCCGGCCAAACTGTTTACCGGAGAAATTTTCAGAAACACGAAATTTGCTTAAACTTTCAATAAAAACCCAATTTTATCATGTGAACATGCAATATAACAAGGTTTTTGATAAAACTTATAGCAAATAACAAGATTTTGACTGATTTTAAAGACTTTTTCCAGAAAATTATGAATGTCAAATGAGCACAGTTTCTAAAAAACACATAAACAACTTGATAAAACACAACTATGTTTGGTTTTAAACAAGGATAAGAGCTTCCGTTTTTCTCGGATGATCAATTATGAAACCTAATCCATGTTTATAACAAACACAATCACAATCACGAGTGCGGAATCGCCGTGACGATGCAATCCAAACAAAGTATAGCAAACACAAAGTAACCAAAAGATTTACTTTCTATTGATTAACGGGATGAGAACAGATTACAAACACATACACACAATGTTTGATAATATTCTCAGTAGTTTATGCTCTCATACTTCACACATAAGACAAGGTGTGTTATTTATACTGCAGCCCACCCACTACACTACGAAGAATGTAAATGGGCCAACGAATAACCTAAGCCGACGAACAACCAGGTTCTTCGTCCACTGTTTCCACGAAACACCATGTGATGAAGAAGGTGTTCTTCGTCACACACCATTAACGACGAAGAAGGTTCTTTGTGACATATGACATCCCACGTGACATATGACATCCCACGAAGAATAGGTTTTTCGTGGGGAGGCTGCAAACTGTCTTGCAGCAAAACATAAATACACACATAAACATAACATACAAACTAAATGCAACAAGCATTAGTTCAAACTTACAACACAAAGAGACAAATGTCGTACCAAAGTTAGATAGGAGGATATCCCACTTGGTCGACTAGACGGAAACATTACAGACTCGATAAACAAAAGATCGTACTAAACAAAAGAACAAGTTACAGACACAAAAATATGCACCAACACCATCCATGGTTATTCCATGAGTCAGGCATCACTCTCGGCACTCGCTTCCTTTTCTGAATTCTTTCCTCTTTTTTTCTGCATAAGGACATTCAACTAGACATTTAGCTTCTCCAGTCACGCAAATAGTAAGCAAAACATATGGTTACCTTATCCCATGTTGATAAATTCCATGGTACTTTTTGTGCCCAAAAGTAAATAATCTTGAACCATATCTTCTGTAATTTTCTTGTCTTCTTCAATAGGCAGCGGCATATGGTAATTCTGTTGAACAAAATGGGAACAATCCATGAATTTCTAAGGATACCATTATGGTGAAGCCAAAAATTTGTATCTCACATTTGCAAAACATCTAACCGTGTCAAACCATTAATACACGTATGCCTTTTCAATAATATTTAGAAAGGTCCCTACAGAACACCATCCCAATAGGAAGTTTAATAGGCTTCCGTACTAAAATGATTAAGAAATGTATATATAATCTGGAAGCTTAACTTGTATTATCTGTCCACAGATTATTGTTTTCGGTGGGTGCAATTGGGTTATGTTCAAGCGAAATTTCAATAAAAATGGCTTTGTGTTAATGATAATATTTGTCCACATCGTTATCCCATTTGTTGGTACACTTTATGTGGACGCGACTCGGCTCAGTTCGACTCGGTTCGGTTCAACTTGGTTTCGACACGGTTAGGTCCGGCTCCAGCCCGAAGACACGACATTCCTCAGTCGTGCGCCCCAGAGTTCGACACGCGAGGCACGGAGCGCCGCAAGCCTTTCCCGCAAACACATCACCATGACATCACCTTAGTGATGTCATGATGATGTCACAAGTTTTGTCCTACATGTGAATTGTGCAAAGATTATAAATAGAAACGTAATCTGGGCCGTGAATCTATGAAGTGGGCTAAGACTTGTGAATGGACTTTGTCTTTTCTTGGGCTTCAACAACACATGACGAAACAGATTAGGAATTATATGTTTATCGACCAAACAAGTGTGTTTCGTCGACTTTGATTTGTTTCGGCGTGTAACTGTTTAGTTTCGTCATGTTCTGGTCTGTGTCTTAGTATAAATACCCATCTCTGTTTCATTGTGAACCAGAGATGAGAGCTTACATGTAAAGAAACTCTGCCAAAATTCTGTCAAACTGTGTTTGTATCAGTTTGTATCGGTTCTCATCCCGTTAATCAATTGAGTGTGTTTCATTGGTTAATCCGTGTTATTTTATATACTTTTGTTTGGTTTGCACCGTCACGGGGATTCCGCACCCGTTACCGTGTTCGTGATAAACAAGGATCGGTGTTCGTTATCGATCCACCGGAAAAACGGACCTACACCATTAAACAATAAATGCACAGAGAAACATAGTTGTTAATGCTAATAGCGACAAATAGCGATAAGGTAACTATTTCCTACATTGCGAATAGTGATAAATAAGCGGCGGCTATTTTATAAATAACCACCCAGTAGAAAACAATTTATTTCTTATATGTATATCATATAAAATACCCTAGTATAAATGCTATGTTACTTGCATTTAAAAAAAAAAACCCTAAAATTCAGTTATTCATAACTATATTTAATTGCTATTTATATAAACAAAATTAACTGTCGCTATTATTGCTATCTATAACTACAACCCTAATAGCGAGCCTAGATCTATACATGTATTGACAACTATGCAAAGAGGTGTTACTGAGAAAGAGCGACAAACACCTCATCCATGTCTTGAAAGTCGGCATGTTCCTGTTGATACAAATGTAATTTGAAGTTAGAATTGAACACTAGAAGCTTTTACTTATGTTTATAATACAAACGTGCTGCCATAAGTTTGAAACAAAACCACAGGTATTACTAGACACCTATGTATTGTAATAAAAGTATAGAAGATGAAAAATGGGCGTTGGCCTCTCATGCTTTAGATAGAATTTCCACCAAAGGCATGATGCTAAATTCCACCTCCAAAAATTTGATGATAGAATCCATTTTAAATTTTAGCATCCATGATACATAAGAAGGATGGAAAATTAATTCAGATGCACTAGTGTTGTTTATCATGTAGAATGACGCTAAAGAAACTTTTTTGACCTCACAAAGTTTAATTGGTTTTCTATAACAAGATGCATTTGCATTTCTCTTTTGAGCCTTTCCCGAAGTGAAACTTTATGATTTTGTAGCTACAGCTGATATTCATATGATTTATCTTTCATTATATAGTAAGTCAGCTATTAAGAAATTCTATTCAGTGATATGCTAGATCCTTTTATCTGACAATTAGTTTCTTAATAGCGAAAGGATAAAAACAAGGATACCTTGTCCCAATTCGACAATATGTTGTTTATTTTTGATGTCACGTCTTCTTCATCACGCAAAGGCCTATTATTATTCTGAGCAACGAAATACAAAAGAACCATTGAATTGTATGAACTTGCCTCCCAAGAAAATCATATATCCAAAGTCTTTTATTTGATCATACATACCTGATTTCTTTCTTGTGAGTCTCCAAGTGTAACAGAATTCTTTTTATGTGGATCGCTGTGATGCTTAATATAACTTTTAACTTCCACCATAGAGCGGTAAGTCTTGCTGGAATAGTTATGGTGGTAAAACTGCAAAGGGATATCATATATACCTTATTTTCTTTGTGTGATTATTTAGAGAGTTTTTAGGAGGTTAACTGAACATGCAAAACTCTGTACATTGGCCGAACCTTATCAATTGTGCCAGTGTCCGCTCTTCTCCTTTTCTCCTCGGTCCAACCGTCAAGCAGTTTGGACATTGGGAGATATTCCCCTCCTTCTGTACACCATTGCTGCACATACAAAGTATAAAAATATAGGAACTAGAGAGAAAGATGCGGGTGCAGTAAAAACTTGATGGAATGAGAATAACTTTTATATAAATAAAACACTAGAACGCAGATTGAACTAGCTAATACCTTTACTTCAGAACAAGGCTGAAAATACTGACATCTTAGTCACTAGCTAGCATTGGATGAATATCATTCAAGTAATTACGGAAGGTTGTTTTCAATTTAAATGGCAAAATCGATGTACTTCTAATTTGGAAACATCAAGCTGTAGCAAAATGGAAACTAGAAAAAAGAGCACAGTCTATTCAACTACCTATTTTTAATAAAATTAAGAAATTTATATAGATAGAATCCTTTAAACAGTTTACTGCTACCTAAGCAAGGCACGGAAGACTCTCCAGGGTTTAATGTACGCATGGGTGTATCTAGACTTTGAAATGGCTAGACCAACCGTAGTAATATACTAAGTTAGGATAAACTATTGTAAATCTGGACCAATTTGTTTTGTTGTGTACTGTTATATTAAAATTGTAGCAAAATTCCAATATATAAGGCTTTAGATTTGTTCAAAACAATAAAGTCTGAATGTGGAACAATGTTTTCCATCAAATAGTAGCTATGCACCTGTTGTAAACCTGAACCATTGGTTTAGTGCAAGTCCATACTAGAAGTGGTTCAAGTAATGGTGAAATTGGGTAATGGGAGGTTATATTTACACAATCAGTGTTACTAAAAAGTTCAAGATTAATCACCGCATCCATGGCTTCAATTTCGGTACGTTCGGGTTCTGGAAGGCTGATTTTGATGCTTGAAGTACCTATTACCATAGATTTCTGTAACGTTCTCCTTTTTCGACCCTGAGTTTGAAAAATTACTATTAGTCTTACACTTTCTCAAATCACTTCAAGAAGAATAATGTGAGTGGGACTAATCCCTTAAGATAGCATTGCCACATAGAAAACGAGCCAAGACAACCATTTTAGGCTTACCCTTTGCATAGATGGTGTGCTATACGAGATTGGGTTAGCATCAATAGCGTATTCGTCATCACTTGCTAGAACCGTTTCATTTACGTCGCCCTGCATGTCGAAAGATTTGAAAACGAACTATGTGAACCGTAATAATGCACATAATAAAAAGGATTGAAGAAAATTATATTGATAATAACAACACAAATAAATAAAATAATAATAATAAAAGTTTTTGTGATCGTAGCTATATGTTTACATCCTATACTTACATTAGATTGAGAAACTTTCGGCGCGGAATATGACTCCTTCTCCTCATTTATGTTTGTTGACTCATGATTGGGATTATGGGATTCTTTTCCATTGCAGTTCATGGTTTCCAAAGTGTTTAAAGATGCCATATAGCTGAGAACAATACAGATCAGTTAAATATAAATTCTAAAATGGGTAACACAATATAAGCACAACACATTCAAGAATTAGATAGATAACTAACGCTCAAACACTTAGATCCACATTTTGTTCCCAACAGTACGGCTTACATTACATAAATGATTATCAAATAAAGATATCAAGAATCAGTATATACTTATTCAGTTAAGCTTGCTCATTTATAAAGAACTATAGATTAACCAGTCAGGTAATCTTAATGAAATTATGACATTACTAGTAAGCTTGTTCATTTATAAGGAACTATAGCTTCAATAAAAAAGGTGATAAGAATGATGAATTAGATCATTAACTAATTACACCGATTAAAGGAAAAGATGAAAATGCGAAATGTCCTTCATAAGGTGATAAATTTGACACAGAATATGTGATTATAAATTAAAAGTGATAATTTAGTTTAAACAAACTTGCTAAAATTCAAAAAACACCGTTGCTAAAAACTAGGGTTTCTCTAGAACCTTTCAAGATAAAAATTAGAAAAAAAGTTGTCAAATGGCCGGTTGCAGATGAGCATGTTTCTTTCTGAGATTATAGGCCCTGGATTTTCTCACACTGCACTTACCTGATTGTAATGAAATTTGAAATGCAATCTGGGTGCAGGAATTAGGGATTCTGCTGGAACGAAAGAACAGCGCTGCTTGTTTTATTTTTAGTAGGAGCAAGTCACGTCTTTTATATTCTGAAACATGACTTGTGTATTACAATTAATAAACCCTTAAAACCTGAAATTTACACCCAAGTCCTTGTCAATGGATAGCGGTATCCCATAAATGCAAATATGAATGATGTAGGTAGTTATGATTTTTTTCAATTTGTTTTTTTAACTAGACTAGTAAATTGGTGATACACAAAGAATTGCGAGGATATACAAAAGGTCAATCAATTTGGACATTCTCCGTGCCTATTTGGACACCTTTGGTGCCCTAGATGCCTCGTCTAGGGCTATACGGGGCGTCAAGGCACTGAATTGAAGAGCCTCTAAGTCACAAAGTTTGAGAGGTCTAGACGCCCTGTCTAGGCCTAGATGAGACGTTGAGGTATTTTTTTTTTTTTTTTGTTTGTTGTTGAAAAAATGGGTGTGTTGGTGGGGTAATTTGATGGTTTTTGGATGGTGATGCTTTTTTGAGTGAATAAATTTGTGTTTTTGAAGAAAGTTTATTTTTATATAAAATTATTTTACGGTTTTCAAGGCCCTTTAAATATATTCAATCGTTTAAATATTATATTGTTTTTAACATTTTATTTTTTCAAATATTACCCCACTCTTATGGTCAAAAATCAAGCTAAGAATAACGTAACCCGATCTGTATGCATGGGGACTTTGAAATGGTTAAAACAACCATAGTAATATACTAAGTTAGGATAAACTATTGTAAATCTGGACCAATTTGTTTTGTTGTGTACTGTTATATTAAAATTGTAGCATAATTCCAATAAATAAGGCTTTAGTTTTGTTCAAAACAATAAAGTCTCAATGTGGAACAATGTTTTCCATCAAATAGTAGTTATGAACCTGTTGTAAACCTGAACCATTGGTTTTGTGCAAGTCCATACTAGAAGTGGTTCAAGTAATTGTGAAATTGGTAATGGGAGGTTATATTTACACAATCAAGAGTTACTAAAAAGTTCAAGATTAATCACCGCATCCATGGCTTCAATTTGGGTACGTTCGGGTTCAGGAAGGCTGATTTTGATGCTCGAAGTTCCTATTACGATAGATTTCTGTAATGTTATCCTTTTTCGACCCTGAGTTTGAAAAATTACTATTAGTCTTACACTTTCTCAAAGGGTTTGGTTATTCACACATCCTCCTTGGTTATTTGCACATCCCTTGAGCCCTATAGGAAGCGTATAGGGCAATACGGTTCCTCTGGGTCCAAGCGTATTGAGCAATACACTTCCTATATGTGTACTTGAAGTACAAACTTTTTCAGAAGATGGTCAGCTAATGATTAGGGGACCAGAGGAAGCGTATAGGGCAATACGGTTCCCCTGGGTCCAAGCGTATTAAGCAATACACTTCCTATATGTGTACCAAACTTTTCAAAAGATGGTCAGCTAAAAGGAAGTGTATAGGGCCATACGCTCCCTTAATGATTTTTTTTTTTCAAAAGACAAGAGTAATCATATAGGGCCATATGTTCCCTGGAGGAATTTTTTTTTGCAAGAACAGCATATTGTTACGAGTATCTTTTTGAACTTTATTTTTTTAAACATTAATTAAGTTGTTTTTTTTGTTATAAAATGATGTTAGTTTTTTGTTATAAATTTTATAAAAGACGTAGTGAAATTAAGGAATCCAAACAAATTACTTCCTATATGTGTACTTGAAGGACAAACTTTTTCAGAAGATGGTCAGCTAATGATTAGGGGACCAGAGGAAGCGTATAGGGCAATACGGTTCCTCTGGGTCCAAGCGTATTAAGCAATACACTTCCTATATGTGTACCAAACTTTTCAAAAGATGGTCAGCTAAAAGGAAGTGTATAGGACTATACGCTCCCTTAATCATTTTTTTTTCAAAAGACAAGAGTAATCATATAGGGCTATACGTTCCCTGGAGGAATTTCTTTTTTGCAAGAACAGCATATTGTTACGAGTATCTTTTTGAACTTTATCTTTTTGAACTTTAATTTTTTTAAACATTAATTAAGTTGTTTTTTATGTTAGTTTTTTTGTTATAAAATGATGTTAGTTTTTTTGTTATAAATTTTATAAAAGAGGTAGTGAAATTAAGGAATCCAAACAAATTAAACATATCCACATTAAAAAAATATTACAAATACTTAAAATTAAATTTAATTGTTCGTAAAGTACTACATAATATGATAATAAAAACCACTATCATCATCAATACTCGTCAGACTCCTCGTCAGACTCAGCGAGCTCCTCCTCTGTAAAGTTCGGGTCACGCCTAGTAGAGGGTGACAGACTGTGCCGTGTATAGGACGTGCCTGGAGCCTATAAAAAATTCAAACAAAATACTCATTACATAACATTAAAATTGTTCGTAGAAAATGAAATAAAACAAAATAACATACCTGTATGGAAATGTCGGACATAGGAAAGAGCGGCATGGTATGGCAATAGAGATAGAAAAGATCGGCCTTCGTTACGTTCTCGCAACTCTTGCCACGGGCCGCGATGCCCGTGCTAAAGCAACCATGCAAGTAACGAACTAACGGGTCGTGAATCTCCGAGGATCGGACCTCCTCCGCCTTGGTGTATGGACCTTCACCGATGGTGGGCCACCAGGCAATCAACTCATCCTCGGGCATACGATCGATAGCCGTGGTATACACGTCCTGAACCAACTCCTCGTCTGTGTAAAAACCGGTGGCGACGGCAAATTGACGAAGTGACATCTCAAATACCTCGCCGAAGAGACGGAATGTGATCTCGGGTGATGGGGCCGGCAAGTTCGGATCATCAAAATCCGAGTTCGGCCGGTCATCCGGTCGAGGTCTATAACGGAATGTGGAAAGAAACTCCACCATCAACGGCCGATAAGATGGTGCGGCTCCTATTCGAAATAAACGATCCCACGGGCTATCCTGCCCGATAACCTGTCGAACAGTGTCCGCCACCCCACATGTCTCTAACGAATCACAATGTATCCCTGTCATGCACCCCACCTTCATCTCCCTAAGTTTATTGAACCGTTTCGCTTCATACGTTTGGGAAGGGTATATCATATATGGATATCGTGAACAATCGTCACCGGCCCATGGATCGAAATCTCCCGCGCCATCCATCTCATCATCTGACGCCATATCTGCAAATTTAAAATGAAAAGAATTTAAGTTATACAAATAATGTATAAATGTTTTTTGACACATTTTTATAAAAAGGATTTAGATTAGGGGACCAGGGGAACCATATTTGTAACACCCTTGTTATTATTTTAAGGTTTTCGTATAGTTTACGGAAATGAACATGTAATTATAATTACATGTACTTTGAATAATACGGTTAATTTAAAACTTTTACAAATGAAGGTTTATATACATCGTAATGAATTTGAGTTCGTCGTTTAAAAGTTACGACGAAATATCATGCGGAAGCTTTTAACTTTATCGTGTTCGGTTCCTCATCGAGCTTGATCTTCATCTGGGCACTCTTGACATTCACCTATGATCAAAACCAACTTAAAAGTTAGTTTTGATAGTTAAATAATAAGTTTAAACAAGTTACATGGGTCAAACAAACAAAATTTAACAATTTTCGGATTCAGGGGGGGCTAGACGCCCCACCTAGCCCCCTTTTTGACAGCAAGTTCTTATTATGTTGCTGCATATTCCCAGCATAACCCGATTTCACGGAAACGAGCATAACTCTCTCGTTTTTAATCCGTTTTACCCGATTCTTTTTCCTACGCGTCCGTAATTCAATTCTCAATCTTATGGAGTTAAAATCCAATATCCGGATTAATAAAAGTTCAGACTTTTAAGTCTTCGACTTATTACCCTTTTTACCAATTTTTGACCCGTTGGTGATATTATCAAACAAACAAGTTTATTTGATCTTTAAACTCATGAAATTTATAATTTTGATATCCTTTATCATATTAATCTTAAATCACGGGTTTCTTACATAATAAAAACCCGTTTACGCTCAATTGCTTATTTTGACTCATGAATCTATGCATGGATTTCGATGCATGGATTTCGATTCGGGCTTGATTTGCCCCTTCAATTTGATGAATTTCTTGAAGTTTAGGGTTGAGTTTTGAGAGCTCCTTGTGGCTCTGATGAAATCGCAGACATCAACATACGTATGTGTGTTTTGTGTTTTAATTTTTTTGATTTAATTAAACTTCATTACATTTGACCATGTTTAGTCCCTAAACTTTACACAAGTTATTTAAAGGGTATTTTAACCATATTTGTTCTATTATGTCAAGACACTAACTAACTAGGTTAATATTCCTAGTTACTTGGTGGGTCCCGGGAGTTATAACCCGTTTTATTTTAAGTCCCGTTAACTCGGGCTCTTATAAACTCAATTCCCTAAAACTTTGATTCGCTTGTATTTAATATTAGGATTTCTTATTTAAATCCAAATATTTACCGGGTTATTTTTACTACTAACGGTACTTTACCCGTATTTTAGTATTAACGGAGTTTGATTACCGAACCCGTTTTCGGGGTGTTACAATATTGCCCCATACGCTTCCTATACATTGGCTCTAGGGGAACCATATTGCCTCATACGCTTCCTATACTTTGGATCTAGGGGAACCATATTGCCCCATACGCTTCCTATTATACCAATAGGAATCGTATTGCCCAATACGCTTCCTTTTGATTTAATGCGTTCACCAACCCAAACCCTATGGGAAGTGTATTGCCCTATACGCTTCCTATTAAACTTATGGGAATCGTATTGGGCAATTCGCTTCTTATAGGGTCACTTTTCAGACCTGTATAGTTTTGAACTGGGTGCGCGTCAGAGAATATTGTACCAATAGGAACCGTATTGCCCAATACGCTTCCTATTGGTGTCGCATTTAATGCTTCAAACCCTATGGGAAGCGTATTGGCCTATATGGTTTCTATTGAGGAATGTAAAAAATTTTAGAGGATGTGTAGATACCATCACCCTTCTCAAATCACTTCAAGAAGAATAATGTGAGAGGGACTAATCCCTTAAGAATAATGTGGTAGGCTCACAATCATTTTAAAGTGTGCAGGGTGATATAAACTTAAATCGACTGAAGACCAGGTGGGAACCATTCATCGGCATATGGTCTTAGTACCGAAATTTCGTTTGAGAGATTGCCGAAGTTCTGAGATATTCGGTCTTTATGCTGCTTATCATCTGGGTATCATGGTTGTATCTTTTTCCGAAAAATAACGGGGACGCAAGTCTAGATCTTCCATGATACTATACATACGTGTACATACTGCATACGACCTCAATAAGTGATCAACAATCACATGTCCCACGAAATAAGTGATAAAATATCACATTTATCCGGGAGTCAAGTTCGTCTCTCTGCTGTACGAAAGTACTGACCTGTTCACGGACTTGCTCCTGTGCCCTCATGCATCTGAAAATCAAGTTCCTCATCAATAAGTGATTCTATCACATAGGGCTTGTTTTCAATCAAAATAAGTGAGAATCTCACATCATATACGGTCAAACAGATGATAATCGGTATACTCACCGGTAAGATGAACCCTCGTGCATACCTTGATACGGGAATGTGTCGTGATGTGGATGAACACCGGTCGGTAAGTATAAATCGTACCTTAACGTATCCCCTCGCCATGATTACATCTGATAAGTTGAGTTTAAGTGGACAACAATACCGATAATTGTTATAGGATGCTTATCTTAATGTTAACTAATTGAACAACAAGAGCGTTTTGGCATGACCGTACACTGATATGATTCTCTTACCCTCGAAACTCGTAAAAAGAATGTCTGTAAATATTTTTTAATGCTTTCAGTTTCTGCACCTTTGTATATATTTATTTACTGCTTTCTGTCTTTAAATTTGAAATATTCAAAATACCAAAAAGATTTTAGGTGTGTTTTAATATAAACTTTATAAAAGCCAAAAAGATTTTATTTCTATTTTATTTTCGATCGTACGATGTTGGATCTCGAGTCTTCGTTACCTGAAACCTGATTGAAAACCGAAACGACTGATTCTTCATAAACGGTCGAAATTTGCATGTTTTGGAAGTTAAAAACCTAAAAATGAACAATTTGTTAAACTTTCAAACTGTCGGACGGTGATTGATTGAACAATGGTCACATGTGTGTCGTTTGCTTATGATATTCCAAGCAGTTGTTCTCATTACGCGTTTAGATTTCTTGCATGTGCAGATTCTAAAGGCAAGGAGAACATGGTCGATGACAAGCTTTGGAATGAAGACACGAGGTGAAGGCACTCAAATGATGAAGATGATCGAGTTGCCGCTGGCCATCATCAACACCACAAGGATCTCAAGTTGTAAAGATCAAGACTTTCACGAGCATAACTCAAGGGGGAGCTTATGTTAAGGGGGAGTTTGTCAACACACTTCCTACATGAAACGGGGAGTTTGTTGGTACACTTTCTGCTTTCAAGACGTGAAGACTTAAAAGATCCTCCGACATTGAAGACTTGATAAGACGTCAAAGACTTGAAGACACGAAAATCGAGACAAAGCTACAGCCAAGGGGGAGTTTGTTGGTGCACTTGTGTCTGTATTTTGTCATGATACCAAACGATGTCTTGTGTTAGTCTGGTTTACGTCTTAGGTTTGTTAATATGTGTGTTCGATGTAAGTTTGACCAAGTCAACCATCCTCCTGGTTTGACTTGACCAAACAGTTAGCACATTGTTGTAAGATGTTTGTGTCGAAGGATGGGTCATCGAAGGATTGTTTATATCCTTCGATGAGCTCAAAGGATAAACCTTCGATGGATATAGATGGACCTCGAAGGATATCATCCTTCGAGGTATATGTGGATCCTTCGAGCTGTTTCAGATCGATAGACGATCTTTCGATCAGTCTATCTGATCCTTCGACCAGACGATCTGTGTTTGGGTATATATACCCATGTAATGTGTTCACTTCATTAAGTGTGAGTGAACTTAGTCTTGTAGAGAGCTTATTTTCAGTGGTCAAGGGCTGTAACCGTGTCCACGGAAATACAAGAGAAAACTTTGATATCTCGTGTGTCTACCCTTCTCTTTGTAGCTTGTGTTCTCTTATAAACTACCGGTTTGCATTCTAGCTTGGATTCCGCACTTGCTAGTGTGTTAAGCATAACAAGGAATAGGTTTGACCTCAACCTCCGAGGGACCTACAGGTTCGTAATCTCGTTCTCCATCTCTTGATGGTTCTTTCATTCTCGAAAAGGATCTTCAAAGGCTTCACGTGTTGTAGGTAGAAAGTGTATCAACAAACTCCCTTTTCATTTAGGTAGTGTGTTAACAAACTCCCCCTTTGTTTATGCTTGGGAATCTTTTGACTTCAATGCTTGAGATCCTTGTGGTGTTGATGATTGATCAGCGGCAACTCGATCATCTTTATCATTTGAGTGCCTTCACGTCGTGTCTTCATTCCGAAGCTTGTCATCGAACATGTTCTCATTGCCTTTAGTATCTGCACATGCAAGAAAGCTAAACGCGTAATGAGAACAAACGCTTGGAATATAGTTAACATTAAACAAATGACACACATGTGACCAATTCTTATTCAACTACCGTCCGACAGTTAGTTTGAAAAGTTAACAGATTTTTCAATTTTGATTATTAACTTTTAAAACTTGCAAACTCTGACCGT
This sequence comes from Helianthus tuberosus, assembly GCA_030545235.1. Taxonomy (NCBI): domain Eukaryota; kingdom Viridiplantae; phylum Streptophyta; class Magnoliopsida; order Asterales; family Asteraceae; genus Helianthus; species Helianthus tuberosus. The sequence continues at coordinate 11,449,537 of CM060429.1, read as the reverse complement.
TTATGAAGATTCAGTCGTTTTGGTTTTCATCAGATTTCAGGCAACGAAGACTTGAGTTCCAACATCGGTTAATCAAAACTAAAGCAGAAATAAAATCTTTTTGACTTTTATAAAGTTTAAATTAAAACACACCTAAAATCTTTTTTGGTATTTTGAATATTTCAAACTTAAAGACTGAAAGCAGTAAATAAATATATACAGAGTTGCAGAAACTAATAAAAGAAAATATATACAAACATTCTTTTTGCGAGTTTCGAGGGTAAGAGAATCATATCAGTGTACGGTCATGCCAAAACGCTCTTGTTGTTCTTATTGTTAACATTTTGATAAACATCCTATAACGATTATTGGTATTGTTATCCACATAAGCTCAACTTATCAGATGTAATCATGGCGAGGGGATACATTAAGGTATGATTTATACTTACCGACCGGTGTTCATCCACATCACGACACATTCCCGTATCAAGGTATGCACGAGGGTTCATCTTACTGGTGAGTATACCATTTATCATCTGTTTTGACGTATATGAAAATGTGAGAAACTCACTTATTTTGATTTGAAAACAAGCCCTCTGTGATAGAATCACTTATTGATGAGGAACTTGATTTTTAGATGCATGAGGGCACAAGAGCAAGTCCGTGAACAGGTCAGTAGTTTCGTACAGCAAAGAGACGAACTTGACTCCCGGATGAATGTGATATATTATCACTTGTTTTGTGGACATGTGATTGTTGATCACTTATTGAGGTCGTATGCAGTATGTACATGTATATATGATATCATGGAAGATCTAGACTTCGTCTCCGTTTTGTTTCGGTAAAAGAAACAACCATGATACCCAGATGATAAATAGCATAAAGACCACATATCTCAGAACCTCGGCAATCTCTCAAACGAAATTTCGGTACTAAGACCATATGCCAATGAGTGGTTCCCACCTGGTCTTCAGTCGATTTAAGTTTATATCACCCTGCACACTTTAAGATGATTGTGAGCCTACCGATACATCTTATATAGAGCTGCTTAAGAAATTTCATTTTGAATTTCAGTTTAAAAAGGTTTAGACAGACCACTGATTTACTATCATTTTCTCTTTTACTCGCCAGGAAACTCATTTTTGTTTTTCTATTGTTTTTGAGTTTTTGAAATTTTTCGATGTTTTTGAATTTTCAAATTTGGATTTACTCCCCCTAAAATCAACAAGCTTACAATAATTTTAAAAACACAAAGATATTTACAAAAACGATTTTCCGATGCGGATTACTCTTGCTTGACCTTAATGCCGTTTACCAATAATAAAAAGTCAAATCTTGATTTATCAAATGCTTTGGTAAAAAGGTCGGCACATTGGTCATCGGTATGGACTTTAAGAACATTAACGAGTTTCATAGTGAAACAATCACGTGTGAAGTGATATTCGAGTTCAACGTGTCAGGTCAAAGAGTGCTTATACGAGATGTTACTAAATCATAAAGAAGCTTAAATATCAACAAGAACATGAGAGATTAGAAATTTAAAAACGTATCCTGCAACTGCTTCGTGCATTGCCAGGAATCTGAGTGGTCTCCTAAGCTGGATATCCACCAGGTGTGGATTTCAAAGTCGATTTTGTAGCTAGTGAGAAATCTCTTCACAATAACAATATCATAGACCTCTGGGTCCGACTGGTCTTTCACATTGCACCAGCGAAGGTCTTTGTCTGTCTCTTTGAGAAGTAGTGTGCGGTTGTTCAATCCACGCCAAGGCATCCGCACACCCGGTTGGTTTGATTAACAAACACATTTTCTTCAATCACACCGTAGAGAAAAATAAACTGGAAGTTCATCTTGTTGATTTTGAACTTCAGACGTGCTGCAGGTGCGTACATTTTGATTTGAATCTATCATGTTGACCCGATCAAAAACCATAACAACCAAATTTTGGCACATTTTTCATCTAGTCGAATTTTTCAACTTCATTCTTCTTTTCTTTTTCTCTCTCTCTCTCCATCAATGGCAACAATATTCTCCTAGATGTAACAATATTTCGGAGCCTTATGTCGTCGATCTTGTGCATGGACGCTCCACTATCAACAATCCTAAGACTATCAATAGTTCCTCCTGGAACATCCTACACACTCATTCAGAGATTAGTTGGAGAGGGGACCCAAGTCTTAATAGACTTGGGTCGTCCTTCATCATCGAGGATTGTGACTTTGATTTCCTGATGATTCGGAATTGATCTAGCTCCCCCTGAAACAATTTCCGATTTTGGTTTCCAAATATGTTTTTGTTTTTCATGTTTAACATTTGATTCAACAGATTTTGTTTGGACAACTTCTGGTTTTAAAAGCTTTTCAACATTTTTCCGTTGTTTCTTTTTCTGTTTCACTTCTTGTTGTTTAACAAGACGAGGGTCCTGTTTTGGTGAAACAGATCTTTTATGGTATTTGTTACCACGTGGGGCATCAACCTTTGCCTTTCCTTTCGTGAGATATGGACAGTTTCTGACAATGTGCCCATACTCACCGCATTCAAAACATGAGCTCCGCTCAACAAACCTCGGAGTATCATAACTGTAAGGACTTGATGATGAACTTCGTGATCTTGAGGTACTTGGTCCTACATCAGAACCGTTTGTGTGTTGTGTGTAATTGTTTTAAATGTTTCTTTTCAAAATTTTACTTTGTTTAACAAAATCCGTGTTGGATTTGTTTTCGAAAGTTTCAATTTTATCAGTCCCTCTGGATTTCACGAAGTTTATCTTCTGAATCTTTATCTTGTTTTGGCTCTGTTTGCCTTTTCCCTTTCCTTGGGCAGCGTGATTTTGCTTTCGTTGATTGCTTTGTTGTTGCAATTTTTGATTCCCATATTTCTTTCTAACTTTGGATTTTGGGATAGGAGCACACTGAGTTACTACAACTCCTGGGCTCGACTTTCCCAAAAACTTACTGGTAGAATCTTCGAAAACTTTATCAATCAAGGATTGATTGACATTTTTGATTGGGAAATCTTTATCTGAGTATATTTTATCAGATCCAATCAACGTGTAAAGCAAGTTCACGCTTTCACAGCTTCCAGATGAGGATTCAACAGACTTGGCTGTAGCAGTCACAAACGGTTTTGCAGGTGGATCACAAAGAATGTAATTTTCGAGAGGTATGTTTTCCTCTTTTGTTACCGTTTCAGACTGTTCACAGTTAGTAACCTCGGATTCATCATCTGACGAATCAGCATCCTCAACAATGACTGGAGTTTCCTGATTTCGTTCAGCTGTTGACACTTTCGCATCTGCTGATTCATCCGAATCTGAGGATACTCCCTTTTTGTAACCTAGCCCAAATGTGAATTCCTCAAGGCTCAATGAAACTGAGGGCTCAAAATGAGGTTTATTTTCCTCATCAGGCAACTGAGGGCTCAAAATGAGGTTTATTTTCCTCATCAGGCATCGAAGAATAATCATGTTTAACCGGTGGTGGACACTTCTTATAACCTATGCATGTGACATCAGTTTTCTTTTTCTGAACACCAATGATGTGATCCAGCACATAGCTAGAGCTTAAATAGTTGTCTAACTTGAGTCGGATGGCCTCACTTTCAGATTTAACACAAGCCATTTCTTTTTGCATTAACTCGAGCCTATTGATGTAAAGATTTATTTCAGTTTGTTTTCTTGAAACCATTTTTGTTAGCTCGTTCTTATCATGTTTTAATGTTTCAATTATCTTTTTAAATTCCTTTTCATAATTTTAACGAAACATGTTGGCCTCTGTGCATTTTGAAAGATCCACTATCAACTTTTGATTGTGCATATTTGTCACTTCAAATTTGTTTTGCAAAGTCTCATGTTTGCTTTGCAAATCACACCACTTAGCATCTAAAGAAAAATGTTTGTTTTGCAAGTCAGACAATTCAGCATTTAAAGCATCATGTTTGCTTTGCAATTCAGACATATTAGCATCCAAATCAACACATTTAACACTTAAGCTAGCACAATTATCACAATTAACGACAGTTGGTTTATCGACACATACCTGACTGGAATCACTCTCAGATGTTGACTTATCTGCATCAGAATCAACAACCTCTCTTGATGATTCACATTTAGATCCATCATCGCTTGAACTTGAACTTGAAGTTGTAACATCTTCAACTGAAGTTGAAACGTCTTCAACTGAACTACTGTCATGTTCAGAACTGTCATCGTTTCGCGATGATTCACCATTGCTGGCATCTTTGACAATTTTAGCATAAAACGCCGTTTTTGTTTGACTACAGCTCCTTGTATCAAGAGATGATGGTGCTACACTAGAACGATGGCGCTGTGAGGCAACTGGTGGTAGTGGATTTCCATACAAGTCTATGGTTGGAGCTGGCTTTACAGGAACTTGTATCGGATTGCCATACAAATCTGTGCTTGTAACAAACGCCGTTTGAAGTGGAGCATGTGAAGCAACTGGTGGTAATGGATTTCCATACAAATCTGTTGTCATTTTCGGTTCACTTTGCTTTTGATTAGTAACCGATGCCCATTGTTCTGCCGTAATTCGAGGTGGTGTGGGAGGTTCGGCCCATGAAGGCGATAAACCCTTGCTCGTATACTTGCTTGCATTAGGATCCGGTATCCAACGACCATACATATCTGTAGTCATTTTCGGTGTACTTTGATGAGAAGGATCATTTGATGATTGAGATCCTAAAATGCTTGACCCCCAAAGGTGTGTACTCATGATGGATTAAAAATGATCAACTTGAAACACAAAAGTGATCCTTTTGAAAAGCTTCCTCACTTGCTGAAATAATTGCCTGAGACCAAATAATCTCCTGAGCCCACAATTGGAAATGGCCCAATGTCTTATAATTGACCACGAAAAATAAGACAATTTTAATACCCACTAAATATTGTTTCACAACCCACTAAAAATAGCAACTCACAAATAACTTGATGGGATTTTCGTGTGAGACAAATGGCCCAAATTCTAAAATGTGATCCACAAAATAAATGTCCACAAAGACTTGACTACTGGCCCAATTATAATGAGATGTAAATTTAAAAATGGCCCAATACATACAAAGGTTTTAGTGAAGCCCAAAGAAAAAAAAATTGATATCTAAAGTCCACTATGGTTGCTGATCATGTGATTTCGTCCAGATGTGATTACAATCTGATTTCGGCCAAGACAAGACAAGCACACTAGTTGTTTGATTTAGTCCAGCTTGACAAGACTATGCTGATTTCGTTGCTGATATTTGATGGAAAAAAAAAAGAAGGGTTTTCGTCCAGCACAAGTGATTTCGGCCAGGGAGTGTTTTCGGCCAGGAGTGATTTCGACCGGGGAGTGATTTCGTCCAACCCAGGTTGTTTTCGTCTGGATGCTGATTTCGTTGACAAGATGAGATTGTTGACCAAGTGATTTCGTTGACTGAATGATAAGGTGATTTCGGCCAATAAATTTCACTAGATTATAATTGGATTTCGTTGACAAAGGTGACCTGCAAATAAAAGATATTTCTCAAAGCTTATCAAATCTTATCCATTCTGACAACAGTACAAAATTGTCAAACCAAACCTTACTTTCAGCCACACTCTTTTCAAACAAACATCATCATTTTCTGTAAACAATAGTCAAACAATTGTTTTAATAATCAAAACAACAAACACAAACACAATCATTCAGAAACAAATAAAGATCAAACTCAATATTTATTCAACAACAGTTTGAAAATTTGATGAACTGGATGAAGATTCAACTTACCAGAAATTTTTAAACACACTTTTGCAAATAAAGTTCAATAAAAACCCAAAACTAACATGTATACAAGAGTTATAACAAGGTTTTATATGAACTATAAGCAAAACAATAAAGATTTTCAAGGTTTTAACAAGGTTTTCCAGAAAATGTATGATATTCAAACAAGAACAAAACTGAAAAACACTTGAAAGTTTATATTAAAACACAAGAAAATCGACTTGGTTTAAACAAGGAATCGAGCCAATGCTCTGATACCAATTGTAGGTCCACCCGGAGGATCGAGTAACCTCTATTCCCTGTTTTCCGACAAACCCGAAAGTGCGGAATCCAAACGGGTAAGTTAAACCATGTTACAAACACGTAAGACACAACGATTCAACGATTAACACTCCATTGTATTAATCTAGAAAACGGTTACAATACAATGTTTACAAGATGCTCTCATAAACTCTCAATGTGTGTGTGTTTACAGTGTTCGCTCTCAAATCTATTCAGACTTGTCTAACTGTGTTATGTCTGTTGTCTGTGTTTATATAGTATAAGACTGACGAAATCAAAAGGCCCACGAAATCCCATCAACGAAATCCCATCATCATGACGAAATCACCTGATTTCGTCACATGGGTTTTCGCCACAAGTGTTTTCACCACAAAGGTGTTTTCACCATAGAGGGATTTCGTCCCATGCATGTTAGGCCATGGGATTTCGTCATATGAGATGGGCTTGGGCTTGGGCTTCTTCATTGTTGGGCCAAACATAAACAAGACAACACTAGACTTAACAATATGCATACCGCACACACGTAGTAGCATTTACATCAAACGTTACGAAGTAAATAACATACCGAGTCAAGACAGGAGGATGTCTTGACTACGGCCTTCACTTCGTAGCCGAGTCGAACCGAGCCGAGCCGTATCCACATAATATGTATCAACAAAACGAGCCAAGACAACCAATTTATAGGCTTACCCTTTGCATGGATGGTGTACTATATGATATTGGGTCAGCATCAATAGCGTATTCGTCATCACTTGCTAGAACCGTTTCATTTACGTCGCCCTGCGTGTCGAATGATTTGAAAACGCACTATGTGAACCGTAAATAATGCAAATAATAAAAAGGGTTGATGAAAATTATATTGATAATAACAACATAAATAAATAAAATAATAATAATAATAATAATAATAATAATAATAATAATAATAATAATAATAAAATAATAATAATAATAATAATAATAATAGTAATAAAAGTTTTTGGGATCGTAGCTATGTGTTTACATCCTATACTTACATTAGATTGAGAAACTTTGAGCACGGAATATGACTCCTTCTCCTCATTTATGTTTGTTGACTCGTGATTGGGATTATGGGATTCTTTTCCATTGCAGTTCATGGTTCCAAAGTGTTTAAAGATGCCATATAGCTGAGAACAATACAGATCAGTTAAATATATATTCTAAAATGGGTAACACAATATTAGCACAACACATTCAAGAATTAGATAGATAACTAACGCTCAAACACTTAGATCCACATTTTGTTCCCAACAGTACGGCTTACATTACATAAATGATTATCAAATAAAAGATATCAAGAATCAGTATATACTTATTCAGTTAAACTAGTTCATTTATAAAGAACTATAGATTAACCAGTTAGGTAATCTTAATGAAATTATGACATCACTAGTAAGATTGAACATGCTAGCTTCAATAAAAAAGGTGATAAGAATGATGAATTAGATCATCAACTAATTACACCGATTAAAGGAAAGCATGAAAGTGCGAAATGTCCTACATAAGGTGATAAATTTGACACAGAATATTTGATTATAAATTAAAAGTGATAAATTTAGTTTAAACAAAATTGCTAAAATCACTACTACAAAACAGAGCTTTAGACGGTGTGATATGGGTTTTAAGACGGTGTTTTCAACACCATCTTAAACTACACTGGTTTAAAATCAGGTCTTATTAGACGGTGTTCAATTTGAACACCGTCTTAAACTTGTTGAACACCGTCTTTTAATATCAAAACATTTCCAAATATTTATTAAAACAAATATTTTTTAACACCGTCTTATAACCATTTGCTGAAAAAAAATTACAATAAAAAGGTTTTCCAGAAATACATCAAGCTTATATACACCAATGAAACGTTTTCAAATCAAACCAAAACAATACACATTCAATTCGGAAATAAACCTGTAGACATCCAATTCGAAAATAAACCCGTCAAATTACAATCATTTGTTAAATGCATAACAAACTACGTTAAATTTTTATAAATAAACTATATATAAAGCTAAACTAACGAAATACCTAACTCGCTAAATAAGATTACTAAAATTATAGTGAAGAATCTGCAGGTCATATTTGTGCAATTGTGCTCATTTTAACACACTAAAACAGTAAAAAGAAACACTACAATATACTAAAACAGTATAAAAACACTAAATTTATATGTACTCGGTTTGGAACTACAGTCTAAAAAAATTGAAACAAACCCTTCTCATAGAGACCGTAATCAACAAATAAGCAGGTTCAATAGCACCAAATTCTGCACTACAATCAACACATTGAAACAAATCATAAACCCTTAACTCATAGAGACCGAAATCAGACCAAAATATGAAAAACAATCAGACAAAAATCTGACAAATCGGACTAGAAACGATGACGAACCTTCGTTTATGTTCTTGTGCGGCTGTGTATTTGAATCTTCCATGATTTTAGAAGGGGTTTGGGAATTATGGTGAAAAGTTCAAATGTGGGGTTTGGGGTTTGGGCGGGGTAAAGACCTGATATTAGAATTAGGTTGTAAGTTTTTTTTTCTTTTTAATTAGTATCAGATGGTGTTTAAGCATTAGACGGGGTTCTTTGGAATTTTATTGAATATTTATAAGACGGTGTTCAGAGATAACACCGTCTAAAGGTTTTAGAAATTAGTATAAGACGATGTTTAAGCATTAGTCGGTGTTCTTCTGAATTTTATTGAATATTTTAATTGAAAGAGCAGGATGGTCATATTGCTATTGGTTTTAGGACGGTGTTATTACTGTAGGTCCCTCGGAGGTTGAGGTTTAACCTATTCCTTGTTATGTCTAACACACTAGCGAGTGCGGAATCCAAGCTAGCATGCAAACCGGGATAGAACAAGCACAATGATAAACACAACACACAATATTCAACGATTAACACCACTTGTATTAATACTATGAAAGGTTCGATTACAAGCACAAGGTTTACAGATGTATTCTATAAACTCTCTCTAACTTTCGTGTGTGTGTGTGTTTCTGACAGAATGCTCTCACTATTGTCTATCTCCTAACCTATCGAAGTGAACACAACACATGGGTATTTATACCCAACACAGCATGTCTGGTCGAAGGATCAGATAAGATGATCGAAGGATCATCTATCGACCATAAACCCATCGAAAGATCACATATACTACGAAGGATGGTATCCTTCGTGGTCTATCCTTCGTAGGTCATCTTTCGAGCTCATCGAAGGATCTAAACTATCCTTCGATGACACATCTTTCGACCCAAACAGCTTTCAACCATTTTTCTAACTGTTTGGCCAAGTCAAACCGGAGGATGGTTGACTTGGTCAAACTTACATCAAAGACATCGTTTTGTATCAAGACTAAATACATACAAAGTACAGACACAAGTGCACCAACAAACTCCCCCTTGGCTGTAACTTTGTCTGGCTGTAGCTTTGTCTCGATCTTTGTGACTTCAAGTCTTTGACATCTTTTCAAGTCTTCAATGTCGGAGGATCTTTAAAGTCTTCACGTCTTGAAAACAGAAAGTGTATCAACAAACTCCCCGTTTCATGTAGGAAGTGTGTTGACAAACTCCCCCTTAACATAAGCTCCCCCTTGAGTTATGCTCGTGACATACTTGTTCTTTATGAAGTGAGATCCTTGTGGTGTTGATGATGGTCAGCGGCAACTCGATCATCTTCATCATTTGAGTGCCTTCACGTCGTGTCTTCATTCCGAAGCTTGTCATCGACCATGTTCTCCTTGCCTTTAGAATCTGCACATGCAAGAAATCTAAACGCGTAATGAGAACAACCGCCTGGAATATCATAAAATAAACAAACGACACACGTGTGACCATTGTTTAAACAAACACCGTCCGACAGTTTGAAAGTTTAACAGATTTATCAATTTCAAATTTTAATTTTCAATACTTGCAAATTTCGACCGTTTATGAAGATTTAGTCGTTTCAGTTTTCAATCAGGTTTCAGGTAACGAAGACTCGAGATCCAACATCGTACGATCAAAAATAAGATAGAAATAAAATCTTTTTGGCTTTTATAAATTTTATATTAAAACACACCTAAAATCTTTTTGGTATTTTTGAATATTTCAAATTTAAAGACTGAAAGCAGTAAATAAATATATACAAAGTTGCAGAAACTGAAAGCATTAAATAAATATTTACAGACATTCTTTTTGCGAGTTTCGAGGGTAAGAGAATCATATCAGTGCACGGTCATGTCAAAACACTCTTGTTGTTCAATTAGTTAACATTAAGATAAGCATCCTATAACAATTATCGGTATTGTTGTCCACTTAAGCTCAACTTATCAGATGTAATCATGGCGAGGGGATACGTTAAGGTATGATTTATACTTACCGACCGGTGTTCATCCATATCACGACACATTCCCGTATCAAGGTATGCACGAGGGTTCATCTTACCGGTGAGTATACCGATTATCATCTGTTTGACCGTATATGATGTGAGATTCTCACTTATTTTGATTTGAAAACAAGCCCTATGTGATATAATCACTTATTGATGAGGAACTTGATTTTCGATGCATGAGGGCACAGGAGCAAGTCCGTGAACAGGTCAGTACTTTCGTACAGCAGAGAGACGAACTTGACTCCCGGAAAGAATTTGTGATATTTTATCACTTATTTGTAGGGACATGTGATTGTTTATCACTTATTGAGGTCGTATGCAATATGTACACGTATGTATGGTATCATGGAAGATCTAGACTTGCGTCCCCGTTATTTTTCGGTAAAAGATACAACCATGATACCCAGATGATAAGCAGCATAAAGACCGAATATCTCAGAACCTCGGCAATCTCTCAAACGAAATTTCGGTACTAAGACCATATGCCAATGAATGGTTCCCACCTGGTCTTCAGTCGGTTTAAGTTTATATCACCCTGCACACTTTAAAATGATTATGAGCCTACCGATACATCTTATATAGAGCTGCTTATCGTTTTTCATTTAAGGTTTAAAGAGGTTTAGACAGACCACTGATGTACTATCATTTTCTCTTTTGCTCGCCAGGAAACTCATTTTTGTTTTTCTATTGTTTTTGGATTTTTCAAATTTTTTGGATTTACTCCCCCTAAAATCAATAAACTAAGACAAATTTAAAACACAAAGGTATTTACAAAAATGATTTTCCGATGTTGGTTTTACTCTTGCTTGACCTTAATGCCGTTTACCAATAATAAATAGTCAAATCTTGATTTGTCAAATGCTTTGGTAAAAAGGTCGGCACGTTGGTCATCGGTGTGGACATAAGCAACATCGATTAGCCTTTTCTCAAAGCAATCACGTATGAAGTGATACTTAATGTCGATGTGCTTAGTCTTTGAATGCTGCACAGGATTTTTAGTGATCTGTAATGCAGCAGAATTATCAACGTAAATAGGAGTAGTTAGGAATTCAAAACCGTAGTCGCGCATTTGTTGTTGGATCCATAGGACTTGGGAGCAACAACTTGAGGCAGCAATGTATTCAGCTTCGCATGTTGATGTAGCGACGTACGTCTGCTTCTTGCACTGCCATGTGACTAGGCGATTTCCCAAAAACTGACATCCAGCCGTTGTGGATTTGCCATCGATTTTGCATCCGCCAAAATCAGAATCACTCAATGCGATCAAGTCAAAGTTATTATCCCTAGGGTACCATAGACCGGTGTCAGGGTAACCCTTCAAATAACGAAAAATCCTTTTTACAGCTGCAAGATGTGAGGCCTTCGGGTTGACTTGATATCTGGCAAGCAGGCACGTTGGGTACATTATATATGGTCTTGATGCTGTGAGGTGCATAAGAGATCCGATCATCGCGCGGTAGTATGAGGGGCTAGTAGCTTCACCCTTCAAGTCTGGAGTAATTCCGTGATTTTGTGGCAATGGGGTACCAATGGGCGTTGCATCAGACATCTGGAACCGGCTCAAGATGTCACCAACATATTTAGTCTGATGGATGAATATCCCAGACTCAGTTTGTTGTACTTGTAGGCCCAAAAAGAAGGTCATTTCCCCCATAGCACTCATCTCGAATTTATCCTGCATTACACGCTCGAAATCCCTACACAAAACATCATTAGTAGAACCAAAAATAATATCATCAACGTATACCTGTACCAGAAGAAGATCTCCATCTTGTTCTTTGATGAAAAGAGTATAATCGATAAGACCTCTGCGAAATCCATTCTCCAGCAGATAATTAGATAAGGTTGCATACCAAGCTCGCGGTGCTTGATGAAGACCATAGAGAGCTTTGTTGAGCAACCAAACCCGATCGGGATGGATAGGATCTTCAAAACCTGGAGGCTGTTCGACGTACACCTCTTCTTCTACCACACCATGTAAGAATGCACTTTTCACGTCCATCTGGTATACCTTGAAACCTTTGAATGAGGCATAAGCCAGAAAAATCCGAATTGCTTCTAGACGTGCAACAGGTGCATACACTTCGTTGTAGTCGATCCCTTCTATCTGACGAAAACCTTGAACGACTAGCCTTGCTTTGTTTCGAATAACGACTCCACGGTCATCCTTTTTGCATTTAAACACCCAACGGGTACCAATCTTCTTGTAACCAGCAGGTTTCTCTACGAGTTTCCAGACACCAAGCTTCTGGAATTGTTGCAGTTCTTCCTGCATTGCTTCAACCCAAGAGCTATCTTTCAAAGCATCTTTCCAAGTTCTTGGCTCTTCCTGTGAGACATAACACGCGAAAGACCAATCATTTTGTTGACCAGATTCTCGGATAGTTGCATACAAGCCTGCATTGTTGTTGTTCCGCAACATGTTTCTTGTTTGAACGCCACTTTGTACATTCCCGATGATGTTTTGTTGAGGATGGGTATTATGAATCCTTGTTTCTGGATTATCTTGAACTGGAATATTTGTACCCAGATTGTTGAGATTGAGATCAACAATCAATTCAAGTCCCGGAATTGACGAAGAGGATGATGCAGAAGTTTCAGCTATTCTAGGGACATCCACTGGAGGTGTACCCTCTGAAGTACCATGTACTGCTGTTGGAGCTTCTTGATCTGCATCTAGAAATTCATCATCCTCTGAAGATTCGTTCAATTCGGAAGCATCATGAAAATCCTCATTGTCGAGAGCATTATTGTTGTTCACCGAAGATGGTTCTTGATTGACAATAATTGGACGAACCAACGGTGAATCTGTCGCATTGTCACTCTCGAAAAACATCCTTGCCGCAGCATTTTCTTCAACTGTTTCAACATTGATCGAATTGAAAAAGTCATCGTACTCAAACATCCAAGGCTGACCAGGACATTTGACTGGTAAAGTGTGCCTTTGTACTCTGACTTCAGACCATTCCTCGACCCTTTTAGTCTCTAGATTCCAGACTCTTAAGTTCGGGGTGGAATACCCAAGAAAGTATCCCTCAATTGCTCTTGCCCCAAACTTTCCATTAGGATCGATTATTGTGCATGGAGCTCCAAACGGTTCAAGATATGACAAGTCAGGTTTCCGTTTGTTAATAAGCTCAAAGCAGGTCTTGTTGTGCCTTTTGACTGTAAGGACTCGGTTCAACGTATAGCATGCAGAGGACACAGCTTCAGTCCAGAATGGAATGGGCAGCTGCGATTCTACCAACATAGTCCTAGCAGTCTCGATCAATGTGCGGTTCTTACGTTCAGCGACGCCATTTTGCTGAGGAGTATAAGCTGCACTAAATTCGTGAAGAATACCTTTTGAAGTGCAAAACTCCGCCATGGCATGATTTTTGAATTCAGTACCATTGTCGCTACGTATCCGCCTAACCTTCAAGTTATATAGATTCTCAATCTGAATGATCAAATTTTTGATAATACCGAAGGTTTCACTCTTATGTGCCATGAACGCCACCCAAGAAAATCTTGAATAATCATCAGTTATCACGAGGCAATATTGATCATTCCTAATGCTTTTGTGCTTGACAGGACCGAACAAATCCATGTGCAAACGTTCAAGAGGAACGGCCACCGTGTTGACTTTCTTTGTAGGGTGTTGCTTCTTCGTTTGTTTTCCTTTCTGGCACGACACACAGACGTCTTGAAGATGGAAATTTTTAAGAGGAACACCATTCACCAATTCATTTGATACCAAATGATTCATTTTGCGTAAGTGAATGTGACCCATTCGTCTGTGCCAAGAGATTGTGTCTTTTTCTGTGGCTTTGGAAACGAAACATGTTGCTTGTGCAGACGTTGTGATAGCTTGGCTCATATCAAGGACATACAAATCATTTATCCTTGGAGCCGACAAGAGAATCCATTCTTTTGGAATTTTGAAGCCGGGTTTCAGCACATAACATCCATTTGCATCAAAGTGTACTGAGAACTGCTTATCACAAATTTGAGAAACACTAAGAAGATTGTGATCAAGTTGTTGTACAAAGTTGATCTTATCAAAACTAACAACCCCGTTGGAAATCATTCCTTCACCCGTAATATATCCGCCTTTATCTCCAGCAAAAGCAACATAACCTCCTCTAATGGATTTGACGTCGTAGAGAAGCTTCATGTCGCCTGTCATGTGCCTGGATGCCCCACTATCAACAATCCAATGACTACTGACAGTTCCTCCTGGAACACCCTGCACATGAACTCACATAATTAGTTGGAGATGGGGACCCAAGCCATTGTGGTCTTGGGTCTTCCATTTTCATCAATAACAATAACCTCTATTCTTTGATGATTTGAAAATTGTGATGGTCCCCCTGAATTTGTGGTTATTTTAGGTTTCCATGTCTGTTTTGTTATACCAGTTTGATTGTTTGAAATTTTTGAAAATTTTGAACTTTCTGGTTTGACTGGAACCGATTGTTTTTGAACCACTTCATTTTTAAGTCCTTTTTCAACCACCTTGACTTGTTGGCGTTTCTGTTTCTTTTCCCTTTCTCTTACAAGTCGGGGATCTTGTTTTACAGAAACAGATCGCTGTTGGTGATTGCGTTAACGGGGATCATCATCTTTTCCTTTTAACTTATGAAGATACGGGCAATTTCGAACGATATGCCCAATTGTACCACATTCAAAACATGATCTTCGTTCAACAAACCCCGAAGTATCATGTGGTCGTCTTGCCGATGATGAACTTTGTGATCCCGAGGTACTAGGTTTTGAACTATTTGGTTCATTCCTTTTCATCACAGTAGCTTTCTTGACAAAATCTAAGTTAGATTGGTTTTCAAACTTTTCAATTTTGTCCGTTCCCTTCGATTTCACAAAGTTCACATTCTTCTTCTTCTTCTGATTCGGCTTCTTTTGACTTTGAGTCGGTGTTTTACCTCTTGGTTTGGCATGATTTTGCTGTTTTTGCACTGTTGGTAATTTCTGATTGCCAAATTGTTTTCTAATTTCAGCCTTAGGGATAGGAGGGCACTGTGTTACCACAATGTGTGATCCTTTCTTACCCAAAAACTTACTTGTTGAATTTTCAAAGACTTTACTGATTAAAGATTGATTAACATTCTTAATAGGAAAATCTTTGTCTGAATAAATTTTATCATCACCAACAAGAGTGTACAACAAATCCACACTCTCCGACTCTTTCTCAGACGAGGACTCGATTGCAATAGTCTTAGCGGGTTTTGCAGGAGGATCACACAGAATATGATTCTCAAGAGGTATGTCCTCTTCGTTTATCACCGCATCAGACTTTGCTGAATCAGTATCATCAGACTCATCATCAGAAGAATCAGCATCCTCAATCACAACTGGAGGATCCTGATTCTGTTCAGCAGTTACAAGAGTATCTGCTGACACATCTGAATCTGACGATTCTTCTTTCTTGTATCCGAGTCCTGCTGCAAATTCCTCAACGTCCAAAGGAACAGATGGCTCAAAGTGAGTCCTATACTCTTCATCAGGCAGGGCATCAAAATTGTTTCTCACGGGTGGTGGACATTTCTTATAGCCTATGCATGTGACATCCCGTTTTTCTTTCTGAACATCAATGATGTGATCCAACACATAGCTAGAGCTCAAATAACTGTCTAACTTAAGTCGGATCGCCTCACTTTCAGTTTTAACACAAGCCATCTCTTTTTGCATTACCTCAAGACGAGTTATATACAGGTTAATGTCAGTTTGTTTTCTGGAAACCATTTTTGTCAACTCTGTTTTATCTTTCTTTAACGTTTCAATCATTGACTTAAATTCCTTTTCATGGTTTTCATAAAACATGTTGGCTTCAGTGCACTTGGAAAGATCAACGGTCAACTTTTGATTGTGGATGAATGTCACATCATATTTCCCTTGCAAAGCCTCGTGTTTGCTTTGCAATTCACACCACTTATCATTCAAAGAAGCATGTTTGTCTTGCAAGTCAAACAAACTAGCTTGTAAAGCATCATGTTTGCCTTGCAACTCAGACATGTTTGCATCCAAATCAGCACATCTAACATGCAATCTATCACAATTATCACAGCTAACAGAAGTGGGTTCATCGACACATACCTGACTTGATGAACTGTCGACATTAGCCATAAAGGCTGAATGGAGAGAAGACGAAGAATAAGCAGCTTGATCCACCAAAATAGATCTTCTATCGGTTCCTGCTGCAACTTCCTCCAATAGCTCATCAATATTTGCATCGACTGACACACTTGATGTGTCATCTTCCTGATCATTTCCTGAACCCGAGGACTCTTCATCTGAACTTCCACTGTAACCTGAGCTGTTTTCATCTTCAGAATACTCATCACCATTGGTGGAAGATTCTCCACCACTGGTGTGTTTAAGATCCTTGACAATTTCAGCAAAACAAGCTGTTCCATCTGGAGCATCGTTTCCCAACTGAATAGACCAATCACAACCTTCATCTACTTGAACCACAAGTGCCTGGTTGGCATTTGATGGTCCTGCTTGAGTCTGGTTGTTAACAGGCACCAATGTGCGAACATTGTTCCTATTCTGGTTCTGCTGGTTGCCTTGACCTCTGAAGGGATTCTGGTTTCCATGCTGAGATGGTCTTGTACATTCACGCTTGAAATGACCACGTTCCCCACAGTTGAAGCACTTTACAGCTTGCTTGTCGAACCCATACTTGGTGTCTTTCTTGCTATCCAAGCTGGTTCGGCCCGTTCTTTCCATGAAATCCTTCGCTCGCCTAACAGCACTGGCAAAGGCCCATTTGATGTCCATCATCTCCATCTCCTCTTTGTCAATCTGCTGATAGTCTTCTTGAGTCAGATTAATGTTGCCAATCTGACCTTCCACTAATCCACAGTATGCGCTCACCAAAGTGTTTAGCTGCTCCATGTGTTCCTTTGCTACTTCCACACTGACTTTAGAAAAGCTTGAGGTGTCGAGCCGTACTGTATTTGGCTTTGATTGTTGACCAGCAGATGATGTGCTTCCATAACAGGCTTGCTGTTGTGGAGGAAGTGGGTTCCCATACATGTCTGTTGGAACTGTAGATTGAGGAGGAAGTGGATTTCCATACATGTCTGTTGTTCCGGAAGATCGAACAGGTAATGGATTTCCGAACATATCAGTTGGTCTGAGAGGTCGTTGGCTTTGCTGTTGCTGTTGAGGAACTGGTTCTAGCAGATTTCCATACATGTCTGTCTTTGGAGGAACCGGCACTTGGATAGTATTGCCATACATGTCAGTGCTAGTCACAAAAGCTGTTTGAATTGGAGCATGCGAAGAAGGTTTTGTAGAGGCGCTAGAGGTTCCAAAATACATTTCAGGATTTTGAGGCACGGGAATTCTTTTTGCCTTCAGAGTTTCTTCCTGATTCTTGTTTTCTAGAATTTGAACAAAGTCGTTGAAGCTCGTTGTAGCTAAAGTACCATTGTACTTCATGATTTCCAAGAAAGTATTCCATTGAGGTGGCAACGCATCTGCAAACCTTTTCACAATCTCTGCAGGAGTTGTAACTACCCCAAAATTTGTCAATTCAGTCAACAAGTGATTAAATCGACTTGTCAAATCACCCAACGACTCATTCTCCATACAAGTAAAACCATCAAACTCTTTCTTTAGCAGTTCTTTTCTCAGTTGACGTGTCGCTTCATTTCCTACGCCCCTTGTTTTCAACGCGTCCCACAACCTCTTCGTTGTCTTGTAACTGACGAATTGATGATAGATATCTTTACTTAAGGCCTGAGTGAGAATGGCGTATGCCTTCTTTTCTAGATCATAGACCTTCTTCTGATCTTCCGTGAGATCTGCAAACGTAGCAGCAGATGATGCGGCAACCTCTATTGTTTGATCGAAATCAGTAATAAACCGCAACTACAATTCTGTATTTTGGCCAAGAACGTATGTATGAAATCTATCAATCCATCCTGGATATTCATACAAGTGCATCAACTTTGGAGGCCGATTCAAACTTCCAGTTTCGCTCTCGCTTAAGAGAATGCTTTGAACACTTGGAATTTGATTGGATACAAATGCCCATTGACCGGTAGAAATTGCATTAGCTTGAGAAGATACCGGTGCGGAAGATGACGGAGTACCAAAATACATATCTGTATTTACCAAAGTATTCCATCTTGGATTCATTTTTGATCAAGAAAAATAAGAACCTGAAAATCACAAACTTGTTAAGCATAAACAAACTAAGGATCGAAAGATCAAAGCTTGTTCGAAGGATCAACAGTGTTCGAAAGATCACTGTTGAGTTTCGAACAAAGATTTCGAAAGATTCTCCAACCGAAGGATCCTTATCCTTCGAACAATGACTTCGAAAGATTCTCCAATCGAAGGATCCTTATCTTTCGAAAGAGAGCAGTAAACCGAAAGATGTATGTTTCGAAATGATTCCTTGGTTCGAAGGATGATGATCTATCGAACCTCCACTGATCGAAAGATGGTCTTTCGACTTCGAAGGATATCTTTCGAATGGTTCTGACACAGTTGACAAAGGATGACAGGTTGGTGAAAAAGGTGATGGGTAGGTAAATCTTTCGGCAGAAAGTATGGTCAGACCATGATTTTCTGCAAAAACAGATTTTGAACATAAAAAATAATAAACTTATCCAGAAAACCGGTCACCGGAGAAGCCGGAATTTTGGCCGGAAATCACCAAACACCTCAAAAACGAGTTTTTAAGTTACCCAACCCGACATGCAACACACCCGGTTAGAATAGAACGCGTTTTAACAACTGGAAAAGCGAGAAAAACAGTAAAAACGAGTTCAAAACCGAGAGAGTTTTTGTCCAAAACACTCCAAAAACTTGTAAAAACCCGGTTTTTAACAAGGAAAAGAGCGACGGCTCTGATACCACTTGTAGGTCCCTCGGAGGTTGAGGTTTAACCTATTCCTTGTTATGTCTAACACACTAGCGAGTGCGGAATCCAAGCTAGCATGCAAACCGGGATAGAACAAGCACAATGATAAACACAACACACAATATTCAACGATTAACACCACTTGTATTAATACTATGAAAGGTTCGATTACAAGCACAAGGTTTACAGATGTATTCTATAAACTCTCTCTAACTTTCGTGTGTGTGTGTGTTTCTGACAGAATGCTCTCACTATTGTCTATCTCCTAACCTATCGAAGTGAACACAACACATGGGTATTTATACCCAACACAGCATGTCTGGTCGAAGGATCAGATAAGATGATCGAAGGATCATCTATCGACCATAAACCCATCGAAAGATCACATATACTACGAAGGATGGTATCCTTCGTGGTCTATCCTTCGTAGGTCATCTTTCGAGCTCATCGAAGGATCTAAACTATCCTTCGATGACACATCTTTCGACCCAAACAGCTTTCAACCATTTTTCTAACTGTTTGGCCAAGTCAAACCGGAGGATGGTTGACTTGGTCAAACTTACATCAAAGACATCGTTTTGTATCAAGACTAAATACATACAAAGTACAGACACAAGTGCACCAACAATTACTTTAACACCGTCTAAAACAAATCTTTGACACCGTCTAATGCTACATTTTGTAGTAGTGAATTGAAAATACCGTAGCTAAAAACTAGGGTTTCTCTAGAACCTTTCAAGATAAAAATCAGAAAAAAGTTGTCAATTGGCCGGTTGCAGATGAGCATGTTTCTTTCTGAGATTATAGGCCCTGGATTTTCTCACACTGCACTTACCTGATTGTAATGAAATTTGAAATGCAATCTGGGTGCAGGAATTAGGGATTCTGCTGGAACGAAAGAACAGCGCTGCTTGTTTTATTTTTAGTAGGAGCAAGTCACGTCTTTTATATTCTGAAAGATGACTTGTGTATTACAATTAGTAAACCCTTAAAACCTGAAATTTACACCCAAGTCCTTGTCAATGGATAGCGGTATCCCATAAATGCAAATATGAATGATGTAGGTAGTTATGATTTTTTTCAATTTGTTTTTTTAACTAGACTAGTAAATTGGTGATACACAAAGAATTGCGAGGATATACAAAAGGTCAATCAATTTGGACATTCTCCGTGCCTATTTGGACACCTTTGGTGCCCTAGATGCCTCGTCTAGGGCTATACGGGGCGTCAAGGCACTGAATTGAAGAGCCTCTAAGTCACAAAGTTTGAGAGGTCTAGACGCCCTGTCTAGGCCTAAACGCCCTGTTTAGGCCTAGATGAGACGTTTAGGAGTTGCGTTTTTTTTTTTTTTTTTTAATGGGTGTTTTGGTGGGGTAATTTGATGGTTTTTGAATGGTGATGCTTTTTTGAGTGAACAAATTTGTGTTTTTGAAGAAAGTTTATTTTTGTATAAAAATATTTTACGGTTTTCAAGGCCCTTTAAATATACTCAATCGTTTAAATATTATATTGTTTTTAACATTTTATTTTTTCAAATATTACCCTACTGTTATGGTCAAAAATCAAGCTAAGAATAACGTAACCCGATCTGATTTTGTGAGGTAGTGTGTTTGAATGATAAGTAATTGAATGATCAATGAATGAAAGATAAAGGACAATGAACACAAAAGCTTGAAGCCTTTTCAGATAAACACTGAACCGATAAACTTGGTTTTTACAAAAGCATGAAGCCTTTTCAGATAAACACTAGTTTGTCTTGTATTGTGAACGACTAAGGAGACTTTTGTGATAACTGTTTGTGATAGTGAATAGATAAGTTGCTGCAAAACGCATGCGGTGTAAAATTCGGGATGGTCACCTAAGTAAACAAACCATGAAGATAAACCATATACTTCAATGCCTCATAGGAGAACAATACAGATCAGTTAAATATAAATTCTAAAATGGGTAACACAATAAGATTGAATATTCTAGCTTCAATAAAAAAAAGGTGATAAGAATGATGAATTAGATCATCAACTAATTACACCTGTTAAAGGAAAGGATGAAAGTGCGAAATGTCCTACACAAAGAATAGTAAATTGGTGATACACAAAGAATTGTGAGGATATACAAAAGGTCGATCAATTTGGACATCCTCCCTGCCTATTTGGACATCTTTGGTGCTCTACACGCCTCGTCTAGGGCTATACGGGGCGTCTATGCACTGAATTCAAGAGCCTCTCAGTCACAAAGTTTGGCGTTTAGGAGTTGCGTTTTTTTTTTTTTTTTTTTTTTTTTGGTTGAAAAAAATGGGTGTTTTGGTGGGGCAATTTGATGGTTTTTGGATGGTGATGCTTTTTTGAGTGAACAAATTTGTGTTTTTAAAGAAAAGTTTTATTTTTGTATAAAAAATTTTTACGGTTTTCAAGATCGGCCCTTTAAATATATTCGATTGTTTAAATATTATATTGTCTTTAACATTTTATTTTTTCAAATATTACCCTAATGTTTTGGTCAAAAATCAAGCTAAGAATAATTTAACCAGATCTGATTTTGTGAGGTAGTGTGGTTGAATGATAGGTAATTGAATGATCAATGAATGAAAAATAAACGACAATGAACACAAAAGCATGAAGCCTTTTCAGATAAACATTGAACTGATAAACTTACGTTTTTACAAAAGCATGAAGCCTTTTCAGATAAACACTAGTTTGTCTGGTATTGTGAACGGCTAAGGAGACTTTTGGAATAACTGTTTGTCATAGTGAATAGATACGTTGTGAACGGCTAAGGAGACTTTCACCTAAGTAAACAAACCATGAAGATCACCATATACTTCAATTCCTCACAACAAATGCAGACGTACAAACATGAATCCGCTATTAACAAAAGAAGCACTGGAGTTAAAAGATTGAAAATTCATCTAAGGGGGGTCTGTTGATACATGCTTGAAGCTCAAGTTCCAAAATGAATAGGCGAGATCCAGACAAATCAAGACCGAAGATAAAAACATCTCTGGCTATTGCCAAGGGGAGCCTTTAGATGCGTAATTGGGCTTCACATCTTCAAAATATATGCGTTTTAGTCTTGTTTAATGGGAATCTACTATATAAGGGGTATAAGTTGCTAATTGTCATAACATTCTAGAATACATTTCCCTCACAATTCACACACACTCCATAGATTATCTCTCTAGAAACCCCAAACCCTATATTTCCAATCCCTTTGTAATCAAACGTATTCGTGTTAATCGAAAACAAATCAGTTTAAATTAGACCGGTGTGCTTGCATTTGATAGATTGATTAGTGGATTCCACACACTAATGGATTGGTACAGATTGAATTTATGGCACTCTTGGTGTTTGTGAAGAACAAGATCTAAATATGATCCTACAAATTGGTCTTGTGTTCCGGTGTTGATTGCCTCGAGCGCCTGACATATACAAACAGTTTCTTTGTCGTGTTATTTGATTGCACAATTCGCTAAATAGTGTCCATAGCAGTGAAAATGGTAACATTGTCTCTGGTTCAATCGTATTCACATCGATTTTCTTGGTCGTTCATCATTGCAGTGATGGTAAGGAAGCATTATGAATACTGAGAGTTTTTTTAATTTCTTGGATGGTGTTTAGCCTTAGCATGGAGTTTATGAATACTCTAATACCAGTGTATTTGGAATCAAGGACACGACACGCACAATAGAACTAAAATTGATATCGAATAGGATACGGATATTGAATTGAAATGCAATATCTTTGATACCACCCATGACCCATGAGGAAGACCATTTCAACACATTAGTCTCCCAACCCACGTAGTTCATGCATTCATAAGTTTAGATGATTAAGTTAGTCCATGTTTTTTTCATTTTCCTTCCACGTTCTCCATCATATGCATTAATTTAGGAACCCATGCTCACGTTTGTTTTTCCTATATATATGTACCATTTGACGTCAAAAAGGAATGAGAAAAAATGTTGCAAAAAATCTAGTTTCTTCATCTATGTTCTTTAGAGCCTAACCCACTCAACGGGAGTCTATCACTTGTGAGATTGACCATCTCGAATTGGTCTACTAACATTGGTGCTTTCATTCACGAACTCACCCATGGAGTTGCATCTCTAACTGCCTAAGTGTTACCCTCCTATTCATTTAGTGAACCCAATCACAAAACCAATTCCCAAATCCCAAACCTCATCCACAAAAAAACCACTCATGTGCCTTAGGTGACTTCATCCTTGGAGCCATCATATGCATTAATTTAGGAACCCATGTTCACGTTTGTTTTTCCAATATATATGTACCTTTTGTAATTAAAAAAAGGATTGAGAAAAAATGTTGCAAAATATCTAGTTTATTCATCTATGTTCTTTGGAGCATAACCCACTCAACATGTCTATTACTTGGGAGATTGACCATCTCGAATAGGTCTAACAAACTAGGTAATCTTCTGAATTGTAGGAAGATAACCTGATACATTGTTAATGAGACGGTTAGGGCGGTTAAGAATTTGGCGGGAACAACCGTCATTGCTGTGGATTCGTTTCCGAATCGAATTTGAACTCCTGGCGATTGCGAAGAACACGTATCACGTGCGGAATCCGTATACGTGTGTGGATCGACACAAGAACGTAATAATATGATGATTCTATTGAAGATTTGACAAAGTACAAAACCTTGAATCACCTTGTACAAGACTTTCTCTCTCTAGAACTCTAATGCTCTTCAGATATGCAAAAGTTATAAAATGAAACATAAACTCCTTATTTATAGGCAAAGGCATAAGGAAGGACTACTTATTTACAAGTTTGTCATTCTCCTATTTTTAACATTATAAAACCTTGTTTTGATCAGTTTTCTGCTACGAAACGTGATTGACAGAAATGATAGACATTATGCACTCACAGACTCCCCCTTGGATATTACTGAAGTCAATCTCGTAGCTTTATGTCTTCTCTCTCTCTCTCTCTCTCTGAGTCTTCACAAAGCTTTGACAGTATCAGCACCACAAACTCCCCTTTAGCTCTTTAATCTCCTCTTGATTTTGCGTTCTGAATTAGCTTCCCCTTTCGGTTGACTCTTTCTCCAGACTCCCCCTTAGTCTTAGCTATCGGGAACGTAATCTGGCTTTCTCAAAAATTTGACAATTAAAGATTATTATTTCATAATATCAAAATCTGACACTATGAAACTCCTTTGATAGATTTAAAATTCCAGAATTTCATACCGACTCTCTTCCCCTATCAGATTACTAGATAAATTTGACAGTGAAAGAATCCAACTTCCAAAAACCTCACAGATATTCATCCAAGTCCAACTTAATGACCTTGTAGATTTCACAAACTCTTTTTGAATTCTTCAAAATAAAAAAAAACCTCAAGTTTCAAACTAATGAACTTATTTATATTCAGAAACATGTTTAGCAAACTTTAGATTTTGAAACTCAGCTTTCAGGCATCGGTTGTCGAAAATAAAGCAGAAATAATTTTTTTTTGAGTTTTCCAAAGTTTATGCTAAAACACTCCAAAAATCTTTTTTTTTTAATTTTCTGAAATTAAATGCAGTAAAGAAATATTTACAAAAATATTTTTTTGTTTGAGTTCGCGTCAGAGGATCATATCGGTTTATGACAAATCACTAGCACCGTTGAGCTATAAGCACTTTAAGTTCTAAACGATTCACTTAGATTGTCAGTATACTGATCCACATAAATTCTCACACAAACTTCAACTGATTCGAGATACGAGATTTAGTATTTTAAGAACTTAGCTTATTCTCGTATCCCACCTCAGAATATACTCCCGTATCAAGATTCCCTAGATTCGGTCTTACAGGTGAATATACTATATTGATATATGTACTCTGGGTTAGTGCGAGACCTTGAGAGCTCAGGTATAAACTACCATTCAGTCAAAGAGATGAAGGCTTGACTTTAGGTGTGTTCCACTTAGGAATCATCTTTACAACTGCACTTGATTTATATATGTCGATATTGTGACAACTGGCACCAAACCAGTAATTTCCGTACACTTTAATCATTATTTAATGACTGCAATTATGTGCTTAAATGTCAACATAGTCTGGTTACATACTATACTTGTGAATTCATGCACGTTTTATACTACAAAATATTGCTTTATGCATTAACAAGAGCGTTGCGTCAGAAATACTAGTAAACTCACCGATAAGACATAGTATGTCAACAGAACTGCAGAAAGCAGTCAGACATTAGAATTGAGGCCTAGGTGTAGGTCCAACGACAAGAATACATT
Organism: Helianthus tuberosus; assembly: GCA_030545235.1. NCBI lineage: Eukaryota > Viridiplantae > Streptophyta > Magnoliopsida > Asterales > Asteraceae > Helianthus > Helianthus tuberosus. Next base: position 11,424,000 of record CM060429.1, on the reverse strand, counting down.
AAAACCCAAGGGTACATACAAGAATTAATATATAGACGTTCTAGAAGCTAAAATACGCACTAAAAAGCACCCGAAACGCACTTTAAGTGCAGAATTTAATTAAATTCCGATCAGCTTTTAATCTCAAAATGTCATGCAGAACTTACGTTTTATTATCCAGAATACTTCCCAAGTGTTGGGAATTGAAAGAGTTACAAAAAGATACTGAAAAGACACTAAACGGTGCAAGTTAGCACTTTAACGAACCGGTATCTAACCGAACAACCGGACACTACCCGAAACATCAAATTTTTACTGGAAGCACTGTTTTAGTATTTCAAAGCTAGCTATGGTCACTGAACATCATATTACATCTCATAAATACTAAATACATAAAAATACCCAACTAGTACCATTAAAACCTAACTAGATCATGCAACTTACAATTGGAATGTTACACTTACCCCCCCCCCCCCCTAATGTTGGACGGTTGGGAGACATAATCCCACATGGGATTTTAATTGCATATTTTATTGGATCTTGCTTCCATATTGTGAACATATTATACAAAGGTTAAGGCCTAGAATTGGATTATAAGAATACCCACATGACCATAACTTCATTTGCTACACCCATCAAAACACACACACTTTCTCCCTCCTCCTCTCTACACCCTCGGCCGAGAACCACCAAGCACCACCACCATCATCAACCCAAGATCATCCAATTCCAAGCTTTCCTCAAGGTGTTAGAAGGTGCATAAGGAAGCTAGGAGCTTTCGGAAGTTCAAGAACCTTCTTCGTTTGCTATTAACCACTTGTTTTCTCCACTTGATCATCCCTAGCCTTGTGCTAGTGGTAAGAACTTTGATCTTGCTATTTTACATCTATTCTAAGTGGTTAATGATGAATCATGTTCAAAAACATCAAGAACACTAATGAATCATAAGAAGTAAACTTGAACATAAGCTTTAAATATGAAGAAAACTTGATGTACATGAGTTGTTATGATTGTTGGTTGTTGTTTGTTAGTAAAAATGATGTAGATCATCATACAATCTTGCTAGATCATGATTAAAAACATAATCTAGAAAGATAAGGACGAACATGTTAAAGATTATGAATCATCCACAAAAAGATCATGAACTTGAAAGAACATTATGTTTTCCAAAAAATAAAGATCAAAGTAAGATGATAAACATGTAGATCTAAATATCCATGAGTGGTTTTTCAAAAGAACCAAGTTAAAAATAAAAGTTTTACTTAATCTTGGTTCTTAAACAAATAAACCTTATTTTGGTGGTTAATAAAGTAAAGATACACATATGTAACAAGAAAAATACAAGAAGAAGTATTTTTAGAAAACGTGAACATAAGTTGTAAAGAATCATATCCTTTAAAAATGAAGTTTTTAAAGAACTAATCACATTTTTTAAAGGTAACAAGACTTACTAAATACACTAGTAAGTTACTACACATTTTTATAAATTTTCAAGTTCATGAAATAGAGAAATTAGTGTATGTTGTTGATGATTATTGTTGAAGTTGATTGATGATAATTTTAAAAGAAAATAAACACATGTTTTGAAAACATGGGAAACCTCCATTTTTAGGGGAAACTCTGTCAAAATTTCTATAAATTTTGACACGTAGAAAAATATAAGTTCTGAGGAACTTATTCCCTAAAAATGTACCTAAAAGCATTTACCAAGGTTTCCCTAATTTTTGTGTTAAGAAATGATGATTTCTTCAAGAATAAATTTGATATTAAGTATGTATATGTTTGGAGAAAAATATATATATATTTGTTGATCACAAAATGTTGTGCTAAATGTGTGTAGTATGTATTATAATTAATAGTGTATTAGGACTTGAAAATACACTAAATACTCTTGAGAAGTAAAAACACAAAAATACATATACGACATACAAGATACATAATTCGGGTGCAAAATACAAGAAACTTATAATTATTTTCGAGAAAATAATATAAGTAAGACACTTAGTTAAAAATATAAAAATTATTTTTAACACAAGAATACATATACAAAAGATAGGGACTTGTACTTGTGCGATACAAGTCTAGTGACTAACGATAATAAAACACGTTTAGGTCACGACGCATTATAAGCAAAACCCGGTGAAGTTTACGACGCAAGGAACGCAAAGTTGTGAGTTCATGCTCCCCCTTTTCTTTTAACAGTTTTCAGTTTTATAACTTCGGGTGTGAAATACATGTTACAAATACGACAATATTTATAAATGGTATGATACAAAAACAAGAGGCTCGCTTGGTGATAACTAGTACCAAGTATGATGCGTTTTGAGAAATGATACGAAAAATCGTGTTACGAATAGGGTACCATAAGCACCATTAATCGTGTACATACTTAGACCGCAGAACAAAAGATTAGATCTAATGGGTTTCTGGGCAGCCCCACTCTTGGTGACAACTAGTACCGAGTAGTGTTTTTGTGTCTCAGTCGTGAATCGACTACTAGAAAAATGCCTATGGTTTGGTGACTTCCTATGTCGTGTCACATGTTAATGGCTTTGCAACCCATTAACACTTGATACATACAGAAATACATGATTTATACAAGAATACGTGACTAATACAAAATACATATCATGTTTTTCATACAAGTATACAAACGTTTAATACAAGAACTGCATGAATTCACACCAACATTATGTTGACGTTTTTCAAAACTCACATGTATTTCAGGTAACTAAAGTGGATGTGGGCGCGGTCTTACTCATGCTTGTGGATGTCGTTTATGTTTATCTTTTAATAAAGTTGTAAACTTTCAAGACAATGTTTTATGCTATCTCATGATGTAAACGCTAAACTTATGTTTTAAAATTATGGAATGTTTGGTATTTGATGTTATTTTTACAAGCATGTAGTATGTTTACCAATCGTATGCAATGAAAACCTTTCATGATCACACCTCGTGCTTCCGCCGCAGAAAGGGGTGTGACAGATATTTTCTCAATTTTTATGCAAATGGAAAGTTTTAAGCACGCAAAGTATTTTACGAGGTCTAGGCCATTGCTGACGCAAAATCAGAAGACCAGGTATAATACCTCAGATATCAAACAGTATAAAGATCTAGTATCTCAGAATCAGGCAACTTCTCAAACGAGATTTCAGAGGTTATCCATATATCCAAGAGATGTTCCCCGTGAGATAAGTAAGTTATTGATATTTAGGTTTATATCTCGAAATCAATCTACTAAATGTGTAAAAACCTACTGGCATATCATCAGTGAAACCGTTTGTTACATTTGACTTTCCATTTCTTTAGCATGTTGTGATTGTCTACTGATGTACTATTATTTCTCCTTTTTACACAAATACTCTTTTTCATCTTATCATGTTTTTGGCCTTATCAAATTTTCAAATGTTTTTGTATTTTCTGAAAATAGTTACTCCCCATAAAATCCAAAACATTTAAAAAACATTTGACAACCCGATGCAGATAGCTTCGTCTCGCCATCCATTGTCTGCATAACATGCTCTGTTTGCATAAAGTACCCTCATGATTTACAACACATTGATTTTTAACAATGATAAAACCATTTTTAATCACTTCTGACTGCCTCCTCCTGTGCCAGGTTGCTTCCCTCCTCATGTTGACAATCAGCTGTGTTCAGAAGCACCTGCACATTCAACTCATTCAATTACTTGAACAGTTAACCCATGCCTGTTTGACCTTGGGTATTGTCACATAATAAGAACTATTCAACTTCGGAAAATCTTTTTCATTGTTAACAAAAACTTTATCGTACTTATTTTCAACCTTTTTGGTTGAATCGATTTTCCAATATGCACCACAGAAGTCGTTTGTTTCTTTGCCACCCAAATTTGACCTGTTGAACCATTTCTTTGATAAAATCGTGAATCATTTTGAATGTTTTGTTTTGTCAAATCAATTTTGGTTTCCAGATTTGTTTAGGTTCAAACTTGAATGTTTTTGTATTCCAAGTATTTTTTGGCTTTGAAATATCAACTTTTGACTGCCAAATCTGTTCTGGTTCAACTTTGGGTGCCTTTGATTTCAGTTTCCAAGTTTGTTGTGATTCAAACTTCGTTGACTTCTGTTTAACAGCTTCAGTTTGCCGTTTATTTTGTTCAACATCAATAGACTTCAGATTTGGACATTTACGACCAACATGTCCAATTTGATCACATTTAAAGCATGTTCTTTTGGAAACATCTTTAGCCTATTGTTTTGTTTCTTCTTAGCATAAAACTCTTCATTAATTGGAGTTCTTTCTCTTCTTCTGAACTTGTTCCATGAACAAAGTTGGTCTTATTCTAAAGATTTCTATTGTCAAAACCTTTTCTGATTTTGTTTCTTTTTTATAACCCAACCCAGCCTTCATATTTTTCTTTTTATAACCAGGTTTGTTATAAAAAGTTTTCTTGCTCGCTTTTCCGGCAAATTTGTCAATTTTATATTTCTCAATTTCTACTGGTTTGAAAACTTTGTCAATCTTTTCCGAAATCACATTCTGAATCGGAACTTCAATAGCTGAGAATAATTTGTCTAGTCCATTCATGGTATATGCCAATCCTATTGAATCATCATTCGCATTTTCTCAAATTTTTAATTTTTAAGATAACTTTCATGAAAACTTCCCTCATTTTCATCATGTGCTTCGGACCTATCTGTTTTGGTAGTATCCTCTTTCAAAACACTTTCAACGACCTTACCTACCACCTCTGAATCACCAGTATCATCAGATTTAGAATTGGTTATGTCAATATTTTATGGCAATTGATCAACCATATTGAAAGCTTTTTCCACCTTCTCGTCATCATAGAATGTGAGCTTTTTCTCAAACGGTGGTGGAACCTGATGATATTCTGAACCAATTCCATTCTTGGTTCTTTTAGAACCTTTATCATCCGGTTTTATGTTGAAAATACGTTTAAGAACATATGATGAAGTATGATAACTATGCAACTTAATATTACTTGTTCTAAATCAACCATTTTACGTTTAAGCTCAGCAACTTCTTCAATATATGAATTTACAACTTGTTGCTTTATTTCATACTGTTGTTTAAGCATTTGTGACCTTTCAGAACACTGTGACAATCTCGATTGAACAATTTCATTTGGCTTTTCACCGCTTGATATGAATCTTTTGTAATATGATATGCAAGTTTTATTGAGTCATACACTTTTTTCATTTCTTGAACCGCATTTTCTTTTTATAAACATTCTTCTGTCATAGCTTAACACTTTTGTTTCAAAATGGTATTTTCTTTTTAAAAAACTTTACACTTTTGTGTCAGCTTTTCATCATTCACTTTTAAAACCTATTCGTTTTCAAACATTTCTTTGCATTTATCTTTAAAAACTCTTTCAATTCTAGAAAATTCCATATCTCTGATTTTTAATTTTTCATCATTTTCAGTACAAGTACTACACGTTTCCATGCATTTCTTGCACTGTTCAGCAAATTTATTTAACACTTCAGAAGATTCAGTTTGAGTAATTACCTCAGTTTTTTGAACCTCGGCTTCTTCTGTCGTCTACTTCTGAACTTCTTCCATCATCTGCTGTTTTTCAGCAACAACTTCTTCTGCTGACTTCTTCAGCTTCTCATTAGCCATATTCTGACTTTCTTCACCAGGTACTTCTTCTTTCTTCACCTTTTCATCCTTTTGTTCATCACTGCCTTCTTCTGCATTTTTCTTCAACTCTTCCACCAACTTCTCAACACTTTTCTTCATTCTCTATTCATATCTCTTCTTCAAACTAACCATCATCACATCTCTGATGATTTTATCTAGCTTTTTGAGATAATCTTTATCTGCTTCTTTCTTTGAATAATATTCTCCGGACAGAGGAATAACTGCAAGTACATCATTCTAAATCACTTTGCTAGAATCAATAACTGGATCTCCTTTGTGGTTGATGTAGCATTCTCTCTTCTTATCCCATCGACCCATTCTCCTAGCCTCGTCGTACTCTTTTTACATTTCTTCTATTCTGTAATATGCAAAATATCTTTCTCTGAGTGTTTTCTCTTGAAGAACTTCTTCTTTCATTTTCACTTCAGCAACCAACACCCTTTTCTCTTCCTTTAAGTATTTACTCTAGTTAAACCCTTCATCATCATGAATCGTCCAGGATCCGGTGACTTTTTGGTCACGGTTAAAACCTTTATCATCATGAATCGTCACCATAGCTTGTTTCTTTTGTTTGGATGGACCTTCAGCAATCTGCTTTTGAATCGGCTTTGACGATTGTTCACTGTTCTGATGATAAATGGCCTTCTTGTAGTAATCATCATGAAATGGATTATCATGATTATTCACCTCCTGATTCACGCACTCTCTTTTAAAATGCCCCTTCTGTTTACATCTGAAACAAGTGACTTTCAATTTATCAAACCCTAGGTTTGTGTTTGAACCATCAAGACACTGCCTGCTTGTGATCTCCATAAAACGTTGTGCTTTCCTAATGCCACTTGCCAAACACTATATGATATCGATAATTTCCATCTCTTTCGGATCTATCTGGTCATATTCTTCTTTCGTCATTTCAGGGTTTCCAATTCTCCCCACCACTAGACTTTCATAAGACTCCAGAATCGATGCTAAGAAACTCATCTGTTGTTTAGCAGCATTGATACTCATTTGTCGGAGAATTTTTTAGCTTCAAAGCAATATTACAATGAATCTAATCAAGTTCTGCTGTATTTGATGCTGTTGAGGAAGAATGATAAGCTGGATTGTAACTTGATGAACTACCTTTCAGTGAATCCTTTGACTTTTCAACACTGAAAGCAGTACCAATCTTTGATGATTGATTTGTTGAAGGTAAGCTTCCTCTGTAATAAAGTCCCCCACATTTTGCTGATAGGTAGAACTGCTCATTTTGCTCTGTTTTTGCAACTCCAGTTCATGACTCTCAAGCTTCTCAATCAATGTATCCAGGGTAATCTCATCAAACTGTGAATCATTTTTCAAAATTATGACAAATGGCTGCCAGTGATATGCACGTGGTAAAGCTTCGATAACTTTGTCAATGATTTCTTCTCTAGTTTTTGTAATCCCAAACCTGTCAAGTTCAATTTTAAGATGACAAAATCTCAATCATTTGTCTCACAGTTTCACCCTTTATACAATCAAACAAATCAAATTCTTTTTTAAGCAATGATATTTTATTCTTTTTAATTTGTTTCCCCCCTCAGCTTTCACTCGCAATGCTTCCCACACAGACTTTGATGATCCATCATTATTAAGTAATGCAAAGATATCATCTCTGATTGATTGTTGAATTAAAGAGATCATCCTTTGTTCATCATAAAATGTCTTTCTGTCTTCAGTTTCTAAGCTTGCAAGTGAAATTTCTTCATTTTTATCATTTATTGGCCTTTTATACCCGAATTCCATACAAAACCAACTCTCATGAGCATACGCTTTTCCCCAATTAATAAACCTCTCTTTCCACCAGGAATAATCTTCAATATTATCAAGTTTCTGTGGTTTTGAGTGAGTTCCATAAAAATTTTCATGTTTTTTATTATTAGTTATAGCTTTCGCAATGCTTATCGGTGCAACTGTTGTTGTTTCAGATGATTCTGAAGTAAATGCGTTGTAAAACTCTTTTGCCATGATGTTTGAATTCTTCGATTATCACTCCTTGATTATCACCTGCAATCAAACAAAACACTCAATTAGTTTTAATGAACCGAATACTTGAAAACCCGTAAAATGTGCGACTATGAAATAGTGTTGAATTTTTGCGAACGCGGATTGATCTAAGACTCGTGCGGATGAACAAGACTCTTTTGAAATGTATGAGGTTATGCGAATGAACTGAACGATGTGCGGATGAACAATCAGATACTGTGTCGGTCCGTGCTAGTCAACAGTGACTTGTGCGAATGTACGAATGAATAGAGTAAGACCACCCAAGTCTGTGGATGTACTTGAACCAGAGAATGAACAAGAGTTTTGCGAATGAACTCAAACATTGCAGATAAACCTTTTCACAATTGAACCTATAACCAGCTGTAGGTCCACCCGGAGGATCGAGTCAACCTCTATTCTTGTTTTCCGACAAACCCGAGAGTGCGGAATCCAAACGGGTGAGTTAAACCAAGTTACGAAGATGTAAGACACAAGATTCAACGATTAACACTCGATGTATTAATGCTATGAAAAGGTTACAATGCGGTGTTTACAAATGGTCTCTGTAAACTCTCAGTGTGTGTGTGTTTTACAGTGTGTTCGCTCTGAAATCTATTCAGACTTCTCTCTATTGTTTCTGTTTAGTGTCTATGTTTATATAGTAACATCATCGACGAAATCATGAAGCCGACGAACACTCAGCGACGAACATGCAAAGTCTCGACGAAATCAGAGATTTCGTCTGGGGTCTTCGTCACATATGTGGGTCTTCGTCACATATGTGGGTCTTCGTCACATGGGGGTGTTCGTTGTCCAGGGAGTGTTTCTCATATGTTGGGCTTGGGCCATGGGCTTCATCATGTTGGGCTTGGGCCATGGGTTACACAAACAGACAATACATAAACATAATCTATGATGCAAACTGCACACACGCAGTTGCATTTACATCAAACGTTACGAAGTAACTAGCATACCGAGTCAAGACAGGAGGATGTCTTGACTACGGCCTTCACTTCGTAGCCGAGTTGAACCGAGCTGAGCCGTATCCACTTAATATGTATCAACAACCACCCCCTTGGATGCTTCTCGCGAGGTTCGTAATCTCGTTCTCCATCTCTTGATGGTTCATTCATTCTCGGAAAGGATCTTCAAAGACTTCACGTGTTGTAAGTAGAAAGTGTATTAACAAACTCCCGCTTTCATTTAGGAAGTGTATCAATAAATTCCCCCTTTGATTATGCTTGTGAATCTTTTGATTTTCGATACTTTAGATCCTTGCGGTGTTGGTGATTGATCAGCGGCAACTCGATCATCTTTATCATTTGAGTGCGTTCACATTGTGTCTTCATTCCAAAGCTTATCATCGAACATGTTCTCCTTGCCTTTAGCATCTGCACATGCAAGAAAGCTAAACGCGTAATAAGAACAACTGCTTGGAATATAGTTAACATAAACATATGGCACATATGAGACCAATTCTCATTCAACTACCGTCCGACAATTAGTTTGAAATGTTAACATATTTTTCAATTTTGATTATTAACTTTCAAAACTTGCAATCTCTGACCGTTTATGAAGATTCGGTCGTTTTGGTTTTCATCAGATTTCAGGCAACGAAGACTTTGAGTTCCAACATCGGTTAATCAAAACTAAAGCAGAAATTAAATCTTTTTGACTTTATAAAGTTTATATTAAAACACACCAAAAATCTTTTTGGCATTTTGAATATTTCAAACTTAAAGACTGAAAGCAGTAAATAAATATATACAGAGTTGCAGAAACTAAGAAAAGTAAATATATACAAACATTCTTTTTGCGAGTTTCGAGGGTAAGAGAATCATATCAGTGTACGGTCATGTCAAAACGCTCTTGTTGTTCAATTAGAAAACATTTAGATAAGCATCCTATAACAATTATCGATATTGTTATCCACATAATCTTAACTTATCAGATGTAATCATGGCGAGGGGATACGATTAGTGTATGATTTATACTTACCGACCGGTGTTCATCCACATCACGACACATTCCCGTATCAAGGTATGCACGAGGATTTCATCTTACTGGTGAGTATACCATTTATCATCTGTTTTGACGTATATGAAAATGTGAAAAACTCACTTATTTTGTTTGAAAACAAGCCCTATGTGATAGAATCACTTATTGATGAGGAACTTGATTTTCAGATGCATGAGGGCACAGGAGCAAGTCCGTGAACAGGTCAGTACTTTCGTACAGCAAAGAGACGAACTTGACTCCCGGAAAGAATGTGATATATTATCACTTATTTTGTGGACATGTGATTGTTAATCACTTATTGAGGTCGTATGCAGTATGTACACGTATGTATGGTATCATGGAAGATCTAGACTTCGTCTCCGTTGTTTTCGGTAAAAGAAACAACCATGATACCCAGATGATAAACAACATAAAGACCACATATCTCAGAACCTCGGCAATCTCTCAAACGAAATTTCGGTACTAAGACCATATGCCAATGAGTGGTTCCCACCTGGTCTTCAGTCGATTTAAGTTTATATGACCCTGCACACTTTAAGATGATTGTGAGCCTACCGATACATCTTATATAGAGCTGCTTAACATTTTTTATTTTGCATTTCTGTTTAAAAAGGTTTAGACAGACCACTGATGTACTATCATTTTCTCTTTTACTCGCCAGGAAACTCATTTTTGTTTTTCTATGGTTTTTGTGTTTTGAAAATTTTTCAATGTTTTTGAATTTTCAAATTTTGGATTTACTCCCCCTAAAATCAACAAACTATGATAATTTTAAAAACACAAAGATATTTACAAAAACGATTTTCCGATGCGGATTACTCTTGCTTGACCTTAATGCCGTTTACCAAAATTAATTTTAATCAGAATTGATTTATCAAATTTTGGAGAATCAGTTGGCATGTCGGTAATCGGTGCGGACCATGACAACATTGATGAGTTTCATAGTGAAACAATCACGTGTGAGGTGATATTCGAGATCAACGTGTCTGGTCAAGGAGTGTTGTACGAGAGGATAATAATTCATAAAGCAACTTAAATATTGACAAGTATAGGAGAGATTAGAAGTTCAAAACCGTATCATGCAACTGCTTCGTGCCTTGCCAGGAATCTGAGCACTCTCCCGAACTGAATATCCACCCAGTGTGGACTTCAAAGTCGATTTTTGTTGCTACTTCAACTAATCGAGAAATCTCTTCACAGCAACAAGATGATAAACCTCCGGGTCCGGCTGGTCTTCCACATTGCACCAACGAAGGTCTTTGTCTTTCTCTTTGAGAAGTAGTGTGCGGTTGTTCAATCCACGCCAAGGCATCCGCACACCCGGTTGGTTTGATCAACAAACACATTTTCTTCAATCACACCGTGGAGAAAAGTACCCTACACGTTCATCTTATGGACTTTGAACTTCTTGTGAAAGAAAAATCCATGAATCTTAAAAAAAGCTTCAGACGTGCTACAGGCACGTACTTTTCATTGGAATCTTTCCTGAGGACCCGATCAAAAACCATAACAACCAAATTTTGGCATATTTTTCATCTTGTCGAATTTTTTCAACTTCATTCAACCACATTCTTTCATCAGACATTTTTGTCTTCTTTTCTCCTCTCTCCATCAAAGGCAACAATATTCTCCTTGGATACAACAATGTTTCGGAGCCTTATGTTGCCGATCTTGTGCATGGACGCTCCACTATCAACAACCCTAAGACTATCAATAGTTCCTCCTGGAACATCCTGCGTACTCATTCAGAGATTAGTTGGAGAGGGGGACCCAAGCCTTCACAGACTTGGGTCGTTCGTCATCATCGAGAATTGTAACATCCATTTCCCGATGATTCGGAATTGGTGTAGCTCCCCCTGAAACAGTTACTGGTTTTGGTTTCCAAATCTGTTTTTGTTTTTCATTTTTAACTTCTAATTTAACAGACTGTGTTTGGATAAGCTATGGTTTTAAAACCTTTTCAATTTCTTTTCTGTTTCATTTCCCGTTGTTTAACAAAACGAGGGTCCTGTCTTGGTGAAATAGATCTTTTATGGTAACTGTTACCATGGGGGGCATCAACCTTTGCCTTTCCTTTCGTGAGATATGGACAGTTTCTTACAATGTGCCCGTACTCACCGCATTCAAAACATGATCTCCACTCAACAAACCTCGGAGTATCATAACTGTAAGAGCTTGATGATGAACTTCGTGATCTTGAGTTACTTGGTCCTTCATCACAACCCTTTGTGTGTTGTGTGTAGTTGTTTTGACTGTTTCTTTTCAAAATTTTACTTTGTTTAACAAAATCAGTGTTGGATTTGTTTTCGGAAGTTTCAATTTTATCAGTCCCTCTGGATTTCACGAAGTTCACCTTCTGAATCGTCTTCTTGTTTTGGCTTTGTTTGCCTTTTCCCTTTCCTTGGTGTACATGACCTTGCTTTCGTTGATTGTTTTGTGGTTGCAATTTTTGATTCCCATATTTCTTTCTAACTTCGGATTTTGGGATAGGAGCACACTGAGTTACTACAACTCCTAGGCTCGACTTTCCCAAAAACTTACTGGTAGAATCTTCGAAAACTTTATCAATCAAAGATTGATTGACATTTTTGATTGGAAAATCATTGTCTGAATATATTTTATCAGATCCAATCAACGTGTAAAGCAAGCTCACTCTTTCACAGCTTCCAGATGAGGATTCAACAGACTTGGCTGTAGCAGTCACAAACGGTTTTGCAGGTGGATCACAAAGAATGTAATTTTCGAGAGGTATGTTTTCCTCTTTTGTTATCGTTTCTGACTGTTCAGAGTTAGTATCCTCGGATTCATCATCTGACGAATCAACATCCTCAACAATGACTGGAGGATCCTGATTTCGTTCAGCTGTTGACACTTTCGCATCTGCTGATTCGTCCGAATCTGAGGATACTTCCTTTTTGTAACCTAGCCCAAATGTGAATTCCTCAAGGCTCAATGAAACTGAGGGCTCAAAATGAGGTTTATTTTCCTCATCAGGTATCGAAGAATAATCGTGTTTAACAGGTGGTGGACACTTCTTATAACCTATGCATGTGACATCAGTTTTCTTTTTCTGAACATCAATGATGTGATCCAGCACATAGCTAGGGCTTAAATAGCTGTCTAACTTGAGTCGGATCGCCTCAATTTCAGATTTAACACAAGCCATTTCTTTTTGCATTAACTCGAGCCTATTGATGTAAAGGTTTATTTCAGTTTGTTTTCTTGAAACCATTTTCGTTAGCTCGGTCTTATCTGCTTTTAATGTTTCAATTATCTTTTTAAATTCCTTTTCATAATTTTCACGAAACATGTTGGCCTCTGTGCATTTCGAAAGATCCACGATCAAATGTTGGTTGTGGATAAATGTCACATCATATTTGCTTTGCAAATCAGACAATTTAACATTTTATCCAACACACATATCACACCTATCACAACTATCAGATGTTGATTCATCGACACGTACCTGACTGGAATCACTCTCAAATGTTGACCTATCTGCATCAGAATCAACAACCTCCTTTGATGATTCACATTCAGATCCATCCTCGCTTGAACTTGAACTTGAAGTTGTAACATCTTCAACTGAAGTTGAAACGTCTTCATCTGAACTACTGTCATGTTCAGAACTATCATTATTTCCTGAGGATTCACCATTGCTGGCATCTTAGACAATTTTAGCATAAAACGCCATTTTTGTTTGACTACAATTCCTTGGATCAAGAGATGATGGTGCTACAGTAGAACGATGGCGCTGTGAAGCAACTGGTAGTAATGGATTTCCATACAAGTCTGTTGTTCTTTCCGGTTGGGGAACTGATTGTATTGGATTTCTATATATGTCTGTTGTCATTTTTGGTTCACTTTGCTTTTGATTAGTAATCGATGCCCATTGTTCTGCCGTAATTCGAGGTGGTGTGGGAGGTTCGGCCCATGACGGTGATAGACCCGTACTTCTATACTTGCTCTCCGTATTAGATGCGGGTGCGGGAGATTCGGCCCATGATGGAGATAAACCCGTGCTTCTATATTTGCTTTCCGTATTAGACGGAGTACCCCACCAATTCGGATTCATTTTGGATGTATAATGATGAAAACCTTCTTAAATCACTCAAATCAAACAGTTTAGTGTGAAATGGAAACCTTCTTTTAGAAATGTTCACAAGTTACGCGACGAAAACCAAGAGAGTTCGTCCAATGATGTGTGTAACGAAGATAAGGAGTTCGTCGCTGAACTGTTTTGACGAAGATAGGAGTTCGTCGCTGAACTTTGTGTAAATAGGGTGATTTCGTCGCTGAACTTTGTGTGACGAAATTAGGGTGATTTCGTCAAGATCAAGTGTTGATGAAAATGGTGTTTTCGTCCCTGATATGTATGACGAAGTCTTGGGTTTTCGTCGCTGAGCTTTTTGACGAAATCAGGTGTTTTCGTCCAGCTGGATTTCGTTGACAAAGGTGCACAAACAATTTGGATATTATTCAACAATTAAAATCTTATCTTCTGACAAGAAGCTTCTTTTGGCAAATAAGTCAATCACACCCTACCTTCATAACCTGTTTTTCAAATATTCATCATTTCAATGGCAAGTAATTCAAACAAGTAATATTATATTCAACTTCAATAATTCATAACACAAACAAATTCAGATTTTTTATGATCAAACACATAAACCTCATGAAGAACACTTGAAGGTCTGACGAACTTGATGAGTTTTTCGGTTACAAGAAAATTTCCGAACACAAATTATTTCACAAATGTTCAATAAAAATCCTTTCTTAACATGTATAGATGAAAACTAGCAAGATTTTTATAAGAATAATCAGCAAAAACACAAGATTTTCAAAGATTTAAACCTGATTTTTCTGAAAATATAAACTTTCTGTTTCAAAAATCAAGAACAAATCTGGAAACACATGAAAATCTACTTGGTTTTAACAAGGAATCGAGCCAATCCTCTGATACCAATTGTAGGTCCACCCGGAGGATCGAGTCAACCTCTATTCCTGTTTTCCGACAAACCCAAGAGTGCGGAATCCAAACCGGTAAGTTAAACCAAGTTACGAACACGTAAGACACAAGATTCAACGATTAACACTCAATGTATTAATGCTATGAAACGGTTACAATGCGGTGTTTACAAATGGTCTCTGTAAACTCTCAGTGTGTGTGTGTTTTACAGTGTGTTCGCTCTGAAATCTATTCAGACTTCTCTCTATTGTTTCTGTTTAGTGTCTGTGTTTATGTGGTAACATCATCGACGAAATCATGAAGCCGACGAACACTCAGCGACGAACATGCAAAGTCTCGACGAAATCAGAGATTTCGTCTAGGGGTCTTCGTCACATATGTGGGTCTTCGTCACATGGGGGTGTTCGTCGTCCAGGGAGTGTTTGTCATATGTTGGGCTTGGGCCATGAGCTTCATCATGTTGGGCTTGGGCCATGGGTTACACAAACAGACAATACATAAACATAATCTATGATGCAAACTGCACACACGCAGTTGCATTTACATCAAACGTTACGAAGTAACTAGCATACCGAGTCAAGACAGGAGGATGTCTTGACTACGGCCTTCACTTCGTAGCCGAGTCGAACCGAGCCGAGCCGTATCCACTTAATATGTATCAACACCAGCAAATGATCCCTTGCTAGCGAATGGACCCCTATTAGCAAATGGACCTTTACTAGTGAATGAACCCTTTCAAATGGATGAACCTTTTCACGATTCAGCGGATGAATAAACTTCTAGATTATCAACGAATGAACTGTAAGTCTCTACGGATGGACTTCTAGAATCAGCGGATGAAAACAGATTATCTTTCAAAAAGGATAGACCTTGAACTCAAACAGATGAACTATGTTACTCCGAATGAATCTTTCGTCCGGATGAGCGGATTCTGCGAATGAAGAATTCCGGATCTGCAACGAATAAACAAGTTCGGCTGCAAATAATTAGCAAACAACCTGATTTCTGCGGCTAATAATTCTGTGCAAAACAACAGCGATTTTGTGCGACTGAACAGAATTAAGCAAATGAACCAACGTTAACGAATGTACTGATTTCAGCAATTTGACACTATTTTGGCGTCTGCAGATTCTGCATATATAATTCTGCAGATGATTAATATGATTCGAACAAACATTAACAGTTCTGCAGCAGCGGATATATAATTCTGCCGTAAATGGACAACAAAATTCTGCAAATTATCAGTGTTTCAGATCAGTTCTGCAGCTGTTTTACAAAGGAATACTTTTGTTTTGCGCAGCTGATCTGGTTACAGCAGACACAATTCTGCGCAAACCAAAAATTTCCCGATTCGTGTAATCTCGATACGTAACAAACTGAACCCGATTTAAAATGTGGATCCGTATGAAAATCAATCAACACTAAACTCAAATCATTTGTCTGATTTGAAACTGGACCAGATTTAAAACTATTTGTGACATCCAAACCCTGGGTTCGTACGAAGACAAGTATCAGAACCTGGGTTCGTAATAATGTGGTCTAGCTTTGTACGAAGCAAGAAATAATATGGGTTCATAAACTAGGTTCGTATGAACTATTCCAGCTTCGTACAAAACACATTCACAACTGCTGGGTTCGTAGAAACAACCCCGGTTCGTATAACTGACTTCGTACAAATGCGTAGCTTCGTATAAGTGTAGCTTCGTATAACACTCAGATTTGTATAAAGGTGTGTAGGTCCACTCGGAGGATGAAGATAAACCTACTCCCTTGTTGTGTAATACACACACAAGTGCGGAATCCAAGTGTGTATGCAAACCAAGCCAAGAACACATAAATACAAAAAGGATTCAAAGATTAAAGCTCAAATGTATTCAACCAATAGAGTTTTGTTACAAAGATAATACAAGAAAAGCTCTCAACTTTACTGGGTGTGCTCCCTCACTAAACTGTTTGCTGCAAGTCTGTATATATAGGCCAAAGAACCAGCTACCTCACGAAATATATCACCGGGCCACGAAAGATGTCTCAAACCCACGAAATATAGTGCTGGGCCACCAAACATTCCAGGCCCATTATGCATGGGTTCTTCATGGACCTCCAATTTCTGCGAACAATCTGTTGGTCACGAAGCATAGTTATTCGTTGACTTTCATGCATGAACAATTAAGTAGTCACGTAGAACCTTCTCCGTGACATGCAATATGTGAACAACTATCATGCACGAATAACTAATGTCACAAAATATGATTCTTCGTGTCCTTCGTATCTTTCATGACCACCATGTTTTGGTGAAACACATTCTTCGTTCTCATGCATTCTTGGTGACTTTCATGTGGTGAAACACTATCATTCGACAAACCATCTGTCCTAAAACATACAGATTGCACACTTGCATCAGTTTTACAACACGTACAAAGGAAACGTCTTAACTAGTCAAGATAGGAGGATATCTTGACTTCGGTCTTCACTTCGTAACGGAGTCGAACAGAACCGAGCCGCATCCACACAAAAAGTCATCAATAAACTCCCCCTTGGATGTTGCTCGTGATGGTTCCTTCTTCACACTATCAGATCTTCAGATGTCTTCACTTGTCACTGTCAGGAGGTGCATCAGCAAACTCCCCCTTGAATGTTGCTTGTGAGACGTTGATCTTCAAATCTTTAGATCCTTGTAATGTTGATGAGTGGTCAGCTGCAACTCGATGATGTTGATGCACGGCTTTCATCCATGTCGTGTCTTCACTTTACGGCTTGCCATCTGACACGTTCTCTTTGCCTTTAGCTAGTTCTAATGCCGCATCTGCACACACAACAGAGCTAAACGTATAATGAGAACAACTGCTAAAAAGATAATCAATCAGCACACGACACACATGTTACCAAACCTCAATCAAATACCAACAGACAATAGTTTGAAAGTTTAAAAAAATTGAT
Source organism: Helianthus tuberosus (assembly GCA_030545235.1). Lineage (NCBI taxonomy): Eukaryota > Viridiplantae > Streptophyta > Magnoliopsida > Asterales > Asteraceae > Helianthus > Helianthus tuberosus. The sequence goes on along the minus strand of CM060429.1, from coordinate 11,406,438 downwards.
CAATTTTAATCCTTTAACTTTCAAAATTTGTTAACTTCGACCGTTTATGAAGATGCAATTGTTTTCGGCTTACAATCAGGATTTTAGGTAGGATAGACTCGAGTTCCAACATCGGGCAATCAAAAATAAAATAGAAATAAAATCTTTTTGGTTTTTATAGGGTTTACAATAAAACACACCTAAAATCTTTTTGGTATTTTTGCATTTTCAAATGTAAAGACGGAAAGCGGTAAATAAATATTTACATAAATTCTTTTTGCGAGTTTCGAGGGTAAGAGAATCATATCAGTGTATGGTCATGCCAAAACACTCTAGCTTGTTGTTCAATTAGTTAACATTTAGATAAGCATCCTATAATGATTATCGGTATTGTTGTCCGCTTAAACTCAACTTATCTGATGTACTCGCGGTTAGGGGATACGATTAGTGTATGATTTATACTTACCGACCATGTGTTCATCCACTCATGACACATTCACGTATCAAGGTATGCAGGAGAGTTCATCTTACTGGTGAGTATACCACTTATCACCTGTTTTTAAACGTATATGATGTGAGATACTCACTTATTCGAGGATGAATACAAGTATTATGTGATTAAATCACTTATTAAGGAGGAACTTGATATTTGATGCATGCAGGGCAAGAGAGTAAGTCCGTGAACAGGTTAGTACCATCGTACAGACAAAGAGACGAACTTGACTCTCAGATGATAAATATGATTTAAAATCACTTATTCGGGGGTGACAGTGATATTTTTAACACTAATTGATGGTCATATGCATCATGTATTAAATACATGTATGTATGGTATGTACACGTATGTATGGTATCATGGAAGTTCTAGACTTGCGTCCCCGTTGTTTTCGGAAAAAGAAACAACCATGATACACAGATGATAAACAGCATAAAGACCATGTATCTCAGAACCTCGGCAGATATCAAACGAAATTTCAGTACCAAGACCATATGCCAATGAGCGGTTCCCACACGGTCTTCAGTCGATTAAGTTTATATCACCCTACGCACTTTAAAATGATTGTGAGCCTACCGATACATCATATATAGAGCTACTTATCGTTTTTAATATTAAGTTCAAAGAGGTTTGGACACACCACTGATTTACTGTGATTTTCTCTTTTTCTCGCCAGGAAACTAATTTTTGTTTTTCTATTGTTTTTGTATTTTTCGGATTTGGATTTACTCCCCCTAAAACCCAAAAGATAAATTTAAACTTATAAAAACATCTTTTTGGATTTTTTTTCAAGAAAAATATTCATAAAAATGATTTCCCGATGTGGATTACCTCATGTTTTACCTTGATGCCATTTACCAAAATTAATTTAATCAAAAATGATTTATCTAATTTTGGAAAATTGAGTTGGCATGTTGGTAGTCAGTGTGGACCAAAACAACATTGACAGGTTTCATATTGAAACAATCACGTGTGAGGTGATATTCAAGATCAACGTTTCTTGCCAAAGAGTGTTGTACGAGATGTTAGTTATTCATAAAGCAGCTTAAATATCGACAAGGATAGGAGATATTAGAAATTCAAAACCATAATCCTGCAACTGTTTCTTGCATTTCCAGGAATCTGAGTGCTCTCCCAAACTGGATATCCACTCGGTGTGTATTTCAAGGTCGACTTTGGAGCTACTTCAATTAACCGAGAAATCTCTTCACAGCAACAGAATCAGAAACCTCCGGGTTCGGCTGGTAAGAAGCAAGTGAGCATGTGGGAAAGCTTATACACATCATCATTGGTCCGCCCATATATGATGTCTTCCATATGTTTTTGCACCAGCAAACGTCTTCATCTTTCTCCTTTAGAAGTAGTATGCGGTTGTTTAATCCACACCAAGGCATCCGCACACCCGATTGGTTTGATCAACATACACATTTTCTTCAATCACACCGTGAAGAAATGTACACTGCACGTTCATCTTGTAGACTTTGAACTTCTTGTGGAAGAAAAAGCCATGAATCTTCGAAAAGCTTCAGACGTGGTGCAGGCGCATACATTTTGATTGAATCTATCATGTGGACCCGATCAAAGACTTCAACAATTAAACTTTGGTATGTTTTTAATTTTGTCGAAATTTTTCAAATTCTTTCATCATCATTCTTTCATCGGACATTTTTGTCTTCTTTTTCTTTTTCTATCTCCATCAAAGTGAACAATATTCTCCAAGAAGTAACAATGTTTCGGAGCCTTATGTCACCGATCTTGTGCATGGACGCTCCACTATCAACAAACCTAAGACGATCAATAGTTCCTCCTAGAACATCCTGCACAATCACTCAGAGATTAGTTGGAGAGGGGGACCCAAGCCTTCATAGACTTGGGTTGTCCGGCATCATAGAGAATTGGGACTTCGTTTTCCTAATTATTCGGAATGGATTGTGCTCCCCCTGAAACAATTACTTGTTTTGGTTTCCAAATCTGTTTTTGTTTCTCAATTTTAACATCTGATTTAACAGTCTGTGTTTGGATAACCTATGGTTTCAAAGTCTTTGTTTCTTTTTCTGTTTCATTTCTCGATGTTTAACAAGACGAGGGTCCTGTTTTGGTGAAACAGATCTTGTATGGTAAGTGTTACCACGGGGGGAATTAACTTTTGCCTTTCCTTTCGTGAGATATGGACAGTTTCTAACAATGTGCCCATACTCACCGCATTCAAAACATGATCTCCACTAAACAAACCTCGAAGTATCATAACTGTAAGAGCTTGGTGATGAACTTCATGATTTTGAGGTACTTGGTCCTACATCACAACAGTTTGTGGGTTGTGTGTAGTTGTTTTGACTATTTGTGATACCTGTGTCACTACAACAATCATACAAATACCAAACCAATGAAATATTGTATTTCATACTTGGAATTTGTATAAATATGTGTACGTTTGAACATATCAATTCTTGTTCGATTTCGAGCTTTAAATCGCCTTCTTGAAGATTATACGCGATCTGATCCGTAAATATAATCAGTTTAATGCAACAAACACTATGGGATAGTGACATATGCTTAACATACCTTAAATAACCTTTACATAACTTAGAAATAAGTTTTGGGAGGTTTGGTGTGTCGAAATCAAGTTTATTCGCTTACAGGGACTAATTTCGACAAATTACGAAAGTATACCGATTCGTACTGTAACAAACATTCCGGAACTTGATAATAAGTTAAATATGCCCTAAATATCCCTTACATAGCTTAGAAATTGGCTTTAAGGTTTTTGGTGCGCAAAAATAAACTTATTTGATCAACAGGGACTAAAAGTGTCAAAAAGTGCATTAGTTTGTATTTTCGCGCGTATCTTACGTTCTGAATATATCCGGACATCCAAAAATTTATGTAATCATTAAAATATGTTATTTTAGTGATTGGCATGATAAAATTCCATTCGTCGCGTAATTTGGATCGTTTTGCGTCCGTTACGATTTCCGTTGTAATTAACCGAACAACGCAATCGTACGACCAAACGAACGGACATCCGAGATATTTTTGAGCATGTTTCATGTTCCCTATGCTTTAAATTCATTTTGGAGCCATGAAATGAGGTTAACGGGTCTTAAATGTGTCAAAATAGACCTTTATCATGTGCAGGGACCATTTCTCCACTTTTTGAAACTTTTGCTGATCTGGTCAGCTATGGCAGGCCGCGTAAGACTCTTCCTGAGTCTACGCGGGGCGCGTAAGACCAGCAGACTTGCAAAACAACTTCTTTCATTCAACAGCTGGGATTTTAGCATTTGGACATGGTTTTTAAGCATTCTATGGGCTATTTTGGGGCACCCATGGTATTCTAAAACCATGGGCACACATGGAAGGCTCAGATCGAAGCTCGGTTTTCAATGAATGATCTTAATGGTTCTCTGAAATCTATATAAACCCAACCTCGCTTCCATTTTCATTCACACATGATCTGATTTCTCTAAGTTGGAGCCTAAAAACCTTCATACCTGAGAAATTTTAGATCATATCTTCCTAGCTTGGACCCTTTGTAAGTATTCCTTCGTGCTTTTATGCGTTTTTAGCATGAAAGTCAAACAGTGTTTGACTTTCTACTTTGACCGGTCAATGGTCAACACGAAGTTCATTTGAACTTCGTAACATGAGCGTAATCACGATGGTTATAGTCTCTTGTGACTATACCTACTGATTACCACGTTATTTAGGCATAGTGACGAGTCATAGTTTCGGTCAAAATGCGTGTTTATGCGTATTTTGCAACCAAACTATTATTGGGTATCAAAACCCTTTGTTTTGATATCAAACTTGTTTTCTATATTCGTTAAACATGTTTTAACATGTTTAACTCGTCACTTTTAGATTTGTGCTTATATAGGGTCGTAAGATAAGCGGTCTAAACAACCGCTTAGACTTTCGAACCCGATCTGTTTGGTCGATCACTAGGATCCGACTAAACATGTTTAGTGACCAAAGTTGTATAGGGAATAACCTTCCGAGGTTATACCTTATGGTCACTTAGGTTTAATTAGTTGTATGATAGGTTGTTTATATGCCTTAGGTAAAATGACCAAAATACCCTTTTCATGCATAATTAATATTTAAGCATACGAAACCCAAACTTTTGTCACTTAACTGATTATGCAACATATTTAAACACGTTTAGGCATATAATACTTGTCATACGACTAGTTAGGCATTCCGAACGCGTTTTACGCGAACGACGCGTTAAAGTAGCATAAGCTACCTAAACGGGTCGTAATGGGTCGTAAGCACTTAGGTTAGGTTTTGATTTAGTCTGTAGGCTTTGTTAAACCATATCATAAGAGTTCCAACACTTATTTGGTTTACGAAACCTCATCCTATCCGATCTTCCGATTTAGGTCCGGTTTATTAATGTAATTAACTATATTAGGTGCCGTTTGATTTCTGTGACCCCTCTAGCTTTGCTTGGTTGTTATTCAAGACTTCTAGGCATCCTCAAGTGAGTACATAGTCCCGTCTTTTATTGTTTTCGAATGTTTTGGGGGTGAAACATGTGTACCTATTTGTTATTTTCATGATTTCAAAGTATAAATTGATTATACATGCTAGTACTTATCTTTTGACAAACTGAATGATTACATGTGGTTTAAACACTGATTTTTCAAAGATTATAAAATCAATTGTTGGATTGTACTTATTTTATACATTCACCAAGCTGATTGGTAGTATGATATAGCGCTATAGGACTAGACACCCCATTCCTGTTGTATGGAATGTCAGAAACCAAATTTTATCCAAATAGAAGTTGCCTTTGTGGTATTTCTATAGTCTCTAAGGTGTATTTTGATACACTAAGGTTTGAATGAATTCTAAATCATATTTTCTTTTGTATATTTTGATATACTTCCAAAGTATAGTTTGATATGCTCCCATATGTTATATTGTTTACCAAGGTATAATTTGATATACTATGTACAAACCAACATATATTTTGTTAATTACTAAAGCATAGTTTGATATGTTATTTACAAAACCAAAGCATAGTTTAATATGTTATTTATAAAACCAAAGTATGTTTGATATACTATCTGTTTATCAATTTTGGAACTAAAATATATTTTAATATATTACTTAACCGATTTTCTTAAAACCAAGGTATATTTTTATATGTACTACGAACCTTTTTATAAAAACATTGTTTTACAAACAACATATTTTATACAAACTCATTTTACTTGGTTATTTATTTGTCTATGCATTATTCTGTCATATCATCTGATTTCTTATTAATTTTAGTATGATTTATAAAAGAAAATATTTAAGGTTCATGACTATTTTTTATTAAACATTTTTCTCTAAACTTACAAGTCATGAATCCTATTCAAATAAAACTTATGTATCTCACAGGCATTTTTATGCTGACGTACCTATTTTTACATATGTTTCAGGTGCTGCTATGTGATGAATGTTGATGCATGCTACACATAGGATGGACTTGTGCCTTAGCGACTTTAAAACTTGAAAGACAATATTTGTATTTATCTGATTTGTAATAAACAATGAGTTCAATAATTCAATAAAACAAAATTATTTAATCCATGGTTGTGAAACAATAATTCTGTTACGACACTCCCCGACGTTTCCGCCACGATTTGTTGTTTTACGTGGTCGGGGTGTGACAGAAAAGTTGGTATCAGAGCCAATGGTTATAGGGAATTAGGTTATTAGTAATGCTTTGACCTAGACTATAACCTTCCTAGGACCCTAACACAAGTTATCTTGTGTTTAGTTTTAAAACAATACCGTCGTCTATCTTTAGGTGACAACCACAACAAGAACACAAATTTTGAATCCGCCTTGAAAACCAATCATCTGTTATAGGATGATTGATTACTAGGTTTTGAACCCTCTAAGTTTTCAACATCTCATCAAAGTTTGGGTTTTATAGTGTGAACACATGCAATCTGGAAGGGTGGATGCCTATATCCTGAGTTTTCTGTCTAAGGCTAGAGTGTTCATACAAATCCACATAATCGGACCAGTCACTCTTACCTGGGAACTCTTGGGGTGAGTGTCCACTTATAGGCTAAAGCATGTCTTCGCGATACATTATGAGGACCTATTTACTTTGATTCAGCTTTTGTGTATCGTTTGTTTGCTTCGTGGTTCGAACAAATGACCATCACCCATGCTTTTTGGTCGGTAATTGTAACATTCTATTCTTACCCAATGCCATTTCACTTGTTTTCTCTCATAATTCCTTGTCCTTTTTAGACAATGCCTCATCGACGAGATGCACAACCTCTAACCAATGAAGAAGTCGCAGCCCTTGTCTCTAAGCAAATGGCTGTTGTGCTTCCGGGCATAGTAACCCAGATCCATCAGTTATACAACAACAATAACAACAACAATGCTTAGTGTAGTTTCAAGACCTTCAATTCTGCTAAACCTTTGAAGTTTTCTGGGTCTCAATGAGCAACCGTGCTCCTGCAATGGTTCGAAAGTTTGGAGAGCACATTCAGACATGTGCAATGTCCGAATGAGCGTAAGGTTAAGTTAGCATCCAGTGCATTCGAGAAGCGTGCTCTTACATGGTGGAATAATGTGATGTGTGATAGGGGTGCTGATGTGGCACTAGCTCAAACTTGGGAAGAGCTTCGAGCTCTAATGATGAAAGAGTTCTATCCTCGTCATGAGATTAGAGCGTTGGAAAGGGAATACGACTATCTAAAGCAAGACAGTGGTGAACATCGAGCCTACACCGACCGTTATGAGGAACTGAGTCTGTTATGTCCTGCCATGGTTACGCCTGTGGAGAAGGCGATTGAAAAGTACATTGATGGCCTTCCTGACTTAGTTCAGGTTATCGTTACTGGTAGCAACCCTACTACCGTGAGACAGGCCATTGAATTGTCTGCTACCGTGACTGAATCCCAGATCAGGAAGGGTAAGCTTTTCTGAAAAGGCGAACCGAAACCATCTGACAAGTCTACACAAGAAAAAATGAAGGATAAACCGACCGAGACATCCAAGAAGAAGAAGCGCAAGGCTTCATAAAACTGTGCAATAACTGCTCAGAACAACCAGGTTGCACCAAACCAGCCAGCACAACCTCGTGCAAGGAAAAAATTATGTTGGTACCACACATTTGTGCAACAAATGCAACCGTCATCATCTGGAGCAAGTGCAGTGTCACAAATGTACCCACTGCGGGCGATTGGGACATTTGGTCAATACCTGCCGTTATGCTAATCAAGTTGCTGCAATCCTGTTGCTGTGCAAGCACAGTTTCCTCCAGGGTCGTGTTATAACTGTGGTGACCTTACTCACTACCGAAACAATTGCCCAAGACTTGTTAACGTAAATCCGGCGCGTGGATGAGTGTTTAACATAAACGAGGCAAACGCAAACAACGATGCAGCAGTGAACAATTAGTCTTTTGTATTTCCTTGTATGTTATCTTTTGATGTTTGAATCGACTCAGTTATTATATAAATAAAATTTGTTGTTTCAATTTTATTTTACGAAACTGATGCGATTGTGTGAATGTTTGATGCAACCCTACGATGCCAACACCAAGATAAACTACTCGTGTGGTTCTGTCATTTTTATGATCACTTGTGATCTCCCCAAAAATCTTAAATACTCGTTTCTTTTAAGAAACAAAGCCGAATTCCTATTAAGATCTTCCTATCTTCATAGTTAGATTCTTGAAGATGTTTAAAGTGCCAAATGGAATTCACGAATTGGATTCATGTTATGCTTTAAATACTGGTGTGTACAATTACCAAGAAAATTAACAAAATAATAACAACTTGTAAACCAAGGTAAACAATTATGTGATTATGTGCTTATATGATTTCTTTATGTCTTGTTTTTTTGTGTAATCTGAATATTCATTATCCAAATCCTCATAGAATCTTCCGTATCTCCATATGAGGGATTCATAGTAGGATATCCAAAAGGACTACCTTAAATCCTTAATGGGCTTCTACGTAATAGTTAAGACCCTTGGATTATGAAGTACTATTCTATAATTGGACCCCTTTGAGTGGTCTAGTTAAAAAGATTGATTCAAAATCTGGTTGGAAATATCATGTAATGATATAGCTGAAAAGATCCCTTAAGTGGTCTATTTAAGGAGATCGTACGAAGGTCTAGTTAAGGAGATCATGTGTTGATCTAGTTAAAAAGATCGTTCGTTGATCTAGTTAAAAAGATCCTTTGGTGGTCTAGTCAAGTCACTCCATGTTTATTTGATTGATTTTTCCCCTACGCATTATGAAATGAACTGTGCGGACTGTGCAAGGAATTACGTAATTATGGATGCATACATAATTATGGAATTCAGTTCACAGAAACCACAACAAGTTTTGTTATGTGTTAAGACCTTTAGTGATGAGAATAACGAAACGGGAACAATGTAGAAACGAGCATGTTGGATACGCCGCTGGTACTTCCTATATATAAGTGTTCCTTATTACATTGCAAATGAAGCATTATTTAAGTTACTAGAAGTCCTGGACCTTGACCAATGTCGTTTTATCCCGCAATCTCCGACTCCAATTTCGAGCACACACAAGTTTCCTAATTTAGTCTTTAAAAGAAACATTCTTCTATCCGTTGTTCAAAACTCCATGTTTTGTTACTACAAGGATATCACTTTGAAGGTTGACAAATTCTCTAAGAAGCCAAACGTGGCCCAGAGTTTTACTTAGGGTTCGAAGGATTCTTTCAAAAGTGAAACAATCACAGTTGTCTTCACATGTTTCCTTTAAAATTAAATTTCGGGACAAAATTTCCTAAAGTAGGGGAGACAGTGACACATGTGTCACTACAACCATCATACAAATACCAAACCAATGAAATATTGTATTCATACTTGGAATTTGTATAAATATGTGTATCGTTTGCACGTATCAATTCTTGTTCGATTTCGAGCTTTAAATCGCTTTCTGGAAGACTATACGCGATCTGATGCGTAAATATAATCAGTTTAATGCAACAAACACTCCGGGACAGTGACATAGGCTTAACATACCTTAAATAACCTTTACATAACTTAGAAATAAGTTTTGGGAGGTTAGGTGTGTCGAAATCAAGTTTATTCGCTTATAGGGACTAATTTCGACAAACTGTGAAAGTATGCCGATTCTTACTGTACCGAACATTCTGGAACTTGATCATAAGTTAAATAAGCCCTAAATATCCCTTACATAGCTTAGAAATAGGCTTTAAGGTGTTTGGTGCGCAAAAATAAACTTATTTGATCAACAGGGACTAAAAGCGTCAAAAAGTGCATAAGTTTGCATTTTCGCGCGTATCTTACGTTCTGAATATATCCGGACAACCAAAAATTTATGTAATCATTAAAATATGTTATTTTAGTGATTGGCATGATAAAATTCCATTCGTCGCGTAATTTGAATCGTTTTTGCGTCCGTTACGATTTCCGTCGTAATTAACCGAACAACACAACCGTACGACCAAACGAACCGATATCCGAGATATTTTTGACCATGTTTCATGTTCCCTGTGCTTTAAATTCATTTTGAAGCCATGAAATGAGGTTAACGGGCCTTAAATGTGTAAAAATAGACCTTTATCATGTGCAGGGACCATTTCTGCACTTTTTGAAACATTTGCTGATCTGGTCAGCTATGGCGGGCCACGTAAGACTCTTCCTGAGTATTCGCGGGGCGCGTAAGACCAGTAGACCTGCAAAATAGCTTATTTCATTGAGCAGCTGGGTTTTTAGCTTTTGGACATGGTTTTTAAGCATTATATGGGCTATTTTGGGGCACCCATGGTATTCTAAAACCATGGGCACACATGGACGGCTCAGATCGAAGCTCGGTTTTCGATGAATAATCTTAATGGTTCTCCGAAATCTATATAAACCCAACCCCACTTGCATTTTCATTCACACATGATCTGATTTCTCTAAGTTGGAGCCTAAAAACCTTCATACCTGAGAAATTTTAGATCATATCTTCCTAGCTTGGACCCTTTGTAAGTATTCCTTTGTGCTTTTATGCGTTTTTACCATGAAAGTCAAACAGTGTTTGACTTTCTGCTTTGACCGGTCAATGGTCAACACGAAGTTCGTTTGAACTTCGTAACGTGAGCGTAATCACGATGGTTATAGTCTCTTGTGACTATACCTACTGATTACCACGTTATTTAGGCATAGTGACGAGTCATAGTTTCGGTCAAAATGCGTGTTTATGCGTATTTTGCAACCAAACTATTGTTGGGTATCAAAACCTTTTGTTTTGATATCAAACTTGTTTTCTATATTCGTTAAACATGTTTTAACATGTTTAACTCGTCACTTTTAGATTTGTGCTTATATAGGGTCGTAAGATAAGCGGTCTAAACAACCGCTTAGACTTTCGAACCCGACCCGTTTGGTCGATCACTAGGATCCAACTAAACATGTTTAGTGACCATAGTTGTTTAGGGAATAACCTTCCGAGGTTATACCTTATGGTCACTTAGGTTTAATTAGTTGTATGATAGGTTGTTTATATGCCTTAGGTAAAATGACCAAAATACCCTTTTCATGCATAATTAATATTTAAGCATACGAAACCCAAACTTTTGTCACTTAACTGATTATGCAACATATTTAAACACGTTTAGTCATATAATACTTGTCATAGGACTAGTTAGGCATTCCGAACGCGTTTTACGCGAACGACGCGTTAAAGTAGCATAAGCTACCTAAACGGGTCGTAATGGGTCGTAAGCACTTAGGTTAAGTTTCTATTTAGTATGTAGGCTTTGTTAAACCATATCATAGGAGTTCCAACACTCATTTGGTTTACGAAACCTCATCCTATCCGATCTTCCGATTTAGGTCCGGTTTATTAATGTAATTACCTATATTAGGTGTCGTTTGATTTCTCTGACCCCTCTAGCTTTGCTTGGTTATTATTCAAGACTTCTAAGCATCCTCAAGTGAGTACATAGTCCCCTCTTTTACTGTTTTCGAATGTTTTGGGGGTGAAACATGTGTACCTATTTGTTATTTTCATGATTTCAAAGTATAAATTGATTATACATGCTAGTACTTATCTTTTGACAAACTGAATGATTATGTGTGGTTTAAAAACTGATTTTTCAAAGATTATAAAATCAATTGTTGGATTGTACTTATTTTATACATTCACCAAGCTGATTGGTAGTATGATATAGCGCTATAGGACTAGACACCCCATTCCTGTTGTATGGAATGTCAGAAACCAAATTTTATCCAAATAGAAGTTGCCTTTGTGGTATTTCTATAGTCTCTAAGGTGTATTTTGATACACTAAGGTTTGAATGAATTCTAAATCACTTTTTCTTTTGTATATTTTGATATACTTCCAAAGTATAGTTTGATATGCTCCCATATGTGATATTATTTACCAAGGTATAATTTGATATACTATGTACAAACCAACATATATTTTGTTAATTACTAAAGCATAGTTTGATATGTTATTTACAAAACCAAAGCATAGTTTAATATGTTATTTATAAAACCAAAGTATGTTTGATATACTATCTGTTTATCTATTTTAGAACTAAAATATATTTTAATATATTACTTAACCGATTTTCTTAAAACCAAGGTATATTTTTATATGTACTACGAACCTTTTTATAAAAACATTTTTTTACAAACAACATATTTTATACAAACTCATTTTACTTGGTTATTTATTTTTCTATTAATCATTCTGTCATATCATCTGATTTCTAATTAATTTTAGTATGATTTATAAAAGAAAATAGTTTAAGGTTCATGACTATTTTTGATTAAACATTTTTCTCTAAACTTACAAGTCATGAATCCTATTCAAATAAAACTTATGTATCTCACAGGCATTTTTATGCTGACGTACCTATTTTTACATATGTTTCAGGTGCTGCTATGTGATGAATGTTGATGCATGCTACACATAGGATGGACTTGTGCCTTAGCAACTTTAAAACTTGAAAGACAATATTTGTATTTATCTGATTTGTAATAAAACAATGAGTTCAATAATTCAATAAAACAAAATTATTTAATCCATGGTTGTGAAACAATGATTCTGTTACAACACTTCCCAACGTTTCCGCCACGATTTGTTGTTTTACGTGGTCGGGGTGTGACACTATTTCTTTTCAAAATTTAACTTTGTATAACAAAATCCTTGCTGGATTTGTTTTCAAAAGATTCAATTTTATTAGTCCCTCAGGATTTCACGAAGTTCACCTTCTGAACCTTCTTCTTGTTTTGGCTTTGTTTGCCTTTTCCCTTTCCTTGGGTAGCATTATTTTGCTTTCGTTGATTGTTTTGTGGTCGCAATTTTAGATTCTCGTATTTCTTTCTAACTTAGGATTTTGGGATAGGAGCACCCTGAGTTACTACAACTCCTGGGCTCGACTTTCCCAAAAACTTACTAGTAGAATCTTCGAAAACTTTATCAATCAAAGATTGATTGACATTTTTGATTGGGAAATCCTTGTCTGAATATATTTTATCAGATACAATCAACATGTAGAGCAAGTTCATGCTTTCACAACTCTCAGCAGAAGATTCAATTGGTTTGGCTGCAGCAGTCACAAACGGTTTTGTAGGTGGATCACAAAGAATTTTATTTTTGAGAGGTATGTTTTCCTCTTTTGTTACCGTTTCTGACTCTTCAGGTTTGTCCTCATCTGACTCGTCATCTGAAATATCATAATCCTCAACAATGGGAGGACTTTCATCATTCACAGACTTTGAGTCATTGATGTCATCTGATTGACTTTGACTTGAGGATGCGCCTTTAGTGAACCCTAGACCAGCTGTAAATTCATCAAAATCTAAAGGAACGGTGGGTTCAAAATGGGGCATACCCTCGTCATCAGGCATTTTGGTGTAGTTGTGTCTAACCGGGGGAGGACAAGCCTTATAACCAATGCATTTTACATCACCCTTCTTCTTTTGAACATCGATGATATGATCCAAAACATATCTTGAGTTGGAGTAACTATCCAACTTGAGTTTGATCGCATCATATTCACACTTTACACATTCTTTGTTAACTCAGATACATCTTTCCTCAAGGTTTCAATTGTTGTTTTAAATTCGTTTTTCATTTTTCTTAAGAGTTGTGTTTGCCTCAGTGCACTTTGTCAAATCTACAACCATACTTTAATGATGTTTCTTGGTGTGATCAAATTTACCTTCTAGCTCTAAGTATTTACCTTTTAAAAACATACATTCAACATACTTAGGCAAGATAGGTTTATCAAAACTTACTCCAAAGCTGCTTCGTCGCTATCCGTTGATTCAGTTTCAGTAATCACATCATCTACCTCAGCATCAAAATCTTCAGATCAATCTTCACTTGAAGTCGATCTTGCTTCATCTGAACTACTGTTATCCCATGAACTGTCATCATTTCTGGAAGATTCTCCATCACTATCATTCTTTGCAATCCCAGCATAGTATGCAGTGCCTCATCCACCACTGTTTCCCAATTGAACAGACCAATCACAACCTTCATCTGTCTAAACAATAAAATAGAGGTTGAAATTGTTTGCAGGAATAATTGCTCTTTCGTTGTTAGCAACTTGATTTCTGTTGAAAGGATATTGATTCCCTTGCTGTGGAGGCTTCGTGCATTCTCTTTTAAAATGCCCCTTTTCTTTGTTGTTGAAACATGTAACCTTCCTTTTGTCAAAACTATATGGAGTATCATTGTTTCTCTCCAGATTAGTTCTTCCTGTTTTCTCCATAAAATCTTTTGCTTTTCTCACTGCACTTGCAAACGCCCATTTGATATCAATCAACTCCATCTCCTCTCAATTTATGCGTAGTCTTCACTGGTTAGATTGATGTTGCCAATTTGTCCAGCTACCAATCCGCAGTAAGAACTCACCAAAGTGTTTAGAAGCTCCATGTGTTCTTTGGCAACTTCCACACTTACCTTAGATAGGTTTGATGTATCGAGTCTGACGGTGTTAGGGTTTGAAGGTTGAAATTTGTTACCATAGAAAGCTTGTTGTGGACCTTGTGGTGTAAGATCTCGTGGTTGAGGAAGAAAGGCTTTTAGATCAAACGCTTGTCCATATACTTGAGCACTTGAACCAACAGATTGATCTGTTTGAACTGGTGGCAGAAAGGGGATTGCATTCGACACAAATGTTGTTTGAAGCTTCGGTTGTTGACTTGTACTTACACCTGTGTTAATACCTACAAAATACATCTCTGGGTTTTATGGAAATGGAATTCGTTTTTCTTTACGAATTTCTTCTTCATTTTTATTTTCAAGTCTCTGAATAAATTCGTAAATGCTGATTACATCCAAAACACCGGTATGCTTCCGTAGCTCAATGAATTGACTCCACTTACGTGGTAAAGCATCAGCAAAATGCATGACAATCTCCTGTTGTGATGCACTAATCTTGTATGAGTACATCTCACTAAGCAAATGATAGAACCAAGTAGTCATGTCACTTAGTGTTTCATTCTCCATGAACAAAAACCCTTCAAACTCCTTTTTTAACAGATCATGTCGGATCTTTCTCGTTGCTGCATTTCCTTCCCCTCTTGATACCAAAGTGTCTCACAAAGCCTTCGTAGTGGTACAATACATAAATTGGTGATAACTATCCTGTGAAGTGCTTGTGTAAGAATAGCAAAAGCCTTCTTCTCTAGATCATAAGCCTTCTTGTCATTCTCGTCCAATCCTGCTAAAGAGGTTGAATTTGATACTACTTCTTCGAGAGATTCTTTGAATGGAGTACTAAAACACGTCCACAACTCGGTATTCTGACCATGAACATGCGTATGAAAACGACTTTTCCATGATGGATAATGGTTCATGTGATTCAACTTTGGTGGACGGTTGTTACTTCCGGTTTCACTCTCGCTACTGAGAAGAGTTTGAATACTTTGATTTTGATTCGAAACGCACACCCATTGATTAGCGGTAATCGTTTGTTGAGGCATTAAAGATCGTACCCATGAGGTTGCAGAGGTAGTTTGTGATGGATCATGGCTTGTACTTGAGCTACTACCCCAATCCCAAGGATTTGTACCCATTTTAGATGTGTGAATTATGAATGTTTGCTTAAAACCACAACCTAAATAGGTTATAAATGAAATCAAACCTTTCTGAGAAGCTACTGTGAAACACTAAATGAAAACTCACGAAAGACCAAAGCCACGATTGGTGAATGATATCCACGAAAAACTGCTGATATCAAAAACCTTATTTGAGAGAAAATAAGTGTTCACGAAAAATGATTACTTCCCACGAAAAATTGATTGCTAATGAAGGCTTCCCACGAAAAACGAAAGTCCACTAACAATGTCTTTTGTTGACTCCCAAGAAAAACAATGTCTTTCATTGGCTTCCCACGAAAAATGGAAATCCACTAAAAATGAAGGCCCACGAAAAATAATTTGTTTCCAGCCCATGAATGATGTCCCAGCCCAAGTTTTAAAGCCCACGAAAGATGCTCACAAAGAACTGATGTTTTGTTGATTCTCCAAGTCCATGAAAAATTGATGTTTAAAGGTTTCGTGGAATAGGTTCTTCACAGAAGGTGGTATTTCATGAAGGTTGAAAGTTCAAGAAAGATGATATTTCGTGAAAAAGTAGGTGAAAGATTTCTCTTTTAAACAAAATCTGGTTTCTGATTTTTGAAAGTAGGTTGGAAAAAAACATACCAAAAACCACTTTTCAGTCAAAGTTTAAAATTATCTTATCACACAAGGAATATTCCGACCAAAACACTTCACCAGAAAATATGGCGAACAAGATTTTGCGAGAACTTTTTGAGAAAAACCGTATTTTAACGTGTCTCCATGTGTTTTAACAAGGTTTTCATGAAAATTTACTGCAAACAACAAGTTTTTCTTAACCTTTAACCCATTTTTCTTGTAAAAACTTGAGTTTCTTGTTCAAGTTCAAGAAAAAACACCCAAACTATGCTAAAAAATACACCAAAATGGTTGGTTTTCAACAAGGAAGAGAGCCAAAGCTCTGATACCGCTTGTAGGTCCACTCGGAGGATCAAGATAAACCTACTCCCTTGTTGTGTAACACACACACAAGTGCGGAATCCAAGTGTGTATGCAAACCAAGCAAAGAACACACAAATACAAAAAGGATTCAAAGATTAAAGCTCAAATGTATTCAACCATAAGAGTTTTGTTACAAAGATACAAGAAAAGCTCTCAACTTTACTGGGTGTGCTCCCTCACTAAACTGTTTGCTGCAAGTCTGTATATATAGGCCAAAGAACCAGCTACCTCACGAAATATATCACCGGGCCACGAAAGATGTCTTAAACCCACCAAATATAGTGTTGGGCCACTAAACATTCCAGGCCCATTATGCATGGGTTCTTCGTGGACCTCCAATTTCTGCGAACAATCTGTTGGTCACGAAGCATAGTTATTCGTTGACTTTCATGCATGAACAATTAAGTAGTCACGTAGAACCTTCTTAGTGACATGCAATATGTGAACAAGTATCATGCATGAATAACTAATGTCACTAAGTATGATTCTTCGTGTCCTTCATATCTTTCGTGACCACCATGTTTTGGTGAAACTCATTCTTTGTTCTCATGCATTCTTCGTGACTTTCTTGTGGTGAAACACTATCATTCGACAAACCCATCTTTCATGAAATATACAGACTGCACACTTGCATTAGTTTTACAACACGTACAAAGGAAACGTCTTACGGAGTTAAGATAGGAGGATATCTTAACTTCGGTCTTCACTTGGTAACGGAGTTGAACCGAACCGAACCGAGCCGCATCCACACAAAAATGCATCAACAAGGTGGATTCGTAATACCAGACCAACAAGTAATGAATTCGTATGAAACAACTGATCAACAACTTTTGGATTTGTATGAAGAATGAAGACCTGAGTTTGTAATACCAAACTTTATACGAGTTGTGGCTTCGTAAAACTGTTCTAGGTTCACTGGGTTCGTACAAAACTCCTGGGTTCGTAATACCTGTATGTTCTGGCTTCGTATAAACACCACAACACAACTAGCTTCGTGTCAAGCTGGCTTCGTACGAAGTTGTATGCATGCAGGTTCTGTGGTGGGTTCGTAACAACAAACAGTAACTACTACCAACCGTAGCTTCGTACTAAGCTATGGCTTCATACCAAACTAATAACGTGGCTTCGTACGCAGTGACACTGGGTTCGTACGAAGCGGAACTGAGTTCAACGAAAAACACGAGTTTTTGGCAGGTTTTATGACAAATTGAACTAGTAAAACTTTGAATTTTGTTTCGAAACTTTGTAGGGTTAATCAAACACATTTTTCACACATCATATCAAAATATCAAGCGTTTTTATCCATTAAAACTTGGTAGATCAGAATTTTAAGTTCCAAAAGATGAAAAGATGAGTAGAAAGTGAAAAATGACGAATTTGACTCTGTATCTGCTGAAACTTCGTGAAATCTTGTATCTCTAATCCGTGCAATCGATCTCCCTCTCTGATACCATTTGTGGATTCGTTTCCAGATAGAATTTGAACTCCCGACAATTGCGAAAGACACGTATCAAGTGCGGAATCCATGTACGTGTGTGGATCGACACAAGAACATAATAATATGATGATTCTATTGAAGATTTGACAAAGAACAAAATCTTGAACCACCTTGTTCAAGACTTTCTCTCTCTAGAACTCTAACGCTCTTCAAATATGCAAAAGTTATAAAATGAAACATAAACTCCCTATTTATAGGAAAAGGTGTCGCAACCACCGATCCCTGATTCCCGGGAACGGGCGGACGCGATCTCAGAGTTTCGGTGGTATCAGTTATTTAATCTTGCAGCGGAATTTACATCAGGACCGTAGTTAGGAAATGTTTATCAGGGTAAAACCACCATATTTAAAATTAATAATCTCATGGGTAAAACCCAAGTTTCTTATTACAATACATTTATAGGGATAAACCCTACTTTATTGAATTTGAAAACATCGTTTATTTGGTAACTTTTATAGCCACATTTTCCCAAGCCTTCAGTGCTCTCCAGATGGCTTTTTACTAATTGGCTGTCACATTGGGTTACCTGAAACGTGTTTTAAAAACATTTGTCAGTCGGAAATACTGGTGAGTGAATCCCAGTTTAATCAAGTTTAAATAAAAAGTCACAGTGAACAGTATTGAGAGCGATCACATTGTTTATGTCTACACAATTACTCCATTAGTGCTGTCAACCCTGACTTGTGGGTCATATTACCCATTGGCTAACTCATTGTCCAATGGTAACGTATTGTCATCCTCGACTTACTACTCACAGTGTAGTACATTTTGTATACAAAACCCCAACATACCGGCAGTAATTGAAGAACTACAAAGACTCAATCACTGCTAAATTTCATAGTAAAATATTTAAGGTTTCGTAAAAACTGTTAACAAAAAGGAGATTACTCACATTGCTATCTTAGACTTCACGTAAGGGTTTCCTGGATATAATCTATAATTTATACAAATGTACATTGGTTAGTATCATAACCCTTTGAAAATATTAATAATACCCTCCCCGAGACGGCATTCCAACAACTACGTCGGGTAAAACCACGACAGTTGTTACGGAACCCTAAATCAATCGGGCAGCGTAACTATTACAAAACTGGGGTTATAATACTTACAACGGAGCAGAACCTCGCAAATTAGGGGTATAATACCCGACTATAATATGCCAACTACAGAAATTGTGATTTGAGATTGAATTGTGAGTGACGGAAAACGAAATTTGATGCGTTCTATTTATAGTGCTGATATTCGACTTCCAGGCTGCCCGCGTAAGGTAAGGAGAAGCCTTACGCGGCCCGCGTCAAACCGAGGGTCAACGCATAGCTTGTCCGGATCACCACTAGTCTTGACACGATGTCGACACGTGTCGGCATCTGATGTCTCCGCGTTGTAGGTCTCTCGCGGCCCGCATACACTATCGAGAACTCCTACGCGACCTGCTTTAACTAAAGAAATCAACGATTTCTGATTCTAGCCTTCATACCGCCCACGTAAGGGTTTGGGGTGGGTTCACGCGGCCCGCCTTAGCCCTAAATTTAAACTTTTATATTTTATTTAAATAATATAACATAATTCGGGCTCGGTTTTCACACACGGGGTGTAATATAAGACATATAAGGGTATTTTAAGATATAATAGGGTATAGGAAATATACTGAGAGTGTCGGTTTTACCGAGGGTTGTTACATTCTCCCCACCTTGTTTTAGAGCTGTTGGTGCACTTATGTCTGCACTTTGTCTGTATTCGGTCACGATGTAAAACGATGTCTTGTTAGTCTTGTAAGTTTGACCAAGTCAACCATCCTCCTGGTTTGACTTGGCCAAACAGTCAACATTATGTTTGTAAGATGTTGGGTCGAAGGATGTGCCATCGAAGGATTACCTATATCCTTCGATGACATGCTCGAAAGATAACTTTCGATAGATGGACCACGAAAGATCCCATCTTTCGTGGTACATGTTGATCATTCGAGCTGTTCCTGGTCGAAAGATGATCCTTCGACCGGTCTGCATGATCCTTCGACCGGACCTACTGTGTTCGGGTATAAATACCCGTGTGTTGTGTTCATTTCGATAGTTGGACAGATAGGGAGAACAGAGAACACACACACTGTTAGAGAGAGTTTATAGAACTGATCTGTAAACCTTGTGCTTGTAACTGGACCATTCATACGTATTAATACAGAGGTGTTAATCGGTGAACTTTGTGTGTCGTGTTATTGCGTGTTCTATCTCGGTTTGCTATTTCGGTTGGATTCCGCACAACCGGAGTGGTTCGTATACAAGGATTAGGCGACTAGATCCTCCCCTAGCCGGACCTACAAGTGGTATCAGAGCCTTGGCTCTTCTCCTTGTTAAAACCGAGTGCTTTCGGGTGTTTCTCGGGTTTTAAAGTTCATATTTTTCTGGAAATATTGCTGTTTTTGCTGTTTGTTCTTATAAAAACCTTGTTACATTTCATTATCACATGTTAAAATTGGGTTTTTAGTGAAGTTTCAAGCAAAAACGGGTTTCGGTTTGTTGTCGGTTTGCAGAAATATTCATATTTCTGGGTTTGTTCTTCTTATCTTCAACCGATATTCAAGTGTTCTTCATTATATTACACCTTTTGATCTTTAAAATTTGAATATTAAACTTGTTTGTGTGTTGGGAGTTGTGTTTTGATTAAAATATTGGACATCATTACCTGGTTGGTGAAAAACCTGCATGTTCAGACCTGAAGATATGGTCTGAACATACTTTCTGCCGAAAGTTCTCACCAACCCGTCAACTTTTCACCAAACTGTCCGATTTGTCAACTGTGTCAGAGCTAGTTCGAAAGATATCCTTCGAAGTCGAAAGGTCATCTTTCGACCAAAGGAGGTTCGTCAGATAGTTATCCTTCGAGCATCCTTCGAAGTGTAAACTTATCTTTCGTTCCAAGGAATATTTTCGAAACATATATCTTTCGGTCCACTGCTCACTTTCGAAAGACTAGGATCCTTCGATTGGAGAGTCTTTCGAAGTCATCTTTCGTGTGTATCTTTCGGTCTACAGTACTTTTTCGAAGGATAAGGATCCTTCGGTTGGAGAATCCTTCGAAAACATTGCTCGAAACTCAACAGAGATCTATCGAACCCTGTTGATCCTTCGAACAGGTGTGGATCTTTCGATCACCAGTCTGTTTGTGCTTAACAGTTTGTGTTTTTCAAGTGTCTTTCGACAGGTATCCTTCGGCTGATTAAAAAATGAATCCAAGGTGGAATACTTTGGTAAATACAGATATGTATTTTGGTACTCCGTCATCTTCCGCACCGGTATCTTCACAAGCTAATGCAATTTCTACCGGTCAATGGGCATTTGTATCAAATCAAGTTCCAAGTGTTCAAAGCATTCTTTTAAGCGAAAGCGAAACTGGAAGTTTGAATAGACCTCCAAAGTTGATGCATTTATATGAATATCCAGGATGGATTGATAGATTTCATACATACGTTCTTGGCCAAAATACAGAATTGTGGTTGCGGTTTATTACTGATTTCGATCAAACAATAGAGGTTGCCGCATCATCTGCTGCTACGTTTGCAGATATCACGGAAGATCAGAAGAAAGTCTATGATCTAGAAAAGAAGGCATACGCCATTCTCACTCAGGCCTTAAGTAAAGATATCTATCATCAATTCGTCAGTTACAAGACGACAAAGAGGTTGTGGGACGCGTTGAAAACAAGGGGCGTAGGAAATGAAGCAACACGTCAGTTGAGAAAAGAGTTGCTGAAGAAAGAGTTTGATGGTTTTACGTGTATGGAAAATGAGTCGTTGGGTGATTTGACAAGTCGATTTAATCACTTGTTGACTGAATTGACAAATTTTGGAGTTGTTACAACTCCTGTAGAGATTGTGAAGAGGTTTGCAGATGCATTGCCACCTCAGTGGAATACATTCTTGGAAATCATGAAGTACAATGGTACTTTAGCTACAACGAGCTTCAACGACTTTGTTCAAATTCTAGAAAACAAGAATCAGGAAGAAACTCTGAAGGCAAAAAGAATTCCCGTGCCTCAAAATCCTGAAATGTATTTTGGAACCTCTAGCACCTCTACAAAAACCTCTTCGCATGCTCCAATTCAGACAGCATTTGTGACTAGCACTGACATGTATGGCAATACTATCCAAGTGCCGGTTCCTCCAAAGACAGACATGTATGGAAATCTGCTGGAACCAGTCCCTCAATCAGCACCACAACAGCAACGACCTCTCAGACCAACTGATATGTACGGAAATCCTTTACCAACAACAGACATGTACGGGAATCCGCTTCCTCCTCAACAGCAAGCATGTTATGGAAGCACATCATCTGCTGGTCAACAATCAAAGCCAAATACAGTACGGCTCGACACCTCAAGCCTTTCTAAAGTCAGTGTGGAAGTAGCAAAGGAACACATGGAGCTGCTAAACACTGTGGTGAGCGCATACTGTGGATTAGTGGAAGGTCAGATTGGTAATATTAATCTGACACAAGAAGACTATCAGCAGATAGATAAAGAGGAGATGGAGATGATGGACATCAAGTGGGCCTTTGCCAGTGCTGTTAGGCGAGCAAAGGATTTCATGGAAAGAACAGGCCGAACCAGCTTGGAAAGCAAGAAAGACACCAAGTATGGGTTTGATAAGCAAGCTGTTAAATGCTTCAACTGTGGTGAATGGGGTCATTTTAAAAGGGAATGTACAAGGCCAACTCAGCATGGGAACCAGAATCCTTTCCGAGGTCAAGGCAACAGGGCAAATCAGAACCAAGGAAGGAACAACGAGCGAACACTGGTGCCTGTCAACAACCAGAGTCAAGCAGGACCATCTAATGCCAACCAGGCACTTGTGGTTCAGGTAGATGAAGGCTGTGATTGGTCAATCCAGTTAGGAAATGATGCACCTGATGGAACAGCTTGTTTTGCTGAAGTGGTTAATGATCTTAAACACGCCAGTGGTGGAGAATCTTCCACCAATGGTGTTGAATCTTCTGAAGATGAAGACAGCTCCGGGTACAGTGGAAGTTCAGATGAAGAGTCCTCTACTTCAGGCAATGATCAGGAAGATGACACATCCACTGCATCAGTTAATGCAGACATTGATGAACTTTTGGAGGAAGCTGCAGCAGGAATTCAAAGAAGATCTATTTTGGTGGATCAAGCTGCTTATTCTTCGTCTTCTCTCCATTCAGCCTTTATGGCGAATGTCGACAGTTCATCAAGTCAGGTATGTGTCGACGAACCCACTTCTGTTAGCTGTAATAACTGTGATAGTTTGCATGTTAGATGTGCTGAGTTGGAAGCAAACATGTCTGAGTTGCAGGGCAAACACGATGCTTTACAAGCTAGTTTGTTTGAATTGCAAGACAAACATGTTTCTGTAAATGATAGGTGGTGTGAATTGCAAAGCAAACACGAGGCTTTGCAAGAGAAATATGATGTGACATTTATTCATAATCAGAAATTGACAGTTGATATTTCAAAGTGCACTGAAGCCAATATGTTTTATGAAAACCATGAAAAGGATTATAAATCAATGATTGAAACATTGAAGAAAGATAAAAAGGAGTTAACAAAAATGGTTTCAAGAAAACAAACTGACATCAATTTGTATATAACTCGTCTTGAGATAATGCAAAAGGAAATGGCTTGTGTTAAAACTGAAAGTGAGGCGATCCGACTTAAGTTAGATAGTTATTTGAGTTCTAGCTATGTGTTGGATCACATCATTGATGTGCAGAAAGAGAAAAAGGATGTCACATGCATAGGTTATAAGCAATGTCCACCACCTGTCAGACACAATTATGATGCCATGCCTGATGAGGAATACAGGACTCACTTTGAGCCATCTGTTCCTTTGGACGTTGAGGAATTTGCAGCAGGGCTCGGATACAAGAAAGAAGTATCGTCAGATTCAGATGTGTCAGCAGATACATTTGTAACTGCTGAACAGAATCAGGATCCTCCAGTGGTGGTTGAGGATGTTGATTCTTCTGATGATGATACTGATTCGGAAAAGTCTGATGCAGTAATCAAAGAAGAGGACATACCTCTTGAGAATCATATCCTATGTGATCCTCTCACAAAACCTGCTAAGACTGTTCCAACCGAGTCCACATCTGCAAAAGAGTCGGAGAGTGTGGATTTGCTGTACACTCTTGTTGGTGATGATAAAATCTATTCAGACAAAGATTTTCCTATTAAAAATGTCAATCAATCTTTAATCAGTAAAGTCTTTGAAAATTCTACAAGTAAGTTTTTGGGAAAGACAGGACCACATGTTATAGTCACACAGTGTCCTCCTATCCCAAAGGCTGAAGTTAGAAAACAGTTTGGGAACAAGAAATTACCAACAGTGTCAAAACAGCAAAACCATACCAAAACAAATGGTAAGGCACCGACTCAAAATCAAAAGAAGCCGAATCAGAAGAAGAAGAAGAATGTGAACTTTGTGAAGTCGAAGGGAACGGACAAAATTGAAAAGTTTGCAAATCAATCTAATTTAAATTTTGTCCAGAAAGTAACTGTGATGAAAAGGAATGAACCAAGTAGTTCAAAACCTAGTACCTCGGGTTCACAAAGTTCATCATCGGCAAGACGACCACATGATACTTCGGGGTTTGTTGAACGAAGATCATGTTTTGAATGTGGTACAATCGGGCATATTGTTCGAAATTGCCCGTATCTTCATAAACAAAAAGGCATAGTTGATGATCCCCATGGCCCAACTGACCGCAAGCGATCTGTTTCTGTAAAACAAGATCCCCGACTCATAAGAGAAAGGGAAAAGAAACAGAAACGCCAACAGGTCAAGAAACTTGAAAAAGAAATTAAAACCGATGTGGTTCACAAACCATCTGTTTCAGTTAAACCAGAAAATTCAAAGTTTTCAAAAACTTCAAACAATCAAACTGGTAACACTCAACAGACCTGGAAACCAAAAAGGGTTACTGAATCAGGGGGACCATCACAATTTGCGAATCATCAAAAAGTGGAAGTTATTGTTGTTGATAAAAATGGAAGACCCAAGACCACAATGGCTTGGGTCCCCATCTCCAACTAATCGATTGAGTTTATGTGCAGGGTGTTCCAGGAGGAACTATCAGTAGTCATTGGATTGTTGATAGTGGGGCATCCAGGCACATGACAGGCGACATGAAGCTCCTCTACGACGTCAAAACTATTAGAGGAGGTTATGTTGCTTTTGCTGGAGATAAGGGCGGATACATTACGGGTGAAGGAATGATTTCCAACGGGGTTGTTAGCTTTGACAAGATCAACTTCGTACAACAACTTGATCACAATCTTCTTAGTGTTTCTCAAATTTGTGATAAGCAGTTCTCAGTACACTTTGATGCTAATGGATGTTATGTGCTGAAACCCGGCTTCAAAATTCCAAAAGAATGGATTCTCTTGTCGGCTCCAAGGATAAATGATCTGTATGTCCTTGATATGAGCCAAGCTATCACAACGTCTGCACAAGCAACATGTTTCGTTTCCAAAGCCACAGAAAAAGACACAATCTCTTGGCACAGGCGAATGGGTCACATTCACTTACGCAAAATGAATCACTTGGTGTCAAATGAATTGGTGAATGGTGTTCCTCTTAAAAACTTTCATCTTCAAGACGTCTGTGTTTCGTGCCAAAAAGGAAAACAAACGAAGAAGCGACACCCTACAAAGAAGATCAACACGGTGGCTGTTCCTCTTGAACGCTTGCACATGGATTTGTTCGGTCCTGTCAAGCACAAAAGTATTAGGAATGATCAATATTGCCTCGTGATAACTGATGATTATTCAAGATTTTCTTGGGTGGCGTTCATGGCACATAAGAGTGAAACCTTCGGTATTATCAAAAACTTGATCATTCAGATTGAGAATCTTTACAACTTGAAGGTTAGGCGGATACGTAGCGACAATGGTACTGAATTCAAAAATCATGCCATGGCGGAGTTTTGCACTTCAAAAGGTATTCTTCATGAATTTAGTGCAGCTTATACTCCTCAACAGAATGGCGTCGCTGAACGTAAAAACCGCACATTGATCGAGACTGCTAGGACTATGTTGGTAGAGTCACAGTTGCCGATTCCATTTTGGACTGAAGCTGTGTCCTCTGCATGTTATACGTTGAACCGAGTCCTTACAGTCAAAAGGCACAACAAGACCTGCTTTGAGCTTATCAACAAACGGAAACCAGATTTGTCATATCTTGAACCGTTTGGAGCTCCGTGCACAATAATCGATCCTAATGGAAAGTTTGGGGCAAGAGCAATTGAGGGATACTTTCTTGGGTATTCCACCCCGAACTTAAGAGTCTGGAATCTAGAGACTAAAAGGGTCGAGGAATGGTCTGAAGTCAGAGTACAAAGGCACACTTTACCAGTCAAATGTCCTGGTCAGCCTTGGATGTTTGAGTACGATGACTTTTTCAATTCGATCAATGTTGAAGCCGTTGAAGAAAGTGCTGCGGCAAGGATGTTTTTCGAGAGTGACAACGCAACTGATTCACCGTTGGTTCGTCCCATTATTGTCAATCAAGAACCATCTTCAGTGAACAATAATGCTCTCGACAATGAGGATTTTCAAGATGCTACCGAATTGAACGAATCTTCAGAGGATGATGAATTTCTCGATGCAGATCAAGAAGCTCCAACAGCAGTTCATGGTATTTCAGAGGGTACACCTCCAGTGGATGTTCCTCGAACAGCTGAAACTTCTGCATCATCCTCTTCGTCAATTCCGGGACTTGAAATGATTGTTGATCTCAATCTCAACAATCTGGGTACAAATATTCCAGTTCAAGATAATCCAGAGACAAGGATTCATAATACCCATCCTCAACAAAACATCATAGGAAATGTTCAAAGTGGCGTTCAAACAAGAAACATGTTGCGAAACAACAACAATGCAGGCTTGTATGCAACTATTCGAGAATCTGGTCAACAGAATGATTGGTCTTTCGCGTGTTATGTCTCACAGGAAGAGCCAAGAACTTGGAAAGATGCATTGAAAGATAGCTCATGGGTTGAAGCGATGCAGGAAGAACTGCAACAATTCCAGAAGCTTGGTGTCTGGAAACTCGTAGAGAAACCTGCTGGATACAAGAAGATTGGTACCCGTTGGGTGTTTAAATGCAAAAAGGATGACCGTGGGATCGTTATCCGGAACAAAGCAAGGCTAGTCGTTCAAGGTTTTCGTCAGATTGAAGGGATCGACTACAACGAAGTGTATGCACCTGTTGCACGTCTAGAAGCCATTCGGATCTTTCTGGCCTATGCCTCATTCAAAGGTTTCAAGGTATACCAGATGGACGTGAAGAGTGCTTTCTTACATGGTGTGGTGGAAGAAGAGGTGTACGTCGAACAGCCTCCTGGTTTTGAAGATCCTATTCATCCCGATCGGGTTTGGTTGCTCAACAAAGCTCTATATGGTCTACATCAAGCACCGCGAGCTTGGTACGCAACCTTATCTAATTATCTGCTGGAGAATGGATTTCGAAGAGGTCTTATCGATTGTACTCTTTTCATCAAAGAACAAGATGGAGATCTTCTACTGGTACAGGTATACGTTGATGATATTATTTTTGGTTCTACTAATGATGTTTTGTGTAGGGATTTCGAGCGTGTTATGCAGGATAAATTCGAGATGAGTGCTATGGGGGAAATGACCTTCTTTTTGGGCCTACAAGTACAACAAACAGAGTCTGGGATATTCATCCATCAGACTAAATATGTTGGTGACATCTTGAGCCGGTTCCAGATGTCTGATGCAACGCCCATTGGTACCCCATTACCACAAAATCACGGAATTACTCCAGACTTGAAGGGACAAGATGTTAGCCCCTCATACTACCGCGCGATGATCGGCTCTCTTATGTACCTCACAGCATCAAGACCAGATATAATGTACCCAACGTGCCTGCTTGCCAGATATCAAGTGAACCCGAAGACCTCACATCTTGCAGCTGTAAAAAGGATTTTTCGTTATTTGAAGGGTTACCCTGACACCGGTCTGTGGTACCCTAGGGATAATAACTTTGACTTGATCGCATTCAGTGATTCTGATTTTGGCGGATGCAAAATCGACGGCAAATCCACAACGGCTGGATGTCAGTTTTTGGGAAATCGCCTAGTCACATGGCAGTGCAAGAAGCAGACGTGCGTCGCTACATCAACATGCGAAGCTGAATACATTGCTGCCTCAAGTTGTTGCTCCCAAGTCCTATGGATCCAACAACAAATGCGTGACTACGGTTTTGAATTCCTAACTACTCCTATTTACGTTGATAATTCTGCTGCATTACAGATCACTAAAAATCCTGTGCAGCATTCAAAGACTAAGCACATCGACATTAAGTATCACTTCATACGTGATTGCTTTGAGAAAAGGCTAATTGATGTTGCTTACGTCCACACCGATGACCAACGTGCTGACCTTTTTACCAAAGCTTTTGACAAATCAAGATTTGACTATTTATTATTGGTAAACGGCATTAAGGTCAAGCAAGAGTAAAACCAACATCGGAAAATCATTTTTGTAAATACCTTTGTGTTTTTAAAGTTATCTTAGTTTGTTGATTTTAGGGGGAGTAAATCCAAAATTTGAAAATCCAAAAACATTGAAAAATTTCAAAAACACAAAAACAATAGAAAAGCAAAAATGAGTTTCCTGGCGAGCAAAAGAGAAAATGATAGTACATCAGTGGTCTGTCCAAACCTCTTTAAACCTTAAATGAAAAACGATAAGCAGCTCTATATAAGATGTATCGGTAGGCTCACAATCATTTTAAAGTGTGCAGGGTGATATAAACTTAAATCGACTGAAGATCAGGTGGGAACCACTCATTGGCATATGGTCTTAGTACCGAAATTTCGTTTGAGAGATTGCCGAGGTTCTGAGATATTCGGTCTTTATGCTGCTTATCATCTGGGTATCATGGTTGTTTCTTTTACCGAAAAATAACGGGGACGCAAGTCTAGATCTTCCATGATACTATACATACGTGTACATATTGCATACGACCTCAATAAGTGATCAACAATCACATGTCCAAACAAATAAGTGATAATATATCACAAATTCTTTCCGGGAGTCAAGTTCGTCTCTCTGCTGTACGAAAGTACTGACCTGTTCACGGACTTGCTCCTGTGCCCTCATGCATATGAAAATCAAGTTCCTCATCAATAAGTGATTATATCACATAGGGCTTGTTTTCAAACAAAATAAGTGAGAATCTCACATCATATACGGTCAAACAGATGATAATCGGTATACTCACCGGTAAGATGAACCCTCGTGCATACCTTGATACGGGAATGTGTCGTGATGTGGATGAACACCGGTCGGTAAGTATAAATCATACCTTAACGTATCCCCTCGCCATGATTACATCTGATAAGTTGAGCTTATGTGGACAACAATACCGATAATCGTTATAGGATGCTTATCTTAATGTTAATTAATTGAACAACAAGAGCGTTTTGGCATGACCGTACACTGATATGATTCTCTTACCCTCGAAACTCGCAAAAAGAATGTCTGTATATATTTATTTACTGCTTTCGGTCTTTACTTTTGAAAAATTTAAAATACCAAAAAGATTTTATTTCTATTTTATTTTCGATCGTACGATGTTGGAGCTCGAGTCCTCGTTACCTGAAACCTGAACGAAAACCGAAAACGACTTAATCTTCATAAACGGTCGAAATTTGCAAGTTTTGAAAGTTAAAATTGAAATTGATAAACTTTGTTAAACTTTCAAACTGTCGGACGGTGTTTGTTTGAACAAATGGTCACATGTGTGTCGCTTACTTATGATATTCCATGCGGTTGTTCTCATTACGCGTTTAGATTTCTTGCATGTGCAGATTCTAAAGGCTAGGAGAACATGGTCGATGACAAGCTTCGGAATGAAGACACGACGTGAAGGCACTCAAATGATGAAGATGATCGAGTTGCCGCTGACCATCGTCAACACCACAAGGATCTCACTTCATAAAGATAAAGACTTTCACGAGCATAACTCAAGGGGGAGCTTATGTTAAGGGGGAGTTTGTCAACACACTTCCTACATGAAACGGGGAGTTTGTTGATACACTTTCTGCTTTCAAGACGTGAAGACTTTGAAGATCCTCCGACATTGAAGACTTGAATAGAAGTCAAGGACTTGAAGACACAAGAACTTACAAGAATGAAGATCGAGACAAAGCAACAGCTGATTGTTAATAAGCCAGACAAAGCTACAGCCAAGGGGGAGTTTGTTGGTGCACTTATGTCTGCACTTTGTCTGTATTCGGTCACGATGTAAAACGATGTCTTGTTAGTCTTGTAAGTTTGACCAAGTCAACCATTCTCCTGGTTTGACTTGGCCAAACAGTCAACATTATGTTTGTAAGATGTTGGGTCGAAGGATGTGCCATCGAAGGATTACCTATATCCTTCGATGACATGCTCGAAAGATAACTTTCGATAGATGGACCACGAAAGATCCCATCTTTCGTGGTACATGTTGATCATTCGAGCTGTTCCTGGTCGAAAGATGATCCTTCGACCGGTCTGCATGATCCTTCGACCGGACCTACTGTGTTCGGGTATAAATACCCGTGTGTTGTGTTCATTTCGATAGTTGGACAGATAGGGAGAACAGAGAACACACACACTGTTAGAGAGAGTTTATAGAACTGATCTGTAAACCTTGTGCTTGTAACTGGACCATTCATACGTATTAATACAGAGGTGTTAATCGGTGAACTTTGTGTGTCGTGTTATTGCGTGTTCTATCTCGGTTTGCTATTTCGGTTGGATTCCGCACAACCGGAGTGGTTCGTATACAAGGATTAGGCGACTAGATCCTCCCCTAGCCGGACCTACAAGAGCTCGTCCTCGAGATCTATTGGAACAAATGCGGATATTTCCTTTGCATCTCTGACTCGAGTTCCCATGTGTACTCCGGTCCTCTTTTGGAGTCCCACTTCACTTTGACTAGAACTAGTCTCTTGTGCTTGAGATTTTTGACTTTCCAGTCTTCAATCTGTAGAGGCTTTTCTACAAATTTTAGTTGTTCATTTACCTCTATATCCTTAAGAGGTACTATCAGTGATTCATCAGCTAAGCACTTTTTAAGATTAGATACATGAAACCCATCATGTATTCCTGCCATTTCCTCTGGCAGTTGTAGCTGATAGGCTACTGGTCCTATTCTTCTAATAATCTTAAAAGGTCCAATATACATGGGACTTAGCTTCCCTCGTTTGATGAATCTTACTACTCCTTTCCGAGGAGAGACTTTTAACAATACCTTATCTCCTACTCGAAATTCTAATGGCTTGCGTCGGTTATCAGCATAGCTTTTCTGTCGATCACGTGTTGTTTTCAGTCGTTCCTTGACTTGAATAATTTTGTCGGTTGTCTCTTGCACTATCTCAGGTCCAGATAGTTGCTTTTCCCCAATTTCTGCCCAACAGACTGGGGTTCGGCACTTTCGTCCATAAAGTGCTTCTAATGGTGCAGCATTTATACTTATGTGATAACTATTATTATAAGAAAATTCTATTAAAGGTAAGTGATCGTCCCAATTACCTCCGAAGTCAATTACACAAGCTCTAAGCATGTCTTCTATTGTCTGAATTGTCCTTTCGCTTTGTCCGTCCATTTGAGGATGATAAGTTGTGCTTAGCTTTAACTTGGTTCCCATTGCCTTTTGGAAACTTGACCAAAAATGAGAAGTAAATCGACTATCCCTATCAGAAACAATTGATAAAGGAATACCATGTAAAGAAACAATTTCATTTACATATAATTTGGCTAATTGTTCCATACTAAAAGTTTCTTTCATTGGTAAGAAATGAGCTGACTTGGTTAGTCTATCTACAATCACCCAGATTTTATCATTTTCTTTCTTGGTTTTGGGTAATTTAGTAACAAAATCCATTGTTATCAATTCCCATTTCCAAACTGGCATTTCTAATTGCTGTAACAAACCTGAGGGCTTCTGGTGTTCAGCCTTAACTTGTA
This sequence comes from Helianthus tuberosus, assembly GCA_030545235.1. Lineage (NCBI taxonomy): Eukaryota > Viridiplantae > Streptophyta > Magnoliopsida > Asterales > Asteraceae > Helianthus > Helianthus tuberosus. The sequence continues at coordinate 11,374,419 of CM060429.1, read as the reverse complement.
AACAAGTTAAACATTTAGAAATATAGGCTGCTATGTCCTTCTTCATTCCTATCCACCAGAAATTTTTTCGTAAATCCTGGTACATTTTATCACTTCCTGGGTGCATCGTATACTTAGACTTATGGGCTTCTTCTAATATGCGATGATGTAGGTTTCCTAATTTAGGTATCCACATTCTATTTTCATGGAATCTCCAAATTCCATCTGTTCCTTATTCTAATTCTTTTAGCATACCTTTTAATTTTTCAGAATCATCCTTGATTACTGATTCTTGTGCTTCTCTTATCTGATCATTTAAATCTACTTGTAGATTTAATTTAAGAGAACGTACCCTTCTTGGCATTTCATGATACTTTCGGTTTAAAGCATCTGCCACTACATTTGCTTTTCCTTCATGATACTGGATATCACAATCATAGTCACTGAGCATCTCCATCCAGCGTCTTTGTCTCATATTTAACTCCTTTTGTTTGAAAATATACCTTAAACTCTTATGATCAGTGAATACAGTAAACTTACTACCGTAAAGGTAATGTCTCCAAATCTTAAGAGCAAAAATTATAGCTCCTAATTCTAAATCATGAGTTGAATAATTTTTTTCATGATTCTTAAGTTGTCTAGATGCGTAAACTATAACCTTTTGTCGTTGCATCAATACACATCCATAACCTAATTTAGAAGCATCACAATAGACTACAAAGTCTTCAGTTCCTTCTGGTAATGCTAGTATGGGTGTATGAGTTAATCTATTCTTAAGAATTTTAAAAGCTTCTGCTTGTTTTACTCCCCATTCAAATTTAACAGATTTATAAGTTAAATTAGTTAAGGGAATGGCTATTCTAGAAAAATCTTGAATAAATCTTCTATAATAACCAGCAAATCCTAAGAAACTTCTAACTTCAGTTGGTGACTCAGGGGTTTTCCATTTAGTAATTGCTTCAATCTTGGTTGGATCTACATGAATTCCTTCATGATTGACTAGATGTCCAAGAAATTGTACATGTTCTAACCAAAATTCGCACTTTGAAAACTTAGCATAAAGTTTTTCCTTTCTTAACAGACTTAAAAGTGCGTGCAGATGCTTTGCATGATCTTCTTTACTCTTAGAATAAATTAGAATATCATCTATAAAAACAATTATGAATTTATCCAAATATGGCTTACATATTCGGTTCATCATGTCCATAAATGCAGCTGGGGCATTGGTTAAACCAAATGGCATGACAGTAAATTCATAATGTCCATACCTTGTTCTGAAAGCGGTTTTAGGAATGTCCTCTTCCTGCACCTTTAATTGATGATATCCTGACCTTAAATCGATTTTAGAGAAAAATCGAGCTCCTTGCAGTTGATCAAACAGATCATCGATTATTGGTAATGAGTATCGATTCTTAATCGTAACCTTGTTTAATTCACGGTAGTCAATGCACATACGCATTGATCCGTCTTTCTTTTTAACGAACAGTATCAGCGATCCCCATGGCGATGAACTTGGCTGTATAAATCCTTTTTCTAACAATTCATCTAATTGTTTCTTCAGTTCCTGCATTTCGGCGGGTGCCAAATGATAAGGTGCTTTGGCAATCCGTGTTGTTCCTGGTAGCAGGTGAATTCTGAATTCAACTTCTCTGTCTGGAGGTTGCCCTGGAAATTCTTCTGGAAATATATCTGAAAACTGAGATACTACTGGAATGACTTTTAAATCCTTTCCTTTAGTGTTATTGATTATGGAAATCATATACACTATAGAACCTTTTCTTATATAGCTTGCAGTTTTCATTACAGATATGAATTTTGTGGATCTAGAGGGCTTATCTCCTTTAATTGTGATCGTTTTACCTTTTGGTGAATTTACTTGAATTGACTTTTGATCACATAAAATATTGGCTTTATTGGCTATTAACCAATCCATTCCTAGAACAACATCAAATCCTGCCAGCTTCGTGGGATATAGGTTTGCTATAAACTTTTGGTTAATCATTTCTATTCTTGCTCCCTGCAAGATTTCAGAAATCCTAATAGTTTCTCCGTTAGCAGTTTCTACTAGACATTCTTGTGGTAGTTTAGTTAATGACTGATTTAGAATTTTGCAAAACGAAGTATTGATAAAACTTTGGTTCGCACCAGAGTCAAATAATACTTTAGCAAATATATCATTAACTAAAAACGTACCAACTATGACATCTGGAATCATCTTGGCTTCATCTGCAGTTAGAACAAATGCTCTAGCATTTTTGGTATTCTTGTTGTCTGTAGCTGGAGCTAATTTCGGGCAATTTGTCCTGATATGACCATTTTCTCCACAGTTATAGCAAAATCCATTACTGGATTTCTTCCTACAATTTTCTTCCTTGTGTCCTGGCATCTTGCAATAATTACAGAGAGTGGAGCATTTTCCCGAATGCTTTTTCTTGCAGACCTTGCAGTATGGTGCAGAGGTAGAACCTACGTTCCTACGGTTGAAATTTCCAGAACGAAATTCTTGAGTCAGTTTCTGGGTTAGGTTCCTCTTTTGATCCTCTTCTCGGGTACGAACTAACTCATCAGTCAAGGTATTGGCTAGTTCTACAGTTTCTTCTATAGTTTGAGGTCTAGCTTCCTTGACTACATGTCTAATCTCCCCAATTAATCCCCAAATATAACGGGAGATTAACACTGGTTCGGGTGAAGCAAGGGTTGGCACTATTCTAGCATATTCAAAGAATATTTTAGTGTATCCCTTACTATCCACACCAGTCATTCTAAGGTTTAGGAATTTGTTTGCTATCTGTTCTTTCTCATTAGGTGGGCAGAATTTCCTTTCTACCTTGTTCTTAAATTCTTCCCATTCCATATTATAGGTTCTATCACTTCCTCTTGATTGAAGGATAGTGTTCCACCATTCTAGTGCTGCATTCTTAAACAGATTAGAAGCAAACAATATTTTATCTTCTTCTGCGCACTTGCTTATTCTTAAGACTGCCTCAGTCTTCTCTATCCAGCGTAAGGTTGCAATGGCCCCTTCGTTGCCCGAGAATTCCATTGGTTTACAAGACCAGAATTCTTTATAAGAACAACCATAAGGCATGGTTCTTCTTCTTTTAGGAATAGGCATTTGAAGTACTATTCCATTGTTCACGCTGTTTTCTAGTTCAATTGGTCGTTTACTGCTATGTTTACTTTTATTATCAGCATCCTTAACAGTTTGAAGAATAAATGGCATTGCATCTATAATCCCTTGTGCCACTATGTGTTGGATAGCACTATTATCCACTTGATTTCCATTGTTATTGATGCTTGGATTCACATTAACCACGTTAATGTTACTCTGGTTATCATTATTCAGATTTCCTAGATTTCCTTCGTCGGCCATCTGAATTTTAAACATTTACCCCGTATTAATATCACAAGATAATAAGTAATATAGTTAATCACATGACACGCAATCTAGCCAAAAACGTCGATCATTGCGACTTGTACTCTATTTTCATATGCTATGCGTCTCTTACATACTAGTACTGAAATAAAATTACAATACTAACAGAAACGGAATCACACTAATAATAATATGCATCCGTACACACATAATTTATTTCATTTTTATTTTATTATTATTATTTATTATTACTACCATTTCCTCAATTCTCACATTCATGGATATGGATTTATCCAAAAATCCATATTGCGCTCATCGTATTTCCATACGAGACGCTCTCCTACCTGACGCATTCTCTCACTGCTTTCTAAAATTTCCTCCCCAAAAGTCCTAAGTTCTTGGACGTTTTCTGCACTCATTGGGGGTGCAGGTTCTCGGACTGGGTTTGGAATATGGGGCGTTGGTTCCTGATATGTGGGTGACAGTTCCTGAAATTGGTAAGGATCCTCTAAAATCTCCCTAATATAATCATTTTGGTAATAGGGATCTAAAGGGTCCATACCTGGATAGGTTTCTATGTTCTGTATGGGTGGATATTCCTGGATAGGGTAACGTTGCACAAAGTCCCTATTGTCGTCCCACCAGGGGTCGTAATTCGGGTCTAGGGGATTTGGTGCAGGTAGCTTAGGGATTTCTTATGGGTTAAAGTCGTGCATCTCTACTTGGTTGTCAGGATTTTCTATCTCCATTGGTTGTTCTGGGTTTTGTGGGTGTGGGGCTACTAGTTGTTCCAGACTTGAGTCAGCAGCCGTTGTAGCTAGGATATGGAAATTGGCTAGGCTTCTATTAAGCATGTCCTGCGTATGGGCATCTGTCTCTCGCTTAATAGCTGCTAGAACTCTTTGCTGTTGCAATTTTTGCATTCTTTTCCTACGAGCAAAAGCTTCCTTACTGAACCATCCTCGTTTCTTATTAGGAAATGGCTCTTCAGATTGAGCTCTAAAGGAAAATATTCCTTCCTCCTGATCAGCAGAATACCCCGAAAGGGCAGGCTGTGATGATGTACCTTCACTCCTAGGTGACTCAGATAACTGACGATTCAGGTTTGAGGGTCCTTGATCACTCATACTAAAAACTAACAAATAGTCAAATAACACATAACAAATAATTATAGTTATGCACGTATTTCCGTAATTTATTTCCTAACACAAATTTTAGAATTTTAAGTGTCAGCAGAACACTTCTTTGGCTCAGACCAGTGGCTAGGCTCTGATACCACCTTCTGTTGCAACCCCCGATCCCTGATTCCCGGGAACAGGCGGACGCGATCTCAGAGTTTCAGTGGTATCAGTTATTTAATCTTGCAGCGGAATTTACATCAGGAACGTAGTTAGGAAATGTTTATCAGAGTAAAACCACCATATTTAATATTAATAATCTCATGGGTAAAACCCAAGTTTCTTATTACATTACATTTATAGGGATAAACCCTACTTTATTGAATTTTAAAACATCGTTTATTTGGTAACTTTTATAGCCACATTTTCCCAAGCCTTCAGTGCTCTCCAGCTGGCTTTTTACTAATTGGCTGTCACATTGGGTTACCTGAAACGTGTTTTAAAAATATTTGTCAGTCGGAAATACTGGTGAGTGAATCCCAGTTTAATCAAGTTTAAATAAAAAGTCACAGTGAACAGTATTGAGAGCGATCACATTGTTTATGTCTACACAATTACTCCATTAGTACTATCAACCCTGACTTGTGGGTCATATTACCCATTGGCTAACTCATTGTCCAATGGTAACGTATTGTCATCCTCGACTTAATACTCACAGTGTAGTACATTTTGTATACAAAACCCCAACATACCGGCAGTAATTGAAGAACTACAAAGACTCAATCACTGCTAAATTTCATAGTAAAATATTTAAGGTTTGGTAAAAACTGTTAACAAAAAGGAGATTACTCACATTGCTATCTTAGACTTCACGTAAGGGTTTCCTGGATATAATCTATAATTTATACAAATGTACATTGGTTAGTATCATAACCCTTTGAAAATATTAATAATACCCTCCCCGAGACGGCATTCCAACAACTACGTCGGGTAGAACCACGACAGTTGTTACGGATCCCTAAATCAATCAGGCAGCGTAACTATTACGAAACTGGGGTTATAATACTTACAACGGAGCAGAACCTCGCTAATTAGGGGTATAATACCCGACTATAATATGCCACCTACAGAAATTGTGATATGAGATTGAATTGTGAGCGACGGAAAACGAAAACTGATGCGTTCTATTTATTGTGCTGATATTCGACTTCCAGGCGGCCCGCGTAAGGTAAGGCGAAGCCTTACGCGGCCCGCGTCAAACCGAGGGTCAACGCATAGCTTGTCCGGATCACCACTAGTCTTGACACGATGTCGACACGTGTCGGCATCTGATGTCTCCGCGTTGTAGGTCTCTCGCGGCCCGCGTACGCTATCGAGAACTCCTACGCGGCCTGCTTTAACTAAAGAAATCAACGATTTCTGATTCTAGCCTTCATACCGCCCGCGTAAGGGTTTGGGATGGGTTCACGCGGCCCGCCTCAGCCCTAAATTTAAACTTTTATATTTTATTTAAATAATATAACATAATTCGGGCTCGGTTTTCACACACGGGGTGTAATATAAGACATATAAGGGTATTTTAAGATATAACCGGGTATAGGAAATATACTGAGAGTGTCGGTTTTACCGAGGGTTGTTACAAAAGGCATAAGGAAGGACTCCTTATTTACAAGTTTCCCATTCTCCTATACTTAACATTATAAAACCTTGTTTTGATCAGTTTTCTTCTACGAAACGTGATTGACGGAAGTGATAGACATTATGCACTCACAATTGCCGATACTTTTTTATTACAAATATAATACATGGTTTACAATCCTAATAAACATAATAACGAGTAAATTAACCTAATATACGAATAATATACATAACATACATACTAGATTAAGCTTATAGTTCAATATATACATGGTGTTGCCACTCTCATCGTACAATCTTTCTTCAACCTCCAATCAGCTCAGAAGTTGGAGTTTTCAAGTTCTGTTCAAACCAATTTGTCATATCCGGCTCCAGTTCGTTCGGTTGTGAACCCCAGTATCTTTGCCACAGTACGTTGGAAACAATTGCTATAAAGAATAAACACTAACACAAAGATTTTAATTAGTGGACAATCTTACAAAGCTTTTTGTGATTTTGTAAACTCAACAAGCTATCAATTTCAATGGCCAAACATCTATATTCTATACAAACTAATATATTTAAATAAACCCATCCATGGTTATTCCATGAGTCGGGCGTCACTCTCAGCACTCGCTTTCTTTTCTCAATTCTTCCTCTTTTATTTTCTACATAAGGACATTCAACTAGACATTTAGCTTCTCTAGTCACGCAAATAGTAAGCAAAACATATGGTTACCTTCTCCTGTGTTGATAAATTCCATTGTACTTTTTGTGCCCAAAAGTAAATAATCTTGAATCATTTCTTCTGTAATTTTCTTGTCTTCTTCAATAGGCAGCGACATAAGGTAATTTTGTTGAACAAAATAGGAACAATCCATGAATTTATGAGGATACCATTATGGTGAAGCCAAAAATTTGTATCTCACATTTGCAAAACATCAAACAGTGTCAAACCATTAATACACGTATGCCTTTTCAATAATATTTAGAAAGGTCCCTATAGAACACCATCCGAATAGGAAGTTTAATAGGCCTCCGTACTAAAATGATTAAGAAATGTATCTATAATCCGGAAGCTTAACTTGTATTATGTGTCCACAAATTATTGTTTTTGGTTGGTGCAATTGGGTTATGTTCAAGCGAAATTTCAATAAAAATGGCTTTGTGTTAATGATAATATTTGTCCACATCGTTATCCCATTAAACAATAAATGCACAGAGATGCACAGAGAAGCACAGTTGTTAATGGCAATAGCGACAAATAGCTATAAGGTAACTATTTTCTACATTGCGAATAGTGATAAATAAGCGGCAGCTATTTTATAAATAACCATACACTAGAAAAAAATTTATTTTTTTATATATATATCATATAAAATACCCTAGTATATATGCTATTTTACTTGCATATTTTATAAGAAAAAACTAAAATTCAGTTATTTATAACAATATTTAATTGCTATTTATATAAACAAACTTAACTGTCGCTATTATTGCTATCTATAACTACAACCCTAATAGCGAGAAAGGGCGACAAACACCTCATCCATGTCTTGAAAGTCGGCATATTCCTATTGATACAAATGTAATTTGAAGTTAGAATTGAACACTAGAAGCTTTTACTTATGTTTATAATACAAACGTGCTGCCATAAGTTTGAAACAAAACCACAGGTATTACTAGACACCTATGTATTGTAATAAAAGTATAGAAGATGAAAAATGGGCGTTGGCCTCTCATGCTTTAGATAGAATTTCCACCAAGGTCATGATGCTAAATTTCACCTCGAAAAAATTGATGATAGAATCCATTTTAAATTAATTCAGATGCACTAATGTTGTTTATCATGTAAAATGACGCTAAAGAAAACTTTTTGACTTCACAAAGTTTAATTGGTTTTCAATAACATGATGCATTTGCATTTCTCTTTTGAGCCTTTCCCTTAAGTGAAACTTTATGATTTTGTAGCTACAGTTGATATTCATATGATTTATTGTTGATGCATATTTGTGTGGATTCAGCTAGGTTCGGTTCGGTTCGGCTCGGCTCAGTTCGGTTCCGTTCAAGTCACGACCGAATTCGACGACATTCCTCCGTTGGTTCGACACGGTGTACCAGAATGGAAGTCACAAAGAATGTATTTAACGAAAGATGTGTTTCACATATGATAGTCACGAAGAATGATGTGACGAAGAATGAGTACACACAAATGATAATATCCACGAAGAACACTTGTTCTCATTAAATTGAGAAAGTCAAGAAGAATATTCATTGTTGCCATGCAGCTGTTCAAGAAGAACCAAAGATAGTCACGAAGAACTAATGTTTCGTGACATTTGGCAGAATGATGGAGGTTATTCGTGACATTAGTGCTTTGTGTGTAAGGTCCAAGAAAAACCATTTGTTTCGTGGGTATATGGAAGAAAAACAATATCTTTGATGGGCTTGACATCTTTCGTGGATAAGTTGTGGCCTGGTAACATCCTTTGTGATGTTACTGGGTGTTGGCTATATATACAGACACTTGCAGTTCATTTTAGAAGAGAGCACACACAGTAAAGTTAAGAGCATTCTTGTATTATTTTGTAACGAAACTTTGCTGGTTTAATACATTTGAGCTTTAAACGTTGAATCTTTCTTGTGTTTGTGTGTTCCTGGGCTTGGTTTGCATACACACTTGGATTCCGCTGTGGATTCGTTCCGAGGATCGATTCCTTGACCGATGAATGCGATGAACACGTATCTTGTGCAGAATCCAAGTACGTGTGTGGATCAGATACAAAGTGTAACACCTCGTAAAATCGTGTCCAATAATGTTAAGACACGTGTCCTAAACCCTAATGAAGTCAAACTGTGACTACGAAGGACTAAAGTTGTCAAATAGTGAAAAGATGTATGTGGAGGAACTGAAAGTGTCATTATGCAAAACCTATGCCTCTGAATGACCTTTTATGGTATTCGTATTCACTAAAAATCCACACGTTGGATTTACGAAACCGTTAGAAAAATAATAGAAAATTTATGAAATAAAGGGTTAAAAGCGTCAACATGTTTAATTATACTTCTGAATGACCTTTTTACGAACCCGGAGCTTAACGGTATTTTAATATACTTCTAAGAATACTTGAAGCATAATTTCAAGGGCCAAAAGTGCAAAAAATAAAAGTTGTTGTTAGTTATAAGGACCAGGGACTGAATCTACCAAGTTTGAAACCTGTTTTACCTGATTTGAAGTGGCTCGCGGGCCGCAACTCATCCCCCTCTCTCTCTCTCGCGGGGCGCGAGAGAGTTCCCAACACAGAAACAAACTGGCAGCTGCATGTTTACAGCCTTGCTCTCCACTCATACTACCATGCACTCTGATTTTCGAAACAATGGCTTCATTGATGGTTTTTAAAAACCTCTAAGACACCTGTGATGATCTCTGGACCTTTCTAACACTTGGCATCAAAAACACTATAAATAGAGGCCTTGGTTGCCATTTCTCATTGCTCATTTCAAAAATCCTTCTTATCTCACTCTCTTGGAGATTCCTAGCATAAGGAGACTCCACCCAAGTTCAAGTTTTCGAGCTAGGACCTGTTGTAAGTGTCCCTAGCCTCTACTTTTCGGTTTGTAAGCTTTTAAAAGCCGAAAGTCAAAGTTTTCGATAAAAGGCTTTGACTTTTAGTTTAGACCTTAACGGTCCAGCCATTGTTCGAGGCGAATATGGCTACGTGATCGTAATTAGGTAGGTGTTAATCCCTCAAAAGGGCACCTCCTAATTACCACGTTTACTTGGTCAATTTTCGGGTCAAAGTTATTACCATAAAAAGTCAAACGGGTCAGTTTTCTTACAAATTCATAACTGATAATGTAGATATTATAAAATGAGTTTTATCACTTTAGTAACTTGGTAAATATTATTAAAACATGTATATACATGTTCAACCCGACAATTCCAGGTTTAAGGTCGGTTCGTAAATGAAAGTCGCAAAAGCTTGACTTTTGCTTTGACTTTCAGTTCTGACCCAATTTAGCATAGTTTCTTTATGTTTTAAGGTTCCTTTCTGACCATATTATGTTGTAATATATCCCTCTGAGGATATATTACATGGTCACATAGTAATCTGAATTCATTTACTTGATTCCGTTATTATGCTTAATATTGCCTAATATGCCCTTTTGTGTAAAAATAAGATTTTAAGTATAAATGAGCATGCAAATGAGATATGTACTAATTAGTAAACATGTTTAGCATATTTTGACATTAACATTCTGGTCATAAACTAAGTTTGCATAATTAGTCGTAAAACATGCTTTTAAAAAGATTAAAATGCCCTTTTTAATGTAAATTGAGTTTTAAACATAATTTTAACATAAAACTAATGACCTACTGTTGTGATATCATATTTAAGATTATTTGGGATGTCAAGTCAGATTACTTAATGAGTTTATGCACATGTTCTTGTATAATGTTATTAAATGACGATAATGCCCTTTTTACACTTAAAATGGGTTTTAAACATAATATACATGCAAAACCTTTTTGCTACTGATGTATTATGATAAGTGAAATATTTTGACTATTCAAAGCTGGTCATAATCTCAGAATTACTTAAACATCAAAATTATCGTCATTTATCGACTTTTACGACATTAGGCGCATAGTATGGTTTTAAACCATACTTAGCACCCAAGACTTGTTACCTACTGATTTTATAAACCATTTTAAATATTTTTACAATAGGTATAAGTCATGAACTCGGAATTCCAAATAAGTCCTTAAAACTATGTGTGAACTGACCAAAATACCCCTACGGTGCATAGTTTGACATAAACCATAAACCACACATATATTTGATATCCTACTGATAATATGTCATAAATTAAATATTTTTACAGAATGTTTATGACCAAAACTATAGTTTACTTGTAAGCTCCTTTTATGAGTTATTAAATGACCAAAATGCCCTTATGAGGCTTAGTTCGGTTTTAAAACTTTTATGGGTATACATGTTGGTATCTTACTGATATCATAAAATATTTTAAGCATAATAACATATGGAACTTGTATATGACTCATCTGGTTACCCGTTAATGCTTATATGCGTTCGGTTCGACTTATGTGACTAGTTTGCATAAGTTAACCAAAACGGGTTTAACCTTATCATTTAAATCTCAAAATCCAGAATTAGTTTACCCATATTATACAAGTCTTCATACTTGTTGGGTCTAAATTACATTCCATTCCGGTCATCGCTTAATCTAGCATGTTATACCATAATTCGTTCTTTAAGCTAGCCGGTCTAAGTCTACGACTTAAATAGGACCCGTTAGCATTCTAATAGGGTAATATTACCTTCATTCCAGACTAGGAAGCCCCGATAAAAGCTACCTTTGCGAGTCTAAGTTAATCATACGGCTGAGTAGTTAACTCTTGCTTTTAAAATCAAAGTTATAACTAAGGTAAATACTTTTAACTTATTTTCCCTTATACAAGCTTGGGATACGTTAAATTATTACCGCTCGGTCGGGTATGGGATCACTTAGCCGGACTGTGGTTAACAAATCTGCATAAGCCGTTTTAACCTGTTTTGTTTGATAACTTAAACATTGGGGATTAATACGACCGTGTCCGGGATATCCTCGGCTCATTTAATTGCATGTGGCCACGACCTATGCACGGGGTGTAGGCATACACCTGACAGATGCAGAAATGCTAAATATATTTTACCCACAAGGTTGGGGATAACTCCTTTATGGGTTTATAAAAGTGGTGTGTCGTTTAATCATGTCTCAGTTTCTATACTGGGCCCCATATGTATTGACAAACATGTAAAACTGTGTACAGGATTAAAATTCTTAATTGTCCCAAGTTATAAAAGATTTTTCGGGCCTAGGGCAGCCAAACCAATTTTTGAAACATTTTCAAATGTGTCAGTTGATTGTATTTACCAGTAAAAACTGACGTATTTTCAAAAGACTAAGTGACAGGTACTACACGCAATTAGGCTAGGAGCTGCTTGGTGTCTAATAGAGGATCTTGCAAGTCCCTAAGATGCCTTAAAGTCTGTTAAACATCATTTTGTACATTATTTAGATTCGCCTGTGGATCCGTTTCTACAGCCGTCTGTATAATTAATATTTGAACTTTGAACATTCGGTTTGTAATAATAATTTCCTTCCAAGCCTTCTGTTGTGCTATAACTGTGTTTAATTGTCTATGATGATATCAACTACGTCACGATACTCCCCATTGGGCCCACTGGGTTATGTGGAAAATATCGGGGTGTGATACAAAGAAGTAATTAAATGTTGATTTCTATTGATATTGTAACAATACAGAACCATGAAATCAAACGACAAGAGTTTCCCCACTCAAGTCACAAAGATACCCAATGAACAAGACCCAACACACATATATAGGCTGTGTGCCTTCGTACGAAGCTGGCTATGTCTCCCTTCGTACGAAGCGACATGTCCCTTCGTACGAAGCTATACAATGCTCCCTTCGTAAGAACATACCAAAACAGATATGAACTTTATAATTTGCTCTGTCAGCACCAGTATTGTCTCATCTGATTAAGCTACGATACATGATTGGTGGAAGTGATAGACGTACTGCACTCATAGACTCCCCCTAGGATATTGTTAGTGCATCCGTCTGTCGTCTACGTCTTGTATCGAGTCTTGTACTGTAATAGTTAGATCTGGGCACGGAAAACTAGAAAGTGGTTTTTAGGGGTGATTCCGCTCGAAATGACACCTTGTCATTTCGAGCTAAATCACATAAAATCCTGATTCTGCTCGAAGTTGTAATGTCTGATTCCGCTCGAAATGACACATTGTCATTTCAAGCTAAATCACAATCCCTATATAAAGGGTCATTTGGAGCTAAATCAGGTGTGACTTCTTCCGGTTTGCAACGAAGTACTGCTGAAGTGCCGTTTGTTTGTAATCGCTGTGAAATCAATATACAAGGCAAATTTAAGTGAAACAAGCTGTTTTTCTTGTCCGTTTCTTAGTTTCCACCTCTGAAACGGATTAGAGCTCTTCTGATTGACTCGTTTGGGTCACGAATCCGATCCTACAAGTGGTATCCGAGCTCAGGAGGAGGAGTTCTGCATATATCAGCCTGTTTTCATTGTATTTTCTCACTTCTACACCTTCTTTCTTCATCTGAACAAGTTTTCACAGTTAAAATCGGATCAATTTTTCACAGTTTGTGTAAAACAGCATATTAACAAACCCTGGAAAGTTACATTGCAAAATTCAAATTAAAAGTGACTGAAATGGACCCCCGAAGTGATTCCGCTCGAACTGACTAGTTCTTGTTTCTGCTCTAGATTAGCTTCGTTGATCTGATTCCGCTCGAAAATATACTGATTCAGCTTGAAATTGTTGATTCCGCTCCAAAATATTTTATGTTTCCACTCCAAAGTTAACAAATGCCTGATTCCGCTCCAAATTGCAAAAGTCTGATTCCGCTCCAAATTGCAAAAGTCTGATTCCGCTCCAAATTGCAAAAGCCTGATTCTGCTCCAAGTTGCAAAATTCTGATTCCGCTCCAGAATACAAAATCAGAAATTCCGTTTGAAACTAAGGTGCTTGTAATTCCGCTCGAGATCAGCTTTTCAGCTTGAAACGGTGTTTGAAACTGAGTTGAGTGATTCCGCTTGAAACAGAATTCTGTAATTCCGCTCGAGATCAGCTATTCAGCTTGAAACGGTGTTTGAAACTAAGTTGCTTGTGATTCCGCTCCAAATAGTTTTGTGGTTATTCCGCTTGGATCTGTCTGTTTTTGAAAAACTTGTTACCAAATCATGGCTGAAGAGTTTTACAATGCTTTCGCAACACCGGTTGCTCCTGTTACTGTGCTGAGACTTTATACAGTGAGAATGAGACGGGTACTCATCAGAAACCACCGAAACTCATGTACATTGAAGATTTTCAGGGTTGGAAAAATCGATTCGAGAATTGGGTACAAGCATACAAATTTGATGCATGGTGTTCGTTGTTGAAATATTATGAGAAACCAAAGAATGAACGGGGTATTGAAAAGGCTTTTTGTGATTATACAGAGAGTGAAAAATTGCAGTTTACAAGTGAGAAAATGATGATAAGTATTCTTCAACAAGCGATTAAAGAAGATATATTTATTTTGCTTCAACATAATGGGACAGCTAGATCAATTTGGGAGGCTTTGATTCAGAAATTCAGAGGGAGTGCTGATATGATCAAAAACAAAAAGGCGTTATTAAAGAAATCATTCGATATGTTTACAGCTTTCGATCATGAAACAACATAACATACAATTGATAGATATTGTCATCTGGTATTGGAAATGGGTAGATTGGACATCAAGAAAGAGGACGATGAGTGGGTCGATAAACTAGCTGAGGCGTTACCACAGCATAAGTGGGGAACATATTTGATGGTTGTGAAACTCATGAGGAAGTCCGAGAGCATGAATTTGGCACAATTCATTCAGAAAATTGAAGAGCAGGAGCTGGATATTCAAAAGACAGCTATTATGACAAATCCAAATGCTAAACAGGATGTCAGTCTGTACTACCGAGGGAACAAGTTTGAGGCTACCCCCAGCCAAAGTCCAAAAATTAGTACTGCTTTTAGTGCAGATGGTTCTTCAATTCCAAATGCTAGCACTACAACTCAAAGTGGTGGATATTCTTCATCATTTTCAAGTTTTGATCCAAACAGCACAACATCAAGTCCTCAACAGCAGAATTCTACAAATCTTTAATGCAATGTGACATTGAAAATTCAGAATGCTCAACATCTTTCTCCAGAGCTGGCTAAACAACACATGGCATCTCTTGTCGCCATGTTAGAGTCATATGAAAGCTTAGTTGCAGGAAGAATTGGAAATCCGATGCTTACGAAAGAAGATTATGACCAAATCGATGCAGAAGAACTTGAGTTGATGGATGTGAAATGGTGTTTGGCTAGTGCATGTAGGAGAGCAGAAAAGTTTCAACAAATTACTGGCAGAGATGAGTTTCGAAGAATGGCTGCCTCTCCATTAGGTTTTGATAAATCAAAAGTTACATGTTTCCGTTGTAAAGGTAAGGGCCATTTTAAGAGAGAATGTAAAAACCAAGAAGCAACTGGGAATCAAGAAAAGAGCAATTATTATCATAAATCAATCTTTCATCAGATTGATCAACAACCTCAACAAAAGGATCAGAAAACCGCTCATGGAAAAATGATCGAAGATGCAAATAAGAAAGCTTATTTTGGGATAAGAGATCAAGATGATGAGTTTGTTGCTGAGGGTTTTATTTGGGAAAAATACATACTTGGAACAGCTCTTGTTGCTAAAATTCTGGGTGTAGATGAGACTAATCAGAAAAGAATCCGATTTTTCCAGATCTTGGAAGTGATGTTGATACTGATGATGAGGAAGAATATCTTAACAAATGTAGAAAAAGCATTGATCCTGACAGTTTTAATTTTTTCTATGCAGATAAAGTTGAGATGCTGAATCAGAAGAAGATTGCCCGCTTAAAGAGGGAGCTGGAAGCAGCAAAGTTACTCGCTGATGAAAAGGCGAAGACAGAAGCTGGAGAAACAAAAGTTGAAGCTGTGACTGAAAATGCAATAGAAAAAATTGTTGAAGTGGAGAAAGTGGTAGAGAAAATAGTCAAAGTTGAGAAACTTGTCGAAGTTGAGAAAATTGTTGAAAAGATAGTTGAAGTTGAAAAAGTTGTTGATGTAGAAAAGACTATCGAAGTTGAGAAGATAGTTGAAAAGGTGGTTGAAGTTGAAAAACCATGTTTAAAATGTTCAGAATCTTGCAAAGATTGTGAGGAGAAAGACAAGAAGATTGCTGAATTAGAGAAAGTTAAAGAAGATTTACTGTCTGATGTGAAGTATGTGAAAGAGTCATACAATGTGCTGAACAGAATAGTTGATAGTCTGAAAAAGACAAATTCAGAAATTGAGAAAGCTAATGACAAACTGAGCGCGACATTAATGACAAAGCAGAGTGTCATCAATAAGTATATTGAAGACTGTGTTAAGCTGAAGAAGGAGCTGGAACTTGAGAAGATTGAGAGTGAAAGGATTAAACGATTACTGTTGAGTTATACTACTTGTGATTATCTGATTGATCGTGTTTATCCTACTGTTGCAAGTCTTGAAGCTTTCAAGAAGAAAGAAAAAGAAGAGGATACTGGTAAGACACAAAGTGTCAAGTATAACAGATGTCCGCCCCCGATATTTGAAAGCTATTCTCCCAGAAATCCAAACGAGGAGCGTCTAAAAAAGGCAGTCAACATCAAGTTAAAGTCTGAAATCATTGATGAATTACCAGACAATATTGATGTTACATTCACAGCATCTGACACTGATCATGAGTCCGAGTTATTAAAGAAAGTGGTCGATCAGGTGTTAGATATGGATGAAGAGTCAAAACCGGAGTTTGAGTCTGATAGTCCAAGTTTATCAGAAAAGAGTCCGAGTTCACCGGTTAAAAGGGTTTACTATAAGGACTTCTTGTTATCAAAATCTAATTTGAGTGATGGTTCAATCAAAGTAGCTTATACCTTGAATGATTCAGACAAATTATATTCTGATAATGAATTCCCAATAAGAAGTGTTAAAACTGAAATGATCCAAAAGGTTTTCAAATTAACAGAAATTAATATTTCTGAAATAAAAGATTTAAATCTTTCTGCAAAACCTAAACCTTACACTTCAAGGATTAAACAAAGAGTTAACAAGAAAATGGGTTACGGTTATGGTTATAATTTCCAAAAGAAATCAAACCATAATGGTAATCTCAAAAAGAAAGGTCTTGGTTTTAATTCTTCAGAAAATTATAAAAATCAGAAAACTTATAAACCAAAAACAAAATTTGTTTCAGGAGGAAGTTTAGAGGATGAACAGAAGAAACCGTTTTGGAAGCAGTCGAATCAAGAGTTTCTTGCTGAAGTGAAGAAGAATGTGAGAAAGTTTGCTCAAAGAGTTGACAGAAGAACCTGTTTCAAATGCCAGGAAGTTGGACACATAGCTTGGAATTGCCCCAAGACCTACTACCAAAAACAGGGAGTTTCTTCTAAATCTGTTTTGAGAAAGACTTGTGTTGATAAGAAAGAACAACCTGTGAAAAATGTTAAAAAGTTTGAAAATTCTACTTTTGAGGAAGGAGAAAGTTCAAAAAGGTTTTACAAAAGAAGAGGTGATTTAAGTAAACAAAAGTGGGTGGTTAAAACAGATAGTTGTTCTGACAATGAATCTGATTCCATAAAATCAGAGGAGTCTTTGGTTGAGAAAAAGGTTGTGAATTCCGTTCCAGAGGTGAACGATGAGGATTTTCCTCCATTGTCAAAGGAAAATTTGATGAAGAAAGTGGGAAAGGTAGAGATCTCAAATCAATTCTTCGATGATAAGGGAGAATTTGATGTTGAGAAGGCTTTCAATGGAAAAGTCAAGCATATTTTTGGTAAGATGGTTGACAGAAAGGTTAAAAGTGCAAAAGATTTTTATAAATTAAAATGTTGGTGGGATAGGTGTGTACCAACATCACCCAAGGCTGGTCAGGCTTGGGTGACACCATTTTCACCATAAATTCCGGACTTGCCGGAGCTCCCAGGTTGGTAAGAGTGGAGCAGGAATCGGCATCTTTCTTAGTAAATGATCCTACAAGTGGTACGGTTGGTAAAGTATAGGTGGTATATTTAAATTTTTATATTTTGATTTACAAGTGGTTATGGTTGGTGAGTGAACTTGTAAGTGATTGAAAGAGGTTGTCATTGACAAGTGGTTAATCAAGGTCATTAAGTTGAACTTGATTAGACCATACTTACAAGTGGTATTTTGGAAAACAATGTGATGAACCCCTAACCTACAAATGGTTTGAAAATCAACAAAACTAATTTTCCGGAAAAACCATTTGATTAAAACAAACTTAAGTGTTTTGAAATCACAATGGGAAAATAATTTGTTGTAAGGGGGAGTTCTGATTGTTTATGCCAAGTGGATGGCGATTTGAAGTGATTTGATATCAGTTGTCTCTTTATTGTATAGTTTGTTTTCAAATTTCCTAAAATGTGTTTGCATTTTAGGGGGAGTAAAAATTTTCAGAAAATCCAAAAACATTAGAAAATTTGAAAAAGACAAAAACATGATAAAATGAAAAATGAGTTTTGTTGTATAAAAGAGGAAATGATAGTACATCAGTGGACGATCACAGCATGCTAAAGAATTGGAAAGTTAAATAGTGATAAACGGTCTCACTGATGATGTGTCAGTAGGTTTTTGCACATTTAATAGATTGTGACGAGATATAAACCTAAATTTCAAACTTGCTTAATTCGTGGGTAACATCTCTCGGATATATGGGTAAACCCCGAAATCTTGTTTGAAGGACCCCTTTTTCTGAGATACTAGGTCTTTATGCTTAGTGATATTTGGGGTATTATCCCGGGACTTCTGATTTTGCGGAAGCAATGGCCTAGTCCCCGGAGAATACTTTACGCTTGCTTGAAAAATAGCGTCGCCCTCAGCATAAATGATGAGACAATAAAATTGCTAATCAATGCTGTTGTAAAAAAGATCCTCTAAAGGGGACCCACCAAAAGTCGAGCCGTCATCTCTCTGTTGAACGGAAGTTCTGACCTGAGCTCTCACGATTTCGCACCTAACCCCTCACAGATATCATCTAGGTATATTCACTTGTAAGACTGAATATTGGGATTTGGATACGGGAGTATATTCTGAGGTGGGACATGCGAATAAGTTTAAGTGTTTAAGACACTAATCTCGTATCTCGAAACAGTTGAACTTTGTGTGAGAATTTAAGTGGATCAGTATACTGACAATCTAAGTGAATCGTTTAGAACTTAAAATGTTCAAAGCTTAACGGTGTTGATGATTTGTCTCAAAACTGATATGATCCTCTTACGCAAACTCACAAAAATATTGTATGTAAACATTTCTTTGCTGCATTTCATTTCTGTTATTTCAAAATCCAAAAAGATTTTCGGTGTGTTTTAGCATAAATTTTGAAAAATCAAAAAAGATTTTAGACAACTGATGTTGAAAAGCTGATTTTCAAAATTCCGAGTGCTGAACATGATGAACAGGTTTGGGAAAGTTTGTTTGAAGATGTTTGAAATGAAAATGATATATTTAAGTGGTTCATCAGAAATTGACATGATAAATCAGTTTGTTTGATACTTGAAAATGATGTATTCAGGGTTGTGTCTTCAAGTGATTAGCAAAGTTTCTAAATTTTGTTATATCTTATTTTTTATGAAACTTATGTTTTGGGTAGAGAATATGCAGGTGAGTCAGGTCACCATCCTGATCCTGTAGAAGCCAGACTACGATCCCAGCACAAGTTAAGGGGGAGTCTGTTAGAAAGAGAGAGTCTGAAGATTCAAGAGTTTTAAAGATTCATCCGAGGGGAGATTATCTGTTGGTGCTGTTATTCAAGGGAAGATAGAATGAGACAGGAATCAGATCGAGATTCTGGAAGCCCAAAGACTGATAAAGAGTGAAGATGTGAAGACTCGACAATGAAGACTCCGTCAACATCCGAGGGGGAGTTTGTTAGTGCATCCGTCTGTCGTCTACGTCTTGTATCGAGTCTTGTACTATAATAGTTAGATCAGGGCACGGAAAACTAGAAAGTGGTTTTTAGGGGTGATTCCACTCGAAATGACACCTTGTCATTTCGAGCTAAATCACATAAAATCCTGATTCCGCTCGAAGTTGTAATGTCTGATTCCGCTCGAAATGAAACATTGTCATTTCAAGCTAAATCAGAATCCCTATATAAAGGGTCATTTGGAGCTAAATTAGGTGTGAGTTCTTCCGGTTTGCAACGAAGTGCTGCTGAAGTGCCGTTTGTTTGTAATCGTTGTGAAATCAATATACAAGGCAAATTTAAGTGAAACAAGCTGTTTTTCTTGTCCGTTTCTTAGTTTCCGCGCCTGAAACGGATTAGAGCTCTTCTGATTGACTCGTTTGGGTCACGAATCCGATCCTACAGATATTACTTCAGTCAATCTCATAGCTTTCTGTCTCCCTCTGAGTCTTCTCAAAGTGTTGACATCTTTAGCACCACAGACTCTCCTATTTGTAGGTCCAGCTAGCGGAGGATCTAGTCGCCTAATCCTTGTATACGAACAGATCCGGTTGTGCGGAATCCAACCGGAAATGCAAACCGAGATATGAACATGAAACAGACAATGATTCAACGTTTAAATCTCAAATATATTCTAAATAGAGAGTTTGTTACAAAGATTACAGAAACGTATAATGCTCTCACAACCTCTCAGTTCTCTCTCGGTTCTGTGCTCTATCACTTTCTGTGCTATGTCCTTGGTGTCTTCAGTCTGCTGTTTATATAAGCAGCAAGGTCGATGAAACAACTTCAGCCGACGAAACACCTCGACGAATAACATGCAGTGACGAAAGACCCAGACGAAACAACTGAGTCGATGAAAGACAATAAGTCTTTCGTCACACTCCCAACTCGACGAAACTTGTCTTTCTTCAGCAGGTTTTTCGTCATGAGAAAGTGATGAGGTATTTCGTCATAAGAGGTCTTTCGTCAATACCAGGTGTTGCTGGTTTTTCATCGCAGACAGCAGCTACAAACAGAAGATAGTTCAGCAGCAAGTATCTGATATGATCTGCACATGTAGATCAGCAACTTTTATCGAGACTTGATGGAGGAAATCAAGTCTTGTAGCGATGTCGAACCGAACATGCCGCGCCCACATATATGCATCAACAAACTCCACCTTGGACGCTGTTCGTGAGGGTACATCTTCCACGTCTATCATGTCGGAGGATCTTCAAAAGCTTCACGTGTCGTAAGTAGAAAGTGTATCAACAAACTCTCCCTTAAAATAAACTCCATTTTCAGCACTTAGATCCTTGAGGTGTTGATGATAGGTCAACGGCAACTCGATCATCTTTATCTTTTGAGTGCCTCCACGTCGTGTATTCATTCCAAAGCTTGTTATCGAACAAGTTCTCTTCGCCTTTAGCTGGTTTGATGTTGCATCTGCACATACAGGAAAGCTAAACGCGTAATGAGAACAACCGCTTGGAATATAGTTAACATAAACAAACGACACACATGTGACCATTTTTCAACTACCGTCCGACAATTTGAAAGTTTAACAAATTGTTCAATTTTGGTTTTTAACTTTTAAAACTTGCAAATTTCGACCGTTTATGAAGAATCAGTCGTTTTGGTTTCGATCAGATTTCAGGTAACGAAGATTCGAGTTCCAACATCGGGTAATCAAAAGAAATTAAAAATAAAATCTTTTTGGCTTTTATAAAGTTTATATTAAAACACACCTAAAATCTTTTTGGTATTTTGAATATTTCAAATGTAAAGACTGAAAGCAGTAAATAAATATATACAAAGATGCAGAAATTGAAAGCAGTAAATAAATATTTACAGACAATCTTTTTGCGAGTTTCGAGGGTAAGAGAATCATATCAGTGTACGGTCACGCCAAAACGCTCTTGTTGTTCAATTAGTTAACATTTAGATAAGCATCCTATAACAATTATCGGTATTGTTGTCCACATAAGCTCAACTTATCAGATGTAATAATGGCGAGGGGATACGTTATGGTATGATTTATACTTACCGACCGGTGTTCATCCACACACGACACATTCCCGTATCAAGGTATGCATGAGAATTTATCTTACTTGTGAGTATACCATTTATCATTTGTTTTGACGTATATGAAAAATGTGAGATACTCACTTATTTTGGATTGAAAACAAGCCCTATGTGATAGAATCACTTATTGATGAGGAACTTGATTTTCATATGCATGAGGGCACAGGAGCAAGTCCGTGAACAGGTCAGAACTAACGTACAGCAAAGAGACGAACTTGACTCCAGGATAAATGTGATATAATATCACTTATTTTGTGGACATGTGATTGTTGATCACTTATTGAGGTCGTATGCAATATGTACACGTATGTATGGTATCATGGAAGATCTAGACTTCGTCTCCGTTATATTTCGGTAAAAGAAACAACCATGATACCCAGATGATAAACAACATAAAGACCATGTATCTCAGAACCTCGGCAATCTCTCAAACGAAATTTCAGTACTAAGACCATATGCCAATGAGCGGTTCCCACCAGGTCTTCAGTCGATTTAGGTTTATATCACCCTGCACACTTTAAAATGATTGTTAGCCTACCGATACATCTTATATAGAGCTGCTTAACATTTTTCATTTTAGATTTAAAGAGGTTTCGACAGACCACTGATGTACTATCATTTTCTCTTTTGCTCGCCAGGAAACTCATTTTTGTTTTTCTTTGTTTTTGTGTTTTTGAAATTTTTCGATGTTTTTGAAATTTTCAAATTTGGATTTACTCCCCCTAAAATGTAAAAACTAAGATAAATTAAAAACACAAAGATATTTGCAAAAATGATTTTCCGATGTCGGTGTTACTCTTGCTTGACCTTAATGCCGTTTACCAATAATAAAAAGTCAAATCTTGATTTATCAAATGCTTTGGTAAAAAGGTCGGCACGTTGGTCATCGGTGTGGACCTTAACAACATCGATAAGCCTTTTATCATAGCAATCACGTATGAAGTGATACTTAATTTCGATGTGTTTGGTCTTTGAGTGCTGCATAGGATTTCTAGTGATCTGTAAGGCAGCAGAATTATCAATGAAAATAGGAGTAGTTAGGAATTCAAAACCGTAGTCGCGCATTTGTTGTTGGATCCACAGGACTTGGGAGCAACAACTTGAGGCAGCAATGTATTCAACTTCGCATGTTGATGTAGTGACACAAGTCTGCTTTTTGCACTGCCATGTGACTAGGCGGTTTCCTAAAAACTGACATCCAGCCGTTGTGGATTTGCCGTCGATTTTGCATCCGCCAAAATCAGAATCACTGAAAGCAATCAAGTCAAAGCTATCATCCCTAGGGTACCATAGACCGGTATCCGGGCATCCCTTCAAATAGCGGAATATCCTTTTAACAGCTGCAAGATGTGAGGCCTTCGGGTTAACTTGATATCTGGCAAGCAGGCACGTTGGATACATTATGTCTGGTCTTGATGCTGTGAGGTACATAAGGGATCCGATCATAGCGCGGTAATATGAGGAGCTAACAACTTCACCCTTCAAGTCAGGATGAATTCCATGATTTTGCTGTAGTGGGGTACCAATGGGCGATGTGTCGGACATCTGAAATCAGTTCAGTATGTCTTTGAAATACTTAGTCTGATGGATGAATATCCCAGACTTTGTTTGTTTCACTTGTAAGCCCAAAAAGAAAGTCATCTCCCCCATAGCACTCATTTCAAATTTCTCCTGCATAACACGCTCGAAATTCCTACACAAAACATCTTTAGTAGAACCAAAAATAATATCATCTACGTATACCTGTACCAATAGAAGATCTCCATCCTGTTCTTTGATGAAAAGAGTGCAATCGATAAGACCTCTACGAAATCCATTCTCCAGCAGATAATTTGATAAGGTTTCATACCAAGCTCGTGGTGCTTGATGTAGACCATAGAGAGCTTTGTTCAGCAACCAAACCCGATCAGGACGAATAGGATCTTCAAAACCTGGAGGCTGTTCGACGTACACCTCTTCTTCAACCACACAATGTAAGAATGCATTTTTCACGTCCATTTGGTAAACCTTGAATCCCTTGAAAGAAGCATAGGCTAGAAAAATTCGAATCGCTTCAAGACGTGCAACCGGTGCATAAACTTCGTTGTAGTCGATCCCTTCAATCTGACGAAAACCTTGAACGACTAATCTTGATTTGTTTCGAATAACAACTCCACGGTCATCCTTTTTTCACTTATAAACCCAACGGGTACCAATCTTCTTGTAATCATCAGATTTATCAACGAGTTTCCAGACACCTAGCTTCTAGAATTTCTGTAGTTCTTCCTTCATAGCTTCCACCCAAGAATTATCTTTCAACGCTTCTTTAATAGATTTTAGTTCTTCTTGTGATACATAACACGCGAAGGACCAATCGTTTTGTTGACCAGATTCTCGAATCGCCGCATACAAGCCTGCATTGTTGTCGTTTCGCAACATGTTTCTTGTTTGTACGCCACTTTGTACATTACCTATGATGTTTTGTTGAGGATGGGTATTATGAATTATTGTTTCTGGATTATCTAGAACTTGAATATTTGTACCCAGATTGTTGAGATTGAGATCAGCAACCAATTCAATACCCTGAACTGGCGAAGAGGATGATGCAGTAGCTTCAGCTGTTTTGGGAATATCAACTGGTGCTGTGGCATCAGAAGTACCATGTACTGCTGTTGTAGGAACTTCTTGATCTGCATCGAGAAATTCATCATCCTCTGAAGATTCGTTCAGTTCGGTAGCATCATGAAAATCCTCATTGTCGAGAGCATTATTGTTCACTGAAGATGGTTCTTGATTGTTGACAATAATTGGTCGAACCAACGGTGAATCTGTTGCGTTGTCACTCTCGAAAAACATCTTTGCCGCAACACTTTCTTCGACTTCTTGAATATTGATCGAATTGAAAAAGTCATCGTACTCAAACATCCATGGTTGACCTGGACATTGACTGGCAATGTGTGCCGTTGTACCCTAACTTCGGACCATTCCTCGACCCTTTTAGTCTCTAGGTTCCAGACTCTTAAGTTCGGGGTGGCATAACCAAGAAAGTAACCTTCAATAGCTTTTGCCCCACACTTTCCATTAGGATCGATCATTGTGCAAGGAGCTCCAAATGGTTCAAGATATGATAAATCTGGTTTCCGTTTGTGAAGAAGCTCGAAGCAGGTCTTGTTGTGCCTTTTGATTGTAAGGACTCGGTTCAATGTATAACAAGCAGAGGACACAGCTTCTGTCCAGAAGGGAATCGGCAATTGTGACTCTACCAACATCGTCCTAGCAGTCTCGATCAATGTACGGTTTTTACGTTCAGCGATGCCGTTCTGTTGAGGAGTGTAAGCCGCACTAAATTCGTGAAGAATACCTTTTGAACTACAGAACTCCTCCATGGCATGATTCTTAAACTCAGTTCCATTGTCGCTGCGAATCCGTTTAACCTTCAAAGTATACAAATTCTCAATCTGAATGATCAAGTTTTTGATAATACCGAAAGTATCACTCTTGTGTGCCATGAACGCCACCCAAGAAAAACTTGAATAATCATCTGTTATCACGAGGCAGTATTGATCATTCTGAATGCTTTTATGCTTGACAGGACCGAACAAATCCATGTGCAAACGTTCAAGCGGAACGACCACCGTGTTGATCTTCTTAGTCGGGTGTCGCTTCTTTCTTTGCTTTCCTTTTTAGCATGAAACACAGACATCTTGAAGATGGAAGTTTTTAAGAGGAACACCATTCACTAATTCATTCGACACCAAATGATACATTTTTTGTAAGTGAATCTGACCCATCCGTCTTTGCCAAGAGATTGAGTCTTTTTCTGTTGCTTTGGAAACGAAACAAGTTGCTTGTGCAAACGTTGTAATTTCTTGGCTCATATCAAGGACATACAAATCATTTATCCTTGGAGCAGATAAGAGAATCCATTCTTTCGGAATCTTGAAACCGGGTTTCAGCATGTAACATCCATTTGCATCAAAGTGTACTGAAAACTTCTTATCACAAATTTGTGAAATGCTGAGAAGATTGTGATCTAATTGTTGCACAAAGTTGATCTTATCAAAGCATACAACCCCGTTGGATACCATTCCTTCACCAGTAATATATCCGCCTTTATCTCTAGTAAAAGCAACATAACCTCCTCTAATAGATTTAACGTTGTAGAGAAGCTTCATGTCGCCTGTCATGTGCCTGGATGCCCCACTATCAACAATCCAATGACTACTGATAGTTCCTCCTGGAACATCCTGCACATGAACTCACATGGTTAGTTGGAGATGGGGACCCAAGCCATTGTGGTCTTGGGTCTTCCATTTTCATCAACAAAAGTTACTTCAACTTTTCGATGGTTTGGAAATTGTGATGTTCCCCCTGAATTCGTGGTCAATTTGGGTTTCCATGTCTGTTGATTTTTACCAGTTTGATTGTTTGAAATTTTAACTTCTAGTTTGTTTGAAGTTTTAGAAATTTCTGGTTTGACAGAGAAATGTTGTTTTTGAACCATGTCAGTTTTAATTGCCTTCTCAATTACCTTGACTTGTTGGCGTCTCTGTTTCTTTTCCCTTTCTTTTACAAGGCGGGGATCTTGTTTTGAAGAAACAGATCGCTTTCGGTAATTTTGTTCACGGGGATCATCAACTTTAGCCTTTAACTTATGAAGATACGGACAATTTCGAATGATATGTCCAATTTCACCACACTCAAAACATGATCTTCGTTCAACAAACCCCGAAGTAACATGTGACTGTCTTGTTGATGAACTTTGTGATCCCGAGGTACTCGGTTTTAAACTATTTGGTTCATTTGTTTTCAACATTTTAACTTGATTAACATGATCTAAGTTAGATTTATTGGCAAACGTTTCAAGTTTATCCATTCACGTTGATTTCACAAAGTTCACTTTCTTGTTCTTCTTTTGGTTCGGTTCCTTTCGACCTTGAGTCGTTGATTTACCTTTTGGTTTGGTATGATTTTGCTGCTTTTTCACTGTTGGTAATTTTTAATTTCCATATTGTTTTCGTACTTCAGCCTTTGGAATTGGAGGGCACTGTGTTACCACAACGTGTGAACCCGACTTTCCCAAAAACCTACTTGTCGAATCTTCAAAAACTTTACTGATTAAAGATTGATTTACATTTTTAATCGGAAAATCTTTGTCAGAATAGATTTTATCATCACCAACAAGAGTGTACAGCAAATTCACACTCTCTGACTCTTTTGCAGACGTGGACTCGACCAGAACAGTCTTAGCAGGTTTTGCGAGAGGATCACATAGAATATGATTCTCAAGAGGTATGTCCTCTTCTTTGATTACCGCATCAGACTGTGCTGAGTCAGTATCATCAGATTCATCATCTGAAGAATCAGCATCCTCAACAATGACTGGAGGATCCTGATTTTGTTTAGCAGTTGACACACTTGTAACTGTTGAAACATCCGAATCTGTTGATACTTCATTTTTGTATCCAAGTCCAGTTGCAAATTCCTCAATGTCTAAAGGAACAGATTGCTCATAATAAGTTCTATTCTCCTCATCAGGCATTGCATCATAATTTTGTCTAACAGGTGGTAGACATTTCTTGTATCCAATGCACGTGACATCCTTTTTTCTCTTTTTGTATGTCAATGATGTGATCGAGCACATACCTAGAGTTTGAATAACTGTCTAGCTTAAGCCGGATCGCCTCACTTTCACACGTTACACAGGCTAACTCTTTTTGCATGATCTCGAGACGATTGATATAACAATTTATGTTAGTTTGTTTTCTTGAAACCATTTTTGTTAGCTCGGTTTTATCTTTTCTTAAATTTTAAGTCACCGTTTTAAACTCTTTTTCATGGTTTTCATAAAACATGTTAGCCTCTTTGCATTTCGAAAGATCCACTATCAACTTTTTATTGTGGATATATGTCACGTCATACTTGCTTTGCAAATCGTCATATTTGCCTTGCAAGTCCGACAATTTACCACCTAAACTAACACATTTATCACAGTTATCAGAAGTTGGATCATCGACACATACCTGGTTTGATGAACCGCTCGCATTAGCCATAAAGGCTGAATGATTAGAAGAAGAAGAAAAAGAAGAAGAAGAAGAAGAAGAAGAATAAGCAGCTTCATCCACCATGATTGATCTTCTATGATTCCCTACTACAGCTTCTCCCAAAAATTCATCAATATCTGCATCGACTGTCACACTTAATGTTTCATCCAAATGATCATCGCCTGAAGTTGAGGATTCTTCATCTGAGCTTCTACTGTAACCAGAACTGTGTTCATCTTCAGATGATTCTCCACCACTGGTGAAAGATTCTCCACCACTGGTGTGTTTCAGATCCTTTACAACCTCAGCAAAACAAGCTGTTCCATCCTGAATATCGCTTCCCAACTGAATCGACCAGTCGCAACCTTCATCGACTTGTACCACAAGAGCCTGGTTGGCATTTGATGCTCCTGCTTGATTTGGATTGTTCACAGGCATCAACGTATGCTCGTTATTCATGTTTTGATCCTGATTATGATTCTGCTGGTTGCCTTGATTTCTGAAAGGATTATGGTTCCATTGTTGAGCTAGTTTGGTACATTCTCTCTTGAAGTGACCTCGTTCACCACAATTGAAGCACTTGACTGATTGTTTATCGAACCCATACTTGGTATCTCTTTTGCTTTCCAAGCTGGTTCTACCAGTCCTTTCCATGAAGTCTTTAGCTCGCCTAACCGCACTAGCAAAAGCCCACTTGATGTCCATCATATCCATTTCCTCCTTATCGATCTACTGATAATCTTCTTGTGTCAGATTGATGTTTCCAATCTGACCTGCTATTAACCCATAATACGCGCTCACCAATGTGTTTAGTAGCTCCGTATGATCCTTAGCTACTTCAACATTTACTTTCGAGAAATTTGAAGTGTCGAGCCGAATTGTATTTGGATTAGATGGTTGACCGGCAGATTAGGTGCTTCCATAACAAGCTTGTTGTGGAACTGGTAGTGGATTTCCGTACAAATCAGTTGCTACAGAAGACCTTTGGGTTTGCTGCTGGGGAACTGGCTGTAGTGGATTTCCATACAAGTCTGTTATTCTTTGTTGTTGAGGAACTGATTGTATTGGATTTCCATACAAGTCAGTGCTTGAGACAAAAGCCGTTTCTAGCGGAACATGTGTAACAGGTCTTGCAACAGTGCTAGAACCTCCACAGTTACCATAATACATATCAGGATTTTGTTGCACTGGAATCCGTTTCGCCTTCCTGATTTCTTCTTGATCTTTGTTCTCCAAGAGCTGAACGAAATCATTGATGTTTGTCGTAGCCAATGTGCCATTGTATTTCAAGATTTCTAAGAAACCATTCCATTGAGGTGGCAGTGCATCGGCAAACTTTGTGACAACCTCTGTTGGAGTTGTTGCTACCCCATAATTATTCAACTCAGTCAGCAAGTGATAATATCTACTTGTCAAATCAGCCAAAGATTCTTTTTCCATACATGTGAAGCCATCAAACTCCTTCTTGAGTAAATCATGTCGCAATTGGCGTGACGCTTCATTTCCTAGACCTCTCGTATTTAATGCATCCCACAATCGCTTTGTTGTCTTGAAGCTGACAAACTGATGATATATATCCTTGCTCAACGCTTGAGTTAGAATAGAAAATGCTTTCTTTTCTAAATCATATGCCTTTTTCTCGTCTGCCGTAAGATCTGTAAATGTCGCGGCAGTTGAAGCGGCAACATCAAGAGCTTGATCGAAATCTGTAGTAAAACATAACCACAATTCCGTGTTTTGCCCAAGAATATACGTATGGAATCCGTCTTCCCATCCAGGATATTCATTCATGTGCACTAGCTTCGGTGGGCGATTAAGGCTTCCGGTTTCACTTTCGCTTAAAAGTATACTTTGATTTTGATTTGAAACAAACGCCCATTGACTTGTCGAAATTTGATTCGTTTGAGATGGAACTGACAAAAATACGGGTGCGGGAGATTCGGCCCATGATGGCGATAAACCCGTGCTGCTATAGTTGCTCTCCGTATTACATGCGGGTGCGGGAGATTCGGCCCATGCTGGCGATAAACCCGTGCTTCTATATTTGCTCTCCGTATTTGTAAGGCCCTAATACGTATTTGACCAAAAGTCGTAGCGGAAATTCGTGCCATAAATTTCTTTCATTACAAACGTCTTGACTTACTTGAATGTTCGTTTTAATATGTATCTTTTACAAAAATAAAGTATAAGTCCTGTTTACTAAAGTACATACTCAATTATTCCCGTACAATCTATCTTGTGACTCGGTCTTCGATCTCTATTCCTCGTGATAACCGCCCGTGATTCGTACAGCCTACACTCACCACCTACATTCATAACATTAGTACACAATACATAAACAAGATTCAGTCTCGTACCCATTTCATTATTTTTCTAACTTTAAGCATTTCATATGCGTATCCATATCCTGGCGAGGCTTCGATAATGTACCTGCATTACTTTTCATTCTCAAGGCACATTATTAATAATGTTCTACTCGACGTAGCTAAATCTTACACACATACATTCTTAAATGCATACATACACATCTACATACGTACATACCTTCCTATATCTCTACATACATGCATACACTCATACGTACCTTCATATATACCAAATACATATCTACATACGAACATACATTACTACCTCTCTACATATGTACATATACACATACGTATCTTCACATATACACAAATACACATCTACATACGCACACACATTACTACGTCTCCACTTTCTTTCATACACTCATACGTACCTTCATATATACTTAAATACATGTCTATATATGTACATACACTCTTACGTAGACGTTCAAGATCTTACATACCTCTTGTATATCCATACATTAATTACGTGGTACTTAGAATTAGGTTTATAGCCCATAGACGTCAAAAGAATGATCAAAAATCATGTTTGAGAGGCCCGCTGTGGTCCACGGATAATAAACCGAAGCCTACTATACCCAAATCAACTTAGATAACAATTTTCAGGTTTTTGAACATGGGGAGGCCGTCGGCGACGACCCTAGGGGTGTCGGCGACGGCCCTTGCAAATGCCCGTAGCCCAAAACTTCCGTAGACAGTCAAATAACCCGTCAGCCAAAAACTGACTTTCCAGAGCCTGTCGGCGATGCCCCCATACCCGTCGGCGACGCCCTCTAGAATTTGCAGTTTTCTGCAGTTCCGTTTCGTCGTCCGTACGCACTAAAACGCGCATAACTTTTGAATCGTTTACCCGTTTAACCTCCCGTTTCTTCCTACATGCTTGTAAATTCACATTCTATCATATGAACTTGAAATCCAACATCCGGTTTAAGGAAAATATTCACTTAAATCTCTCGGATTTATATACTCGCTTTCACTTATTCGACCCGTTCATGTTTTCATCAAACATCTCATTCCTTTTAGCCCAAAACTTACATGAACCTTATAACCATAATACTTTTACGTTATCCGGAGTTTCGTACTTGTGGTTTACACACCCGATACCCGGTATGCATTAAACTCATTCATTATTACGTAATTGAACATTAGATAGTACAATTTCCATCTATGAAATTGTTTATTCATTTACTCGTAATTTCCTACCGAACCTCTTTCCCATTAACCCGCATCACCGTTACTCGATTAGCATGCTTATGTACAATTTTATCCATTACCTGGTTATCATACCGTCGTCATTACTTATGCAACCATTCCGTATTACAATAAATCATTATTTTGACCCGTATGGTCTACTTAACGAAAATCCTCACTTATATATAATCAAACCTTATTAGACTTCAATTATCATGCATAAATAACTAGTACACAACTTTGCTTAAATAAACTAAGAAGTGATTCCAGAAATCACTTACCTCGTGCGTCCGAGTTCGTGTCCGTTATCTTGCCTCCTTTTGATCCGTTAACCTTCTAGGCTTTTATCGGTCTTGATATGATCCATATACTTT
This sequence comes from Helianthus tuberosus, assembly GCA_030545235.1. Lineage (NCBI taxonomy): Eukaryota > Viridiplantae > Streptophyta > Magnoliopsida > Asterales > Asteraceae > Helianthus > Helianthus tuberosus. Next base: position 11,342,702 of record CM060429.1, on the reverse strand, counting down.
CACATCATCGCAATCACATTCTTATTAGCATACATGATTACGCATGTTAGCGATCATATCAAATGCATATTTCCCATTTGACTTTCATTAGTCGATTCTAGCAAACATAAGACATATTCCCAAATTCACATCCTTTCAAATTTATATAATTCACCATGTCATTCCATATGACGCGTATTGATGTAACATGTACCGTACGACTTCCTAATATCCTACCTTTACAACAACAAGTTAAATTATGCTTCCTATGTGTAGTTGACTTTCAGAAGTCAACGGTTTATCATATGAACTTCCGACTTATCCACATATATCTGTAACATCATTTATGTTATATCAATGACACACTATACATCTCTTACTCACGATGCAAATGTGCTCACAATCACATAATCACCTAGTGATATTAAACACAACGTACAAGTCCCTAATGCATAGTCTTGACCAAGACATCCATTCAACCTGAATTCTTGTATGAGTTCTATCTAAAGCAAATTCTACAAGTTAGTATACTACTAATTACATCATTTCCTCATCTCATTCATATATGTCAAGCCATTTCATACTATGTCACATCTTAACTTCACTTAGACATTTCATCATACACTTGGTGTGCGTACATCATTTAGTGCACATTGTACAACTAATTAAAGCACATTCTTCCTAGTTCATCCATAGATTAACATAATCTTTCACAAATCATTATCATAACCAAGCATCATATGTTTTATATCAAATTATCTATCTAACTACTTTCTATAACACAACTTAACATCAACATTAAACAATTTCATCATAAATCTTCACTAGACTTCATCTTCCTACAATTTCCATGTGGGTTTTATCCCAACTCATCAATATAATCAAAATTAAGCATATTTCAACTTCCTCACATTGATATTAACTAACATTCATGTTAAATTTCATAATACATTCACGGATTAATCACCCACCCACTTCACACAAGGTCACCAAATCAAAATTTGCAACTTACCACATGCTTGTTAAGGCTAGATCATCAAGAAATAGAGTCCATGCAAGAATTTTGGGTTGAATTCATCTCCAATTTAAGCCAAAATGCTGAATTGAAGTTCTCCCCTTTTTCTTTCATGTAGGTGTCGACACACCCACCTCCATCACATATGTGCATACTGACTTTTGCTAATTAAACTAAACTTAAACCCAATTTTCCAAGTTTAGCCCTTCTAGTTTGTCACACCATCACAATTGCCATTAATTCCATCCCTTACTTGTTTTACTAACTCTTTTAACTAGGTTAAATAACCTAGTTATTTATTTCTTGATGTACCATATCATAACATTTAACGAATATAGATATTCAGGTTTTGGGGTGTTACAGTATTGAATGGAATACCCCACCAGTCTGAATTCATTTTGAATATATAATAATGAATACCTGCTAAAATCACTTAAAACAAACCGTTAAACCAATTTTTGAAAGCTTCTGTTTAAAAAAGTTTGAAGTGAAAACCAACGAAAAACTATGGTTCTTGGCAAAAGACTTAACTGACGAAATTGGGTTTTTTGTAAAAGACTAAGTGACGAAAATTGTGATTTTTCGTCAAGGACCAATTGTGACGAAAAAATAGGTTTTTCGTCAAAACTAATTTTGAGGAAAAATTATAGTTTTTCGTTGACAAAATTCAATGTAGGTAGTAGGTGAGATCTTATCTCAAAATATTATCTTGTCTGACACAAGAATGGTTTGCAAACCAATATTTTCAAACACCATGCTTTTTGAACCTATTTTTCAAATCACAGCCATCATTATACAGAACCACTATTTCAAATAAATATATAATAATAACTTTCAATGATTTAACAAACACATCAAACCCAGAAACTGATGAACCTTTTGAAGATATGAAGAACACTATGAATTTTCCGGTGAAACTTATGAATTTTCCGGTGCCGGAAAATCTTTCGAACACAATTTTTGCAAGAAAAGTTTAATAAAAACCAAACTTTAACATGTAAACATGAATTTAACAAGGTTGTTCATCAAACTAAACAGCAAAATATCAAGATTTTCAAAGATATAAACTGATTTTTCCAGAAAGTATGAACTCCAAACACAAGAAAACACTCAGTTTTAACAAGGATGAGAGCCAAGGCTCTGATACCACTTGTAGGTCCAACTAGCGGAGGATCTAGTCGCCTAATCCTTGTATACGAACAGAACCGGTTGTGCAGAATCCAGCCGGAAATGCAAACCGAGATATGAACACGAAACAGACAATGATTCAACGTTTAAATCTCAAATATATTCGAAACAGAGAGTTTGTTACAATGATTACAGAAACGTATAATGCTCTCACAACCTCTCAGTTCTCTCTCGGTTCTGTGTTCTATCACTTTCTGTGCTATGTCCTTGGTGTCTTCAATCTGCTGTTTATATAAGCAGCAAGGTCGACGAAACAACTTCAGCCGACGAAACACCTCGACGAATAACATGCAGCGATGAAAGACCCAGACGAAACAACTGAGTCGACGAAAGACAACAAGTCTTTCATCACACTCCCAACTCGATGAAACTTGTCTTTCTTCAGCAGGTTTTTCATCATGAGAAAGTGATGAGGTATTTCGTCATAAGAGGTCTTTCATCAATACCAGGTGTTGCTGGTTTTTCGTTGCAGACAGCAGCTGCAAACAGAAGTTAGTTCAGCAGCAAGTATCTGATATGATCTGCACATGTAGATCAGCAACTTACATCGAGACTTGATGGAGGAAATCAAGTCTTGTAGCGATGTAGAACCGAACGGGCCGCGTCCACATATGTGCATCAACACTTTTTCTCTAACAGACTCCCCGTGGATCTGCTTACAGCTTCAGCTACTCCCCCTTTCGGTTAACTCTATCTCCAGGCTCCCCCTTTCTTTAAGCTTCCGTGCTTTTCAGGATCGACACCTGGTTCTAACTCTACAAACTCCTCCAGGGTAGTTACCTGGCTCTTTGAATGCACGTTCCCCCATGCTTTGAGCTTGTCTTTATACTCCCCCTTAGACTCAGCTATTGGGATCGTAATCTGGAAAACTAACACTTTCAAAACTTCTGTAAGATATTTGACAATTTAAGTTCAAGATCGAAAACCTAGCTCTTAAACACAAATTTTTAACAGTTAAAGCTATTTAGGTTCTCCCAGGATTGATGACCTGGCCCTTAAACACAGATATTCAGAATCAGTAACCTGGCTCTAAGTAAAGATGTAACAATATATAATTACCCAGGATTTCCTGATTCTTCTCCCCCTATCAAATAACCTCATGCATTTGACAATTAAGCATTCAAAACCCTCTCAGAAAATTATCCAGGTCCAAATTAATGACCTTGGAGATTTTCACAAACTGTTTTGGAATTTTTCAGATAAAATTTCAAGTTTCAAATTAGTGTACTTGTTTATTTTTCAGAAACATGTTCAGCATACTTAGATTTTGAAACTCAGCATTCAGAAATCGGTTGTCGAAAATAAATCAAAAACAAAATCTTTTGGTATTTTATAAAGTTTATGCTAAAACACTCCGAAAATCTTTTTGGACTTTTTCTGTAAAGTAAAGCAATAAAGAAATATTTACAGACAATATTTTTGTTTGAGTTTGTGTCAGGGAATCATATCAGTTTATGACAAATCACTAGCACCGTTGAGCTATAAATACTTTAAGTTCTAAACAATTCACTTAGATTATCAGTATACTGGTCCACTTAAATTTTCACACAAATTTCAACTGTTCCGAGATATGAAATTTAGTGTTTTAAGGACTTAACCTATTCGCGTGTCCCACCTCAGAATATACTCCCATATCAAGATTCCCTGGATTCAGTCTTACAGGTGAATATACTATATTGATATCTGTACTTCTGGGTTAGTGTGAGGCCTTCAGAGCTCAGGTATGAACTATCGTTCAGTCAAAGAGATGAAGGCTCGACTTTAGGTGTGTCCCACTTAGGGATCTTCTTTACAACTGCACTTGATTTATATATTTCGATATTTTTCAATTTTTTATGTAGAGGGAAAGCTTTTTAAAGCGTGAAAAGTATTATACGAGATCTAGGCCATTGCTTACGCAAAATCAGAAGACCTGGTATAATACCCCAGATATCAAACAATATATAGACCTAGTATCTCAGAATCAGGCAACCTCTCAAACAAAATTTCGGAGGTTATCCATATATCTGATAGATGTTCCCCATGAAATAAGTGAGCTATTGATATTTAGATTTATATCTCGAAATTAATCTACTAAATGTGTAAAAACCTACTGGCATATCATCAGTGAGAGCATTTATCACATTTGACTTTCCATTTCTTTAGCATGTTGTGATCATCTACTAATGTACTATCATTTCCTCTTATTACACAAAAACTCATTTTGAATTTTCTATTGTTTTTGGCTATTTCAAATTTTCAAATGTTTTTTTGTTTTTTCAAAAATTCTTACTCCCCCGAAAATTCAAAACATTTAAAGAAAATCTGATAACCGGTGTAGATAGCTTCATCTCGCCATCCATTTTCTGCTTCACATGCTCTGTTTTGCAGAAAGTACCCCCATGATTTACAACACATTGATTTTTAACAATGTTAAAACCTTTTAATCACTTATGAAATAATCATGTTTGTTCAACCGTGAGGGTTTCGGCATATTCAATCAACATATATTTTTTCAAATTTTTTGATTTTTGACAAATTTAAAACACAAACATATTTTTTCATTTTTCGATTTTTTACAAAGTAAAAACATAATTTTGGGTTTTAATTTTTTCTATTTTAGTTTTTTTTATTTATGGTTTATTTATATACAGAAACAAACACTCGCTATTTTTCACTTGCAGGGACCTGCCACCTTCCGTGCCAGGCTGCTCCGCTCTTCATCTTGACAATCAGCTGTCTTTCGGAGCACCTACACATTCAAACAATTCAATTACTTGAATAAAGCAACCCAAGCCTTCTTTGAGTTAGGTAGTTGAACATATATTTTCCCAGGTAGAACTGGAAAATTTCGTTCATTGTTTTCAAAAACATTCTCTTTATTTTTCTCATCAAAAAAAGCCTTTTGTTGCTTGACCACCCAGATTTGACCTTTTAAAACATTCCTTTGGTAAAATCTTGAATCATTTTGAATGTTTTGTTTTGACAAATCAGTTTTACGTTTCCAAAATTGGTGTGGCTTTGTTAAATTAGCCGTTGTTTTCCAACTTTGTTTAGTCTTAAATCTGGGTGTCATTGGTTTCCAATTTTGTTGTGATTCAACCTTTGATCTTTTTGGCTTCCAAGTTTGTTTTGATTCAAACTTGGTTGATTTCTGTTTCACAACATCAGACTTCTTTTTCTCAACACCAAGAGGTTTAAGATTTGGACACTTTTGACCAATATGACCAATTTGATCACACTTAAAGCATGTTCTCTTTGAAACATATTTAACCTGTTGTTGTTTCTTTTGAGCATAGAACTCTTCATTAGACTATCGTCTAAATTGGAGTTCTTTCTCTTCTTCAGAACTTATTCCATGAACAAAGTTCATCTTTTTCTGATAATTTGATTTTTCAAATCGTTTTCTTTGATTTTGTTTCTTTTTATAACCCAACCCAGCCTTTGTGTTTTTTTCTTTTTGTAACTAGGTTTGTTATAAAAAGTTTTGGTGCTCTTTCCAGCAAATTTTGCTATTTCAGACTTCTCAATTTCTACCAATTTGAAAACTTTGTCAATCTTTTCTGAAATCACATTTTGAATCGGAAATTCAATGTTTGAGAATAATTTGTCCAATCCAATCATGGTATATGCCAATCCTATTGGATCATCATTCGCATCTTTCTCAGATTTTGAATCTTTCAGATAGTTTTTTGTGAAAAATTTCCTCATTTTCGTAATGTGATTCAGACTTATCTGTTTTGGTAGCTTCTTCTGTTAGAACGCTTTCAACAACCTTACCTACCACCTCTGAATCACCAAGATCATCAGATTTGGTGTAAGTCACATCGATGTTGTCAGGTAATTGGTCAACCAAGTTTATTGCTTTCTCCACCTTTTCGTTATCATAGAATGTATAATTATTCTCCAACGGTGGTGGAACCTAATGATATTCTGACACAATTCCCTTTTTGTTCTTTTCAGACTCTTTTCCATCTGGTGTGATGTTTAAAATACGTTCCAAAATGTATGAAGAAGCATGATAACTTTGAAGTTTATTAACCAATTTTTCTTTTTCAGCTAGTTCTTGTTTAAGTTTAGCAACATCATCAATATATTGATTTAGAACTAGTTGTTTTCCTTCATATCTGGCTTCAACAAGTTTAGTTGACTTTTGACATGCTGACAATCTATCATCTAAACTTTTAACTTTAGTCATCAAAATTTCATAAGCTTCTTTTACAGTATGATATGACAATTTCATTCCATCATACTCTTTTTACAACTCTTGAATGATTTTATCTTTTTGAACACATTCGTTACAATCAGCTAAACACTGTTGTTTCAAAACTTTGTTTTCTTTTTCTAGAACATCACATTTTTGTGTCAACTCTTCTTCTTTTTGTTTCAAAAACCTTTCATTTTCAAGCATTTCGTTACATTTTTCTTTGAAAATATTTTCTATTTTAGTGAACTCAATGTCTCTGATTTTAAATTTTTCATCTTTTTCAATACAAGCACTGTATGTTTCCATGCATTTCTTGCACTATTCATCAGTTTTGTTATCAATTTTAATTGATGAGTCAGAAGATCCAGTTTGAATTATTACCTCTGTTGCTAGCACCACGGCTTCTTTTGCCGCCTGCTTCTGACTTTCTTTAATCTCTTGCTGTTTCTCAGCAACAGCTTCCTCTGCTTTCACATCGGTTTTCTTCACCTCATTCAACAACTTCTAGCTTTCATCAACAATTTCTTCTACCATCTTCTTCTTTTTCTCAACACTGGCATAAATCACTCTTTTTATGCCTTCTTCAACCTCTTTCCTGTAGTTTGGATTTGCTTCGAGTCCTGCGAACCCGTACTCCTACAGTTGGAATAGCAGCAACAAGTGCTTCAAAATCTACCTTTTGAGGATCAACTGCTGGATTCCCTTGAGGGTATACAAAACATTTCTCTCTTAGCATCCCATCTATTTGCCCGCCTTGCTTCCATAAAAACCTCATACACTTTGCTCAATTCCATTCTTGCATGACGTTCCTCTCTACTTGGTCTTATTTCAGCAATGAACGCCCTTTTCTCTTCCTTTATGTATTTATCCCAATTTAACCCATCGTCATCATGAATTTTCCATCTTTTATCGTCTTGAATCATCACCATAGCTTGTTTCTTTTCTTTAGAAGAACTTTCATCAATCTGCTTTTGGTTTGTTCTTGACGGTTGCTCGTTGTTGCGATGATAGATGGCTTTCTTGTAGTAGTCTTCGTGAAAAGGATTCACACTATCATATGCTTCTCGTTTTTTTGCATTCTCTCTTGAAGTGCCCCTTTTGTTTGCACTTGAAACAAGTGACTTTAGCTTTGTCAAACCTAACTTCATATCTGTACATTCAAGACGTTTTCTTCCAGTGATCTCTATGAACCGTTGAGCTCTCCTGATTACGCTCGCCATACACCATCGAATATCCATGAGCTCTATCTCTTCTGGATCTACCTAATCATAATCTTCCTTTGTCATATTTGTATTGCCAATCTTTCCTGCGATCAAACCTTCATAAGATTCCAGAACGGAAGCTAAGAAACTCATATGCTGTCTAGCGAAATCACTGTTCAGGTTTGGAGAATCTTTCCAGTTCTGATTTGGATTAGATTTAGATGATGCAGAAGATGAATAATATCCAGAATCATAACTCGGAGATTTACTATTTGAAGAATCACTGGAATTTTCAGCACTGAATGTCGTACTAATATTTGGTGCTTGTGTCTGATTGTTTAACAACAAGCTTCTGCGATAATACAGATCAACAATCTGCAGATAACTTGAACTGGTCATCTTGTTTTGTTTCCGTAACATTAGATCATGATTCTCAAGTTTTTCAATTAGACTGTCCAAAGTAATCACTTCAAACTTAGCATCATTTCTTAGAATTATCACAAATGTTTGCCAATCATCGATGTGAGGTAATGCCTCAATCAGCTTATCAATAATCTCTTCCCTGTCCTTATAAATTCCAAACCTTTCTAACTCAATTTTCAAATGACAAAATCTTTCTATCATTTGTCGAACCGTTTCCCCTTTCATGCATCCAAACAGATCAAACTCTTTTTTCAACAACGAGATTTTGTTTTTCTTTATATCCTTTCCTCCTTCGCCTTTCAGTTTCAGTGCTTCCCACATTGATTTTAACGTTTCACCATGCTGAAGCAAGAAAAGAATATCCTCTCTAATAGATTGTTGAATCAAAGTAATCATTCTTAATTCACTCGAATGTTCCTTTTTATCATTATCTAAAAATTGTTTAAGTGTAAGCAATTCATGTTTATCATTTGTCGGTTTTTCATATCCCATTGTTAACATGATCCAATTATCATAAACATAAGCCTTCACCCAGTTTATAAATCTACTGCTCCACCAATAATAATCTTCGGTTTCGGTGGCTTTTGGTGATTTCTATAAACATTATCATAGTTCAAACTCTCGAAAATAACACTCGTAGCAGTCTTTGTTGTTACTGGTGTTTCTTCAGTTATGAACGCATTGTAAAATGTGTTGTAAAATTCTTCAGCCATGATTCCTGCAAACAATCAAACACTTGTTCAAACGTGAAAAACAAACAAATATAACTCTCGGTTTGTACAAACGTGAACTCGTGGGTTCGTACGAAGCAGCACTAAAAACAGTTTGGATATTAATCCCGGTTCGTACGAAGCTATCAGGTTCGTACGAAGCTACAAATATCCTGGTTCGTACGAAACAACGAAACTTGGTTCCTACGAAGTGATAACCTCTGGGTTCGTATGAAAGATAATTGGGTTCGTACGAAGCTGTAGGTTCGTACTATCTTAGTTCGTAATAAACAGCCACGTTTTTCATTGTTTTTCAATGATTTGATTAAGATTTGTTCAAATTTTGATCTGAAACTTTGTAGGATTGATTAAAACTGGTTATAACACAACATATTCAAAATTTAGCCAATTTTAACCGTGGAAACCTCGTAGATCTGAAATTAAGTTCAAAAAGAATGTGTAGAAGAAGTTATAAGAAGAAGATGATGAATTCAGCTCTGATGTTGATGATTCAGCTTCATTCTTCGTGTCTTCAATCCGTGCAGACAATTACCCACTCTAATACCACTTGTGGATTCGTTCCGGGGATCGATTCCTTGACCGATGAATGCGATGAACACGTATCTTGTGCGGAATCCAAGTACGTGTGTGGATGAGACACAACGAAGTAATTAAATGTTGATTTCTATTGATATTGTAACAATACAGAACCGCGAAATCAAACGACAAGAGTTTCCCCACTCAAGTCACAAAGATACCCAATGAACAAGACCCAACACACATATATATAGGCTGTGTGCCTTTGTACGAAGCTGGTTATGTCTCCCTTCGTACGAAGCGACCTGTCCCTTCGTACGAAGCTATACAATGCTCCCTTCATACGAACAGACCAAAACACATATGAACTTTATAATTTGCTCTGTTCAGCACCAGTCTTGTCTCATCTCATTAAGCTACGATACGTGATTAACGAAAGTGATAGACATATTGCACTCACAACTGCACACGTGTGTGTGTTACATAACAAGGAAGTAGGTTTATCTTGATCCTCCTAGTGGACCTACAAGTGGTATTAGAGCTTTGACTCTCTTCCTTGTTGAAAACCAACCATTTTGGTGTGTTTTGAGCATATTTTGGGTGTTTTCTTGAACTTGAACAAGAAACTTAAATTCTTTACAAGAAAAATGGGTTAAAGTTTAAGAAAAATTTGTTGTTTGCAGTAATTTTTTACAAAAAACTTGTTAGAACACATGGCGACATGATAAAATACAGTTTTTCTTAAAATTTCTAGCAAAAATCTTGTTCATCATTTTTTTCCGGTGAAGTGTTTTGGTCGAAATACTAACCGGAATATTCTTTGTGTGATAATACAACCTTAAACTTTAACCAAAAAGTTGTTTTTCATATGTTTGTTTCCTAACCAAATCTGGATAACCACCAACCTACTTTCCAAAGTCAGAAATCAGATTCTTTTAAAAAGGAAACTGTTCACCAACTTTTTCACGAATAACCACTTTTCACGAAGAACTAGTTTAAACAAGAATCATTTTCATGAAAAACAATTACTCACAAAAGACTTCCAATCATGAAACATTAACCATTTTGAAACACAATATTCACGAAACATTGGATCTTTCATGACTTCCAATTTTTCGTGACATCTAATTCTTCGTGGGCCTAATCCTTGGTGAACATTGTTACTGGACATTGTTTAAGAAGGTAATAGGTATTTCGTGGGCTTTGGAAATTATATCAATTCTTCTTGGACTTCAATCTTTCGTGGACCTATTCATATTTTTCGTGGATTTGGGCTTGGGCTCAGTCTATTCTTCGTGAACATAAGGTGTCAATGAAAAATCAATTTTTAGTGGAAATCATTCTTGAAATCAATTTTTCCTGGAAATCAATATTTTGTGGTCACTTGTTTTTCATAGTAGGTTCACAGAAGATTCAGAGTTGTGTTTGAGCTGCCTGTTTTCAGTCATCCATGAGTACACTCTTTCATGGGCTCAGTCTTCCACACCCTCGTCCTCAACTATTCCATCACAAGCGGGTTTAATTACGGCCAATCAAAGGGCATTTGTTGCCAATCAGAATCAAAGTATTCAAAACCTTCTTTTGAGCGTGAATGAAACAGGAAGTAACAATCGTCCACCAAAGCTCATGCATATGAACGAGTATCCCAGATGGCAGGATAGGTTTCATACGTATATTCTAGGGCAGAAAATGGAGTTGATATTGTGTTTTACTTCGGAATTCGATCAAGCACTTGACGAAGCTGGTTCAAGTCCCGCGTCATTTGCCAATCTAATGGCCGACGAAAAGAAGGCATATGACTTAGAAAAGAAAGCGTCCTCAATTCTAACTCAAGCCTTATACAAAGATATTTATCATCAGTTTGTGAGCTTCAAGACAACAAAGAGTTTATGGGATGCGTTAAAGGTGAGAGGTCAAGGAAATGCGACGTCACACAAACTAAGAAATGATTTGCTCAAAAAGGAATTCGATGGCTTCATGTGTATGGAAAGAAGTCGCTGGGAGATATGACAAGTCGATATTATCATTTGCTGAGTGGGTTGATCAGTTATGTGGTATCGTTAACTCTAGAAGAGGTTGTTACAAAGTTCACCAATGCATTGCCACTCCAATGGAATGGATTCATGGAGATTTTGAAGTAAAATGGCACTTTAGCTACGACCAACATCTATGATTTCATTCAGCTGTTGGAGAACAAAAATCAAGAAGAAATCAGGAAGGCAAGAAGAGTTCCAGTGCCAAAAAATCCTGACATGTATTATGGAAATTGTGGAAGTACTAGCACTATTGCAAGACTTGTTCAACATGCTCAGCTAAAAATGGCTTTTGTCTCAAACACCAATCTGTTTAGAACACCATAACTAGTTGCCTCAGAACCAAACTTTTGGTCTACTAGAGTACCATCATTTCTTGATCCAAACTACAACGATCAACAACAAGCTTGTTATGGAAACACTTCATCAACAGTCAATCCTGGTCAGTCAACTAATCTAAACACAATTTGGCTAGACACTTCAAGTTTTTTAAAAGTGAGTGTTGATGTTGACGCATATTTTGTATGTCCGCCACTGTGTGAATAGGCTAGATAAAGCGTGTGTTGATTATTGTATAGAATAGTGTGAAATCCAGTACGAACTGAAGGATTTGTGATGTTACAGCTCCTTCATATGAAGGGAGTCCCTTCCTACGAAGGGACGACATAGTCAGCTCGTACTGATGTGCAAGACTTAGCCGCTTCGTATGAAGGGACCCTATGTGGGTTCGTATGAAGCCAAGTAGCCTATATGTAGAGGTGCTTGGGTCTTGTGTTAGACAAGCTTTTGGTTCCCTGAGGGGAGATGCTGTCAAACTGTTTTCGCGGGTATGTAACTTTCATATTTTAAAAGAAACCAGATTATAAGTGACTTAGTCGGTGTCGTTCTCTGTTTCTACTCATTTCGGATCACCGAACCGGCTATCTCGAGACCAAAGCTCCGTCAAACTTGCTGGATCCTGGACTCTCAATTGGTATCAGAGCTACGGTACCGATTCAATCGATCAAACAGTTGATTGAATCACCTACGCTCATTAATTTTGGATGTGTAGTGAGTTTTGACGTAAAATATCAGAAAAACATCAAATTGAAGATCAATTCACGGATGGAATTCGAAATTGAAGACATCTTTATGTTCGGAATTGATTTTCGCATAATCCTGTGAAGTTTCATCATGAAATTCAAAGAAATAAAGATTCTAGATCGAAAAATGTGTTTGGAAGTGTTCTTGAGAAATCAGCTCAGCTTCGTACGAAGGGACGTTACTAACTATTATACATGTTGATACGAATCCACACATGAGTAGAGAATCACAGTAAGCTAAGGAAATGAAAAGTCAAATGTGATAAACGGTCTCACTGATGATATGCCAGTAGGTTTTACACATTTAGTATATTGATTTCTAAATATAAACCTAAACGTCAATAACTTTCTTATCTCGTGGGGAACTTCTCTCGGATATATGGATAACCTCCGAAATCTTGTTTGAGAGGTTTCCTAATTCTGAGATACTAGATTTTTATACTGTTTGATATCTAGGGTATTACACCTGGTCTTCTGATTTTGCGTGAGCAATGGCCTAGACCTCGTATAATACTTTGTGTGCTTAATAAAGCTTTCCCTCTGCATAAAAATTGAGAAAATATCGAAAGATATAAATCAAGTGCAGTTGTAAACAAGATCCCTAAGTGGGACACACCTCAAGTCGAGCCTTCATCTCTTTGAGTGAACGGTAGTTCATACCTGAGCTCTCAAGGTCTCGCACAACCCAGAGTATAGATATCAATATAGTATATTCACCTGTAAGACTAAATCTTGGAAATCTTGATACGGGAGTATATTCTGAGGTGGGACACGCGAATAAGTTTAAGTTCTTAAAACACTAAATCTCGTATCTCAAATTAGTTGATGTTTGTGTGAGAATTTATATGGATCAGTATACTGACAATCTAGGTGAATCGGTTAAAACTTAAACTCTTAAAGGTCAACGGTGCTAGTGTCATAAACTGATATGATCCTCTGACGCAAACTAAACAAAAATATTGTCTGTAAATATTTGTTTTCTGCATTTTATTAGAGAAAAATTCCAAAAAGTTTTTCGGAGAGTTTTAGCATAAACTTTGTAAAATACAAAAAGATTTTGTTTCTACTTTAGTTTCGACAACCGATGTCTGAAAGCTGAGTTTCAAAATCTAAGTATGCAAAACATGTTTCTGGAAAATAAAAAAGTTCATTAAATTGAAACTTGAGTTTTTCAAAATGAAAAACCAAAATAGTTTGTGAAAATATACAAGGTCATTAATTTGGACTTGGATGATTATCTGTGAGGATTTTGGATACTTCATTGTCAAATACATAGTAATTTGATAGGGGGAGTAGAGTCGGGTAATTCTGGGAGATTTCAAATTGTTAAACTTTTGAAATTATAAAGAACCAGGCAACAATTTTAAAATGTGCAATAGAGCCAGGTTCTTAATCCTATGATATATTGAGCTTTAAATGTCATATTTTGATGCTTAGAGTCAGATTACCGATTCTGGATGATCTATAAGATTTCATTGTTAAATATTTGTGGTTAAAGCTACTTTTCGATCTTGAACCTAAATCGTCAAATATTTTACCAGTGGTTTAAAATTGTTAGATTTTCAGATATTAAGCCAGATTATGATCCCGGTAGCTGAGTCTAAGGGGGAGTCTGAAGACGAGCTCAAAGCAAGGGAGAGCTTGTAATCGAAGAGCCGGGTGTCGATCCTGAAAAGTACGAAAGCTTAACGAAAGGGGGAGCCTGGAGAAAGAGTCAACTGAAAGGGGGAGCTGAAGCAGAACGCAGAATCACAAGGAGCTGGTTAAAGCTAAAGGGGAGTTTGTGGTACTGAAGATGGTCAAAGCTTCAAAAAGACTTAAAGAGAAAGAGAAGACAGAAAGCTACGAGATTGACTGCAGTAATATCCAAGGGGGAGTCTGTGAGTGCATAATGTATATCACTTCTGTCAATCATGTATCATAGCAAGAAAATGAACAAGACATGGTTTTATAATGTTAAATATAGGGGAATGGCATAATTGTAAATAAGGAGTCCTTCCTTATGTGAGCCCTATAAATAGGAGCCTTATGTTTAATTTTTAGAACTTTTGCAACTTTGGAGCATTAGAGAGTTCTAGAGAGAGAAACTACTACAAGGTGATTCAAGATAAACAAGGAGATATTCAAGGTAAATTGAAGATACAAAATCATGGAAGACGAATTCTACAACACGTTTTACAACGCTTTACGTCCGAAACAACGTCCGCAACGAAAAGCATTTCGAAAACGATTTCGGATAGTCTGAATTACGATAACGTGTACTGAAACCATGAGAAACCACCGAGATTAATGAATATCGAGGACTATAATTGGTGGAAAAAACGATTTGAGGGTTGGGTAAAAGCATTCGCTTATAATAGTTGGTTAATGTTAAAATTGGGATATAAAAAACCAACTAAAGATGCTGGCATTTTATTAACACTCGAAGAATTTACTAAAATAGATGTAAAAAACGTTTCTGTTGAACAAAAGATGATTGCACTGTTATATCAATCTGTTTGAGATGATATTATTTCACTACTCAATTATGAAAACACTTCAAAAGGTTTATGGGAAGCATTAGAGAAAAAATGTGCGGGTGGTGTCACACCCCGACCGCGTTAAAACAACAAAACCGCGGCGGAAACGTTGGGGAGTGGAGTAACAGAATCATAGTTTCACAACACATGGATATTGAAGTTATGTTTTATTAAATTATTAAGTGTTTAACATTATCTTAAAGTAAAACAAACGAGTTTAAACATATTGTCTTTCTTGTTTTATTTCACTAAGGCCTCGTCCGTTCCTACGTGAGCATGAATCATAATCGTCAAACAACAGCACCTGAAACATATGTGAAAATAAAGTGAGCATAAAAATGCCGGGTAGTACATAGGTTTTGTGAGTGTGTCAAATTCATGGCTTGTGTACATATTACAATACCTCGTACGACTACTAGAGTCGATAATTGAAAACCTTGTATCGAAAAGTGTTTGGTATTGTAATATGATTAACCAACTAAAACAAGTTGGTTATATGTTTGTGAAAACCCTGTCGCCATGAATCTTGACCAAAACATTTGTTTTTGTAAACCAAATTGTAAATCGTCTCATGAGAAAACTTGTATGGTTTATGTCATTTAGTAAACATCGTTGCATGACATCGTTTGAAATCATTCGTCCAAGTGAACTAAATAACGCCACGGAATGTAATATGATAAAATCACTTATATATAAGAAGTACCATCGGCGTATCTACCATGCTTTTATCACATTACACCCGTCCCGTTATCTAATCACTTACCATAAACCAATCGTTCAAAAATCGTTCAATTCGTTCGTCTTATCAATCATTCGTGGCATCAAAACCAATCATTCAAATCGTTCAATTCGTTCATGTTATAAATCATCGTTCAATCGTTCGTGTTATAAACCATCGTTCAATCGTTCGTGTCATAAATCATCGTTCAATCGTCCGTGTTTTAATTGTGAAAACTAACTTTTGGTCGTTCTAGTTGAACACATTCAAACCTGTGTGACTCGTCTATACCACCAAAGGGTAACTTTAATCGACTAACAAACCACCAAAGGGTTTGTTAAAATAACAGTTTCTATCGTTACCCACATTACCCCCAAATCCATGGTGACAGTCCGATAACGGGATCTGTCAGATCCTATGGTACCATAACGTACTACTAGTCGGCTTGTCCAAAGCTAATGAAAGTCATTCGTGTTATGTATCAATGCACCAACAAGTTCGTCCACATTATTGAAATCATTGTGTTTAACATAAACCATAGTATTTGTTTTTGACAACTCGAAATCATTGAGCACATATGAATCACCCCAAAACAATTGAAAGCAGTAAAAGAGGGGAATCTATGTACTCATTTAAGATTGCAAGGTATCCACGATTAAGTGAACTAACAAAGCTCGAGAAATCAAGGAATCAAGTGGCACCTAGTATGGAATCACTATGTTAATAATCGGGACCTAAATCGAGAGATCGGGTAGAATGAGGTCTTGTAAACCAAATGAGTGTTGGAACTCATATAATATGGTTTAACAAAGCCTACATTCTGATTTGAAATCAATCCTAAGTGCTTTTAACCCGTTGTGAACCGTTAAGGTAGTTTATGCTACTTTAACGCGTCATTTGCGCAATTACGCGTTCGGAAACTAGTCCTATGATAAGTCTTATATGCCTAAACATGTTTAGTAATATTGCATAATCAATTTAAGTGTCAAATTTTTGGTTACATATGCTTAAAATGAATTTATGCACAAAAAGGGCATTTTGGTCATTTTCCTAAGGCATATAAACTACCTATCATACAACTAATCAAACGAAGTGACCATAAGGTATAACCTCGGAAGGTTATTCCCCATACCACTATGGTCACAAAATATGTTTGGTCGGATCCTAATGATCGACCAAACGGGTCGGGTTCAAAAGTCAAAGCGGTTGTCGAGACTGCTTGACTTACGACCCTAAACAAGCACTAAACTAAAAGTGACGAGTTAAACATGTTAAAACGTGTTTAACTAAGTTAGAAAACTGATTTGATATCAAAACAAAGTGTTTTGATACCTGAAAATAGTTTCGTCTCAAAATGCACATAATCGTGCATTTTGACCGAAACTTTGACTCGTCACTTCGACTAATCAACGTGGTAATCAGTAAGTATAGTCGCAAGGGACTATAACCATCATGATTACGCGCACGTTGCAAAGTTCGAACGAACTTTGTTTTGACCATTTCATGGTCAAAGCCGAAAGTGAAACACTGTTTGACTTTTAGCTTGAAATAAATAAACAAGACTTGAAAGAACACTTACAAGTGCTCTAGGCTGGAAAAATGACTAGAAAAACTCAGGTAAGAGGCCTCCAACAATGTGGTAGCCTCTACTTAGAGTTTGTAGAGAGAAGAGAATGAAAATGAGCAAGTTGGAATGAAGATGATCATGGGTATTTATAGTAATCTAGGATGAATGTGATCTTGCCAAGTGTTTTGTGTGGTGATCAAGGAATAATCTACACCACACACTTGTTAAGCCAAGAATTAGAGCCTTGTTGATCACACAATTAGCCCACAATAATCAGAAACAAGGTTTAAAAATCAAGTGCAGTAGGCTGTTTTAAAGAAAAATAGTTTCTGCCCAGCTCCATCAGTCACGGCCCGCAACCCACGGCCCGCCAGGTAGTCTGGCCAGAAGTTTATTTTTTGTCATTTTCAGTCCCTGCAGTTTCGAAACTTGTTTTTCAACGCGTTTAACCACCGTTAATCCTATTTCAAGGCTCTACAAGGATGTTAAAGCATAGGGGACTTGAATTATGCTTGGAAATATCACAGATGTCGGTTCATTTGGTCATACGATCGCGTTTTTCGGTTAATTACGACGAAATTCGAACGGACGTGAAAACGATCCAAATTGCGCGACGAATGGTATTTTTATATTCCCATCACTAAATTACAATATTCTAGTTATTACAAAAATTTTTGGATGTCCGGATATGGTCAGAGCAAAAGATATGCACGCATTTGCATACTTTCGCAGTTTTGACGCTTTTAGTCCCTGTGATCAAATAAGCGTATTTTCGCATACCGAACCCCTCAGAACTTATTTCTAAGCTATGAAAAGGGTATTTAGGGTATGTTTAGATTATGATCTTGTTCCGGAGTGTACGTTGCTATGCGAATTGGCAGACTTTTGCAGTTTGTCGTAAATAGTCCCTGTGATCGAATAAACTTGTTTTTGCCATACCAAACCCTTCAAAACTTATTTCTAAGTTATGTAAAGGTTATTTAATGTATGTTAAGCTTGTGTCACTTTTCCAGAGTGTATGTCATGTTAAACTGATTACGTTTCCGTAACTGTTTGCGTATAACTTTCTAGAAAGTGATTAAGAGCTCGAAATCGAACAAGAATTGAAGCGTGAAATTGTCAAACATAAATAAACAAATATTGAGATCATAACACATTGTTTCATTGATATTTGATATTGTTCTACATCATACAATTTTTTCAAGAGCACAAATGTTACAGGTGGTGATGAAATTGTCAAAAACAAATGATCATTATTGAAAAGGGAGTTTGATTTGTTTACATGCTTAAAAGGAGAAAACGTTCGTCAAATGATTGAAAGATTTTTCCATCTTAAACTCGAACTGGAGAGGTTTGGTGTTTACACAGACAACGAGGATATCATTGACAGGCTGATCGAAGCACTTCCAAATGAAAACGATTGGCCATACTATGTCATGATACTCAAAAATGGCAATGATACTAAAACGATGAATCTTGATTGGTTGATCTAGAAGCTTCAAGGACATGAACTGGAAATACAAAATCAAAACAAAACGGCCAATCAAAACTACCAACAAAATGTCTGTTGGTGCATGCGTATGTCAACTTGGTCTTGTATCGAGTCTTACATTACAATTGTTAGATCAGGGCGCGTTATACGAGAAATAGGGTAGGTTTTATGAGTATTTGATGTAATTTCGTTTGAACATGACATGTGACACCTTCAAACGAAATTAACATGTGTAATTTCGCTTGAAGTGACACATGTCACTTTTAAACGAAATAGCTCACCCTATAAATACTTGATGTCTTGATTTCATTTGTAACTTTCCGGTCAGTGTAACGAAGTGCTGCCGAAGTGTTTTAAGACTGTAAATTGTTATCAAATCAATCATACAACAGTTTAAAGTGTAAATCTAGCTGAATTGAACTCTACACGTCTGTTTCTGCCTTTCGTGTTGAGATAAACTCTTCTGATCGACTCGTTCGGGTCTGAAAACGATCCTACAATGTCGATTAAGAAGCATGTTGTTAAGCAACCACGTACCACAGACGGCTTTTAGTCCTAGTAGTTCAACGATTCATTAAAAAGCAGTCTTCCAAAGTATGATTCGGGTTATCATTCATCCTCCGCATCAAATCAATCGAATCTGAAAATAGTTCAATGCTACATCGCCACAGACCTGAAAAAATCTCAAAGCCTGAATGCAGAAGCTGCCAAGCAACAAATGGTGTTCTTAGCATCCATTCTTGAATCATACGAAAGTTTGGTCATGGGTAAGGTTGGAAACCCCAATATGACGAAAGAAGATTATGACTAGATGGATCCAGAGGAGATGGAGCTGATCGATATAAGATAGTGCATGGCTAGCGTTATGAGGAGAGCTCAACGGTTTATGGAGATTACAGGAAGATCATGTTTAGGAGTTGCTAACACAAAGCTAGGATTCGCCAAATCTAAGGTTACCTATTTCAGGTGCAAGTAGAAAGGGCACTTCAAGAGAGAGTGCACAAACCGACAATCAGATGAACCTGTGAATCCTTTTAGAGATGATTACTACCAGAAAGCTATCTACCATTGCATCAGTGAGTTGCCAAAGGTGAATCAAAAGCAAACTGGTGAAAGTTCATCAAAAATTCGACAACAAGATATGGCGGTATTCATGAAGATGAAGGATTT
Organism: Helianthus tuberosus; assembly: GCA_030545235.1. Taxonomy (NCBI): domain Eukaryota; kingdom Viridiplantae; phylum Streptophyta; class Magnoliopsida; order Asterales; family Asteraceae; genus Helianthus; species Helianthus tuberosus. The sequence goes on along the minus strand of CM060429.1, from coordinate 11,322,881 downwards.
AATTGGAGTAAATACATTTGAAGAGAAGGGCATGCGTTAGTTGTAGAATATTTGAGGTTGCATAATATTCAAACACAGCTCAAGGTTTTCAATGTGACAATCCGACAGTGACAGCCAAGGGGGAATCTATTGATGCATATTTTGTATGTCTGACACTGTGCGAATAGGCTAGATAGAGCGTGTGTTGAATATTGTATAGAATAGTGTGAAATCCAGTACGAACTGAAGGTTTTGTGATGTTACAGCACCTTCGTACGAAGGGACGGCGTGGTCAGTTCGTACTGATGCGAAAGACTTAGCCACTTCATACGAAGGGACGACATAGTCAGTTCGTACTGATGCGCAAGACTCAGCCGCTTCATTCGAAGGGACCCTAGGTGGGTTCGTACGAAGCCAAGCAGCCTATATATAGAGGTGCGTGGGTCTTGTGTTGGACAAGCTTTTGGTTCCCTGAGGGGAGATGTTGTCCAGCTGGTTTCGCGGGTATGTAACTTTCATATTTTAATAGAAACCTGATTACAAGTGACTTATTCGGTGTCGTTCTCTATTTCTACTCATTTCTTATCACCGAACCGACTATCTCAGGACCAAAGCTCCGTCAAACTTACCGGATCCTGGACTCTCAGGGTGTGATCCTTGGGTAGGAGACTTTACAAAATTATATCAAATAAGGTATAAAAATAACCCTTTTTAGTAATAATGTTAGAAAAGGTGTGTTTCTTTGTATACTTTTGATTTTCAGAATTAAAAGAGCTTAGAACAAATTAACGGCAAAAACCAGCATAAATACAGAAGAAGGGAAGTTGATACACCATATCGACCCCTTGAGCTTCACCCAAGACTAAAAACAACAAACCAAAAGCCACGCACGGGCCATGCCTGCCGGGCATGGGGCCGTGCCCTACTCAAGATTCCCTGGCGAAAAAGACAAATAGAAGCAGGTCCGTGGTCAACTCTAAGATTTGCAACTCTTGGATCATACAGCAAGTACAAGGACCATGGGGTTGTGCCTTGACACATGGGGCCGTGTGAGCATCTGGACTGACAAGAGCATTAAATGAAGACAAAAAGGAGAAGGACACGGGGTCGTGCCTACCAGGCATAGGCATGGGGCCGTGTAAACCTACTGTTTTCAGCTATAAATAGATGTACTTAGTTTACTTGCAATTCATCCCTTGGCAAATCACTTCTTTCACTTCCACTACCACAACACCATCATCTTCCACCACAACCGTTAGAGTTAGAGTGGGTAGTAGTCTCGGGATCAAAGATTAATAGTAAGAGCTTTTGTCAAACTATAGCCATGCTTGGCTAATCTCTTACATCAATTGGTGAAGATAAAATCTTTTATGTATTACTTTTGATTTCTAACATTTGGTCACTTTTTAATTGGGTATTTATTAGTGACTTTAATAAATAGTTTTTTATATTGAAGGCAAATTTATCTAATCATTCTTCGTATGTCGTTGATTCACTCATTCGTGTCTTTACGGTCTATATAAAGCACGTTAACTGCCTGGAATGGGGTTAGAAGGGTGGTTTGGGTAAAATTCTTGCCTCGTTCAGTGTATAAATTCTTCGAGGACTTCATTTAATCTTATTAGGACTTTCTTTGAGGCAGATAGCATCAAATCGGAGGAAGTAAGAACGACTTGAATCCCTTATAAATAAACTACTATTAAAACTTTAAACCGGTCTTGCGGGACTGTATCTCTGCTGACTCAGACCAATATAGCCGAGGGTAGCGTTGCCTCCGAAAGAAAGACATGCCACATTTTGCATTAATAACTTACTTAATTATATTTCAATATTCCGACCTTGCGGGACTGTATCCCTGCTAAGTCAGACCAATATGGTTGAGGGTAGCGTTGCCTCCAAAAGAGGGACATGCCACTATAACTAAGATAATCTCTTAAAAACCCAAAGTGCGGAAATCATCAAAGGATACATAAAAGATGAGTCGGAACCAAGTGATTCTTTCTTGCTTATTTGTTTTTTCTTATTAATTTAGTGTCTTTCTTTATTTTTACTTGTTTAAAAACCTTTTCTCAAAATTTGGGTCGATTAGACGTTGACGATAAACCGGTATTAAAAGCTATTGTGTCTTTCGACGACCTTGGTATCTTACCATCACTATAGTATGCCAACGATGGGTGCATTTGCCCCAGCGTGTTGTAGAGAGTGATAGTGTTATATCATGTTTTATAAATTTAAAACTTGATAAAAGAGTAAAAGGTACTTAAAAATTATAGCAAAAATCAATACACCCTCGCTCACGTCAGAAATCTTGAAGCATCTTTGGGTTAGTAGGTCGATTTGGGTTGTACTCGATTACTCTCTAATACCCATTTTACCACCCTCTACAATCAAAGTGAAAAGATCATAATATGTATTCAAGGTGGAAATCTTGAAGCATATTTGGTTAAGAAGGCCGATTTGGGTTGTACTCGATTACTCTCTAATATTAGCTAAAATAAAAAAAAAACAAGTATAATTCCAACTAAAAGGTATTCAAAATGAATAAGATTTCCAAAATCTTTATATTAGAAATATTAGATTATCAGTGTAACTAATAAGTAACATTAACTATTCATCTAAGCCCAATAAAAGACAAGAAGATGAAGTGTACGTGCTTTAACCAAAGAGAACCAATCCTGTCTTTTAACCCATACAAATGCAATTAACCAATCGTTGCCCAACCCGCCCAACTTGCCCCTCAAATACTCAATTTCAGACTTGCTAATCCCATATAACAATATATAACTAAACTTGGCAATTGATTTCAACATGTATAGAAAATAGTGTGTGGAATTAGAAATCAAACTTTCAAGAAACCGAACTATAGAATTTTCAAGTTTATATCACTTTGAATGATTACAAGGTGATTGGAAAGTTATTAGCTAATACAAAACAAATACATAAAGAATTTTGTGTTGAAGGGCAGTGGAGTTGGTAATATGTGTTAAATGCAAGGTTCCTCTAGTTTGTAGTATGTGTTAAAGAATTCCCTGTTGAAGGGCAGTGGAGTTTGACATGAATAAACATTTGTTTATTCGTGCACTTGTGCTATGAAAAGTAGCTTTTTGGCATATTCAATGAACCAGTTAATCCACTAGTCACTTAGGAATTCATGTAAACCTTATTGGTTACAGCAAGTTGCTTTTTGAGTCTTGTATTAGAAATTTGATGACTTGGATTATTAGATTTCTGATGATCCGTTCTGACAAGATTCGATTGATCTCTGATTTAGTCTTCTTCTTATCTTATAGATGACTTTCTGATCTTTACTTGATGCCAACTCTTCCTTTTCTTGTCTAAAGTCAAGTTTCTTCTTTCTATTTGAACTGTTGACTTTGTCGGCATCAAATCTAATCAGAAAGATCAGATTTCTTCATCATTTTTCTTCAACACTTGCATAAAAGTTCCTAACAATTTCCCCCTAAGTGTTGCAAGTAAAATGACAAATATGACATACAATCAGAAACATAGCAATCAATAGAAAAACTTTCAAAAGTACATCAATTGAATAGTAAAATTTAGTCCAACCATAATCAGAAAATACATAATTTTTAATTCGTTTTACTTTAAGCAAGGTGGTAATGATCTCCTTTCTGCAACCTCTTGTTTTGTGGAATTGGTTTGCTGCATTCCTTGTATAGGGTTGGTAAGTGGCCTATGAAGCCTGAATTCGCTTTGTAAATCTCTCTAGCTTCAATCCGTTCATCCATTATTTGTTCATTTTGCTTCATGAGATCTATCTTGGCACGTCCTTTGATCATTAGTTGTTCCAACTTCTTGTTCATGCACTCCTTAATGTAGTTTAGAGCATAGTTACCTAAATCGCTAGGGTAGCCACGATCCACGTATTGGATCGTGGTGTACCCAATCGGAAATCGTAAGCGTACCGGAACGCCATGGTCCGGCGAACCGAGTTGCTTCGGTACGGTGTTCCTGATTGCGGAGGTACGACGATCCAAACTGATCCAGTTCAGCGAACCAAATAGACAAGGTGGACGTTCCAAATCGATTGGGTACAACGATCCTTAGCTGAATTCAAACGTCAATCTTGTTTTCAGCCATAAACCAGTAAGAAGGGGAAAAAGAAGAAACGAATGGGAAGAAGAACAGCGGCTGTGTATATGTTTTAGGTTATTAGGGTTTAAATAAGTTTAGTTATTACAACATTTAACCCCTCTATTTTTACTAGTTTACATTTAAACCCTAAAACTTATTGTTTTTTTACATAAAAAGTGTGAAAGGTTGTGTATTTAAACATTTAACCCTCTCTATCCTTACTAGTTTACATTTGGTCCTTAAACTAATAAATTTATACATAAAAAGTATAAATTAAGACTATAAATATAACATTTAACCAAATTACATCAGTTTCTACTCCTATTCAATATCAATTTTTATCTTCAACCTTCAATGTTTATGTTTGGTAATTTGAATTTGGAATTTGATAATTTATGTTTTAAGTTGTGTACACTGAACCGGACTCCATGGTACACCGTACCGGTTCGTACCGAAATGAACCTACCCCCCTCCGTACCGAAAACGTCACCTCTAGCGAATCGCGTACCCGAACCGCGTACCCGTACCGGAGCGAACCGCGAATTAGGTAACTATGGTTTAGAGTCTTGTTGGAATATTTGTAGATTTCACTAAATCTGAACATTGCCCTTTCTTCATTGATATCCCTATAAATAACAGATAATTCAGGCTTTTCAAAGATTAGACCTATTCTTGCCTCAGCTTTGAGTTCATCGGGATATATATCTGTATGAGGTGGGGTTATAAGCAGCTTCCCAGAGATCATATGATCAAAATGAATACATAAATCAAAGTCACTCAAAGCAATTCTGCTGAAGATACTATTGATAGCTCTTCTGACAGTTCTTCTGCATGATTTTTCTTCTTCATACATTTTTCTTAGTTTCATCTGATCAACTAGATGAACCTTAGATGTCAGTTCCCCATCAATCATTGTTTGTTCATCACCCAGGATTCTTAGTACTGTGTATTTATTTTGATCATGGACACCCAACATACCATCAGGAATGGAATGATCTACTACCTTCATGACCTATTTCATCGGATTGGTAAGTGGCCTATGAAGGCTGAATTCCCCTCTTATGATTCTCTGTAGATAAAAGTTTTTGGTCACAGGACACAATGGTCTTTCAATTTCTTCTTCCTCTTTTTTATAAAAATGTTTGAGATGATACTCAGGAAAAAGCATATCCTCATTAGAGACCTACAGTTTATATCTTGTAACATTTGTTTGGAGATATGATGTAAGTTCCAAAAAGGGATCTAACAATGATATCAATATAACCGTAACTTGTATGGCGGAAACACACAAATTACAGCAATTCAAGAAAGATGACAAGAAGATGAATAAAAAACAAAATTTGCATACGATTGATTGAAAACCGTCTGATAGAAGCTCTAGCACCCTTTAGATGATTTTGACTATTATGAGCACCAAGAACCCTAATTGTAAACCTACAACCCCTTATATAATGATCAACATGACCTAGCCCATAACATAAAGCCCATCTCGAAATCCAGAAGGATTTCGAGATTGCTAGCCCATTCCTACGAACACATTGCCTAAACCTTCATTGGCCCAACAATCTCCCCCTAGGTTTATGCAATAGCCTTCAAGCATTACTTCCAGTGGTAGCCGCACCAGCTCCAGTATTTGCACCGACGCTTAGACCATACTCTTCTACATTTGTAGCAGCATTGGTCCACATCTTCGCACACACTTCATACTGCTCTCTAAAGACCGAATCTGACTAGCACACAAAACAAGCAGGTCTTCTAGAAGAAAACTGATTAAGTCATTGGGATCCGCAAGTCGATAAGCCTAATCAGCACACACTACCACTGCCTCCACCATCTTTTCTTCATAAATCCAATACTAAAAATTCTTCAAACATACATCCCTGTGGAAATTTCTTTGGAAGCGGTACAGTCTTCTCCTTTTGAGTTGGGGGCCATGTCACCATTTGGAGACGTTTACTTGTATCAGGATTCAACACTCCTCAGATAAGTTTTAGCGTCTCATATTTGGAAAGTTATTTTAACTTCATACTCTAAATTCCTAAAGAATGCCCAACCACACCCACCAGTCTTGCAATCTGCGTATGGAGCCCTAATCAACGTCTGCAAATCTGGTTTAGTTAATGACGCAAAGGCAGCTTGAGTCCTGTAATATTCAATCTCCTAATTAGATCAAGTGATAATCCACAAGTTTCTATCATGGTCATATATCCGTCTAACAATGCCCGACTTGTTCCCAACCTTATCATACAAGCTCTTACCGACATGCGTCAAATGCTTATCAAGAACCTTGCTTGCATCAATCAGATTCAGATTTTCGTCTAATGGATTGACATTGAGATACAAACAACTATCTCTCTTTTCTTTTTCACTGGTTGAGCTCTTTTCTTTGGGTGTGGAGTATCTAAATATTGTTGCAGCGATGCTTCACGTCTGCATCAAGTTTAGCTCCTTTCTTTGCTCATATCGCTCTTTGTCACATTCATATGCAAATTCTTTACCAAACTTTTTCTCAAGTTTACCTTGAAGATCATAAACTAATGAGATAAGTATTGTGACATCTCCCTCCAACTGTTTTATTCTCCTATTTTTGTCTTCCATTTGATCTTCTAGAGCAACTATCTTTGCATCTTTCATCAGTGAATCTTGCTCAAGAACAATAACCTTTCTTCTCAAATCAACAACATCCACATCTTCATTGTCGCTGAAATCATCAAGAATTGGTACTTTACCACTATCTCGATCCATTTTTGAGCTTTCAGGCAGTTCTACATTGCCACCACTTGAACTACCAGCATCAAAACTACGAATTGGTTCTTGAAAATTTGTTGGCTCGGAAACTAGAGGGTGTACATCTTCAATTTGGGCATGACTAGTTGTAGGCTTTTCTCGGTAACAACAGTGCTTGAATCAAGTACCACACATGGCCTTGGATCATTACGTCTTCTCTTCACAGCCACAAGAACGGTATCAGATAAATCCCCTTCATTACCTTGCTCATCAGTAGCAGTCGGTAGCTCGGAAGGTGGATTTCCAATCCTTTTTTAATCAAACTTCTCCGTGTGTCAACTGAAGACAAATCGGGTTTTTTCCTCGTTCATCATTGTAGTGATGGTAGGGAAGCATTATGAATTCTAAGAGTTTTTTTTTATTTCTTGTATCCTGTTTAGCCTTAGCATGGAGTTTATGAATGATCTAATACAAGTATATCGGAATCAAACACACGACACATACACTCGAACTAATAATTTATATCAAGTAGGACTGGGATATTAAATTGAAATACAATATCTTGGTAATCTTCTGAATTGCAGGAAGATAACCTTATATACATTGTTCATGTGATGGTTATGGCGGTTAAGAATTTGGTGGTAACAACCGTCACGTCACGACACGTGACGGTTTGCCGACACGGTTTTCGATTACAAATATAATACATCGTCTACAATCCTAATAAACATAATAATGAGTCAATTAACCTAAGCTACGAATAATGTACATAACATACATACTAGATTACGTTTCTAGTTCAAGATATACATGTTGCCATTCTCATCCTACACTTTTACTCTTTCTGCCCAATTGAAGCTAAGATCGACATAAATCTTATTGGCGGGAACTAAATATCATCCTAACCAGTACTTTGCTTTCAAGTGTTTTTTTATAGTTAGTGTTGGGCACTACTAAGAGACATTTTGGTGATCTTACACAGGTAGTTGTCCTCGTTCGACCATGACTTTCTGTCATGACTTCTTCAACCTCCAATCAGTTCATAAGTTTTGGAGTTTTCAAGCTTTGTTCAAACCAATCTGTTATGAACCCCCGGTCTCTTTGCCACAGTACGTTGGAAGCAATTGTTATAAGACATAAACACTAACACAAAGATTTTAGTTGGTGGACAATCTTAGGCAGCATTTTTTGATTTTTTAAACTCAAAAAGCTATCAAATTCAATGGCCAAACATCTATATTCTATACACACTATCATTTTTAAATAACCCCATCCATCTTTATTCCATGAGTCAGGTGTAACTCAGCACTCGCTTTCTTTTCTGAGTTCTCACCTCTTTTATTTTCTGCATAAGGACATTCAACTAGACATTTAGCTTCTATAGTCATGCAAATAGAAAGCAAAACATAAGATTACCTTCTCCCATGTTGATAAATTCCAATGTACTTTTTGTGCTCAAAAGTAAATAATCTTGAATCATTTCTTCTGTAATTTTCTTGTCTTCTTCAATAGGCAGCTGCATATGGTTATTCTGTTGAACAAAATAGGAACAATCTATGAATTTCTAAGGATATGTTTATGATGAAGTCAAAAATTTGTATTTCACTTTTGCAAAACATCTAAATGTGTCAAACCAATGCATACACGCATGCCTTTTAAAGGAATATTAAGAAAGGTCCACAGAACATCCCAATAGGAAGTTTAATAGGACTCCGTACTAAAAAGATTAAGAAATGTTTATATAATCCAGAAGCTTAACTCACATTATGTGTCCACAAATTATTGTTTTTGGTCGGTTTCAAGCGAAATTTCAATAAAAATGGCTTTGTGTTGATGATAATGTTTTCTGAATGTTGTCCACATCATTATCCCATTAAACATTATTTGTACAAAGAAACATATTTTTAATGGCTCCAATTAGCGATAAGTTACCTATATGCTACATAGCGAATACCGATAAATAGCGGACGTCTATTTTATAAATAGCAATACACTAGAAGAAAAAAATTAACTTTTATTAATGGGTGTTGGTGAAAAATGAGTAATAAGCTTAATTTAAATTGAGTTTTATTGTTTAAAGGGGTTAAAATAAATTAAATGTTACAAGGTATATAGATTTTTCTTTTTCAAAAAATGGATTTAAAAAAAAGTTATGGACGGCTCGGACGTCGCCCACCCTGCCCCATCCCCGCCCGTTATGAGTAGTTTGAACCATGGTTGTAAAAATCACGACTAGACGTCGATTAATCACAATTAACCCCAATTAATTCTAGTTGATTTCGATTAATTCCCGATTAATTCCAATTGATCTCAATTAGCCCCCGCCCCACTAATACCTTTTTCTCTATCGATATGCTTATGAAGACATATAGAGCAGATCAAAGAGGTAATTTAATTAAATTTCATACATGGAATGGTTAACATTACCATGTGCAGTGAGATCGAAACGTTTCCGATTAGGGTTTTCGACAAGAGGCAGTCGTAGTAGCGGCGGCCGAAGACCTATCTAATGAGATAACCGAGGACAATTAGGTTTATGATTGTGTGTGTAATAGGGTGCGATATTTTTTATTTATATTACTGGACTACGTAAGAAAAAAAAATATTTGTTTTGGGCCTATGGCCCGTCCAATTCAAAAATAGTAAAAGAAATGGAAAAACTAGAAAGTTTGGCGATTGAGATTTTCTCCATAGCAATAGGGTGGAATATGTAATAATATTTATATTACATCTACTAGATTATTAGACCCGTGTACTACACGGGTTTAAGGATATAAATTTGTAAATTTTTTAAATTTTATATTCTCTTCATAAATTTACATAAGTGAATTTTTTGTCATAGATGATGCAACAGTTGGTCATGTGTAAAAACCAATTCTTTTAGAAACAAACTAACTTTACATATAAATTGTCCTATACTTTTATTTATGCAAAACATAGGGCGAGAGGAAACTGTCTCTTTTCAATATAAACGGAATCCTTCTATTTGGCGGTATTAAGCGAAATCTAGGGGTAAACGTTCAAGTGCTAGTATTACTTCCGGATAATATGAGTGCCTCAATAACCTGATCACCCAGTGATAGGACATGTGGTCGAGTTCCATTACTTAAACCATTCTTCCAATCAATATTTTTTTGATAACGTCACTGGAACACTGACCTTTGTTAATTATCAATGGTTTCGCAAGCCTAAAAATATAACTCCATTTAGGATATCCGGTGAGTATAGACTTGCATCAAAATTATTATGAAGATATTCTATCCTTAAACTCGTTTATTACACGGTTCTAATAACATTAAAAGTGTTTTCAAAACATGGAAGTAAACCAGTTTTCAAATATCTGATTAACCTATTCTTTATCTTTTTTATTATTATAATATAAAATAATAATTTATTTAATAGATTTTTAAACATATAGTAAAAAAATCCTTTTAAAGAATAAGAAGGTTTTGTCACATTGTCATTATTTGAAATTGTTTATTATAAGTAGAATTATTACTCATAACTAACTATATAGTTTAGGTAAGCCAAAAATAAATATAATTAATATATAAGTAAACAATAAAATATTTATTAGTAATAAGTTGTTAAGGAATTTTTTATTGTTTTGTATTAATTAATTAATTAATTAATAATAATATTAATAATAGTGAATTGAAGGAGATAATGTCATATGGCATTAAGTAAGCTCTTGTTTTATTTTAGTATAAGAATGACATGTGGCATTATGTATACTTTTTTATTAGTATTAGATATTTTGCTGAACTCAAATCTCCACAGCAATAGGGTGGAATATGTAATAATATTTATATTACATCTATATTTTGCTGAAATGGGGCCTAAAAGATTTGATGATCCAAAGTCTAAGCCTAGGAAATACCTCTCGAATAAATTATAAAACTCAAACTTAACAAAGAACAGGAGTAAGATGCCAAAATGGGCCTAAGTTTAGTCCATTTTTGTCACTTCCATCCAAAAAAAAATGAAACTTTTTGTATCTGGTTCATAAGGATTATTTTTGTTGCCATTTTCATCCAATTCAGTCCCTTGATGATGAAACCCGTAGCAAGCGTGCTATAGGTGTAACAAAATTAAAATCTTACATAAAATCAAAACGGAGTTCTCATCACAATAAAAACTCAAGATATAGAATAAAATAGAAGTAACCAAACAAGAATTAAAGAATGCTTACCCTGATATGGCATTTCTTGGTGTCCCTTGCAATGAGAACGAAACGTTCCAGATTAGGGTTAGGGTTGTCGATTGAGTCAATCGTATTAGCGATACTCTGTCTAATGAGAAAACCAATGGATAATTAGGTTTTTAGATTGTGCGTAGAGTAGGGTGTGATATTTTTTTATTTATATTATTGGACTACCCAAGAAAATTGAATCTTTGTTTTGGGCCTATGGTCGTCCAAACTAAAAAAAAGTAAAAGACATGAATAACCAAAAAAGTGTGGGTATTTAGATTCAAACTAACAAAGATTATTATTGAAATTATCTTATTATATAAAAATACTAGGTTATCACCCGCGATTGCTTTCCGGGCTCGAAAAAATTACTTGTATTAATTATTATTTATGATTAATACATACTTAACCCATTACAACTACAAGGAATTGATATGAACATAAGTAGATCTTAAAATTATTGGTAGCCATAACGTAGTGGTGTACCAATAGATGTGTGACAAACGGCACTTTTCGGTAATTTTCGTACAATTAAACAGTTATTTATATACTACAATTATGTGTTTTACACGTCAATACAACATGTTTACATGTGATAGATTTAGAAATCTCGTAGAATACATTTTGATTATGCCCGTGATTCATTTTATTCATCGCATTTCGAAACGGTAAAAGCAGTGCACTGAAACAACGAGTAAACTTACCAGTTAGACTAGCTGTGTCAGCACAGTTCCTGTCAATAACAGATTTAGGACCTAGATCTAAGTCCAACATCAATGTTATACTAAATCCCAAGTGGGAAAACAAGGATATACATTAATATCTTCCGGAAAATATACTAGCACTAAAATAGTCCGATTTGGACCATAAATAACAACTTGTCCGCAAAATTCAGCATTTTGGTAATTAGTGCAATGTCCAAAAAGGATGTTAAACATCCTAAACAACAAAAGAGTGTTGGAAATATCATCTAAGTACATAAACACTTCGTACCATACAAGATTCATAACTTAACATCTTAATGACCCGTTAACGAAACAAGCACCAAACAAGCACCCAACACTAACTAGACATAAAATATAAACTAGTTAACATTATCTTGAAAATATTAAAGCTAGTCTAAGCTAGTTTTACATGACAACACTTTTAAGGAAAATTATAAACATCATACATAAAAATTACACTAAATGACCAACTATTTAAACACTTAACATTTTAAACTAAGCATGACCCCCATTTTTCTCCATGCATGGCCGTCCACAACACTAGTGGGGCCCCATGGGCTTGTTAACTTGGTCAAGCTTGGTCAAAGATACCATTTCTTTGACTAATGGATATTAGAGCATGAAAAGATGGTTATAATAAGACCCATGTGCCATAAACCTTATCCTCACATAACCTTCACTCAAAATTCAAAACATAACCTCCTTCACCCTCACTCCCACCTACGACCTCCCCATCATCATTATCATCTCCAACTTCAAGTTGATTGTCAAGCAATCCAAGCATATTCAAGGGTGCATCAAGGTTATCTAAGAAGGTTTCAAACTTTGGAAGCACAAGGACCACCTCTTGGAGGTTTTATCCACCACTTTCATCTCATCTTCATCACCTTTGTTCTTAAGCTTCTTCCCTAGCCAATAGTGCTAGTAGTAAGTCCACTTACACTTTGTTAAGCTTCTTATTTCATGTTGTTTATGAAAATACAAGAACACTATCTTGAAGCTCATCATAAAATACGTGGTAAACATGAATGAACAAAAAAAATCTAACTTGTTTACTTGATTGTTAGATTTGATTATGTGTTAGATCTAGTAAGGATGATGTTATGGACAAGGAGATCTTGTTAACACTATGTTAGAAAGATAGATCTAACATAAAAATGTTAGATCTAGCAAGATCCACCAACTTGATGTTATCAACTTGAAAATGGTAGAAAAAATGATTTCTAGAAGATTTAACAAGTAAAATATATAAAGATCTTGTTTAAAAAGTTTGATTTTGAAAAAGTATATTTTTAAAGTTTAACATAAACTAGTAAACATGTTGATTGTAACATTTGCAAAATTTCAACCGTTGTACACTTTCGATCCTTTTCATATTTAATAAAATTTTATATTTTATTTACGAAATACGTAATCGTACGATCGAACAAAACGATATTCACGACATTCTGAAACAAAATTCAAGTTACATATGCCTTTATACCCTTCATATAGTTTAAATAACAAGTTACAAGGGTTAAAAATGGCAAAAATGTGATAAAACAAGTTCGGGCCAAAACTGCCAAAAAGTAACACTTTTATTTTTCAGAGGGCCTTATGGACCGTAAGACATAGGTCCATATGGTTCATATGGAGTGCCTAGAAGCAAAAAAAAAATTTGCGTGTTCTCCAAGTTCTGCCACCAATCTTCATTTCCTGCCATCTAGCTCCGAAATTGCCACCCATGCTCCTCCTTGTGACACCTTAGGTGCCACTAATCAACTCCTAAGCAGCTTGGCTAACACTTGTCAAGATTTGGGGCCATTTGAAGTAGTATAAATAGGTGTTCATGTTGAACACTTCATTGACACCTTCACATTTCACTCTAAATCTGATCTTGGGAGCTTTCCTGGAGTTTGGGAGCAGCTTTCAATCCTTCTTAGGAGTCCCTAAGTCCAGTAAGTATTTCCCATTTGCTCAATTTCAATTAATTAGCTAGTTTCCAACAGAAAATCAATAGTTTGACTTTTCGTTTGACTTTCAGTTCTGACCACTATCGTCAAGTCAAAGTTCAATCCGAACATTCCTACGTGATCGTAATAATGTTGGCATGATTCTCCTATGATCATACCTTCTGATAATCACGTTCAATGGGTGAAATGATGAGTCAAGCATGTTATGTCTAAAAAGTCAAAACTAGTAAAAGTGCATTTTACGCATATTGAACTTTAAACTATCAAAACCCAATATTTTGACATCATATCAGTTTGTATGAACTAATATAACATATTTTGACATGCTCAATTCATCATACTCAGTTTAGACCTTAATTCCATATCGAAATCAAACAGTTTAACGTTTGCTTTGACTTTCGAATCCGACCTGTTTGGTCAACGTTAGGATCCAACCAATGTAACGCCCTAACACGTTATAACCGAAAGTCGCAGCGGAAATACGAACTTTAAAAATTTTCTTTCATTATATTCATTCTTTCACTTAAATACATTAATCCCTTTTTTATAAATTAATTAAAAACTAACATACTTATATAAAATTAAGTGACCACATTCACACCCACGTACAATCCATGCGTTGACTCGATCTTCAACCGCGTACACTTCTTGATGAAACATCCATAAACCTGTACCACCTGCAGTCACCACATTCAATCACATCATTAGTAACCGGTGACATAATACAAAATCTTAACACATGTATAATAAGGCGTCAACATATCATGCTTTCTCTTATACTAGCCCTTTCATCCATCCATTCGATCACTCGCATCGGATAGCGGAGTCAACCATCACTTCCATTGTTAAGATGCCTATACTTCACATTAGTTCTCAATAGAAACACGGTTAGTATCATTAGCTTCCCTTTCTTACCCAAACTTAATCGAATCTCTCTCTTAACCAATTCCGACTCATTTCCACTAAAACATACCTTAGTAACAACATCGATTCATATCTTCTTACATTACCTTAAATAAATTACCGTATATCATAAATACATTACCAAACAAAAGGGTAAGTTCGGAGTTCACTTACCTTACGCGTCCGTATTTGCATTCGCTTACTCGAGTCTTCTTGTCCCGTTAGCCTTCCACGCTCCCATCCATCTTGACATGATTCCTATACTTTCATGTCATTACATTTACATCCTTATTAGCATACATGATTATTCATACGAATGATCATATCAAGTTCATATCTCACATATGTATTTCATTAGTCGATTCAAACAAGCACATAGCATACTCAACATCATCATAACATAACCTTCACATATTATTGTCATTTGGACATTTTATCAAACACGTGGTGTCCGTACTACTTCCTAGGCACCATGTACAACTAGTTTAAGCATAATCTTCCAAGTTCATTCATATTTCATCAAATCTTCTTACTAATCAACAAGTATCATTAACACATAAACATCAAACATATCAACACCATATTTCTTTCAATTCATCTAACAATAGTTCATCATAACACAACATAATTCATGAATATTTAACAAGAATTGGACATGATGAACACCCATGTCATCTTAATCACCCAACTAGTGGGTTTACATCCTTAAACATCAAATTAGTCAAAATTATGCATAACACATGTTCCCTATGATGATGTTAACACATAATCATGCTTAATTTCATACAATTTCATGGATTGATCATAACCCACTTCTTATAATATCATCAAATCTTAAATTACAACTTACCACATGTTTGCTAGGGCTAGATTATCAAGAAAACGAGCACATGCATCGGATTTGAGACTAATCTCCTTGTCAATTTGAAGCTTTCTTGTGAACTAGGGTTTACACCCATTCTTTCTTCCTCCTGCTCGATCTCACGCACACACACACCCAGTGTGTGTGAGATTCTTGTTTTAATTAAACTCATTTTCAATTTTTTGGCCATCTTAGTCCCTCATGTTCTCTCTCTTATTTATAATTGGCACAACTCTCATTCTCTAATTGTTTCTACCATACTTTTAACTAGGATAAATAACCTAGTTATTTATTTCTTGATGTGCCACATCATAACATTTAACGAATATAAACATTTGGGTTTTGGGGTGTTACAACCAAGCCCATTTATATGACCATGGTAATATAGGGAATAACCCTCTGAGGTTATACCTTATGGTCATGTCGTTTGGTTAGTGAAATGGCGAGTCAACTTTAAATACTTTTAAAATGTCTAAAATACTCGTTTTTGCAAAAAAAAAATAGTTTTAAACATCTATGATCATTGTTTTTTACTTATAAACTGATCATATAACATTAGTAAAGATGTTTTGACATATTGGACTCGTCATATGACTCATTCGACCATCCGGACACGTAGTTACGCATACAACCCGTTAAAGTGGTGTAAACCATTTTTACAAATCGTAACGAGTCAAAACACCATTAGACACTTTCCAATCAGAATGTAAGGTTTAATAAACCATATTATATGAGACCCTTCGCTCGTTTGGTTAGTAAACCAAATTCTATCCATTCTTCCCTTTAAGCCACGATACACACTAACTATATAACAATTCAGCATAATTAGGACACATTTGACTTTTCCATACACGTTTGGACAAGACATCTATGCAAACCTATGAGTACATAGTTCCCCTCTTTTACTTTTTCAAATGTTTTGGGGTGATTCATATGTGCCTATTATTATTATTTTCAAGATTTCAAAAACAATATACATATATGGTTTATATATATACACAAACGATTTTCACTTCGTATGAAACTTGATGGTGCGTTGAACTCGACAATGGTACATTCATTAACTTTGATTAGGCCGACCGGTAGTAGGTTATAGCGCTATAGAATTGACAGTCCCATTCCCACTTCCTAGGTATGTTTGGAAGTTCCTCTAGGAATGACTGAATCCGAGAAATCAGAATTGATATACCCTTTCTAGGGATTATTCGTCAGTCCACACACGCTTGAATGTACTCACCAACAAACCATATTTTAGTTTTATACTAGACTCAACAATATGGTTTTAGACAAGACAATTCAATTTGGTTTTATTCTCGACAAGACAATTTGGTGTTATACTCGACAAGATAATTTGATTTAATTTCACAATTTCACAAACAAACATTTTTGTTAAGGTTCAAGGCTACAAAGATTTATCAACTCATCTAGTTGGTTAACCCTTTTTCAATTCAAAACATATAGCCATGAATTAGACCACAAAACCTATGTTACTCACCAGCATTCATTGTTGACTTTATTTTCATATATGTTTAAGATGTTATTATGCGCGATGATTGTTCAAGTATGCTACACATAGGAACGGACTCGGGCTATAGTCTTCTTTAATTTAAAAATAATTACTTGAAATCTTTGTATTGAAAACAATGTAATATGATGAAACTTTAGTACGAAGTGTTATGAGCAATTTGTAACGTGACTCCCCGATGATTCCGCCACGGGTTGTGTAGGACCGAGTTTCGTGACCGAAACCGTGATTCTTGTGAGATCGGTTCAAGACGGGAGAGATTAGACATAAACAAACAACTTCTTTGTATTAATCCGGTAGTATAACATTACAAATCGGCCCGATTACAAGATAACCGAACTAATACCAAAGGAGTACACATCCGGGGAGAGACCAAGTGGTGATCTCTCCCGGTGAGGACTTGAACCTCCTAAAATCTCCAAGTGTTGCAAATGACAAGGGTTTTCTATTTATAGTCACACCCCTTGTCTTGCAAACACACACGGTCAACCGAATAACCCTCTCGTTTGACCACTTCAAACGAGCGGGTCTATACACGTTCGATAGACCGTTTCACTAACTATTACAAATTCAGCGTAAAATAAAACTAATCTATTCGACAAGCATCGGACACAAAATCTGCATCAACAAATTCCCCCTTGTCCGTTGCTGTCGAATGCTGAAAATGCAACTGCAATCGATCTTCAGTCAAGTATTCATCTTCTCTGTGTTAACAAATTCCCCCTTGACCGATGATCCAGGTAAGTAGTATCTTGATGCTCCTTGTATAATATTTCCCCCTTAAAGTACGCGTATCCGTGTTGGGTGTTGTGCAATTTCCTCAATTGACCGATCTTCCGCTGATCTTCCAATACTCCAACCGGCATTTGATAAGGGTTCCAATCTTTAAGAACTGCATCAAGTCTTGATCTTGTCATAAGAACTCTGTTTCATACAAGCATACTACATTGATAGAGATTTCTGGTGAACTGTCTTCTGTAAACCGTCTTTGTGGAATCGACCAAGTAATGCACTTTAATCTTCAGCATCAACACTCAGGAAAGTCAGCTAGACCAAGTGTATCCCTTGCAAGCTCAACCAGCATGCTTAGTTGAACTACATCCAGATCTCATTGTCTCGCCTTTGTGAAGTTGACCACGTAATGCACTACGGATCTTCAGCATCAGTACTCAGGAAGTCAGCTAGACCAAGTACATCGTTTGCAAACTCAACGAATTGAGTTACCCCCAGATCCCTGTAAAATCCCAAAGAAACATCAAACCCAAAACCGAATCCTGCAGGTCTTCAGCCTTGAACTATCAGCTTTCATTAAGATTCCCCAGGTCTTCAGTGAACAGCGCTTTTGTAACTACTGTAGACTTTAGAAACCTGTATTTTTCCGTGCAAAACTCTTCACGCTGGCTGGAGAATTAATTAAAATCCTCAAATATGTGTATGTGCAAAACATTCCACGCCGAACCGTTTGTATCACCAGAAAATCACAAACTCTACCACCTGTGATTGCGTTTAGAAATTTACCGAAGAAATTCAACATACGTTTTATTCCCCCTATTTCTTTGGTAAGATTTCTAAACCTTAACAGATTCTCTCCACTTCAAAGAAACTGTCGTCAAATGTTCACCAATTCCCTCCACTGAGCGGAACTGTCGTCAATCTTCGTTGAATGTTCTTGGTTTTTCGAAAAATCACGAAAACGAATTTCTTCTTTGCATATGCTAGTTGAATAAGAACGTCCCCTAGTACCCCGTTGGATCCGACTTGTATCCCTCCAAAGACTTTGTGAACTCGTTAGGACCGGTATTGACATTCTAGGTTCATTCATTCGTTACCAAATGCGAGAATATGACAATAAACAAAAAGATTTCTTCGTTGCATATTCTAGTTGATAAGGAAATTTCGCCTAGTACCCCGTAGGATCCGACTTGTATCCCTCCAAAGACTTTGTGAACTCGTTAGGACCGGTATTGACATTCTAGGTTCATACGTTCGTCTTCAAATGCGAGAATATGACAATAAACAAAATGCTTTCGAACATTTTCGAATAACCGATAACAATCATAAACATTGACGTGCGGAAGTGAACATACCGTTTTGTTTTTGGTTTTTGGCCCATAATAGTCGTGTCACCATTTTTGACATTTTCATCGGTAACCGTGACTACCCCACATTTTTCAAATAATCAAGTTTTCATTTTCATCATACTGCATCATCCAGCGCGCTCCCAAATTCGTAAAGCTTGATTCAAATAAACTTGACGTTGAAATTTAAAAGCACGGATCAAATCCACTTTACGAACACCCAACCCCACTTGGCAACTCACGGATAAAGACGGGTCCACGACTTCACGTCTTATCTAAAACATTTATCCCAATGAATTCCAATTTTAATCAATCGCAAAAAAAAAATTAATTTAGCCAACTTTATTTGAGTCCCACATAACCTTAACATTTAGCTGCAATCAGAATTTAGAAAAGTAAATTGACTTTTAGTTGCAGCCATGTGGGCACTAAATAAAAATTGTGACTACAAAATTTTTGCCACGTGAGTCCATAATGTGCTCCTGATTCAATTTGAATTAATTGATATCTTTCAATATTAGAGGCCCAATATCATAACCCAATCTGATCGGCCCATATAAACCTTCAAAAGACCTAGCTGCCCATAATTTACTTCAGCCAACATCTCATTTTGTCTTCCTCTTTCTCTACGATACCAAACAACAGCCGACAATTGCCTTCTCATTTTCTTCTTCGATACACAACAACTCCAGCAGCTCGATATCCAGCACAAACAATCCCATTAAAAAAAAATCAGCAGTAGTCATCCTCCTGAATCCGACATCAACTGGTATCTTCTTTTATCAACAACAAGATCCTCTCCTCAAACTAGAACCTCCTTGCATATGTTGTTCAATCTTCGATTCACAAACATCAGAACAATCGTAACCCCTGTTTCAGAATCATCTTTCGAAACATATGTTGGATGATTGATGCTCGAAAGATGAATTGGTCGAAAGATATCCTTCGAGCTGATCAGATCTGGATCCTTCGAAGTTGTTGGGACTGATCATCTTTCGAAGTTGTTTTAAACTGATCATCTTTCGAACTGATCATCTTTCGAACTGATATATGCTGGATGTTTGGAACTGATCATCTTTCGAAGTTGTTTGGAACTGATCATCTTTCGAACTGATCATCTTTCGAATCTTCAAGCAGCCTCCAAGAACATCAAGAACACAGCTTCTGTTCAATTTTGCAGATTTGACGAAAACATTGTATTTTTGATTTTTGATGATGATAACTTGATTATATAGGTGAAAAACATAAAACCGAACACTTGTTTCAGCACAGATCTGAATATTCGGGTCCAGATCTGAGTTTTTCTCATTTTCACCCAACTTTACATCTTGAACAAAAAGCACAAAAATCACAGATCTAGAGCACATGTGACTTAGTAAACGGTTAGATTTACTAAATCGGGCACCATGGCTCTGATACCAATTGTAGGACCGAGTTTCGTGACCGAAACCGTGATTCTTGTGAGATCGGTTCAAGACGGGAGAGATTAGACATAAACAAACAACTTCTTTGTATTAATCCGGTAGTATAACATTACAAATCGGCCCGATTACAAGATAACCGAACTAATACCAAAGGAGTACACATCCGGGGAGAGACCAAGTGGTGATCTCTCCCGGTGAGGACTTGAACCTCCTAAAATCTCCAAGTGTTGCAAATGACAAGGGTTTTCTATTTATAGTCACACCCCTTGTCTTGCAAACACACACGGTCAACCGAATAACCCTCTCGTTTGACCACTTCAAACGAGCGGGTCTATACACGTTCGATAGACCGTTTCACTAACTATTACAAATTCAGCGTAAAATAAAACTAATCTATTCGACAAGCATCGGACACAAAATCTGCATCAACAGGTTGTTTTTACGCGGTCGGGGTGTTACATTGATGAACATAAGAAAAGCATAAATCTAAAAGTTTGATGTGTTTACAAGTTCATAAGTTCATTGTTGGGATTTTGGTACATAAAAAGTCTTGTTAAACTTGTTGGATGATTTGTTGAGTTTTGGAACATAAAAACACATATTTTTAAACATGGAAAAAACCCTAAATCTAGGGGAAACTATGACCAATTTTTCTTAGAAATCTAACACTTAGAAAAAATATATTTTTAACAAGACTTTTACTAGTTAAATGTTTGAAGACATTAAACTTATATAAAAATACAAGTTAAGAAAATAGAGTTTTCTTAAAGATAAAAATAAATATAAATAAATATATATATTTAGTTGTCACACAAATTATGTGTTTATTTGTATATCCATGTGTATTATATATTTAGTGTACATGTAGGGATTCATATTTCACTAAATACTCACAAGAAATACAAATACAAAAATACACCCAAAACACATTGAAAAATAATTAAGTATAAAATACATATACTTACCCATATATATGGGTGTATCGACAAAGATACAAAGAATATATATTTATATATTCCCTTATCAAATTATGGACTTTGGACAAAATGTATGGAAATATATATAAGAAATATATATATATATATATATATATATATATATATATATATATATATATATATATATATATATATATAGTGTATAGTGTGAAATTCATTAGCGAACACTAAAAAAGTGGGAAACCAAGGAACACTTTTAAAGATTTAACTTAACATGTTAAAAATCAATTTTTTTTAAATTTTTTTCGGCGTTTTTCCTTATAAATACTTGTAGAAGCAATTTTAATAAAAAAATCAAAAACTAAAAATATAAATAAAACAGTTAAAAAATACTTAATTTTTTACAAAAATATTTTTTTATTGGAATAGTTTCTACCCACTTTTATAAGCAAAAGTTCGGAAAAAAAATTAAAAAAAAATTGATTTTGAACATGTTAAGTTAATTTTATAAGATATATTTTTTAACTATTTTTTCAACATTTTTTTTATATTTTTTAGTTTTTAATTTTTTTATTAAAAATGTATTTACATGTATTTACAAGTAAAAGCGCCGAAAAAAAATTAGAAAAAGTTGATTTTTAACATGTTAAGTTGAATTTTTAAGAGTGTTCCGTGGTTCCCCACTTTTTTAGTGTTCCCCCATTAACCCTCCCATAAATATATATATATATATAGGGGATGGATCATGAGAAAACTAGTTTAAATGAGAAAACCAAAAAACTAACTAAAAAAGCCTAAAAAACATACCAATTTTTTTTTTTTTTTTAAATCACAGGTTTTTATACATGGAAATAAATTTTCAAAAAAAAAATTGTTGTATTGCACATGTGCACTATTACGGATATAGTGCACATGTGTAGTACACATATAATTCACATGTGCAGTACAACAAAAAAAAATTGAAATTTTTTTTATGTATAAAAACTAGCGATTTTTTTATAAAAAATTGTAAAAAAAAATTGGTATGCTTTTTAGGTTTTTTTAGTTAGTTTTCTAGTTTTCTCATTTATATGTAGTTTTCTCAATATCCCCTCTCTATATATATATATCGCTAAAATGAAAATCACCTCCAGTTGTAAGAACCAAGAGAACCACTTTATAGCCACTAGATCAACAAGATTGATGGATGAGATTAAAAGTAACTAAATTTAATATTAAATCAATTTGTTTTATTATGTTTTTAATATTTTAATACAAAAGGGTAGTTTAGTAAAATTACTTTTTTTTGTCTTTTTGTCTTTATTATTTTTTTATTACTTTTTTGTATTATTATATTAGTTTTTATTTTTTTAATAGAATTTTTTATTAAAAACATTTTTAAATTCAGATTTTTTTAACAAAACATTTTTTTTGCACGCCGGTTTTTGCAAGCCGTTTTTACGCCCGGCTTTTTCACGCATCGGTTTTTAACGCGTCATTTTTGCATGCCGTTTTTTACGCTCGGCTTTTTCAAGCGTCGTTTTTTCAACACGCCGTTTTTTACGTCCCGTTTTAACGCGCCGTTTATGATGTCCCTTTTTTTGCGGCGTTTTTATGCCCCGTATTCACGCCCCTTGTTTAGGCGCCGTTTTATCACACGGTTTTTTACGTTTTACAATTTACGTAGAAAAAAATTTACGTTTTACGTTAAAAAGTTTTTACATAAAAGTTTACGTTTTACGTTAAGAAGTTTACGTTTTACGTTAAAAAGTTTACGTTTTACGTGAAAAAGTTTACGTTTTACATTTTACGTGAAAAAGTTTATGTTTTACGTTTTACGTTAAAAAGTTTAGGTTTTACATTAAACTTTTTTGTATTATTATATTAGTTTTTATTTTTTAAACATAATTTCTTTTATTAAAAGCATTTTTAAATTCAGATTTTTTTAACAGACTTTTTAAACTTTTTACGTTTTACATTAAACTTTTTACGTTTTACATTTTACATTAAACTTTTTACGTTTTACGTTTTACGTTATTTTACGTTTTACGTTTTTACGTTTTTACGTTTTACGTTAAACTTTTTACGTTTTACGTTAAACTTTTTACGTTTTACGTTAAAAAGTTTACGGAACCTTTTCTTCTAACTAATGACAATTCATCGAAAACAAAGGCAGAATCACAAACCAACGGAATAAAATTTTACATTTTACATTAAAAAGTATATGGAAAGTTGTTCTTCAGACAAGTCAATTAGAAGATAATATTATATTTATATTTAATAACATATGTTACAATGTTTATGAAGCATTAATATATATTTTTACATATAATAAGATGATCTGAGATTGTTTCACATAAAAAACATAATACATTATAGCAAGTTAATAAAAACAATATATTCTAATATATATATATATATGTATATATATATTGTTATTGTTATTGTTATTATTATTAGTATTTTGTCATATAATTCATGCAATCTTGTATTCATCCTCTAACCTTGACGCAATTTTCAGGGCAAAATATATAGGGTCACCCACCGGAGCTCCGTTACCAAGGACTAGTACTCGAAGGTACAAGCTTATAAAGGATGTTATGTGTTAAGGGAATAAAAAAATTAATAATAATAGTTTTAGGACGTGGGGTGGTGTGCCTTTGTTCTAAATACATAACTCCAATCTGGTTTTTGAAAGAGATGAAAGAAGAGCAGGGGATTCAATCTAGAAGTAGATGAGAGATGAGAGACGAAAGAGGTATTTAAAGTCAGGTGACTTTAATGAAGAGAGAGGAAGAGATTTGACATTTGGGGTAAATGACTAAAATACCCTTTAGGTTGGCATAATTTGATTGATTGAAAGTGGTTCTCATGGTTTTGGTTTTTACAACTGTGGGTGGTTTTCATTTTAGCAGCTCCTTATATATATATATATATATATATATATATGGATGGATCATTAGAAAACTAGTTTAAATGAGAAAATCAAAAAACTAACTAAAAAAGCCTAAAAAACATAACAAATTTTTTTTTTAATTTTTATAAAAAAATTCGCAGGTTTTTATGCATGGAAAAAAAATTTATATATAAAAACTAGCGATTTTTTTATAATGCACATTCGGTATGTTTTTTAGCTTTTTTTAGTTAGTTTTCTCATTTATATGTAGTTTTCTCATGATCCTCTCCCTATATATATATCTATATATATATCTATATCAAACCGATTCTCAAAATATATTATTTTTTAGGAGTAACAGATACATAATACACAAGAAGTATAATTCCGGAAAAATATAAAAAACATAAGAAATGATTTCGCCACTAAATACCAAATACATAGGTATTGATACCGAAATACATGTATACTTGTCTAATTATACACTTAGTGGAAATACAAAATATTCAAGTATACTTATACCAAAATAATATTGAAAATATTATTTAACAAAAACATACATCTACTTTTACTTGTTCAAAGGTACACAAAGACAAGAATACATAAAATAGAATAATTATACATATACAAGAACAAGTTAAAAATATATTATTTTTACTTGTTCAAAGGTACACAAAGACAAGAATACATAAAATAGTATAATTATACATATACAAGAACAAGTTAAAAATATATTATTTTTAACTCCCACTGAACTTGGATTATATATATATTTATTTGGAAATATATATACGCACACACTTAGAAGGTTATCAAATGTCACATTAAATAAGAAAATATATTTAAGAAGAGAAAATATATCCACTAATGATGTCAACCAGACAAACGGGTGAGACCCGACTCCGAGGGGCGCGACCATACACATATAACACTTTATTCTAGGCACGAAGTCACAAGTGGGCTAGGCTCGTTCATATAACTCACAAATATACAAAAATATATATTTTTTAATTATATATTAACTTAGAAATTTATCCATCTAAAACATAGTTTAATAAACAATAATTCCATACAACTTAATACAAGTCCTAATACACATTCAAGATGGACAACTTGTACATAGATTATATAGACCTAAGTGTCTAACGGAAATTAGGACACTTACAGGTTACTTTGCGAGACAAAAAACTATCCGTGATTCTAGAACGCTTGTAGAACGCATTCAGTGAGTTCATGTCCCCTTTTCTTCTTTTAAACGCTTTTCAGTTTTACACCTATCGGGGGAGATATATGTGCAATGGTATGATATGCTAGGAATGAAACACACTTAGATTATGTGCGAATAGGGTGGAACTTAAGCACCATTAATCACACATATAGACCGAGGAACGAAAGGGGTAGATCTACTGGGTTTTGGCGAGCCCCACTCTTGGTCCATGGAACCCACACGGAAGAGTGCTTTTGTTTCCCAGTCGAGGGTAATTGACACAAAATTCGTAAAGGGTTAGATTGCTTCCTATGTCGACAAACATATTAATGTCCTAGCTATACATTAATGAGCAACGATTTCATTGACTCTTTAACATACCGAATTTTATACAAATATATCTCACATTTTAAAGATTCATTTGATACAAAAACAACTACATGAATTCACCAAATTTGTTGATGTTTTTAAACTTACATGTATTTTAGGCAATTAGTGGACTATACGGGGATTTCATGTCAAGAAAGTAAGAATTGGAACTACATGCCAACTTTTGGAGGATTTGCTCATTATATACCGCCTCCTTGCGGTGATACAGTGATAAAAAACGTAAACTTTAAAAACTTGCATTTTGATGTATAACATTTTGGAAACTTATTTCTTTTGAAGGGTTGTAAACAATATTCGTAACCTTGTGTTGCGATTTGAAACTACTATGACATTGGCATTTGGAGTTTGTTTTATTCATTTTGGTATGTTTACTTTATCATATGCAATGAGAATCAATCACAATCACACATTGCGCTTCCCCCTACGAGCGTGTGTGACAGATTGGTATCAGAGCTTCGATTGTAGTGAACCAAGATTCTTTCTCGAGTCTAGTCTACAATCACTAGGATCCTCTCATAAAAACAATTTTCATAAGAACAAGAGATTTTCATTGCGTAAACATTTCGCAAAGTCCACTACACAAATTCATTTCATATAAACAATGCAAGGACATTACGTGACTTAGTCTATAAAAAGGTAGACATGAAACATTAAGTTAATCCGCAAAAAACAAGTAGGATAACTTAAAATGAACTTATGTGAATCTTACATTTCATGTGTATATATATATTTGGTAAGAATTATTTATTAATATATATGTTGTGTAAATAAATTTTGGGTGACAATGTTGCTTATGGGATGACATCGAAAGAGTTGAAAGAACGAATGAGGGAGAAATACTGTTCCCGGGCTGAACTCGAGAAATTGGAGACTGGATTCTTGAACCTTACCATGGCCGAAGCTGACATTGTGGGGTACACGCTATATCTGGGGTCTAGCTCCTGAGATTCGAAGCATGGTTACATTGGTAAACCCCACTATTATCACCCAGGCTGTGACCTTAGCCGTTAGTCTCACTGAATATGTGGTAAGGATAGAAGTTGTTTGTGAAAGGAACTAAGAAGAAGGAATCTCATGTCAAATATTCAGGTGATGGGAAGACAAAGTACTCGAATTTCAAGAAAGGTACTCGTATGAGCAACAACACCAACAAGAACACCAACAACAAGAAAAGAGAAACCAACCCACTAAAAGAGGCAAAAGCGTTTGTAGCCACAAACAACACTAGGGTTAAGAAGTATGAGGGCAATTTGCCCAACTGTGAAAAATGCAAGTACCATCACTTAGGTGCTTACTGGGTGATTAAATGTGATACGTGTGGTAAGATTGGTCACCGTACTGAAGCATGTTGGCCAACGGGTACTGGAGGAGGAGCTGGGAATGGAAACGAGAATAGGAATGGAAACGGAAATGGAAATGGGAATGGAAGTGGGCAAGGATGATATGGATGCAGTGACAAGAACCACTTTAGGAAGGATTGTCCTAAAGAAAATCAAGCTCGCGGGAGAGCTTTTGTGATTGGAGCAAGAGATGCGTGCCAAGACCCCAATGTGGTCAGTGGTACGTTTCCTATCAACAATATGTTTGCATCCATATTATTTGATATCGGTGCCGATTTTAGATTTATCTCTATAGAATTTAAAAATATACTTGGCGTAGAATCAAGTAAGCTAGATGTTCTTTATTCAATAGAATTAGCAAATAGTAAACTAGTTCAGTCGGGAGAAGTTATTAAAGGATGTTCATTGGAACTTGGCGAGCTGAAATTCAATATCGATCTCTTACCTGTTCACGAGAAGATTATTCGCATTCCACTACCGAATGAGGAGACACTTGTCATCCACGGAGAGAAGCGCGACACACCATTGCGGATTATCAATTGAATGAAGGCCTAGAAGTGCCTATGAAAAGGTTACATAGCTTTTCTAGCTCATGTAGTTACAAGAAAGCAGAGGAGCCAAAAGTTGAGGATATTCCCGTGGTGAAAGAATTCCCCGAAGTCTTTCCTGAAGACTTGCCGGGATTACCACCGCAACGACAAGTTGAGTTTCACATCAACTTGGTGCCGGGAGCTGCACCCGTAGCCAAGTCTCCATATCGATTAGCATCTTCTGAAATGCAAGAGATATCCACACAACTTCAAGAGTTGTTGGATAAGGGATTCATTAGACCAAGCTTCTCGCCTTGGGGAGCTTCGGTTTTATTTGTGAAGAAGAAAGACGAAACTTTCAGAATGTTCAAAGATTACCGAGAGTTGAATAAACTCACCATCAAGAACCGATATCCACTACCGAGGATTGATGACTTATTTGACCAACTACAAGGTTCGAGCTTCTACTCAAAGATAGACTTAAGGTCTGCTTATCATCAGTTGCGGATACAAGAAGAAAGCATACTGAAGACGGCGATTCGAGTTATGTTCATTACGAGTTTATTGTTATGCCTTTTGGTTTAAC